>JAGSMT010000024.1:1351290-2702580 GCA_029286875.1 Lamproptera curius | reverse complement strand
ATTTGTTTATCATCATTAAAACTTTAATACTACCTAGTGACTCCTATATTTATAGGCACTTTTTGTTTTTCTATAATATAAATAACTTTTTTTATAATATTCAGACGTGAGTTTATAATATCTATAGATAATAAGAACTCTATTACGCTTAAATATTGTAAGAGAGAGTCAGCAATGACATAAATATGAGAAATTGTATTGTGTTGTTATGAAAATCACGTACGTGCTATGTTCACTTCTAGGCATATATTTTGATTTAGTAAAGTAATAAATAAAATGATTTATACAGCATGCGATCCATAATATCCGTTATGGCTAAAATAAATCATAAAAAGGTTAATTACTTCGGCATATAATTAAGCATTAATATCATAGAAATTATATATAAGAACCGATTAAATGCAAGATAACGTAAAATTAATTTGCAATGCTTAGGACTTGTAAAGTAGCTTATGTTTATAACAAAATAAAAAAATCTATTTATTGTTATTTGTAGAGCTTTTGCTATAATAGCAAAAAAAATTATATAGCAAACAAAAATAATTAATTTAAAATGATTTTATTTTATTAAATCCAGTTAGGACATATTCATTATTATTAAAACATAAAGATACCATAACCATCATAATCATTATTGATCAGTTATAAACTAAAATTATGTAAACATACGTACATATACAATCTAATCTATTAATTTCTCATAGGCGAAGTTAATAGACACATAATCTTTGTTTGACGGAAGGGGATCGGCCTACCCTGTTTCACTATTAATCTACACTTAGCATCAATTAAAATTCGAAACTGGTTATATTACAATAAGCAGATATAATTAAGTTTGAATGGCTATCGATAATTAGTTTTATGTATTGTCTTGTAATTGAATATAAAACAATATTATTTTGTTCCGTTTTCCCATTTAAATTCAATGGAAAAACGAAGTTAACTTACGAATTAAAAATGTAATTCTCACCACAGAACCACAAACTGGGGGCCATCTCGAAAAATAATGATAGGAAAAGACTAAGTATCATAGTTATTGTCTATAAAAATTTGAGCTATTTACCTAATCGCCTTAAAATACTAGGATTGTATCGTCGCATGTTAAAAGCACATTCTGGCCGTCAAGAATTTTGGCAGTCGTAATAAACGTACGTGTCTTGGTATTGATTCTTGATACTTTATATAATAACAAAGTAAATATATTAATTATATATATATTAACAATTGTTATTTATTTTTGTTGTCGTGGGTAAAGTAATGCGCTTTGCGTAAAAATATTATTCAGACTATACCATATTTACAGGTTTTTATAGGTTAGGAAAATTACAGAAAAATTGTCGAGCACTCTTTTAGGTTAAAATTTTTAGGGCTCGAAAATAAACACGGACAAGCAATAAGAACGCGTTATTCCAATGGAAAACTGGACTATGAGATTTAAGCAAGAGAAAATAAATGGTAAATGTGCAGTTCGTATATTTTATTAAATTAAGGTCATGCAAAATGTTAGGAAATAAAAATATAACACTGAAATGACTACGAGATTGATATATTGATAAAATTATATAGCTGATGCTGAACATGAATTTACTTTACGTCCGATGGGACCATTAGTGCGTTGAACTAAGACAGACGTAAATTAATCAGATTTCCAAATAATCTTTTTCAATAGAATATAAACGAATGATACCTTTTGTTACTTATACTATACTAAGCGAATAATATTCATGATGAATAACACAGTATTACATATTTGTATCACTTTATTACACTACAATTATGGTCCCACGATATAAACTGACCATGGTCTCTACGTATTTTTTTTTCTTCTCTCCTTAACGTTGAGTCTTTAACGTTAAGGACATTTTAAAATAATTGTAAAGTGGCACGCGAAATAACTATGAAACAAAGAAGTATTTAAAACATACTGTAAAGCCCTATTTATATGTAAAGATATAAAGGAGGCTTTACTAGAAATATATAATAAATCCAAAGTTTAAGATTATGTCATCATTATATCAGCCTAACAAAGTCCACTGTTGGACATAGGTCTCCCCCATTAGTCGCCAAGAGGAAACGATCCCGCGCCACCAACACTCACTGACTTCCGATTGAACAAGTCATTACTCCATCTCGTGAGGGGTCGTCCTACACAGCGATGGCCAGTAAAAGGCTGCCACTCGTGAACCTTTCTTCTCCATCGGTTATCGGTTCTACGAGCTAAATGGCCAGCCCATTCACTTCAGTTTGCTAACTCTGCGAGCTATGTCAGTCACAAACAGATTATATAATATCTGTGAAACTAATCCGTATACAAATTGATATAAGTTTTAAATGCTATCGCACTCATAAGCCTTACTTTGTAAATCAACATAATGTACACTTTAACTACTATTTAATAAAAACATTAACTTTTTTCATAAATTCATTAATCTCTATTCTAATCTTCTCGTCTGCTATTTTCAATTTATTTTTATTTTGTTTTATTATTGCAGTTTTTGTAAAAAATCTTATCACAAGATAGTTTCATTAGATTATGATTATGAATATATTTAGAAAAAAATTAATAACAAATTTCGCTTACATATGAAATCGAAGAAGTCCTCCATTAAAGATACATTAGTCTTCTCTTGAATTTATTTTCACAATAAAACCATCTCGGTATTTTCTCTTTGTGCCTATTCTATCAAATAGTAAATGTAATTCAGTACATCAATAAAACTTAATAACCTACTTAAACTATTACAAGAAGGCTTACCTACTTACTTTGGAGACGTAAAAAATTTCAAAACAAATTCATTTTAGTTTCATTAAAAATCAAAGGTTACAAGTGAACGTTGTAGGTCATCTTCGGTTATACGGTGAATTATATAAGTTACTTGAGACTAGACGATTATTGTCTTTCACTTTACTCAATAATGGATGTGTAGTAAATACATCACGAACTTATTTATACTTTTAAATATGTATACATTTATAATGGAAAATAGACTGCTGTTATTACTCTATTTAGTAGAATCTTTGGATTAGCAATCAATATCAATAATAATTATAATAATTATAGCTAATCAATTTAAATATATTTAATCTGGCAAACTGTAAAATTCATTTCCTAGTTACGCTTTTTGTGACATCAAATTAAATTTCTTGAAATTAAACTATAAGCATATCGTTTAAACAATATAGCTGTAGACGGTTGACAGTAAAACTTAAGAGACAACAACGGAGCTTGAACTTATAGGGTCAATAGCCGACGTTGTCTGCAAGTTCATGTCATATTTGTCTCATGTTTATTATAATGTCAAAATGTTGAAGTTCATTTAAATAAATGAATACTACAGAATGCTCTTAAAAAGACAACTTAGCAACGATTAATCTACATTTGATCCCATTGAAACTTATTATTCGAGTGTTCTTTGACAATGGGTATTTTTAGACTGTTGGAAGTCACATGATTTTTTAAAGATCGTGCCTGTTTCTGTCGCAAATCAGTAGTGAGAAAGGATTATCGTGTTCCTGTTTAAAAGGCACTGTAGTCAGCGTATTAACTGGTTAAACGAGATGTAACATCCAATAGATGAATGTCACGATAGACAGCGCAGAGGTGATACCATGGTATTGCCGATGTCAATAGGCGTTGGTGACCAGTTTCAATCAGATTGTCCGACTGTTTGTCTTTGATCATAAACAAATAAAAAAAAATGGGTGCGTGTACTTATGTACGCGCGTGAGAAGTTATACTTCTTTGGCATCATTAAAAAATTAATATATTTATATAATATTATATTTAATATATATATATTAAGCAGACGGCTTCATACTGTTAATTTTGTGTTACAGGTGCGCGCATCTTAAAATTTCACTCATAATTTTTTCATAACGGCCTAAAGAGTATAACTTCAAAATAAACGCAACCAAAAACGAACCTTAATCCCACTCATAGAGCATATTATGCAACAACTATCGCAATAAAAACGACAACTCCATTATCACTACATAAAATCAACCTTATCACTATGTAATAAGGTCCATTTCACCGTTTTCATATAAACTGTTAATTTTGTGTCACTGGTGCGCGCATCTTAAAATTTCACTCTCATCATTTTTTTTTTTCATAACGCGCCTAAGAGTATAACTTCAAAACTGAACATTTGTAATATTAATACGGTACTATGATATGGTAAAAAGTATGAGTGAGATTATTTCAAAATTTTTACTCCTAGCCAATCATGTCATTCCAGTATCATGGGCTCTAATTGATTCAATTGATCCTGATGACAGTTTTAATGACTGTCCATTTTACGTCCACAGAGGGTAAATTCACTTATCAGGTAATTTGAAGCCATCGACGTTAAACTATTGAATGACGCCCGTCCAACGCATGAATCATTCGACTGTTTACTATATTAGGATCGGCCCATATTGTCCTTACACCTGCATAGGAGCTGTGGAGCAAAGCAGTTTTGGATTGATACTTAAAATAACAGCGAATATATACAGTTTAAATATAAGTTAATTCATGAAATGAAAATAATATTAAAACCGTGTAGGCTATTCAACCAACGCCACAGTTATATCGTGGGAATAAATTGTTTAAGAATTAATTTATAACTCAAAACATGATCATGCGCAATATAATCTTGCCAATTATATAATAATCATGTCTGAGACGAAGCTAAACTGCTAATTAGGTTTTCCCATACTTAATAAAAACGCAGCATGAACATACATTATTAACGGCAACACGTCTAGTTAACACAGAGATGATTTGTTTTTTTATGTTAAAATGTTCGAGGAATTAACATAACAAATGGTAATTGTAAAGGTACCAGCCAATCAAAACTACTACGATCTGCGCAAATGTAAAATATTGCAATAATAATAATAATAAGTAGTAAATAACAATTCAGTAATGTGTAATTATTTTACCATAAAATAAAAATACGATACATAAATGTACTTTGTTATTAACAGGATTTCTATTCACGGCCCGTAATTAGTGATATAACTATAAAATTTCTGTTTCAAATCAGATGCGGAAAACTTCATAGTGTTCCGGTTTGAAAGGCGATCTAATTAGCCTTATTAATATATTTAAAACACTAAACGTACTATGTAGACAAAGTTCTTACTTGTCGACATCAATGAAAATTTAATAAGATTAATGTAAAATAATACAAAATCAATAAAAACTCAATTAACAAAGTATATATAACATAATATGTTCTCAAATATTAAGTAAATTTTTTAATTAAGTTAATTACGACGACAATTTAGTTTTTTCAACCTTGACAAATAAATATTGAATATAAACAAAACACGATCCAATGGTTTTTATGAGGTTAAAACAAATACTTGCTCAGGGCATAAATCATTATACAACTGCTCAATTTTTCAACGAAGGGAATTTATTTATATTTCTATGCTGTCGAATACCGCCGAGTTTCCGTTTGCCATCTGATTTTTTTTCTCGTACTTGAACAAATTAAAAAGTCGAAACATTTGTGTTTTGCACTTGATTTTTTGTAAAGCTGTACAAGAAAATAAATTGATTACAAGATTTTGTTGAGTAAGTTTATTGAGAAGATTGATAAATATTAGCTTACTCATATCGAGTATTGATAAACATAGCCTTAGAGCTTTATAATGGGGAATCTTCTAGACATTTGTAATTTTTTATGTGAAATAAGTTCATGTTTTGTAGGCAGACAGTGTTGATCTGTAAAGACATATATAGAGAATAATAAATCTTCTTGTAAGAAACATATTTGTAATAAATTGACACAATTTATCATATTATAAGGAATATATAAATTTCTTGCATTACGTTTTTTATAGTACATTGATTAGCAGCACTGAGCCATGCTAACGTTATTATTACTTATACAATTAATAAAATTATTTAAGGGCTTCTCTAAAATTGTGTCTACATCCAAAACTTTCCACTAATTATTACTTTCTCGGCGCATATGGCTTCAGTGGTTTTGAAAAAAGTTAATTGAAGATTTGTAAATGTTATGAGCAATAACTCTATAGATGGAAAATAAATAAATTTATTTGTCAACTTTATCTTTCTTCTAGAAAAGTTTCCAAGATATAATAAGGTCGGCTTCCAATCTAGTTAGATTTACCTAAATAAAAGTTTTTCGCATAGCGACTATGAAGGCCTCTTGCCACGTAAATGTACTGAAATATTTGATGGATAAATCAGCCAGTGAATTTGAAGGCATCAATGTTCTATAATGACTCAGCAATTGCTATTTACATGCTCAACCGACCCTGGATTGTCTTACTTTTCAGGCAGTTGGGTTGTCCCTGTAGTCCCTAATCAACCAGAAAACCATGATAACACAAACTTATTTTTTCGCGGGGATCAATTTTCTTACCTCCAACGGAGGTATACTTTCTTTACGTCCATGTTATATATGTCGTCTATATTTTACAGTCATTAAATTAAAAACATTAATAACACTAAAAAATTACATATAAAATGTGAAAATGTTATAAAATGTGTGTGTGTATTGTAGGAGTGTTAGATAGACGCGCAGTCGGCCCACCCGATGGAAAGTGGTCACCGACGCCTATGATACTAAAATGTCAAGAATGGTTAGGAGTAAAAAAAAATTGAAATAATCTCACTCATACTTTTTACAGTACCGTATTTATATTACAAATATTTAGTTTTTTTTTAATTTGCATATGATCAAAGACAAACAGTCAGGCAAGCTGATTGAAAATCGCCATCATCATCATCAGCCTGTGATAGTCCACTGCTGGACATAGACCTCCCCTAATACACCTCATCCATTAGGGGGTTTTGGACAGTATCCCTCCACGCTGGTCCAATGCGGTTTGGAGGGTGGACCGAATTTTTACATGTACATCCGACGCATGGACCATCTTACTTTTCAGACAATCGGGTGATCGGCCCAAATTGCCCTAACCAACTAGAAAACAACAATGAAAATTTGTTGAGTCCCCGCGGTATTCGATCCCACGACCGGTTTCTAAACACACGCAGTTATCCGGGATCGTAGCCCGGTAATTACTCCTGCCTCGCGCAGCTACCTTCGACGCAATCCGATGCCATAGATAAACCTAAGCGCTCACCCATGGTGTCCCCACAGGATTTGAACCCACGACCTCCGGTTTCTAAAACACACGCCTATACGACTAGGCTACGGAGGCAGTCACTGGTCACCAACGCCTATTGACATCGGCAATACTAGTATCACCAACGCGCTGCCTACCGTGAGACATAGGATGTTAAGTGTCGTTTACCCGGTAAATACGCTGGCAAGGGTACCCTTCAAACCAGAACACAGTAGTGTTTTCACACTACTGCTTTGCAGTAGAAATAGGCACCACGGTGGTACCGACCCAGACGGTCCCATGTAAAAAGGGGACCTGCCACCGGTAATTGTATATGAGTAAATTAATAAGACGTTATTAAATAAAAAAACGTTTTTGATTTAATTATAATGATGAGAGACAAATTCAGAATTAACAAATGAATACACAGTATCAAAAGAGGCTAAACAAAACCGTACTCAAATCTCAAAATGAATACTTTTTAAGGTAAGGTTTACTAGGTACTTTGTTTAGGCTATTGAAAACTAAAATTACTGTTGATTGATATTTTTAAAATTCACATCCACTTAATTTTCAAAATTACACCAATTAGTAATTGAGATATTTTTTGTTAATTCTGGAAGATAAACGATTCCTTTTAATTGTTGAATTGATCTTTAGCTGTGCCACAATAAATCCAACAGTATACGTCAATATCACGTTCCGGGGAGGGATTTTATTTGTTCAAGATAAGGGTGAAACTTCAGTGTGCGTACTCTTTATGGTATAAAATTAACAAGATTTCGGGCTTCAGCTCTCACGCAAGCGGGATTACGCCTTCCTTGTAACAGAGATAAAGTGCTCTGTGCGTATACATGAAAATATTATTACACTTCCATAATATCGTAGATCCATATTTTTGTGGTTGTTTACATTTTTCCTAAATAAAATATTATTTCTACTTTAATATACTTTATGGTAATGAATATTCCGAGAAGAAAATCAGTTTGAAGATTAAACAACGTGGATGAGACTTGGTACATCAAAGAATTTAAAAATATCTTATTATTTCCATATACATTGGTTTGCTAACTATATTTGGTAAATAAAGCGTGTAACATGATGGAAACGATTTGGCCCCATTACTTTAATGACTTCATATTTAAAAAAAAATTACATTGATTCGAGTTCATTTTAAGAAATCATCATTTAAGCTTAACACGAGGTCAGTAGACTTTAACATTTTCGTTTCATTAGAAATACGAGCTATGCAGTATTGCAGTGTGTTGCCTAAATTACAAACCTCTTGCCAATTCTGTAAGCGTACGAGGTAGTAAACAAACGGAAATCCCGCACAATGGAGCAGGCAATGCTAAGCAACATCGAATGCAAGTATGTAATCCAAATAGTATCCGATCAATACAAACCATTTACTAGCAATTTGATCAAATTACTACTTACTAATAAATGTCTAAGTACATGTTTGCTCACACCTCAGCAGCAAAATATAATATTTACACACGCTGTATTCCTTTGCTGCATTTTAAGGGTAAAATAATGTACTTACTGCCCAGACGATTCTTAAAACTTTGCAATATGTCAAGTTTTCGTCGTTTTTTTTATCGCTGTTTTATTGTAAAATATTGCAAGTAACATTTATAACGATTAGCATACACTTACTTAATTTAAAGAGAAAATACACTCGTCGCCACATCATAAAATAAAAATACTCAAAATTTCAGAAGGCTTTTAAAAATTAATCGCGTCTAAATTCGCGTGCGTAACGTTGTAAACGGTAAATTAAGTTTTAGGGTATCCATAAATATAACATATGAGTCATAAAGAGTTTAAATCTTTATATATGTATCTAGAATTTTTCATGTTTAAAACAACGGACGCTATTCTTTGACCCTTTTTAACCCCCGTGGAATATTAGATTACGTTACGTACCGCCCGAGCATTTTGCTCTCTTATTTCTTTTATCACACCTCGAAATTTTAGGAAAAGAACTGTAAATCCGGTTTATGGAGTCATTTAAATTATTATTTTTTAAATAAATATAATTTGATATGAGTTTATATTATTATATATTATATAAAAAAGTGCACAGCAATTTTTGGTTGATTACACGAGACCCTGCTTACGTGAACGATTTAATCCATAATGCCAATTAAGTTATTAATTAATTTATATACCGCGTTTAATATGCAATGAGAAATATAATTATGCTAAATTGTACAAATTTGATGGCAGGAGTTTTATTGGTTAATATATATTTATAATGTTAAAAGTTAATTTTTAAAACTTTCTTTGATTAAAGTAGACACAATAGACAGACACGGTATAAAACTGAAAAAAGCTTGTAAAAGCACGCTATAAAAATATGAAAAAAATAGGCTTTATAATTTCGTTACATGTAGATCAATAATTTTCTTCAGACGAAACAAAACTTATCAAAATAAAAACTCTAAAACTTTTGACAAAACACAAGAAAGACTTTTAATCTATTGTACAAGTTATTCTAAATTGTTTGTAGTGTTACTAATTTTATTGTCAATTGTAATAAAAAGTATAAAGATTCGTGAAAGACAAATTTAATTTTTTATCCTACCAAACACAATAAACATCTACGTTGAAAATTAATCTTTCTTAAAAATATTTTATTGTAATATTTTTGTTCATTGAGGTTTTTTACTAGTTAAATAAACATGTTTTTTAAACGCGATTACTACGCATATTGAATCCATTTTTTTTTTGGATTATGGCATTTATTAAAATTAATTATGTAAAGCACTCGTTTTACCAAAAGCGTCATTAATATCATTTGTAACATAGAATATGTATATTAAAACAATCTCACTTACTTGGTTCAAAAATATTTTGAAATTTATATTGCCCACCACATGAATGAATTTTATAAAAAACACAGAGCGAAATGATCAGGAAACGTGTGCAATTCAGAAACATCTTGGCAGAACTAAAACATAAGAAGACCGGTCGTTTGCACAACCTAATATGTACCGTTTTTATTTCTTCACCCGAAATCACGAGATGACATTGATACATTTCACTAAGCTTTCTATAACTGAGCTTCTGAACGATAGTTCACCTAAAAACTTGAATATACGAATAAATTATATTAAAACGTACGTCAATGATAACGTTTAAATTGATAGTTTTATTTTTCAGTTTAAAATAATCGAAAAATTATGCGAATCGATATTTAAGCAATTATAGATAACAATTCAAGTGCAGAATGCGAAAAGTTATTTATGAGCCAAGCCAAGCCATAAATTTCTTTACACTATTAAATTGTTAAAGTGTAATTCAGTGTTTTGGAACATCAAAGAAAGTGTTAAGTTATATATAAAACAAAGGAGCATTATCAGCACAGATTTAAAAACCTTATTACAGGGTAAATGAAGGTAAAGGCATACTAAAGACCGCAGGAATGTGGTACCAAATATTTAGGGATTAAGTCACTATAAAAATTTTCCCAACACCCTGTCTCTCAATGCTTGGTTTAAATTTTGTTTGGTTATACATATGTTTTATGGTCAACACAAAACATTACCAAGGTAATATGAAGTTATACAATTATATTTGTACGCAACTATAAAAGATAAATAAAAATGTTCCGACACTAATTTTAAATAGAAATATAAGTATAAAATTCATATTCCCTAACAAATTAAGTGCAGTAAGTACGTTTGCCAAAGAGTTCAGAAAAACGTTAACATATTTTTCTTTAGTTTTAGTAAAAATACCAACATAATAGACAAATATCGTACCATAAAGCAAATTTGTTTCGCGTATTTCCTTAGAAAATTGCTCTATAAGCTGGTTTGACAAACCGGTTTGCTTTTGTTATTTTTGCTCTAGTGATTTATAAAAGGAATTTGATCAAAGGGATCTTTGGCCGTTAAATTTGGTAATACTTGGACTTTGATATATCAGATATACGTTTTTTATTCGATCTTAATTTTATTGGTAAGTAAATACAATTTTTATATATTTTAAATGTATAATAGCAGCAACAACAGATACAAAAAGATAAAATACAAAATCGTACAAACAAATAAAGATACAATCTAATTGTTTCGTCAGATTCGGCTAGAAATGCAAACAACCAAAGTTGCCTTATAAATGTAATAAAAACTCACGTTATTGTTATTATTACAAAATTTACGCAAGTTTATTTACCACGGTGAATGTAAAAATTGCTTAGAAGTTAATGTGTGAAATCCATTTAAATGACCTAGTAAACTTTCGCAACAAAAAGTTATTGATTTAAAATATGACATGAATAATTAATAAAGGCGTAGTTAATAATTGACTACGGAAATATTTTATAAACTCTTACTTTTTGATATATTAATTTATATCATATTTAGTATCATAAATGTTAATATAACACGCATATATGTTTAGCGGTTTTAGAATTAAAATCTCAATACCTTTTTTGAATAAGATTATAGTATCTTAAATACAGTACTGAGTAATCCTTTCATAATTTCAACTTACATAAGTCATTTAAGTATTTTTTGTTTAAACGTTAAGGAAAATATTTTACAACATTCAAGAGAGATCTTGGTGAGTATTTAGTTATAATGTGATTTGACTAGTGTTTCCCACACTAGTTGGTAGTTCAAGGTTTATGAACGTGTGTAAACATTTGCAAGTATTTAATGATAAACAAATTTTTTATTGCTATGGATTTTTGTTTTTATTTTATTAATATAATTACATATATTGTTTCTTGTTTTTTAATTAATTTAGTATTAACTACCAAAACTAAAACAATTTTAGTACAAAAATGTCTACATAAAATAAGAGTTGTTAAATATTTTAATAAAATCTTCTTTCTAAATTAATTAAATTGCATTAGTCGACCGAGAGGGCTGTAACGGATCCAAGTTGGAGCAAAAATTATAAATTAAATAAGTACGAAGGCAATATTTCTAATTAACTGAATATAATTAGTGTAATAAAACTCTACAGCTAATAACCAATATAATTAATTCTATTTTAGTACATCGACAATATTATCAAATTTTAGATAAATAAAATCTACGTGAGGTTTTCTCGGCAATGGGAATTGACAAGGGCAAAATCATTAATATTCATTCAAAGGGCGCTCGCATAACAGTTGATTAAAGCAAATAAGTCTTTATGCAGAGCTAATATTACATGTGACATTGTATGCATAAAGCATAAGGTACGCCTCCTGAGAGATACATATTTCGAACTTAATCAGACCTCCAAAATGTATTTACATGATATGGTAACGACATGTAGATAGGTAAAGAATACTTTTAAATTTCGTTACACAAGTTTAAAATTTAGTACAAGGAACAGGAAAACGCTTATATTAAATTATGAGTCGCACTTTTCTTTTGTTTATAAAACTTATTTCGCTTTCTATTTGAAGTATTTTTGAGTTATACACGAGGATTTTCCAATATTTGATCAAATTGCTAACAATTATGAAATATGTAGCTAATGATTGAAAAGGCACATTTTTTTGCAAACTGCTACATATTATGAACTTATTCCACGTTAAAACTCTTTTCAAGTTAAAATTTAAAAGTTAAAATTTCTTTAAAACTTTTTGATGCAGTTCTTTTTAATAGACAGAGCGATTAAAGAGGAAGATAAATATGTATAATTCATACGTAATATTTTCATGAAGTCAGTATTGCACCCGCGCAGAGACGTGGTGATTGTGACTTTTATGTTATGTATAAACTAAAAAACTTTACTATACTGATATTAATAGATAAAACTGAAAATATAAATTTTCTATCGAGCACAAATCACGAAAGGGCGAATGATAAATAAGTCCTTACTTACTTTGTTCGTTGCAATTGTTATAAGCGAACTGTCCATCACTACGCTGTATTCCGTACAGTAAACTGAACAACAAAATTGAGTAATACATGTAATTTGGTAACATTTTAACAAACTGACTGCGAATGGAAATGATCCTTGCATTTATACTGCTGGCTTTTTTCTTTTTTTATATTCTTCTGGATCGATTCAATGAAGTATCCACTTTGCACTTCGAATATAAGATTGAATTTTAATTGACTTATAATAAATTAGAAAAAAAAATATCTGTAACTATTTATATCCTTGCACTAATTGGTAATATAATAACCTAATGTAATATTTGTTTAATTTTTAGCGTTGAATTTTTTAATGCCTGACAAATTAGAGAATGTTTTTATTGGTTCCGCGTGTAGACGAGCAGTCGAGCTACCTGATGGAAAGTAGTCCCCGGCGCCCATAGACATGGGCAATACCATGAGTAACACCAACGCGCTGCCTACCGTGAGACATAGGATGTTATATCTCGTTAACCAAGTAAATACGCTGGCTACTGTGCCTATCGAACCGAAACACAATTGCGTGTTCATCTGCTTTGCAGCATAAATTAGCACCGCGGTAGTACTGCTCCAGACGTTCCACAGTAAAATGTGGACCACGAAAAATCTTCAATATTACAGAATAAAGGGAAAGTGGCACGTGAACGGGACAACGCCATAGCCGAATTCCAGTTAAATCATGTTTTTGAGTTGACCTTTTAATATTAGTTAATATCCCGACGGTTCCGGACAGTTTGATTCATTGTTTGGGCTCAACCTCACGGCATGATTCCTTTTTACTAAGAGGGACGGGGTTTAAGCTTAACTGCTCTAAGCTTAGACGTCCCATTCCATTCACCGCCCAGTACTGACCTGTCCCGTGTGTGCCGGCATGAGTTCGCTATTTTCGCTTACGCGGTACAAAGTTAGTTGGTGTGACAATGCTGCCGCGTTTGTACTGCTGTGTATCGTTTGTGTGATAAGTGCTCGCAGGAAGGTTGCCGACGAAACTATAAGTAATTACACACATAATTACTTATAGTTTGGTCTCACAAGGCATTTAGCTTTTAATTTAACTTGTGCTTGTCGTATAAAGCGCAAGCGAGATACACACTTAGTGCTCCTAAAGCTCTTACAATTGTGGTTTTGGATAGGCACACCCCTCCCCACATAGGTGGGGAGAGCTAGATAGACGTTCACCATGCCAGCGGGGAACACCCGAATGGCTTATACGCCGCATGATTATAGCTCCAAAGCCCTCGACACATCCGCGAATCTGATCTTGATCTGGGTCCCCGATCAATGGGTCAAATATAGAAACGCGTTACGCCTCCTCTATATCCTTAATCCTTCCCAAGGCAAAACTGCAGCGTTTGCAGGCATGCCCGTCGAGCCTTTTAAGTCACCATGCCGTCGCCCTTAGTGACACACAGGCGTGATTATATATCATATATAATCAGCCTGTGTTAATCCACTGCTGGACATAGGCCTCCCCTAATACACCCCATCCATTAGGAGGTTTGGACCGTATCCCACCACGCTGATCGAATGCGGGTTGGTGAGTGCACCGAAATGACTTTTTACATGCCCATCCGACGCATGGATCATCTTACTTTTCAGACAATTGGGTGATCGGCCCAATTTGCCCTAACCGACTAGGAAACAACAGTGAAAATTTGTTGCGTCCCCGCAGGTTTCGATCCCACGATCGGTTTCTAAAATACACGCCCATACCACTAGGCTACAGAGGCAGTTATCCGGGATCGTAGCCCGGTAATTACGCCTGCCTCGCGCAGCTACCTTTCGACGCAATCCGATGCCATAGATGAACCTAGGCGCTCGCCCATGGAGTTTGAATCCGTGACCGCGACCACCCCCGAATCAGCCACGCCGAATGCCGCGGCAGATGCCCCTAATGAGGACGACAGGGACTTGTACAAACAAAGCAACCCCAAAAGTCACGTACACTCTCCGCGCTCGTCACCAACCACGCCGGCAAAAAACCCCACGCTCGAGCCGCAAGCATTGATATCTTGGAGGTTTTCATGGCGGGACGTAAGGCCAAGGCTCCACCCCCGGTCATGATTCCTGACTAGGGTCACGAATTGGCAAAGATCGGCCAATACGCGCATTCGTCTCCGGGTCGACGTGGAGACCTCGGATAACTTCCACGCATTAACTAAATATTTTTTGCGAAAATAAAATCGCGTTTCATACTTTCACTCTGAAGAATCTGAAAGTTTGGAAGATCGCCTACTCTGCGTCATTATTATGGGAGTTCCTAAGGAACGTGAGCTAGATGAGGTCAACGCGGATCTCAAAAGACAGGGATATCCCATTCACAGGGTATGCCGTATGCACCATTCTCGTTTTAAATTCGAAATGAACCTCCTTATGTTCGAACTAGATCTTTCCCCCCAGGAAAAGTCCATTTTAACATTACATCTATTTGTAAATTAACGGCTTGCGGGTCAAAACCCCACAGGGACTATCCTAGGATCACAATTCCCAACATTTCGGGCACACAACGCGGAACTGCATTGCGCGTGCACGTAAAAAAGTACCGGCCAGCACAGCACTCTGCAGTGCTCAAGGCCGAAAGATTCGGTCGAGACGCCCGCGTGCGCAAATTGCGAAAACGAAAGTCACCCGGCTAGTTACCTGGTTTGTTTGAAAGTTACAAGACTACGCCTTCCCCAACGACCTCATCCAAGATGAGCAATACGGGTTCCGTCCAAAGCACTTGTGTCCCGATCAAATCTATTGCACGACGGGATTCATACTGAACGGCCTTCATTAATCAAAACCCCGTAGCACAAGGGCAGTCTTCTTTGATGTCGAAAAGGCATTTCGCAAAGTCTGGCACAACGGCTTGATTTATAAGCTGTACACTCGCAAAGTGCCAGACAGGCTGGTTCACATCATCGGCCTACTTGTCGAATCGCTTTTTTCAATATTGTTATATAAGGTAAGAATACAACCAATCATTGCTTTGCAATGTCAATCTTTTGCTCACGTATCCTCCGCGCTCGTGCATAAACACCAGGTAGAGCAAAATAAATTCATCTGCGACGCCACCGGGGCGCACTGGTACCAACGTAACGTAGACCTACACAGCGACTGTATATTGCAAACACTTTCAAAGGTTAACACGAAAACATATTGATAAAGTTGTAAATCCTCATGATAACCCTCTGCTGGTAAAAGCTGCATCATACACGGCCGATCCAAACACGCACAAACAAAAGCGTAGACCGCGAAATGTTATCCTCGACTCGGACGAGAAAGGGGTCGCCGAGACTGCGGACCCAACAGAGGTCCCGTCATTCAACCTTACAACTAGGGTTTCTACACCCCAGCTATCTATTAACACAGTCACCAGACCGTCGGCGTCTCAGTCCGTACACTGACCATGAACGATACTTTGGAGTTTTACTATACAAATGCTGAACTCACGTGCCTTTTCTTCGTGTGGCCTTCACTTTTAGCCAAAGGTGTCAGCCATCTTCGGAGGGGCGGGAGTTTTCCGCGAGTTTTGTGTTAGATGAACCTTACTTATCTAGGCCATCTAGGCCTATCGTGAGTGCCGTGGTTAACGTCATTCAGCCATCAGTAGTGCTGAGGGTAATGATCATCTTTATCCTCTGGTTAGGCAATCTTTGTAAAAAAATTTTGTTCCTCTTTTAAAATCCTAAAAAAAACTAAATTAAATGCAATAATACTGGCTCAGATATATCATATACTTTAATAATTTTTAAGGCGACGGTATAATAATTTATATTAAAACATTTATTAATGTATTATTGAAATATACAACTACATCCCAAACCGATTTTCGGTATTTACGATCGGTAATAGGGTGCCAACTTATTATCGTCTGGTAAAAAAATATTTTCTATACAGTAATTGAAAAAGTGGTGAAAATTAAAGTTAAAAAACTTTACCCGTAAGTTTTATTTATGCATACAATTTGTTACCAAGAATATTTAATACAATATTTAATTACAAAATTTTTATTTAAAAAAATTGTAAATAAGCTTTATGAATAAATTTGCACAATAAGTAGGCTATGTCTTTTACTAAATCACAAAATCAAACGGTTTTTAAGATAACTTATAGAAAGATTTATCGATTTTTTATTGATACTTTAAGCCATTAAAACGTTCTATAAATTTAGATCACGATGGAAAAAATTCAATTATAACAAAAATTTTAAATTTATAGCGCTATTGACATTCTATAAATTAATCAATAACCAGTTTCACAACACTAACACAGTTGTAAATACAGTTAGTTCGCTATCTTTATAATACTATCGTAATCAAACAGCAAATTTGAAAAATTGTTGTTGTACAAGGGTAAAATCGGATTCTAAATTGAATGTCTTGTTTATATTGTAAAAAAGACAACATTGCAGAGACAGGAAAAATTCTTCGAACAGCTTGTTTTATTAATAAATAACCTTTAAAAGAATCGTCGGCCCATAAATTTTATGAAGATTTAAGACTTATTTTAATGACCTACTTTTATGATTGTTTTTAATTTTTAATATGGATAACGGACACTTTTCGTAAAATTAAGAAAAAAGATGTTCCGTATTATAATGTTCTAAAGCATTATTTAGCATTTATATTATGTCTGCGAGTTCTAACAGAAAATTCTAATCGCAATCAACCTCATCCAAACGGTATTTTGGTATACTTAAAGTACTTTAAAACTGCCTCCATAGCCTAGTGGTATGGACGTGTGCTTTAGAAACGGGAGGTTGTGGGTTCGAATCCTGCGGGGACACAACAAATTTTCATCGTTGTTTCCTAGTTGGTTAGGGCAATTTTGGCCGATCACCCAATTGTCTAAAAAGTAAGATGATCCATGCGTCGGATGGGCATGTAAAAAGTTGGTCCACCCACCAACCCGCATTGGACCAGCGTGGTGAGATACGGTCCAAACCCCCCAATGGAAAGGGGTGTATTAAGGGAGGCCTATATCCAGCAGAGGACTATCAAAGGCTGATGATGATGATGAAAGTACTTTATTTATCTTTACCAAAACAGGGGACATCTCACATTCATAATAAGTCTAACACACGATCTTGTAATTTTCTGTGACAATAAGTCGTATACAAGTCCTCTTAAACTTTAATATACTTCTGCGTATAGGAAGCTTCACAAGAGTGGTTATAGCGTAAATCTATTCAAGGCTAAATTAGATTTTGCAAGTTCTCGGTCTAAACGGCTTAGTGTACACGTCTACGAGTAGCGAGCGTTCAAATTTAAATCACGATGAAATAGATTACTTTATAATCACAGAAGGGCTCCAATGTAATCCTGACGGCAATATTTGCGAGAATTCTCAAGTGTCATTATTCTTCTCTCGCTGCTATTATACTTATTTGTAGAATTCGATACGGTTGAAAGTTTTGTAGAGAAATTAAGTTTATTGTAGTTTAAAGTGTTTGCTAAGGTTTTTTTTTTTTCACCGTTAAATCGTTATGCTTTTTCGGTGTGATTTTACAGCGAGTTATAAGAACGAAGGCTATAATTATCCGATGAGGCTCTTTGTTAAGAAATATAAATGGATGACAAGTTCACCAATCGGTTTTATTTCCTCGGAGCATTCAAAATTACAGAAACGGGAGTAATTCCAAAATGTTGATTTTAAGAAATCAAATGGGTTATTTGCATTTTTGTACACGTTTTGTAGGTATTCAACCCCAGTGACAGCAACATAGTGTATCCAAGCAATCAAAAGTTAATTAGACTGGAATAGGAAAATCAGCTAAGTCACTCAAGTTTATAATCATTAATATCTATGGTAAAAAACCAAAAGGCAATTAGATAATGACGTTATAAAATACCAGGCCATTAAATAAAAAAATACGAATAAAATCGTTTTCTTACATTCTAAAAATAAAAAATGAATTTTTACAGTTCAAAATAAAATTGAAGTGACGTGGTTACCTGTATAAAGGAAATGTTCTGAAGACATATTTTATGATAACGGCGGATACGATTAGAGGTACTGTAAATATTCGTTATTTATTATTTCATACGATAGTCGTTTTCATACGCTTGCGACGCATGTAATCAAATTTTACTTCTTAGTTTTTTAATAACCATGCAAGGTTGTTAATAGAAAACTAAGTTAAGAAAAAGCGCGAAAAAAATATTTTTTTTAAAAAACTTTTTCGCATAAATTTTTGCATCATAGCACCAGAAACAATATTTTACCACTTAAAACAAGAATGATTAAAAACGAAGCTCTGTGAGCGGGGCAAAGGTAACATATATAAATGAAAAAAAATACAGTAAACATACGCTCTGAATTGAGTAGGAGGTACTCTATCTCTTATTTTATTCTCTATTACTCTAGGGAAGTCGGTCAACAAGTTTGCTAGTAATGCAAATCTGTATAATAATCTATAATTACTGAACATTAAAAACTTTTTATAGATTTACAGTTTATAAAACTCAAGGTTTAAATTTTGTTTTATGTTCTTAATTTATTTACTAAACATAATTTTATTAAAATTAAAAAAAAATCAAATCATATTAACAAAAGTCATGTTGAATGACGTCGCACCGTAATGCACTAGAGTTGCAGTTATAATGAGTAATCGTATTCAGTACTTGCTCACTCGATTCTTTTCAGGTCAGAAGCACCTTATTTTGAACCTGTTATAGCATTTTTGATAATCATTAAACAAGTGTATAACCTTTACTTGAAAATTTAATAATTCAGTAAACTTCGGTGATATTTTACTTTGATACACATCTTTACCACGGTATGTTATAGCGATATAATAGCCACAATATAAAAAAATAAAATAAAATTATAAAAAGTAACTAACTTTGCTACGATATATAATAAATCGATAAGTAATTTGCTTTATATCATGTTAAAATAAGTTTTTTGAAGTACCGAAATGATGTTAAACTTCTTAAGAAGATATCATTGGCATAAATATAATATACGGACAGTCCTAACACGAAAATTGTTAATGAACTTTTCAGATGAAGACAAAAAATTTTAATATTTTTAAAATTATTGATAATAGTCGAGAAAGCATTAAATTTAAAAAAAAAAATTAATACATTTTTTGTATACAAACTCAATGCTAAAACTTTTAAGAAAATTTAAAATACTGGTGGGAAATTGTTTACATTTAATTTTAGAAAGTTCTGAAATAATTAATTTACTCAGTTTAAACGGACTGAGAAAACGAAAATCTTAAACAGAATTTCTAATTTGACAAATGCAGTGACAAAGAGAGAGACGCCAATGCGCCGTATTTACATTTCATTTAAATTCTTTTAGGTCTGAGTTCGATGCTCCCCCCCGTTATTTAAAGAGTATGTTTTATAAATTAACTGCTCGCTAATTATTTTTACTTTGTTCGTACGTGTTGGTTTATTACAGTGATAACTTGTATCTCCTGATTTACGGATCCAACTCTTGAATAAGATAAAGAGAAAAATGTTACGTTAAGATTTTGTTTATTCAATATTTTGCAAAAATAATATCTTTGATATAAAAGTTTCTTACTATGCGTAATTATGAGACAGTTTTATTTTATTTACGTATTCATACCTTTATTGTTAAAAAATATTATTTGTCTTATAGTTAGTTTTGAGTCGAACAAGTTTATTGTTCAGTCTGGTAATACCAGATGTTAAATAAGTGACAGGATCGACTGCATTTTTTGTGAGTGACGCAACCGGAGCCATTATTCCAAAGGTTGCTAAGAACAATGTTAACTTACGGTCTTTGTTAATGTTCACGGTTAACGGTAAATATTTGTCAGCTTTTATAACAATAAGAGGATGTAAATAATTGTTACTACCTTTTTTATTCTCAAAAGTATTATTGTAAAGTTAAACTAGTAAAATGAATTGGTTAGAGATAGATATATTAGCAGACAAAATTATCTAAAAACTATATTTTTGTTTACGTGTAAAATACCAAAATGATGCTGGATTCGTCATGAAGGTTAATAATCCTGAAAAATAATACAAATTGAAGTCAGTGAGACAGTTATTTTCGCTAGTACGAAAAATAAATTACATTCTGCTTTCTTGGCTATCAATTTACGCTTAGTGTTACGGAATCAATGATTTTTATGGAGAGGGCATTGCGGCTTTTTGAATTTGCCTTACTAATACTTCATTAAGTATAATGTAAATAAATTGACCGTATAACAAATATTAATGAACTTTTAATATTATAATGCAACCTCTTTGGCCCAGTAGAATCGGTGTTTGTTTTACATACCAGAGGTGATGTGTTTGAATTCTGCGCGGAAACACCTATGTGTTATCGCTGTTTTCTGGTTGGTTGGGATAACACATTTTAGGACGATCATCCTATTCTCGGCGAGACGGCGGACTTCTTCCTTCGGCCCTCCTAGATTCGGTAGCAGCCGGTGCAAGGCACCTGCTACCTTTTGAATCCGGGGAACGATACGAGCGAAGTGCTCGACAAAGTTCCATCGGCTATCTAATTCTAGTCTCAGGTACTTAAGGTGGTCGCCAATTAGGATACTTGCATCCCCGGCGCATAATAATGTATCGGGGGGTTTCTCCTTGAGTCTAGGGCCATGATACCACATCGCTCCGGTCTTTTGTGGTGCCACTTGCAGTCCGAGTTAGAGTTAGAGGATATTCTATCGATAATCGTGCCAACCACGAGCTCGGCTAGCCCTGCAGTCCTTGGGAAAGAGTCGCCCTCCACCAGTATAAGCATGTCATCTGCGTAACACACCATGCTTACGCCCGGTGGAAGCGCAGTCCGTAGCACCGTATCGTACCCGATATTCCATAAGAGCGGTCCTAAAACGGACCCCTGCGGAACTCCGCGCACAACGGCCCTCTCTTGTTAGCTTCTGTATCTTTCGGGGTAAGAGATGCTTCTGTTTGAGACGTATGCTTTCAATGCGTTCCTCAGGTACGCCGGAACTCTGTGGTAGACCAGAGCCTCATGCATGACACACCAGGGAAGTAACCATCTCGAAAGCAGCCTGTGAATAGACACCGCAATCTCGTGCCAAGAATCGGTGCAAGGATTTTCCAGGCCTTGCCTGGGACTCCATGTGGACCTGGGGCGGTGTTTCGAGCACCAATAGCTTGCGCTGCCGCTCGCAGTTCCGTCTCCGTGACAGAAAGCTCCTCTGACCAATCAGAGGAAATCATCTGGGCTGTTCGTGTTTCCTCTTCTGCCCAGGGTCCCGGGATAAGTGTATCCCAACACGGTGGAAACAAAACCAGGATCCACAGTTTTCGTGAGGGGTGGAACCCAAGGGCGCAACTTGCCAAGGACTATTTTATTGGGACGACCCCATGGGTCTCTGTTTAGCCCCTCAATCAGGTCTCTCCAGCTCCTGGTTTTGCTTTCGGCGATGGCAATTTGTAATTACTTGGTCGCAGTACGGTACTCTCTGTATTTTTCTTCTCTTTCCTCGATTGTAGAACTTCGACGCCGCCGAGCTCGCGTGTATTTTCGTCGTAATCTCAGGCAGAATGTGCGAAGATCTGAGATTTCTTGTGACCACCAATATGCCGGGCCCATGCTGCCTGTTTTGCATCATGGCATTGCCATATCACATATGGTGTTCATGTCCTTGCGAAGTCGAGCAACACCATTTTCTAAACTTTCATCCCTACTGGGGCATGACCTTATAGCAGCTACCCATGTAGTGGACATGGGCAGCTGCTATAAGAAGGTCTTGGTTGCAGCGCCCATCGCCGTTGTTGCCTTCTATCAAAACGACGCTGTCAACGTAGGCTCCACATCGATAATAAGATACCGATGGTCGGAGAGGGTCTCCATCTCCTCTGCCACTCTACACCCTACCACTAAACGCTCGGCACAAGGTGTCGCCCATGATAGATCTACGATCGACTCCCCCTGCCAGCGCACGCAGGTGCTGACTGAGCCGCTATTAAGTAGTCTCAGGTCCAAGCCCGCCGACCATTCGAGAACTGTGTTACCCCTTATGCTGTCTCGGCTGCTTCCCCAAGCCTTAGAGTGGGCGTAGAAGTCTCCTAGCACGAGTACAGGGCGTGGGAGGTACCTGCGAACGCAGTTGGTAACCCTATCCAGAAATTCCTCGAAGTCAGCCAGGCAGGAGTTGGTGAGACATAGCAAACGTAGCCTGTAACGGCTACTTCTGGACACGGAGGGTCTCCACTACTTCCTCCCCAGTAGACAGCGACCAAGCCAACTTCATCACCGAACCACCATGGATGGAAACCTTAAAATACCTGACAATCAATTAATTTCAAGAATGCAGTTTACCCTATGGGTTCTGAAGATCAAATACCAGTCCCTCTGCGTAAAAGTTTATATCCATTACAATACGAAAAGATTTGCTTTAATAAACTCTTTGAACTTTGAAAAATGGCTAGGACATAAAAATATTTTTTTTTAATAATATTTCTTTTTTATTAAGATACAATTATTCCCGAGTGGAATGTGAATTTTCTAGATCAGTAATTCATAATCATCATAACCAGTCTACTTCCGTCCACTGCTGGAGATAGGCCTTTTTCGAAGAACGCTAAGACCACCGCTGTTACGCGCTGCCATCTTGATCCGGCAAATCCCACCTGGTCGGGGGTGGGCCAGCACTCCGTCTTCCGGAACGTGGCCTCATCTCCATACAATCGGTTCTTCTAACCACGTGATCGGCCCACTGCCACTTCGCACTGCCCTATGCACTATTTCAGTGACTTTAGTTCTTTGACGTACTTCGAGCATAGCGCGTTCCATAATGCATTGAGCAACAGCAAACTTGTGGACTAGTCCTACAGTCACAGGCCACGTTTTGGCCCTGTAGGTCATCACGGAGAGATCATTAGTTATAAGTGATAGATATGTTAATTTCTAGACGTTGTTCCCCCTTAACGACTAAAAAGTGGAAAAACACCAATCACTAATAAAATAATAAAAAAAAAATTGTACTAATAGAACCTGCGACGGCAACAAAATTTAAACTTATCGATTTTACTTTAAAAAAGAGTAAAAAACTGAAAGACCGAAAAAGCATTTTGTTCTAGTAATTCAGTTTTGTAATTTCTTTACTATAAAAATATCACTATTGTGTTTTCATATTTACATTGCATGTGGGCTACGATTGTTCTCAATTTTCTAACATAAACAAAAATATTATCCATAGAAACAAGAATAACATCAATAAATATTTCAAAATGTTTTTGGTTTTTCAACATTATGTTATTTACAAACCTTTATAAACCCGCATGCTTACAAATTATTTCATTCTCTATATTAAGTAAGTCACTCGAAATATTTTTATAATTGTTTTAATAAAAGAAGGGTGAGGAGTCGCTAGGAAGGAACATAATAATTTTAGTCGGTGGGAGTTCGTAATGACCCGTACTTGAATGTGGGTATGCAAGGGGTGGACTTTAGAAAATAAGACCTTTCTTTACCTTTAAGGCTTGTAAAATAACCTGCCACGTAACATGAGAAAACCTGCTCTAGCTAGCTTTATAAACAGAAGGTCGTGGGTTCGAATCTTTTCGGGTAAACAACCTTAAAATGTTTCAATTATTCAATAATTTTGTAATACAGTTATAACCGTTGTTTTCTGGTTAGTTAGGATAATATATACCGATCACCCAATTGTCTGAAAAGTAAGATGATTCATGCGCCGGATAGGCATTTAAAAAGTCAGTTATTAAGATCATCTTTGGCAGTCGTTGTTGGAAGACAGTGCCCTAAAATTTACTGATAACTAATTCATCCTCAGAATACAGTTTACTGGCATCTGACTTCCACAACCCCCATGGGTTGTGGAAGTCAGATGCCAGTCGCTGTACGTAAAAACTAATATTCAGATAAATCTAGATGGATTTAAAGCCGACCATGATAACTTGGTAAACGGCTTAGAAAGGATAAGAGAATAAAAGGTTTTTTTTAAATCGTCATCTTTGTAAAGCCGCTGCCTTTTTTGATACTTTTTCTTCCTTAACAATAAGCAGCAAACCTACTGCCATCGAACCGTTCCCCGTACATGCCATGGCCGGTTATTCCGTAGGCCAAAAAGTTTTAGCGCTTCCACTGCTGGAGCTTCCACTCTTTGTTGCAAGTTGTTAATTTACCGAGGGGAGCAAATAAATAGTCTTATATACTAAATGTCTTATATTACTAAGCTTTATTTACTATTGTCTTATGTAAAGTACATAGCAAGAACAGAGACAATGACATTTACCAGTACTGATATAATGCGAACAATTCATCAGATATGGGGAAAAACAAGGGTATATTAAAGAAGACAAGGAATCGTTCCCTCCAATGGAACCTGATGCAAAGGTAAAAATCTTTATTCTATTTAGGCTCCGTCGAGCTCTTATGAACATCAATCCCCCACTAGTTCGGGAGTTTTGACCAGTCCAGAAAAAACTGGCAAAAAACTCTACAGTGGTAACTTTTTTTTATGTTTACATGTTTAAATAATACATTACTATCATCTAAATTACACAAATTAAAGAAGTTGCCAGGCGATATGCAAGCGCAGACGCATCATTACCACACCTTTTGGTCCTCAATGTGGTCTCTAACAGAATAATAGGCTTTTCTAATCAAAGTTGCTTTTACAACATTTCGAAAGCCGACGTCATTTAGCAATACCTGAGAGTTGTTTAATTTATAGTACATTGTGACACTGTTAAATATCTTTTTTGTTCAAGCCAATCTAAACCTGGGTAATTCTAAGGGCTCTTTCTATCACTTTCGCGGTCTTACTCGCTTTTCCTACAATACATGTAAAGACGGTGTCGTTAAAATTCCTGCGTTAGCAAAAACATCCCATAAGTACTCTCCAAGACCCAGGTTATAGATTGCCCGGACAGCCTGTTTTTGCAACAGAAACACAGTGTTCAATCCGGCTGCTCATCCCTATAGCAACATCCCGCAAGGCATGATGCTATGCAAATACGCAAAATAAACTAACTTCGCAGTTGCCGCGTCAGTAAGCTGCCTATATTGCGTATGGCAAAGGTAGCAGACCATAATCTTTTTGATAGTTCGTCAATATGAGCCGCCAACTGTATCTTGAAGTCAAAAGAAATTCCTCAAAATATCATAAGCGGAATCTTCATATTGAAGATGATTTCTGGCACCCTAAATGTTTGATGAGAGCTACAACTTTAACAGTGTGAAGCGAATCCATTTCGTTTTATTTGACTTTAATACTAGTTTTCTTGCAGCGAGCGATTTACAGTTTAGTCATCTTTTTTCACCTTGAATAGCAGAGAAGTGTCGTCCGCAAATATAACTGTTACAGGCAACCTATATACCACTGAAGGCAATTCATTTACGTACACCATAAATAGTAGAGCTCTGAGTATCAAACCTTGGGGAACTCCCATTCGCACTGTAGATCAAGAAGACTTAGCACCTTTAATCACAACGCGATGTTCCTAGTATTTTGAACAAACGACAATAGAACCAAGTGCGGGCTTGCGCACTTACTATGGACCTACCTTTGGTAAATCAGATTAGCAGTCGGTCATAATATTATTACTATAGAAGTGGAAACACTATTTATCTATTTTTGCTTAAATCTTACTAAATGCTGGTAAAATGGAAATGTGGTCGTAGCTACTGACATTGGCGGTACATCCTGGTTTGTGGACAGGCACAACTTCACTGATTTTCATAAATATTGGAAATTTCGAGGAACCTATACGCGAATTGAATATTATGGCCAATATAGGAGATAAATCTTGCATAATTAAATTAATTGCCCAAATAGACGAGGCCTATAAGTCTTCACTCCTTTTTTTATTTATATTTTTGAAAACATTGAAATTATCTTCAGGACTAACACAATAAAATGGAATTCAGGAAAAGGAATAAAATTATGATTTCTTAAATAGGAGACAGCATTCAAAGAGCTAGATTTGAGGTGTTGTGTTCTTTCATAATCTACGATAATAAAGAACCATTAAAATTCAGTTGCCTCCGTAAACTAATTGTTTATTGTTTAATATTTCTACTTGTCTCCTTATTAATAAGTTACTAGGTAGTTTTAGTTTTAATACGAGATGATTTTATTTTGTTCCTTAGCACATTTGCCTTGGCCATTAAACATACTTTCTTGAATATTTTAAAGTAATTCTTTACGTACTCATGAAATATCTCACAGAGGTAAAGGATTTTTGGGCATACAATTCAAATAGACGGTCCCTGCTACACCTTTTTCCCACAGTAACCCATTCATTAAAGATCAACTTGTTATTTGATTTAACTGTGTAACAGTATTGTATTCCACAGAAATAAAATCAGACAAAGCGCTGAAGTCAAAGAAGAAAAAAGGTTAAGAAGCTTATTCCTTACATTAATTTAAAATTGCCTTATTCTGTTTGTAGTAATAGGTTTACACAATTTACTTATGTCCTTTTGTGAAATTGTATTTGTCGGCAATTGTATTGTTAACGCTTTGTGGTCTGATAGGTATTGAGTCTTGGTTAGCTGCCGAATGAAAGGGAAAAAAGTTAATAAAAGATAAAAAAGAAGAAGAAGAGATAATATTGCAATTAAATATCATTACAGTGATTAAGGGGAAATTTCAAATAAATTTAAAAACATTTAGTGAAACCTTTCACTTACTGCTTTTAAATGTCTTAATTCGCGTAGATATAATATACTCGTATAGAAAAAGTGTATTACAAAAATGTAGTAGGTCGCTTATGAACCTAATTAAATGTTTCCAGTACAAATACGAGAAGGTGAGTCCGATTGTTACGTCATCAGTTTTTTTAGAAAACTTGAATTTACGACCTTTAGGTTAACAGGCGAAGGCGTTATAGGTTAAATGTAACAAGTGTGAATACTACTTTTAGGATATTCTAATAGATTACTTCCGTTTAATCATTATCGGTAAATAACTTGAAACAGCAGTTTCCGTTCTGAAATGGAAATAGTATACTGTGAATTTGCGGCGTGCACTTCCAAACAGAAGAAACATTAGTTTGCTAACATAATGGACTATTTAAAGTGCAATTTTCATAGTCTAACATTTGCACACTGATTCATTAACAAAAAGACTGTACCGGTTCTATCGCATTTACTTTTGTGATGGAGGCCTTATGAAACTTGGACGGAGACTCTAACGAAACCTTAGTCAACGTGTGGCCATAGAACCTGCATAGGATCTGACGGCTTTATTGTAAACAAAATAACGCGTCACAAAATCAATAAATTCTCTTATTAAATCCTCCGTAGTATTCACGTAAATGCAAGAAAATTATACCTCTATTACTACCTCGTTACTTCGCTAATAGCGCACCGATTTTAATCATTCTTTATTTTATTCGATAGGTAACAGCTGTCACGTGGTGACATTTTTTTAAAATAATTATGTCATAAGCAACATACAAATTTCAAACCTTAAGAGATAGACTTTAGCTATGTTCTACGTAATTTTACTTCTTAAATTGGTCTACAATAAAGTCCCTAAGTGCACATTTATTAAGAAAACCCACAGTACACGGTTCAATGTAAATTACTTTTTCTACATAATTCAATGTAAGTCATTGTAAAATAAATGTTATTTAAAATTCTCAGTCCTATATTAAAATTTTCATATAAGTTATTTTAGATAAAAATACTTTTATATCTGCAGAAACTGTTTTAAGACAGTAATTCATTTTGTTGAAATTTTACTTGTTTGTACCATGATGACTATTGGTGCGTAAGAAATATACGAATAATGAATATTTTTAAATTTCATATTATATCTCTAGGGATTATTCAAATTCTAATTGATATTAATAAAAAATACTTTTAATCTTCAAAACAAGTGACAATGTCTATCAAAGAATATCTGAAAATCAAACCTCATCTCGGTGTTTATAACTCTTTTGACCTGAGTACGTAAGACCTGTCATGGAGACTCACTGAGACGGTTTGCAACTAAAACTTCGAAGAAAATTATTTAAATTCAAACATCGGTCAATGTAAAAAGGACATCCGATAATCTTAATTAGCTCATAAGCGACTTATAATATACTACCGACCCGCCCCGGCTCCGCACGGGTAAAATACTTATATCTGTGAAATTTATGGAAACGTATATAAATTTATCAGCGTTTCTCTACAATATTCTATATAAATTATGCATATAAACTTCCTTCCCTTCCTTTCTCTTCAATAACTGTATCTATTAAAAAACCGTATCAAAATCCGTTGAGTATTTTTAAAAATTTGAGCATAAATACGGACAGAGAAAGTTGTTGTTTACTATGTAGTGATTCGTCATACAAATATTTGTGTTAAAATGGTTACTGTATTTATTTAGCAGATGGACATTTGCTATTGACAATTTATTGTGAATATACTTTTACATACTAAATTATTTGGATATAATATGATCTTGTAAATTTAAGCCACTGTTCTCTATCTAAGCGAATAACAACGTGCTTTTTTTTGCGACACTGTAGTCCGATTTCTTTATTTGCTAATTTCATCTCTTTTATATTTAAAACAATATTATAACATGTATGCCTTCCAAAGAAGCCTTTCCAGTTTATGAACTTGGAATGCCAAATAAAATTAAATAAAATACTTTAAAGAACACTGGCGACTTCAATAAATTTTTAAAGATTCCCAATCTTGTTTTTAAGTATCTATGTTTCAATTGAAATTACTTCTGTACGTTATTATTAACAAGCAGATAGTTGTTATAACTGATTTAATGTATAGTCATGGAAGAAGTGTAATTAAATACAAAAAAAAAGTTTTATATATCTCGTACTTACAGCATTTCAAAAATAATCACACGAACTAATAGTGATTGACAACTTAATTGTTTGTTGTCGCCTAAATATCTCAGATACAAGCAGTATTAATCAACAAAAAAAATTAACTTATTGCTTTGTACAGAAAAACTCCTTAGAATTAAGTACAGTATTGTTGTAAGGGATCGGTCAAAAAATATTTTTCATTCCTTTAAATTTGCCAATAAGTTTCTTCTATGCGTTTCTCTTAGAAACGGGCTTCTTATTGAACATGCAATAAATAGTTTTTTTATAGAACGAATGATATCTAACGTCCACAAATTTAATGCAATAACAAAACTCATCTATTTATAATTAAAGCAAATTTAAACATATCCTATAATAATTGTAAAAAGATCTTTTTTAATGGAATCATATTTTATGCCTATCCAATGCAATTGAAGGTTTTCAGGCAATTCGTTAAAAATTTTACTCTTACCTAAAAAAAACAGTTGTTTTTTTTTGTTTTTTTGTAGTATTGGTGTCATCGAATTGCGTCCTATAAATTTTGCCGCATGAGTTCGTAATCTGTTAAATGAAAATACCGTTTGTAAATACAACCTGCTGATTTATTAATTCCGACATGAATGTTCTTTTTGCGATAGGTAAATCATTTCTGTTTATATAAATTTATGTTAAGTACCTGTTTTCAACATTCAATTTGACTATTTTGCTTTTCGGCATTTATTAAAAATTAAAAGCATGCATATTTTTAAGTTCAATCAAATAATTATTGCTTACTGCTGTCACGAATTGAACCCCATATAAGACCATTTTTCAAAACTAGAAAAAAAAATTTCAAAGTATATTTAAAAACGCCTCTAAAACTCCAAAACGATTCGAGATGTCGCTGACGTGACATATCGCATTGACAGATTCGAGTGTCGCCGTAACGTAAATTACCATAAGTTATCTATGCACATAATTAAAATTGGAGGGTCTGTTTGTAATATTAAAATAACCGTTTTTGAATTACTCGAATTGTGATATTTAAAGGGTACAAAAATATAAAAACACAACATTTTTTTATTGATTATCTGTCTGTTTGTTCAAGCTAATTTTTCCAATAGTTAGTTCATTTTGACTGGACTTTTACTAGAACTTGGACTACTTTTTTTGTAGAAAATAAAAACCGAACCATTATTTTTTCATGCCAATGAAGTTGCCAGCTTCAACTACCATTATTCAAGCTGTAATATAAATTAAATGTAAAGTTAAAGCACTATAATTTTTTTAATAATCTATTTAGTACATAAATATTACATATTAAAGTAAGCAAAGTAACGATGTAAAACAAAGAGGCAATAGAAAAAAGGACATACTCTTCGAATTCAGTGGCTCTTTATTTTAGGAATTCGTCAATAATTGTTCTGTTAAGCGATATAGAGAAGAAACAGGCATCATTATTATTTGCCGTTGGAAAAAAGAGACTACGGATCTCCCGCCGCCATATAAATCGAGCGGTTTTAGATATCCTTCTTAACCTACGTAGTTTTAAATAAACAACGTATTTACAGTTGATAGCAAAGTTTTATTAAACTAAATGTGATTCGATCTACACAAAACAATAATCAGCTAAGCATGCGAAACCTTTGAAATTAATGCGTCCAGTGTTTTATAACGTTATTTAATTTTCAAGTTAAAAAGACTGACTTGTTTATTTAGTCACAAAAAACTTGAGCACCTTTTCTTTTTAAATCGGGCACTTAAGTGGGATCCGCCTTTGGTATCTCTCCGTCCACCATCTGTCAAACTCCCAAAAAAGTTTCAAGTGGAGCTTAATACCTCAGAAAGCTTACTTATAACGAACCGCACGATATTGGCGTTATTACAAAGTATTTTTAGTTTCGTGGTTGATTTCAAAACATTTTTTTTTAAATCAAGAGACTGGCAATTCGCAAAAAATTTATCAAGTAAATGACTTTTATTAAATTTATTGCTAAATGTTTGGAATAAACTTCAAATTAAATTTTTTTCAGATTACAACAAAATATTTTATGATTTGATTGAAACTGTTAAAAAAAAAGTTTTTTGCCATTATCCAAATTGTATCTGTTTTGGTATAAATAATTATAAATCAAGCAAATTAAAAATATTGCTGGTCAAAAAGGCCACGATTGAACAAGATCCATCCTGAGTAACTTAATAAATTCAAACGTTCAGAATTGAGTTCGTTGACATCTCACAAAATACTTATCATCCTCACGGAGTTATGTGTAGAGCCCGATGGCTTTTTTATGCAAATACATTTCGAGCGAAACCAGTACGATGTTCAAAAACAATGGGCTGTTTTGGTAAAGGATGTACAGGTGCGAGCGGCGTTCCAAATCGTTTAATTTAAAGTTTGAGCAATAAATAACTTAAGGTGTCCATAAAAGCCTACGGTGTGTTCTATTTACAATATTTTTCTAAAAAATCTTTAAAGTAAGCTATGAATTGTGTAACTTGATATAATATAAAAATAATAAATAAAAGAAGCCATGCTTTTAACCATTACTTCAGTTATAATATATAACATTTTAACAATGATTTTGTTTATGAAGGGGGTGTAATAGGTCACTCGCTTTTGATCTTTAAAATTTTATTCATATTTGATGCAGCTTTATAATATTACATTTTAATCGGAAATTTAAAAAAAAAAGTGTGTTTATTGGTGATTGCATATAAGAAACTATATTTTTTTTTACAAAGCACAGAAAATACACCTTTATTCTTTATACTATATAATTTAATGAAGGTTTTTATGTAACGTTCTTTACTAAGTTTGTATTTATTTTAGTGATATAATATTTATTTTACTTTTTATCTTTATTTGTATTAGTTTTAGTTTGTTAATTTTTATATTTTTAATACCCTTAAGGCAAAGTGATCTGGCGGGTGGTGCTGAGATAATTTTTGCCCCCCAAATCTTGCACGATAATTGATTAGTATTCTATACGTTATTATTAATAAAATATCTATTATATTTATTTATATATATTTTTATATGTCTATTACCTCAGACGACGTAATTTATTATTCCGCTAATGAATCCATTGACAGTTTAAGTTCTCTTAGCAGTACGTTAGATGAATTTATCAAAGGACATTTTTCTGATAAATCTAAAAATCTGCTAAACATATGTCACGTAAATGCTCAAAGCATCCCAAGTTACTTTATAGATTTGTGTGATGTCTTTTCTAACTGTAATGTGCACGCTATCCTGATTTAGGAGAGTTGGCTCAAACCACAATTACTCTCTACTGTGTACTCGCTACCTGACTACGTCCTTATTCGGAATTACCGTGTAGGAAAAGGGGGAGGGGGTGTCGCAATATATCTGAGAAGTGACCACACATGTACGGTATTGACCTCCTCCTCCGAGTATTTATTCCTTGAAGTTCAAGCCAAGATAGTCATTGGCGTAGTCTATTGTCCCCCAAATATTGACTATTTCACCGATTTTGAATTGGTTTTAGAATCTTTGGGTTCCAAGTACGCTCACTACGTCATCATGGGCGATTTCAATACCAATCTCCTTGTAGTTAACTCCTCTCGTACCCGTAAATTCATACTCATAGTTATGTCAAGCTGTCTTCATATTTTACCTCTTCGACCTACTCACTGTAATATATCTGGTGAAGACACTTGGCTTGACATAATCCTATCTTCTAATCCTTCTTTATTTCATCTTGTGGACAATATCCTACTCCTAGCTTTTCTCATCACGACCTAATATTCCTATCCTATATCCTTAAACCTCCAAAACTCAAGTCCAAGGTTCTACACTTGCGTTCCTTATCCAAAATAAATGTAGAATCTTTAAATAAGGATGCTGGTGATATAGACTGGAAGCCTTTATTAGACAAACAATATAGATGAAAAGGTCAGCATCCTAAACGAAAAATTATTAAATTATATGATGTTCACGCCCTATTAAAATATAAAATTATACGCAAGGCGGCCCATGGATGACGGAACTTACAAAAATAGCCATGAGATGCAGAGACGCGCATTTCGTAAATTTAAAAAGAGCGGTCTGAAGAAAGTTGATCAGCTTACAAACTCTCCAGAAACCGTTGTAATCAGATGATACGCAATGCTAAACGTCGATATATTCACCAAAATATTTCATCTTCTACGTCTACTGATATTTGGAGGTTCTTAGGGACTCTTGGTATCAGGTAAGTCACGTGTCTCAAACCTTACATCCTCTATTATTTTAGATGCTTTAAATGTACATTTACTTCTACCTCCACAATGGACTGCTTAACAATGTGTAAAACAGTTTCGTATTTAAATAGTTTGAAGCGTCCCAGTATTAATGTTTTTAAGTTTTCTCCAGTTTCTTCGGAAGCCGTTAAAAAATGTATTCTTTCCATAAAATCTAAGGCAGTCGGCTGTGACAAAATTAGCCGACGGATGATAATTCCCATCCTTGATTTCCTACTTCCCGCTATCACTCATCTCGTTAATTTTTCCCTTGATACTTGCTCCTTTCCTTCATTGTGGCGCAATGCTCTTGTACGTCCTCTCCCTAAGTGTTCTAATCCTTCCACTCCCTCTCACTATCGACCTATCTGTATCCTGCCTTTCATGTCAAAAATAGTCGAGTCCTGTGTTCTAAATCAAGTTTCTCATTTTTTTCTTAGTAACAATTTAATACGTTCCTTTCAATCCGGATTCCGCCCAGGTCATAGCACAACCACTACTCTCCTCAAAGTGACTGGTGACATTAGAGCAGGTATGGAGAATTCAATAGTGACTGTAATGGTCTTAATTGACTTTTCTAATGCCTTCATTGCCGTCAGTGATGATATCCTATTTGCCATCCTCTCCTATTCAATGGTTTCCGATGAATGACTGGAATGGTTTTCCTCATATCTTTGAGGGCGCCGGCAGGCAGTGATTTCTGACGACTTGACTTCAAAGTTGGCTAGATGTGCCTAGTGGCGTCCCCTCAAGGCGGCATTCTTTCTCCTATTTTATTTTCTGTTATTATAAACTTTATTACTCATGAACTTCAATGTGCGTATCATCTGTATGCTGATGACCTTCAGTTGTATGCTCAATCTACAATCGATGGTCTGCAACAAACTATTGTAAACATAAATAAAGATTTATCTTTAATCAAAAATGGAGTAATGATTTTGGCTCAATGTCAACATAGCAAAATGTCAAGCCATTATCGTAGGAAGTTCACGGATTATGAAAACTGTAAACTCTCTTGTACTACCTCCTATACTTTTTCATAATTCGTGTATTCCGATTAGTCAAAACGTTAAAAATTTGGGGCTCATAATTGACAGTACTTTCAGTTGGAGAGACCAAGTAAGCTGCGTATGTCGTAAAGTAACGAACACAATGCGTTTGCTTTACAAACTAAAAAATTTCTTGCCCATTAAAACTAAGAAAATGCTCGTTCAGACCTTAATCTTTCCTATAATCGACTATGGTGATGTGTGCTATCTTGACCTGAATGCAGATCTCCTCAGTAAACTTGACCGACTTCTGAAAAACTGCATTCGATTCGTTTTCAACCTTCGGAAATATGACCGTGTTTCCTTACATCGTTTAGAATTACAGTGGTTGTCCATCCGTGAAAGGCGTTCATTAAGAGCACTAACAACTCTTTTTTCTCTCCTTAATTCATCTTTTACTCCATCTTACCTATCCTCCCATTCGTCGAGTTATCCGTCGACGAAGTATTGAACTTCGCTCGACGAATAACCTCTTCTCTATTCCGGCCCATCGTTCCAACTTTACACACTCCTCTTTTTTTGTTCAGTCCATCCTTCTGTGGAATGCGTTACCTCCTCAAATCAGGTTAGCACAAAGTTATCTCGCCTTCAAGAAAAGAGTTCATGATGACATGTTTAAAAAACTGTACCTGTGTGCAACAGGGTAATACATATTGTTATACATTGGCATATATGTACATATTATGTACGTGTGTATATATATATATATATATATATATATATATATATATATATATATATATACATTTATATATGTATTCTATAAATGCTTTTATGTATATTGATATATATATACAGATATATATTACTAATATATATAAAGTGTTATATTTATTTACATTATTTTATGTGCGTATTTACATATATATAAGAATATCAATAAGATTGCTTATATCTTATAGTGTAATAATATATATTTATTTATTTACTTTATCTTATTATGTTATGGAAAAACTCATTTTAAAATATTTTATTTTGCTTATTTTGGTGCACCTACCTTGCTATCTCTTCACCACCCAAAGGTTGGCTGGTAGACAATGCCATCGGCATTAAGTCCGCCTTTGTACAATGTTTTGTGCATAAAGAATAAATAAATAAATAAAATAAATAATAAGGAACATAGAAAATATTTAAGTTACAAGTCAACAAGTTGGGCAACGGTAGTAAACAATGTTAAGCAAAGAATGTTATTAAATTTAATGAATTTACTTTCAATATGGACTCTGAATTACCGAAGGTATCGGTTAACATACGTTACTAAATATCTCAAAGACAGAGAAGATCGTCATTAGTATTAATATGCTCAAATTAGAAATTTTGTTTAATATTGATAAGTCTACAGTTTGAGTGACACGTAGAGGTCAATAAAGCGATATGCGTCTGATACAAGATAAAAATAAATTTATTGCTTTAAACAATAACCTGTTTTGTTTGATTCATAAAGACAGTTTTTGGCATTTGCTTATATTGTTCCGTTCGAATTAAAGTTATAAGGTTATTAGATATAATTATATTTTTAAAAATAGCTGTTACCAAAAAGTCAAGTAACATATCGCATATTGAAAGAATAATTACACAAATTATACAAACATAATATGAAATGTTAGCTCAGCTATCTAATCTGTACTAATGGCTCTGTTTACCTATTATAATTATAGCACGATCTGACAAAACAAAATAATTAATTACGCGTGTTACTTAGTCATTACAACATTTTAATATACTTTAAATGAAAAATCATTATTCCATAGGATTTTTCTTTTAATAACAAAGTTTATATATCCTGGAAGAAATCCTCTGCAGGTAACATTTTTGCTGCAGCTCTAATATTATGGACAACCGTTACGTATGCATTTTCCACTATTTTACAGACAGTTTTTTCGTCTAGTTCCGCTTGTTTCTTCTGAAATTTCTCTTGCCATTCCTTTGTGTTTCCATCTGAAAATGTTACGAAAACATGTAAACTTGTCACAATATATTTTTATTACAATAATGAATAATTTTTGTACTAACTGTTTTGTAAGAAACTATTTTTTGCATAGCATCAGGATTTTTTTCAAAATAAAGGCGATTCACAGAAGTATTTAATAATAAATACATAGAAAAATAAATATACCTTTACGTATCGCTTGGATAAGATCATCGCTTAGTGATACTTCGGGTTTTTCTACTAAGCTGCATGTTATTGTTTCTGGCAGTACTTCGAAATGTCTTACACCTTTTTCATTAGCCTTTAAGTCATAATTATATTTAGCGGTAGCTAGGGCATCTAAAATAGATGCATCTTGTTAAATGATATTTAAAAACAAGGCGAAAACATTAAACTACACTTATTAAATAAACCTATTATCTGAAACATTTTAAATAAATTCATATTTTTACGTGCATCAGAAATTATTCATGATAAATTGTGTATGCGAAAGAGAAATATTATTCCACTTACAAAAATGAGTGTTTAAATATTTCCTGAGAACAGTTTACGAGGCACTTTTGAAATGAAATCTTGATATAATATTTTAACATCACTGTAGATTGTAACACGTATGAAACATTTTTATGTAATGTTACATCTATTTGCATACTACATAGTACACCAAAAAAACAGAAATTATACATATTAGTTCTTTAGATAAATTTAAAAGAGCATGAAACATTATTGATTGTTTTCTTTTTGCCTACTTAATTTTTGTTGTAAGGAAAGTTTTTACATTATTACCCCGATAGTGCTTATAAATAAACATTAATCTTATCAATATAAAGAACAGACTTCCAGAAAGCAAGCTATAAAAGACATTCGACAGATTTTCAAAATATCAACGACGTTATTATAATTGTGATATAGATATTTAGTAAAACATCAATGCATTATTTTATAAGCCGTATATTTCTAAAAAAATCAAATAGTGGATCTCTCAAACAAAATGATCACACATCAGCAAAGATAAAACTTTAAAAGATGCTTACTTGATTTAGCTGTGTACACTCCATTGAAGTATTTTGATTTTCGAGTTTCTTCTATTGTTAAGTCACCAACTATGTTTAAATCAACGTTCAATTTCAATACAACTGACTTTTTATCTTTATCCATTCTGAAAAGAGATATTGTAATAATCATAAGAATATATATTCTAAAGATATTTTCTACGTATCTGTGAACTTACTGGAAATCGGATATTTTCTGGTTTTTCAGTCCTGTCAGATTCAAGTTCTTAAAATGTAACACAATACTCCCATCGTCAGTAAGTACGTGGTCCAAACTTGATATAATGAGAGGATCAATGGCTTTTATGTCAGTGTTTGGGATACCTTTGCAAGTATTCCCTAAAAACTGCTCAGTTGACTTGCTCAAACATTCAATGTCTTTTATTTTGCACGATCTTAAAAGCGACCCTGTTGATTTATAATATATTTTTTTAAAAACAAGTACAAGTACAAGTTACACAAAACAGTCAATTCTATGCGTGAATATTGATTTATTGATTCAACGCAAAGTAATGAGATAATGATTTTATTTAAAATATCAAAGTTATTATTAATGATAAAATAGAAAAATATAATACCATCAGAAAGTGCACCCGCCACACACGCAAGTAATAAAAGTACTTTCTGTATTATCATCGTGCTCTCGAGAAATTCTATCGTAACACTGGCGACGAATGGTACAGCTGACAATTGATTGTTCGACTTATAACACATTTATAGTTGCCAATTGACATTACGGATGCATGACGAGTAAGGTTAACATAAGAGATAAAAATAATAACTTGTGAACGAATACAACGTACAACTCAGAATCTAGTTCCAAGTTCAGCAAAGCTTGTGCTATGGAAACAAGAATTTTAATAAATAGATAATAAAACACGAAAACACGTTAACACACTATGCTTAAAACACCGTTCTTCCGGTGGGAATTAAAACCCTTTGGCGTAACAGGGTCACTAACCGCAATATCAAACGGAGTGTAATGATTGCTTATAGCGCTGAATGTTACTATCTGGTATTGTATTGTTAGACAAGTAACTTGCGGAATTTGTGAAATTTTTCTACAAATAAGTATTATATGTTATACAAGTTTGACTGTTAAAAAATCAAAGCATTTCATAACTTATCGTCATTTGATTTTGTTTCTTTTAACTTTGTTGTTGTTTTACTTCTGCTGTCGATACGATGACTACATTGGAATTTTATGCTAAAAATTAAGGAATATTGGCACACATACAGAAAAAACGATAAAACTATCGTTAAAGTCATTTGATGAACCAGTTCTTTCAAGAAAAAGTTGTCGCCTCCAACTTTCGTAAATAAATCACCCTTCGTCGTAGGTAAATAGGAATAAATTCATCTGTCATTATAAGAAAGTTAAATATTTAAGTTCTTTTGCTATCCTTACCTTAAACAAAGAGGTAGCCGGTCATACGAAGCGGGAGGGGTGGTCAAATGTAAATGATCCATGAGCGTGTTATATCTTTCAAGATTGTGACGGAAACGTTATATCAGTAGAATTAAAATTAATAACGAAAAAAAATTAAAACATATATGGATAGGTCAGAATTTATCTACATTAAACACAAGAAGTGCGAAGCACGGCTCTATAAAAGTACAGTATTTAATAATTACCATCTAAATTGTATGATACGAATAAATATTTTAAATTAATTTAAATTTAATCAATTAAAACAATGTTGCAAATAATTGCGATTCTTGTGTTAACTGTGGATTTTTTTAATGCTTTATGTTTGAACATTCATTAACTATAAAGTATTAACTTACTAATGGCATAACTTATGAATATATGTTTTAAAAATTAAGAAATCTGTAATAATACTTTTTCGATGTATTCTTCAAATACGCCGGCACATTATTTATAGAATTGACATACGTTATAAAATATTGCCTGCTATATTAATCTATTAAAATATATTTTTTAGTTTTAAACAGGTTAATATTTAACGAAAAAATATGACTGACTTCAAATTGTCCTACTCCATTTGATCAAAATGCCACGTATGAAACGTCTTAAACATAGTAGTATAAAATGATGAGTTTTTTAAAGGCATTCATTTTAAAATAAACTTACAATTATATTATCTTAAATAAGCTTTGAATGTGCCTAATTGCAATTTTTACTATGTTTACAACAGAAATATATATGCTCGCGGATTTTATTATAGGACATTTTAAGAAGTACAATTATGGAACATATTGCAGAGTTTGCAATGTAATCGTTTGAGGTTATGATTTTAGGAGCAATATTTTTTTTTTAATATTTTTAGAACTACTTATTACAAATTTATTGAAAAAAAGTACTAAGTGACAGTAATTTCTATCATTTAAAATCTTTACTCACATGGATGTACATAGTACACCTATCGAATCCCATTTGTCTAATATACAATAAATAATTGACAGACAATAAAATAACTGATGCAACCGATACTTAATTTTATATTCATATACGTAGAATACAACTTTCTTTGACAAGATTTTGTTAAGTCTTAAGGAACTTGAAACGGCGACAACACTTTACAATGCTTTTGTGTGTAGTGTTTTGAAGTATGGCAGTGACATATGAAATACTAACAGAGAGTGTGCGTATAAGGAAACTGAGATAGGTTATACAATGGCTGTAACCGCATGAATCCTACCTACGCGGATCATAATAAAAAATATTCATGGTTAGAAATAATTTAGATTGTATATGTTTTAATACCGATGTTTTCTATTTTTTTTTTCAAATAAATTGGGCCGGCGTAAGGCAAGATATTTCCTTTTTTTATATAAAGTGGGGGAACCAGGCTGTCTGTGGTTAGGGCCGTGAAGGAGGCTGCTCCAAGCGGGCTAAACAAGGCCGCTTTCGATGCGCTTAGGAGGATGCGGTGGAAGGGGGAAAGAGGGCCGCAAGAGGTGGGTGTTCCGGCGTTTCCCGGCGGTGAGATGGGGCCAAAACGACAGGTGGCTGGTGGCGCAGAAAGGGGAAAAAAAAATTGTTCCTGACTCCTCTAAAGGTGTCAGGACGAAACAACTTGGTTTTAGTCGGCGCAGTGCGTTTTCCCGCCCCCCCAGCACAAACATCATATCTTTTAAATAAAAGGGTTGGACCTTATAACCCCAAAGAACGCAGAAAGATTTGGCCAAAATTGTTGGGGGGCGAGCCAGGAGGGACAAGGATCTTTTTTCCCGACAGGTTCCCCTTGCAGCGAAACGTCAGTCACTTAAAAAACGGGTAAAAAAAAAAGAATCAAACTTGGAAAGAACAAAACGCAAATACGTATTAGACGTTGGATGACAATTTGATATTTGAAAAATCAATATTAAACTTTTAAATAAAAATTAAAAATGGATTGAAGTGGTAATTTAATTAATAATGCCCCGACCAAGACATCGAATTTTCCCGACAAATAATGCAAAAGAAACAAAATACCAAAATGAAAGGATGAAGAACAAAAATTGCCGAACAGCGCCGCGATAATGGTGACGTGCTTCTTCCAAACAAAGTAAAACCCGTGAAGAACCGGTTGGTGGGTCGTCGAGGAACAACAAGTCAACAAATAGATATTTGCGATGAAACAAGATATTTCTGATTTGAATGGCAGCGTTTCGATACGTTGGTTTTCGCGGTCCGCGTTTCATTGGGCTGGACGTTGTTTCAAGTGGTGCTAAAGTTTTCGGAGAAACCCCGATTATGCTGCCTTAATGGTAAAGTGAAATTGCCAGTGTTGACTCCCGCCAAGCCATTGTTTATTTTTTTGGCGAAACACAAATCCGCCACTTTCTTGCAAATATTCGAAAATACAATAGTTTTTCAAATGACGTCATTGGGGAGAATTATCGAAAAAAGGAGGTTTAATCCGACATTTAAAGTTTTATTTTGCCTAAAATGTGGAAAAAGTTCTTTATTAGGTAATTTTATTTTTTAATACAACTCACTCCCACAGAAAAATGTTTATCCCATTAATACTGTCTGGATTTTATTTTGAGATAAAGGCGATTTCCATCTGGATCATTACTCCTTTCGAAGATAAGAATAAATTTTTTAAAATTATTTCATGGGCACATGGAAAAAATTTGATCGACCCTAGGATCAATGCAGGAATAAAGACACCGGGTTGCAGTGTTCTTCAAACATCATGCGTTACGGTTGTTTAAGAGTGCGAGCGCATGAAATGGACTAGTTGCCATCCGATAAACGACCATCAACAACCGAACGCCATTTAATGCTCCAAAGTGACAAAGGCCATCCGATTGTTGGTGAAAATTGGAAAAACGCGATTTGCCAACGCCGATCGGGAAACCCAACAAAATCTAAATCATCGATCATATGACGCATTGGCCCACGGATGTTTTGGAAAGGGGAAGATGGATTAATTTTAAAAAAAATGATAAATCCATTGAATGGAAAATATCATTCTTAAAATATTAAGTTGTATTATTTGCCTTTAAATGGTTAATTATCAAATTTTAATTTGGTGAAGAACTAAAAAGAAAGTTCCAATATTTTGCTTCGTTTGATGATTTCAAAAATGACAACTATTTGCGGTTTGTCGTTGTTTAGCAGTATTGCGTTGAATGTATGTAAAAATAAAACGGAAATTTAACATTTATTAGGTTAACCGCCAAACGCGGCCGAGGGTACATCCATTTGTGATGCCTTGTACTGAAGGAAATCATAATATTTGTTAATATTCTGCCGGGACTCATTTACCCACGTCTATCATGAATAAAAGATCAAACATATGTTCGTCCCAAGGCCAGATTTTATTATTTTACCTGTTAAAATGGATATAAATTACCAATTGCCTTCCGGACAAACATCAAATATAGACACGAACCCGATATTGGGCAAAAAATTGGTCCCTATGCTTTTTGTTAAACAACGCGTTTTGGAGTACTGATGCGGATGTATTCAATCAATGGAAAAGCAGGGCCGCCCACATTCTTATTTTTAGTGGAAAAGAACCCACCGTAGATGTATCATATGCCGAATTCCCGATCGAAGTCGTTACAAATATGACTCGGACCGGGGTATCAATCCCCCAATCCCTTGATGGTCGATGGATGGTGAAATATCCACGAAATTAAGGCGGAACCGCAGGCAACGGGTATCCCTGTGGGTCGACCGATGACCGCGAACTGTCCCGAAAAAAAAATTTTTGTCGACAAAGGTGGATTTTCCATATTCCCACTTATTTTAAAAACATTTAAGACACATTATCGTTGAATACCGCAATTTGGATCCATAAAATATTTTAAATATTCACAAAGGCAGTGATTGGCGGCTTTTGGTTGCAATCCTTTAATACCGAGGGTTTCCCGCATCGTTGGTCGTTTGTGAACGTAAAGGCGAGGCGTTATTCCATTTCCATTCACGTCATCCTACTGTTATACATTTGGGGTGCATCTGGGAAAGTCAAATTATTTCCGGTTTGAATGTCGAATTTAAACACCTCCAGCAACTACATTAATTTTTGATCTGCCGGATGGTTTGCACGAACTTTGCTCTCTCGGGTTCCCGTTATTATCTTGGAATCTTCATCCAAAATTTTCAAAGACAAACAAGGCGATGGGTTCCTGGGATCCGATGTGCGTTCACTGATGCCTTGGTCGTATGTATACAGTTCATCAAAGAATATAAATGTTTTTTTTGCGGTTGTTGTTAATTGGTGGGCCAACCTTTGAGACACAAACGTTAATTGTAATTTCCCCAACATATCGTGCCATGTGAAATGAACTTATTGAAAACGATCCCATTGGGACGACAATTGCCCAAATTATTCTGCATCTCCAAGTCAGATCGCCATTTTCCATCATAATTTCGACATGTTTTCCATCAAACCCGAACCTTTGGCCCTCGGATGTATTCAGAAGATATTTTAATCCCGGCAGTTCAAAAACCAATATTGAGATGAAAAGGGATACATAATCGGCTTTACTGATCAAGTTTTTACCCATGCGGAATTTATTTCAGATTGAATGCGCCAATCGTGAAATGAATAGCTTTAATCAGTGAACGGAACGAAAATCCGATTGTTGAGTTCAAAGGAATGTACCCCTTTTTACAAGTTTAGATACATATAAGAAGTTTATGATCTTTAAGAAAAGGCAATCGGTGAAAATGGTTTATTTTCCTAGTGCCCTGGGGAATCAAACATTCCTTTGTCATTAGTTTTTGAACTGTTCCGGGAGATCAACATAGCGGTTTCTGTTGCTTTTTGGGTGCAAACATTTTGAAGGATTGTCGCTCATTCACATTCAAATTCCATTAAATCTTCAAATTGAAAAACGGTAAATTAAAACCCCAAAGAAAGTTTTAGGCATCGAAAAACATTGGGACAATACGGGCCAAACGTGCCCAAAACATTAACGAACATTAAAGATTTACGCAATGACTCGGATGTTTTGGGGCCCCACACCGCCAGTTTCAAGATCTACCCCGCGAAAAAACCGCCTCAAATCGTCAAATCTATGGCCTATGGAAACTGCCTGACAACAAACATGAGTTTTGCAATGTCATCGAATTTCTTTGCAATTCGACTTCGGTAAAAGTCAAACCGCGATGAATCGGCGGATTAATATCATTCCAAATAATTTCTGTAATTTTGTCTCATCAAAAGACGTTTATAACAATAAACAAATTTAAACCCAAAATAATGTGGTTAGGAGACAATTTTTAAAGAATAAAGATTAGATGACCCTAACTTTAATTAAAAATAAGATCGTTGGAACAATGATTTCAAATCTATTGACTGGTCCAAAAATGAAATAAACCACCAACTATTTTAATTTTTAAACCCTTTGGTCCACCACCCACAATTTACCCCAAAGGTTTCCGTAATAATCAGTTGAAACATAAACAACCAAAATTTCAAAGTCGGTTTGGTTAGTAAATTATAAAAATGTAATTTACGCAAAAATATAGGAAAATTAAAGGGAATTTCATTCGAGGATCCCGATGTCCCAACCGATTTTTTACCTTTTAATTTAAAGACTTCAATTTCCGTACGTCTTGATTGATGACCATCAACAAATCACCATAACCTTAAAAGTTTGTGGTTTAAATCAGAACTTCATTTTTTCCCCTTCATCCGTGATGTTCAGGGTCGGAAGACCATCTCGTTTTTTTTGGCCTGATAATAAAACAAAAATTGATCCAAATATATGAAGAAATCGTACAAAAAAAAATAATGAATATTAATTAGTTATTTAATTTATTTTGTATTTTTTACAATAAAAACCTGCTTATTTAGTGACATTAAGGCGGAACAAAGTTCGCCGGGTCATCTAGTTTTTGTTATAAAGTAATTTGTTTTATTTCACTCACGTGTCGCATATTTTTGTGACTATGATTTCTTTGATACAGAAGGCATAAAATCTTATCTTTAATTAATTCCACATTAAAATAAAAGTAAATACTGTCCCTGCCAGTCAAACTTAGTATGGCCCATGACATCGTGTTGGCAAAATCGCAAATACTGAATAATTCATCGGTAAGACGTTACTTAAAGCGAATAAAAACTATATTAAATGTCCTTTATTAATAATAATTAATTTGAGATAAATAACAAAATGCCATACAAGAACATAAATTAAAATATTTTCTTATAAATCGGAAAAGAAAATAAATGTTGTCAATTTCGTTTTTTCAATTATAAAGTAACGTAATTATATTAAAGGTTACAAAAAGAGAATTACATTTCAATTAATTTATTTGCTAATAGATTATACATAGGGGCGACAACGGCAGTGATTATTCTAATGATATATGCTTTTTTATAATTGTAAACCGTAGTAAAGTATGCAGAAAAGTTAATTCATTAATTAAACTGTTCGGCGTCAAAGACAAAACCGTGAATTTCGTTTCATATGTAACCGTATAGTTTGGAAACGTATGTAACCATACAGTTGTGAACTTTTGTATACACAGTAGGTGGATGAAAGTAGCTAGTAATAAAAATAACTAGTTTTAAAACAAGCAACGCTGTTCACGTAACTGGTTTCATTTCGTTTCTTAACAGTGACATAACGACCCACGTCTATTAGATACTAATACAGTAATTGAAGTGGTTGAAGCAAGAGACTTGAATCACAGTGACTTGAGATAGTTGTGGTGTGTCGATTCCAACTTATAACAATTTTTTTATCGCATAAAATATATTTTTAAATATTCATAAAGTAATTTTGCATGAAGTTTATGCCATTAATACATAGTTTTTTTAAAGAATTTTCTTATCTGGCTGAGAGGAAATTTTATAACAATAAATATAATAATTACATATATACGAATAAACGGACGGAAGCCAGGGCAGGGGAGACCAAACGGCCGAGGGTTAGGTTGAAAGGGAGAGAAACCGGCGGACGATGCGAGCGGGGTCCAAAAGCACCGCTTTTTGCATTTGAGCTAGAAGCGGTCCGTCACGGAGTTCCAGCCGTCTCAGGTGTTGTGCTAGGCTTACTAGGATTAACCTGTTTGCAAAAACAACTATAGGGATAATTTCGGTCGGCAACCGACCCCACATGTCAGTCACCTCATGAGCCAGATCCAGATATTTTCGTTTCTTTACTGTTTCAGCTTTCTCGTCAAATGGGATCGTGATGTCAACCAAAAATACCCTTGACAGTGCCCGGTCCATCAGCACGATATCGGGCTTGTTGGCCAGTATCGTTCTGTCCGCGATGATGTACCGGTCCCGATAGAGCCTGGCTCGATCATTTTAGAGCAAAGCGTCCGGCAAGTACTTATAATTCGGCAATCTCCGTTGCACGAGACCATACTTCAGAGCGAGCTCTTGATGGAGTATCCTGGCTACTAAGTTGTGCCTGTGCAAATGCTCAGTGTTAGAAAGGGCCGATCAACCGAAGATTATATGCCGCAGGGTCTCCCCAGGATAGCGACAGGCTCGACAAACGTGTGTGGTGCCATCCATAAGGATGTATTTCACCCCACAAAATTCTGGCAAATATCTAGTTATGGTTAATCAGCAGTGGCCTTTCATTCCTTGCTTGAGCCTTCAGGATACCACCGTCCTCAAACCTCTTTAACCAATGGCTCACAGTAATCCTCTTAAAATAACATTTTTAAGAGGATTACTGTGTTATAAAAACTTATCCTTAAGAAAGCGTCTGAATTGTATCAACCTGGGCAAGGGAACCATAAAGTGACGGCCTAAGACGAGGGTCCCCCTCTAAGGGCCCTTGGTGCGGTAAAGTCATTGCCCCATCCAGTATTTTATCTTTTTCCAATGAGCACGAGATCATCGAAAAAAATGGTCTACCGCCGTCAGATGCAATCGCCACGCGATGTTTAACCAATAATAGTGCGAAGCGAAGTTTTTAGTAGTCTCTGTTATTGTAAGCTTCATGTCATTATTGGAGTTGTATGGTCACAGTCGACGCATTAGTACAGAGCGCAGAGTCAAGTTGCTACATATTGAATTTCTTTTAGGCAAGTAGAGCCATATAATAAACCGTCGGGTTAACGTCTTGTCCGTCTAGACGTCCTATTAAAAATTTAAAATTCTGGATTATGCATTATATTGTACCAGCAATGTAAGACATATGATATGTTTATAAAAGTCTTTAAATTTCAAAAATAAGTCATTCACGGCCCACATCATTGTTTTCGATATTTTTAAGATATTCTGGAATAACAGATTTTATTATTACTTTCCGGTACATTTTGGAATGCTTTAGTAATATGAGTTAGGTCGTCTTATATGGCGAATATTAATTTACAAGTTAACCATAGCTCACGTAAAAGTGTTAAATTGTATATGAAAACATATAAGCTGGAAAAACGAGAAAGTCAAAAAGCTAAGCCACGTACGATCTCTTGAATTTAAGCATTTTGGAAAACACCGCATTAGCTACGTCTCTTTTTTTTTGCACGTACGACGGTTTTATTGTAGTAACCGTTTATTTTAATTAAGTTCCATATTTTTTTTTGTACTAAAGCCTAAATGAATTTTACAGCGTTCATTACAAAATATCTGTTCCGCTTTTTTAAATATAAGAATTACTACACAAACTGCTGATGATGATGGGAAATGGTCACCGATTCCCATAGACATTAGCAATACCAGTGGTATCATCAACGCGCTACCAACCGTGAGGCATATGGTGTTAAGTCTCGTATACCCAGTAAATACGCTGGCTACGGTGTTCCTTCAAACCGGAACACAGTAGTGTTTTCACGCTACTGCTTTGCGGTAGAAATAGGCACCGCGGTGGTACCCACCTAGTCGGTCCCCTGTAAAAAGGGAACCTACCACCGAATGTACTAAAACTAATTTACTTTAACTTTTCTAGTTTAAAAAATATAAATCAGAAAGATACATTGAGCTCACAAAGTTTTTAAATCTTTGATTTAAGTGATCTAGAAGTTTCAAAATCTTTATTAAGAACGCGTTTATAAAGCTATGTCATCAATCTTGTGCGAAGACATTCAATTTCACAGCGAGAGACTTTTGTGCATTGGCAATATATAAAATTAGATTGTTCAACTGTCTTTGGGACACATAAAGATTAACTTGTAACTCTTTAATCTTTACCTCCCTCTAAAGAAATAAGAATTTCTGTATCATGAATTATAATTGAAATCATGAAACTTATAATATAAAGCAATAAAAGTTATAGTCACAGCTTTTCCTTAGGTCATTTATCTCAATTAATATGGAATCTACTTCTAATCTACCCAGTATCGACAGCGAGTGGTTAAACCTGAATAACAGTTTGTAAGCCGAGTGATCACTGTAATCTAAACTTTTAAACCCAAGGGGATATTTACATTTAAATAATGGATTGCATTTTAGTAACTTTAAAACAATGACGTCTTGATATGACTTCTAACGATGATTTTCACAATCTGTAGGGAATATATTGGTGATATAAGTAATGTGGTGATAGGTTTTAAAACACTTTTGTATGACCGCGTTAGCAATTCTACAAGTGTAAACGGTATAAAACCTTTCACTCGCTCCGGTAATTTGTCTCAGCATTTGGCGAACAAAGCACCCGCCAATGTGGTCATACAAAAGTGTTTTAAAACTATCACACATTACTTATATCACCAATAAATATCTCCCTTTACCCTACTACTTTTTTGGACCAACTTCCCTGCATGAAGGAGGTATTCAATTCGCAGCGTATGTTTTTTTTATATAGATAACATGTTATATGATATTTCGTGGCTTTGCTCCTAGTGTTCCGATATTGCTTATTCTTATTTTAAATGTAGGGGTTAGCCATTTGGTTCACTTTGACCGGACCCTCCCAAAAGAGGGGTGGGGACTCATTTTGAGGTTTTTATTTTAATTATTTGTTCGTTTGCTCCGTTTAAGCGCTCAGATTTGTTTTTCTTTTATAAATGTCATTAAACCAAAAAAAAAACAAAAAAAAACAACCAAAAGACAAAATGATTCGGTAAAACGCTGCTTCCCAATTTTCATAGGATAAACCTTAAAACTAAGTTATAATAATTTAATGTCTTGGATACAAAAACGTCCGCGACAGTATCTTTAATTTAATAAATGAACCCCAAATAATAAGGGTTTTAAATTTTAATTAAAAACGGTTTTGATTTTAATTTATCATTACACGTTTAAAATTTAAAATCTGGCAATTTAAAAGATATTTAAAAAAAAAACAGTTTGTTCACATAAAAAGTAATGTATTAAATTAACTTTCATTCTAAGTACATAAAATGTGTAATAGATGACATTTTTAGTAAAAATTTCTATTACAAAATATCAGAGTTCCTACATTGCCAGAAATTACGAGCTATTTCGAAATAGAGCATGTTGTTGTGGTATGAAAAGTTATATTGTTTAATTGGGGTTAATTTTTTTGGTTAAATTATACTTACTTATCCAATGCAGGGCTGATGTTAATTTATAGGCAGTTAAATTATCTGTCTTTATTGCCGAATTGGTATAAAACAACAAAAATTTTAGGTTAATAAAAACCGGTTTGAATTAAATTTCCAATCCGTAATTTAAACTGGCAATTTCAAAATAAATTTTAAAAATAAACATTTTAGTTTTCTAAAAGGGTTTAAAATTCTTAAAAATTTATTTGTTAAAATTTTTAAAAAAACAAATTTTAAAATCCCAAAAAATCAGGGAAATTCCGCCAATTAAAAGTCAATAAAAATTTTTTTAAAATAAAAAGCTTTGTTTATTCCGAAAAAATTTTAAATTTTTCTTCTTAAAATTTAATTAAGGGTATTTAAAATTATACGTTTTAAATTTCTGGGCTTTATTGTTTAACGGTATAAAACAACAAAAGATTTTTTAGGTTTTAATTAAAATAATTTTGTTTTTGTAATTAAAAAACAATTAAATAATTAAAAAACAATTTGAAAATAAACCAGTAAAGAAATGAATTTATCTTTATTTACCTTAAATTTTAAAAATTGTTGGAAATTTGTTTTGGGATAAAATAGTTTTTAAAAAATAAATTTTAATTGAATCTAAAAATTAAAACTGGTTTTTTTAAAAAAATTTGTGAAAAAATGCGATTTTGTTTACCAAAAAAAAATTCTTTAAATTTTTTTTCAAAAATTAATTTTTTTATAAAAATTATATTGCAGGAAACCAATTAAATTTATATTTGATAAAACAATTTAATTAAGGTTTTTAGTTTCTTAAAACCAAAATTTTTTTTTTTGGGTTTAATTTTTTTCAATTAACTTTAAAATGGAAATTATTTTAATTAAAAAAAAAACAAAGGGTACAAAAATTTTTTTTTTAAAATAAAAAAAACGCTATTTTTAAATAAGTAAAGAAAAACAAAAGTGAGAATTTGAAAATTTTTTAAATTTATATTTAAATTTAACTTTTAACACTTTTAAAAGTTGTTTTTTTTTTGACCCGGTTAAAAAAAATATTCTGTTGTTTTTAAATATATTTTTTCAGTAAAGTTTTTGGGTTTGGACGGCGGTTTTCTTTAAGGGAACCTATTTTACCGGGTTTAGAAAAACGTTTTGCCATTGCTTTTGAAAACAAAAACCTAACCCTAAAGCTTTTAAAAGTTTCAAAAAAGATCGGGATTGGGCGTGCTAGCAAAATTAAAGTTTCCAAACGGGTTTGAATAAATTTAGTAGAAGACAGGAGTTTGTTAATAACAAAAAGGAGATTAAATGTTGGAAAGGTCAGCCCGATTTTAAAACCAAAAAATTTTTAATTAACCGAATTTCTTAAATTTAAAGTTAAATTTAATTTCAATTTATTCAAAATTTGGAACCAGTTAGTTTAAGGTACCCAGGAGGGAAACAGAAAAAACAGGGAAAAAAAAATCAAGTTTTGTTAATGTTTTTACCGTATGAAACAATGAAAGTTACCCGGAACCCCGTCTTTTGAGTTATGCCCTTGGGTCAAGAACGCCCCTTCGTCTTCCCCCCCACGTAACAGACTCCCCGAGTCAGAGACCGACCGAGACCAGGGGCAGGAAACCAACCCAGAGAACAAACCCCGCCCCCGGCAGCCCGGCGTTGGCTCCAACATAGCACATTTCGGACGGAAGAAGAGAAAAGGAAAAACATTGTCCCTTCTCCCATGGTTCACCGCAAAGTCCGCGATTGAAAGGATAAGGGGCCTCCCAAAATCGACGCCGTTCCCCTCGACTCCACCCATTGGGAAGGACGGAAGGGGAACACCTTCCTCCCAACCCATCCCTGCCCCCGGCTCATCATAAAGGCCTGTTCGCCGAGAGTACCTTCTCCCGGCCGGCCTTAGACCTAATAGCCGGTTCCTTTGTCTTGCCCTTCCCCTCTGTTCAGCTGCTTGGAACCGCTTCCCCGGGTTGGGCAAGTTTTGAACCCACCCACAAAAGGAGAACCTGTTCGGGGAAAAACACGGGCCCCTGTATGATGAACCTGATGTGATTTGAACATGTTCCACATTATTGATTTAAGATAAAAATTTAAAAAGCTTTCACATTTTAAAATCATTAAACATTTTGGTGATATTTTTGGTTCAAGAAAACTTAAAATAGTGTTTGTTTCTTAAAGAACCGGTACCCTTATATTGGAAAATGGTTATAGGTACTTTTAAGGTAAGTCAATTTTTGTTAAAATGGCATAGTTGAAGAAGACGTAATAAACAGGCGCGTGGTACCAAATTTCGTGCCAATTTTGAATGGACCAAACCTTTATGAAAGGTAGGAGACCCCTTTAAGGATGCTTTAAAACCATTGGGGGGACCATAAAATCTTTGAAAAAGGTTTCTTCTTTTAATACTTTATCAATATAACTTTTTGAATCACCTTTCAGAAAAACCCAAAAGTCGAGTTTTAAATATTTAAGATAGGGGATATAAAGGGAAGAAAAAGGGACTTTGTTTTTATGGGATGATTCGAAAGAGTTTTAGAATTTAAAAACCACAATAATAACCATCTAGGGAACTGGGGTGGAACGGCGGGCCTTCTTTTTTTGTGCTAACCAACCAATTAAAGGTCCATTTTTCGAACCCAAAAGATTTAAAGATCTGTTAAGAAATGCCAAAAAAAAATATTGTTAAAATAATTACTGAATTTATTACAAATCAAATAACTAAAATGCATGCAGACATATCAGCATATTTAGCGAACGTTTGGCCTTACAGGATATATCAAAATAAATTTGCCCTTATACTTAGCTTGCTGGGCTAGTTGCCTTTACTTTAATTTTAATAAATTAAAAAAAAAGTTAAGTAAAATGAGATTATATAATAATCATTCCATTATGGAATTATTTTTTACTTTCAAAATTTATCTGTTTTATTTAAAAGGTGCGTGAATTATTCTTACTAGATAGATATAAACTGTAGGTATTTTTTTCTGGATTTACTTAAGGTTTACTGTTTTACACTAATTACTGATTTAACTCGTTTTGAGCTTCCAAAAATTATAAAAGATGCGGCCTGGATCGATTTTAATCTTTTATTCAAAATTTTAATTTTTATTGGTATTAAGTCCTTATTGTTTTAAACCGTATGGCTCATCGCATTATTATTAGTATGCAGAGAAAATAACAATGATTGTATTAAATTGCGAAAAGACTCACAATGTGTGGGCTACACTTAGAATTACAGGACAATACACACAATCGCCTTTTTAGAAAATAAAGCATTTTTTTTTTAAATTGATTAATCAAAACATACCCATTATGATCATTTGCCTTTTCGAATTTTTTATCTATAGGGCCTACAGAATGTGATTTTTTCTTAAATGTATTAAATAAAACATTTTTCCAATAAACCCAAAAGAATCTAGTTTTGGATCCATTTTTATTAATTATTTATTTTACTGAAAAATTTTATACTATATATGAAGGATATAAAAAAAAATCTAAAAAATATGCTTTTAAAAAAAATTTATTTTGATGCTCCCTCCCCAAATATTAACCCAAAGTATAAGAAATTAGCAGTTGTTGTTTCCGGTTGTTGTGAGATATAATAAAATAAAAAAGAAGAATAGGATGGTGAAATCAGCAATTATTAAAGGGAAAGATAAAGGATAGAATATCAACATGAACGTAACATCTAATCAAACCACTAATTTTTGGATTTTCACTTAAAAATTTTTTCCCGGATTCTTCCCAGATCCATGATCACGGGGTAGTTGGGAATTGATTAATCTCGTTAACCTTGTCAACTCATCCCCTTTTGGGTGGAGAATTGAACCCTTCCATTTTTGAGAGTAGTTTCCGATTTGGGAGCACCTTAACACCCGAGATTCTTTATTTGATTTAAAATTTTATAACAATAAACATTAACTTATAAACGCGATAAAACCCATTCATAAAGTTTTAGATGACAAAAAAAACACATTATTTAGAACAGACTTGGTTTGTTTTGATATTATCATTACTACGGCGGGACCCTTATTACAGATCAGCCAACAAGGGGAGATATTATCGTGCCGGTTCCAAACACAGGTGCACCTCGTTCTTTTAACTTACCTTCCCCGATGGGACGGATAATCGAAACCGGAGGATAAAGGCAAGGACCGAAATTTAATCCCTCCGGGGCGGTTTTTTCTTTTTCAGACAATTGAATGAGCCCAATTCCCAACCAAAGAAAAAAATGAAAATTTTGAGTTCCAAAATTGGACCCACGACCGGGTTTTAAAAGCAACCGCCCCTTTAACTGGCTATTGGGGGGAAAAAAAAGATAATAAAAAACAAGAGTTCTTGGGGACGAGTGTCCGGGATTTTGTTAAACCAGCTCAAAATTTGATTGATATTACTAAATTTGAAAGAAGGAGACTTGGATTAAGACAACCTTAGTAATAGTGAACAAGGTGGGTTGAAAGACGTGTGATAATTTTCTTTGTAAATTCACAGATAAAATGGGAAAAAGTTATTAATTGAATTATTTAAATTTTGTTTTGATATTTTTCAATTTCAGATTTAAAAAGTTCTTTTGGGTTTTATTGATTATTTTTGTTATAAAATATTTCTTAAGAAATTTAGAAATACTTTTGAAACTTAAATCGAATATTTCTTTTCTTTATTTTTCTTTTGAAAGGAAGTATATTTGTGTTTTGTTGTCCGTCCTTGATGTTAGTTGCGGGGGCAATAAAACGTAACAAGGGACAACATTGCACGTGAATTTGTCTTCATAATTTTATTTGGTAATTAAAGAGAAACCTCTTTATTTAGACAAAACGTTTAATTTTTTTTATGATAACACAGGTAACTTTTAGACTTATTCGATATCTAATATTTTTTTTTTTATTTATAACAGGGAGAAAATTTTTTTAATTATTTAAATTAAGAAAGATGCCATTATTTTTTTATACTTTCCATGATTCAGATCCTTTGCATGTTTAGCCTGTAACGTTTTTGCTCGACTTCCCAAAAGAATGTGGTACTCGATTCGAAGCGTGTTTTTTTTTTATATATGAAGTACTAGTATTTCAATTTTGTTTATTCTCTTTTTTAATGATAGGTATTAGCTGTCATTTGTTGCCATTTTATTTTAATATTTTTTTAAAGCTTATTTCAGGTAATACAGTTTAAGTTAACATAAAAGTTGTTGCAATAAAAAATATTTTAACTTCTCATAGATGACATTTCGATTAAATAAAGCTTTAAAAGATGTTAGAGATTTAAAATGCGGTGGCAGAAATTGCGATGCAATTTTGCACAGAGAGCACGTTCTAACCTATTTAGATTCTGTAAAATAATCAAGCGCTATTTGAATTCGATAATTGTTTTTTCATATTTTACTTGTATAGAAACAGCTCGAATACAATCAAAATAAAATTATTAATATCGAAGATCGATCGACAATAAGCAGGTATTTTATTTTGTTATTTTTCATTGCATAATAAAAGATAAACAAATTAATGACAAAGAAATTGCTTGTAAAAGGTAAAATTTTTTATGCAATAACTGAAATATATTTGTAGGTTTTATATATATATAAAAGCCCACTTTCACTTAACATCATTTTATTAACAATTATCATCTATTACTATTGGTTTGAATTTAGGACCGTTTAAAATATGATATCACTTCACGATGTAGTGATTTTTTAAATGTAATCGCGTTCATCCAGCCAGCCACAAACAGAGCAGTGCCTCTTTTATATAAGTACACGTATAAAAAATAGATTTTGCGATTTTTAATACTAATATGAACATAAATAGAAAAGTGTAACACAGTAATAAAGTTGTGCTTAATATTTAGTTGCAGCCCTCAGGAATAAAAAGTTATGGACCTTTTTGTATAAGCATGGCTCTTTGTTTGATTTATAAAACTTAAAAAATAATATTATGGCAAAGTAAGATACTCATACACTGCCTCCGTAGCCTATTGGTATGGGCGTGTGCTTTAGAAACTGAAGGTCTTGGGTTCGAATCCTGCGGGGACCCAACAAATTTCAGCGGAACACCCAATTGTCTAAAAAGTAAGATGATCCATGCGTCGGATGGGCATGTCAAAAGAAAGTCGGTCCGCCCACCAAACCCCAATGAACCAGCGTGTCCAAACCCTCCAATGGATAGGGGTATATTAGGAGAGGCCTATATCCAGCAGTGGACTATCACAGGCTGATGATGTATGAACGTAAAGAAACATAACTTTCCGTTAAAACATCATAACAATTCTCTTTAAGTTGTTGTTACATTTTACTGTTTTCTAAGACAAAGCATATTGCTTGTTATTAATTACTCACATTCATCTACGTATACGCTATTCAATCAAAAAATTTCGAGGGAATGTTCAAAGTACGGATACCCACAGTTTGATTATTTATAACGAGTCTACTTAACAACATTATTGTTGAAAAACAACTCAAATTCGTTGAAAAAAATTTACTGCTTACGATTAATAAAAATTCCAAGAAATACCCTAACCATTTTAATTATATGTACATGTTGACTGAGCTTATTAAAATACCATGAATTGTTTCACAATATGTTAAACAATTCTTATCCTCTAAATGATAATACAAGCTATTATTTAAAAAAAAGATCGTTAAACTCTTAAGTAAAGTCTATTAGGATTTTTAATTCATTCATGCATACGCCCATACCACTAGGCTACGGAGGCAGTTAATAATAATTTTAATTGACCTCATGGCAATTTAAATTTATATTTTTGTTTAGGAGACGGAGCAGTACGGTATAGCTAGACCTTATTATTGATTATGATCTTTAAGTACTTGCTTTTTACATACAAGAGCAAAGACCAAAACTAATTTAAGTAACATATCCTAATAGATATCTTGCCTCCGTAGCCTAGTGGTATAGGCGTGTGGTTTAGAAACCGAAGGTCGTGGGTTCGAATCCTGCGGGGACGCAACAAATTTTCATTGTGGTTTCCTAGTTGGTTAGGGCAATTTGGGCCGATCACCCAATTGTCTGAAAACTAAGATGATTCATGCGTCGGATGGGTATGTAAAAAAGTTGGTCCACCCACCAACCCGCATTGGACCAGCGTGGTGGGATACGGTCCAAGCCCCCTAGTGGATAGGGGTGTATTAGAGGAGGCCTATGTCCAGCAGTGGACTAACAAAAGGCTGATGATGTATGAGGTCAATTAAACGAATAATTGATTTATTGGTTGCCTATTTTGTTTCAGATGCTATATAGTCTAATCTTATATGGTTTATAAAATACTCAAAGCTCTCAAATAGTTTACATTTCAATTATTCGTTCAAAATATCAGCGCATTCAACAAAACAACCTGTTCATATTTATGTATAAGCATGGATTAGTAATACAGACGAATATAGAAACTTTTCTATTACTCTTATATAATAGCTTTGTAGAGATTACTCGTTTTAATCCCATGTTATTAGGCAAAATCTGGTCATTACATATTTAAGTTTGTTATGCTAAGGCAAGTAAATTAATATTTAAAAGAAGTTTATTAATAGATGGAATAATTTGATGTTATTAATGGTTTTATTGGGTTATTTCTTCTAGTTTCTAGTTCTTTAATTTGAAAACTGTAAATATCTATAAATTTAAACCCATTTCCCTAGGAAGTCCTGGTGAACCTACAATCCCACGGGGAAATCCACTTTCTGTGATCATTGTTTTGTGGTTGGTAAGAACATGTTTATGAACATGTCGGTCCACCCATCAACCCGCATTAGACTAGTGTGGCGGGAGATGATATGGAGAAGGCGTTCATTAGAGGAGGCCTATTCCAGCAGGGGACTAACACAGGGTGTGGGATGATGGAGATGATCCCTACAAGGCAATCGTTCAATGCTTTTCAGTATATAAGAAAAGTTCAAAAATATGTCCATGGAGTAATAGGAAATAGAAAATCTTTTTAGGTTATTCGTTGCTAACGTCATCTTTTTAGCTACTTCATTAAATTACTACAATGTAAATTGATAATGCTTTCATGAATTCCGATGACGGGGTATAAAATTAATAGTGTGGGAAGGATGAAAATTTTATTTATGCGTATTATTTTATATGTTCGTAGAAATATTTAAAGTTTCTTTAGTGTCGAATTAAATTAAATTTTTCTGGTGATTCTTTTATATCGAAATAAACTAAATTTTTCTGTTAAATATACACACATACAAATGCAATGTGTTTTCATCGCACAAAAAAAATGTATTTAATTTCATCATATTTTAAACGGAGATGCGTATGTCCAGCAGTGGACTGACACAGGTTGATGATGATTAAAATTTTTAAGTAATTCTCTTCAAATTAAAAAGTTTCTTTATGTTTAAGAAAACCATATCTTGTTAATTATACTGCTGTATGAATCCTTGCCTAAAATAATTTTGTATCTTAGTAATTTTCAATAACTGTAGGTCAAAAAGTCTATTTTTTTTATTACCTACACCTGTGCCACCTGATGGGAGTGGTCACCAACGCACTGCCTACCGCGAGACACAGGATGTTAAGTCTCGTTTAGCGAGTAAATACGCTGGATTTGGTGCCCTTTGAACCAGAACACAATAGTGTTTTTACACTACAACTTTCACGGTTGACGGTCACCAGTAAAAAAGGAACCTACTACCAGTAAAAAGTAATTTAATTTGATCATTACCGTTTCTAACAATGCTGTAATAAAAACGTTTTTAAATATTCTATAATAATACAAGAACGCCCCCGTGGCCTAACGGTAAGGGTTTGTGTTTCAAAAAAACTTAGGTCGTGGGTTTGAATCCCGCAATTTTTATTGTTGGTTCCTGGTTGGGGCCATTGATTAGGGCCATGCGGGCTGATTTCTGGGCTTCTCATGCATGGAGCTCAGTGTTGCCAACTCGGATTTTAAAAAAGGCGTAGGTCAGTTAAAGAAAATTATGTAGAAATGTGAAATTGCCATATCAAAAATACGTAGATCTACGTACTTTTTTCTGAGTGAAATTAAGAGTAGGGTAGGTAAAAGTAAATAAAACGTCAATTTATATTACTCTAAAAGTAGTAGACAGCAGACAAACAAAAAATTTAAAAATAAATTACTGTGAGCAAACAAAAAATCTATGAATTATAGGTCTACCACAATCTCATGGCAAATAAGCCAACTTTATATCCAAATATAAAATCATCTATTTATTCATTACCAGTAAATGATCTTTTTATATAGATATTTATATATTTGCACATAGAGTACGAAATAAATAGGGTTAAATAATAAATGGATTTTAATATATTTGTGTATAAAGTTTGGCTTATTTGCCATGAGATTCTGAGTAAACCTATACTACCTTAGTTAACTTAAACAGTTTACTTTCAGTATCATCACTTTATTTAATTATTATTTTATATTATATAATATCATTTTCAGGCAAATTAAATTTATACATGTTTTTATTAAAATGCTTTAAGTGTTCCTGCGAAGGCTCGCGGTTTTTTTTCCAAGCCACTTTTCGTATAAAGCAATCCTGTGAGCGTGTCAGTGTGAAGCCTGTTTCTTATTTTAGTTTTCATCAAATTTATCGCAGAAAACAGTCGCTCGACATTCGCACTACTATGTGGCAAAGTTAATAAATTTTGTGCAAATTGAGCCAATAAAGGAAACATTTGAGAGAAATCGCCTTTCCTTATTTTTGAAATGTCGAAATAAAACACCTTCTAAATCTTAGTTCGAAATATTTTTTAGGTTATGAAGATTTACTTTGACGGTTTACTACACTACACGCCACACGCGGTCGGTCACGTCACATTTAATTTTTTTTTAATTCATGGCTCCTCCGTTACAAATGAATGGCGCGACGTGTTGAGTGGCTAGGCGAGGTGTGCGTTAGTATGAAACGAACGTTTATTATTTTTTCGGAAAAGTAAAGGTATTATGCCCATTCAGTCTTTTTGTAAATTTGAACAATTTTGATAGAAAATACGTAGACTCTGGGACTAAAGTTCGTAGGTTTGCAAGAAAGGCTTAAAGTACGTAGATCTACGTAAAAGACGTAGAGTTGGCAACATTGATGGAGCTGCCTCCGGGGCAGACCTTATTACTTAAACCAGTCATGTTTATTTTGACTTCCAAAATTTTAGCGCTAATTGAATTTCTTATTAGACTTAGGTTCAAAATTGTTGTACCGAAGGGGACTGATGAAAAATATAAACTATTAAATACAAGATCAATCGATCTTCCCTTATTTTATCGATTCTTCCCGCATTTCACGTTTCCTAATTTGGAATTATGTTTGTTTTGATCTAAACCGAATGATAATTATGTGAAATTATCTCTCTCAGTGAACCAGCCCCTCTTTGTGACGCGTTTCAACACATGAAGTGAATGGTACAATTGATGTTGTAGTTTCTTCCGTAAAGCCTTCAACGTCCCTTGCTAGGCAGAGTAAAGCGAATGTTTCCACGAATTTGTTTTTAATCGTATATTATTTAAATCTGCACGGGCTAAGTTTTCTAGGAGATTAATGAGCTCGTTTGGGAGACTTTAATGTAGCAGACGTCTTCAATTTACGTTTGTGAGTATTTTTTGAATATTTCTGTTTTATTAGAAACATCTAGACGTTTTATATCATAAGTTTTTCACTTATAAGATTAGGTATTGTAAGCAATATATGTTTTATTATTTCACTTTTAAATATTTAAAGTTGTCACTACTAATGGATCAAACAATTAAGTTTTAATGTTTTATTTTTAAGTTATTTTTAAATATTTATTAAAGCACTTGCATTTTAAGAGATATTCTTAATAAAATTCAATTCAATATTAATACAAGGAAAATAAATAATGTATAAATTTGATTATTTTAATAAAATGTTGCTCTATAACACTTCTAAATTAAATACACACCTAAGTAAATTTTGCTAAATTAAATCCGAGAATGTATGCAATACATTCATTGTACCAGTGTTAAATAGTGTTTCAATTAGACGTGGGTCGTTACAAAACTTTTAAGAAACGAAACGTAACCAGTTATGTGGATGGCATCGATTCTTTTATATATTTTTAGTTATTTTTATAACTAGCTACTTTCATCCAGCTTCTGTGCAAACATAAGTTCTACAACTATACATTTACGTACGTTTCTCAAGTATACGGTTACATATAAAACGAAAATCGCGGTTTCATGTATGATGCCCAATAGTTAAATCAATATATTTACTTTTCTGCATACTTTACTTCGGTTTACAATTATAAAATGTTTTATTGATTGATTGATGTTCACTACGAAACTATGATTTGAAAAAAAAAATATTACTACTGGCGTAGTTTAAATTAAATTTTATAGTTACAATGACGATGATTAATATTTAAAGTCTATTCACACTTTTGTTGTGTTTACACTTTGAACGATTTTATTATAATTATAACTATCTTTCACTATTATATACACCGTTCGGTTTTAAATCGTAAGTTAAATAAAACAAAATAAAAATCTTAATTTTGTTTTACTTTACGTTTGATTTAAACAACTGCTGGTTACCCGGAATCGCAAGACATTATTTTCCAAAAGGGGTCCGTATTCGACACTCGAATGTGGTATCTACGTGTATTAGTCATACCTATGAAAACTAAATGCTTCACTGACAGCAAGTGGCACATTTAGTCGGCTCCCTTACACGGCAAGTCTCGATCTGCCATCTCGATGACGTAACGAGTGGATGAGAGAATAGAAAATATTATCCTCTTGATCATGTTACCCTACTAAGTTACTTAACCAAAGACGTCGTAAACCAATTGTTATTAATTTACGTTATTAATTTATCTAAATATACTAATAATCAGAGTATTTCTTTAATGCAGTGGATCATGAACGGGTACCGAGTTTATTAATGGGTTTACTTATTATAAATTCGGTACTCGAAACTTCTATTCATCTATCTAGTAAAGTGTAAAAAATTACATAGAACATTCTTTTTACTAATAAGGCTTGGGTGACATTAGTTGTTGCGTTAAGTTTTTTTGTACAAAGTTTGTCGGTGGTCTCGTATATTCATATAATGGTATAATGGAATGTTTTCGCCATAAATTAATCATTCGTGTTAAGAATAAACCTCTGTGATGCATATAAATAACTTATTACCCATTTGGCAGACAGTATTAGGGCTTGTCTTAAATAGATGCGTAATAAGTTATCAAGTACTCGTTTTTATATGTAAGGTACATATAAAAACGAGTACTTATATAATTATTTATATAAGTACTCGTTTTTATATGAATATTACATGTAATATTTTTATAAGTTTACATCTTTCTGTATTGTTGAATGTACGGATTATCTATCATCATGAAATGTATTGTACATCTTATATTAAAATTAATCAAAACGTAAAAATTACCTAACATAAGTTAACATTTTGACTTGCATATAACAAGTAAAAATGTAATAAAATACAATGTATTACTATAAAAGCACAATGCATAATTTATTTACTGATTTTTTGGCTCTGTATAATTAATAATCTAATAGTTTTTAATGCCATTTCGAAATATTGCGAAGTACACATTCCAATGAAATAGATGGTAAGCAACTTTGGTTAGTTAAATAATGAAATAGTAAATATTTTTAAATCGCATTATTGAAATTATTTTAGTTTTTGATTAATTTACTTATAAAGCGAACATAACTTCCTCTGATATTGGTATGGCGCAAGTGAAAGTTTTTACGATGCCGTAGCGCGTTTGACGCAATGTAAACTCATCTTAGTTGAACTAAGTTAAACATAAAATTTATGCATATAATTTTAAGGTTTACAACGTTTCGTCATAAATTTTATAATAACATAAAATTTTATCAATCATTGGTAAAGCTAGTAATCTCTTATAAATCTATATTTTTATTTATAGCGATCAACAATTACCTCGGAAAACTCGTTACCGAATAGTAAACAATTCCGCGTTTAACAGTATGAATAAACATTTATAACTTTGACGGCCTTGAAATAATTTCATGAACAAATGCAAAACATGTTATAACGGATACGAGTGAACTTAAAGTCAAAACAGTTTTTCAATATTATCTTTTTAATACTGTTTTGCATCAGTTATTACAGAAAAAATTAAGACGTTGTCAGCGGTTGTACTGTTTATTGCAATAGTGACCTACGTGCATTCGGTAATTATGATCTTTTACTTCTTGACATATAAAATACTAAATTATTTTTAAATCTCTTCTAAAAATATAATTCACTGAATAATAATTTTTGCTCACTGCAATTGCAGGTTAAACAAATTACAATTGTTACTTTTAGTTATACATGTTGATGTGTTTGTTATTCAAGTGTCTATGTAAGGTTTCATATATTTAAATGACGTTATTAAAGTCACGCGATTCGTTTGACAATATTTTATAGTTAACGAGTTTAAATTTTATAAGAAAAGCAAAGTGTAATATTTATAACGTGCCTTGTTCTATTCCAATAAACCAAACATGCATAGAATATGCTGGATATTTTGGCTTCTTAACATATGACATTCTTAAGTTTTGTTAATTTAGCAGGACAACTAAGCAGGAATCTTGTATAATAAGATAAACACAGAAACTGGCATGAACATAATGCTCATTTCCATCTCAAGCAAAGACAACTACAGTACATAAGCAGAATAATAAACCTGATTCTACGTTAGATACTTTTAACCATAAGTCTTTATTCTATTACTTCGTAATGTGCGTATATAAAATACATTTATTATTACGTATTGACGCCTGCTAACAATTATTAACTTTTTGCTTACAACTTATAGTTTTAACTTTTTGTCCTTTGTATGTATAAAATATATTATGATTTTATATTCAAAATAAAGTTTTTAATTGTTATTGGGTCCTAAAAATAAAACTCAACATAAGGGTTACACATTGGCCACAACATTCTTTTGAATATTTTTAATTAAAAATATAATATACTAATTTAATTAAGAGACAAAATCATAAAATAAAATATACCAATGACGATGTAATGAAGCATTCACGATTTTAATTCATTTTAAAATTCCAAACAGTACTTTAAGAGACATCATCTATACAAAAGAAATATCACGCGATGATGATGAATGCAAATGTTTGTAAGATGCGAATGAATTACATTTAATAGACTTCCTCGTCGTAGTTGTTAACTTTTAACAATGATTATACGACATGAAGCACACTTTAAGGTTAATCAAAGTAATTATTTTTTACATATTTATAGGCACCACAGTTTATAAGCTGTATTGATGGAAAATTGGGTGTCAATTTTTGTAAGTATTATGCTGCCGTTAGATTAGGAGGTTTGTTAGGTACTAAATGTTATTATTTATATAGATCGTCCCTTAAACAATATATTCTTCTTCAATAAGTACAGTTAAATAACGAAGCATACCCCTTACAAAAAGTATTTACTAAAACAATATCGAATATGCTACAATCATTTGCCGAGAATATTAACTGTCTATGTTACCAGGAAAATAGGAAATGAGAAAAAGGAATTGTTATCATAGTACCTTATTTTTATTGCCCAAAAATAGTAATTGGCTAATGCTGCTATGTTTCACTTGAAAAAAAAACGAAAACTGTTTAAATTACTATTAAAAGAAAACGTATTTTTTAACCTAACCATTTACAACCGTTTTTGCAAATTTATAAAATGTGACGTCTTTTTTTAAAAAAAATCTAAAAGGGTTAGAATTATTTTTTTACTTAAATATCTATCATCATAGAAAGAAAATTTAGAAGCAGTTATGATTATTCCTTTGTTGTTTCGTTCATTCAGAGCGGTCGACTGGTGTCTAACTCAATGTATAATTGCATTCGAATCTAGTAGTAAAGTATTTTAGGGACAGCTTACATACCCTGAAGCTCAAAAATTACACCAGGAATACTGTTCAAGAAATTGATATTATGTTTTATTTGTAGTATATTAATTCGCCGTTTGAAGTAGTAGCCAACATGATAGTTAAGCCAGTAAATATGAGTTAGAATTCCTTGAAGTGTAGATAAACATTGCATATTTCTCGTGTCCGAGTAAGTTCATATCAGTGATCTAGTTTTCGCAGTACAAGCTTCAGTACTATGTTATCCCAAAGTGTTTGTTCAATCATTATATTTTTAATTTCAATCAAATTAAATTATATTTTGAAATCGGAGCTTCAGTACTTTGAAACTTAAAATTTAAGCATAATCCAAATAATATAAATGAATCACTTTGTTTTACAACCTCGTCCGATATTAATTTGTTTTATTAAAAATAATTATCCGCACTCCATTTGCTCATGGCAAATAATATAAGCAGCATTTTTTATAATAATATATACTTTCATAGTGTTTTATAAGTTTTTATGTTTTGTTTTACTACAAAATAAAACACCTAAGAAATCGTATTTTAAGAGAGTACATGTCTTTTTTATTAATAAATATTACAAGGGTAGCTAAGTTGAACCCTGGATCTGATCGAGTCAGAACGGTGGTCGCAAAACTAAGTAATGTGAGGCAGCGCGACGCCCTGCTAGCGGCTATTGCTACTTTTAACAAGAAAAATTCCACTTACAAACTCAGCACTTCACAACTTGGATTTGATTGACTCCTGTATTTGTCACCGAGCATCTATCTCCTACCAACAAGTCGCTCCATGCTGCAGCTAGGAAGAAGGAACGTGAATTAGGATTCAAATACCTGTGGGTGCGCAACGGGCGCATCAACATGAGAAAGGACGACTACAGCCAAGCATTTATGATTCGTGATATTGATAGTTTCAATAATATTAAAACTTATTAAAGCAAAATTTTGTTTGTTGTATAAATTTGTTGTATTAATTAGTAAATATGAATTTATACTAGCAAAGGCATACAAACTAAAATTGCAGACGTGTATAGTAACATTTAATTGTCAAATTACAAAATTTTAGTTTTTACTGAAACATGGGATAAATAGCAGAGAGTGTATTGATGACCGATATGCCGTGTATTGCAGAGATCGCTGTTCGACGGCTAGTCGCAAAACCGACGGCGGTGGCGTAATGATAGCAATCAGCTACAATATACCATCTGTTCGTGTTAGAAACTGGGAAACTGATAGTGAGGATCTATGGGTCACCTTAAATATGAAAGTTAATAACATCATAAAAAAAGTTGCCTTATGTGCGGTTTATCTCGCTCCTCCAGTAAGTTTAAATATTTTAACTAAATTTTTGGAGAATGCTGGCAATGTCTTAAACCATGTCGATGAAGTAATAATTACTGGAGATTTTAATTTGGGTTCTATATCATGGTCTGACAAAACAAACTGTAAATCTAAGAAACCAAATAATCATTCTGGTCCATTAGAAAGTGCTATGGTTGATTTTATGTGTTTGAATAATTTTTATCAATTTAATAATCTTCACAATTGCGACAGTAGAGTTTTAGATTTGATATTTAGTACTATGCCAAATTGTAATGTTTGTATACCGCTAGATATTATCAGTAAGTTGGATCCAAAACATCCTAATTTGTGTTTTAGTTTCTACTTTAAAAGTACAAAATACCTTTTACCAAATAAAAATAGACACTTAAATTATCATAAAGCCGATTATGAAACAAATAATCTTAATTTGAGTAATATAGACTGGTTTGCAAAATTCTCAGACATAAATGATGTCGACATAATGGTTGATACTCTATATAATGTAATTCATAATACAAGAAAAAATTAATACCTTTTCAAAAACCCACTAAATCCCCTCACCCGCCTTGGTTTTCGAAATCCTTATTAAATTAAAATTAGAACAAGACAAGCTTAGATGTAGGTTTAACAAATATAAGAACCCTCGAGACAAACTAGAATATACTATTTTACGGAAACGGTGTCACAAGCTCTGTAATGAATGCTATAGAAATATATCTTGCCAAAATACACGCTTACATTTCATCAAATCCGCGATCCTTTTGGCATTTTATTAAAGACAAAAAAAGGGGAAGTCTCGTATTCCAGCACAAATGTCGAGAGGAACGACGATAGGTGATAAAGGTTTAGACATCGCCAACCTTTTTGCCAAACAATTTTCATCTGTTTTTACACCAAAAAGCACAACGTCCTTATCACAATGTATCGATGGATATTCAATAGATACAATTGGTGACTTTTTTATAACCTTAGAATCAATCAAGAGTCATATTAATAAACTGGATATACGCAAGGGCCCAGGCCCAGATGGTATTCCCCCCGTGTTTATAAAAAGTTGCAGTACAAATCTAATACTGCCATTGTATTTGATATTTAACAAGTCCCTTCATACTTCTACAATTCCCGCTGAGTGGAAAAAAGCACGCATTATTCCAATTTACAAGAAAGGCGATGAAACTGTAATATCAAACTATTGACCCATATCGACTTTTCCATGCTTCTCTAAGATCTTTGAATCTGTTATTTGTCCCTTGATAACTTTTCAAATTAATAAAACAAACGGTGATTCTCAACATGGCTTTAGAAAAGGACGTTTCACTAAAACAAATCCGCTTACGTTTACGTCTTATGTATCGCGCATGGTGGACAAAGGGTTACAGGTAGACAATTTACACAGACTTCTCTAGTGCATTCGATAAGGTGAACCATCAGCTACTCAAATCAAAATTGGAAGCAAAGGGAATACATGGTTCTTTGTTTGGCTGGTTTGTGTCGTACCTCGAAAGACGTACACAGCTGGTAGCAGTTGGTGGATATGAGTCGCATTCTTATATTTCGGAGTCGGGTATTCCTCAAGGTTCCCATTTTTGACCGATATTGTTTAGTCTTTTTATAGACGATGTTACCTCTCTAATAAATAAAAGTAATGTGCCAATGTTTGCTGATGATTTAAATTGTATAGGATTATTGAGTCTACCTCTGACTCCCAATTGCTACAGAACGACTTTCTACAGAAAATTATTTTCTTTATGCTTCTAAAACTTTTTAATAGAATTACTCATAAAACATCGAAGCGTACCTGCTATATTTATCTTTTATGCAAGTTATCTTTTAATTAATATTTTTTATATTTTCATTTGATATCTTATATAAAAATCGATTACTATATTATCATTTCAGATTGGCGTAAGCTCATCACATCAATTAGGTCTAAACGGATATAAAAGGCCAAACAATGTCCCCCAAAATGTTCCATAAATTTCGAAAACGGAAGACACTAACGAAATTAAAAACTTATTAGACTGTTCGTTCGATTTAAAATTAGCTAAGTCTATCAAAGATCAGGCAAACTACCGTCCGTTAAACACTAAAAAACAAGCAAGTATATTATATTATTTACGCAATATAACCACAAAATTTGTAAAATGTTTCGTTATCCATAAGGTTACATATAAAATTTATACTTCGTGATAAAATGCTGTATAACATTTATTATCGTGTTCTCATCAATTACAGAATGTAAAGCTGCCTGCCTGTAGCAAGAGCTTACAATATTGGACTAACGCCACAAAATAGCCAAACTAAAATTTCAATCGAAAATAATTTTAAAAAGAGTACAATAAATAATATTTATGCTTCCGGGCAAAAATTAAAAACGTGTTGATATTGAAAGTAGCAACTACAATGATTGGTTATATACAAGAACTAAAATCAAAACTGCAGCAAAAATCCTACGTTGTTTGAGGACATTTTCAACGTTAGTGAACAGTGCTTTCTATATTTATATTAAAACTTTTACTATTTAGTTTTAGAAGTGTTGTTATAATATTTATTCTTTTTTTAAAGATACTATAGCGGCATTGACTGCTGTGCGTAGATCTTTAACAATTATAACGGGAAATACCAGTGTATCTGTACAAAGACCGGGCTCTATTTAAGCAAGTAAAACGAAAAGTTTTTAAGCATCTTATATAAAACAAAACTAAAACTTTGCATAAGTATGACGCTAAAATATATCTTCTTTCATACTATTCTGCTTACCAATTCTTTTAAATAATATGTTGCTAAATTTTACTTCACTAACAAAATTATCATTAAATAATTGCTAAGAATATATGGTAACTGTTAGCATTGACTTATTTTTGTGTTTCTATAGCTTTCCTTTACCTCTTTGCCATCGCTTAATGCTTTATCCGACTACGCTATTATCTGTTATCAGCCACGTGTAATTTGTTATCCATTTTACACAAAGAACTATTAGAATCTATTTCCAAGCATTTAACATTTCCCTCCAACTTTACGTGCCTTCTTATTATCTTTAATATTCATGCACATATTACAAAGGCACGTTGTAAAGTTTTGAACGAGACCCTAAGAAAAAGATTTTTTTAAATGAATATTTTATTTCTCTACATAGTCTCCATAATAAAGAAATGGTTATTACGTGGAAGAATTATTTTTTCTTTTGAATTATAATGTTAACATTCGGCTCAACGCTTTTTAATGTGCCCTCGTATAAATATGCTACTAAAAGTAATTAACTTTTATTCATGCTGTTGTCAACTTCCTTAGATAATACCACAACAATAATATTTTTTAAATTTTTAGATACCTATTAATACTCTTGGCAGAGTAAATAAATTTAGAACATAATGTTCTCCTAAAATTTACTGATAACTTCAAAAATTTAAAATATTTCCCATTCGAATTTCCTTTATTTTAAATTTCAGTAATAAATGGTCAAGAACAATTTGCAAGAAAAATTGGGCCCTGTGTACGGAGGCGAGTTCTAAGAAAGCAATTATTGTAGAAAATTCAAATAACTGCTCAGAATCTGAGAAATTCACTAAAAGCCCATTTTATTTTATTAGTCATCAAAAATTTTATCACAAAATTCCTTGCCATTATCACTTTGCAGAATTATTAAGCTTTTAATGAAAATATTATTCCAAAAAGCGATATATGCTATAAATGAAAATATTATTCCAAAAAGCGATGCCAAGATTCTATACTCCATTTCAAAGAGAAATAACAGCTCTGAACAAAAACATTCTGTGTAATTCTTATTTTACATTCACTACTAGTGAAATACACTTTATTGCCTTGACTGAAGAACGGACTAACAGTTAAGGGGTTAGTTTTCAAACTGGGAACACAATACTTTTTTAATTGCATTTTGGAGTTGACTTCTGAATTTTTACATTTCCGCAACATAAGACTAACACTAGTTTCTGATTTACTCTATTTGTTACAGGAGTTCTTCTCTCCTTGTGCTGCTTTCTAAAGTCTAGCTCTAGTTAGACTTACCTAATCAGAGCTGATGTTAGAAAGCTCACCAAAGTGATGCCGAGTCAGACTAGATCGTGGATCGCTAACTTGTGAATCAGGTTGAGGAGCCTGTGACCCAGATAAGATCTCATACTTAGAAGAAACAGTCGAACCAGAACTGTTCCTGAGGTTTGACAGATGGCTTATTTTGAGTTTCACCCCAAAAACCTTTGACCTTATATTCTGCTCAATCGCTTCGCGTATTTGAGTAGCGAAGGTCTCGGCGTGTCAGTTTGCGCATCCGTTTTGAAAGAAGTTTAACTTTTGCCAAAGTGGTATCCCCATGCTTCCGACGTTCCTTCATAAGACCAAGCGTGTATTCGGAGAGTTTAGATTCCCTGCAGGTATGCTTACACTTGCAAAGTCCTTTAACCACGTCACGTATGCAGTCCACTATGGCATTGAGCGCCTCACCAACAGCAATCGAAAACCACGATGTCTTAATAAAATGGAATCGGTGATCGCTACCGGTTTTAAAGTAATTGATCGCAAACACATCCCTGAATATGTGTTTCCGCTCCATCATGATGAAATCAATCTCGTTTATTGTAACAGCATCGGGACTTTGCCTTGTCCACTTCCTGTTGGGTCTTCTTACAGTATGAGTTCATTAAGAAGGCCCCACGGCGCACCCTTCGTCTCGTTCGTATAACACAAGCCATGGGACCCAGTAGCAGGCCACTTGCAGGCCTTGGTTTTGGGCTCTGTCGCTAACATTGTTTCAGCCACACATCGGCGATAGATCGGTGACACCATATCCCCTTAAATCCTCTTCCCCGTGACTTCACCGTTGTTGTGAAAGACAGGAAGGGCGGCAGGCCCACGTTCTTCAATCCATCGCTCGCACTCTGCTAGGCACATCTAAAGCTGTCAGCAAACTTGGAGCAGCCTCCCTCACCGCCAGTCTGGTTCCTTTTAGCTTCCCCGCGGTTGACCAGACAGCAGATACTGAGCCTTACCGCTACGGCAAAGTAAGAACCTGTTCGGAGAAAAGGAAGGGAAGGTCGCCACATCCCTTTTTTTTTACCTATGGAAAAATCCAACTTACTGATTCCCCGCCACCAGAGTGAGGGAATAGCACGGATATACCCACTAAAAACCAACCGTTGCTCCTTTCTCATGTTGTTCAACTCAGGCTGGGCACTCCTCCAGCGCGTGCTGGGCCGTCTCTGTAGGCTCCCTACCAGCCAAGTGGCACAGGTACTTGCCGAAACAGTCATGTCCCATAACAACCTGCGTCGCACGGAATTAGGGAATTAGGAAGCCGTGTCCTCTTTTTAGCCACCACTTTAGACCGGGGCGTATTCTTATCCGCAGACGTCGACACCGCGTACCGATATTGCGTAGCACCTAATCAAAACGTTCCACAAAAGCGGTCCCAACATCGACCCCTGTGAAACTCCACACAGCACCTCGATGATCCGGAGTCCATGGTAACAACATCCCTACGCCAACAACGCAACAATATCTACGTCGCGTTTTTCAATTACAATTTACAATACATAAATATGGAATAAAAAGGAAAGAAAAAGTTATATAGCCACGGCGAAGTTTCGTGGTAATTGGTTCAATATTTGGCGTTAATTTGAGTTAACTTTATTTTTGACTTGAATATCAGTTGCTTAAGTTAATATTAACTCATATTTATTTAAAATGTTATCTATTTGCAACTAAAAATGTTATGCAATAGTCTTTATTTGTTGCTTTTGTTCATGTTGTGCTATATCATACCTTGTAAGTTATGAATTTATTAAAAGCTTAAATTGTATGTAATTTATCTTAATAATAGGAGAAAATAAAAGTATATCAACACTTATCTTCGTGTACACGACTCATATAAAAAAAATTCCGAGAACTCTTGCGGTAAGCATATTCCACCATGTATCGTTTTACATATTATTGTGAGCTGCTAAATAAAGGGAACACAAAGCCTTTATTTAGCAGATGCTATGCTGCTGCGGATGAGTGTTCGAAAACAGTCAATTCCGGTTAAAACTATCTTTTCTTAGAAATGGTTTGAAATAAAATACAGGAAAGGTCTACCTTCTAACAACGATTCAATTGAATGCAATATTACTCGACGCGGTGACAGTAAGTAAGTGTACTTTATGCTTTAGGACCAAAATCTGCTCTATAAAGAAGCCTTAAGACCGGAGGTTAGCCATCTTCCTTTAAATTGCTTTCCGCTTACATTTAAAGGAACTTCAAAACTAGTCAGAGTTTACGGATGTTCCGTAAACTCTAACTCTTTTTATATTCATACCTCGTTACTCCGCTTCTAATATTAAAATTTCATTCATTCCTTTGTTAAACAGGAGGTATTAGTTGTCATGAGTGATAAGTAGCGTAATAAATATTTAAAATTATAAAACTACACCGTCAAAAATCACAACCTTGAGCGATTAAATTGAAAACGCTGGCAAAACCATAAAAGATAGAATTAGATTATGTGTTACGTATTCGTATTTCTTAAAATGGTCTACAATAAAGTCCACGATAGCATATATCTATGTTTTAATAATAACCCATAATTATAACTATTTTAATAAGAACCTGAATATAACTCTGGATTTAATTGAACAACACGTAACTAATGCCGCCAAGTCACCTGGATTGTAAGTTCAAATGAGAGTGTAGTTTCTAAGGTACGTAAATGACTTTACTTCGGTGTTTTTTAGGTTTTGCAGAAGATTAAGCGCCATAGATCATATTTTTACCATAAGGCAATTTGTACATAAAGAGCATAGAAAGCTTTGTACACCGTAAGTGTTTGACATAAGGCTTTGTCTAGGTCGTAGTCAGCTTAGATATATCTTGTTTAAATATTTTTGAAATGTTGAAAAATCATTTTACCACTACTATATAGCATAAAACAAAGTAGCTTTCGCTGTCTGTCCGTCCCTATGGATTCTTAAATCATTAAAACTAGGGAGTTGATTTTGAAGAAATTTTTGTAATGTTATATGAATGATTCAAGTGATATATGTTATGAAATTATTATATGTATCAGCGCAATTATGTCCGAATAAGAATTTATTTCAAGAAATTTAAATGCAAATACGATTAAATCGAACCATTTGGTATACAAATTCGAATTAAGGAATTTCTTTTTTAGTGTCTTTAACGTCTTTAAGGGCTTATAAATACGGCGCACTATCAGCGTTGAAAGAACTCGGGTTTGAGTCTCTGTACTGTACGCAAATCTCTCTGATAAGTCCATATTTTATTAGCTTCATATATTGAATATTGCAGTCTTGCTAATAAAAAAGTTATACAACCCAGTTTAGGGGGTGTATAACTATACGTTGCATAGCGAGTTTTGACGGATAAAATTGTATAGCGAGTGCGTAACTATTCATTGCTTATACAATGTAAAGATAATTGCTATTTCAGAAATGTAATCGATACAGATATTGTGTCCGCTTTTTAATCCTTGGACATTTAATTTTTTTTTTGTGTGGCAATTTTAAAACATTCACGTCATTGTACAGTCTCCCCAATAATTATTTAAATTAATATTATTTTATTAACTTATTAACAATTATTGTAACATTATTGGTCTCCTTTGTACATATTTAAGTCTGTCCAATAATAGAATTCAGATTGTGAACGTGATTATTGTGTTATTGTGCAATATTGTGTTCGGACGTCTAGCTGTCACTGCGCAGGTAACGTCTTTCTATTTAAATTTAACGTATTGTTCCTTTATTGGAATTGGTTTTCAGCGTAGGTCGCTTAACATAAGCCACGACGGTTCATAGCTAACGTTCAACGACACTAAGTCGATGAGTGGCATTAAATGAAACATGGCTGAGAATCGGAGAAGAGGTCGTGCGCCGTTGTTGTCTGGCTATAGGTTTATTCATACGCCAGACCGCAAAGCGTACGAAACGGTCGCGGGGGTATGAAGCTTCACATCAGGCGCGGTATAAATACTCGAACATACTGTCACACGACCCAGCCCACAGCTCGGTGGGAGATGTGGCTGACCATGTCTATCGGCTCGAATAAACTAGCTATTGGGACAGTGTACCGTCCCGTGGCTTGACAAGCACTTTTCTTGATGCAATTACTATGTCCGTCAGCTCACTGGATTTTGCGAGTACATTTTGATTGTAGTGATTTTAATATAAATATCATGCAGAGTGCAGACAATAAAGTACAAAATTTAAATTTTTTTAACGTGTTTAATTCAACAGCTCGTAAAGTCGCCAACTCATTTCCAGACCACAGCATGTCTCTTATAGATGTCATTTGCACAAATGCCGGTGTCGAAAGTTGTCGTAGAAGCCCGTATCGCCTCTACGCAACCATGCGTTATTAGTATGCGAAGGTGAATTGAAGCGTCCTAGAATATTGCGAGAAAAACTAGTGTACAGGCCTTTAAATAACATAGATTTAGAGACATTTAACTCCACGCTCAGCCTCATTCGAGTGGTATCAAATTTACAGCAATGACATTAATGAAATGGTTCCTCACGATTTAACAAGTTTATATAACATTATTTGATACATTTGCACCTTTAAAAAACAGTTTTGCTCAGAAATAAACCACACCATGGATAACGCGACGATAAAACTTATGATGAATATACGTAATGAATGCCCCAAGATATTTAAGAACAAATCGGACTTACATAAGCATTACTACAAACAATTAAAGTCACATAGTTGACATTGTCTCTTACATCTGGAAAAAGCACACTTTAATCATAATATAAATAATACAAAATACCCTACCCTTTTATGGAAAAATTTAAAAGCCAACATTTTACCGCCTAAGAATGATTTTGCCTACCTTTTCATTTGTGATGTAAACAAAATAAACATACATTTTTAAATATACCATAATTAGAAACTTGTAACTTACATTAAACCAGTTTCAATCGTCTCTTATATAAACCGACATTAAATTTTCTTTAAACCTGTCCACCAGACTGTTAATATCTAGTATCATAGCTCTCACTAAATCAAATGTCGAAGGTTGGATGGCATAGTCTCTTCATAGATGTTACGTTTAATCGATTACCACAAACACTCAAGACAATAACAATGACATAACAACTTCTGCTCTCAACTTCAACATATCCAGATATCTGGAAGACAGACAATAGATAAAGCACGTTGCCTTAAAATCAACAATCCACAGAATTAAAGATCTGCCTAATCAGTATTTTACCATGTTTGTCCAAAATAGTAGAAAAGGCTGTATGTTCAAACTAGTAAGAATACCTAGAAGAAAATAAAATTTGTCTGAGTTTCAATCAGAGCGTTTCAGGAAAACCATAGCACTCACTGCTCTTCTCTTGACGTCACAGACAATGTTTTGCGCCAAAGACAATGCGCATGTGCACCTCTTGTTCTGCTGGATTTCTGGACTTTTCTGACTCGTTAAATATAAACTATTTTTAACTAAGATGAAATACTGGATTAAGTATTATACAATTAAAGTGGTTTCAAGTTACTTTTCATAGCACGAAGCAATGTGTTTAATCAGGGAAATGATAATAGTAGCGAACCTATCCGATCAGAACCTATTGTCCTGCTTACTAGGGTTCGCCCCATAGAACCATTCTATCACTACTTTATTTAATTCTATATATAACTAGACTACGTTAATTGGCTATTAAACACTTGGAAATTTCATTTATACGCAGATGACTTGCAAATATATACAATGTTTAAACCTGGTGATCTACATTCGCATAAATTATCTTAATACTGATCAGAATATAAGTAAGTGGTCATTAAATAATTATTTGGTACCAAATCCTAGTAGATCTAAATACATCGTTTTGGATCGAAATTAAACATTTCTAGGCTCTCGTACAATCTTAATGTCAAGTTGGAACGGCTCCAATCGAACGAGTGCTTAAGTTCGTAATGCTTGGATTAGAATTGGATGATACCTGCGTTTCAAAAGTTACATTCTCAAGGTAAATCCAAAATTGCTTTTATCGACTGAAAATACTTTTATAAAACTACGGCAATACACTTAGCATTGAAGTGCGTATCCGATTAGTCGAATCGCTAATCTTGTCTAGGTTAAATTACGCGGATTAAATTTATGTGTCCTGTTTATATAGTTGAACGGAACAGCTAATTCAACGCATCAGAACGCTTTACACGTTTTGTTGTCGAAATCCCGCCCCGTCATACGTAACCCTATTTTTAAATGCAACAATATTTTAAAATGAAAACCTAGCGCTTGCGACCTCACTTGCCTCCTATTCGACGATTATAAACCGTCATACGCCGCGATACCTCGAGCGTAGACTAGAATGGTTAGTAGTGAAGCGAAGCAGTCGAATGACGCGCAGAGGTTATCCAACTAAAAAACAGAGACATAGTTCCCGCATTTCAGTGTTTTCGTTAGCGGCACATGGCAAATGCTTGAGAATAACGATTCCACCACCGATATAGGAATGCGCGAAATAAAAGCTCTTTTAGAAGTAGATTGAGACTTTCATTCTACACATACAACAAAATTTCAATCAGTAATCTGCCGCTGTTGAAAAACATAAACTTAAGTATGCTCTTGTAACTCTGAGTATGTTTTCTACTTTTATTTCTTTTTTTTTATAATTTTTTATTTCATTTAGTTTTTTTTGTAACCTAATTAATGTTATATTATTGTCTTTTTTTTTTAAGTGACTATTACCACTTTTTTTAGTGACCTGCCCCTGATTTCAATAGTTGCCATATGTTTTTTTTTTTTTTGTTTTTCTTTCCCATATGCAGTAACTTTTATTATGTTCAGTACTTTTATTTTTTTGTTTTTATTGTTATCTCATTTACCAAATCTAGATTTATTTAGTTAGCCAATATTTTTTTGTTTGTTTTATTTCACGTTAATGAGTTCACAGTCGCTTCAGTATTTTTAGTACATTGGAAGTCTCGTTAAGGTGTCAGCAGAATACCAAGCGTTGGTCAATAGCAACATTTGCTGAAGCTAAACCTGTATTAGTCTAGCTTAACAAATTTATTATTCAAATTTGTGCAACTTTTTATTTTTTTTCTTTGTAAATTCTTTTGTATTTATATATTAAAGATATGATGAATGGATATATTTTCCATTGGACTGATTAAATGGGTTTATTATTATTACCATGTGATTAGATATTATCCTCTTCAAGTGCTCTTTATATATAATCTTACTAAATTCAAATTTTAAAATGATGACCTCTAACACAAGGTCCGTCAGGTTGAGGAAACAGATCCATTTGGCGCTTAAAGAGTTAAAGGGAGCCAAATTGCAATGTCAATACTTAGCTGTGGGAAAGTGATGACAACGAACGAGGAAGGTTTGCAAATTAGTTGATAGAAATCTTTATTAAAACAAGAGTTAGCTCAATTACACTTAAATTATTTAACTTTACAAGAGCAAAATAATACATTTTGCAAAGGTAGTCAATGAGTTTGATCAGTCGGTATTGGGTGAGTATTAGGCAGCTCTCAGGCCCTAACTTTAAGCTGAAGTCTGAATTGAATGAGGCTCATAAAACTATCTGCATTTTAGAAAGTAAAAACCAGAACTTAAAGACTAATCAAACTCAAAGCCTGTATTGTGAATTAGTAGGGAAAGTACCGAATATGATATCATCAGTTTCAAATGTTACAAACAATGTTAGTACTATAGATCTGACTGGTGATGACTCTAAAGCATACCACCCAGGTATCAGCAGGAAAAAGTAGAAGAAATTTAAGAAAATAAACAAGTACATTAGAAAGACTGAAAATTCAGTTAAATATAGAGCGTATATCTGCAAAATTATGGTAGCAAATATGTAAAACAGGAATTTACTTAAAGACAAAATAAACTTGTATTATAATGAGGCTCAGACAGCTCAGCTGTCTAATGAGGCTGTTGTCAGTGCGCTGCAGGCTGAGATTGCATCTTTAATGTAATCGTTAAATGTTCTCTCAAAAAAATATGAGGCGTTGAAATTGGGAACAATTCTGACTATGAATGATCTTGTAGATTTGTTAAACATAATTTTAATCAGATTTGATTCCTTGACAAGAAATGTGTATGTAACTGTCACAAAGCATACAAAAGTCATTCAGAGCTGAAAGTTACTAAGCTTTTTTCTCAGACTGTGCGTCACAATTGACCTTTAAAGACACATCAGAACATATGTCTTCTAATAATTATATTAAAGTATACAGTGATGAATCTGAGGAAAATTGAGCTATCCTAAAGACAGTGTTCAGGGCAACGTATCTAACATCTTAGTGCCTCGGGCTACTTACTCACATAAAATGAGAAAAATTTCTGATCGATACACTTGCTCCCAACACTATTTTAATTATTTTGATTGGGAGAAGGGAAATGTTAATGATCAAAACCTACTGTACATCAAGAAAAACTAAATAAACTTAATGTAAGATAGGTAATACTATTACATTTCCCTACCTTAAAGAGTTGCCTAGGAAAACAATAATAGATATAAACTTATAGTCCCGTCAATTTAGACATTCAGAGTTACATAAAGTCCCATCAAGCAAAATTTTTGTGAAATTTTTCAAAAATATAATTATAAACAATGTTGAAGTTCCCATCATTTCCCTTTAAGGAAAAAAATTTAATTTCAAGGTCAAAGGTCAAAACATGAGTTTTTCGCATTTTTCAAGCAAAACGGTAAGATTTTATCATAAAGTACTTCAGACAAAAATTATCATAAAATTATCTCATTAAAAGTAAATACTTTTTTCTTAGAGCCACCGTTTCTAGAATATAACGATTCTAAAAGTTATAAAAGTTGTTATCGTTATATGCACGTTTCACGCCACCTATGAGGAAGTGTACTTAAGCACGTTTTTGTTAACGTGGTTTCCTCAGTTGCCTACTCCACGGGATCAGTTGCATCCTGTTTAATAAAACTATTGCAAAAACCGGAAATTTTTCAAAGATTGGGAAAGATAAAAGCTGGTAAAATGAAAAAAAGATGTTGATTTATTTGTTTTATGCTCGTAAGTTTCAAATTCTTCTAGTTCTTCTTCTCCTGCTTCTCTTAATCTTCATTTTGGATGAAGTTAATTGAACAGCAATGAGCGATGTATCATGATACTTCGTCGGAGTCAAACGAATCCTCCATTGTTTGTGATTAATATTAGAGCACGACCTAGTCCTTGACAATATCTGCATGCAAAAGAACAAGCATAGATAGAAAATACTTTACAACATGGTAAATATAATATATATCTTCAGACATTTTTATAATATAGTTTTGAACAACTCCACAAAAATTCAGCAGTGGGACTTTGTCAACTACCCTCATGTTTTGGTCTAATTGCCGGACTATTAACAATTATTTAGGTATATTATATAAAATAAAATTTATGTAATTGACATTAATAATATATTAAATTATAATAATTGTTGTATTTATTTGACATTGATAGGATACATATCTAATTTTTATAAAAAACAATTAAGCTAGATTTGCTATGCTATTGTATTTTATAAACACAGCCAATGCGCTTGCTTAGGAACCCTATTCTATTGAGTAGGGATCAAACATTGACTCTCAATTTTGGAATCCGCTCCAGTAATTTTAATTAAATTTTAAGACAACGGAGAATCTCTTTTCAAATAAATCAAAATTTTCACAAAGTAATACTTTTAAATAATAAAACTTTTAATAATAAAACTATTGTATAAACCATGTACATCTAAATATACAGGTAATGCTAAAGGAACATAAAGTTGGCTATTCTTAAATGGTTTAAAATAGGTATTTGATGTATAATTGAGCACTGGCTTCAAGAAACATCAATTTAGGCTTGATTTTAGATGTCAGATCTAGCTTGTTCAGAAGAGATAAAAGCTATACGCGGCGGTTCTTTATATTTATTAATAATCTTAAATATAAAAATCGTTAAGATTTTTCTGGGCCTCTATATTGAATCGGAATATTGAAATAGCCTGTGCAGAGCTGGAGCATCTCATTGTTGTACGATATACAGACCAGCACTTCGTTATAGAACCTTGAAGTTGTTTAGAAGAAATATTATTAAAGCTATCTGAATGTAATAAGTATATTATGATTTTGTGACCTTAAATATTTATTAGAAATTCTACAACCAATTTAGATTCAGGATCATTGTTAAGTTCTACAACCTTATCAATTTATTTCTTTGAACCTACTAGAATAATTTGAGACTTCTATACAATTAGTATAATACTATATTAATAAAGAGGATAACATAATTAAGGATGTACGGCTATCGATAAATAAATTTAAATTTGTAACAATAATGTTTTGTTTTTGATATGATATGATTGAAATTACTTCTTAAATAATATTATAACATATTATTTGATTGAATGTGAAAATGTTTTAGTTTCGGCATAAATTGAATGATCCATGAACAACAAACTGGGGGTCATAGTATTGAATTATGATAGGCAACAACTTAGTATTATAGTTATTGTGAACTGAAAAGTGTGCTTGTATTATATGTTTTGTCACCATTGATTTTCTCTAGCTGATTATGTTCATCTTGGCTAATTCTCATTTTTCTCATATTTGTTCCCATAGTTCGACTATTTATAATTTATTAAAAAAGCTAAAAGCGAACGCTTTCTAATTAGTGGACAGGCATCCTACACACCCTAAAATGTAACCTATAAAAGTGCTCGAGATTTTGGCGCCATTTTATTTTGATATTAGGCTTTGTTTACGACAACTTTTATGAAATTTGAATAAGCCTGTTATCATAGTATCGTCTGTATAACATCTTTACGCAGAGTTAAAAAAAATTACACTAGGTAGAAGTATAGGAAATCAATCAATATGAAGGCACTAACGTTTGATAACAACTGCAACAAATATTAACGACCAAAGCCGGCTTTTAATATACAACGCATAAATCATGTTACTTTTAAGGCAAATAAATAGATAAATTGTCTTAACTTTGGAAAATGACGAGATTACAATTAATGAACATAAGCTAGAGAAAATTGATGATGATTAAATATTAAGTAAAAAAGGACAGTTCGTATATTTTATTAAATTAGGGTTGTCATAAATGTTATGAAATAAAAGTATAACACGAAAATTACTTTACTCAGGTCCAACTTGATACATTGACGGACTTGTAGATGGTGATAAACATGTTTTAATTTTGTTACATCAGTTATGAACATTATTGGTACGTTGAACTAAGATAGAGGAAAAATTTACTCGTGTCTTCAAATTTTTTATTCCATGGAAAAACAAGTCATGCTTTTTATTTTTTTTTTTAAATTTTAATCGCTTTATAATCACTTAAACGAGTTTCACGATATAAATTGACCATGGACCCTACAAAGAGTCTACACCTTTGACGATAAAAAAATATTATAAAGTAAATAAACGTTATGAGCCTTATAGATTTACGAGTAAGTAAAGCTTACCTAAATCTATTAATATTTATCACAAAAATATAATAATAGTGTTGTTTACTCTAAAAAGGAGCCTTATTACAGCATGGTATAATTAGACAACTAATTAAGTTAATTATACTAAAAATTACGTCCTGAATAAAAATGTTATGTTAATACGTCCACGGGTCTTTGTTTAAATGACTTTAATCGTACTTTTAAATTTTCTTCAAATCTTAATCATCTCTTTTCAAATTTTCTTCAATTTTCAATCATCTCTACAATCTCTTTAGCAGTATCGATATTTTTGCTTTTTCAAAAAGTAAATATAATTCAATACTTCAATATTATTAATATAATACTTAAAATATCATCAAGAAGGCTTACTTGCTTCAAAAAGGCAGAACGTCTCGAAACAAATTTATTGTGGTTTTATTAAAAATCAACGGTTGAACGGGTGAACGTTGTAGATCACCTTCGGGCATACGGTGAATTGTTTCGTGACAAGTTTTTAGAGACGAGATGATTACAGTCTTTCACTTTACTCAATAATAGATGTGTAGTGAATCCATCATGATTTTTTTTATAATATCATACCTACTTTTATTTGTATCACGAAACAGATTGTTGCTTATTACACGCTTATTACATTCTGTTTGTGCTTTGGATTAGCAATACATGAACATCTTTAACCCTGCAAACTATTAAATACACGCATTAGCAAATTGTATTCATAAAATTTAATTCTTTTAAATTAGAATATAAGCATAGCGTCTAAGCCATGTAGCTGTAGACGGTTGACTGTAAAACTTAAGAGACAACAACGGAGCTTAGACATTAAAGGTCAACACCCCGACGTTGTCTGCAAGTTCATGTCAGGTTTTTCTCACGTTTATTATATTGTATAAATGTCATTTGAATGAATTAATACTACAGTGTGCTTTTTAAAGACAACTTAGCGACGTTGAATCTACATTTGATCCCATTAAACTTTTTATTCAGTGTTATTTGACAATTTTAGGCTGTCGGACATCAAATATTTGTATCATTAATATGATAAAGTAAAAACTAAGGGTGACATTACTTAAAAATTCTTACTCCCAGCCATTCATGCCATTTAAGTATTAAGGGCTCCAATCTATCTAGATTGAACGTGTTAACAGTTTTAACGACTGTACATTTAACCTCCACAAAGGGACGTTTTTAAAGGCAGTACCACCACTGGTGCCCATTTCTACCGCAAAGCATTACAGTGACAAATCTTACGTGTTCCGGTTTGAAGGACCAGCGAATGTACTGGGTAAACGACACGGAACATTCCATGTATGACGGTTGACAGCGCATTGATGATAGTATTGCTGATGCCAATAGGCTTCAGTGAATACCTTCCATCCGGTAGAGCGATTGCTCATCTGCCAATTTAAAAAAAAGGGTATATGCATTCCACGAGTGAATTTACTTATCAGTGAATTGGAATACAATGGCGTTATACTTGTGATGAACCATCTTACTATTTAAGCAGTTAGGTGATAGACACATGTTGTCGTACCCTCTACACTGGAATTGTGGAGCGAAGCAGTTACGGGTCATTTCTATTATTTACCGTGGGGTAGAACACTAGAAGGTTACGCCTCTCACAAAGGTAGAAACTGGGATGGATGATGGTGTCCCAGTTAGCTACCGTGGGAAATTCTTTGTTTCAGAGAGCACGAGGGATCTGGCTTGGCTGAAGAAGATTGGACAATTCCTACCACCTGTCAAGTACAATATTCCTCTCCAAGATCCAGGAGTGTACAAGCTAGATTGTGACTGCATGTTCTCTTATATTGTACAAACAAAGCGAGCAATAAGCATAATTCCACTGCCGGCTGTAATGATAAAATCAGTTAATTTTACATAGGTCGGAGTACAGACTAAAATTAATTAATTACAATTAAGATCTAGAAACCCCGCTTCAGCACTGGAAGCAAGACGCATGACATCTCAATCTACCCCGTGACCACGGCCGCTGGAAAGTGTTGGAAACGTCGGGAATTAAAAAATGTAAAATAAACGCGATAAAATCCGTAAAAAATCATTTTATTTAATAATGTATAGAATTAAAAGTAAAAGTGTAAGATAGTTTCGAGTTTTAAAGACAGTTGACAGATTGTCTTTAAACTCGGAACAATTTTACACAAGTGAATCTTATGGTCAAGACGTACAAAGTGAATCAAAAAGAAAGAAAATATATTACGATTAATGTAAGAATACGGAGCAAATAGCATTAAGTTAAAAAGTATATATATGGTGTTAATATAAAAAATATATATATAGTGTTATTAAATACAATACTTTAAACAAAATTTTAAGTTTTTTAACCATATTAAATAAATATTGAATATAAACAAATCACGATCCAATGGTTTTTATATGTTAATACGGCCAGTTAAATAGTTGCTCAGCACATAAATCATTTTACAACTTTTAAGGAAGGGGGAAGCTTTAAATACCGTCGAGTTCTCGTTTGCCGTCTGGTGTTTTTTCTCGTACTTGATTAAATTAAAAGTCAAATGTTTGTACTTTACATCGGATTTCTTTTAAGCTGTACAACAAAGTAGTATGTTTACAGAATTGATGTCGATAACGATTAGGATCACATCTATCTCTGCAAGATATGTTCTATCTTAATATTTTTATGGATAGTTAACAGTGAATTAAAACGCAAGGAAAATCCTATAGTGACTATTAACGATGGTTATGACAATCGGGACATGTTATTTGTTACATGCCCATCGTGGATCCTCTTCCATTTTTGACAATTTGTAATTGCCCATGTTCCGTTAACCGACCGTAAAGCAATACTAGCATTTTTTTTTACTTGCCATTACCTGTGGCTGATAAAGGCAGTGGAGGCGTTATGGTATATAGGTCGTCTAATTTTAAAGGTCATCACAGGAAATACATTAATAAAACGCTGTAAAATGTAAAATAGTTGTTAAGTGTAAATATTTATGAAATTTTGATGATTTTAAAAAAATCATTTTCAAATCAATAATGTTGACCTAAATGAGAGAATTTTTGCATTGTCACAGTATCAAAAAAGGCCCAACAAAATTCAACTCAAATCTTCAAATTAATACCTACCATTAATAAGGTATGGTTTTCTGGTTGGCTACTCCTGAAATAGAAAAAATACACTCAAACGATTCATTATAATTGTTAAGTTAATAAGAACTTTACGCGTTCCACAATTAATGCGACAACTAGCATCAATATCACGTTCTGGAGAAGGATTTTATTTGTTCAAGATAAGGGTGAAACTTTAGTGTGTGTGCTCTTTATGGTATAAAATTAACGAGATTTCGGGCTTCAGCTCTCACGCGAGCGGGATTACGCCTTCCTTGTAACAAAGATATAGTACCTTATGCGTATGCATAAAATATTTTACCTACATAATATCCTAGAATCACATTATTCTGGTTATTTACATATTCCGACACAAAACATTATTTCTATTTTAATATACTTTACGGTAGTGGTTTTCTACGAAGAGAATTAGTTTGGTGATTAAAAGTCCACAGAACGAATAAAACTTGGTACTTTCAATAACTTAAAAATAATTGTTATATCCGTAGGTACGTTACATAACATAACAAATATTGTACAAAAATTAAAATTTTTGATAATAAATTGACTTAAATCCGAAAAAAATGTTAGTAGGTAGGTCTATTTATGCGTAAACGACAGAGTGTCTCCTCCAAAATGCAAAACAACTTGCTTGCTTACGGCAAAGCTATAGTATCTATATCTAGTTATGCTGCATTTTAATGGTTAAATAGTATAATTACGGGCTAAAGGATTGTTAACATTTTGTAATATCAAGGTTTTGCCACTTTTGTTTCATCGCTGCCTATTTGTAAACTATCTCAAGCCATATATAAAAATTATTATGAAAGCACTATAAGCAGGAAAAACGAGAAAGTCAAGTAGCAAAGCGACGTACGCTCTCTTGAATTTAAGCATTTTTGAGAACCGCACCGCATTACCTACTTCTTGTTTTCTTTTTGCACGTACGTTGTACAGTGTTATTTTCGTAGCTATTTATTTTAAAAAAAGTTTTAAATATCTTTTCATGTACTAAATATATGAATTTTAGAGCATTTATTCAAAAAATATGTCTGTTCCGCCTTTTTTTTAAAATATGCATTACACACAAACTGCTAATCAAGTATAATACAAACGCATTGCTTGGGCTGCAATATTGTGTCCTCTACAAGATCTACAATGGCACTTTAAACATAACTTTTTATGTGATTCTATATATACCTACACATATCAATCTTATCTAACCTTTACTCTATGAAAGGTACAATAAAGATATAAATATATATATATATATATTTGTATGTATTGACGTTTGAGCCCTTACAAAACGTGTTTTTTCGTTTAGTATAAATCTAAAAGTAGTTTCAGAATCAGTAAGATAGTCCATAAACTAATTTTCAAACTAGGTTTGCTTTTGTAAACTCAATAAAAATGCAAATGAAATGGTGACTACTTTTACAAAAAAAATAAATTGCATCATAAGCACAGCAAGTAAGCGACAACTGTTAAAAAAACACAATAGCCAAGATTCTTCTTTCAAATTTAAATTCAAAATTCAATTCAAATTCAAATTGACGTGTGTAAGCTTTTTACTAAAAAAATCATTATGAAAAATTAAAATGTATATTAAGAGATATGAGCAAGTTAATAAGGTAAAATAATATTCCAATTTTCAGAATATCATTAAATATAAAACTCAATTTCACAGCATTCATATTAACTTAAAGCTTTAGTAATATATTGCTATAGTTACAAAGATGATCATTTAAAAAACTATAACACAAGATTAGATACGGATGGCCTAAAAGGGAGAAGTATTTGTATGCTAAGTGATAAGGAAAATCCCATTAGAACATGATAAAATCCCATTAGATTAAAATATAATCTAAAGATAATCTAAAAATTGTCACAACAACATAAAACATATTTGACAATAGTTAGTATTCATTATAAAGGACCAAGTATGGTATTGTCTCCACAGTGCCTATTTCTGTTTCAAGGTTGACGAACACGTACGGCATTCCGGTTTAAAGCCAACGTAATTATTGGGTGAATAAAGGTAACGCCTGATGATGTGAAGAAGACTTATGTCTATGAATAATAAATGTCTAGCTCGTTTTGTTATATAACATACATTTAAACTAAATATATATATTCTTACATTATATATTACTTAATATATAACTATATATATTACTCAAGAATACAGTTATAGAAGAGCCCTATGTTTGACTGCTGGTTAATACCACCAAGTCAAACTTTCTCACTACTTCAAAGTAAGCTCTTCCCTTTCTGTATCTTACAGTAAAAAATCACAAGGACTTCTATTATATAATTTCAAACTAACACAAAATTAACACACATAAATATTTTAGATGTATATATATATTATACTAGTATACAATTTGATCCGATCCGGCATATTAATAATAAATTATTACTAAATCAAGTAATAATAAATCAATCAATCGAGTGGTAGAAATTCTTCGGGACGAGAGAACAAAACTCTGCGGTCTGCGACGTACGGGCAAAAAGTCTAAACTTTCGGAAGAAACACCGGATCTCATTGCAAAGCGGCGAAATGATCCAACCGTCACTTCGTTAGAACAACGGGTTCTTAACAGAGGCCATCTCCAAGCTGGTAAGGACGACCTCCGTCACTCAATACGCTCTCAATACAGAAGCTATTGAGCAAACCGGAGTCCAAAGTCTTCATTACAACAGCTTGGAGAAGCCATCTAACGAAGTTGATCAAAGAGAACGGAGAAGTCGTCACTTCGAGACCAGAGGTTCTCTCGAGGTTGAAAACATTTACAGCCCGTTATACGCGTCACTCGCCCGCCCGAGCCGGATGAAAAGCCACTCTTACCCGCCATGTGTCGAGGATCTTCCGAAATCAGACCTAGACGAAATCTAGGGGCTCTTGAGCAACTTCAAAATGGAAAAGTCCCGGGAGGGACGGGTCACCGATGGAGCTTCTGAAGGCCGCCGGTAAACCTAGGTAGCTAAAGAGACTCCGTCGTCTATTTAACTCTGCCCTTCTCTCCGGAGAACTCCTGAGGCATGGCAAGGGGTTTGGTCGTATTGTTCTTCAAAAAGGTATAAAACCCTTTTGAAGAACTATCGGCCAATATCGCTCCTGAGTCATGTCTATAAGTTGTTTTCGAGGTCATCTCAGAATCATCTTGCACGAAAACTCGACGAAGCGAAGCCTCGAGAACAGTCCGGGTTTCGGAGGGGATACGCACCATAGACCACATCCATACAGTGAGGCAGGTTATACAGAAGACACATGAGTATAACCAGCCCTGTGCAGCATTTGTGGACTATGAGGAAAGGCTTTTGACTCCATCGAGACCTGGTCTTTCCTCGAGTCCTTACAGCGGTGCCAAATTGATTGGCAATATATCGAGATGCTGAGATGTCTGTACAACACCGCCACTATGTCTGTATCGTGGTCCAAAGTGGGCAGACTGGCCTATCCCCTGCACCGCGGTGTGAGACAAGGAGACGTCATGTTCCGAAATTGTTCTCCGCCGCGCTTGAGGAAATTTTCAGGACGCTTAACTGCGAAGGACACGGCATAAATGTAAACGCGATTACATCTCATCCTGCGATTTGCGGACGATATCGTCATCATGGATTGAGACCGCAAAGGACCTGCAGAAAACGGTGCAAAGCCTGGCTGAATCTTCTGCACTCATTCGTCTCCGGATGAACTTAGGTAAAACCAAGGTCATATTTAACGAGCACGTTGACCGGACCGATTGCAATTGACGGCACCTTCCTCGAAGTAGTTTCGAGTGCACTTTTACATAAGGCAAACGCTCCAACTAGGGTAGAAACAACTTTGGGGAGGCCAACAGAAGGATTCGGCTGGGCTGGGCAGCTTTTCATAAGCTTCCTCGAGTTTCTCGTCACCCATGCCAAGTACCTTCAAACTCAAGTCTTCGATCGTCCAGACTTGGACACTTACGGTTCGACTGGTCCACAATTTAAAGTCACTCAGCGAGCTATGGAGGGCTATGCTCGAGTACTCTGCAGGACCATCAGAAATGATGTGATCTGTCAAAGAACCCAAATCACCGACATAGTCCATCGGATTAATGAAGCTGAAGTGACAGTGGGTCGGTCATTAAGCCAAAGAACTGACAACCGCTAGAGTCGAAAAGTTCCGGTGGAAACCGAGGCTCAGCAAACGTAGGACGCCCTGCGGCAAGATGAAGTGACGACATTCTAAAGTGGCCCGGTGTGGGCTGGATGAGAATAGCCGAAGATCGGAAGCGGTGGCATGCATTAGGGGAGGATATGTCCAGCAGTGGACTGACACAGGCTGATAATGATGATGATCATCATGCTGACTAAATCAAAAACACATTTAATTTAAGTTATATTTGAATATCGTTTATAAGGATTTCAGACCTAAACACCTTCTGATCAATTTGTTTTATACCTAAATGTGGTGCTAACTTCATATTTTCAGGTACACTTAATTTTCATGTTTTATTGTTATTACGTACTAATACTGATCATGTTTATTTGCTGTACTATTTTAAAAATATTGAATTCCAATTTTTTTATCATTAACATGCATATTTTGTTACATTACACGTTTATAAACCCTTGAAATTTAAATGAGACCTGCTCCAATCAAAATTAATGATGGAAAGTTGAGTGAAAAGTAGAGCTTTTAGATGTGTTTTCATAAGTTTTACGGAATCTACAGTAGATATAAAAGGGTCATCATGGGTACGTTTTAGATTTGTATGATATTATTTATACAGATATTTTTATCCTTTATCGTATCAAAGTTAAAGTCAAAATCTTTTTTTAATATAAAATCATTACAATTGATTATGAAATAAACTACCACCGGCTCGGAAATGGAATCTACTGATCTAAGAAGAATGGACGTTAGAAAATCATCGGAATATTTTTATTAAAAAAAAAAACTGTACATAATTTATACATAGGAAATCATATTTTCACAGTTTGTTTTATGCCTAGAGCAAACAGTAAATGTACCGGGTGTTTCATCAACAAAATAGGTTTTTATTAAAATGGTTACGGCAATAATATCCTTAACGCATAAAAGTTCCGTAAGAACTTATTTGTATAGTATTTACACGGAATCCCTAGTATTTATATGTTTAACCGTGAGTTGTGTGATTTGATCCTATTTATTTCCTTTGAATAGCTAGAATTTCACGTCATCATAAGTCATGAGCGCAGCTTTTTAATTACAGAGCCATTCGCTTAAAGTAGTAAACACTCAATATATTTTATGTGTAAGTAAAGATTATTAAAATGTAAATGAGTTCTTAAACGATAACACCTCTGGTAATGGAATGCTACGCTACATACTTTTTAATGAAAATTTTACGTCATTGTTTGTTTATTGTTTCAATTTGATCGATTATATAATATTATATGACAAAAAAGTACCGCTTACTTTCTTTCGCCGGTTCTTCTCAGGGTAAATGCCTCATTTTCCAAACCGGCTTTTTAACAATCAATAAGTGAGTGTATCGATCCTATGTTAAATAAAATAACTTGAATTTGAATTTAAAAATAAATAAAGGTAGAGTACGATGATTGTAATATGACAGTTGCCCTTTGACGGATTTCACAAAAGAAGGTGGTACGATATTCGGAGCGTAACATTTTTTATAGGGTCAGACCGAAATTTCAATCTTTTTTCTTGTTCCTTTTTTCTGAATTTAGATATTTCTTTACTCCGTGTAGAGACATGTCCTCGAAAATAGAGAAAAAAAGTGCGAAATGTAAAAAAATAACGACGCAATTTTTTTTTTTACAGGCAACATTAAAAGAGTCCGCTCCGCCGTATTCCACTGTCGCAAGGTGGGCTTCTCAATTTCGTTATAGTAGAGTGAACAAATACAAAAGACGAACATCGTTGCAGCCATCCATAGTCATCAGTCATTCAAGAAAATTTTGAGAATATCGAAATTACATTATTGAGTGATCGAAGAGTTACCATCTATATCTCATTTTATATAGGCGTATTGTATCCATTTCGAAACTTTGAGTGCCGAGAATGTTATCCGAAAGTCAGAAACAAAATCCACTTGACATTTCGAAGACATTGTTGGATAAGTTTCAAGAAGAGTCTGAGCACTTTTTGTCTTCTTTCGTAACAGTGCACAATATATGGGTTCATGACCCTAAGATAAAGCATCAATCTTTGCAATGGAAACGGCCATTTTGTGCCTTGGCCTTGGCTGCCAAGGTCTGTTGTAGATACTTTGGGACTTAGAAATATTGTTAATTGATTACGTCGAACGTGTTACCGCTCCTGCAGGCCAATATTATGCAGCTTGTATCAAAATTCACCACCTCGTGCGATTAAATTACAAACGCTGCCAAAATCGTAAAAGATAGACATTGTAAAGCAGAATTACGTAGTTTTAACATAGTTTTAGTCTAGTTCTTTTTATTTGTCGTGTTTTATCTTCGCGTCCTTTTTTATCTCTCAAATATGTATCAAAATTCTTAACACAAAATCAATCAAAAAATTGGTACCTAAGCAGCGAGCAGGGAGCTAAGCAACGATGTGATCCATTTAAAAACAAATCAGATTGAGTACTTTAAAGATATAACGCATGGTAAGTGAACCTTAAAAGATATATCAAAATAATGTTCCATGATATAAGTAGATCGACCAAAAAGTGCTTATGTTTAATGTCTATGTACTAAAACTAATTTACATTATGTTTTCCAGTTTAAAAAATGTTAAAAAGAAAGATTGGGTCGCACACAAATTCACTGAAAAAAAATATTGCCATTTGTATGTTTATACAACACCTGCAAATATCCACTATATGGGGCATTTCGCGTGAAGCGGAGAGGAAAAAAAAGTGAGGTTCTGAAAATCGTCATATTCGGCCCGTTTAACTTCTAGTAACGTATGAATGTGAAAACAAAATATTTTTCTGTATAACTTATATTTTACCAATTTGAGCTTTTAAAAATCGTCTAATTGTAATATAGTTTTATGAAAGTAGTTTTTCAAGGTTAACGAATTTTTAAAATAAATATGTGACATAATTATACGATACATATTGGAAAAATTCTGTTCTTTTGATAATAAAATAAAATTAAAAAATTAAAAAATCATGTCGAAAACCGGAGTAAACTTTCAAACCAAAATTTCAGTCTTTTGACCCTTTTTTTAATTTTTATTGTTCAAAATATAGCTTAAATATATTAAAAATACCGAGAAAATTTAAAATGGAATCTCTATTCGTTTTAGAGTTAGATCTATTAATGTACACATCGCCGCAATGGGCTGATAACTGGCGCTAAGCTTAGATCGGATTAGTTAGCGCGAAACAAAAGATTTCTGTATAATTGCTGTGGTTAAATAATTACAGCATAATAAAACAACATTTTAACAACGCTAGAATTAGTTTATTTTGTAATTTTCACAACTTTACAATTGGAATCTATGCTAGAACTGGTCCTTCTCACCAAGAAGACCACTGGTTATTGGAATAAACGTAGAAACTTTTGGTTCCTGGAATGGTGACTTAGACCAAACGGTTGCAATAAAAAATCTTTAGCGTCTCCATATCTTCTTTCTGAACGAAGTAAATGGTTGTTTGTTTTGAAGGTTGATTTTGCCCAATCGTATAATCGTATTTGGTGTTAAAAGGCTTTACTTGAAGGTAGACTTGACCGCAGCTAAACGTTTAGATTCCCTCCTAGACCATCCATGGCCCCTTCCCGTGAGACGTTGCATGAAAATGTATCTCTGCATCTGCATTAAAATCTTGTTTGTAATAAAATAGATTCACATGGCGTTATCAGTTACGGTTCGAAATAGAAAACTTTTCTACTGCTTCTTTGTTCTTTATACTACTTATTTTATGTTATTGTTATATTTTATTATTAATATATGTATCGTATAATATTATAAACATCATACCTGTATATACTAAATATAAACGTGATAATTTGTAAGAATGTATGGATGTAATTTTTGTTAATCTTTCATGCAAAAAACTCATTTGAAAGATAGAACATAAATGCTGGGCAAGCTAGTATATTATATTAATAATACTTTATTCCAAGTCTTTATTAGCTTAAATACGCTTGGACGAGATAAAATATTAATAAAGTGAGAGTTTTTAACTGCACATTTCGCACAAACTAATCGACATAAACAAGCTTCAGATATCCACCATTGCTAGACGCCTACGTACATTACACCAATATAACTCCTAAACTATAGAGATCCCATTTAAATTTTTCTCGTATTATTTTTAATATAGTTTAAAGCTAATTTGAACAAAAAAATTTACAAACTATAAAAGGTGAAAAAGATTGAAATTCTGGTTTGAAAAGTTTACTTCCGGTTTCTCGACATGGTTTTATTTTTTATTATTTTCATTTGTTAAAAGAACAAATTTTTCAATATGCATCGTGATATCAAATATTTAATTAAATATCAGTTTTTACTTCGAAAATCTACTTCAGTAAAACTCATTTCAATTACGACGATTTTTAAATAGCTCATAAGTTGCTAAAATATTAAAGTTTATGACAATAAAAAATTTTCGTGTTTGACATTCCTATGTACTATGAAGTTTAATACTGAGCTCGAATTATGATCGATTTCAGAATTCACTTTTTTTTCCTGATCTCGCTTCACTTGAAATGCCCATATGTGAAATTAAAATAGTAATAAATAATAAATACATTCAATAAATAACGAGTATAGTAAGATTGATTAAATAATAACGTAAGGGAAAACAATATTAGAATACCTCATTTATTTTTTTTACAACTGTTTACTCAGTTATCGATTGTCTTCGCACTTCTTTTATAGTTTTTGATCGTTATCATAAATTAAGCGTATTTATTTCTACGTAGAGTTATACCTATCTTTTTAATCTTTCAGTTAAGTGATCTATAAGTTTCAAATTCTTTCCGTTAACAAGTTTGACTAACTATGTCATCAATCTTAGTGCAAGACATTCAGATTTCACAGCGAGGAGACTTTTTAGCATTGATGCCAATATGATAAAATAAAGTTGTTTAACTGTCTTGTAAGCACACACAGATTAACTTTTAACTCTTTAATCTTTACCTCCTTCTTAAGAAATAATAATTTTTAAATCATGAATTATATGCATGCATTAAAAATTATAGTCACAGTAATATTTCTTAGGTCATTTGATCTCAAAAGTATCATGGTATAACCGAGCTTTTCTAATCACCCAGTATCCAAGCGTGTGGTCTAAACCTAGATTAAAGTTTGTAAGCGATGTGTATCAGCTAGTAATTGATTTTAGACAATGGATATTAACTATTTAAATAATAGGATTGCATGATCACTAATTTAGTAAATAAGACGATACTGTGATATTTTAGAGCCGACTGTTAGCTAATAGAATAGGAGGTTGATTCAATTCACAGCTAAGTATATCTTTTAATATGTAGTATGTAATGATACTTTAGTTCTCATGTCCTAAGCACTCGTACTTGATATTAATTAATATATTTAAAAAATAGGTATTAGCTGTCATTTGGTTCTATTTTTGACCGACCTTTCCCGAAATGAAGCATAGGACTCATCTTCAGTTTTTTTCTAGTTAAGATAGTTTACGTATAAAGTTGCCCTGCCCATTGGCTCACACGTTATAGTTTAATTCTTTTTAACAATTTTAGCTGGTCTATAGGTCCCATATTGATGAAAATCATTTTGTGATAAGTAGTTTAATAGATTCAAAAATTAAGAAAATTGCGGCGTCAAAAGCACACCCTCGTACTATTAAATGTACGATGTGCAAACGCTGGCTCAATTTTAATAGATAAACTTAAACTTAGTTTTACATAATTGTACTCCTTGGATACAAAAAAGTCCGCGACAGCATCTATATTTTAATATTAACCCACCATAAATATTTAAATTACATAAGAACACTTATTGCATTTTACAGTTTGAGTTCACAAAAAAGTTATTGCATTATAAAAACCTTCATTCTAAGTACATAAATGTAGTGTCATAGCTGTTAAAGTCTATAACATTTTATTAGTAAAATATTTGATTGTTATTTATTAATCCAAATGCAGGGTGATGTTGTTTATACGAATTAGATTATCAATCTTATTGTTAACCGAACTGTCATATTACAACAAATTGTTTTTTAGGATTGAAATTACTAATTTTGGTTTGTAATTAAAGGGCCGAAACCGATAGATTGAAATAAATTGTAGTTAAGGTGTGTAGTACAGAATGATGCTCTAAATGGATCTAAAATTAGTTATTACCTTAAATTGATTTGCAGTTAAGCACTTTTTAAACAGAAAATATATAACTTTTAAATTATGTAGTATTTAGGGGAATTCCGACTACCACTTAAATAGTCTATTAGTATAATCTAATCTTAAATTAATTAATATTATCTAATCTTAAAAGACTGCCTTCGTAGCCTAGTGGTATAGGTGTGTGGCTAAGAAACCGGAGGTCGTGGGTTCGAATCCTGCGGGGACTCAAGGCAATTTCATGTATTGTCTTCCTAGTTAGGTTAGGGCAATTTGAATATCACCCAATTGGCGCATTAAATAGTCGTGTCCCCCACCAAACCGCATTGGATCCTAGCTGGTGGTGATACGGTCCAAAAGCGCTCCCAAATGGATGGGTTGATTGAGGTCCTGTTCAGCATGGACTATCACAGGCTGATGATGATAGTAATCTTAGAGATGCAACCAATTGATTTGTTCACATAAGAAATATTCTGTTTTCTTCTTAAATAGTTTAATTAGCGTTCTTTTATTTTATTATTCAATATAATATCTGTCTAATCATTCTCAGTGTTCATAATCATGGGACTGATAAAGCTTATCAATGACTATTTAAAAGTGATTATGGGATCGAATTCAGAAAGCATAAGATTTGAAAAACGTCTCATGTGACATTTGAATTATCTTGCTTTATATGCTATCAGTTAAGTATTCTACATTTCTAGAATTTATGTAGAATTGAAACGGTACCAAATTCTTTGCCACAGAACCCATTGCCCAACTAAGAGTATTATAAAAGATTAAGTAGCATTTTATTTACATCACAGTTTTTGGTCTAAGCAGCTAATAATATGTAAAATATTGACCATATAAGAAAGAATTACATATTTAACAATTTTACTTCGAAATTTCAACATACTTAATTTTAAGTGGATATAGTTTTAATTAATTAGAAAAAAAAATTACAGTATCGTACGTCTTGAAAAGTTTAACAAAAAGTCTATTAAAGGTTAACCCACAGAAACCATTTTTTCCTATACGTTTTACGCGAAAAATTATTTATTTAAGGATTGATTTTAAGCAATACTGATTTGTTCTTATCCAAATAAGTACTGTTGCAAAGACGAGGCGGGTCGCTAGTAATAACAAATACATGGGTCTGGTATATATATCGTAACGTCAAAGCTTCTATTAAGTCTATCAAAGATAATTTAATTAATATCCATGCCTGAAAACTGATGTTGTTGTTATGAAAATCAAATTATTGTTTGCTTTAATAAATAGTACATAACAATTTTTGTAACCATGTAACTGTGCTTAGAGTTTACTGAAAATTAAATTTGTAGATTAAATAGCTTATCATTTATTAAAAAGTGTGTTATTAAATGGAACAGGCTATAACGTACGGTTGTTTGTTAATTTATTTTTTCATTATACTTATTTAATGTCTATTATGTCTCAAAGCGGTTTTTTTTTATTTTTTTTTATTGCCTACGCAGGCAGACGAGCAGTCAGGCCACCTGATGGAATATCGTCACGGACGCCTATAGATCTCGGCAATAGTGGTATCACCAACGCGCAGTAAATACGCTGGCTATGGCGCCCTTCAAACCAGAACACAGTATTATTTTTACACTACTGCTTTGTGCTAGAAATAGGCACCGCGGTAGTACCCACCCAGACGGCATTTTGCATGGTTTTGCATATTTAATTCTGTTTTTAAGTAAATAAGACTCACCGTCTCAATGAGTTTGCTTACCATCGAGCGAGTAATTAGTAAGTGATGCTAATTATCTATGCTATAGTGATTAAGAGTTATGAAAATACGATTATAAATAACTATCAATCTGGCTCTGCCTGTTTTATTTTTATATTTTTCAATTTGATTATCCTAGGGCAGAACGTAAAGCCTATGATTCTCAACGTAAATGCATTTTTAATAGATCAAGAATTTTTAAAAATGGCACAGAAATTTTTGAGTTAATTCGTAACAAACATACAAATCTTTCTTCTCTATACTATTAGTATAGACATAGATAGTAATTAAAAGCAATCAATGTTTTCTAACATCAACGTTTTTTGTATTTCTCATATATTGTTTTACTTGTATTAGGTAGTTTATTATAGAAACGGTTTCTTATTTATTTTTTATTGCAATTTTTTTATCATTGGTGTAATGTGAACACTATTGCTATTTCTTTTTAACTAACCATAAGATGACTGTTATATAAACCTGACGTTATTCATAAAATAAGAGTTAATATAGTACTCGACTACGTACAGTGGCGACAGTTATTTTTGAAGTAGCAATTAAAAATTTTGACAAAGCAACATCATTAAAGCGACACGAAACAACGTCCGTGCAGTTTTTACCTTCATTTCCACAGCATTCTTTTTCATTCTAGCAATGTGTATAAGTTAAACTTAAAAATATACACAAGAAATATATTTTTTTTAACATAAACTATCATAGTTTAAACATAATTTTACGCAAATTAAAAATATGAAACCATTTAAATTTGTTTTTTAATCATTTTCATTGTATGCATACACCATTTAAATGATTCCATTCGGTAAATTTGCTATTTTATTAGGAGCTATTTTTTATTTAGTAATATAATGTTACGACGATTTATTTGTGTAGAGCAAAACAACTATTAACGAACATTTACTTTTATTTGAACGGTATTTTCTTAGTATCTCTCAGTAGGCACACAAATACTTTAGCTTATATTATATGAGTAGTCAGAATCATCATATATATGGCATATATGGTCGGCTCTTGTGTGCCGAAACTATTATATTACTCGATACTTACCCAGTTTTTGCCGTAGATAAGATTTATTGATTAAACTCGTATTTTTAATATGTGATAGACTTTTATTATTATGATCCTTTTACTTAAAGGGTTTTTTTCCTTGAAAAATCATATGATGCTTAGAATATTGATTATGCAGCCTGTGTCCGTGCAATAAATTGATTAAAAAGCTTTAGGCTGTGATGGTGATTAAAACTATTGGTTACTGATCAAAGAGTTAAAAACTAAATTAAATAAAAAAAAATGTGAAATGATGTCACAAAACATAAGAAAACCTGAGTCTAAGATGACTTTTGAATAATGAACTGTTATAATTTGAAAGATGTTTTAATTTTCATCCTTTTAATCATCTGAATCCCTCAAAGCCACTATATTCCAAATTTTTCTGAAAGAAAATTTATATTTGTTTTAAGGATTTAAATGACTAGGGCTTCTTCGTTTATATTTAAAAATAAAAAGCAATTTCATATAAATAAGAAAAAGTAATGAATACAAAGTAATAAATACAAATTCAAAGCGAAATTTGATATCTCTGTGAAATGGAAAATATAATAGATTAGTAAGATTACATTACTTTTCGTTATAAATCATATTAAAAACATAATTCGATCACCCGGTACCCCAAGGTTCAAGTTTCTGGTAAATGTTTAAGCTGTAGTAAGAATTTTATTTCAGTAATTACACTACGTCAAAAAGTTTTTGTACTTAAATTAGTGTGAGTAAATTAAATCTTTTCAGCTAATCATTTCTCGTCAATAAAAGCGTAATAGTGTAAATTTGTAATGTTTCTGTACCGTTCCTCATTTATTATTTTGTCCAGCTCACCTAAATTCCCGCACGGCTGCAGAGATAATGTTTGCCGAATATAATTAAATATTAACACCGGTTGCCAAATTCTAGGTTAATATTATACAGTTTATCATTTGATAACAGGGGGTTATCTTGGTGGTACCACAGCGGTGCCTATGTCTATCGCCATGCAGTAGTGTAAAAATTGTACTGGGCTTAGGCTTGAGGCCGGCCTCAAGCCTAAGCCCAGTATTTAATAGGTAAACGAAACATAATGTCCTTTGTCTCGAGTAGGTAGCCCATTGGGGATACTCCTGTTATTACCGATGTCCATGAGCGTCAGTGACCACTTTCTATCAGATCCTCTTGCTCGTCTGCGCACGATGGTTCTAAAAAAATGATCCATATTTTAATATTGAAACGACAAAACAAGAAAATTACCTTTAAACAGATAGAAGGACATCACAAGTTCTTTTGTATTTAGACATGGGGCACCCAGTATTAATATCAACTAATTGGCCCTTTGAGCCGAAATATCGCTTTGTGAAGAAGTTGGCACACTTTGGTCTTCATGGAAAAGTGACCTTCGCACTTCAAATTATGCTTAAATATAAAGCTTAGTAACGTATTTTGGCACACGTTTTTTGTCAGTCTTAAATTATTTTTTACATTTAATATTAATTTATAATTTTTTTGGAATACCAATCTTTTAATTATAAATTTTAACAATTAAAAACCGGATATTAAAATCAGACCTTAGGAAACGGTCTCTACATTGTTCTCTAAAATTTTTGAATTTAATTTGATTGATGGTATTTTATTAATTTTTTGGCATCTTAAATTAATCTAAATGGAATTAAGGATAACATTTATAGCTGAAATAGAAAATCGAAAACCTTGCAATGATAATAATTTATACATTTACTAGTTTAAATACAGGTTTTTTTTATTACCTTTCTATTTTAATTGGCTGACGAATACTATAAATATATATTATAGGTACGACAAAATTAAAGATTAAATAAATAGGCCAAGTCATTATTGACCGAGACTTCTATTTACTACTATTTGATGGAAAGTATGATACCAGTGCATGCTACGAGTTATCTTCATCGTTCTATAAAGTAAACAACTGCATGCTTATCTTTTAACTAACCAGGGCTTGTGTGCAAAAAGAGTTAGCATAAGAAAAATTAATTTTACCAAAATAGCAAAATAAAACCCTCTATTTCATTTAAAACTGTGATAATCTAAATTTGTAAAACCTCTTAAGTCAAAAATTAACTGCTACGATTTATTAAATTTGACCAATTTTTAAAAGGTGGTACTCAATTGTGAGCGTATATTTTTTTCTTTTTTTATATGTTACTTCGTTGCTCTGCTCCTGGCGATCCGATTTTATAACTTCTTTGTGATACGTAGATGTTATCTGTCATGTGGTCCCACTTATTTAATAAGTTTGTCAGAAATAGTTTAATACATATTTAAAAACTAAGAAAATTACTGCGCTAAAAATCACAACGCTGGCTCAAACTTAAGTTATAGACTTAAAACTATGTTTTCTTACAGAGTTTATTGTGGACTAATTCTATGTTTCTTTAATCTATGTTTTAAGAATAACTCACAATAACTAGAAATACTTACGCAAAATGGTTATAAAGTGTTTAAAATCGGTCATATTTTTTTGTTAAAATTTTACTTGTGCATAGTTTAGTCTTTAACAAAAAATGAAAGATAATATTACTAGCGTAGTTTTTCAGAAAACTTACTACAAAGCTAAACTTTATTCGGATCCGGATTTCTTACCAGGTCTTAAACTAATGGTGATCCAGTTTTAATTTTAAATTTAGAACTTTACAAAAAATTATAACCTAAACTTTTTTACTATAAGAAATATTACTTTTTAGTTTTTAAGCTTACGTATTATAAGCAAAATATACAAGCCTTCAATCTTAATAAATTATTAATAGCAGACAGCAATAAATAAATCATAAAAAAAAAACTCAGTGCTTAACTTGACATTGCAAACCATAATTTAACCTCGTAATTCAAAGATAGATTTAAAAATTTAATTTAAAAGGCAATTTGATATTAACATACGAACAATTGAAAATAAATTCTACAAAACGGTTGAACTCACCTGAAATCAGTGCAATGTCTCACGAAAGTTTAAGTTGTTTATACAAATAATTGATATAAATAACCTTTATTTGTCCTATAAACAATCAGTCTAGTAAAAACGAAATCTTGAGGATAGGTGATTGTCAAGAAAGGTATTTCTCGTTCTGCGTGAAATATATTTTTCTAAACAAAAAGAAGAAAATATTTTTTTAATCTATTGCTTAAAATAGTTTAAAGTTTAAACAAAATTTTTGGCCTCAACGTCCACCAATATCAGTATAAAACGTTAATATTTAATATTTACATTCAAATTTCCAAGTTATTCAAAACATTTTTTTTAGATTTTATATAAGTTTCGCAACTCTTTTATAAATATCTAAAGGACAGGCAGAAAATAATGACTTATGTCATCAAAGACAAATTGAACAAAGAATAATCTTTTCAAACGTATTAATAATTTCAACCTTTGCTCGTTTATTACAGACTAGATGAGATTGATGACATTACGAACAAAGATTTCTTCTAACCTCACGTGCCTATCTTCACCCACCAGTTTTATTGTAGGACTATTTAAAATATAAAATTCCATGATACATTGAACAAACTTAACATCTATAGTTATATTTTCGATAATTCCCACAACTTTATAAATTAAAACCTTACAGTAATACTTATGTAGCCTCTATATTACTCTGAAGTTAAATTAAAATCCATTAAATATTTTTGCGTAAAACCGTTAGAAACATACGAAACGATAGTAATACTAGTACTAGTAAGTGTAGTGGGTAGGTAGGTAGGTACTATAAAATGTCATCAAATTATTGGATGAGAGGTGTAGACATTTTATAGACAAAATAATTAGCTGCGTAAACAAACAACGCTGGCTATTTTCTTTTTAGGTATCCAAAAGGATTTTATTATGACACTACCGAGCCGATGATAAGTAAGTAATACGCCACCGACACCCAGACGTTGACAATACTGAGTGGTATCGCGACGCTGCCTACCGTGAGACATAGGGTGTTAAGTCTTGTTTAACCAGTAAATACGCTGGCTACGGTGCCCTACAAACCGGAACGCAGCAGTGTTTTCACACTACTGCTTCGCGGCAGAAATAGAGCACCGCGGTGGTACCCACCAGGCGGTCTCCTGTAAACGGGGACCTACCGAGTGAAAAAGCCCTGTCCAAAAAATACAAATCTGGCCGCCCTAGGGCGTGAAATTTAACCTATCTTTGATCCCGTAATTACGCTGGCAACGGTGTCATCTTACCGGAAAACAGTAAACATATGATTTGCGGTAGAAACATGCACTGCGGTTGTGCTTTTCCAGACGATCCCCTGTAAAGGTTATCTAATTCTTAATCTTTTTTTAATCTAGTTGTAACAGCCAAAAAGAAAATTGAAAAAAATATAACCTTAATGTTTAACGTGATTCTAGTTCTTGAATTGATCTACAATAGAATCAGTGGAAGCATGTATTCATATGCTATGAATAACATATGAGAGCATATTGAAAAAACACTAATAACCGGTTTCCGAAACGACAATCAAAGTTATGAATAAAAATGTTTACGGGAAAGATTATATTGACACTCATAAAATCTGTCAAAATAGCTTTGTGGTCAAAATTTACAAATTTGATAATTTATTTTCCACAACAAATAGCTTTACCCCTAAATTTTTATATACATGTGTGTACTTAATTACTGCTGTCTATCGACTTAAATTTTTTTTCCTACCAAATTTCCCGATTTATTTGAAAAATTTTACCGAAAATAAAAGCATAAGTCCGGTATAAGTAATCGTAACAAATTAAGTGTAAAAAGCAGTTTTGAATACGGATAATAGCTTTAAATGTAAATTAAATTACAATTGGTTATTATGATTGTCTTTGAACAATAGTGATATATTATAATTGACATACTTTTACAATATATATGAATACGATATAATGTTACTACCCATAGTAATTTTTATACACCTTTTTTCAGATTATTAGGGAAATAAAAGAAAAATTAATTAAAAAACTAATAAAACTGTGCATAAAATTGGATGTTATTTATGAAACTTGGCCTGTCAAGATGTGCAATCCATAAAAGTGATATAAAAAGTGATCTAAGTGATTGATATTGGCTGTAAAATTTAAAAATGAACATGCACCATAGCCAGCGTCTAGATGATATCAAATATACAAGTGCCATAAGCATGCCAAAATTATATTTATATTTTGAAATTATACTTTGTACAAATGCCATTTTCTTATTATTAAGTAACAGAGGACACAGCAACTGAAACAAGAAAAATAAATAAACTTAATAAAAAAAAATATATCACACAACCCAAAATATAAGAAATTAGCAGTATTAAAAATTTAGGCATAAATTTATTAATAATACATTTTAATCAGTTAAAACTTGTCATCATATAGAAGTGTCATTATAAGTGGTCACCAATCTTGTTTATATGGTTAAATTCTACATCACATTTCATTCACCTGTGTTGATTTTTATTTCCACATCAAGATTTATCAATTATATGCAATAGAACAATGTTGTAAAATAATAAATAAATATTATACTATTTAAAAATGTGTATGATATAGCAAAAATATAAAAATTATGTTAATGTTGTGTTTAATTTTACCTAATTGACATAAATTTGTTCAAATTTATTGATAAAACTCAAACCATAACATAAATATATTACTATATAATGATTTGATTATATTCATACAACATTCCTGTTTTTATGTTTTATTTCTACATGAGGTGCAAATATGTGATAGTTTTTTTTTTATGACGAAACAAGGAATACTTAAATTTTCACATAAACATTTGTGATACGAATATAGTAATATTCGTAACAAATGTTTATAGTGGTAATGATACACTAGTATAATATTTTAGCTTTTTTAACTGACATACTACATACACATTCTATATTCTACGGGTTAAAAAGGTGGAGGTTTATTTCATATTTAATTTTTCTAATCTACGGTCGACTGAGCTCCATTAAAATAAACAAATTTATATTACTTTATTAAAGCCAATTGAGTTTATGGTAACGTGGGCTTAGTGTTAGGCCCTGTACGCATTTATGACTAAAAGGGTATTTGACATTGATAACTTTTATCTTTTGGAAATTAACGAAAATAAATGTAGCAGTGGACCTTGTGGATCGCCTATCTTTGGGTGTGATAGGCAAACCTTACCATCTATTTGCCTTGAAACCTTCTCTAGGTGATGTGGACTCTTTGGCGGAATTGACTAAACTTGAGCGTAAATTATAAAAACCTTTATCTCGTAAATTCAAAAGCCTGCGAAAAATAGCATAAGCTAATAAAAAAACCAATACCTTAAGAAAATGCATAGGGAAATAATAACCGCCAGATTTTTAAAAACAGAATAAAAGACCAAATCGATTAACATTGTTTTATTCAAATTGCAAGGGGTCTATCCAAACCTTTATGCGTTACCCTAATATCAACAGCTACTACATATTTAAACGCAAAAGGTACATTCAGGTTCACAAATTAGTGTGCAACATCTCATAATAAGTGCGGACTAAAATTTTTCATTTGTGGTGCAAAGCGGGTATAGCATGGCTAATAAATTTACTAAAATCCGTTGAAAAAAGGTGATAATTCCCCACAAAAGTTGTATTTTTTTAATTTTGCTATTTTAGCAAAATATTTAATCCTTAAAAGAACTTCTCCTGTAGACTTCAAAATTTAGGATATAATATTATGATGATACTAATGAATATAATATAATATTAATATTTGTTTCATTAAGGACTAATTGCTACGATTATATATTAGTCTTAGCAAACTAAAACGAAAAACTTTTCTAAACTGGTTTTACAACGATATTTCTCCAAGGTGTTTGCTTTCTAGTTGTATATAGTTGGTAGAAAAAAAAATGTTTTATAAATATATGTATATATATATTTATCGTATTTGTTGTATTATTAAATATATTTATGTATTAGTTTATATTTAAATTACTTTCTCTATTTCTAATTTACAAATATTTGCACCTCCCTACTTTTTTATCTCTGCATCACCCTAAGGTTGACTTTAAATAAATAAATAAATAAAACCTTCCTTTAAGTAACCTTGTTTTGGGCGCTTCACAGACAGCAAATTAACATTTTGCGTTTATTGACTTTTAAACTTTAAATTAATATGTTTAAACGAAAGTTATCTTATGTGTAGTAGATGTCTTATAAAGGTAGGAACTTACCTACTGGTCTTAGGGGGACACGACACGCAGCTGGACTGAGATAAAATTACGACAAGCTATCTATTATGGCATATATAACAAATTAAATAAGAAAAAGCAGTTAATCCTATTTAATACAATTCATTTTTCTAGTTTGAGTTAAACATAAATTTTTAAACGCCTGCGCCATTTGAATATTATGTAAAACTTCAAATATAGCTTGAGGATTATGTGCTTAAGAATTACTGAACAATCTCACTTTGAAGTTACAGAAGCAAGCTATTATCTAGAGTTGTGACGAAGTCACCTTAGTCACAAGCTCGATAATTTTCAGCCACCTGACTGAGCATGCTGGGTTTCGCAGAGGATTTAGCACCATAGACCACATCTTAACCACTTTTGTGGACTATAAGGAAGCTTTTGACTCTGTGGAAACCTGGGGGGTTCTGGAAGTTATAGTCATTTTTATAACATCTAATAGGCAAACAAGCAAGACGGGTCACCTGATGGTAAGTGATTCACCACCGCCCACGGTCACCAGCGACGCCAGTGCGTTCCCTACCCTTAAGGAAAGAAAATGCTCTTGTCTTGAATAACCCAAAGAAGAGAATTACTGAGCGTGGCAGAAAACTGTTTTTAAAACGCATTGTGGTGGAACGCCAACCATCCAGATGGTGCAGATGATAGTTCCGGCGAGAAAAAATCAGCGGCTTCTATTAGATTGAAGAACTCCTCGCAACACTTCCCATTGTAAATTCTGTAAAGTATGCATGAGGAAGATAGATCACTACGCAGTGCCAAAGGATTAAGCCGATCTGTTTGGCCCTGTTAAGTACTCCGAGTTTTTTTTTGAAGGCTATTTTTGCCTAGCTCTCCAAATGACCGCCAAACTGGACAACACTCGAAATGTCGACGCCCAGAATGCCAATGTTTGGCTTTGCACAAAGGTAAGTGTTTCCGAAGAGTGGTGATGCGACAAAAGGGGGCTTTTAGCAGTGAACACGCTAACCTGAGTCTTAGAAGGGTTAAACTGTCGGAAAACAATCGGAAATCTTCACAAGGGATGATTCGATTTCAGACACAAGTTTATTCCGACACTCATCGACGTGATCCCGAGAGGCCGAATTACCGGCCGAAATACAGTGCATCCTCAGTACTGTCATCCGCATTGCAATGAATGCCACTAGTATGCAAAAAATCATTTATATGCAGAATGAACAATGTCGGGGATAAGACGCAGCCTTGGGGAATACTGGCGTTTACGGTCCGGGGGTGAGCATGTCTCGTCTACGTCGACTAACTCTCTGTTCCTCAAGGAAACTGCCGATCCACCTACAAAGTCTGTCAGGAAGCCCATAGGAAGGAAGCTTCGATAGTAAGACTTTATGCCAAACCCGATCGAAGGCTTTCGCTCTGTCCGAACTAACACCTAGTGCCTCACCCCTACTCTCAATTGCCTGCGCCCAATTGTGAGTTAGTAAAGCCAGGAGATCACCAGCTAATCGGCCTTTGCGGAATTGCATCGCGAAGTGCGACAGGGGGGTATAAATTCTCCGAAACGTTTCACAAATGCTTTGGAAGACGACTTCAAGACCCTAGACTGGGCTGGATGTGACATAAACATTAACAGCGAGCATTTTTCTCACCTCCGTTTTGCCGTACATTGGCTGCATCGTCGAAGTACTTGCCGAATATGTAGCACAGCCTTTTTTTTACCGTGGAGAAATGCCTACGCATACCCGTCCTCGCGGGGGCAAAGACGGGTTATGTCGGACACGCACCGACTAAAACCACCACGTTGTTCCTACTTGGCGCCTTAGAGATGGAACGCCAACAATCTTCTACGACCCCACCAGCGCTAGCCGCCGTAGCAGCTCCGTCTAGGCCTTACGGCCATCTGCCGCCCTCTGGGCGCGTCGTGGAGTTCCCAATCCACACAGGGACGATACTCCCAGCCCCCAGCGTTGGCCCGGATGTTAAGCTCCGCCGCTAGCTCCATTTCGGCCGTAGAAGGAGGAGATATCGACGACACCATGCCAAATGTCTCCTCCTCCCACGGCCCCTCCACACCGCATCAGCGGTACGGCCCCACCGCATCGCGGAGGATAGGGAGAGCGGCCTACGATCTACCGACACTCCTCTTCCCCCGCGACTCCTCCTTGGTTGCGAAGGACAGGAAGGGCGGCACATCGGTAGGTGTGCAGGAGGTTGAGGTATCCTGCAACCCGTCCCTCGCTCTCCAAAGGCGCATCCAAAGCGGGCTTCTGCAGCCCGCTTGGAGCAGCCTCTCCACAGCCGGCCTTACACCTCAGGCCAGCCAGGTTCCTCTTAGCTTTCCGCGCTGACCCAAGCCGCAGGTACTGAGCCCACCGCTACGACAAAGCAAGAACCTGTTCGGAGGATGTTGCACAGCCAAAATTAATCCTTCCGACGTGTTGGCCTTGCGATGAACTTGGACAAGACGAACATCATTTTCACCAAACACGTTCTCCCGGAGCCGATCAAAATTGATGATGCTACTCTTGAAGTTGCCAATAAGCCTCGGGGCATATATTGTAGTTGGGAGATAAAGCTTTGAGAGGAAGCCGATAGGAGGGTTCTGTAGGGCTGAGCTGCATTGAAAGCTGAAACACGTTTAACGTCGCCGCTGATATCGCAATATTTTAAGATCAAAGTCTTCAATCAATGCGTTCTCCCGTGATGACTTACGGGGCCGAAACGTGGCCTGACTACAGGACTGGTCCAAAAGTTAGTCGTTGCTCAGCGCGCTATAGAACGCGCTATGCTCAGAGTTTCTTTGTCGGACAAATTCGTAACGAATTAATTGTTACTATGTACTCCAAGACGATGATGATTTAGAAATATTAAAAGTAAATATTTTAACTTCTTTACATTACATCAATTGCATATATTTATACAAACAACGAAAGAATTTATATCAGCTTTACTCAGGCAACACAAAGTTGCTATTAGAACAGGGCACAGTGTACAGTAGTTACCCTCTCACTCTATTTCATTTCAATTTTATGCACAACAAAACTCTAATTACCTTAGAATACGGCTTAAATTGCCGTATATTAGCTGCAAGATGTACAGATAGTGCTCATTCCAGTAGTACGTACTAATTATTACTTCAATGTTTAAACATAATTGACATTTTTAAAGATATTAATTTTATGTATCTCTGATATGTTTTATACACGTACAATGTTTTTGTTAAAGGCTGTTCTTAGTGAATTGGTGAGCCGGAGAGCGGGTCATTACGTGATCGCGATGATGCGATGGTGAAGCGTTGTGCTGCGGCGCGGCTCGGCATTGCTGCTCTCCTGCACTCAGGTGCTCGGACTCGTCGAAAGTGTCTCAGAACCAGTAGTTATAAAGTTTTTAAATTACTAAGCGAAAAATGCTTTACTGAAAAATGGAAAGAGATAAAAATGAAATGCTCTTACTGAAAGATTTGTCAATTAATCAATTAATATCACCTTTTTGTTAATTTAAAGTTTTCCTGAGTTTAAAACCGTTTTTTTCTGTTTCTTTCAGTAAAGCGTGCTAAACTTAATAGAGCGAGAAAAATCTTGTGATACATTTTAGATTCTAAAATGTTATCACAACAAAATATAAAAAAAAGTTAAACGGCATTGTCTGTTGTAGGTTGCTAAGCTTTAATCCACAGTGTTATGTTTTTCTAATAAAGATCATCAAAGTTGCGAATATGTGCAAAAACAAAAGAAATGTATTCTGAAAAACACTAGAAATATTTTCAAACTACAATCAAAAACCACAACAACTTCTGTTTCCTAGCGTGTAAGGATAGCTAATTAGGTAAAGATATAATCTTGCGTTAAAATTCGTATGATTGCAGAAAACTTTTATTGCTTTTGATGGAGCAATAAGATTACATAAAACCACTATACTCCAATAACATATGGCAAACAAAACCAATTTTAGACACGACTACTACCTTTTACAAGACCATACGATCTGATGTTAGCCATGAAATGCAGCACAAGTAAGGCAAAAGGCATCAATGAACACATACAGCCATAACTAACGAAAAATCAAAGTTATTTCCTCGAATGATTTAAACCTAAATGAGGTAGTTCGTAAAACATGGATCAGTGCCACTAGACCATAGTTTTTCCATGATATGCTAATGCCAGTGGTTTGATATCCCTAACTTTCAGCAAAATACAAAGTAAATTAAAATTCAAAATTACCTATGGCAAACATTTACAGCAGAAATGAGATATTTCTTTTTATTCTTTTTATTTTAATAATGACATGTCAATTTTTATGCAATCAATCCCCATAAAAGCAGAAAGTTCATTAAAGACCGTATGAAACGCATGAATGAAAGCTTGACAATTATATTATACTGAGGTTGCCAAAATAAGATACAGAATCTTTGCATAGTGACTCTTGATTCAAAAAGATTTTGAAGGAACGAAGACAGAAACGAACGCAATAACAGGACACACTACTAATAGTTAGATAGAAAAAAGATATTGATACTTCCAATTTTTAATTGGAAGTATCACAACATTTAATATTTTTTAATTAATATTCTGCGGTGCAAGAAATTTACAGCATTATCTTAGTTTTAAAAGAAATCACAATGACGTTTATAATTTAAAAAAAAAATTAAAAAACAATAAGGCATATCAAAAGCTCATTTAAAGTATAACATAACAACAACCCTAATAATACCCTAATAATTTTTATGTGTAACTTCACATAAAAATTAATGTATTTAAAAAATTCTCCATTCCGTAAGCATAAAAAATGTCATAAAAACCTGTTCATAATATATGATGATAAGGTATATCGGAGATTTGAAATGCAGAGGAAGAAATCACGGTGCAGTTTTGTGGACAGAGTCTTATGTCTTATGTATTCGAAGTTATGCTTCTAGATCTGTGTCTGTGTGAAGCTTCATCTATTACTGAGTTCGAAGGATTGCGAGATCCCTCGAACTTGGTGACCAAAACTTTAAAGAAGTGGCCACACGCATTTAAGATGCGTGGGTTGATTTTGAAGGAGTCGCTTATACCGGTATACGGATCGAGGTGCCGACGTTCGGTCGACTGTTTAATCGATTGCTGGGGGCGGTGAGAACCGCCCTGGAACGCGGGTGTACCTCGTGTACGCGGTGTGATGGTCTCGCCTCTTGAGCGAGGTAGACCTAAAAGTGTGTGTGTGTTATCCCTACTTGTGTGTAGTGTCGTGTGGCGAGACCCTTGGAGGGTCCAGAATTTATACGCCCCCTTCTTCATCTGGGTCTGAGAGTATATTACAGGGACGACGTTTCCTACTGGAGGCATCTGGGTCTGCGTGATAATTTGCAGCGCTTACCATCAGAGGGTTCTTTTGCGTTTCTATTCTTTCAAAAAATTTTTTGATAATGTTTTTAAAATGAGCGTGTAATGTCGGCATCTTGCAGTCGCTGTGGAAGTCGACATTTTTTTGATAAGACTCTGCTCCAGTGGCAGCGGCCGTATGCAAGTTTTATATAATAAAGTTTGTAATTAAGAAGCATTTTGCTATTTGTGTTGGTAAAATAGTAGAGATAATGCGAGAGATAAGCGGCTTTTCTCCTAACCTCTTTGACGTGGCTTTTGAAACTCATGTTACTGTCGAAAGTAACACCTAAATATTTGGCTTTCTTCTCCCAGGGGATCGGTTTGCCGTAGAGGTTCAATTGCCCGAGTGTTTGTCTACATCGAGCATTGTGTGCGGTTTTTTGGAACGGACGTGTGGTAGGACGAGTGAGGTCAGCTCTGACAGAAGACCGATTAAAGTATATTGCTACAATTTTTCGGGAGTTAACATTAGAGCTTTTAGGAATATCGCTAGTGTATGGCGTGAATAACGAGGAGAAAGAACGACCTTGTGGCACGCCCGCTGCAGGGAGCGTCTGGTTGAGAGGGTGCCTTCTGCTCGATATCGAAAAGAGCGATTAGAAAGGTGACAGCTATATGTGCACAAAGCCTGTCAGGCACATTGAAAGAGTATAACTTGTAGAGTAAGCCGTTGTGCCAGACTTTATGGAATTCCTTTGCAGACATCGACAGGACGCCCCGTGTAATGGGATCTAAGGCCTGGCTTTGTTCTGTTTAGCCCGTCAGAATGTATTCTGTGAGGCGATAAACCTGGTCGGACCAGGAGTGTTCAGGACGGAACCCGAATTGTTCGTCTGGTAGGAGACCATTGGAGAAAACGTAATCCTTTAACCTCGACAAGATTATGCGTTCTACAATTTCCCCATGCAGTTGAGGAGACTGATTGGACGATAACTTGTCGGTTGGTTTAGTGGACTACGCGGCTTTGGTATGCCGGTAACAATGGCCTCCTTCCATTTGTCAGGAAGGAACAAGTGGCTAGAAGTACATTGAAAATGCTCGCTAGTGAACAAATAATCGGGCCTGGTAAAAGTTTTAATGTCTTATTACTAATATGGTCTAGGTCAGGTGCCGATTGGGGCTTAAGACCCATAATAATATCTTTGACCTCCTCCGGGGTCACTAGTTTTAACGTTAGCCCTCTGGTGGTAAGACCGCCCTACGACCAATTCACGGTACACCCTCCGCGAGATGAAACGTGTCGGTGTGTACGCGAGATGGCGTGCATTGTAACTCTAGTGTGTCCGCTAAGCATTCGGCTTTTTCAAAATCATCGAAGCTAAAAAGCCACCGTTAGGACAGGATAACGGCGGAATTGAATCGCGTGAACCTAACTTTAGATTTCGGGCTATGCCGTAGGCAAACATGCGATGCTCTAATTCTTCCGTTGGGTTTTACCACGAAGTTTCGCGGTGAGTCTTTATGCGTTCACTAACCTGGAGCTGTAAATACCTAAATAATGCTTGGTTTGTTTCAGACCGATATCGATCGTACGCTCGTTGCGCGGCATTTTTGTCGCTTATCAGACATCGTGTCGAAAGGCAGGCCAAAGTTCCGGTCGGCCGTGACTTTCACCGTTCTTTCGGACTCTTCAATGGCCCTATGACTTGTGACTTTATATTTTAATGGCATCGTTTGCCTGATCTGGAGTTACAAACTACAACTGGGATGTTTTCACAATTCTGGGGTTCATCACCTTGGTTTAGCCTCAAGGCGATGCTCAATCCACTACAGTTTATAGTCATAGGGACCAGAACCGGCGTCTTGCCCAATTTCATAAAACCGGCCTGTGGTTGAGAATCTAATTCGTGTAGTGTCTCTCTAGATACGACATCGGTGAGACACCCTTTAGAAAAAATAGATCTGGGTGCTAGGGCGACCCTCTACTATCTGATGAATATCTTGTTGGGGTCTCGGGCTATTATATAATGTTGAGTACCTCCTCGAGACCCGAGCAATATTATGCCATTGAGTTGTTTCTGCTGTCGTTCAGTCGCGGTGTTCGCAATTAAAATCGCCAGGTATATTGATGGACCCTAGGCCGAAGCAGCTCAAGGTCTGATTATGAAAAATTTTTAGCGGCAAGAGATACACTGAGGCAAGTACAAGCGGCTTATGGCCGGTAAGGTGCGATCATGCACACCGAAGCTTCTAAATTTGTGAGTAATGGCACTTCTATTGATGTAATGTGCAGGGATCTTTTATAATAGATTAAGTACCGCCCATTGGGGCTAACAGCCTATTACTTATCTTGGGATTGCAGTTGCTGGTTTAAGATGAGTCTCTTGTACCAAAAAATATGTCTATATTATAATCTTGTATGAATTTAGTAATTTCTGCCTTCTGATCTCTAAAGCCGTTTGCGTTATAGCAAGAAAACGACTAGTGAATGCGGTTTGGCCCTTACCTACGGGAATTGCCATCTTTATTTACGGAAACCTTGTGTCTGTTGCGTTTATTTAATTTTAGATTACCCATGGCCTGTAGAGCGCACATGCTGGATAGTGCGTTCATTCTTTGGATGCCGTCTTTGGCGGCGCGGCTTATCACAAATACGCCTAATTCACGATATCTATTTGTGCAATACTAATAGGGCCAGTTTAATTATCCTATAATTGAGTGTCATCACTGTGAACTGAATGTGAGACAATAGGCGTCGTTGTCGGAAGCGCCATTGTTTTGCAGGTGCCACGATTTGCCCGCTACCTGTCTGCGCTTCCAGGTAATTTGTTTGTGAATGCGGCCGCACCTGTTTGGGATGGATTATTAATTTTAATTACGGGGGCTTAACAGCATTTTTGGTCGGCACCGGTGCCGAAACTAAAACATTGTTTTTGCATTCGTTTTGTATTTACGAGACGATTCTCGAAATGAGAATTTACTTTCAAAGGTTTTGGGGCTTTTCGCACCCTATACTAGTAGTCTATAACTGCCTAGGGTGACCCTCTTTTTAGCAATTAACGCATGACGGAGGGTCTGTTGTATCTTTGGCCGTGGACACTCCGGAGTGCTATGTTTACCAAACAATTAACGCAACGCGGGTTCACATAGCAATTACGCGCGTATGGCCGAATTGTTGGCAGTTGTAACACTGCGCAACGATGCCTGTCTTGTGGGAGATTCTATCTTGATCCCGGATAGACTACAAATAGTTGAATATTGAATATAGCCTTACCTCGGAGATGGTCTAATTCTAACATAAGAAGGTCCATGATGACCTTTGACGGTGGGTGGTGAAGCCTCCGCACAGTGTTCACGGATATCCCTGAGATAGGATATCGTCCTTTGCGGACTCGATATCCACCTCTTTAGGATACCACGTGCAACTTCACATATTTACGGTCCTCCGGGAGGGCTGTATGTGAAATTGATGCGGCTATTCCGCAGAAAGTGTGTGAGTTCACGAAGTCATCTACTGTGCTGACGTTTGCACGGATCCCTAGTCGCGTATCTGAGACTTGATGTCATAGTACTTATTTTTATTCATAAATTTGTTTACTTGTGCCCAGCTCGCTTTTCCGTGAATGAAAATTGGCGGCGCGGCACTGACCTACGTTCAGCCGTATAAATGTTCGCGGTTTGAACCCGCTCGGTAGTGGGCCTCGACCTGATTTTCGGAGTTAGTGATGGAGAAGCGCGGTCTTCTTCGCGTCTCTATCTAGTCTTCCCCACCTATGTGGGGAGTGTGTGCCTGCTTTTACAACTATGTGAGCGCTTTAAGAGTGCTAGGTGTGTACCTAGCTGCCTCCTGTCGGCAAGCAAAAGTAAAAGAAGTAAAAATAGCGTGTAAAGTGTATAAAGACTTACGTGACTGGAGCCTGCCTAGGAGCACTCACTACACTAACACTATTAGAGTTGCACGACGACACAGCACTAAGTTGCTGAGGCACTATTTCCATGCGGGAGCGCACGAAGATACGTCCGTTCCGGGCGGCTGCTCGGAGCGAACTGTGTGTGGACAGAGCGCGTTGTTACCCGCTTATATTGCCCCAAATGGTTATGTACTGAGTGAAGTCTGTCATATTTTTCTGTTAAAAATTTTACTTGTATTTACTGTATTATAAATGTATATTTTAAACTTAGATAATTGGCACAAATATAACCCCAACGACTAAGTAAAAATGAAGTAAAAAAAAACACAACAGTTAAACGAAAAGTTTTTGTAATTCTTCCCACCAATATTCTCCTGTAAGAATAAGGCCTTGCGAGTATTTTTGTATGACCGTATTTGATTTATGGGCTTATTTCACGGATAATTGAAATGAACCCATATATTAAATTGGGCAAAAACTTTTGTTCAGAATATTACAGCTTTGAACCCTTAGTCATTATTTTTTATAAATTTATTCGTAATTCTTTAACATTAGTTCAACGTTACAGTAAGTTTGTTTATTGTACCATAAGCTTAAGACTTAATATACTTATTTTAGCATTTCTTCTGAATATTTTCACTTTTTCAAGGTTTAAAAATCCGATATTAAATCGTGTTTTCCTTCATTTTTTAAAGCGGCCACGTACAAAAAGCATACTATACTTTTAACTATGTAAATATAAATAAATTCAAATATAAACAAACGATAAATATATACGTGGAATAAAAGTCCAAAAGTATTGTTAAATACTTGTTTGTAGAGATGATTGTTGTATTATTAACTATAAAGTCAATTATATCAAAGATCATGATACATTATGATACGTAATACGAGCGAACTATACAATAAATACAACTACAGCTGACAAGATCTTTTATCATGAACTTACGAAACTATCAACAAGCTAAGGCGGGTATATTGATAGTCTGGTATAAGTCTAGCCTTTTAAACTTTATCGTCAGGCCATTGAATGGTTCGAAAACTATTTATTTTACTTCACACTAAGTTTTATAGCGAGTGAATTGTTGTGTGCAACTGAAAAGAATAACAATACTTATTTTTAGAAAATATATAAGAACTTTACTAAATATAAAAAAAAACTCTCTTTTTGTTTTCTTTTTAAGGGAAGGAGGCAAACAAGCGAAGCTTATTTAATAAGAAGGAGAGACAGGGTTAATACCACGAGCCGTCGTAGCCATATCCGCCATGTTCGCAACATCCAAGGAGCAACAAATGCGTTTTTGGCCTTTTAGGAAGGACTAGGCTCTTTCCATGAAGGATGCTAAGCGACATCGGTCTAAATTACAGGTCTAAAATACAGGTATAAGAGAGTACACGTAAGTGTCAAAAAGTGACGTTTAAAACGCAGGGTACTAGGCGTATGAAACGCAAGCCATCAAGGTGAAATTAATGCTATAAAATATGCTTTGACGTTGCACAACGATAAATTGATAGCGGACATTAATCCGAGCAACTCCTCAGAGTACTCACCAATGTCATTCCATAATTACTTAACATGTTAATATGTAAAGAGATTTATAATATTTATCCGCAAGGCCATTGGATCGGGATAAGTCAGGCAAAGAGCTTAGTCAGCAACGGTTTGAACTACTAAATCTTGTACGGAGTCAAATTAAATAAGTTGGTACTAGGATGTTTCTATTCAATGATGAGAGCAGTAGTCTACGCTTTATTACAGGCAATTTGACATTTTCCTTCAAATAACCACAAAGCTGGACTTTACTTAATAAGTTACAAATAATAACGATTACTAGGCCTTGAAATTAAGAAGTTTTTTTAATTTATGACAGAAGAATGACTTAATGACTTAGCCATTATCTACCAGTCAGTTAAAGTGACTTTGGATCCATATAAAGACTTACTGGTGAATACAACAAATTCTGTCTAAAAGTTTTATTGCTTTTCTACTACCACTAAACGGTGTATTTATTTTAAAATAATAATAAATAAATGTGCGAAATTGCTTTGCTTTATTAAGGCGCGATTCGAACCATGAATGCTACGTGGCGCCGGTGGTAGGTCCCCTTTTTACAGGAGACCGTCTGGGTGGTTTTAAGGGCACCCTAGCCAGCGTGGGTAAACGAGAGTTAACATCCTATGTCTCACGGTTGGCTGCGCCTACCTGTATTGCCAATGTCTATGTGCGTCGGTGACCACTTTCCAACAGGTGGCTCCGACTGCCCGTCTGCCTGGCCATGCAATAAAAAAAAGTACGCTACTACATTATACGGACAAAAATACGCCTATATTTTAATTTTTAAAAGTATTTCTTTGAAAATGAAGCTGATATGCTATTGAAGACAGTTGCAAATGACCTTTCCTTTGTCTGCCAAGGACAAAAATATTGCACAGGACACAAACGGATTATTTTCTCTTGTTGTCACTTTATTATACACTTAAACTAAGAAATTTCAAGCTAAGTATGTTTAAAATACTTTTCCAAATACATGGGTACAAATTGCATAATAAAAACAAAAGTTATAATAAAGAATAGAATTTCTTTACGGGTTAAAAATTAACGTGGTTATTCGGCTCGGCGTCACCTCACAAGTTTATGTTATTAAATATTTACTTTTACGTATTTCTATATATATATATATATATGTATATACACGTGTTTATAGAATATTAGATATTATTATTATTATATAAGATACCCGTCAATTTAGTGTTTTTGTGTATTTTTACTGATTATATAAATTTCTATATTTTTTTAATTCTATTTATCAGTGAACCTTCAAACTTTTATTTCCCTTTATCCATGTCAAGTTTGACTGGTAAAGAATACCCCTGGCATTAAGCCCGTCTAGGACGGTCATTGATGCTTTATCATTAATTGACCTCGTGGGTGCTGTCTAAGGTTCAATAAGGTCCGATCATGTGTTATATCGAGAAGACAAGGACGTTATATTGTTTTAAGTAATCAACAAATTTAGTACACAGAATCTCCTTTAGCAGTTCTATGACCAGTAGTAGTAAACTCTTTTTGACCGTTTTAACGGAGAAATTCGATCGCTATCTAGAATTGTTGGGTGTAGTTGATTATTGTTTGATATATTATATTTGGTGGAATACGGCTTGTCGGAACTCGTCTTTTTCTCACGAAGGAAGATTTGAGGAAAAAGAAATCCAATTGTAAGTTTTATGCAATTTAATTTGATTTGTATTGATTTAGATCAAAACTTCTTTATAGTCATCACTTTTTTGACTAATAAAGTACATATAATGTAAGAGATTTGCTTTGCTGAGTCGGACAAATTGAGATAGTACAACAATGACTAGTGTTTTTTTTACGACAAAAGGTTCAGTCTTCGAAATTCAAATTCCTTAACAATAATTTGCGAAAGCCAAGCCAAAAGTATGAATAATGAATACACAATAATAAGTTTTCTTTCTATTTTTTACCGGATTTTCTAAAATGAGTTTTTGCTGTTTTTGCGTGTGTGTTTTGAAAGAGTTCATGTCATGTGATGATATTTCGATTTCATATAAATACACTGAATATTTATTTAAGTTAAAATAAAATCATCGTAGGTACAAGTAATAACTAACAGTAATTTAAATCAAAAAAGCGGAACTCATAAGGAAATGTTATTAAGAGTTATATTCTTTCAAGTAAACACTGGCTATCTCATTCTTATAAATTAGCTTTCCTCGTTTAGCCTATAAAAAAGAGACCACAATCACAATCAAGCTAATACACTTCTAGGTTTGCTTCCTATATACGGTATGGCTGTACATATTATTAGAATTTCTTTTAACAAGTACATTTAGAAAAACCAAAGAATTACATGTTTCTAATTCTATACTGACTTTAAATTTTAAATGAATAGAGGTGGTCGGTTCAATGTTCAAGACAAGCATTTACTTTTCCATTTGGTAATAGGGTAAAAGTGACATATTTTTTATAAAACTTTCGTTGAACGGGAGCTGATTATAGAACTTTCTAGGCCAAATTCTTTCATAAAAATGTCAGTGACAACAGGATATTCTGAGCAGCCCGTCGTAATAGTGTTATGTAATAGGAATTTATATTTGACAAATAGTTGTTAATTGGCTGTTATTCAGCAAAGGCATTATGAAAAAACAAAAGTTGTTGTTAACTGGTATCATATGGTTTTAGAAATAGAAATCATGGGGGAAGTACTCGTCAACTTTCTTAAGCGAGAGGGGCTGCTCTCAATGAACCCGCTCTATAAAAGACAGCCCTAAAGGAAAAGAACGTAGCTCTGCCACCCCGATACTATTACCAAAATTAAGATAGAGTTCATTACATCGGACATTAAGCGGGTATTCAGGAATGTCTCTGTTATCTCGAGGTTTAAGACCGAAAGTGATCACCGACTTCTTAGAGGCACCCTGAAATGCTTCAAGCTTAAACCTTTTCAATTCACAAAGTCTTCACTCCTGCATATCTGCTCCAGCCTATCATTGATCCTAGCACATTCTAGATTAATCTGGAAAATCAATTTGCTGCCTTGGTAAATACAATCGACGTGGATGTTGATGAGGAACTCGATTGAGTGGTATTAATTCTTCGGGACTGGGGTGCAAAATTCTGCGCTCTGCGACGCACGAGCAAAAAGTCTAAACTTTCGAGGGAGACACGGAATCTCATGGACAATCAACGTAATAATCCAACCTTCACTTCGATAGAACAGCGGGATCTTAACAAGACCTTCTCCAAGCTGATAAGGCGTAATTGACTGAAGAAGACAGGAGTGCTCTTAAGCAAATTAAAAATAGACGAGGCCCTGGAGAGGATGGAGTCACGACGGTGCTAGTGAACCACAGGTGAACCGATTCTGAAGAGACTTCGACGTCTATTTAACTCTATCCTTTTATCCGTGGGGACTCCTGATGCATGGCACAGGCTTTCGCTCGTGTTGTTCTTCAAAAAAGGTGATAAAACCCTGTTGAAGAAATATCAACCCAGATCAGACCTGCGTTCTACCTCTAATGACCTACGGTGCCGAGACTTGAATAATTACGGTTCGACTAGTCCGGAATTTATAGTCGCGACTTTAAATGGAGAGAGCTACACAAGGAGTTTTTCTGAAAGTACTGTATCAGAACTGACCATGCCATCAGGTCAGGATCACCAAGTGATCTGCCAGAAAAGATAACAATGAAATAATCTCTGAAAGAAAGATAAAAATACCTTCGCTTTTGTCGCCATTAGCGTTTGATATTTATTGTGTTAATATAGTTAAAGATTCGATCTTGCTTGGTACAATTATGGCAGAAACAGCATCTACGTGGCATTTTCATAATCGGTACGCTAGTATAAATAGGACCTTTCTACTTAAAAGTGCCTAACGTCTCTCATTGTTAGGATGGAGGCTTTTGCTTATTTAAACTAAATCTGTAGGAGCAAAAATTGATTTAATTTTAATTGTAAAAACTAATAATCAGAACCTTTCGTTATAACAAATATACAACTATAATATACTATCAATCAAATGAGGAGGTCGTAGGTTCAAATCCTGCGGGGACTCAACAAATGTTCAATGTTGTTTCCTAGTTGGTTGGGGCAATTTTTGTCAATCACCCAATTGTCTGAATAGTAAGATGATCCATGCGAGGGCATGTAAAAAGTCGGCCCACCCACCAACCCGCATTGGACCAGCGTAGTGGGGTACGATCCAAAACTTCCTAATGGATAGGGGTATTAAGGGAGGCTTATGTCCAGCAGTGGATTTACACAGGCTGATGATGATGATAAAAAAATTGATAAGAAGGACGACTTTGCTTAGAATGTTACATCAGTCAAATTCAAAAACTAATATATTCCAGTTATTTCAAAAAAATGTCTTTTGTTTATATTTTATTATTGTTTTATGTTTATATATTTTAAGGTTAAAATTATCATTCAGAATTAGTTCAGACAGCAAAACTAAAACTGACTTTTTTGAAAATCAAAGTACATAAATTTTAATGACAACCTAATAGAGTCAAACCCTTTAGTAATTTATTTCTTTTCAATTAATCTGCCTTTACTTAGTTTAATATTATGGTTAATAAACTTTTAAAGAGTGTTTAGTGCATTTATAAAGAAGAAATACTAGAATAAGAATAGAAGAAATAATAGAAAAGAATTACCAAACCTAATTAAACAACCATGTTTTCTAAAACATAAATTTAAATGCAAAGTATTCGTAACTGAAATTTTAAATTGGTAACCTATATTTTTTTAAATCACAGTAAAGATATTGTGTTTGACATATGTTTCTTATGATTTAAAGATTAGCTAGTCTAACAAACTTGATTAATTTGACATGAAAACTAATTTTTATTTATAATACGTTTATCACTGCTCCGATCTTATTTATGCAAAGTTCTCTTATATATTAGTGAATAAAGCACAAGACTTCTGTCTTATCAACGAAAGAAGAACTTACGAATATAAGAAAAGTTATTAGCTTATGATTCAAAAAATTACAAAATTAAAAAAACATAATCAGAGTACTAAAACATAAACATAAACGTAATAAAAACATATGTGTGAAACTAACACAGGTGCTTTTATTTTGGAGATGATCAATTATTAATGGTAGTAAAGTATATCATTATTTTCGGACGATTTCCCAATAATTGCTTATTTTAAATACGTTACATCTTGCCTGACAAAAAATTAATACACTATGATATGTCTCTATTAATAAACGATAGCGATTCTCTTTTATTTTATCTATTATTTTTTATTTAATATTTAGCCTCAAATCCTTCTATACGTCTCGGCCCTCGGTATAATTTTTAACAATTTAGGTAATAATTACAGTCCGACCAAAACTGGTTTTCCGACCGAAACAGAAACCGAAAGTTCGGCTGTGGCTTCAGTTTCGGCCGAAAAATTAAAGTAAAAATTCTTAAATAATTGAAACTTTCTACCCATTATTCTGAATCCATTAAGACATAAAATGAAGGCACAGTATATTAACTTCATACTTACACGCAGTATATTATTTTTTTTATGATAAAATATTAAAAATAGAACAATCATTCTTTCAAATTTATTTTTCAAAGCAAAATGAGTGCCAGTTATAATCAAATTACTAATTGTTACCGTTTTAATTCTAAGTACTGGTATTTTGTGATCTAACTTACTAATTAATACTTTAGTTTGTAGGTGTGTTGTGGTTCCGAGGAGGGTTCAAATAGCAAATAGAATGAGATAGAATATAATGACTTTTGATAACTTAATTCTTCTTTCAACATAATATGCGAGTCCAGGATTTTATAAAGGATTGAATACCTTAAAAAAATTGTCTTGGTTCTGCAAATTGATCTTTTCTGCATCTTTTATTTGTTGTAGTATTGCACATGTGTCCTCTTAAGTATTGTTTCAAATTAGTGACAAACTAAAACAGCTAGGCACTTGGTCTGGTGACTAAGGGTCTGGTGCTTAACCAATTAGAAACCAGCTTGCTGAATGCCGGCCATTGCTACTCCCAACCTATAAACGGGTGTGTTATGAACATGAAACAGCACGCCCTTTCGAAGTTTCCATATTTTTTTACCATTGACGGCATCTACTTCGTAATTAAACCTAGTCTGTAATAGGTAGTAGGTTCCACATTTTAGGTTTTTAATTTTCAATCAAATTTCATATCATATAATCAAATTTCTCTATAATTATTTCTATTGCTTGCGAATATTATACATTATTAAATAAAATTACTTTACGGATTTCATCGCGTTTATTTTACATTTTAAATTCCGACGTTTCGAACACTTTCCAGCGGCTGTGGTCACAGGGTAGACTGAGATGTCATGCGTCTTCTTGCAGTGCTAAAGCGGGTTTCAGATCTTAATTTTATAATTATTTTTAATCCGTCTCCGACCTATGCAAAATGAACTGATTTTATCTGTACAGCCGGCAGTGGTATTATGCTTGGTTTAAATTTTAATTTATTAATTATGGGATCCCAAGCAGGTGGTAGAACCAACCATCTTCTCTATTGAAATTTGGATGTTTTTAATCTCAATAGCCTCACGGATCATCCTTGGTAGGAATCGGTGTTCTTTAGCGAGGATTTGTGGTCGATCAAATCTGATGTAATTGAAAAGGTTTGGGTGATTTAAGGTATGGTCACACTGCCGACTTGTTGGGTCTTCTATGTTTAATGTCAGCTATATGTTCCTTCACGCGGTTCTTATTGCTCGCTTCGTTTGTCCAATATAAGAGCAGCCACAGTCACAATCTAGCTTGACACTCCTGGATCTTGTAGAGGAATATTGCACTTGACAGGTGATAGGAATTGACCAATCTTCTTCAGCGGCTTGAAATAAGTTTTGATTGAACCCGCCTTAAAAAAATTGCCCGCCTTAAAATGTAGCCAATCTTGTCAGTTACACCTCTCACAAAGGGTAGAACAGCAGGTACTCGCTCCACTGTGGCTGCCTTCACTCGGTCACTGTGACGCTGCCGTGGCGCAGCAAGCTTGTTGTCTCGCAGTACTTGCTTAACATGGTGTAGCTCAGCCGCCAGGTGTTCATCATCACAGATCCCTCGTGTTCTCTGAAACAAAGATTTGCCCACGGTAGCTAACTAGGATAGATGATGGTGAGATTTACCATTTAAAAATTTCTTTGTATGGGTTGGTTTTCTATACACAATATGGCTCAAGGTGGGTTGCCCGGTGTCTCCTATTGTTGCTGACATTTTTATGGAAGACTTTGAGGAGAAGGCCCTACTCACTGCTCCCATTCACCCAAGATTTTATAAGCGCTATTGGATGATACATTTACCATCTTACCATATGATAAAATAAATGCATTTTAAACCACCTTTACCTCCATTTATTCAAAATACAGTTTACTATGAAGTTAGAAAATACAATTCTTTAGCTTTTCTTGATGTTTTAATTGTTCCAATCCTGACAACACCTTGAGCCATACTGTGATAGAAACCAACCCATACAAATAAATATTTAAATGGCAATCACCCAACATCCATCCTAGTTATACGTAGGGCAAATCTTTGTTTCAGAGAGCATGAGGATCTTGATGATGAACACCTGGCGGCTGAGCTACACCATGTTAACAAGCATGCTGAGAAACAAGCTCGCTCGCCACGGCAGCGTCACAGTGACGAGTGAAGGCAGCCCAGGGAGCGAGTACCTGCTGTCTACCTTTGTGAGAGGCGTAACTCGCAAGATTGGCTACATTTGAGGCTGGCTTCAATCAAAACTTATTTCAAGCCGCTGAAGAAGATTGGTCAATTCCTATCACCTGTCAAGTGCAATATTCCTCTACAAGACCCAGGAGTGTACAAGCTAGATTGTGACTGTGGCTGCTCTTATATTGGACAAACGAAGCGAGCAATAAGAACCGCGTGAAGGAACATATAGCTGACATTAAAGATAGAAGACCCAACAAGTCGGCAGTGTGTGACCATACCTTAAATCACCCAAACCTTTTCAATTACATCAGATTTGATCGACCACAAATCCTCGCTAAAGAACACCGATTCCTACCAAGGATGATCCGTGAGGCTATTGAGTTAAAAACATCCAAATTTCAATAGAGAAGATGGTTGGGTTCTACCACCTGCTTGGGATCCATAATTAATAAATTAAAATTTAAACCCAAGCATAATAACACTGCCGGCTGTACAGATAAAATCAGTTCATTTGCATAGGTCGGAGTACAGATTATAAATAATTCATAAAATTAAGATCTGGAAACCCCGCTTCAGCACTGGCAAGAAGACGCATGACATCTCAGTCTACCCCTGACCACGGCCGCTGGAAAGTGTTCGAAACGTCGGGAATTTAAAATGTAAATAAACGCGATAAAATCCGTAAAGTAATTTTATTTAATAAAATTTCTATTCTTAACTTCAAAATAAAAGCTGATATATTGCAATTTTTGACAATATTTGAAATTCAAATTGGTATTGTGGGTTATTCTTAAAACAAAAATATGTGCGCTCTCAGACTTTATTATAGACCATTTTAAGAAGTACAATAAGGTAATTCATAGTTTAGGTCTATCCTTTACGGTTTCGGCAGCGTCTGCAATTTAATCGCACCAGCCACACCATCAGCAGCTTGAGCTACACCATCCAGTATTTTTTTTGTTACCAAGGAGTATATATATTGTTCACACTACTTTTTAATCCCTCGTCATTGTTCTATAACAATCATCAATCTCTTGAAGCTTACTCGGAATGGTTTCAAAACTGAAATCGACTGATCTAAACTCAAATATCGAAATCGTTTAATTTTGATAAGAGTTTAAAATTGACCGAAGCTCGGCCGTAACCGAAACCAAAATTACGGCCTGACACTTATATTCTGGCTTATATTTTGATGTTCAAATGTACTGTTGCTTTTTCAGAATAAGGGCACTATAATGGAGTATTCAAGAAATGCTTAATAAAAGCATAATCATCAAAAATCAGCAAAAATAGTAAAAAAGAGAAATAAAGTGGTGATTCAATTTTATTTATGTACTAGTGGTCTGTCCCGTCTATATATTTATGAGTGGATATTATTTTCAATTCTAGCCTAAAAAAAATAACTTGCAATTTTTTTAAACAAGTTTTTGTAAAGATATCTAAGAATTTTTATTAATTTTAAATCATTAATGTTACATGTTTTATTGAGTTAACTGCCCGCGTAGACTAGTGGTATGGGCGTGAGCTTTAGAAAGCGGAGTTCGTGGGTTCGAATCCTCCGGGGAGTCAACAAATTTTCATTGTTGTTTCCTAGGTGGTTAGGTTAATTTGGGCCGATCACCGAATTGTCTGGAAAGTAAAATGATCCACGCGTTAGATGGGCATGTAAAAAGTCGATCTACCCACCAGCCCGCTGATAATATAGGTTTAAAGTAGTAAAAGAAAAAAATTATTCAAGAAGTTTTTTGAGTTAATTAGAAAAAACCAATCTTTCTTCTTTATAATATTAGTATAGATTAGTTTAAGTGTATATGCTTTATATTGATGCGTTGAGATGATCATAAACTTTACCTTATGGCGCGAGATATCTCTGCCTATAAAAAACTCAGCGCAAAAGCAACAAGTCTAGCTTGCGCAATAAATCCGGAGCTACTCTATCTATGTCTCTCACATATTAGTTGTAAATAAGATTTGCTTAGATTTTAAAATTAAACCGACTAAGAAAGAATCACCACTTTCCTAGTTGGTCCAAGGTAAAGTTTTACTGTATTTTTATTTTACCAAACAAAATATAGTATTACAAATCAACAATAATTACGTGGAGCAAACTTGTGATTTTGACTTGTTATTCAGGCCAAGTAATCCACTTGTCAGTGAAAGATGCTTTAGTCCCATCTCAATATACTTGCGCCCGTGACAGGTTTGTAAAGTTCAATTAATTTCCAGGACTAGATGACAATAGCACCTTTCACATCTCTAAAAGTACTTTCGGTGTTCTGAATGGGTTTATCTTTACAGTAAATGATTTCCTATCACAGACATGAATAAAAAAATGGCTACGAAAACTCAAAGCGCTGAAATCATTATAATAAATTAAGACTTAATTACGTAATATTTAATTTAAAACAATTTCTCAAAAGTAGAACCCCCTTAGTAATAATTTTCTAAAAAAGGATATTTTTAATTCATGTTATCACATTTCTAGTAAAGTATAGTAGTCAAGTACCGCACTCCATTTACATTTTAGTCATATTTATTGAACAATGAATGTACATCTATAAAAGTATTATTTATTTATTGATTAAGAAATAAACTTAAAGGCGCTTTCAAACGTAACAAGTTTTCATTAGAATTCAAAAATTATAACGATGAAATTAACAAAAATTTTGTAAAAAAAAACTTACTTTGCTATTTCTTATTTATTTTGTACACTAGAACTTTAGTTACCTCTTCTACCTGATCGCAATATAACCAAATCACGTGATCTGTTAATTAGTTCCGTTGTTTATAATAGGTTACATTAATAGTTTTAAAGATACGTAGGGGTACGGCATTTAGGCAGTATGCGAAATTTTGTGTCTACACCGCTAATGTTATTTAAACAATTACTTTTTGGTTGCAAAGGCAGTCAAGCCATGTGATCCTTAAATAAAAGTTTTTGAAACGTTTATGGTATGAGATGTGCCAAAAAAAGTAAGTTTTAATTCGTCTCATAATATCATACACTAAAAAATGTTTACAAAACTAAAAATAAACTATACGAGATTTATCATAAAAAAGAATTGAGGTAGTAATAAAACAAAGGAAACATACTTTATAAAATACTATTAAAAAAAAAATAATACACGAAATTATTATGATGTTTGTTATTACAATGTTACCAGTTCAAAAGATTTGCGTTACAATTTTCTTCAATTATATATGTTCACAGTGTAATGGGTGATTTATTTCTAAAAAAATCACTAAAGGCGCTTTTTGTTGAGTTGTCTAGAGTCTTTTGGCAAAATGTGTTTTTCTATAAAAAAACATTTCAACCGTTTTTCTCCCGCTTTTTTGTTAATGTAGCGGTTGACGTTGAATTTATTTTCCATTTGAATGCCTATTATATCTTATAGACTGAATAGGCTCGCCTTTAAGTCGCCACTAAAGATGTGACAGAATATCATTTTGTACTACTTATCTATATATCAATCAACAATTAAGAAAATCTGAATTGAGAATCTTAATTCAATTTAGAATTCTAACAGAAAAATTAAAATTTAAGAAATAAATATGTACATCTTCAAACATTGTATAAATTTTGCACAATATAAGCGGATAACAACGTACTTCCTGTACGAAACTGTCACGCAATTTGTGTCAACGTATTTTAAATCTCTGATACCATGCAAAGTATAATTTTTATAAAAAGCCTTGTATGACACGTTTTATGTACATTGAATTAAGGGCTTTGAATACGCGTCTTTGCAATTTTAATAATGTTTTCATCAATAGGTAATACTTAGAACATAGATATATTAGTCTCGCAGACTTATTGTAGGCCACTTTTAGGCTATCTCTTAAAGTTAAACCAGCTTTTGCAATTAAATCGCACGAGATTGTGATTTTGACGTCGTTGTGTTTTTAATTTCTTAAATTTCTGTTAGTTTGACAAAATTATTAAAAAAATAAAACCACAGTACAGTTTATACCTTCCATTTAAAAAAAGGAGAAGAAAAAAACTTAATACACGAGCACTAGTAGCGAAGCAACATGATTATTAAAAAAAATACTTTCTGAATTGAGTACCTCATTCTTTTGTAAAGTCGGCCAAAAATGTGACCATAAATATAATATAAAATATATAAAAAGTATGCGCTCCAAATGTCCTCTCATTTTTGGGAAGTCAGTTAGAAGGCAAATTCATTTTTTACGTCATTAAAAACGTTTTTTTGTGAAATTATAATAAAATTAAAAAAAATAACAGGTAACAACCATTTCAACAAGTATGTTAAAAAAACGAACGTTTTACGAAATTTATGATTAGAAAGAGCCGAGACATGTAGTCTAAGACGCTATAGTCTTCGACTCCCTGTCTCAGCTGGCAATCGATAAATCAAAAAGTTATTTATTGAAATTAATTGTAAATACAACATACTAAATACAAACTAAATTATGCAACTATAATAATAACAACATCCGGAAGCGGCGATATGGTGTGGTCGCCCAAAAAATATAAAATTTATAAAATTTGGAAAGAAAAATTAAAGAAAACCATTCAATAACATTTTATCTTGTTCAATCGCTATAAAGAAGGGTCGCAGCGAATGAACAGGCAACACCGGTAATTACTCTTTGTAGAATATTAAAATATTTTACGAAGAGGCAGACCTCCGATTAGTTTGTTGCCCCCCATCCAGCTGATTTATACAATAAGGGTATTAAGAGCTATTAAGAGTAATTTGTTTCAAAGTCAAGTCAAGTCAAATATCTTTATTCAATATTGAAGCATTGCACTTTGTTATTGATTGTCAAATAATCTACCACTGGTTCGGAAATGGAAGCCTCTGACCTGAGAAGAATCGGCGTAAGAAACTCAGCGAGACTTTTTTTTTGTTCCTTTTTCTTCAATAAATTTTACAAAACTTTTACATAAAACCTTACACTTTACCACTTTGAAATAGCCTGGAGCGAACAGTTCATTACCATCATTATCTATCAAGTAGTCATTATAACAATAATATCCTTTAACACACAAACGTTCCTTCACAACTTTTTTAAATTTATTTACAGATAAAAGCTGAACGTTTTCTGGTATTTTATTGTAGAAGAGTATACATTGTCCATGAAACGTTTCATTGTTCTTCGGAGCCTAGTTCTTGGAAGAACATAATTATGCTATATCTAGTATTTATATTATGTGTGTCACAATGTTTTACAAAATCATTTTTATTTTTATGAACATACATAATATTTTCAAATATGTATTGAGAAAAATCAGTCATTACATTGATTTCTGTAAACATTTTTCTCAGCAATTCTTTGGGGCCCAGATTATAGACTGCTCGAGTCGCTCTTTTTTGAATTATAAAAATAGTATTAATATCAGCCGCGTTTCCCCACGGTAGAATGCCATAAGACATTATACTGTGAAAATAACTAAAATATACTAAACGGCTGTCTTAACATCAGGTTAGTTGTCAAATTTTTTGACTGCATAAGCCTGAGCTAAGTTTACTCGCTAGTCTATGAATATGAGGGCCCCATTGCAGTTTAGAATCTATTGTGATGCCGAGAAATACAGTGCAATGTACGTGGTCTAGCGCTTCTCCATCTACGACCACATCACACCCAGCTTGAGGAACATAAGGAGTCATAAACCTTATACATTTAGTTTTATTTTTGTTTAACAATAAATTATTTGCACTAAACCAGTATGTTACTTTTGAGAGGGTATTATTTACATCGTCATTTTGCAAGTTACGTCGTTTTATTCTAAATATTAAAGAAGTATCATCAGCAAATAATACAATCTCGTTATTGTTCTCAACCTGGTGTGGTAGGTCATTAATATAGACCAGGAAGAGAAAAGGCCCCAAAATAGATCCCTGTGGGACTCCCATACCTACCTGCGACCCGGAAGATCTCTTGCTGTTCACGTCAACTCTCTGAGTTCGATGGCTCAAGTACGAAGTCAGAAAGTTGAGTGCGGCATTTTTGATACCATAGTGGCTTAATTTCCGGACCAAAGTATCATGCTGTACACAGTCAAATGCTTTGGTTAAGTCACAGAAGACACCTAAAGCATTGTGTGACCCTTCCCATGCCTCAAATATAGTCTTAGTAAGATGGACACCTGCATCGGTTGTAGAACGACCCCGTGTAAAACCATACTGTTTGTTATTAAGCATATTATGAGAATTAAAATGTATTTGTAATTGGTTAAGAATTATTTTCTCGAAAATTTTACTAAGCGCAGGCAGTATACTAATAGGTCTAAAGTAATTGGGGTCTGTAGGACTGCCTGATTTTAATACCGGAATAACTTTACTGTGCTACTTAAGGTCAGGAAATTTACCACATATAATACAATCATTAAAAATAGCTGCAAGGCAAGGTGATATAACATCAATAATAGAATTTATCACCTTAACCGAGATCCCCCACAGATCTACAGTTTTTTTAATGTCCAGAGATTTAAAAGCGGACACAATATCTTTATCGCTTACATTACTAAAATAGAAATTATCTTTACATTCTTTAATATTTTCTTTTAATAAGGACTCTGCAACAGTTGGAGAAGAAACAAGTGACTTGGTGGTAAAGACAGGAATGTTTTTTTTTTTTTATAGCATACGCAGGCAGACGAGCATTCGGGCCACCTGATGGGAAATGGTCACCGACGCCCATGACATTAGCAATACCAGTGGTACCGCCAACGCGCTGCCTACCGTGAGACATAGGATGTTAAGTCTCGTTTACCCAGTAAATACGCTGGCTACGGTGCCCTTCAAATCGGAACACAGCAGTGTTTTCACACTACTGCTTCGCGACAGAAATAGGCACCGCGGTGGTACCCACCTTGATGGTCTCCTGTAAACAGGGGACCTACCACCGGTGAAAAAAAAAAATTCAAAATAGGATGCAACATCTTGATCAGAATTTATTTTACTATTATTAACATTTAGCCGAATTTCAAAGTTCTTGTTTACAGCCCTTCCTGTTTCACCAGTAATTATTTCCAAGTTATTTTTATTTTGTCGGATGCACCTTTAATTTTGTTTTTTATGTAGAGTGACTTCGCTTTCCAGCACACTTTTCTGAATGTTTTGGAGTATACATTAACATATGTCACAAAGGATTGATTGTGTTTGTAAGTCTTTTCACTATATAGTTCATATAATCTTTGTCTGCTCTTACGTATTCCAACTGTTGCCCATTCACTGAAAGCTGCAGATCTTTTTGATTTGACTGTTTTAGAAGTAAATATACTCTTAGATTCAGTTGTTATTAATGTAAATAATTTACTATACAGTATATCCGGCTTACTATTATAATGCAGATAACTAATTTTATTTATTATATTACTTCTAAACTTCTCAATACGTTTCCTATACATAGGAATAACCATTTTTTTGCACAATATTTTTGTGAGATCTATTATCAGAAACAAAAGAAGCTAATTGTCCACAATGATCAGATGATAACATATTAATGATGGATTTATTAATAGGGATACAATTTGTAAATATGTTATCTATACATGTTGCCGAGGAGGCAGTAATTCTTGTTGCGTCAAGAAATAAGTTTAAAAGGTTATATGAATTTAACAATGATCTGAATCTAATAGTGGTGGTTGAAGTATCTAGTAAATTTATGTTAAAATCACCACATAGTACTATATTTTTATTAGATTCAGAAAGTTTTATTAAAATTTGTTCCAATATAATTTCAAAAGATTCATATAACGCACTGGGAGATCTGTATACACATACAATTATGAAGTGCTCAAGCTCTGCACAGGCTATTTCAATAGTCTGCTGAACTGAGAGGCTCACTATATCAGTACGATTTTTAAATTTTGTTGTTGAATATCTCTGTTCAATCTCTGTTCTGATTTGTATAGAGCAAACAATGCATCTACTTCTCTCAACAAATTACCTGTCTTTTAATTAAATTTAAAAATTTACAATACATAACCACTTTAAAAAAATATTTTAATACTATTTACACTATGGTAGTGGGACGAGACTACATTCACCTCTAAAGTACAAACGAATTTCAATAAGAAAAACTTTACACATTTTCTAAGTATTTAGAGTATTTTTCGGTAAAAACTAAAATTTAAGTTTATCTAGTCCGTATAATAACAAACATTATTTGGTTAATTCTTCTTGTCATAGAGAAGTTTGATTTAAGTAATACTTTAAATTGACTTTCTTATATGGGCTAACCTTTTAAGTATGCAATAAAACTAACTAAACTATTTTCAACAATTCTTATTTTAGTTCTATACAAACATAAATCAATAAAGTAATTTGAAAAAGGAATTACTTATTTATGTCCTTAAAATGACGGATAAATGTAACAAAATAGCATAATCGTCATTATCGAAATACGAAGAAATGGACTCAACGGTATAGTCGGAGATGCTTAACGTTACATATTTTATAACAATCATATTTCAATAAAATATTTTAAATTATATACATTAAGAGTATTATATCAATTTATTTTATAAAATGGCAAGATTATACAAAATTTTATTTATCTTTAATATGACGACGCACAGAGTTAATTGGTTGATTTCCAAACGAACGATTGAATGTATGACAGTTGACATATGACCTTGACAGTTGACATAACACCGAGCGCTGGGGAGGCGGCCAGTGAGTTTCGAGTTGTCGAAAAATGCGCACGCGCCAACGTGTTTTGGTGGAATGTTACAAATCGAATACGATACCTATTTGTTACAAATCCGATTATATTAGTGTAATCTTTGATTATTTTAATTGTAACTGTATTAAGTTGAATTTAATTAAACACGTGTACACTGTGTAACAAGAATTTGACCTGCTATTCATGAGGGTAGACTGGACATATATACTAGCTGCCCGGAGAAGGCAAGGTGATATAATAAATTGTCTCGTAAAAGCAGGTGCATACTAAGGACTAGGCTTTACTCACAAAGCTTAACGAGCAAGATCAAGAAGTATTATATTTCTATACCTCTAAGTATGTTATCCTAAATATAAATATTTCAATATTTATACAATTAGTTTTTTTAGTGTTTTAGGAAGCTAAAATTTCAAGACTGTCATAATGTGTATTTGTAGCGTTCTTATTCTATGTTAAGTCGTTATTTACTTTTTCCTAAATTAATAAAATTACATTTTCACATTTTTCAGAAATTCGTGAAATAATATTGAACAAGTTTTTTTAAGGGGTTCGTTAAAATTTTGAAAATGTAGCAATAAAACAAAATATTATTATCGCAATACATACTACCATAAAATATAAACTTACAAGGGTTTCGTTTATACACTTCATTCAATGTGAATTAGCCATTTGATCATATAGATTTCCTAAAAAAAGATACAGTACAAAGGTACATACCTCTTGAAAGAGTTAACCGTGAGCGAGAGAATAACGATTTTGTACGATAAATTAAACTTATCATTCTTGCTCTTCTAAGCATGGTCTGGCCTTCATTTGTTCACAGTGTTCTTGTTAAATAACTCTATTTTTAAATTCTCTTTATGTATTGCGACGGTTATGATAGGTCGATTCAGGCGGTGATCTTTGCATTTGGCATAGAGACATAGTCAGCAATTAGTAATTTTGGCGATAGTAACCGAACAGGAACGTAATGTGGTCGTAAAACTTAAGTAGTTTGCATCATTCGTGTTAAAATTAAACGTTACATATTAAGCGTGACAGAAACTGTTGAAATCTGACCTAGCTTTATCAAGTCATTTATTGGTTGTGAACATCATGGACGTAAAATGATGTCTATGATGTTGATGTTAATGTTTAACAAGGGAACACATTATGTTTACTTCATTAGACTGACTTCATTACTATCTGCTGGATTTATAAAGCATCTTTTATCATTGGGCGATTGATAGATGTGTTACCGAAAATGTATAAAATTCGTATTCGTAAAGTACTCACTCTACTACTGATGTGTTAGTAGATACTGGCTCGTTACGTTACCAGCAGCTAGGGATAACTCGTCCGCTCTCATCTATGGCTCGCACGTGACAAGTACAAGAGACAAGTACACAAACATTACCTTGATCAAATCAAAACGTGTAATTTCTAAAAACACCAGTAAATGGGTAAAAAAAAACTTATATTACACGCCTTTCCTAGGTTTCAATCTTAACATATAATAAATAGAATTCGAAAATGGTACCTGAAAAAAGCGGAGGAGAGGATGATATCGCATGATTAGACATTCGCGCTAGCGCGTCTTAAACAGTTAAAGAGATTGATAGACAGCGTAAACGGTGATGGTCAAAATGTTATAGGCGTAGTTTAGGCTAAAATCAATGATATGTTTTATCTTATTAACTGCTTTGCGTAGCCGTAAGGGTGTGTGCCTTATATAACGGAGGTCGTGGGTTCTAATCATGCGGGGAGTCGGCAAATTTGAATTGTTGTTTCCTAGTTTGGGCTATTTGGGCCGATCACTCAATTGTCTGAAAAGTAAGATGATCCATACGCCGGATGGGCGCGTAAAAAGTCGGTCCACCTACGAAACCGCATTGGACCAGCATGGTGGGATACGAGAGAAGGCGCGTTGTAGAGGAGGCCTATGTGCAGCAGTGGACTGACACAGCTGATGATGTTGAATTATTTTTGCGATCTCAGATTGGTATGTGTCGAAGACTTTTCCTTAATGCCGTACAAGCAGCTACCAACCAATCCAATGGTATGCGCCAAGGATCTATAAAAGTGCCTTTGCAGGAAGAACTGTATTACAGTGGGGTATCTGTACTATAAATATACTCTATATTGCTGTGTACTTTCAAGTGTCATTAGAGTTTACCCAGCCAAGTTTACTTCTAAACTAGTTGTTAGTTGGTGCGAGATTGTCATATTTAGTTCTTGTCCGCACCAGGCAGGCATGCAAATTTTTCGCCACAAAAATATCTCAAAAGGAATAATCCAGAGCGATCTTCAGGACCAAGTGTCGTGATTAGTTTCTATTCCTGTATCACAAAATCGGGTTTTAAACTTGGGTTTTAAACTGGGAACATATATGATATCGTACTAAACCAATTAAAATAATGACTATACCGCCAAAAAATATTTAATTTTCTTTGTTATATTCAATAATCAGTTAATACGATCTCCTCAAGCTAGTGGTATAGGCACGCATATCTCCCTTTTTTTAACCTTTTACTCGCACTGTGTTACGTATACGTAAAAGAAAATAAATGTTGCATTTATTATAAATATTTTCCTAATAAAAGAAAAATTCGTCATAAAATTGGTTCAAAGGTTCTTTCCAATTTTAATATACTTCGAAAGGTGTCGCTAGAGCGGTTATTGCGTAAATATATTCGAAGCCAGATTAGATTTTGCAAGTTTTTGGCCAGAATGGCTTAGTGTACACGTCTCGCTACGTTCAAATTCGAATTACCGCAAAATAAATTGCTTTATAATCAAACTAGGGTTCGGAAGTAATCTTGAACGCATTATTTAAGGACTCTCAGTGATTTTCCTTTCCTATCGCTGTTGTAATAGTTATTAGTGGATATTAACGCAGTAACTTATTTTTTGTCGGAAACTGAGGAACTTAAGCTTGCCATAATACTTTCTTGTATTTACATTAATAATACACATGATTTTATAAACGATTTTACGAATTTTATTGCGTTGTTTCTACCATATTCCCGTCAATTCAGATTATTTGCAGGATCCATCATTTGTGTCGCGTTTTTACGCAGAAACAGCTATATCTTTATTTTTATAATTTTTCCTTTTTAAGGTTTTTCATGATATATATTAGGTAATTTGTGTAAGGGTTTATTTTTTTGGATTATTGGATCCCAAGCAATGAAATACTCAACCATCTTTTTCTATCGAAATAAGGATGTTTTTTTTTATATTTTAATAGCCTCGCACATCATTCCGGGTAGAAATCTATTCTTATATCATTTCGGAAACGTTGGATATATTGTAAACCAAATAAGGTGCATAAAATTCGTATATATAATCTTTTATTAAATACAGATAATAGAAGGAAACGTACAACGCTTTCAATAGAGTCAAAAAATATTTCAATCACATAAAATAATTGCTTAAACTGTAATTTTAGGTGAATAATAGTTCCGATCTCTCTTAGGATCCATGTTGACGGGTTACTGATAACTGACTGACAATTGGATCCCAATTAGGCAGTCTACTACTTAAGATTTCACAAACAAGCATGTGAAAGAACACTATGTTTTGGTAACACTACATTCAAAAAGATGACTTTTGCCGTTACATAAATCTGTGGGAACAAAAACGTAGTAACAATAAATTAATAACTTTTATGCGTGTATTCAGTTAATTCTACGTTTACAACACCACTCAAATAGATGATTGAACTGGCTTTGGACATGGTAGTGTTAACTGCTAAAAAATGCCATTGACACGCGAACCTGTCTTCGTTGGTAGACTACAAAGGACTTGAAGGTTTAAATTAAAATCAAATGATAATATTCGTAAATAGTTCTTTTTGCTTTAGACAAGTCTGTCCAGTATTGAAAATAAACGAAGAGTATTTTATTGCCTTATATTTTATGTATAACTGATAATGCTACTATTTGCATATTTTACATAATAAATGTCATATTGTAAATAAAATAATAATATGATTTTAAAGAGCTTTGAATTTGATTACTTGAATTGAATGTGGTAAACATGCGGGTATGTTTATAATAAAAACTTTTCTGTTCACACTAATTTAGATGAAGGACAGAGCAATATATGGCTGTTGATTTATAAAAGTTACATTATTTTGATTGTGGGTCAATGAAACGAAATTGAAACAAAACGCCGATTAGGGTCTCAATAATAACGATTTTAAGTATCGCCGGTATCCCCGGATGGTACTATATATTCTAGCTATATCTATATAAATATATATGTACCTACTAACTAGAAGTAGCAGCCAACCGATGTTGGTCTGAAAATTCTGCAATGAAAAAGTCTGAGTAACGACTATTTGTGAAATCCATTAAGGCGTGCATTCGGTACGGGAAAATACGAAACTGTAATGCACTATCCGGCGAAAGTAACAATGGTTCGCTAATATAATGGACACTGCAACGTGCCTTTTTCATTGTTTAACATTTTCACGCCGACTATAAAATCAATGTATTGTTCTGCTGCTAACATATTTCATCATTTAATTTGAATAAATAATTATTATCAGACAAGAAGCTTGTACGCATTTAAATGTTGTTATGTATTTTTAGACTACTTTTTAAAATTTTGTTGTTAACAATTAAAGTTTTGCCATCCTGCAATCTTTCGTCAGCAACAACAAAAATTTATTATGCTTTAAAACTTAAAATGTCGAATTAGAGTCTTTATTCGGGCTATGCAATAAAAAGAAAATTGTTTGATCCTCAACTTTGTCAGTAAGTGTAATTATTCATTTATTTATAATGGAATCCTAAGAAGGAAGTAAAACTAAACCATCAGTCTAGAGCATTACCATTGCAATGCCTATTTCTGCCGCAAAACCGTAGTGTAAAAACACTATCGTGTTCCGCTTTGAAGGGCAATGTAGCGTATTTGCTGGGTAAACAACGTAATATTCTATGTATTACGGTAGGCAGCGCACAGGTCCACCTGCTATTGCCAATGTCATTGGGCGTTGATGACCACTATCCATCAGGTGGCCCGACTGCACGTCTGTCTTGGTATGAAAGTAAAAAAAAAACCCAAGTTATTGCAATTGTATGAATTATGTTTCAGATTACTTAAAAAGATCGGAACAACTATCTTGTGTAACAAATATAAGCTATATTACTAACTTTAGATAAACGACCAAACACAAAATCTCGAAGAGCAGCACAAAAACCTACAAGTAGCCGCCCTAAGATATTAAATCTTATTTGTTCAGTATTATTATTTTATTATTTTAACCGCTATACAATAGTGTTTTCTCACTACAACTGCTACTACTAAAAGGTAAGTAATTAATATATATTTATGAAACCTTAATGCATATTATTAATAAGCACATGGTTTTAGAGTATGAGAAATTTAAATGATCAAAATATTTAAAATTTCAATGATGTATGTTATAATTCATGAACATAAAAATAAACAGTGTCATTATTTCGACTAAAATATTAAAATAGTCCATTCATGATTTGATTGAAGTTAAAAGCATTGTAATTATTATCTAACTTATATTATTTTAAGCAATGCTTTTGTTCTGGAAATTTATTATGACTGCCGTTAACGCTCCGGTACCGAAACTTCAGTTTAAATGTCATCTATATTTAATATTATTACATTTCTTACTAACTAACTGACAACGTAGTAAATCCAGAAGAGTGTATTTCGAGTTCTGTAACAAAATAACTCCATTAAATTTTTTTTACAATTTTACAACAAACAAAATAAACAAATTGTGTCATAACAAACGGTCACAAACGGTGTTAGGAATTACAATAGGTAGGTATGCTTATTGACATTTATAATCAATGTTGGGAATGCCATTTTTTTTCTGTAGAACGACAATTCTTTTTTAATTTATATAATTTATATTAAATTATTATATAAATTGAGTAATATATTTTTTTTATTTAGGAACTAATTTATAATAGTTTTATAATTAATATAATTTAGCTCCGTAATCTTTTATAGTTTTTATGTATACATAATTATAGAAGATAATTTTTAATCAAACAAAAAGAATGATAATATTTATTATTATTTATCTATTTTGGACCGACTCCGAATTAATTCGGAGCAAACCAACTTCCCAAGAGAAGGACGTTCTCAACTTGGAGCGTATTTTTCTATTTATTGTAGATCGTTACGTTACTTATTACTTTATATGCTTAGTATACGGAGTTGCTTTTTTTGTTTTTTTTTTGTTTTTAAAGTTGTCAAAACAACGCTTATAGAAAAAGCCTACTATTCTGTTATAAATTATATTGAGGACCAAGATGTGTGGAAATAGTTTATATTCTGCGCTTGCAAATCCCCTGGTAACTTAAAAAATGTATTGGTAAAATTTTGTAAATACTAATATTTAAAAAAAGGCCGCAGAGTTTCTTGCCGGTTCTTCTCTGGACGGGTCTGAGTTTGTGAACCGGTGGTAAATGGATAATTTTTGACGTTCATAAGTGCTCAGTAGAGCCTAAATTGAATAAATGATTTTGACTTTGACTTTGACTTTGACTTATGTGATCCCCGTAAGTGACTTATAGTCATCTAAAATGCCTGGGCTGATATTTAGTATTGGCTTGTTCTAAAATTGTGGCACGTTTATGGAAATTTATCTTGAGATTAAAATATTTGTAGCCGTTGACTCGGGAACTTATATACGTAATTTATAATTGAGTTATATACATAGACTTAAAAATAAAAAGCTTGATGAAATCAGGTTACTTTGAGCTGATAATAATAACATAATAATGAATATAAGAGGTTACGTGAAAATTACACAATATTACAATATTGGTCATGACACAAATGGACCATAACAACCTTAATTGACAAAACGCTGCATTAACTTTCCGTGTATAAATTAGTTCACAAAATCGTTACATATAGAAATGTATTCTTTGGGAAATAATATTAGATTTAATTTGCAGGCCAACAACTTTTTAGCATCGGATACTATTCTAACTTTTATTGGACAATCATTCATGGAAGTTGATGATAGCTCCAGGTTCATTAGACACTCAGGACTCCATAAGTTTTATCAACACCACAGCAGCTTTACTACCCTACAAGTATATATTTTGATTGACGATGGAGAACTTAAAGTATTATTATCATTTAATAAATTGTGTTATAATTTATGTTACAATTTGTATCGTACTTATTGTCACTATCTTTAAATAAGGTACATTAATATAATAGTGGAATAAAAGCTGTTTACAGCTCATATTACATTAGTGTTCGCAGAACTCTTTACCGTTAATGCTAAAGCGATCGTTAAATTATGCACTCACAAATTTGCACGTTTTTCCGCACTTTTAGTAAAAAAAGAAAGAAAGTGTCGATGCAGAAGCCCACGAATTATTTTAAAATATGCTTTAAGTGTGATCTTATATGCTTTTATTGGGTATTATTTAAAAAAAAACTTCTACAGTTGACGGAAACACCGTTTAACGTAGTATTGTAATTATTAACATTATTAAAGTGTTATAGTATGTAGTCGATAAAATCTTATTTTAGTTAATTAAATCGTATATATACTATTATGAGATATATTAGAGATAATAAAATCTATGAAAGAGATTTTACGCCATTCTAATTTTTATAGAGGCTAATATTGAAGAAGACACAGCTCAAAATCTGAGGAAGAAACAAAAAACAAAGAAAGATTAATAACAGTGAAACCTACAAAGAAATATGAAATTATTAAACTAATTAGGAGACTTAAAACAGAAAGAAACCCTGGGCGAGACGTATTAAGATTGATGCACTTGTTATCAAAACAAGTGCGTCAATCTTAACTGATTACCTGACAAAGCTCTACATTGTTTGTATACTGGAAGAAACAGTATACAAACACACCTCACACATGGTGCACCTCAGATATCATTCCTCTCTGCAAAAATAAAAACATATAACGAAAATGACAGACTTATAAACCTGCTCTCGAGCAAATACAAACTCTTTTCGTCAGTAAGAACAAGAGCTTAATAGACTCTGTACCTGGGTTTTTTAGACTATTGTAAAGCCTTTGACAGTATAAACCACTGTTTAATATGCGCATTCAATCCACTAGAAAACTAAAACGGACCACTAAGAGCGGAGCAACGAGGTAACACACACACACACACATATATTTATTTTAATGTCGTCAAAAAAGGAAGACAAAATAAGAATTATTATTCAACCCCAACTATAATCTGTTCTTTGCTTTATGTAAGTAATATGTTACTAGCACCGCGAAAAGATATACTTCTATAATACAGATCAATATGGATGTTACTCGGCCTAATAATTAGTGGCTAAGAGTAAAAGAAGAAGGGAACCTGATGAAGCAAATGCAAATTAACCTAATGAAGCTAAAAATACTATTTATTTATTTATATTGTATTTTTAAATTATGACTTGAAACTGTATAACCCTTATGCGTGAAACTACCATGCCATCTTTGTCACTGCATTTTAAATCTCTAATATTTTTTTTACTATACTTTTAAGTAAAACGTCGTGTATTATGAACCGCCAACCATAAATCCACATAAGGTTTATTTTGGTTAAGCACAAGAGCAAGACAACATTTAAAATGCACGTGTAAAAGAATCGGCGCAGCCTAACAGTGTCAGTTGTCTGAGTCGACTGACTGGCGTTCCGAAACGAGGTCCGAATGCGCCCGAGCACGTTGCAGTTAGGCGGTCATGTCTAGGCATCGCGCGGCGGTGCGGTACAGCAAACATTTTATAACTATTAACTAACAAATATTTTTACCGCCAAACATTTATACACATAGAATGATGACGATTTTTAAATGCATTAACTTTTATTTATACTAACACAATATAACCTAAAAGAACCTTGAATTTGCCTCAAATCAATTTTTGACAATGTTTTGCATTAAAACGGATTATTCATAAACCGTATATATATACGCTCACGGACTTTATTATGGATCATTTTGAGAATTACAATTATGTACAACATTATTTAAGTCTATCGATTACGATTTTGGCAGCGTTTGCAATTTAATCGCACGAGGTTGTGATTTTTAACGTTTCTTTGAGGAAATCGGTCAAAAATTAAATGCAAGCGCGAGACATCACTAGCTTAGCTCATATGACGCCGAAATTTATTATAACAAAACTCTTCAAACATTCATCTCTATAGCCAAGGTTTCCTCAAATTAAAGCTTTTAGGTGAGATATATTGAATGGAATCGATGGCAACAAAGTAGCGTCGTACGTATGAAAGATTGTCCCTTTTAGGTTGTCCCTCGTCTTGGTGATAATTCACTTGAAGAAATATATTCAATCAAGGTACAGACATAATATGTCATACAGAAAAGTTACTCTAAGAGAGCGTGTTTTATAACAGGTATCTCTAAAAGGATAATTATCGGTATAACGCGTACCAACATCCATCATAATAAAGAATCCTTTATAAGACTTATCCATCACATAAGTTTGTGTGGACTGGTCGCCATAATAACATATATTTTCATATTACACTAATAGTAAATGTACTTCTCGTTAATTTATAATAACTGAAAGCAATTAAAATCTGTATATATAACTAAATATTTTATCAAATAATGTATTCGCTTGCACCACAAAATCAATAATATTGTTAAAAAATTTGGCATTTGGCAAAAAGGAATTTGGTACGTTATAATAAATCGTATCAGATGAATCAATACCTCATCCCCTACTTTGTAAAAAGAGCGGGAACTTTGGTAGGACTGAATTTTGATTTTGAATTCATGAAATTTTAGCAATTCATCTCCTGGCTAAACAACGGCTCATTTTTTTTCCTAGTCTTCTACTATTCCTTAGTGTACAACCCAAGTTTCATTAGAATCATTTATTTACTGATATATTATTATTTAAAATATTTGGACTAAAATTTTTACTGTTTTCCAAATTTTGGAAAAATTACCCATGCCTATACATTAAAATCGAAAAGTAGATTTTTAGTAGCCCGCTCAAAAAATTCTGACTTACATATAAGTCTTCCTATAAAATCAATGTATCTATTAATACAAATCTTGAAAATGTAATACATTGCGTAATTCTAAACATTTATGTATGCTACATAGAAGCTGACAGACAGCGAAAGGAAATTTGTTTTATATTGCGTAGTGATACCAATCATAAAATTTTAGATCATGTAATTAATTTAAATTACAAAGACAGACGATTTGTGTCGGAGCTTACATTGTAAACGATGTCACAACAGTTATAAGACATAGCTTGATTTTGAAAATCATAATTTTTGTTTTGAAGAACATTACACTTTTTAATTTCAAACACATCATTCATTAATTTATGCAGTTGAATAACCGATTGCGTAGACAAGCTGTTATTATAACGTAGTATAATATTTTTTTAAACCGCATGGGATACTAATTTTTATGGCATTTCTAAGACTGCCAAATTTATTACTGTAAACAAAATCCCCCTTCTTCAGTACAGTAAATTTTTATTAGTTTGGACAGCGTTTTTGTGGTTTTCCATGCTTAGGGCATATAAATGGATATGTAAATGTGGAATGGGATGAGTGAAAAATAAAGGTAATTGATAATAAGCATTTTAAAAATCCTTTTGTAACTTATTACGATGAACACTTTAGTTATATTTAAAGTTAAATACCAAATGAGCTGTTTTAGACGCTTACGTCGTCAAAAATGTTAAATCAGTTATTTAAACACTACTTAATTTTAGTAAGTCGTACTTTTTGACGGACTTCCCAAAGATGCAGGTATTCAATTTGGATCGTATGTTTCTTTATATATTTCTCAATTCTTTGCTCCTAGTGTGAAGTTGAGTTGAAGAGAATAGTTTTTCAAACAATATTAGCTTTTATTTGGTCCCACTTTTTTAATAATTTTATATTAAGTAGTTTAATAGATATTTAAAAAATTAAGAAAGTTATGACGTCAAAAATCACTTGGGTGACTGAATTGCTTTTTTTCTCTTTGAAAAAATTCAGGCTACGGATTCTCCCGGCCTTCTTCTGCGGATAGCCAGGGCACTGTTGGCTCCCTATCCGCGGCTTTTTTTCGGGCCTTCACGTCCTCACAGAACGCAAGGACGGCGCCCCACGACCTTTCGCTCTGTAACATCCTGTGCACTACAGCAGGAAGCGAAAGGTCATGCCCCACGACACTACTGCACTATGCAGCTCTCAGTGATGCTCAACTCAGCCTGGGCACTCCTCCAGCGCGTGCCGGGCCGCCTTCTCCGCACATACCCCACAGTGCTGGTACTCCTCAGTAGGCTCACTTACAGCCACGCAGCACAGATTCTCAAAACAGCCGTGTCCCGAGAGAACCTGCGTCGCGCGGAATGTTATGGAGCCGTGTCCTCTTCCTAGCCACCACTTTAGAACGGGGCGTATGGTTTCCATTGTTGGACGGCTGGCGCTGGAGTTCTCGAGCTGCAGCTCCCATTATTTCTTCTGGGGTAAATTGAAAACGCTGGCTTAACTTTAAGAAATAGACTAAAACTATGATCTACAAAATTCGGCTACTTGAACTGCTCCAAGAGCATATATCTATATTTTAGGAATAACCTACAACAAGCATTTTAATGTATACATTTTGACAAATAACAATTAGGTATATTCAAAGCAAAATAAAAATTATATAGTTTAGGGGCTGTACTGATGGGCAAGTAAAAAGTCGGCTCACCCAACAACCCGCATTGGACTAGCGTAGTCTAGAAACCTCCTAATAAATATTGAGAGTAAAACAGTTATATGCTCTTTGAAGTCGGTCGTATATATTTTTTTAAATATATCTTGTTGGGCATTTTATTAGCATTACCTCTTTTCAGTCCTCTTCTTATTTGTCTCTTGATCGACCGAGTTCTATAATTTGCTTGTCAAGTGGTCATCATGATTTATGTTTTTTATTTAAGTGATCATTGTTCATTATCGTAAATTTTTAATAAAATAAAAACTATTTTTTTTATTGTCTACGAAGGCAGATGAGTGCTCATACCACCTGATGGAAAGTAGTTAACGACGGACATCAGCAATACCAGCTAGTTGATACTTTAAAATTATTTACTATATATCTGAACTAAAATTATGTTCTACATGATTGCTTAACTTGAATTTATTTCAAACAATGTCAGCGATGACACAAATTGTATAAACTTGGAGTAAAAACATTTAAGTAGGCATTAATAGTACAATAATGAATTACAAAACAGTTAATATTATTAAAATTTATTATTAAACTTTCCTGACTATACAAAACGTTTTAAGTTTTCAGACGTTTACGCTGTAAGCGATATGTCCTAAATTGAAGGCTTTTGAAAACTTTTTACTAAAACTTCCTACAGCGAAACAGAATATATTTTTGTAGCACAGCTTTTATTAATCGATTTAATTAAATATTTTTCCTACCAATAAATTTAAAAAATAATCGCGTAATTTAAAGCTTTTTAAAAATATTTATGGTGTTTTAAGAGAAAGGTTCTTATGAATAGCACATGTATCAATATTGTAGACAAATTCTGATAAATATAGAGGATGATGAGACGTCATAAATCAAAACATTTTTGCAAACGCTGACTGAACCCCAAGATATAAATCAAAATAATATACCAAATAAAAATTATACTGTTCTGTATTATTCAACTTAAAATAATCAACAATCACTTAGGGACAACCCATTATAACCATTTTATGTTTACGGGAAAATGCATTCTCATAAACTGTTTCCTAAATACATTTTCAATTCAATATAGTTCAATATTGACAAAAGCCTGTAATTTAAATTAAAATTTCTGAAAAAAATCCAATGTGGGACAAACTCATGTAAGAGTCGCATGTTGCAAAATAATTTTCAAACATAATTCTTTATTCTAAAAGTAACAAGTATCGTTTATATGATCGACCTAAAACATCGTTTTTTTTTTTGTTTTTTTTTTTATAGCTTACGCAGTGAACGACAGTCAGGCCACCTGATGGAAAGTGGTCACCGACTCATGACATTGGCAATACCATGGTACGCCAACGACGCTTTCACCGTAACTCCAAGGACGAATTAAGTCTCGTTTACACAGTTTATACACTTAATTAGCTCTTTTCAAACCGGAATCAAAGCAAGTCGTATTTCAAACTTTAATATTGCGAAATTAGAGACGGTTCTATCACCAGACGGTCTCCATGTAAAAGGACCTAACCACTGAAAGTGTTCAGACATCGATGACTCTCAATAAAAATGCTCTTCCAAGCTGACCGAACCGATTGGATAATTTAAAGGTTTCATTATAATAAAATTATACGTTCGTATATCGTACTTAAATATCGTATATCGAAATTTTAATGCATAAACCATTTTTAAATTTATGCGAAATGGCATATCATAAAATGCTATATAATATAAATTTACAAAAGTATGTTAAGGTTTGATTTAAACTATTGACATAGTCATACTGCTTAAATAATTTGAATAAATTAACTAATTGATGTTTATAAGGTTCTTTTTAATTATTTTACATAAGTTTATTAAATTAACTATATATTATTAATTTTAAAAAATAATAAATTAATAGATATTAAATTATTATTAAATATTTCAAGTTAATTCTATATTAAATAAATTAAGAATTAACGTACATTTCATAAAGTCTATGAAAATACAGTTTTCTTGCAAACAAGTGATTGCTCAACAAAATGACTTATTAAGACATTGCAAAATCTAAAATAAATTCAAGCTAAGATTATCACCATAAAATTTGAAAATTTTGCACATAAGCTTACATCTTAGTTGTGTTTAATATTGTCTAACCTTTATTTTTTAACAGAAACTATTAAATTTACTTATGAATTCTTCTTTTACTTTTGTAAGGTTGGTTACTTTTTACCTTTAAATACCTTAATGGTAAATTGGTAGTAGTAGTTGTTTCCCTAGTGTTAGTGTTATTTCTTTTGGGTGTACGATTACCTATTTGTGCCATAATTAAGGAAAACGGATTTCTAGTGATGTAGATTTTTGTATTTATTTCTATATAGCTTAGTTTAAAACATACATACATATGTGGATAGAACCGGCACTGAATCTACTATTTAGTAATCTAAATAATACTATACTCATAAACTAGAACACAAACAAAAAATAAAACTTTTGCAATAAATTATGTCATGTGATATGTGCTTTTGAAACTTGAGTTGTGGTTCGAATTTTCAGAGGACACAAAAATTTATTAAATCTTTATTGTTAGAATAGATTTAGAAATGAATTAACATTTTTCTGAAAATAGAGATCCATGTGAATGGCATGAAATTCGTTCACACCCAAAACCCGCATTGGACAGTTTGAGAATGTTTCAAAAACTAATTAATATAGGAGGCTATGTCCAAGTTATATCAACAGGCTGTTGATTGTAAACCTTTGACGAAATATAAATTAATTTTGAAATAATGAAGTTATGCATTTATACATTGCTATTTAAGTTGCAGATTTAGTCAATAGCAATGATTTATTAAATCTATATTTTGCAATGATTTAAATGAAAATATAATAGTTTGATTTAAAAACAGTACGTATTATATAAAATGAGTTGTCAAATAAAAATTTTAATTTGGCATAAAATTATAAACAGAATAATTTTATAAAGATAATGCAAATACATATAAATCTATTTTTTTTATATTGGTAATTCCTATAATATTATTTTGATATGGATAAAAGGCTGGTAATGTATGTTTAACAAATAAGTGCAAGTATTGTGTGCACGTGTTCAACACAATTCTAACCTTAAATTATCATTTATAAGAAAAATATAATAGAAGTGGAAGAAAAAACTGTGTCGGCGTTATTCCGTGTGCTTTAATGATGTCAACTTTGTCAAAATTTTTAATTGGCACTTAAAAAACACTAGTAACCCTTGTTATCGCACAGTGCTAAAGCTCACTATAAGTGTTGGTTGCTAATTCGTCTTGTAATTGTACTCCATATGTTTTATTTACCACTTATTTTATTATAATAAAAGAAAATAGGAATTTACAAGCAATAAAAATCGTTTAATATAGTTACACTACATATAAGTAAATAAAGGATGTTTCTTCAAGTAAATAGACAATTACGATGGACACCTACAGGCGGGTACTCATTAGTGAGCGGTAATTTAACCATTGCTTGTTCTGTAACAAAAAAATATAGGGTCGAAGTAGTTGCCAAAATATTGGCGAGCTGAAGGCGGTCAGATTGCAGGAAGCCGATAATTATAAGGTACTCATCTCTGTAACCGTAATATTATATGTAACCGTTATTGCAACCAAAAACGTCGTGTGTACGCTATAATCTAAATATAGAAGCAAAAATCCATTGTTAAAAACTGTTGCATAATTTTCTTTATTTATTTACACAATGCAGTTATTTAGAAGACGGTTGAGTTTATTCAGGTGATTTTCATTCAGATCGAAGAAACTCACGTCACCAATGTCAATGAGAGGGTAAATCAAAGCCTGCACGAGCATTGCTTTTGTTATCGAGGGTAAAAAGTTCTTGTATAGGCTTACCTAGCACCAGGTATTTTGTGACTGAAACTTACAATGTGTGGATTTCAGCTTAATGTGCTATATAGGTTTAAACCGAGGTTTTAAACTTTCTAGCTGACGAGTGCAGGAGAGCCGTCAACAGCTAACCCAAACCTATTAGACCAGGGTTTGATGGACAGAGAATATTCAGATCATAATATTTTTCAGATGTTCTCTGTACCGGCTACTAATAATATGAGAGCTGATGATCTTATAAATGTTCAGAATTCTTCAACTTATAACATCCGCACTGTTTGCATTTCCGAATCAAGTATATTTTTATAACTTAATAATCTTGATGCTTGCAAAGGGCCACGGACTAATAATTAAAGTGATATAATGTTTAAGAATTTAGGGATATTATCCCTAAATTCTTTATTAAGAATTTAGGGATAATATCATAAGGGATAATATCCCTAAATTCTTTCTTAAACATTATGTCGCTTTAATTATTAGTCCGTTATTTTTATTATATAAGAAAAGTATAACGAATGTTTGTTCCCCGATACTTTAAAGAAGCTAAAATTGTGGTAGTCCATAAAAAGAGAATAGACAACTGCCGTCCCATTTTAATGTATTTTTGGTATTTTTTTTTCTTAATAGCTTTATATAAAATATTTTACCCGATTCTATGAAAAAGTATCCCTTTGAAGCAACACGTTTTTATGCGGCATCGGTCTGTTACTACTCATCTCATCCTGCTCGCAAATTTAGGGTAAGGTGAACGTTTTATATACTGATTTTGAAAATACTTTTAATCGTGTTAAACATTACATTCTTATTTGCAAAGTCAATAAACGCGAGATTCACATGGATCGCTTACGCTGGTTTCAGACAAATATACCTTTAGAATGAGATCTTTTAAAGCAGTCGTTATTGGTTGATATATATTTAATTCTTTATCTGACACATCCTTAAACCATTAATTCAATTTAATGTATGCTGACGACATAATTTTATTTTTAGATATACATTTGTTCCACGTGATAACATAACATTTTTAAACATATATATGGTAAGTTTTTACAATTTTTATTAATTTCCCATACTTAGTAAATTTGAATTTAACCTAAACATCGATTTTGTTTAAACGTAAGTGGAATATTGGCTCGGCCAGTATATAAAGCGATGAGGTCAGATGATATAACAGAGCCTTGTGGGACACCGGCAAGCACAGGTGCTGTGTCGGACCATTAACCGTCTAGATATCTATCTACATTATTTATTCGGTAGCCCGGAAGATGGCCCGTAATTTTTACACAACAACCTTGCGCCAAACGTAGCTGATCGAAGGCTTCCATAATGTCAAAGTTCATCGTCCATGTTCTCCTCTTGCTATCGCCGCCTCCGCTGACCTATGAGTCAAGTAATTATTTTGAAAGTACTTGAAATTATTCATAAAATCGACTAATTTTTTTAAGAAGACATTCATGCTGTATAGTTGCGCCAATTATACTTGGCACTTTGTTACAATATATAGAGAAAAGAACATATAATGTTTTTATGTTCCTTCGTTGAATAGGTGGTAGAATATGCGGAGAGATACCCAACATGTCTTCGCCATGCATGATATCAAAATCTCGACACTTAGAAGAAGCCCTAATTAAGTTGCTCTTTTCCAAAAATTGAAAAGTAATCGATGTGCAGCCGATTATTTATGGTGATCAATAGAACGTATTATCCTGCTCTCTGGTTTTTAAACGAACAAAAATATATTAAAATTTTTGGTTATGTCTGTTTGTAATGCATCCCCTGTATCTTCATCAACATAACATTAATGTTGCTGAAGCGCATTATATCATAGACTTACACATCTATACATTAGGGGATCGATTTCGAGACATGGCAAGAGAGCGCCTTTTTGTTTTACACTAAAAATTTATGTTGCTCCAATTGTTTCTCTTTCAACTAATAGATTTAGTTAAGTAAAAACTAGACATTTAGTTGTAACTTTCTTGAATTATTGTATTAGTCATTTCACATACGCAACTTCAATTGATACAATGCTAATGACGTCTATATCATGCCGTTTATTTCATGAAGTGTATATGTTACTATTAAATATGTAACTACACATATTTACTACTAATTATGATATCATACATTTCTTTTTTAAAAAATAATTATATTATAGGGATTAGCTCAAAAATTCTATTTTGAGTTATAATGCTTCTTAAATATTTTCTGTGTTCATATTATATAACGACTCAATGCAAATATTAAAAGTTTACTTATGGCTTTTTTTTATTTTTGTTTCGCAAAGAAGAAAGATTTGCGGTTTCTCCGAAAAAATATTCTTGGTATAACAAAAGTCCTTTCCTTAAAGATATAATAAAAATTATATTGAAAGATTTGACAGTAACTTGAGCTTTAATTGCTTTTTTCTCCTACGAGATTGGATTATCAAAGAGGAATTGTGTTTATTAAAGTATGAAAGTATAAAAAAAAATCATATTTATTACAGAAACAAAAATGCCTGAAGCTTTAATTTGTACTGTATTAAATTTAACAGAACTGTTTCTAAAGAAAAATAATTATGGTATTGATACATATTTAGCATGCCTACTCATAACTGTCCTCGCAATGACCTCCACCCTGGCGCCTAAGGAGCATACCTAAAGTCGTATGGGCGCTTCTGTAACTCCACTACCGCTGCCAGCTGAGGCAGTGCTGGTGGGGTAATAGAAACTCTATCTCGAGTCTCCTTTTAGAGCGCTTTACAACTAACGCACTCTTTGTCGCGGTACCTATATATTAGAGCAACACTTTGACTTTGACTTGACTTTGACATAATTATGGCGAAGGCAGTCAAGCTGTAAGAGAAGGTAGATTCGGATAAAGAGTTAGCGATTTATTTTCCTTTTACAGACATCTTCAATCAGGCAAAGTCGGGCAAGGTAACTTAACAAGTGACTAGCAAGACAGCCAACGGTTTCGCTTGTTTTTCTTCTTATTTATTTCATTCAAATTCCGTTATTAGCGTGGATAGTGTTGAATAGGAAATACATGAGGCACTACATTTGTCCGAGACAATACAAAAAATATAAGAGTGACTCAACGCAATAAATTGTACTAATTCTAATTATATGGGACGTCGCTTCGCGATAGGTGAGCGCGTTTTGAGCTAGGGACTGAGAGGGAGATGAGGCACGGCTCGAGGCACAGGCTCGTATTATAGTTTTAAATAGTAATAATAAAATATTTCTTACATTTTTGTACTACTAAAAAATAAAAGATTTAATGCTTTTACTATATAATATTATGAATCCGTAAAGAGGCAAATCATTCGTCTCCGAACTGAATAACAGTATTTTAAAATATAAGCAAAACTTAAGGTAAATAACGTGAAATATATTGTAACGTATTTCAATTTAAAATTTATTAAGACCAAAGTAAATGTTCAAAAGAAATCTGTTTTGAGAATAGTGAACAGTTTTTTTCATTAAATATGGTTCATTTAGGTGTGTAGTCATACTATTTTTCTAATATGACTATCAAATTCTAGGACATTCTCTTCCTGAGCCTCGCCTCAGTACGAAACATCGAAATTTTTACTACGCATCGCCTTAGTTCCTTTTTTTTATTTGATCACGCTGTTGGCCGTGGGGTCTCTACAGCACGTACGGACTAGGGGCAGCCGGCAACTTTAACGTGCACCACATACCGTGATGACGTATGCCCAAGGCCCCTCCCGAGAGGGGTGCCTCGGCTTGGACCGTCACCGTATCATCTCTTTCGCAATCTTTTTTTTTTTCGGTTGGAAAATTCGAGCTTACGGATTCCCCCCCGCCAGAGTGAGGGAGCAGCAGGGATATGTGGGGCTCCCCGGACCAAGATGGAGCGGCCGGTATATCCACTAGAAAACCAACAGTTGCTGCTTTCTCGTGTCGCTGGAGCCGGGGCCACGGGCGCTGATGACAGTCTTCGGTGACCCCGGCGCGACGTGGTCCTCGGGGTCTCTTCTCTTCAGGTGTGTTGGGACACTCGGACCGTTGCTTTAAGTGCCGTGCCGGAGCAAACAGCACGGCACTCCCTCTTGAGCCCTTCTCTGGGCGGCGGGCACCCTGTTGCTGGCCGCCCAGTGGCTCAGTGTCAGGGAGGAAGGTTGCTCGCGTATGCCACTCTTCTGCGCCCATCATATTGAACTGGACTAAGGCTCATAACAATATCGTTGGTAACGAGCTAGCGGATGCAGCCTCAAAATCCACAGTATTTTTAAAAAAGTCACCCGATTATGGCATAATTAAATTTTATAAAATCCCACTTGTCTCCTCTTATAGAGTTTTAGTTACTTACAATCTTACTTATTTATCCTACTTCTTACTTCTAAGTAAGTTTGTTACCTCAATTTTGAATAATTTAAAAATTTATACATTCATATTAATTTTTTTTTTTTTTTCCCTAGTTTTCCCCTGACATGAGTGATCAGGGACCTTGGGTGCTCTTTTCAATTTTGTTCTTTTTGTAATTTGTTTTATACTGTTTTCAGCTTGCAAGTCCTTTGCTGTACGTCATAATTCTTTTTTCAATTATAATTTTTGGTTACATTTTTTTTACATTGCTTTACATTCCTTCTGTTTTACTTACTTATTTTACTTACATTTTTTGTTTTACATTTCAAGATAAATATTTACAGTGTACTTAATACATTTTATACTTTAATTTTTTACAATTATAAACCTCTACATTATCCATTTGGTGCATTGTTTTGTTTTCGTTTGGTTTAGTTACATTTCTATTTCTGTTACATTTCTATTTCAGTTACATTTCTGTTTCAGTTACATTTCCGTTACATTATTTTATATTTTTCTCTGTTCTACTTACATACTTTGGTTACATTATTTGTCTTACATTTCAAGGTAAGTTTACATTTCTTTTCTGTTTACATTTTGCTTTCGTTGACATTTTTACTACAGACGTTTATTACATAACAGTTTTTTACGAATTAAATTTGTGCATCTCAATATGCATAATTTAATTTCAAATTTAAAGACTTACTTATTTTTATTGGCTTTAATGACGACTAATTGCTTTTAATAACTACATTTTAATTGCTCTTTTCTTTATTGTGATTGATAGCAGGATTTAGGCAGTGGGATGGTACTTGGGATGTGGTTACGTTGGAATTTGTGCTCCTTATTGTTAAATCACAGCTTTTGGCCACAATTTCTCAGAATTGAGGTCTTGCTCATAAGTCGCAATTTCGCTGGATTATAAGGGTTGTTTATTCCATTTCGAATTTTGAGGCCAGTAGTTGTTGTCAGGTTCCAATTCACAGTCATTCCCCTTTTTCAGTTTCTGGTGGAGGCGCATTGGGAGGTGGCTTAGCAATAAGCCACAGAAGATCTCGCCAATGCGTCCCACTTACTTCGGATCGGGCAAGTATCACTGAAGGCGTTGTGGTTTGTAACCTGGTATTTTGCTCTTGTGCAGTTTTTGCACGACGGTTGCTCATTGGCCATCCAGCTCGCGCAGTTTGCTCTCATATGGGGGCCCCCACAGTGGCTACAGACTTCTGCCGTTTCGCTGCAGAGGCGTCTGGTATGACCATATGAGAGACACCGCGAGCACTGGACCAGTGGTGATTGGTCTGCCACTTTTACCCTTTGCAGGTCGACGTGCAATTTTCCTTGGCCCGTAAAAATTCCCCATATGCGAGGTGATACTCGTAGGACTACATGTGAGGTGAGAGAGTTTTTCGTCCTTTTTCGGTACTTTACCTCTAGTCGGAGATCTTCCTCACTCACCCCACCCAAAAGATGTTTGTTTTGGTTTTTGATGGATAGTACGAGGTCCTCATCTGTGCTGCTTCCCACTACATCATAAAGGATAATGAGTGGATCCTTATTTTTTATTTCTTCCGCTGTTAGGTTGGTGCCTTCTTCGTTTATTTTATTTTTGATTTTTTCCATTTCGGATTTTTCGCAGCACCCAATAATTATTTTTCGATCTCTCGCTTTTCTAATGGAATCTATGCGGAGTCCCTGATCTTTTGCCTTGATGACATTTCTAATTCGATCGATCACTTCGTCACCTGTTTCCTGCTCATCCGCCGAAGTGACTGCTACTGAGTGGAAAGCCATTGACCTCGGCGGAGAGTGTTTAGTTGTTGCAGCGACGGTTGCGTAGGTCTTTTCCAGAGTGTTTGTTCCTATTTGCTTAATGTCTTCTACTAGTTTTTTAACTTCTTCTTTTGTTTCTTCCAAAAGTTTTCTTTGTTCATCGTTGTTTATATCCTTCAGACTTTCCCTTATTTTTGTCAATTCCAGAGATTGTTCTCTTTGCAATTTTTCTTGTAATTCCGTTTGTTTATTGTTAAAGCATGTTTTTAGTTTTTTCTATTTCTTTCTTGGTTTCTACTAGTATTTTATTGCATTCCTTAGTATTGTGCTCTGTGATGTTTTCTTTCAATTTCGTAATTTCCTGCTTACTCTCTTTACTTGACCTACCACATTTATTTGCTTCCTGTTTTGTGATTGTTTCTTTGATTTTTGTAAATTCATTTTTATTTTATTCTATAATTTTACCACACTCTGAGATTTTTCTAAGCAGTTGATCATTTTTTTCTTTTCTTTTCTGTCGTACTTTTATTAGGTCTTGTTGTTGGTAGATTGTGATTATTTTTTCCTTCAATATATCTTCGGTATCTATATATATTCTTCTGACTGCGTCTCTATATTCCTCCCATTTCTCGTATGCCTCTAGAGTAGGTTCCAGATCTCTGTAGATAGTGTCAAGTTCATACAGATAATCGTCGAAGTTAAATGTTCTTTGTTCTCTTTTCTCTTGTTCTTTTTCTGACGTAGTCGTTTTAATAATAATTTTTAGTACGTCTTCACGGAAACTAATAGAGTCTTCATCCATTTCTTCTTCAATTTCCTTTCTCTCTTCTTCATTTGTGTCTTGTGGTAGGGTAACTCTCCTTGCCATTTTTTCTGCCTCTTTTCTTTTGCTTCTCTTTATTATGTATTCTATTAGCGACAGTGAGCCCAATCGATTGAAGTGAAAATCATGGAAATCGGAACATTTTTGGAGAAGTTGTGGTTGAAAAACCAAATTTAGTGTAGTTTTTCGCGTGCGTCGCCCAAACAAGATCTACGACCCCACTCTTTTTTATCGTCCGCAAGATCGTCCTGGTGCCCCACACGTTTCTGCGAAGTTTGGGATTTTTTCGGCCAAAAACGGCTGAGAAATCACCAAAAAAACAACTAACACGTGGAGCGTGGCCTGCGAACTGGAACCCGGAGGACAATTCCAACGGAAGATCTTGGTAGCAGTTGCTGAGAGGAGCTGGGAGCTTTTTTCGGATTGTGAAAAAGTTAAGTGACGGCAAAACTATAGACATTTTAAGTTATAGTATATATTTCTAGACTTTTAAATAATTATTAAGCTAAATTTTAAGCGACAACATACCTATATTTTTATTGTTATTAATAGACTTATATGTAAGTAATAGACTCTGAAAATTTCAGAATTTTTGGTTAGAAATTGACTGAGATATAGACGTTTTACTAGAAAAAATTCGTATTTTTGATGCATGTTTACGTAATTTGAAACGTGTTTTCAGCTTATTAATCTTAAGTAAATTTAATTATATAATTAGATAGATAGTTAGACTAGACAGAAAAAATCTTATACCAAAAAGAATTTTGGAAATCGGACAAAGGGTAACCGAACTATAGACAGTTTAAGTTTTAGTAAAATTCGAAGTTACAATAACAACGCGTCACAGTGGCACCTACGTCACAGTGACGTCAACTGTGCTGACGTACCAGGGACTTAGAAAATTCTCGAAGTTGGAATTAAAACTTTTATTTTCAAGCTAGCTTTGTAAAGGTGCAAAAATATTATTGATACCATATTCTAAAAATAACGGCGTTGCTGCATTTTCTTGCGCCACTTCTTCTCCCAGCGCCAACGCTTTAAGTGAGATTGACGTGATAAGTTGGAAAAGAAGTGGCGCAAGAAAATGCAGCAACGCTTCTATCTAATAGGGTGTTAAATGAGGGAGGACCGACTTATTACATGCTCATTCGACTCATCATCTTACTTTTCAGACGATTGTGTAATCGGCCTAAATTGTCTTAACCAACCAGAACACATCGATAACATAAAGTTGTTTCCCCGTGGGATTCGAGAGTGGGGAACCTTAGCTTGGGCCGTCACTTACGTTTACGCGTTTGCAGACCGCAACGAGGGCGCCCAGTTGGGCCGAACGGCTCGTTCAGCTGCAGCAATGGTCCTATAGTCCCTAACCAATTTAAGACACTAACTACTACTACTTCGAAGGGCGTTATTAGGTGGGAGAAGAAGTGGCAGAAGAAACTCCCACAGCGCTTCTATCATTGATAGGTGAGCATCGGCCTGGTACGTGCCGATATCTACCGTAAGAATTGCGTTCCCGCTCTAACCGTCGGCGAGAGCGGGCTGTGTCTGATTCGTTTAAGGGAGTGAGTAGTAGACGACGCTTCTCTTGCGCGACGGTGCTGACGTCGTCTAGTTCGTTTAAAGCATGGCGTGGTCTTCGCATGGTGTCATTTTTTCTATGGTATTCGATAGACTTATAGTCCACGGTTTGAACTATAAGCGGGTTGGGGTGCTCAGAAGCCGTGTCAAAATATCTCTGAGTTAACCTTTTACAACAGTGGGCTATTGGCGGTAATTTAAGAACAAGATGGAGATCAAGATTTCTAAAGTACCAGGGAGCACCCGTGGCACTGCGCATGAAACGATTCTGGATCACCTGCAGGCGTTTGATTTTATGTGACTCTGCCTGTAAGAAGACAAGGCAGGCGTAAGTTAAAATGTGATGTATAAAGGTTTTGTAGATAGTCACTTTGTTGCGAAGCGACATCTTACTTTTTGAATTTATTAGGTGAATCAGACGAGAAAGGACGAAGGCTGCTTTCTTTCTCACACGTCTGATATGAGGAACAAAAGGGAGTTTTAAATCTAATGTGACACCAAGGTACTTAGTTTCGGTGACCCAGGGCACTGGATCACCTAGCAATTTAATTTTAGCTGGGAGGACGGGCCTGCCTTTTGAGAAAAGGATTGCAGAACTTTTTACTGGATTGATATCGATTCTCCAGACCTTGAACCAGACACTGAGTGCGTCTGCCGCTGTCTGGAGACTTCGGTGAATATTAAAGGGGGCTGTAGTGAGAGGCAAATATGCATGTATCGTCTGCGAATAGAGCAAGAAGTACATCTTTAAGGACGGGATTGATTACGCAAGAATTTAAATGAATATTAAACTACAATTTCTTACCGATTGTAATTGTTGTTAATAAAATATAAATACTTCTTTTTCTTTTCGAACGGTGTTGGGTTTTACGATCTTTTTATGAATTCATTATTATTTTAACAATTTCTGTAAATATTACATTAGTTTAGGTTTTTTTTTGTATCAAAATTAAATATGAAATATTTCTTTTCTTTTAAAATTTCTACAAATATTATTTTTTAAAGTTTTTATTCCAATTCATAAATATGAAACTTACATATTTTGTTTTTAAAAGGGTCATACATGAGATTTCCTCAAATTTGTATACATATGCCATTTTGACCGATTTCTCAAATGAAGGAGGTCCTCAACATGCGCGACACACTGTAGTTTCGATTTTGTTCATTCTTTTTTAAATGATAGATATTAGCTTCCCATTGGGCCTTTTTTTAAAAAATAATTAAAGTACTCATACTTTAATAGATATTTTAAAAATGAAAAAATACGGCACCAAAAATCTCAACTGCTGACAAAACCGTAAAAGGTAGACGCAAAGTATTTTTTACGTAATTGTCTTCATAAATTGGCCTATAATAAAGAGTGCAATGGCATATATCTATGTTTTAAAATAACGCACAGTAACCATTTTAGAGTAAACATTTTTAAAAATTGAAATCAGGCACATTTAAAGCCTATTTAAGATAATATAGTTTAAGTTCACATAAAAGTTATTTTATTAAAAAAATTCTTCGCTCTATGTGCATAAAACGTGTCACAGACGAAATTAAATAAACATCTTAAAAGATATCAGATATTTAAAATGCGGTGACAGAAAACGCGACGCAATTTCGTACGGCGAGCACGTTGTTACCTGCTTATTTTGCGCAAAATACGCTGTTAGTCATATTGTTTTGTTAAAACTTTACTTGTTTGTATATGTTATCCAGTTATTATTATTCTACTTTGGTATTTTGAACTTCTTTTGTTTTCAAGATGCATGGGGGGAAAATATTGATGGACTATAAATCAGATTAAAGTCTGTTTTCTTTGCCATACGCAAGATTACGCAGCTCAACGATGGGACAACTGCCTCTGGTTCTTTACGCGTTCTTCCATAGCATCAATTAATGTTCAGTTTTGCTATAAAGACACAATATTTAAACAGCATATAATTATATTTTTATGAATCGATTATAAAACATACATTCAGAAAATTTTCTGTAATGTACGGAATACACTCTGTGTCACTGAACACTGATAATGTAAATACGGAAACGACGGCACGTTTAGCATTTACATTGCAATCACGTTACTTATGAGCAAAGTAATTAACAGAGAAATAACTAATTATTAATAACTAGATTTCAAAATTAATTTATTTGTCGTTGAGTGAATACTAATGAATTACTTAAATCCTTGCGTACACAAAATGCATGATGAGTTCATTAAATTATTGCTAACGTGACAAGCGTGAATAACGGCTTATCCAACATACACTATGGTATATTAGTCTGCAACAATTCATTGCAATTATCAATATTTTTTTTGCATCCTGAGTTTATAAAAAAATATTTGTATCATCCTTACTGTTCGTTTAAAACGATATGTTTTTATGTAATACTGATCATATTCAGTATTTATAAGTACCCTTGATCTTTAATTAAAAACCTACAGGGAAAAAACAAAAAAGAACGTATGCGTAAAGACATAAATTAAGGCGAAGATATATTATAATTAATAAAATTATTTAATATTCAAAAACAATTATATATACTTTTGGTTGTATGCTTTTAGTCGAGCAAATAAAAATATATGAAAGCATTAATTTGTTTTTTAAATGTCAATTCCGATCAAGCTGAGATCAAAGTTGATTTATCTACTGAAATTATTTTCGTAAAAAATAATATTTAATTTGAAGCGTATGTGGAATACATACGTCTTAAATTAAATATTATTTTTAATTTATTATTTCAAATATATGGTAATTTATTTTTCCGATTTTTAAAGTCTTTAAAGTAATTCCTCTCGTTTTAATTCCCTGATAGGCTTAAACTATGCTATACACAATACAATAAAGTTCAAGAGCATATATCTATATTTTAAGTATAGCCCACAATAACCTTTTTGATGGAAACACTTTATTACGACATTTTAATTAAATGAATCGCTTAAAAAATATCAGAATTTTAAACGGTGGAAGAAATCGCGGGATAATTTAAGACAAAGGGCACGTTGTCACCGAATTATATAACGCATAATGATTTGACTGTTTTAAGTCAGTAATATATTTTTTTAATTTCACGTGTTATACTTTACATAAGACTGAGTTTAATGTAGTCGTTCTCCAAATGACCACCAATTTAGTAGCCACAAATAAAAGGCACAAACCGTTATTAATTCTTATCTATAGTTTTCAGTTTCAGAACAAAAGAGAACATAGAACAGAGCCTTGGCCCTTTCAAATGGTACTTTTCATTTCTTTTCATTCGAAGGTTATTATTCTGCCCGAAACGTTGTTTCAGAGTATTTGAAAATGGATTAATTCAATTAAATTAAATAATATGCCCGAATGGAAACTAAACTAAAGGACCAATAATTTAAACAAATGCCTTCAAGAGCGAACTGTGTGTAGCCATTTCTTGAAATCTGGTTTTAATGCACGAGGGATCTGTGATGATGAACACCTGGCGGCTGAGCTACACCATGTTAAGCAAGTACTGCGAGACAACAAGCTCGCTGCGCCACGGCAGCGTCACAGTGACCGAGTGAAGGCAGCCACAGTGGAGCGAGTACCTGCTGTTCTACCTTTTGTGAGAGGCGTAACTGACAAGATTGACTACATTTTGAGGCGGGCTTCAATCAAAACTTATTTCAAGCCGCTGAAGAAGATTGGTCAATTCCTACCACCTGTCAAGTGCAATATTCCTCTACAAGACCCAGGAGTGTACAAGCTAGATTGTGACTGTGGCCTCTCTTATATTGGACAAACGAAGCGAGCAATAAGAACCCGCGTAAAGGAACATATAGCTGACATTAAACATAGAAGACCCAACAAGTTGGCAGTGTGGACCATACCTAAATCACAAAACCATTACATCAGATTTGATCGACCACAAATCCTCGCTAAAGAACACCGATTCTTACCAAGGATGATCCGTGAGGCTATTGAGATTAAAAAACATCCAAATTTCAATAGAGAAGATGGTTGGGTTCTACCACCTGCTTGGGATCCCATAATTAATAAATTAAAATTTAAACCCAAGCATAATACCACTGCTGGCTGTAAAGATAAAATCAGTTCATTTTGCATAGGTCGGAGTACAGATTAAAAATAATTAATAAAAATTAAGATCTGGAAACCCCGCTTCAGCACTGGCAAGAAGACCCATGACATCTCAGTCTACCCCGTGACCACGGCCGCTGGAAAGTGTTCGAAACGTCGGGAATTTAATATGTAAAATAAACGCGATAAAATCCGTATAGTAATTTTATTTAATAATGTATAATATTCGCGCAAGCAATAGAAATAATTATCTGGTTTTAATATTTAGTAAATAGCCTTTAGGGTTTTTAATTTTCACGGTGGTACTTGCATTTCTAATTTGTGACTTCACATAAAATTTTATATATTGTAATATGTTATATTTTGTAAAATAACTTATTTAAATTGTATATTTAATACATTTTTACAAGAATTCAGTTTCGTTAAAAAATGCATTATATCTAAATCTAACTTTGTGTAATAATTATTTTCTAGTTGGTTAGGAAAATGTAAGGCCGACCACCCAATTGCCTGAAAAGAATGATGTGCGTTTTTAGTTTATGCCAGCGTTCACTAAATAATCGACAAAAAAAGTGACTTTCAACCTTGTACTTGTTAATATTCCCCATAAACATAACTACTGATCATAACATGATTTCATAAAAATAAGATAGATGGACGTTTTTTTAATAATCAATCGCTAATACTCTCTAAGATATTAAAAATTACTCAAATACGTTGCAAAAATTACAAGCTTTGCCCAATTACATTGAAAAACTAAAAATTTTCCTAAAACAATATTTTTTTAAACTGTAAGTAAGACTTAAGAGGTTAAAAATAAAAATAAATAGTTTCAGTGGCTTACGTATTGGTGATTCTTAACATATGCCATCATACTTAAACATTTCAATATGAAAGAGCATAAACATAAGCTTCTCGCGGATTAAATATTAATCTTTAACCTTAATGCTGTGTTATACATACAAATGAAGCTGAAGATCCAGTTGATAAAATTATGGAAGTGTCAAGGTAGTCTTAAATTAATTATATATACATTTTTACCGACCGACTTCTAACAGCATGCAACGGTGACAATGTGACAACTTCAAAAACTACATCGCGGTTTTTACCATTGCATTTTAAATCTCTATTATCTCTTAAGATAATCATGGAATCAAAATTAACTGTATAGTATGTTTTATGCATAAAGAATGTGAATTTTAATAAATGCATTACCTTTTGTGCATACTTATATTATATTACCTTATATAACCTTGAGCTTCGAATATGCCTCATTGCAACTTTTAACAATGTTTTACATAAAAATGCATATTGTACGTTATATATAGTAGCGGACTTTATCAGTTTAGGTAGTACAATTACGTAAAGTATTCCTTAGGTTATTTTTTGCTTTTTATTTCTTGTAAATTAATTTTGTGATATATATTTCATTGATTCAACTACTCATTGTAGCTTTGCATCTATATACAAAAGTACAATGAGGCCCCCATATTAATCGGTTGACAAGTAAACTAAGCTCTGCAGCTTACGCAGTGAAGAAATTTTATTGTTAACAGATGTTGAGACAGTTCGTTTGGTATATTTCAACTATTTTCATAGTAGTATGTCTTATGGCATTCTACTGTGGGGAAATGCGGCAGATACAAATACGATCTTTGCCCTCAAAAACGTGCAATTCGTGCAGTCTATAATCTGGGCCCCCAAGAATCAAGTTGTTTACAGAAATAAAAATAATGACCGTTAGTTCTTAATACATATATGAATTAATACAAATTTAATTCTTAAATTAATAGACTGCGAATGATAAGTAAGTCTTTTATGGGAAAATGTACATGTTTTTACAACAAAATCCCAGTAAAAAAAAAGGTGGTCTGCAGGTTCGTTTCAATATTACATAATACGTTGTGCCTTCAAATTGTTTGTTACTTTTTTTCGAAAGCTGACATAAACAATTGCCCGGTGAATATCATTCGCCGGTTCTTCTCAGGTCTGAGGCATCCATTTCCGAACCGGTTGTAGCGTGTTTGACAATCAATTAGCAGGTGCTCACTTCTATATTGAATAAAGATATTTGAATTTGAATTGTATCACATTTGCCGTGGCTGGTATAGAATCGTAGTGCCCTAGTTATGATTAATTAATTGGGAACAGCTTGAACGAAAACAATATGGTTTCGGAAATCTATTTAGAAACTTGGTTCGATTAGGGTTCATGCTAAGCAAGTTATAGTTAAAGTGTGTGAGAGAAATATTTAAAAAATACTCAATAGGTACCTACAACGTAAAATGGTAGTCAAAACAAATTTTTATTTAATAATACTTATGAGGTGTCCGTTAGTTATAAAATATACTTGCCATTTCTGAAGCATAATTAAATTATAAAGAATTACAGAACTATGCAATAAATAAAAGTGTTTAATGTACTTTATGATTAATATATATTTTAACTGATGAGTAAAAGATTTATAGAGATGTTATATATATTTATAAATATATATTTATATATAATAGAGATTTATAAAAGCTTTTAGTAGTTCGTGATTAAATGTGTCTTTTTAAATTTAGTCTTTTTTTAATACCTATAAATGTACCTATTTTCTCTACGTTTATGGTAAAGAAAATATCTGAGAACACATGTACTGGTTTTGTTTTCAAAATGCATGTAATGTGTAAAGTTCATAAACCGATCAACATTCATTATCATTAACAGCCTTTATTCGTCCACAGCCATTCCCCCCTGGTCGGAGGTTGAACAACGCTCCGTCTTCCCAAATGTGGCCTCCACTGCAGAATCTCAGTGGCCCAGCGATTATTCGTCCTCCTGACAATATAATCAGCCTACTGCCACTTCAAGTTAATCCTTAGTAAACATAAACATCAGCGACATAAACATATACTTGGCACGAAATAAGATTTCTATACATTTGTTCCTTTCTTTGCTTGTAAGCGAATTGTTTTGTTTATTGGTTCTAATAATATATTACGCTGTAGCGTAAAATACTAATAGGGCCAATAAACAAAATTCTCTCTGGGTTGTTCTCTAACATATAATTATAGCTCTCCGTCATCAGAAATTGAGTGAACTACTGAAACTATTTATTCACTAAAAATAAGCAATCATCTTGAGCTGACCCTTAATCTTTACTGTTTTGAAATATATTATTAAGGCCATGCAAATTATTCAAGACATATTTTAAATATAAATTTATTAATGTAAATACCTAAAAAATTCGAGATATGCATTAGAAAACAATGTAATTAACAAAAAAAACTAAACGCTGACAAAATATGTAAGAAGGCCTCTAATTATTCAGGTTGTCTTCAACGCTACTCAAAAAATTTAACGCACAATCGATTTGATAAATAGTGAAGAAACCAGTGGAAATGTCTCGATTAAATACATGGTTTCGTTGAATTTTTGACTGACTTTGTAATAGAAGGAGGTACTCAAATCGGAGCCTATGCTTTGTGATAAGTTGTGTAATACACATTTGAGAAATTAAGAAAATAACGATGTCTAAAATCAAAAACTCGTAAGATTAAATTGCGAACGCTGGCTCAACCTTCACACATAGACATAAATTATGTTCTACATTTTGCACTATTCGAAATAGCCTACACCAAAGTTTGTGAAAGCATTTATCTGTGTATTAAGAATAACCCACAATATGCATTTAAAAGGAAAATAAAAAAAACATTGAGGCATATTTATAGCTCATTTGTATGTAAATACACAATGTGTATGTAAATACATATAATTCATTTTATGTGAAATAAACATGGTATATACGGCATTTTGATATATGGACGCCTTAAAAGATATCATATTTATAATGTGCGTCAGGTGAAAACGCGAGTTAGTTCCAAGGAGAGAGTGTAATTTTTACTCAAAAATTTATTGCGATTGTTATATTTAACATTTCATGTAGATCAAAATTACGATTTAAAGTAAAACACAAATATGTATCTTAATTGTGATAAGTACTAAACATTTCTTCAACGTATTCATAAAAACGGTATGTTTGGTATAGTGCATAGTTGCGAATCCTTTTCTTAATTTTTGTCAATAATTATCTCATAATATTTACTCATTGTGTTTAAACGTGAAGAAGAATACTTATGGTAGGTCTCTTTTTTCAGGGGATTCTTTTTTCCGTCTGGGTACGTACTACCAGGTGCCTATTACTGCCCCAAAGCAGTAGTGTGAAAAGACTGCTGTGTTCCGGTTTGAAAGGCACCGTATCTAGCTTTTTCACTGGGTAAAGAGACTTAACACCCTATGTCTCACGGTAGGCAGCGCGTTGGTGATACCACTAGTATTGCCGATGTCTATGGGCCTCGGTGCCCACTTCCCAACGGGTGGACTAACCGTCCATCTGATGGGAAGCCTGACCGTCCGACCGTCGACCGTCTGCTTGCGTAGGCAATAAAAAAAAGAACCAAGGCAGGCCTGACACTTAAAATCATTTTAGGCAGTTAAAAAAGTTGGTTGGCAACACAAATATACATGAATTAGTGATGTTTAAAACTAAACACAATTACCTTATTATTATCGTTTTATTGTAACGAAATTTATTACTATGCATTAATACTAGCGACCCGCCCTTGCGTCGCACGGGAGCTATGCTGATAGCAAATATATGTAGGCATATTAAGCATGTTTTATACATGTAAACCTTGCTCTTCAATCGCTCTATTTATTAAAAAATCACATCAAAATCCGTTGCGTAGTTTGAAAGATTTAAGCATACATATATACATTGGAACAGGGAAAGCAACTTTGTTTTATCCTATGTAGTGATTATAGCAATTTTATATGTATTTAGCATAAGAAAGAAATATTATTTTTCTTATTTTTATTTTTTAATTGTATATGTGGATTCATTTCGATTCCTTACTTTTTGTTTTTATTCTTATTTCTTTCCTACTTTACCTTAAATTTTCCTAACTACCTCTGTATGGGAAGGAAAAGGTTAACTGGTGGAGAATGCCATAAAGCATTAAATGCGTCCTAACTAATTGTGCCGATATTTTTACCGTTATTACATTTTTGTTAAAGAAATCATTTATTTCATGTTTTACATTGGTGCATAAATAAGATTCCGTCCGTTAACAGTTATTCAAAATAAGTTCTTGCAACATGCACCTAAATTTATTAAAATTAATATTCGAGTTATACAAAATGGCTAACAATATATATTTCCACATGCTAAGATGAAATGAACCTCTTATACTAACCAATTTATTAAGAGCACAGCTTGGCGGTAAAATATTGCTTAAATAGAGTTTCACTCTAAGTAAGTAAAGGAACAAGATTTGGGGAAGATTTAAAATAAAGAAACAAAGAAAATGTTTATGTGGTATATAAACACTACAATAATTAATACAATAATATAAGATTGAAGCAACAAAACAGTATTCACTCAGCGTCATTTTTCAAAATCAAAAACTCTGTGTATGCTGATTTTCAGTGGGACTGGTTTACAATCGAAGGGACATAGGACAATAATTAATAGCAAAACAAATGAAGGGCTTAAAAATGTACACTTGAAAATGACAAAAGTAGAAAAAGAAATCTAAGGTATAATGAAAGAAGACAAATTTTAACAAATAATTATGACCGACTTTGAACATTAAATAACTAACAATATTTTGCGCAATATAAGCCGGTGACAGCGTTCCCTCTGCAAGAAACTATCACAGGGTTACTGCCAATGCTTTAATTAATATCATTTAATCAAAATGTTATGTTTGGCTCTTTTTATGCACATAGAATTAAAAATTGCCTTAAACGATGTTAGAATATATTGCAATCTCCAAAAACTTGCTTCAAATGGCTATTGTGGGTTATTTTTAAAACATATAAATATGCGCTTGCGGATTTTATTATAAACCATTTTTATTTTATTGCCTACGCAGGCAGACGAGCAGTCGGGCAACCTGATGAGAAAGCAAAACGACTATATATATATATATATATATATATATAATCGTTAGTTAACGCACGCAATTGTTATAGACTAAAGCATTTATACAACATAATACAAAAAACAGAACAATTGCAAATGAGAATCTGGTTTTAGGAGTAAAAGTATGAACATGTATGCGACCGCCAATGTGCTCTAAGCAACTAGGATCGTCTCAATGATAATATCCCGCGCAAAATCTACCTCCGCCCACACACGTCGAAGTCATATACACTGGAATCGACCTTGGATAGTAATGGTTAGATCTTACTTGAATCAGCGAAGGGAGTGCACCCATAATCCTGTCCGCACCGTCAATGTCAGCACTAAACGACATATTTATATAAAACATCACTTAACTATTCATATTTTATATTATCACTATATGAATATTATACTGTTCGAACATTATTAACTTCGACACTCAAATTGATTATGGTTTAATATTATTTCAAATAGTGACCTCATAAAAATACCATTTCTGATGTACTAAGTGTGTGTAAATCGATTTGTTTTGGTTTTTTTTATCAATGAAATTGATGAAACTACCATTAGACAAATTTCTTTTAACAAATAACTAACGACGACTTCAAACAGTAGTAACTAATGTTTCATTGTGTTTATGTCCGCTTATATTTGCATAACATAAACGGATAACAACGTGCTATTTGCATAAATCTGCCCTAAGATTCCTGACGCCGTATTTGCAATCTCTGATATGCTTTAAGGTATTGCTTTTATTAAAATGTCGTTTATGACACTTTTACTGCACGAGGAGCAAGGATTTTTCAAATATATATTCTTCTACAAGAAAAACACTCACGGATTTCTTTATAGACCAATTTAAGAAGTAAAATTACGTATAACTGTTAAAGTTTAGCAACAGTTTGCGATTTAATCGCACAGGGATGTGATTTTTGACGAAATACCAATCCGCTCAACGTCTTGAATTAAGATATTACGTCATGTTTACCCAGTAGACAGTAGTGTTCACAAACTACTGCTTTATGGCAGAAATAGGAACTACGGTAGGTACTGCTATCGGTTGTTAAAAATAGACCTGCCACTTTCATTCTTTGTTATCAATGTATTTCACTTTTTTTATGGTAAGTTTTTGTTTATTTATCATAATATTGGCATATAAATAATTCTGCATCAATAATCTGTAAGTCCACAAACATCTTGCTACATCAAATCATTTAGATCGAGAAAATGGGCCTGGTCTGGATAAACTCTCTTTGGCCTTCAGTATTAATAGTTTAATATCAATGTTCTAATGACGCACTGTATTTTTATTGTATCTGACAGTTTAGTTCGCAAATAGTGTTGTGTACATAATTGAGTAGTTTGTTGTGTACGATTACCAAACAGATAAATATAAAAGTAATGTAGATTAAACGTGTACAAGGTAGAGGGTTAGCAAATACTTTAGAATTAATGAAATTTTCAATAATTTAATCCACTTTTTTATTACAAATAATACGAATCGTTGTTGTGAAAATAACTGAATTAAATTATCTCACGCTTAGCAAGTTAACGCTTAGAACATGCACTTTCTTTTGCATACAACATAATTTAATTGGGTTTCCGGTGCCCTTTTTACATGGCTTGTAATTTAAATGTAATAATCAAATCGTATTTTAAACTGTAATTTTTATTTACGCATACCTTTTTCTAAGCCGTAAGATATATATTTAATATTATTATTTTGTTGCCTTTTTGCCGAGTTTTTCTTATCCGTTTCAGCCATTAAAATTTAATTTATATACCTGAATGATCATCAAAAGACGATCAATTCAAACAAAAGCCTTTCAGAGTGAACAAAGTGAGGACCTTTTTACACAATTTTATTTTAATATCCGATGGATAGTCGCACAATTTTTATAATGTTAATACAATTTTTAATTTGTAAATTCCTATGTCTCTAGTGTCTTTGTCTCTAAATTTTGATATAAATACCTTAAGTCGTTATAACTATAAACGCCGAATTATTTTTGGTTATTCGTTACAGCATTTTTTTTAGAAGATATTGTGTAAAACTAAAAGACGCGGCATTTTAAAAATGTTTTTGTTATTATTTACCTATGGTGAACATCTTCAATGTCATCCTGCTTTTCTTTTTGCATAACTTTAATTGCTGATGCTTTTTAAATATAAACAACAATTATATGCAATAAATTGCAATTGAAAAATATGTAAAATGGAAAATGTTATAATTGCGATCGTTTCCATTTCAAACGCTGTGCCACCGGGCCGAAGTGATACTAATGCAAAGTTACACAGCGACTGCAAATTGCCGACACTCCGCATGCACTTTAAACAGTTAATTTGTAAACATATAGATAAAGTAGTCAACCACAGTAAACCTCTTCCCAGCAGAGGTTGCAAAAGCAAAAATCAGCAACGTACACGGCCAGTCCAATCACTGCCGTAAGGGTAGGCCGTGTAATGTGGAGGACATTCGAGCTGAACGAGGAAGGACCCCTCTCTAGACTAGACCTGTACCTAGACTCCAGACCCAACGGGGTTCCCGTCACTTAACCTTACACACCACACTAGTAGGGATAGCATACCGACAACCGTAGTTTAACGCTTACGAGCATAGCTATAACACACACCCGGCACACAAACTACACCCGCGTTCATCGCGATCTCACCGACCCCTGCAACCGATTAAAACAGTCAGTGCCCCGTTTCGTTAACAGATCGTCGATGATCCTTAGGAGACGCTTAAGAATGCCTAACTTACTTAACTTTTGTACGTGGGCCTTTAATTTAAGACTAGTCACCCGGTTGGTGGGGACGGTAACTTATCGCGAACTCTGCAAGATATACCTTACCAAAGACATGAGTCGTATATAGAGACGTAATCGCTTTAAGACGTTTTTAACCGTTGTCGTCTAGGTAAACTTCTTAAAAAGGAAAACATTAGGTAATTATTTTGCGGTGACATGACGTGGGCTGCAAGTTCGTACAAAAAGTGTTCACTTGTTGAAATTCAGCTGTTATTTGCTTATTGTAACAGCTCTCTTAATAATAATAAGGCTTTATCGTGTTTTTTATTTTGTTTTCTAGTAGATTATTATAAAATATCAACTAAGATTAAAACTTACATCTTTATTACAATTTAATGATTGAAACTAATATCAGCTAGATTTTACTAAAACTTACAATACCTCGTGCATTCTAGGTATCGGTCATTTGTTTTATAAGTTTATAAATTCATCGGTAAAGCAAGATTTATTCTTTATTTCAACTTATTTGCCTTATTTGAATTCCAAAAATCAGGCCAAATTCCAAAATGTTTCATAGTATTTGTTTAAAACGCTTAAGTTTAACCGTCAGTTACGATTTCCTCATGCTTCTTGTAACCAAGATTTATCTAAGATAACTATCTAAGATAGTCGTTGGTTTTAAAAAAAATTTTCTTCCATTTTATTTGTCAAAAAATCTTAGAATTTTTTTTTCATTTTTAAATTCAAAAAATTAAATGACGCAACCACGAAAATAACTTTTGTAACTAGTCAGGCGGAATATCTGGCATATATTTGAGAAGTCAAATTAAAAACGAACCAAACTGTAGGGTATTCTACGCAAAGCCCTTCGTAGGTATTAGCAACAAAGAGACATTAATCAGTCCATTGCTACTTCTGCAATCGGTATATAGTAGATAGTTTTTAGAGTAAAAATAATCTTTCCGAATGCGCATCTAACCACCGTAGCCACGCCCTCCCCCCGACGCCATCAAGTGGCAAGAAGAGAGAAGACGTCGATCCCACAGTGCAGTGTTGTGTATTGTAGTGTCAGTGTGTGCCGGAGTGACAGTGTCGACGCGTTTGGCGTATGCGCCTGAGCGTAGATACCTGTGTAGCCGACCGGTAAGTCGTTTCCATTTTTCCCCCATCCACAGGCTGTTTCAGTTGAGATGTAGGGACCCATATACTGATAGTTTCTTTTGCAACGTTACACCGCGAACGTAGATAATTAACACGTACGCCACCCACGTGGTATTAATTAGAGTCAGTTATAACGTCGCTTGCCGCACTAGGCAGCAGTGTAGGTATCCACCTAGCGTTCCTAAAGCGCTAGAGTTTTTCACCAACGTTAGGTTTACACCTCCCTGCTCACTGGGGCGGGGACGGTAGGGCACAACCCCTGGCTTCACCGGGGATGTTTGCACGATTGTACTAACTATTTAACATAGTTCAACTCAAAAACGCAATGGAGTCAGTCACCCTAAGTGACCTAGGCCTCGATTTCGAGGACCTGAAAGATCATCCGCCGGCGAACACACACACATTACGCGCGATCCACAAAGCCCTTACCGCGCAAGGGGGGCAAATCGTCTACAAGTGTACACCATGCTCGACGAGAGCAACCACAACCGCGTCAGAAAAGTGTCTCACCATACACTCGGACACCCTTTCCCCACTTACCTGGCCCAATAAATCGGACTCCGAAATGGGCTCGATAACTCCCGCCCAGTCACTGAGGACGAAGACGTAGGAGGGTTCCTGCCCGTCAGTTCGCGCAAAAAGAAGCGCAAGAGCAGGGCCTCCCCTTCTACCTCACCTATTCCCGATTCGCCAACCAAGGCGCCTAAAGCGTCGGCAGAAATATTATCGGCCTTTAGGCCATCCAAATCGGCCGCAGAGTAAATCCCAGCCGCCTCACGGCAAACCATTCCGGCCGCCTCACGGCCAATAACATCAGCTTCGCTAAGGCAAGTACCGCTGCTTCACAGCAAACACCTGCTGCTTCACAGCAATCAACTGCTTTACAGCAATCAACTGCTTCACAGCAACCAATCATCTCACCTAGGGATAAGAAACCTCCGCCGATGTTTATTCGGTCTAAGAAGAAATGGGCAGAGCTTCGGTCCGCGCTGTCCAACAAATATAAATTCACTGCGGCCGACTCAAATCAGGGGATTAAACTCCAACTAGAAAATAGTGACGCTCATCATCCAGTCGCGTCGTATCTGCTTAAGAACTACTACTATTATCACACATAGGCGCTCCCGGAAGAGCGCATTCGGACAGTCGTCAAAGGACTGTCGAAGGAGATACCCACAGAGGATATCTACAATTATATCTAGGGACAAAACATCCCAATTTACTCGGCCTTCCGCCTAACTCATACCAAAACAAAAAAAACTTTTAATGTAGTCCTTCTGACCCTCGAACGCTCCATTGAGGGCTAAACGGTGTACGACCTACGCCACATATGCGACATAAGTCACATTTCTTTCCATTCTTGGTGACCCTAGACCCAGAGATAGGGAAGTACTCACCACATACGCCGGCATGCATAAACTGCCAAAGCACCGGCCACACGGCCAACTACCTAGGCTGCCCCAAAGCGCCAAAGTGCAAGGCACCACCACCCTCATCCATCCCAAGGCGCCCTCAGGTGCCTCCCCTCACATTCTTCCCGCCCCGCCGAACTATTCCAGCGTGCCAACACAATCAAACGCTCCGCGTAGCGCTTCAATGTCCACGTGGCAACCACCACCGCCACCTCAAGCAGCGCCGAGTGCTTTACGTGGCGCCGCACCACAGACAAGCGCTCCGCGTAGGGCCCCACAGTTTGCTAGCCATAGCATATATGGCAGCCACTTGGAAACGTTAGCTGGACAGATCGACTTCGCAGAGCTCGATCGCCTTAACGCAGAATTCGACGCCGTCGACGGAAACTGCGGAGTCCGCCTTGCCATACTTCGTAAGTATGGGCAACTAGTCGACTTAATTTCAGGAAATAAATGAATAGTACGCCCATACTAAATAGAGAAAACGGCCCGGGCCGTCTAAAGCCACGCGCAGTGAATATATCCTTCTTTAACGCAAACGGTCTCGCGGAACAAAAGACCGAAGTTTCAGTTTTCCTTCGCGAAAACGACGATGACATTGTACTAGTGCAGGAGGCATTCCTAAAACCCGGTAGAAGCGATCCGAAAATCGCTAATTACAACATTATAAGAAATGATCGGACCGGCGCTTCACACCTTGGCACGCTCATTTATTATAAAAAGTCACTGCACTGTATAGCAATCGACACGCCGTCGACGTTAACGCATCTAGAAACGCATCGATTTGGCTAGCCATGACAGGACACGCACTTATTACCATAGCCTCGGTCTACTTACCGTGTAGAAGCTCATCCGAGATCATTCAATCCGACTTCAAGACGCTATCCCTGGGAGGCACCGTCATTCTGGCTGGCGACTTCAATAGCAAACACGATCGTTGGAACAGCTACAGAATCAACTCGCGAGGTTCAGCACTGGATGCACTGTCAAAAATACTTAATTTCAGTGTCGTTGCACCGTATAAGCATATACACTATCCGCACATGGTAGGCCACAGATCGGACGTACTTGATATTGCCCTCTTTAAAATCGTCAATCTCGCCTTTAGAGGTATAGAGGTCATAGAACATCTAACATCCGATCATCGTCCAGTCATTCTTAAATTAGGACCCCCTGACTCCCAGAATATCATGTCCAAAAACATAGTTGACTGGCGCAAGCTCAAATCATAGCTAGATTGCACTAGCTCACCACACCTAGATGCCATCCCGAAAGTCCTGCACAGTGCTAATGACGCGAATCTCGCTGCACATGCGCTCACAAGACATGTCCAAAGTGTCGTCGAGGCCTCCTTGATACAAGTCCCGGTGGAGGAAAACCCCCGCTGGGCCTTGCTAAACGACATAAAGGACCTTTTGCGACGCAAGAGGGCGATTCCTGTGATCACGAGACGGAAGCTGCCGACTGTCCGATTCGGCCATGTGGAATCACGACGAAACCGGAATACGGTGGGAGCAGATCGATTAGATTTGCCTCATCGCGATTTACTTCCTTCGGCATACCGAGCAAAGTTAAGGTTGTACACGAAATCTCAACTCTGAAGCTCCATCTAACCAGTGCTCTTTCAGGAATTTTGACGAAGATTTGCCAACTCTGGAATTATGGGTTACACTAAACCCGAACACCCACTTCCACTGCCATGAGATCGATGATTCAACCCTCCTCAAGGGTTATTCCGGAAACAAATACAAGTCGTCAGCATTATCACAATTCAAACTTAGAAAGCATATTAGACCTCTTCAATCGCTCGGATACTCGTATAGGTTTCAACGAACACCTTGCACCCACTTCAGGCATTACCCTCGCAGGGTAATTGTGAAAAAGTTCACGGAACTTCCTCGTCCTAAGGCACTATAAATTTATGAAATCAAGGGCTCCGACCCCATTCAATTCGAGACTTTCAGAATCGAAGCATTCCTCGCTAGAACTAAATCTACAACCTCGAGAGTCGTCTAAAGTCCAGCTAAACACCGAGGTCATCCACTAATCGAGCATTTCCTCGACTCGAAGCTGTGATACCGCTATGCAGATGATACCAATTATTAACCATAGGTCGCTGTCCTGACGTCCACTCATCATCGAGACTATCCTCAGGAATGCGAACATTCCGGATACCGCAGAGAGAATCTAATCCACAACCTCGAGCCAGTCCGTTCACGCGACCCAAAGACCCCGTAGCCTTGGCTTCCAAGTCCTTGACTTCTAATCTCTAACGACTCTGTCACAGCACTCGAACTTGATAATACCCTTATTCGTGGCAGATATACCTGGTCAAATACGAGACCAGTAGATGTCTGACCTTGTAGTCCATAACTCAATCCAGAGCAATTATCCTGGAATGGTTGGAAATGAAGAAAAGAAGATCAATCCCTTCAACAATGCCAGTCCGTTTCGTCACGCGACAAAGATGCTCCTGAACATGATAGCTATAGCCTGCACTTTCCAATGTCCGCTCCTGATGCCCTATACCTTGGGTCAAACATTGACCAACTACCTCGGGAATCTAGACAATTCCAACTTAACAGCTGCACAATATTCGACCGGTTCACACAAACAGAAGCGTTCACTGCCGCGTTTGACTACTTCCATTAATTCAATACAAAACGTTATCCTCGAAAGCGGTTGAACTGATACAAGACCGGTCATAGTCCACTTAATCATACCAACCGTCCTTTCCAATCAAAACAACCATATGATACAGCTTTGTCCTGCGTCGAGAAACAGATTCATACAGATAGACCACTTGGATCGGCCGATACCTGCGCACATTGACTCACCACCTGAAGGTCTGAATTCCAACAATCACTTTTTCTTGAAAATCAAGCATCTTCAATGATTCCGCACTCAAAGTAGGCAACGATCAAGAGCCCGAACCAAGATTCAAGCGCCGCGTTTACGAACCTAAAACAAGTTCCTTGCTAAACGTACCGGTCGAAGGCGCGATGACAGTCGGCGATCTCGATCCGGACGATGGCTCAATCGCTCCAACGTTGAACTCTATAAACTCAAAATACAACACACTTTGTACCTGCGTCGAGGGCAAACGAATACCTATACTAGGATAGACCATACTTAGATATCGGCACGTACTGGCGATTCTCACCACCAGATAGGGCCGGTTGCTAACTTCTCACAAAAAGTCCTTTTTTTTTGCCGTTGGAAAAATCCAGCTTGACGATTCCCCGCCGCCAAAGTGAGGGGCAACGGGATATGTAGGCTCCCCGGACCAAGATGGAGCGGCCGGTATACCCACTAAAAAACCAACGGTTGTTCCTTTCTCGTGTCGCTGTAGCCGGGCCGCGGGCGCTGATGACAGTCTTCGGCGACCCCGGCGCGACGTGGCCCTCGCCTCTTTCGGGCCTCTTCTCACCGGGTGTGTTGGGACACCCGGAACGTCGCTTTAGGCGCCGTGCCGGAACAAACAGCACGGCGCTCCCTCTTGAGCCCTTCTCTGGGCGGCGGGCACCCTCTTGCCGGCCGCCCAGGGGCTCAGTGTCAGGGGGGAAGGTTGCGCGCGTACGCCACTCTTCGGCGCCCTGGCCTCTGTTCGGGATAGCCAGGGCGCTCACGGCCTCCCTGTCCCTTTCCGCGGCCTCCTTCCGGGCCATCACGTCCTCGCAAAAAGCAAGGACGGCGCCCCACGACCTTTCGCTCTCTAGCATCCTGCGCACTACGGCAGGAAGCGAAAGGTCGTGCCCCACGACACTACGCAGCTCTCGGCGTTGCTCGACCCAGGCTGGGCACTCTTCCAGCGCGTGTTGGGCCGTCTCTTCGGCACATACGCCTCAGTGGTGGCATCCTCTGTAGGTCTACCGGCCACGCGGCACAGGTACCTCCGAAACAGCCGTGCCTGAGAGAATCTGCGTCGCGCGGAATGTTAGGAGCCGTGTCCTCTTTCTAGACACCACTTAAGAACGGGGCGTATGGCTTCTATTGTTTGACGGCCAGCGCTGGGGAGCCCAGCCGCAGCTCCCACTCCTGTATTGCAAGGGAGCGCAATCTGTCTCTGCGCCCTTATTTCTTCCGGGCTGGAGTAGCCCCGAGACCTCGCCTCCGCGCTAGAAAGAAGAGTGACGCGAGGATTTCGCGTCTCAGGTCCCAGGGCAAGGAGCCAGCCAACAGGCACGCCGCCTCGCCGGAGATGGTCCAGCTAGCCCCGTACGGCCCGGATCGCCAACACCTCTGGGTTCTTCTCAGTACAGCCGTGCACTCCTTTTGAGGGTGTCGGCTCACACGGGTGCCCCTGTACAGGACCATGGACCTCGACGACTCTGGCGTACAGGCGGCGACAGGAGCTGCTGGGTCCTCCAGTGTTGGGGAGCAGTTCGTCGAGAGCGCCTGCTGCTCGCCACTTCAGGTGCGAGGCGCTCAAATGGGCGCAAAACCCATCGGCGGTCTAGGACTAGGCCGAGATATTTCATCGTCGGCTTGACGTCGACGCGGACGCCGCAAACGATATGTGGGCGTCCGCAGGCGCGTTCCGAGGCCCGTAAAGCAAAGGGCCTCGGATTTTTCGAGCGCCACCTTAGTCCAAGCGCCGGATGCGCCCATTACTTGAGCGACCCCGGCAGTGGCGAGAATCGCAGCCCAGGAAAGTTGGTGCACGGGCGGTGACGAGGTGTCGTCCGCAACAAGTGACGTCGACACCTCGATATTCCGCCACGTAGCACCCAATCGAAACCAACGTTCCACAGAAGGGTCCCAACACCGACCCCTGTGGAACTCCAACGACACCTCGATGGCCCGGAGCCCATCTCGGCACGGGAACTCGACACGTCGATGCGACATGTAGGCCCTGATCACCCTTTTGCAGGAAGGGAGGCACCCGTGGTATCGGAGCGCCCTTTATGCAGGCCCAGGGCAGGGTGTAATGCGTTGGCGATGTCGAGTGACACCGCCAAAACACCTCACCCTGAGACACCGCATCCTGCGTCAGGGACTCGACCTGCAGCACCGCATGGACGGTCGACCGGCCTCTTGCGGAAACCATACTGCCACTCCACCAGATTTGGACCGACGTGCTCCAGGTGCTGGACGATGCGGGCCGCCACGATTCTCTCAAAGAGTTTTCCCACATCGTCCAATAGCACGATCGGCCTGTAGGCGGAGCGCGAGTCCGCAGGACGCCCCTCCTTTTGGATGAGGACGAGTCTGCCTGTCTTCCACCTCTGTGGTATTAAGGCTTGAGCCAGACAGGCAAAAAACATCGCCCCCACTCTGGGCCCTAGGGCCAGCGCTAGCGCGCGTCCCGGAATCCCATTGGGACCCGGGGCGGTGCGTTTTCCTTTCATTTTAAGAAGGGCCGCACCGAACTCTCCCGGGGTGACTTCTGGCGCTTCTGGAACTGGGTCGACCTCATCCGTGCCATTTGGGACCATCGAAGGTGCCGTGCGTCCTCTCGCTGTGGAATAAAGCCTCGGCGATAGCCGTCACAACTGCGGCGCCAGACTCCGGTGAGTAGGGGCCCAAGGACGAAGCCTATTCATCACCATTTTGTAGGGCCGCCCCACGGATCACTCGTCTCAGCGCCGCCAACAACTTCTCTAGCCGCGGCGATCGCCCTCGGCTATTCCCACCTGAGAGCCGTCCTTTGCTGCTGAAAGAGGCGAGCATCGGCCTCAAGGGCCGGGTCCCTGCGCCGTCGTCCCCGACAACGGGTGATTGCTGCCGTGCCACGATGCACTCTCTGCGCAATCGCGGCGATTGCGGGATTCCACCAGTACACCCTGCGTTAGTGAGGGAGACGTTTGGCCCGGGACATCGACGCGTCGCACACCTGTGACATTGCGTCCCGGAGCCATTGTGCCTCCCTTCACATCGACAATATTGAGCGCAGAAACCCACGACTGTACTATTGCCGCCTCCTTCAGCAAGCTCGGTCCAGGCTTCCGAGGCGCCACCTGGGGCCGTCGTCCTCGGGTCCAGCCAGGGCGGTATAGGTGTTCAGGAGGGCGGAGACCCTGAATCGATGTAACGATGATCCGACAGGGTCTCGATGCCCGTCACCACCTTCCAGCCTCTGTATTCGGCGAGCCAGGGCGGGCAGCGAACGATACATCAACGATTGACCCGCCCTGGGCTCGTACACACGTGTTTACCGAACCCCTGTTTAGGACCGACAGCCCGACCTCCAGGAGCCACTCCTCCAGTGTCCTTCCCCGTGCGTCTGCCGCAGGTAAACCCCAAGCCGGTGATTTGGCGTTGAGATCCCCCGCGACTAGCACAGGGAAGGGGCCGTAAGAACGGATCAGTGACCCCAGTCGGTCTAGGTAGCCCTCGAAGTCGGCGAGAGATCTGTTGGGAGAAAAGTACGCTGAAACGACAACAATTTCTCCCAACAGAGCGCCGACGAAGCCTGGACCTTTCTTCACATCCCTCGGTTGAGGGGACCCCGCAGCAGTCCCACAGACCACTGCCGCAGTGTCGGACAGGTCCCCGGCCCAGTTATTGTCGGGGGGAACGTAATACGGTTCCGACACTACGGCCACCTGAATCGACCACTGCGCCATGCTCTGAAACAACAGATCCTGAGCTCTGGCGCAGTGGTTCAGATTTGTCTGCAGGATGCTCAGCGTGGCCATCTTTATTGGATGGCCATTTGAGTCCCTCAGCAGAAGCGCTGGGCTTGGGCACCTGGCTTCAAGCCCAGGCCTCACCTTGTTCCGCCGCTCCTATCGGGTTTGGTGGTGCAGGCCGCACTCCCCAACTTCGTGGCCAGCCGATTTGCTCAGCCGCGGCGCACCGGATGCAGTGCGGCGCGGCCTCGCAGCCTCTGCCTGTGGCCCAGCTGGCCAGCGGTAACAGGCACTGCTGCGGTCGACGCCCGTATAACACTGCTCCGCTACGTGCCCTATTTCGAGGCACCGGAAGCAGCGCATCGGACGCGCCGCCAGCAGTTTGACCTGCACCGAGCACCACCCGATTAGGAGGCGCCCACCACCAATTATTTTCTTGGTGGCTGCAATAGGGCAGCTCACCACTACTCCATCGAGACCAGACCGGACCCGGCGGATTTCTCCGACCTTTACGGAGGTGACCGGGCAGCTGCCTTTTTGCGCTATCGCCTCAGCCACCTCCGTCTTTTCCACCGAATCATCCAGGCCCGAGATGCGAAGATCCGCGCACTTTTCGGGCCTGGATATTGTAGCCACCTCTGGGCCAACCAATTGGCGAAGCTTTTCAGCCAATTGGTTGGCCTTCTCTCCGCTGGCGGCCCCCGGAACCTGGAGGATCCGGGCCCCCGTTGCCGCATGGTGGAAACGGAGGCCATCGATGACGATATCCTCCAGTTTGCATTTCTTCTCACAAAAAAAAAAAAAGTCCTAAAGCAACCTATCGAGCCGAGGTACGGCCCACCGGGGCGCCCTAGATAAGTGTTACTAACGGGTGTATGGACCTGACCAGCGGCTGATCCAGCCGAGGCTTGGTCCTCTTGGGCACCCTCGATCAAGCCCGCTCACGGGATAAAGAAGTGGCAGCCCGAGCTGTGGTGCCCCTTCAGGGGTTCCTTGGAGCTAAGCCACAGAACTGAGGTCTGTGAACATTTAAGCACAGCCCCTCGAACCCGCTGGGTTTTAGCGGTTAACTCCACCAACGTGAGTCATCCGTAAAAAAAAATATAATCTTTCATAGCACAAAGAAAATCATTGTTGAATAACGCATTAAAACCCGTGAAATTAAATCTATTAAATAAATTTTGTTTTTAGTAATTATATACTACATATTTAATTATCGTACGTAATATTTTTATTTATTATAATTAAAAATGTATATTAGTAGTAGCATGTATGTTTGACCCTTGCTTTGAAAACCGGAGGTCGCGCGTTCGAATCCCACGGGGAAAAAAAATTGTGCTTTCGTTGTTTTCTGATTGGTTAGGGTAATTTGTGCCAATCACCCATTTGTCTGAAAAATATGATAATCTATGCGTCGGAAAGGCATGTAAAAAGCCGGTCCACGCACCAACCCGAATTGAACCAGTGTGATCTATTAACCCCCTGATGGAGAAGGCATGCATTGGGGGAGGCCTGTGTCCAGCAGTGGACTCACACAGGCTGATGATGATAATGATGATGAATATATTTATTATTGTAGTTTTGTAACTATCCATAATAAAGATTTCTTCTGTCTTACACAAATTAAAGCAGGCTTTGCTCCGTGTTTCCCGGTTAACGGTGAGCCCTTGCCTTATTTACAATTCTTGGAAAGCGACCTTTTATTAATTAATTTCTAATAAGCTGTCGACCTGTTTTGCCTCACTATACGTACAGGTTCATCTTGTTTTTATATTTCCTATTTTATTACATTATAATACAATGTAAATATTTTTTTTATTAATTTAAGCAATGATATCTATTAAATCTCGTTATATGCTTATAAGCAGGGAGTTCACCTGATGGAATTAGTGCGGGTATCACTGCACAATTTCTTGTTTATTCAATGAATAGTTTATAATTAACTCAATTAAACAGACATTATTTCTGTTAACTTAAGCCCCTAATAAATTAAATGCATAGTGGTTTTATATTGATAACAATCATTCAATAAAAAAAAATTCGTAATTATCGAGGCAAATAATTTGTTTTTTGAGATTTTTAGTCGGAAAAGAGTTTCTCGTAAAAAATATTTCTTTTCAATAATTTTTTATATTCAGAAATTATACAACCTTTGTCGGAGTTTAAAAATAAAAATGAATGAAAAAATTTCCTTTTGAATGCAAAACAATTATTTATGAACACCGTAATTAGTACCGAGAAACCACACGTGCCTGTATTACTACCATTTTCTTAGTCGACTGCAGCAATAAAACCGCCTCTGTTTGTTTATGAACCTCTTACTGCGGACGTATACACAATATTTTCTAAATATGTGCGTAAATCACGTTATCACGAAATGTAATAAATATGGATATACTTAATATAAATCAAAATTAAAAAAAAATTAGAAGTTGTCGGTAATTAAAACTTAGTGTAATTAAAAATTAGTCGAAGTTTTTGTGAAGTATATGTTCCATAGAAGAAAACAGAGTGCATACAACGATACACTACCGGAACCCTTAACAGTTTAAGCAGTAAAAAAGATGAGCTGGTACAGTAATTTTTTGTAGACAGGGGTCTTTTGGAGAGCTGTAACCAACCAAAAAACTGTTAGATGATCGCAAAACCCCAAATGTATAATAAGCCAGGACGATTTTTGCATGAAGCTTTTATAAACAGTGCGTGCGTACAAAGTACACATGTCAGAAGTAAAATTCTTTCGCAAACTAAATTAATTAATGACAGAGAATAATACAATATTAAATAACATTTATTTTACATTGTTTAAAATTATACAGTAAAATCACAAGTGATGAATATCAAGTTAAAAACCCTCGTTATTAAATTTATAGAAAATCATTGTATATCAACTACTACAACACAAATTCTTTTTTTAAAGTTAAAAATTCCTTTATAAGAATTTTTAAAATATTATCATTATATTATTACCATTAATATGTAAATTAATTTATTGAAATCTCAAGTGACGAAATTTAAATAAAAATGCCATTTGTTATACGTAAGTTTTGAGTTAAAAATTTAGAAAGACACAGTACGTGATGCGACGTTCGCTCTATCTCACTTTCTCTCCCCGATCTTTCTTACTCGTTTGCTTCCAACTCTCGCTCCATGGCATGTGCTACATGTTACGTTCGCTTTTTTTCACTGTGTCTCGCCTGCCTGCGTAGGCAATAAAAAATCGTATCAAATACATAAGTCCATCTAACACAGAGTTCGCGGGAAGCTTCCGTCCCCACAAACTAGGTGGCCAACATTTTTTGCTAAAAATGAGGGCCAGACGTACAGGATTAGGCATTTGTTTATGTCTCCTAAGGATCGTCGACGATCGGTTTACGAACCGGGACGCCAACAGTCTGGCGACTGTATTAATCGGTGGCTAGGGGCGGTGAGAACCACCCTAGAACGCGGGTGTATCTAGTATACGCGGTGTGTGTTACACTGTGCTTGTAAGCGAGGGCGAACTACAGGTGAATGTGTGCTATATGAATATGTGCCCTACTCGTGTGGTGTGTAGGGTCTGATGTCGGGACCCCCGGGTCCGGGTTTTGACTAGACGCGCTTGGATCGGCCGTATACGTTGCTGCTTTTACCAGCAGAGGGTTACTGTGGTTGACTTTATCTATGTTTTGCAAGTTAACTTTTTAAAGTGCTCGTAGAGTGTCGGCAATTTGCAGTCGCTGTGTAAATCTACGTTACGTTGGTACCATTGCGCCCCGGTGGCGCGGCGGATGAATATATTTTGTAATACTTGTAGTTGTTTTAGGAGTGTGGAGGATGCGTGAGCGAAAACATGGCATGCATAAGCCATGATTGGCCGTATGCATACCTTGTACAATAGAAGTTTATATTTGAGCGACATTTTACTGTGAGAATTCGTTAGGTGGATTGCATAATAGTGTTATATCTTTTCAAAAAATAAAGAGAACAGCAATAGCAATATCTTAGACAGGATGTTGTTAGTCTCGTCTAAACGAGATGTCGCTAAAATATAGCATGGCTTCAAAAATTCTTCGCTTAATACATTGCTCTGTTATTGATTTCTCTTGAGAACGAATAACAAAGAAAACAAGAACTTGTAAGGATGGTTGCTTTCGCTAAAAGCCTTTTATTTAACAGTAGAATTTCTTCTGCTTATGTTAAGGGAAATCACCCTATAAATGGAAATCGTGTATTAAAAGTTTCGTTCGCGTTAATTTACTTAAGTAAATATTCTATTTAGTTATTCTTAGTAATACTATTCCAATATACATATAAACTCGGATATCTTTAAAAGTAGAGCTGGTACGAGAAAACCGATTCAGATTTGAAATCAGCTCGAAACGAACATTAGGAATCAGGTATAAAATTTCATTAAACAAAACAACATGATGTAACTTTAGTTCCTTCCTTTAGAAATACAAATAAAGTTCTAACAAATATATGAATAATCATTCCGAGTCCACAAAGAGCTTATACTAAATTGCGGCTCCTGATTAAAATGTCTTGTCTGGCACGTGTAAGAACTTCCTTGTTAATACCGCTTTAGCTTTGTTAAAACTTTTGAAACAATCGATTTGTGTCATCTCTTGGGACTTTAGCTAATATTCATTGTAGCTTCTATTTAGTAGCTGTGATAAGTAAGATAATGGATGATCTGTTATATCAATAATATTAGGTTTTATTAAGCTTTTAAATAGTTTTGTAGAAATGTTTTTAAGGTTCCAGAACTCTCGCAGAACTCACAACGTGCATAGCAAATTTCATAGTTAGGAACACCACGAAATAATGAGGAATAATTTTTGCAAGTGCCTGTTATGAATAATATGTTAAGTAAAGGAGTGTAGAGTTGGCAGGCGGATATCGATAATGATATAATTTATAACAGGCACTTGCAAATTTATTCCGTGGTGTTTCGAAATATGAAATTAGCTAAGCAAGTTGTTATTCTATATATATTCTATTGTTACTCTTTATCACGTAGCTATTCTATATCTATATGATCGATATATAAATATGTGTACTCCTAATTGTCACATTTAAGGGCAACTAAGTAAAGAAAATTAGTTTACTTTAAAATGTTTAAATTAAAGTAATGACTGTTTCTTGTCCATACATTTTTGAAAATATAATGTTTGCTCATTTTATTTTCAAATATGTATAGGGAAAATTAAAACGAACTCATTAAACATTTATATAAGCATAACGAAAATATTAGAAATAAGCATATGCTTGTTCTTTCAATAACAAGACTCCAAATAACAATAAAACCTTTTATGTGGCAATATTCTCTTTAACAACAAAATTCCCGAAAATGGTTAGCTTTTGTCTGTTAATAAATTTTAAAAGTCGTTAAGAAGCGTTTGTGTGTAAAAGCATAATATTACTGTAATGACTACAATAATGATAACACATCCTGTTGATGAACTGTTCGCTGTTGGTGTTGGTGATGATTGTCGCAGGCTGTTTCAGTCTAAGAAAAATATATTATATAAATAAATGTTTTGTGGGTATATTTTATTTTGTAAAGAATTTATTGAAAGAAAGAAATAATTAGACTCGCAGAGTTTCTTATTCCGCTTCTTCTCATGCCTGAGGTTTCCATTTCCGAATTGGCGCTGGATTAATTGGCGATCAATAATAAGAGAGTGTAGCGCTTCTTTATTATATAAAGAGATGTTTGAATTTTGACTTTGATTGTATTATGTATTATTTTTATTTAACGGAATACTTAATTTAATGTTTTCCTAATTTCTGTATAGTTCAGAGAGTGATGTAAAAGCATTGAAGGTTTTTTTTTTATACTGAAAAATAGCTCGTGAAATAATTCGTATTTACATAAGGCACCCTGGTCTTAAAAATGCGGTTATCCGCCATAGATTGCCCTGTGCAAGGAACTATATGTACAGTTCGTAAAAATGAGTTATATCTTGTTTGGCCAATAACCCATTTCATTACTTTTTTTAATGTTGACTCAACAAAGATAAAGTTTTTTTAAAATATAAAATGATGATGCAACTAGAAAACAATAACAAATGATTTAAAATCGTTTTCCATCAGAATCCTTCTGCTGGATTCCAGAGCGAAGGACAAGTTTATTGAAAAAAATATTTTTCAATAGACTAGACCTTCGCTCTGTAATCCAGGACTTTTATTTGAATATGAGAATAGTATCTAAACAGTTTTTAGTAGCCAGTTTCTTAAGAACCTTAATAGGTTCTTAAGAAAATGCTAAATTAACATTTTAAATTTAAAATGCTAATTATAGCATTTATAAGTTGAATAAATGCCATTATTAGCATTTTTTTATTAAAAATATTACAACAAAGTAAATAACAGGACGTAAATTCACACTAACGCGAAGTAATGGCAGATAGATGCGATCAAATAACTTAATTAATGTTTCATGTAAGCAGGCTTATGAACAAAGGACTGTGATAATGAAGGTTCTTGTAATTTATCGCGTATTTAGGCTTTGTCACAATCGAGATAGGAATTAATGGATTTATCTGTTACAAAGTTTATTTTCTTGTAATTATTAACATTCAACATTCATATTCTAATAGTAATTGTGTAACAGTCTGTTAAAATGTTTCGTTGTTTATGTTTCATCAACCTACGCTCATAAAATTAAAATTAACAAAGAACGGAGCTTTGTTTTAGCTTAATCTTTAAGAATGCAATTCTATATCTTAATATATATAAATCTCGTGTCACGATGTTAGTCCGGGATGAACCCCTAAAATACAAAGCCGGCTTTAAAATATAGTTTCCCACCATGAGCAGGTTAATCCAACTTAAAAGATAGAGTAGCTTACATCTTAATTTATAAACGCTATAATGTTTTATAACAATTTATTTTTCTATTCTTATTTAATGCAAAATGTTTGCTACAAAACGATTTTGACCGTTGGCGATATCTATTGATTGCGTTGTGTGTGTCATTAAATGGCGCGTTTTAATATTATAAAGTTTTCGTTGATAATAGGACAATTGGTACAATAAAAAGTAATTGCTAAAAATTAATTAATTTTGGTCAGTTAATTTTATAATAATTTCTAACTATTGTTAAAAACTAAAATGCAGTTTGATAACACCTTTATTTTAAACCAGGCCATTAATTAAAAAAAAGTAATGAATAATATAATAATAGTAGCGTCCTAACATAGGCCAACAACGTAAAAAAAAATTAGAAATTTATTTTTACTGATCAAAACTAATAAAAGTGCTGTTGTATCCTATATAAAGGAAATATTTTTATAACATATGCAACGGCGGATACGATTGAAGGTACTATATATTCGTTATTTATTATTTCAACGATAGTTGTTTCCTTAGGCTTGCGACGAATGTAATCAACTTTTGTTCTTTGTTTTTTAATAACCATGCAACTAAAACATTCAAATTATGTTTTTGGTGGTGGTGCTCCATATCCATTTAAATTATAACATTTTAAATAGAAAAGTAAGAATCTAATAAATAATAATATTTTTAAAACGAACTCTTTTGTGTAGAATTTGCAAGATCAACACAAGGAACATTTTGACTAATCGTCTTCAATCGATTTTTATACCACTGCTATTTTTCATTGTATTCAGGAATAACGGTACCATCAGCGTGTTCATTGTTTTTTATAAATGACGTTTTTCTAATTAAACATGGTTTTCCTCATGACTAATATTTTCTTTCCGTTTATCTTAAGCCCTTAAATTGTTTATTACAATGTAAAATAAATAAAACCTAGCCGTAGCAACGCGTGGCAGGGCCTGCTAGTTATACTATATATTTTTGATATTAATCTATTATTATAAATTTAAACTTTAAAGTCAATAAATATTTCTATTAATGCTTACCTATGAACCCAAAATTTTATAAGATGTCTAATATGAGAGGGGAAAATGAACGACAGAAATCATAAAAAACCCTATAGTATTTTGTTTTCTCCGAGAAGGAGGAAGAAACTCTATCTAAATAACCGTACTTAACATTATCATTTCATGAGTTTTGTCATTAACCAAGCTGAAATGTTCTAATACCCATGGCGTCTTTAACTATAAAGTATTTTAGGTGCACACATGTTTACGTCTCTAACAAATATAAATTACATAAGATAATGTGGCTAGTTAGACTTGATTCTTGACTCACTAAACCAAACCTTATAAGTTTTGACACTATCGAATGAAACCTTTGTATGACTAGAATAATAAGGCAAGTGAGCGTAAAGTACAATACGTTTATTTTCTTAGTTTAAGCCGTGTTTACCTATCATATTGGTTATATATATAATATACCTGAGGTCTTTTTCAAAAAATATACATTGTTTCTGTAATGTTTTGTGAATTACTAGTTATATTAGAGAAGCAATAACTTCGTGCCTTCTTTTGGATTAGTACAATCTGTTAATTATATACTCTATAAAAAGGATTTCACACCACCGACGCATATTACAAATGCGAACGAACATATACTATACCATAATTTGTACGTTCCAAACAGTTTTCTTGCGTGTAATCGTGGCTCTTAAACCATTTTGGAAAGTTGCGTGTTAGCGGTTTACATATCGGCACATGTTTTTTTTTCATTATGTCGTTAATTATTTTATAAAATATAGAGACACATTCTGCGACATCTTTGTAAGTAAACTCAGATAACCTATTAATTAGCGAAAGGTCATAATTAATGGTACTTATACTTATGCCACAAGCACTGTGCTTATGTGGTATAGATTATTTGCATTGAAAATATTATTGCATTGCAAAAGTTGTAAATAAGGCATAATATTCGTCGTGCATTGGTGAAGAGAACTTGATCCTATATGTGTGAGCGTGGAATCTGGAGGAAAAGCCCATTAAATATCTGGTATATTGTAGACGCTTTTAATCAGTACGACCTATGGGGGTACGTACAATATAAAGTCTGCAACTTCTCGAAATGTCGTTTTTAAACAGCTACATGAGATTTAGGTGAAATGTACGGGATGCACAAAATGACGCACGAATTAAAAGTTCCAATTTTAATAAATATTTCCTCTATTGAATCATTTTCCATACTAAATATTCTGTTAGCTATTATGTGTTTTGTAATAGCTAACAAACAAGTTTAAATTACGGTCTCTATGGAATAATGAATACCGATTGTCTTTGATTTCAGTGTCAAATATACCTACCTAAAACCACGTTTCAGTCCAAATAATTATTAAATAATAAGAGCATGCTATATTATATCTCAAGTCCGTAATTTTACTACGCAGGCCACCACAGTTTTGAGTAAATACTTAAGGTGGAGTTATTTATTTTTGTGGCAATAAAATTATATGCTTGTAATAAATTCATCATCAGCCATTATAAGTCCACTGCTGGACATAGGTCTCCCCTAACACACCCCTATCCATTGCGCGTTGGAAGGTGGACCGAATTTTACATGCCCATCCGACGCATGGATCATCTTACTTTTTAGACAATTGGGTGATCGGCCTAAATTGCCCTAACCAACTAGGAAAAAACAATGAAAATTTGATTGAGTCCCCGCATGATTCGAACCCACGACGTTTGGTTTCTAAAGCACACGCTAATACCACTAGGCTATGCAGGCAATATATGATACGCGGCTTGTATAGTAAAGTATAATAACAAAGTAATACATAAAGTAAAGTATAAATTTGTATAAATTAAAATAAATTAAGTTGTTGCCAAATATATAATTACTGTAAATGCTATTTCGGATATTATAATATAGATGATATTTAGTATAGTGAGGGTAGAAAACAAACATTATTTTTAAAATACACAACAGCAAGTACATATTAAATAGTCTATTAAGAGAAAAATATTTACAGTTAGGAACGATATTTGCTAGTCATTTTGCTCTGTCCTCGGTTCGAAAAATTGTTATCGCACGCATGGAATCGCTTTGGCACGAGCATGATCCCATTTTTAATCCACACGCATTTATATTTCTTTGCATACAATATTTTGCTGTTTAAAGTTAGGTGTTTATTGAAGTAGATTTGTATGGGACCGCATAGTTGAGAGACGGTGATACTTTGACAGGCACGGCATGCATCGGTGACATTATCACGGAGGCGTTTGGTAGCAAGCTATACTACTATGTTTTTTCGGTCGGACATTGGTTTGATAGTGGGCTACCCTGTCTATCTATCTGCAACACTTCGAGCTGAAATAGGAACTCCCACAAGTGCTCCCAACGTTTGAACTAAATTGAAAATGTTTTCATCTCGATTATCTGGCAAATTTTGAATTTCAATATATTTCGAGATCGAAATCTTTGTTCGTGCTCATCTAGGGTGTGGATATTGTCTCATTTTCTGCACGTAAGTTAATGTTTACAGCATGAAGTTCAGTCGTATTCTTCGGGAGTTCGCAGATGTTATCTTCCATGTGTGCCATTCTGTCTATAAGGCTCTTAATTTTTTCTAACATTTTCTTAGTTTAAGTTTAGAGAGGCGGTTCAGGGTCCACAATCATTGTTTTTATTTCGATAAACTTCGTCTCAAATCTTTTAATAAATTTTCATTTAATTTCGCAGAGGCAATAAGTTTTTATCGGCAGAATTAATGATTAGAGGGCTAGGCTGATATTTCTTTTGTTTACGTATCATGCATTGTAACTTAATATTATTCATAGGCAGATTTTTTTTATTCGCTCCCGCTGTATTCTGCACAGATCTCGCTTTATTCATATATATCCGGCGTTAACAAAACACTTTTAAAACCAAACCCAAGTGGAAATGTTATGTTTCCATATTATAATGTTTGTAAAAATAGAATCAGGACATGCCTAAATTGTAATATTATTATATATTCAAAGGAGCCATAAGAGTAACAAATAGGAAGAACATTTGACGTAAAACTTTAGAGAATAAAACCAGTGCATTAGGGGCTAGGTTGTATTTGCCCTTTCTATATTAACCAAATATTTACAGAATTGTATTACGCTGTGGAGCAATATTTTGATGACATTATTTTCTGGTTAGCTACTAAAATATAGGCACATAAACCTCATTTGCCTTAAGCAGTCAATAAAAATTTTTTGGATAAGCGTTTAAAAAACGTTGGAACGCTTCTGGTTTTTATAAACAATTGTGGAATTTCTTTTAATTCTCGTCTACTTATTTAATGCAGTGAAACCATTTGGATTCTGGTAAAGGAGCAGCAGTTTTTCTTTGAACAATATTGATCAGTTAAAATCGGGATAATCAGAAAAGAATGTATATTTCTTGCCTCGGTTTTGTACTTTTTGCCAAACGGTTCAAGACCAATACGTTTTTAAAGATTGAAGCAATTTGGAGCCGTAAATTTATGAGTATTTTTTTAATTTTATGACTAAGTAAGATAAATACAAAATAAACCCGATTTTTCCTCCAATTCCAAACCTGTTGATTCGAAATCGGGAGAAGAGTCGTAAGCAAAATAAGTTGTGCTCTTTTATTGAGTACGGTGGTTCGACCGTAGAAGATTGAATGGAATAGTCATGATAGTAAAGTCCTCTGAGCCGATTATGACTACGTCAGCTGTCATAGAGTTAAAATGTGCACAAACGTAAACAAACTTCCACTACATCATTGATACTTTAAAAAAAGGAATGTTTGCTTCCTTTAATTAGTTCCAAAAATATAATAGGGATTGTTTTAAAAATAAACTCATTGGTTCTTTCCTTTCCATTCAGTAATCGATAACATGATTTGCTACGCTCGTAACTTTACAAAATTACCTGACTATGCTTTTTACAGAGATTTAGATTCAGGAAAAATCATGTTTCATAAAATTCCGCTTATTTATACGAAATGAAATGTCTTTTACCCTACCTATTTCTTCCTTTCACTCAGACCATTTTTCAAGTTTTAATAGAATTGGCTTCTAATCCATCCAGATTTAGCTTAAAAATAGTTTTTACGCAGAGTGACTAGCATCTGACCTCCACAACCCAAAGATTCGCATGGATCATCTTTCAATTCAGACAATTTGATGATCAACCAATAATGTCCCAACCTACAAAAGAGCAGCTATAACATAAAATTGATTCCCGCCCTCCGGTTTATAAAGCAAGATCTATGCTACTAGGCCACGGAGGCGGTTACTTTACCTGTTACATATCTACTTTGTATTATGATACCAATTTATTAATTTGCCTTATTAATTATTTAGATCATTTTGAAATAAAATAATAACAGAAACATAGTCTCTTGATCTTAATGATACTATTAACTTTCAGAAGAATCCTGTTTTAATCTATAAATATCTATCATTTACATTAGGTATTTTTAAATTATTTAGTTTATCTGTTTTTGAAAAATTATTTATTGAGTTATGTTAACTAATTAATTTACTTGATAAACATAAAAAAAATATTTAATGCTTGCTCGTTATAAGTTTTTAAACAGTTATAAAGTCGTTCATGTTACAAAAACATGATTGAAACTACTGATTTCATATTGTTTTAAAACTTAGCAAATATATCTTAATATTTTTGTTTATTAATAGAAATAAAACAATACAAAAACCTTCCTGAAATTATCACACATTCATCAATGACCTAATTAAAACATGATTGCCAGATATGATTAATGATTTCAGAACCGTCGGCATGAAAACAATAGGGCTCCTCGAATGTATTAAAGAACAATCGTTTGTTAAGATTATATAAAAAAACTTGGCACGTACATGTACTATACATGACTGACAAAAAGAGAAAAAAAGCGGGAAAAAGAGAAATATATAAAGTCATCCGCACAATAGACAGACTATTGTTATTTCAGATATAAATATCAAATCTTTTTAGATTTTTAAGAAACGACAAACTTATTTCAAATTTCCATTATTTCGTTCTGGCCACCTTTTTGATTAATTCTATAATATACGTAAATGAAGTGATAAATTACGTTTTTTCAGTAAAACTGTACAAAAAAAAGTAGACTGACTTCACGGCAAAAAGACCGTTGAAAATTTAAAAACGTTTCTTATAAAACTTTAGTTGCAAACTAAATAAATGTAAATATGAATATTATAACTAACTTTTATATATGTTTTTAGTTTGAATACAAAATGCACTTTGAATTACACATAGAATAAGGTATATGAAGGGCATTGTTTGCTCACGGATTGAATGAAAATATTAATTAAGATCTTGTTAGCAGTGTATACAATAATTGCATCTCTTTATTTAACGATGTGATTGTATTTTGGGCTTCATTTTACTTAATTATGTAATACTTAACATATATATATTACAATTAGCTATTACTTCTTACTTTTTAATGTTAAGCAATTTTATGCAATAAATTCAAATATCTTCATTAAACATAGGAGCGATACACTCACTTATTGAATGTCATAAATCTGCTACCGGTTCGGAAAAGGACACCTTTAACCTGAGAAGAACTAGGGAAAGAAACTCGGAATAGACTAGCTGTTACCCGCGACTTCGCCCCGGTAAATAGGAAAAATGTCTGCGAGGTGTATTGAAATACTGTATAATATAACATTAACGACGTGTTTTGTGGTATGTGACTATTGTCACACAGTTTTCTGGCTTTTGTTTAAATGATGACGTATTTCCTTATTGACTTTCATCCCCATTTCAAACAGTACAGTTTGAAAGTACAAAACTGCTAAAAAAAAGACCACTTATGACTCGTCTCAAGTATCTAAATACAAAATTTCAACAATTTACGATACAGACGAATCCCATAGAAATTTTCTTCCACTTTTGCAACACCTTCAACCACTTTTATAGCAATAATTAAAAGACTGCGTCCATTTTTGGAATCTATCTTAAGTATTTAAAATTTAGGTGAAAAAATGAGCAGGACGTACACATGAAGTAATATGTGTTGCCCTTGCTAGAAGGCCATCGTAAGCCGTCACAAATCTCTTCATTATCCTAAAACATTGGATGTTATGTTTACATTTTACTGGTTTGCGGCGGAAATGAGTGCCACAGTGGTACTACCCCAGATGGTCTCTTGTGTTTCACGGCCTACCATCAAGATGATCGCCTCACTCTTCAGTCATTTATTATACCTCTATCTATTTTTTGTATAACCTACTGCATTTTATAACTAACATAACTAATTAACTTAAATTAACCTTATACTTCGGTTACAGAGAATAATTTTGTTTAAATTAAAAAGTCTTACTTGATATGTTGAAGTACTGGATTGCATATGTCTTATCAGTTTTACTTTTGTTTGCTCCTAAAAAAAATTGTTGGGGATATAGTTTTATTTTGTAAAGTTCATTTGAAAAATCTTTTAAAGTAGACATAGCTTTATCAAATATTTAGGATAAGTCAAAGCCCGTCCATCGAAACGGTTTTAAATTACCAAATGATTGCCTAGGTAAGGTCTAAAGTTGCGAAACCACGTTATGGGCAAAAAACGAATAAAGGAATAGTAAAATTGAACCTTAATTAAAATACGCCTATACTGAAATACAAATATAAGTTTATTTGTGATAAAAAATTCGATAAAAGAATTAGTAATATGATATTTGAATTACATCATTATAATTTGAAAGAACTTGTGAAAATGGATTTAGTTGATGAATTGATCATAAATAAAACCATTTTAACAGTTAATTGAGATTGTTAATACACTAGTAAATTTAAATGCTTTTAATAAAGTCCTTAATTTATACCTACTGCCTCCGTAGCCTAGTGGTATGTATGGTTGTTGGTTCTAATCCTGCGGGACTCAACAAAATTTCATTGTTGTTTCCTAGTTGGTTAGGGCAATTTGGGCCGATTACCTAATTGTCTAAGAAGTAAGATGATCCATACGTCGGATGGGCATGTAAAAAGTCGGTCCACCCACCGACAAGCATTGGACCAGCGTGGTGGGATATGGTCAAAAACCCCTAATGGATAGGGGTGTATTAGGGGAGGCCTATGTCCAGCAGTGGACTATCACAGGCTGATGATGATTGCAAAACTACTCGGTTCACTCAACTTTTTAGCATAATTGTAAATGCTTATTAAAATATTTAAAAATCTACTGCTAACTACTACTCCTTGTGAGTAGTAGTTAGCAGCAAGCAGGTCACTGGGTAGAATAGACTGACCACGGCCGTTGGAAAGTATTCGAAACGTCGGGAATTTCAAATATAAAATAAACGCGATAAAATACGTAAAGTCATTTTATTTAATAATGTATAATATTCGCGCAATCAATACAAATAATTATATAGATAACACTTTTAAATAATATTAGTCGCTCAATCGGACTCTGGTTCCGCATCTTATAAATATTTAAAATACAAATCGGAAATAAATAAAAGAAAAGACTAATGACGATTACCAATAAAACAAAAGCTTTTTACTTTTTTAAATTCAGTTGGGTGATCCGCTAAAATTGTCCTAACCAACCAGAAAACACAAAATTGTTTCCCCGCGGGATTCGAACCTACCACCACCGGTGTACAAAGCAAATACCGCTAGACCACGGAGGTGCTCTAAATATAACTCTTAAAATATAACATGTTTTTTTTATATAATTAATGCATCGATGACAAAACCAGAAGACAATAATGTTTTACCAACGTTTTATGTTCTAAATACTGATGATAAAAAAGAAATTTGCAAAACACTATCAAATGAATTAAAATATTCATCTTCTTTAGGTAGGGAGCTTTCAGATGAAATGTATTCACAAAATTTATAACTTTCGATTTTTATGACAATTCTAAGCTCTCTACCCCGTGAACTCCCCACGGGGTTTCGGACAAGTGTTCGAAACGTCGGGAGTTTAAAAATGAAAAATAAACGCGATAAAATCCGTAAAGTCATTTTATTTAATAATTCTATGCTATTAAATAAATAACTTTTGTTAATCTATTTGCAACTTTATTTATAATTCTTTTACTAAAAAAAATCTAAATAATCTTAAAATACTATTTTCCAATTTTCCTAAATTGGTAAATAGTATTTTATTTCCCCTTATTTAAAGAAATAATTTTTCTAACATTGGGCTGTCAATCCGTAATTGCACACTAAAGGTCAACGCTCATTAAAGTCACTCGGCACCTACTCCGCAAAGCCTCAACATGGCTCCCCTTATACACGCACGGTTCGCTGATTTACGTCGCGTTGTCAAACAGTGGGCAGCGCGCCTAATTGAATGCTGAATGGACGTCACTAGCTCAACGAATCTGATAATAATGTGTTAACAATCAGTACTTGTATTTGTGGTTTTGTTGGAATTAACTTAAAGAACAGAAAAAAACTTGCACGATGATCGCGGGTTAATAAGAGCCGTCAACGCATAGGCGGCTCAAGCCCGCAGCGATTGCCTCGAGGTGTAACACGCGGTCAAATGGCGTTTGCCGATTTCCATGGAGCCAATTCACGGTTTCTGAAAACTTGTAAAATTTAATAAATTATTCAACTAACCAAAAATATATTGGTTCCCATAATGTATTCAAGTTGCAAAAATAGATTGAATCTTTCCCTTAAAATTATATTACACGCATTAGGTAACACGCATATTGTCTGTTTTAAAATCACTTCAATTTCAAGCATATTTTTACTTATCAAATCCACTAATTTACCAATAGGTATACATATATATAAAAACCAACTTAGACTGCCGTGATCATGGATTATGAAAAGAATCTGAAACGTTAGGAATTTAGTTACGCGAAAAATCCGTAAATTTGTGGATTTGATATGTATAATAATCGCGAAATAAAAGAAATAATTGTATTTTACTTGTTTTTGATGTAATTTTTCTTTTATATAACAATCTGAAAAAAAGTGCATGCATTGTAAAGTGATTTATAATGCATGCACCTTTTCAGATTATCATTATCATCATCTTCATTATCAGCCATGTCTAAACCCTAATGGACATAGGCCTCCTTAATGTACACCACCGCTTCCGAGCTTCGGCTATTCTTATCCAGCTCACATCGGCCATCCATGTCGTTCCTCCATCTAGCCACAGGGCGTCCCACACTAAACATAGTGTGGGACGAGGATCGAGCCTCGGTAGAGCCTCCACGCAGAACTCTGACTCAAGCTGTCGTCAGTTCTACGGATTATTTGACCGGCCCACTGCCATTCAGCTTACTAATCCGGTGGGCAATGTGGCTAACTCTGGTTCTCTGACGGATCACATAAAATCTGATGCGGTCCTTTACAGATACCCCGAGCATAGCCCTTTCAATACCTCGCTAAGCGACGTTAAATTTGATAACGAGAAGTTTGATAGTTTACCGGTGGTAGGTCCCCTGTTTACAGGAGACCGTCTGGGTGGGTACCACCGCGGTGCCTATTTCTGCCGCGAAGCAGTAGTGTGAAAACACTGCTGCGTTCCGGTTTGAAGGGCACCGTAGCCAGCGTATTTACTGGGTAAACAAGACTTAACACCCTATATCTCACGGTAGGCAGCGCGTCGGCGATACCACTGGTATTGTCAACGTCTATGGGTGTCGGTGACCACTTCCCATCAGGTGGCCTGACTGTCGTCTGCTCGCGTATGCTATAAAAAAAAAAAAAAAAAAATATGTCCAAGTATCGGCACCGTAAGTCATAACGGGTAGGATGCACTGATCGTAGGCTTTCGATTGGAGGCGCTGTGAGATGGGTGAGGAGAAACTCGACGAAGCTTATGAACTGCCGCTAGCAAAGCCGAATGCTTTTGTAGGCCTTAAAGTTATTTCAACCTACTTCGAGCGATTGCTCTAGTTAAATTTATTTCAAAACTACTTCGAGTTCTATTACGAAACACTTTCTTTTTTGCCGTTGAAAAATTTAGCTTACGGATTCCCCGCCGCCAGAGTGAGGGGCAGCAGCACTAATCTTGAGCCTGGCCTTCTCCTGCGGATAGCCAGAGCGCTGTAGGCCTCCCTGTCTCTTTCCACGGCTTCCTTCCGGGCCTGCAGTAGCTCCAACGTGACTTCGCCCCCTCCCGGAGCTTTTCCACTTTAAGTTGTTTAAGAGTCCTCCCGATTTCATAAAGGCCGATTCTGAGAAATACTCTGTCACATGGCGGGTTAAAGTGGCTTAATAATGTTTCGCATCCGGCTCAGGATGAGAGTTTGACGCGTAAAAACTTTCAACCTCCGAGAGAACCTTTGGTCTCGAAGCGATGGTTTTTACATTTTCTTTGGTCAACCTTGTTAGGTAACTTCTTCAAGCTGTTGCACAAGGGCTTTAGACCTTCGATTTTGCTAGATAGCCCTCTGTATAGAGAGCGTCTTGGAGTGATGGAGGTTGTTCTCTACTAGCTTGGAGATCGTCTTCCTAAGGTCCAGCTGCTCTAACAAAGTGGCAGTTGGATCATTGCCATTTCGTCAGAGCAGTTGGATCTTTTTTCATTACGTCGCTTATGCATGAGATATAGTGTCTCCCTCAAATGTTTAGATTTTTTGCCAGTAAATCGCAGACCGCACTGTTTTTCACCCTCATGCCGAAGAATTTCTATCTCGAGTGAGTTCTACGTCAACGTCCACGTCGATTCTATTTTCCAAGGCAGCAAACCAATTTAGATTGATCCTAAATTTGTCAGGATCAATGATTGGCAGGAGCAGATTAGGTGGGAGCGGATACTTCATCAATCGGGACTGTTCAAGCTTAATATCTATATTCAGAGTGCCTCTCAGAAATCAGTGATGTTTGAGTTTTTGAATGGTATGAAAACAATCCTCATGTGAAATCTTTGATTAGTTAAAGAAACCCAAACAAATTACCGCTATGTTGATTTGATATATATTTGGAAACCAGGCAAGTGTCTTTTCGTTTAATGCATCTATTAATAAACTATAATGATCTAAGTTATAATAGAAAAGTGCCTGTTTAAATATTTCGATCCTTATATTATTCACATATTTCATAATTTCAACGCAGTAATTTCAACGCAGTGCATGACGAAATATTGTTCCCTAAAATCTATTCACATAAAAGGGACAACCAATACATTTTTTAGATACCCACCTCATCATTAATTATTTGTTATCATCATTTAATAATTACAAACCACTAGCAAGAACAAAAAGCCTCATGCTCATTTCAAACCAATCATTGCTTTGATTTTTTGCGAATTATTAAATTCGAAAAGAATCCTGATTGAATCAAAGCAATGTAGGTATATCTTAATTAAATTAAGTAGTTCTTTGAAATATTTTTTTATTTATCCAGGTTTTCTGTTTTGGAAAGATTATTCGATAGTATAATAATTGAAATATTATCGAATGATGAACGATATGAAAAACGAAATGTAGCTTTAAGCAAAAATAAGGGGTCTGGGGTTAAAAAAGTTTCAATATCTCGGAAGAGCTCCAGCGACCGCAAAAAAATTGTGCATGATACAGCATTTAACATTGTATGACATAAAACAAAACAATTTAATTAATTTATTTATATTTCATAAAAAAAAACTAAAACGAAAAGGATATCTCACGTAAACTTGGATAATACAACATTTTTCGTTAAATTTAACTTTTAGTACTTTACTTTGTGTTGCATGTGCTATCAGTACAGTGTTCATGCGGTTTGGCATGCTGTACACAAGGCTACTGAGGCAGTGTTCCGGAATATTCTCGAATTCCGGGCTTCGACCCTTAATACGTTGAGATTGAGTTTAGATAGGGACTACTTGGTAGCCACTCCTTACGGCTGATATTAGCTTCTTAAAATATAAAAGATAATAATTGAATATATGCACTATTTGACGATTATAAGACCGGAAATAGTGGTACGTGAAAACAATATTTTAATTCAGCTTAATATGACTTCTTGAAGGAATCCCCACCCACATAAATACAGAGCCACCCCCAGAAGGCACTTGTCACCATGTCCATCCAACGCATGGATTTTATTACACTACGTATAATAGAAAAAAAAGAAAAATAAATAAAAAATATAAGAAAAGAAAAAGTAGAAACATCCTCAGAGTTACACTAGCATACTTAAATTTATGTTTTGCAATAGCGGCAGATTACTGATTGAAATTTTGTTGTATTTGTAGAATGAAAGTCTTCAATCTATTTCTAAAAGAGATTTTATTTTGCGCATTCCTTATCGGTGGAGGAATGGTATTTGTAATCTGTATGCTTAAATCGTTTTCAGCAAATGAAAACTAAATACTTTATCCTTTTACTTATTGTATTGCATGCATTAAAATTAAAATAAATGCAAAAATTTTTTAATAAATATTTTATGTATCAATTATAATTATCTATATATATATATATATATTTATATATATAAATATATATATATATATATATATATATACGACGACACGACGGCTGGCGGGTGGAGGGATAACGGGTGCCGCGGTTGCAGAAGAGGACTTTCAACTGACAGGAGCAGCCGTCTTGGGTGATCGGTCAGTCTAGGAGGCGGGGTATCACGTGGCGCCACGATGACGCGATGGCGTGGCGGGCGGAGGGGACAACGGGTGCCGCGGGCGCAGCTCGCCACGACTGCTCTCGTCTCCTCGGGTGCTCGGCCGCGTCGTACGTATTAGAATCTCTAGCCTAAGCCATTTTTGCATAACGTGATCTTGCATGTTACTAAATTCAATAATTGAATAAATTGTTCATAGTTCTTTTGCATTATATTCGTTTAATTTAATAAACTTCCGATCCTTAAGTATAGTATAACAAGCTGCTAAATATAGAACTTAGCTCAAAGTATTTTTATTTAACTCACAATGATTTCTGTTGCTTACTTAATTTTACAAAATTCATGAAACCACGTAAGCGGTTTAAAGTTCATTCGTCTATCATCAGCCTGTTAAGTCGATTTACGTTCCAAAACCTCCCAAATCGAGAAGGCGTAGAAGCCTATGTCCAGCAGTGGTCTTACACAGGCTGAAGATGATGATGACGAAATAATGAAACTATCATGTCGTACGACATAGTTACAATGTCAGGACACGAGTGCCATGATATCGAGGCACGAGAAAATCACAATGTTTTTTTCATGGTATACGCAGGCAGACGAGCAGTTGGGCCACTGTCACACTGACAGTAAAACTAGACTAACCTTTTCGTTGATAATTCAGTTGACAAAACATACCCTCAACATAAAACCAACAAAAAAGTATTTCATGCAACTTTAAGCATTTCTCGTTCTACATATTACTGCTATTGTGTAATAAAAGCCATGGTCAGAAACATTATTTTATGCAGTCTTTTTCAAAGTTTAATAAGAAACAAGATTTTGTTTGAAAATGTATAAAATGTTTACTAGATTTTTACCTACTTTCTAAAACAAAGAGGCGTATGTTTTTTTATATGTTACGTCGTTGTGCTGCTCCTAGAGCTCTGATTTCGATACTTTTTTTCATAAATGTATTCTTTAATGTGTGCATATCGATATAATTTTTTATGATTTTTTTTATTAGAAGCTTAATTAAATAACGTATTACACGTATACATGAATATACATGTACATACATACAATGGAGTTTATTTCATAAAAAGTGATTGCAACAAGATGCTAGCAGCTTCGTTATCTTTTTTAGATGGCTTAAATTCCGTTCGTTAACGGCAAAAAGAGGTGCGCAGGCATACCTGTGTTGCTCAACCGCAGTCCAAGCTGACTGATGACGGGTTATAGAACAGGTCTTTCCCGTGCGTGATTTTAATGTGATGTACGACAGCAATACCATCACGCTGCACTGCAAAGCTAAAGCTCTGTCATGGAATGCACATGCCGAATTTTGCGTGCAATTATGAGTTATATCTCGGTTAATTTGGATTTAAAAACAACTTTGTGCCCACCGGATAAAGTTAATGTTGGTTTGTATCGATGTTACAAAGTATTTATTGTTGCCATTTATATGATTTTAATATCTCTTAGTAAGGCTTTGCAAAGATTTTGGTAGCTTTAATATTTCTGGCACCCATTTGTTTTACTATATATAACAGGATTCCACTTTAAAATGTAGTATACGAAATAATAGATACAAAATAATGATAACTAAAGTAAAATCCTAGCCTTTTCAAGCATTTTTTCTTGCACAATTGTCTCATTGAAAATATGGTCTTCCTTCGCGCATCGTACAAGTATTCATTTATTAATGGTGATTATATCTCACCATTAAAATAACAATGATTTTATTGAAATTCATTCAATAATCGTATTCATCATCATCATCATCATCATCTGCAGCCTGTGATAGTCCACTGCAGGACATATGCCTCCCCTAATACTATCCATTTGGGGGTTTGGTGGGTACGCCGACTTTTTACATGTCCATCTGATACTTTTTTTCATAAATGTTCTTACTTTTCGGAAAATTGGGTGATTTAATTTTTATCTGAACACACTTTAATTTGGTTTGGTAATTGATTTTGGTATCTTCGTCGGTCACTAACCAACAGGCTCGATGTTGAAGGTAGGGGCGGGAAGGGGCGAGGGTGGATAAAATTAAAAAGATAAAATAAGTTTATTTTAATATGTTATAATGAATATGTATATTTATCATAAAAATTTTACGCTATTAAATTTAAATGTATTGATGATTATAAACATTTTTTTAAGTCGTTATACCCTCTTCTTTTAGCGTATTGATGACAAGAATGTTATTGTCGTCGTGGCCAAAGGATCGGGTGGGTACTGTACCCTGGGCAACAGTCAGCGTCGGAACTTGCTTACTGTCGCCCAGGAAAGGGTCCGCCGAAGCTATCGGGTCTTTTGATACGTCAATCCTGAAGGCTCTTTTTCTACCCCGGATATACCAGTAGACGTTTTAAATACTATAAAATATTTTTATATACTAAAATTATTTACGTTTTAAAACGTAAATATCATATCTTAATAACATACTAAACAAAGAATAATGAAAGTATAATTATATTTTTTAATTACTTTCAACAGCTGTCACCTTGATCATGAACAAAAAAAATGTCGCCTTCAAAATTTCAGTTCATTAACGCTGCGTTGAAATAATAAAAGTTGCAATATTCAAATATTATCTTTATTTATAATAAATTTTTATATAATAATTATTACGTATTTATGTCTCCGTTATACTGTTTTTTGATTATTATTTTAATCAGCGAAACTATGGTTGAATTGATGAACTTTTCATTATTTCGTGACACGAGCACTAATGAAGAGCATGCCTTAAATAGAACAAGTATAACGAAATATATTCATAAAATAATTACTGCGTTGACGTGTTTATCGCAACGGCTTTACCCTGGTCCCGTTTAAGTTAATTGGATGCCGTATTGTATTCTACTCATTAATTTACATCGTAATAATCAATATCTTTTTGATTATGACAATTTAAATAACACCCTCTCGAAAATGGGATACAGTTAATTTGACCAAGTTACTTATTGGGCAAGTAATTTAACATTAAATAAAATAAAACTGAAAGACTAAAACTGACTCCTAACGTTCCCGAAACTAGGTGTGAGAATAAACTCGAGTGTACTTCTAGGCATAACAACACTCTGCAAAGAAGCTGCCTATTTATGGGGCCCTGCGTATACAGTCCAAAAGACTAGACTAGCTAACCTATTTTGACGCAGGCTGATGGCATCTTATTGCGGGGAAACGTGACGGTTACAATATATAGGTCCAATTATTGTACTCCAAAAAACAGCGATTCGAGCGTTTTGTAACCTGGGCGACAATAAATCACAGAGAAAGACAATTACTGAAACCAACGTAATGACTGTTTCTACTCCATTCATTTTTGCAAATAGAATCTTTTGGACGTTTTCCACCACGCTGCACAGTGGTCCATGTTCCTAAGAAAGGCGGTCATAGAGGTTGTAAGTTAGATTAAAAAAGAAATATTTACTTTATTATCTAAGTAGTGATTGGTTTCAGGTTCTAATAATAACAACAAGTAAAACAAAAGGTATATTTTTAAAAATGTAGATGTTTATTTTCAAAAAAGAAAAGGATTCAGTCTTACTAATAAATAGTATATAACAATAAATAAGCTTTATTTATCAATTAATTATGAAAATAGCTTGATTTACATGTAATTAATAAAATTTACTAGATAATAGAAAACTGAACATAGTATTTATATAAAACGTCGTCTTTTTCCACAATGGAAAAAATTATAATTCACAATAATAATATTACAGATTTCTTTTATTGCAATGTAGTTTAAGTATATAATAAATCCAACACTTCTTTTGCTAATACAGACTTCTTCTTACAGGTAAATTACTTGTGCTAGAAATAAGTGGGTCTAAATTAAAAAGAAGTCTGCTCAAAAGATCCATATAAGTTACTTCTCGGGAATGTTTCCCAGTGTTATTGCGTCTAAATAGTTTAAATAATTTATAACAAGATTCGACGACCTCTTCGGATAATTCACCGATAGTCATTATTAATCACCTCTGAACCGTGCATTAAAACTTAATATATAGATGAAAGCAAATTATACTAACGATATTCCTCAACAAGTATTTTGGCAGTATCAAAAGCATTATTTTTAAATCTTTGTGAATTTATTTTATACCCTGATAGTAGACTCTGCACAAGGTGACTATATCTGTCTATTACATAGATCTTTTCTAATACCTGTTATTTCGGCAAAAAATTTTCCATCATCGGATGTGCCACTTTCTCCATTTCGGGATTTATCAACAATCAAGCCTTATTTTTCCATAAACTACTGCTCAATTAACACTTTTCTCTGAGCGAGAGACGCTTTATCCTCGGTCTACCGAGCTTGCCATCTTATAAAATAATTTGATAAGAAACGTAAATGAAATATTCAAAAAATATGTATGAATAAAGCGGAGATAAGCCGAACACAAATTTACTAGCGTCAGGTACCTTGTTTAAACATTTATTTAAGTCATATTCATTTCTTTCGGTGTTGCACCACAAAAATGACACCTACTCGTAGATAAATCGCTAAGAGCAGAACACACTTCACCATCAACTATAGTAAATTGTAAATTGTATGAGATTTTAATTTTGCGATTATCATTAGTTGTTATTAATGATAATTCATTGATTTGACTTTTGAAATAATTTTATTCTTGTAAAGCAACTATCTTTAATTTTGGATAGTGGGCACCATCTAGTAGAGGAAGGGTGTGGAATTTTTCAAATAATTGATTCATCAGAAGTGTTTGATTTACAAATAAATTGTAGCGGTACATAAAAATTAAAAATAAACTCGAATCATCGTTTGCTGAATATGATTCAGCAAAAGACGATTTTGAAATTTCTGCTTGTATTCACTGTGGCCTGTGCTGCCATCGAAACCCCATTTACCAATTAAAACAAATTCGCTTACCAATACGGGAAGACTTTCTAAATCAGTATTTTGAGATTCAACAATTCGACTTGATGTATGATCTAACAACATATGAATAGGTCCGGAAGAATGTTTCGCATGCTAAATATATCAAGCACCGTTTTCAATTTAGTTAAGCATGTATAGCATTTGTAGCATTATGTACTGGCCGGAGAGTTATTTGATTCAATAGAAAGCTCCAGATTATTATCGCTGATGCAAAGCCGAATGCAACAAGTTATTTTAAAAAGTAAAGTATTTTAGCCATAATGAGCGTAGAAAACGTAATACTTCGATAATTCCAGTAAGAAATCTAATATGGCTTTCCCTTTAAAATAACCATACCGTACGTCTTAAGCGACAACAATATGCGCCAATAAAAGATTTATTTACTTAATTCACTTAATATTAACTCGCAATGACTTTTGTTTTGAAATATAGTATCATTACTTAGGAAAGTAACTATTACTATTTTTACAAAAAAGGACCAATTGAATTGATATACATTGTTCAAGTTATTTGTAATTTTCTAATAAGTCATGACAGCGGACTGTTAGGTTTAACAAGAGATTATTTAAATTAGACTGCTGTGAACTTATACTGGATTTTGCTGGTCTAGAACATGAAGGTATAGAAACTGCATTAGAACTGAAGTAGGGTGTCTTAGAAAGAGAGTATCATCTGCAGGGTCCGATAATGCCGATCATCCATATAACGTATTAGTCTCACTATATACAAACTATTCAGTCTTACATGTTTATCTCGGTACACAGTACAGTGTTCTTTAAACTTCTTAAAGGCAGCCCGGTGTTCACAAGGTGCTATTTTTCTCAAAGCTATTCTTTTTGAAGTTATACTTCTTTAGGCGCGTTATGAAAAAATGATGAAAGTGAAATTTTAAGATGCGCGCGCACCTGTGACACAAAATTAACAGTTCATTATGAAAACGGTGAAATGGACCTTATTACATTGTGATAAGGTTGATTTTTGTGTAGTGATAGTAGAGTTGTCGTTTTTTTATTTGCGATAGTTATTGCATAATGTGCTCTATGAGTTAGGATTAAGGTTCGTTTTTGGTATATATATATATATATATATATTATTAATAATATATTATTATATTATTTAAATTTATATTGAATATATATATTAAATATATTATTATATAAATATATTAATTTTTGTAATGATGTTTATTCAACTTGATATAATGGTAATATTTTTATTCATTTAATATATCAACATTGTGATTTATCTATGTAATACGTTTTAGATAAGCGCCATCTAGTCACACATAATCAAAGCTTCTGATTTATAGTACCGCTGTACAAGTAAGCCAACATCTCTTAGGAATTCTACATTTGTAAGCAACAGATGGCGCTGAATTACCAGTTATATGATATATCAAAGTACGTCTTGTGAATCCATAAATTCTTAATCGAATTATTTATAATTAGTTCTTGTAAATCTATCATCTTTAATTATCTTAATTATTTTTGATTGATATTACTTACTATTTGTGAATATAAAAATTGTGCTTATATACTTTTTCAAGTGCTCCAATATAATTGAGGTTAACTATCCGTATGTATTATTTATTGATATAAATTAAAATACTTTTATTTAACACAATTAACACTAAATATTATTAAATTATTAATGTTAAATACTTATTATTGGTTATTTAATATTTACAAAATAAAGAAATAAATTTAATAAAACATTTAATAAAAAGTTTGTGATAAAAATTAAAATTGAACATCAAACATCAAATTATAACATTAATTTTTAATATTTGCTATAAATTGAATAAATAATAAATATTTATAAAAATAACTAAATAAATTTAATGAAAACTATTTGAAAAAATTAAAAGTGAATATTAAATTAAGAAATCAATAAAATATTAAAAAAATGACCAACCTTAAATTCGATTTTTGAATTTATTATTAAATTTATTTTTAAAATATAAAATAATCAATAATAAACATTTAAATTAAGAATCTTATAATTTTTAGTACAAATTTTGTCTTATATATTTATTATTCTCTAAATTTTGTTTTTAATAATTATATATATATATATTATTATTAATAATATATTATTATATTATTTAATTTTATATTAAATATATTATTATATAAATAATTAATTATAATAATTTTATAATGATGCCAAAGAAGTATAACTTCTCACGCGCGTACATAAGTACACGCACCCATTTTTTTTTAGTATTTTAATCTCTCCTTTACTTTTAATTATGCACACTTTTAAGGATTTTTTTTTTAATGATATCATAATCGCTTTGCTTCTCTTTTTTATAATTCCTCTCGGAAAACATTTTACTTTAAGGAGACATCTTAAGTAAATGCGATCAACCTGTAACATCAATTACGTTCACGTCTATGAAAAAAAATTATAAAATGAAATATAAAAAATATACTTTTCATGAAAAAAAATATATTAAAAATGCATTACAAATATACTAATATCTATGAAAAATGTGTTTGGGTTATGTCTTTACTTTAAATCTTTAAAACATATTTTAAATATATACGAAAAACGACCAAAAATTATCCTTAAAAATATATTTTTATGCATAATCATATTTTCTTAATAATTATTTTTTATGGAAGCAGTAAGATAAATAACGCACAAATAGTACCTTGGTATGTTAAACAGTCCCCTGCTGTACTGCCAGGCAGAGAACTGAAGCCAGGGGACAATTAATTGATTGAATTAAAATCAATTGATTAAGATTTAAATTATAGAAATATTAAATAATAAATATATATAGAAACACTAATTAAAATAAATACAAGCAATTACAAGAGGACTGTATGTTACAGCAAACAAGACGCATACTCCCCTCACAAATAACGTTCAAACACTAAAAAAGATGGCGATTTGTCGTTGTTTCAATGATATTACCAATTCCACACATCATTTTACACCAAGTAACAGTTCTAACCATAATAATTTTTTTATTGTTAAAATTTTTGCCCGGGGACTATTTAAAGAAATTATCCACAACATTTACATGAAATTAAACTGCCTCCATAGCCTAGTGGTATGGGCGTGTACTTTAGAAACCGGAGGTCGTAGGTTCGAATCCTGCGGGGACTCAACAAATTTTCATTGTTGTGTCCTAGTTGGTTAGGGCAATTTGGGCTGATGAACCCAATTGTCTGAAAAGAAAGATGATCCATGCGTCGGATGGGCATGTAAAAAGTCGGTCCACCCCCCAACACGCATTGGACCAGCGTGGTACGCTGGTGATACGGTCTAAAACCCCCTAATGGATAATGGGTGTATTAGGGAAAGCCTATATCCAGCAGTGGACTATCACAGGCTGATGACCTTTTTTAGAAGAAAATTAAATTAAGATAATTTAATTCTAAATATTAATTATCAAATTGATATGGTTTTGTTACTTTTTTTTTATTTGAAGCTCTATTTTATAATTTTCGTGTTAGGACAAACAGGGGGCTTTTTTGGAATTTGATAGTTTCTAAAGAAAACAAAAATTGATATCGTATTAAATACGACTATGCTATAAAGTTTTAGTTTTTTATTTATATAAAGAGTGACAGTTATTTTATTAAATATGATGATAGTTATTCTATTATTTAAAAAAAAAATATCTGTTTGGACTGAAAGTTTACAGAGTTGAGTTGATGTTAAATCAACAGTACAAAAAAATATTCAAAGAAAACGCATGTCATCACACGCAAACGACTTTAATGTCAATTGAATTGAAAGCGTAATATGTTGTTCAAGTTACAACATATAATTAGTAACTATTACATAAAGTTTAATATCAATGAATCAATGAAAAAAATATTTTGCATTGATCAAATTGTAAGTAATATCGCAGATGTAAATGGAAAAGTATAACCGCTTTCCTTTTCTGATCATAATGTTTTCATTTAGCAACTAGACGGATATCCTTTCCTGTTACTTTACTTTTTAATACCAATCTATTGCCAATCACTTTTCGATCACTTGGTCGTGGCAGTATTTGCTACGGTTCATTCTTTATCTGGCTGATATTCATCTTCTAATGCCTTCTCCCAATCTGTAGAATCACTAGTTCTTTCGGCCTCTCGACATGTTGTTGGATCAACCGTTATCATACTTGTTGACAACTAATCCGATTCTTCATCGTCTGTAACACCTTCTGTCTAGTTCTCATCATTCTGTTGTTAATGGTAATCCTTTCTGGGTCTACTTGCTCTACGTATAAGTCTCGGTCTACCTCTAACTCTTTAAGCGTTTCTTTGGCGTACAGGTAGCCATTGAAGTTCACAAGGACAGCGGGACACATGGTCAAATTTACAAAGATTAAAACCGAAGTAGATTAGAGGAAAAACAAAAGCCTGCACAAGCATTGCCTTGGTTGGCGGAGGCAAAAAATTTGTAGTCTGTGGAGACATCGCATGACATCAGCGATTTTTTTACTAACACAAACGATATGTGTCCTCCAGTTAAGTGTGCTGTCCAAATTTATGCTAAGATTTTTAACGTCATGATCGAACGGAATGGGAAAGCTGTCGGAAGTAATTTGTGGCAATTGGGCTAGATAAACCTTAGCCAATATTCTGGAACTTCCCAGCACAATCTCTTGGTACTTTGATGGATTGACAGCTAACCCGAACCTATCAGACAACCGCTCAATCGCCAAGTTGACTCGACAAATTGTATCTACTAAATCATCAGTACAGTAAGTGAGTGCTTGAGCATACAGTTGTAGATCGTCAGCGTACATATGATATGCACCCTGAATATCACAAGCAAGGAGGTTAATAAAAATAGGAAATAAAATTGGAGAGATGATACCGCCTTGAGGGACCCCATTTTTAATATTCAGCCAATTTGATAAAGTTTCTTCAAAAACTATAGACTGCTATCGCTCTTGAAGATAAGAATGGAGCCAGTCCAGAACTTCATCAAAACTATAAAATCTGAAAGGATAGCGAGAAGGATATCATGACTCACGGTATTGAAGGCATTGGAAAAGTCAACTAAAACCAGTACAGTAATTTTAGTATTCTCCATGCCCTCTCTTATATCGTCACTTTCAGAAGGGCAGTAGTAGTGCTATGGCCAGGTCTAAAACCAGATTTAAAAGGGCTTATTAAATTATTTCGAAATACAAAATTAGAAAATGGTTTGAGTACACATAACTCAAGAACTTTAGAAAAGACTGGCTGGATAGAGATGGGTCAATAATGGGCGATGGGAACATTTTGGAATAGGGATGTACTGTGTGTCAGACATCTACCATTGTTCCGGAACTTAACCCATATAGATAACCATATTAAAAAGAAAAGCTAGTGGTCGCTGTTTTTTGCATTTCATTTTGTATGCGTCGGGGCCAGGGCTATTATTAATTTCACATTCATCAATTAGCGGTGGTTGGCCAGTGATTTGCATATCTATGCGTGTATCATCGTTTATTAGGATTTTGTTTTAATGTTTTTTAAACAATTCTGTGTAAAAGTTTAGTGCGCATCTTAAAATGTCTTGTATTGTATTAGTGTCTTTTAGCTTGCAAGTGTTGTATCCAGATTTTGTTTGTTTTTAATTCTTTATAGGCTTTTTTCTAAAATTATATGGATACAAAATTAGATCAATAAAGCCTTAGAACAAGTTGTAATACAAACTAAAAAGACGATTCTAAACAGATTGCCCACATTAATTTTATGAAGATGCAACGAATTACTAATACACAACTATTTTAACAGTGTTAATGATGTTAGATCTTAATTTTTTTTTCGTTTATTGCTTTAAAGTAATACAAAATTACGTATTAAATTGAACTATTATGTATTTAACTTCGCATGCTTTAAATAAAAAAACAAATATGTTTGTTCTTATAATTTTTGTACTTCCATTATATGATGTCTTAATCAATAAAATATTATTATGATCTTCCTCGTTCGCGCTTGTCTCTGGAGGAAGTGAAGCGCACAAAGAACCTTTGCATGTTACGTGCCGAGTCTTAAAGCACCGTCCTTTGCATTCGTGCTAGGAGCGAGTTACCTTGGAGACCCAAGCGTTATTTTATTATTATTGTATTCTACAAAACATCTTTTATGTTGTGGTTCTATTAATTTTCATTAAGTTTATTATTATATAATTATTACCGCCTGGCTGAATGTGATGTGTAAATTAGAAGGATTTATTTATATTGCTTGTGTTCTATGCAGGAATAGACAGATCGACAATTTTCAAAATTATACGATGCGTAATTTTTAAATTTAACTAGCTGTAGTCCACGACTTCAATTTGCGTGATTACAAATAAAAAATAGCTTAAAAATGTAGCTCAAGATACTACCATATATATCAGTAATCTTCAAGTGGAAGCCCAGTCAAAGTCGGATTAGTCATTCCATATTACCGAAAACAAACAGAAAGACAAAGAAAAAATTATTTCAGTAAATTTATCGCTTATATTACATGATGTTTTGAAAAACATAAAAATTATTTTTATGTTTAAAATGGTAACTCTATTTATTTGTAAATAGGGTAAGTTAAGTTTCAAAAAGAAAATAAAAATATTACAGCACTAATTTACCGACTTTGCGTCCATAAAATTGAATTTGTGTCCACCCGTTGGGCCACTTTACGTCCACCATCTAGAATAAAAAATAATTGGTTGATATTTCTACGATTTTGTAAATAGACTCTTTTTTATTATTTATTTATTACACTCACTTCTGCGGGAATAGACTTTTTCAAACCATTGTATTTTTATTGGTTATAAAAATAAGCCGAGCATTCATTATGTAGTACCCTCCCTGTTCATAAGTAAAGCAGCGCCAGATACCAGAAATCCGCTTACCGCCTTAAGGCATGACAATCTATGTCTCGTTTACCCAGGAACTACGGTGCCGTTAAAACCAAAATATACTACTGGTTTGCGACAGCAAGGAAGTAGGTATGGTTTTGTTAATAATTTACAATAATTAATACTTTATACAGTGTTAAATCTATAAAGTTGCTTTTTAGGCGCCCTGTTTGATATTAATTTCGGAATCAGTTCAACAATTGCTGATTTTTTCGCAGGTTTTATGCTCGTGATTTTGTTCAATGTTGTGATTTTTTAATAGCATATTATTTTGTCGTAGCAATTTCTTCTTCACCTGTTTTTATTTAACGCTTTGCTTAAATCTTCTTCTTTGTATATTATTTTCTGCTTAAAGTAGAAAAAAATAATAAATAGTGGTCATATTTGAAAATATGTCTTCATTACAATTTATTAAAAAAAAACAAAGAAATTCATTTAAAAAAAAATATTTAAGAAGTGGACTCGATTTGCTTTTGTTGCCATTATCTAAAGGTTTAGTTGGCGTTCATTGCGAACGCAAAGTAAAAGTTTTAGAAATTCGGTGTAGTAATTCGTATGTATTAGTAAATTCATAATAAATATCATTCCTTGCATCATTGTCAACGGGTACGTATAGCTATGTCTCCTAAATAGCTATAAAACAATATAGGAATTAGCTTAAAACGCACCAAGTCCACATTTTTAATTTTAGCGGTAAATTTCAATAGATGGTGATGGTGTTAACGGTGAACGCGAACAGACGAACTAATTCCTAATTTATGTTAAATAAAGTGATTCTTATATTACAAAAAAAACCCCCTGCACCTTTATAACTGACGTCTATAAAAAAAGAAAAACTTAAATGACACAGTGCTATTAATATAAGTAAGGCGCTAACGATACAACAAAAAGTAATTTTATCCTGCTATTGCTTCATCTGTTTATCAAAATTTTTACTGCCACTCCGTCTGCATAGTATAAAGACCGATGGGGTTTATTTCCTGCTAATTTGGTTCGTAACGTCAATAAATTTATATAGATATTTAACTATTTCTTTTATTTACGCGATTATTATACATATCAAATCCACTCATTTACGGATTTTTTGCGTTACTTAAATATATTTATTCCCGACGTGTCGGATTCTTTTCAGCATCCATGATCACGGGCAGACTGTGATCATGGATGCTGAAATAAAAAAAGTAAATTAGAGGATTTGATTTATACAGATATTGCCAAAACCCTTAATATTTAATGTTAGCGACACTAAAATATTTTATTCACTTATTTAGTTTTAGTTTCATTATTTCATTTGAACGTTATATTGATAAGCGGAATATTCTTAAGATTTGTTTATATAGTAAAAGTAATTACATATGAATCTTTTCCATACTTCATGTCTCGGTTATTTTTTATTATTTTTTGACCGGTCCCCAAAGGCGCGTTACCTCTTTGCTTCACTCCTATTGCTCCGGTTTGATCATTCTTTTATTAAATAATAGGTTATAGCTGTCATTTCGTCCTATTTCTTCTTTAATAATTTCGGTATAATTTATTTAATATATATTAAAGTAATTAAGAAAATACAATCTTACCTCGTAAGATTGTGTTTTTGACGACGTAATTCCCTTACCCGGTGGTAGGTCCCCTTTTTAAAGGAGACCGTCTGGGTGGGTACCACCATGGTGCCTATTTCTGCCGCGAAGCAGTAGTGTAAAAACACTGCTGTGTTCCGGTTTAAAGGGCACCGTAGCCAGCGTATTTACTGGTTCAACGAGAATTATCACCCTATGTCTCACGGTAAGCAGCACGTTGGCAATATTACTGGTATTGCGAATGTCTATAGGCTTCGGTGACTACTTCCGATCAGGTGGCCGGACTGCTCGTCTGCCTGCGTATGCCATAAAAAAATCAACTTAGATGGTAAGAGCGCACATGCATCAGCCGTGTTATCAGATTGTGTTATTGTTATTGTATTAAGCATATCTTTGATATCAGTTGCAAGGACATTAATAAATTAACTCGCAACTTTTACCTATTTGGTTTTACCTTTACACGCTGAACGTACATGCACATTTCCTGCTGCCTTATTGTTTCCCCTTGCCTGTATGTTCTTATTGTGTTAATTTGTTGTAAATATAATTAAATAAATTTTATGGTAATCTGCTTAACGTGTTGCAGAACCTTTCACTTTAAGTTGACTACAATTTGAATCTGCTTTCTTTGAAATCCAACATATTTAAAAGTAAGCCATAACGCTACCTCTATTGATTTTTGTATTATTTGGGAAAAAGACTTACGTAGCGAGGGGTGTGACAACCATTATTCTGTGCACTTTTAAAAAATTTTAAGCTTTTAACTCATTGATTCTCAAAACACTTTATCATCATACTTATGGTGAGTGTTGTTACTGATGTTGAAATTTAGCTATTGTTTGTAAGCCATGGACTACAAGCCCTTAGATAACAATACCTGTGTAATGAGTGAACGTGAATAACGTTTAGATGGCTGTTACTATATTTAAGAATAACTTTAAGCATTATGCCGTAATTCTTTGCTGTACATTGTGGTCATAGGTACAAGTAAAGTTTATACCTGCTGTTTTATAATTTTGTAATAAGTAGTTTAATAGGTATTTAGGATATTAAAAATATTACGGCGTCAAAAATCATAACTTCGTGCAATTAAGACGCTGGCTCAATATAGTATATAACTTAAAGTTATTTTTTTTTAATTTAGTTATAATTTTTTTATTATTGGCCAGCAAAACCATATAATAATAAGCTTTTTATTGTAAACAATAAAACAAATTCAAAGATAATTAAAAATATTCTAATTACATAGAACACGTTATAAGCGATATTTTGATTAATTCAATACATCGCATACGTAACAATTGCGGGGCTGTTTTGTGCAGAGAGTAGGTTTTTTGCGCTTTTTATTGCATATTTTATATACACTATTAAAAGTCGATCATACTTTTTGGAAAGCTTTTACTTTTTTAAATATATTTTATTTCGCTTCGCGTCGCTTTATTTTCGATGGATCAAATTCTGTATTAAGTTTTCGATTGACAGATTATGTTCGTCATGTGTTGTTATTTTATTTTTAACTAGCGACCCCCCTAGCTTCGTACGGGGGTAATTCTGATATCTATAAAATCTTTAAAAAAAATTATAGATATATATATTTATATTTATCACCGTTTCTCTACACTTTTATGCATGAATTGTGCATATAAACCTTCGTCTTAAATCACTCTATCTAATAAAAAGACGTATTCAAATCCGTTAAGTAGTTTAAACATTTAAGCATACGCAGAGGAAGCGACTTTGTTTTATACTATGCAGTGATGATTCGTGATAAGTAGTTGATAGATATTTCAAAATAAAACAAACCACGTAGTTAATCAAGATAAACTTTAAGAGTCAGAGGAACGAGATAAAGAAGAAGTCAAGGGTAACATATATTTATGTATAACAATAACTAACAATTTAAAAGTACAAATTTTAATAACTTTAACGTGATATATTCAAAGTTTTAAGTAATAAGATGTAAAGATATGCAAAGTCAACTAAATGCCGTTGTAAATTGAATTTAATACATATCAAATAATTAAAATAAATGCAGGTAGATCAGCATATATTGCGAACGTTGGCCTTACAAAATAGTTTTGCATAGACTTACACTACGTCTTGGCTACTCTTTCTCTGTAGTTTAGTTTTATTAATTTATAAAAAGTAAAAACTAACTAAAATGAGATCATATAAGTATCGTTTTCAATTATAAAAGAGTGAATATTTTATTTCCTTGTTAAATTTTTGCCTCTATTTTAATGTTAAAATGGTACTGTGGATTATTTTTACTAGATAGATAGATATGAACTGTTGGTATTTTTAAATAATAATAAAAAGACACTTTAAAATAGTGTCTCATGGAATAGCTTATTATAAGAACATTTACAAAAAAAAACAATATACACTATTATAAACGTTATAGTGAATTAACTATTAACAGTTCACAATGATAATTTTAATTTAAGATAATGTATTATAAAATCGCAATAGGTACCCAGAAACTAAATACTTCAAAATAAAACACTATCCTGCTACAAGGGTATTGGTAAGATTAATTAAATAGTAATAATATCCTTACAACCTAACCTAAAATTATATAACTTCAATAAGTAACATATTTAATGAATATCATAATAGGACGAGCTGAAAGGGGAGTTGTAACTATTTACTAAAAGTATACTGATGAATATTGTAGTTGGTAATTTTTGTAAGATATATACTTCTTTTTACATAATTTCAAATTCGATTCTATCGAGAGATTGATGCTAGCCTGAATAATGTTAAGTTATTGAAGACCTAATTTTATATTATATCTATTTACTTCTATACGTTTACATATAATACACGTGCCTACTGATCTATTGGCAACGAAGAAATGATATAACAAACCGTAAGAAGGAAAATATTAAGAAAATGTATGACTGGCTTTATAAATGAGCCATGTATATAACGCCATAGTTTAAAACACTTATAACCTGTGAGATATTTAATTTTCCATGTATTTATTTAATTAACGCTATTATAGTTGTCAAGTTTATAAGGATCTATCCTGAGCTTTCTTGACTTATATTAATTACGTTTTAATGAACTCTTGATGAACATGTTCATAGTAAAACGAGTCGAATTATGAAGTTGTGCTGCGCAGCATTCCTTCGTTGTGTGACGTAACACGGCGTAAAAATAACCCCTCTTATCTTCCTTCGTAAAAAAGAATTGTGGGCCAAGAATCGTTTAGGATCGATAGCAATCAAGGCATCAAATTGCAACTTACCACTCACTCATGATGATTACCGCAAGGTGACCTTTTTCTCCGTTCTCCTCAAGCACCACTTTACCGTACGATAGGTTGCGGCGCGCACTGTTATTCACACACACCCTACACTTAGAATTATAGGACAATCTAACACAAACACACACACATCTTTTTAGAAAATACAGCATTTTCTGAACAGATTGATATCTATATCAAACATACCACCGAAGTTTTTGTGACACGAAACTTAGAAAGCCTAGTCCTAATATTATGTTCATATTGCCAATAAACTGCAAATTGAATACTTATATATCTAGTATCTATTTCTGTATTATTTATTATAGTTTTTACTATAAAATTTTACGTTATATATGTAGGATATAGAGTAAAAAATCCAAAAGTAAAAACCATTAAGGTCACTTTAATAAAATTTATACTTTTAAAGAGCAAACAAATTTGCCATTTATGCTCCTCGTATATCGCTTAGGATGCGTCTCCTCCTTAATATTAATCCAAAGTATACGAATATTGCTGTTCATTATATCTTTGTTTCGTTATTCGTGAATCAGGTATAGTACATGTAATATTTTCAATTATTCTTTTTACCTCTATTATTAATACTCATATTGAAAATTACAAAAATAAAAAGAATCAACGAAAATATCTTGATAGTATATTCGATATTTTATATACAGATATAATTTATGTCAGGTTTTATACACAATACCTTTGTCATAACAAATACTATAATATATACATAGAGACAACGCAAATATGACCAAAATACATCTAGTTCCAAAACTTATCAACTCTATCTTTCTGTATGATGTAGAGACTCTGACTTTGCGATTGGCGTACAGCAGGAGAGTTGACGTCTCTGAGATGAGGTATTGGCGGTGACTTCTTAGAGTTCCTTGGAACGCGCTTAGAACTAATAGAATTTTCTCTGAAAGAACCCAATATTGGCAGAGATGGGTCAAAAAAGATCTGTTTACAGAGAGTGTTTATATATTTCACTTAGAACGTGTGATCGTAACAGGGAGAGCTAAGGGTAAGAAATACAAGGGCCGTAGTCCAAGCCGTTGAACTGATCGGGTATCCGAGCACTTCGGAATATTAAAAACCGCCTTCACAAGGCTTCCAATAGCCAAGTATTAAGGCAAATAATTTACTCATTTGGCGGTCATAATATTTAGCAGTGCAGTTCGATCGCGGAAACAGAAACCTAAACACCGAGATTCTTAATAATTCGATCTTAAAGTCTTATCAACAACTGATTATAACACTCGATAAACACCCGAAATATGAATGATTTAGATGACCAAAAAAACATTACCTATGATAAAGCTGGGTTTAACTTTATAATATTTATCGGATACTTCTGCAAATATAAAATAAATACAATAAATAAACAAAATGATTTTGTAGGACGAGTGTCTGAATAGATTTTGTTGAACCTGCTGAAAATTTGATTGGTGTTACTAATTTTAGAATAAAGAAAGTTGCATTATGACCACCTTCTTAGTAATAGTGAACAAGGTGGCTTGAAAGAATTAGCGATATCCATAAATAAATGAAGTTTCAGTTATTAATTAAATTATTTAATATTTTGATTACAAATAGATATCGTCTACAACTTCTTACCAATTTGAATTGGTTCTTTAATAATTGATTCCTTTTTATATAAGAACTTCATAGGCAAAGTAAAATTACTTTTAAAATTATTTAAAAAAAATTTTCTGTTATTAAACATTTTTCTTATCTTTCTATCTTCTTTACCATTTGAATTTAAGTTTATATTTGTGTTTTGTTGCTCCGTCCTTGATGTTTGCTGCGGGGGCAATGAAACGTAACAAGCGGTTATTGCACCACGATATTACGAAAGTCTTTATAATTTTACTGTTGTAATGTGCAGAAAAAACCTTTGTTATGTTAGTATAAAAACTTAGTAAACATTTGTGATAACTTTTGTGTGAGGCAGCGCTTACTTTTGTTATTTATTCAGATTGTGAAAATTATTTTTATTTCATTTATAACATGAATTTATAACTTCTTTTAATCATTCTGAAATCACACATAACTTGATAAAAGACTACCGATTTTATTGCCATTATTTTTTTTTATACTTCCCACGGTTCAGATCTTTTACAGATTTAGTCTGTCCTCTTTTGATCGACTTCCCAAAAGAATGAGGCACTCAATTCGGAGCGTGTTTTTTATATATATGTTACCACGTTGCTCTAAACCTAGAACTTCAATTTTGTTCTTTCTTTTTCTAATGATAGGTATAAGCTGTCTTTAGGCCTCATTATATTTTAATATTTTTTTAAATTGATATTTAAGATATAGATAAAATTACGGCACCAAAAATCACAACCACGTAAAGTTAAATTGCAAACTTTGGTTCAAACATAGAACTTAAATTGTGATAGACTTTAATTGTGTTATGCATAACTGTACTACTTGAATTGGCATACAATAAAGTCCGAAAAAGCATATATATATATATATGTTTTAAGAATAACCCACAATAAGCATTTTAAGGTCAATATTTTTAAAAATTTAATCATAGACTTTAGGCATATTCAAAGGTTTATTTCGGGTAATACAGTTCAAGTTAACATAAAACTTATGGTAATAAAAAATATTATAACGTTTCATAGAGAGTTTCTATCTTATTTAGACATTTTGAATAAATAAGATAGAATGAAAAAAGATCTCAGAGATATAAAATGCGGTGGCAGAAATCGCGATGTAATTTTGTATAGAGTGCACGTTGTTGCCTACAGAAACAGTTCAAAAAATAAAGAATTAAAATAAACTTGTTACTATCGAATCAGGTAAGAAATAAATCCCAGAAAATATCACTTTTTTTTTCAATTATAAAATAAATTTTTAAGTTTTATTTAAATAAAAAACCAGCTTCCATTTAACATCTTTGTAGCAACAATTATCATCTATTATTATTAAGTTTAAATTCAGGACTCTGTTTGATAACTTTTACGAGATAATATAATAACAACATTGTTGGAACTGCTTAAATTCGTTATTCGTTCTTAAAACAAAATTTCCCGCACACGTTTAATAAATTTACAAAAAATACCTTAACCAAGAAATATATTAAATTAAAATAGACAAAGTTTAAAACAATTCATATCCTCTAAATGATAATATAAGCTATTATTTTTTAAAAAGATCTTATAACTCTTAAGTACAGTCTATTAGGATGTGTTATTTAAATTAGTTTTGGCCTTTGCTCTCCTCTGTACAAAGCAAGTACTTAAAGAATAAAATCAAAATAAAGTCTAGCTATGCCGTGCTGCTCTGTCTTCTAATTAAAAATATAAATTTTACTTGACATGAGGTCAATAAAACGAATAAGTGATTTATTGCTTGTCTTTATTGTTTTTTGATGCTATATAGTCTAATCTAATAATAGGTTAATAACATAGTCAAAGCTCTATATAGATTACATGTGAATTATGCATTCTATATATCAGCGCATTCAACAAAACATACAAAAACAGTCTGTTCATATTTATGTATAAGCATGGATTAGGAAAACAGACGAATATAAAAACTTTTCCATTACTCTTATATAATAGCTTTGTAGAGATTACTCGTTTCAATCCAATGTTATTAGGCAAAAACTGGTCATTAAATATTTATGGATGACGCGCAAGGATTTAAAAGCATAATCAATTTGTTTGCTATGCTAAGCCAACTAAAGTAATATTTTATTTGAACATGGCATAAACGATTCTATTAATGGTTTTATTGGGTTATTATTTTATCTATAATTTGAAAACCGTAAATATCTATAAATTTAAAGCCCTTTCCCTGCAAGGCCCAGGAGGTCGTGGTGAACCCACGATCCCGTGGGTTCACCACGGGAAAAACAACTTTCTTTTATCGTTGTTTTGTGGTCGGTTTGAACATTTATTCTAACAAATCGGTCCACCCATCAAATCGCATTCGACCAGCGGGGTGGGATACGACACGGAGAAGGTGTGAATTAGGGGAAGCCTATTCCAGTAGGGGACTAACACAGGGTAATGATGATGATGATCCCTGCAAGGCAATTCAATGGTATTTCGTATATAGGAAATGATCAAAAATAAGTTCATGGAGTAATAGGAAATATGAAATCTTTTTAGGTTAATTATTGTAAACGTCATTTTTTTAGCTATTTTATTAAATTATCACGAAAATGACTTCTAACTAATTTCTTCCACTCGTTATTACTAGAAAGAAAAAATATTAACAATTTTTGACTAACTGCTACCTATTTTCTTTGCTTAAAACTGCCAAAATGTTCCCTTAAATTGGAATAGACTTTATGTCATGTATGAAGTCGATTCCATGGACTTATCACATTAATATACTACAAATTTGTTTCTCCACAAGGCTTAAAATTAAAATCTTTGATTTAAAAATAGGCGCTAATATGACTGCAATGTGGATTCGGTTATCTGAGGATAAAATGAATACTATGGGGAGGATTAAAAATTTACTTATGCGAATTGTTTTATATATTCATAGAAAATTGATTTAAATGCTTCTTTAGAAATTCTATTAAGTATATCGAAAAAAATTGAAATTTTCTGATAAATATACACACATACATATGCAATGTTTTGTCATCACGCAAAGTACCTTTTAAGAGATCATATGATTAATATTTTAAGTAACTCTTTTCAAATTAAAAAATATTTAATTAAAAGAGCATATCTTGTGAATTATACTGCTGTATAAATCCTTACCTAAATGAATAATTTTGTGTCTAAGTAATTTTACTGTAGATGGAGATGACAATGTCTAGTATGCCAGTCAGGTTTATTTTAGCTTCCCGGCGGCTGGACTAGAAGTTGTTGAGGGCCACTACCCCTAGGCTACGGAAGCGGCTTTCTTTATCTGTTCTTTATCTGCAAATTGCATATTATATTAACTTAATAGGGAATGTATACATTACATACATACATTTTTATGTGGTACAAATGGGGAAACGCGTAAACAGATCATTTCGGAGTTAAGAACTAATTACTTCACACTATTAAATATATGTCGACTCTGATCTAAAAAAAACAGGTTGTATAAGCGAGGAGTACGTACGGTCTTTTAATAATAAAAATATGTATTCTTACACTTATACCGACAACTTTGAGATGGAATAATTTTGTCGACGTAAGTAGTTTCAAGGTAAAATAAAGACTAAAGGCCGAATGAAATAAAGACCCACTTTTTATATGATTGGGTTTTCCCTGGTTATGTTAACTTCTCTCACTTTTTATATTTGTAGGTTTTTAATAACTTGGGTTTTTCATTGATTTAATTTATTTTGAACAACGTTCCATTTGGATTGTAAATAGCTTATTAACATTGTTGGCACTGGTGCTATTCATAATTAGTCAAATCCGTGTGCATTTTAGGTTTAGTATTTTGTAAGAGTATGGAATCTTATCGGTTTCTCGCAAAATACCTTATGTAGAAAAATAATTTTTAGCCTGCTAAATATTTGTACAAATCATGTGGGTTTTTAGTAAAAACTAATACGGGCCGACTCCATTGTTGGATTATCTAAAATATGTTGAAAATCGATTTAATTTGAGAGGAGGTGTAACTTTATCTTCTAGTCAGAAAATAATAAAATTGTTATTATTAAAAAGGTTAAATTTAATAATTTACTGGGCAATAAGGATAACTGACTCTCTATATCTAACTTTCGATTATGCTAATTAATAATTTTAAAAACAAATACGTTGCTTTTCTTAACATTTTACAATATTCTTTAATTACTGTACTTGTGCTGTACTTCATAAAACTTTCAAAATGCAGAACAATTGGTATTGTATGATAATAACTGTACGCATGGCGTCGATAGCAATCTAATAGCGTAACATTAAATGATATACTCAGAACTATAAATCATTACTACCAATTTGGAAATGTTTCGGGTTTTTTTGTTTATGTAAACAAATCGAAAATAAAACAGTAATAGTGCCAGAAGCAAACGCATTTTATTGGCGGACCGCGGCCATTTTCAATGCCCAAGCGATGTTTAAGCAATGGCAAAGTACGACTTTTTAACACCAATAGAGTTTCACATTAGACTTTGTTTAGGTAATTAAATTTCATATTTGACATCTTTTTAGGTTCACAATTGTTGTACCGAAGGAGACTAATGAAAAATATAAACTATTAAATACAAGATCAATCAATCTCCCCTATTTTACCGATTCTCCCCGCATTTCACGTTTCCTAATTTGGATTTATGTTTGTTTTGATCTAAAACGAATGATCATTATGTGTAATTATCTCTCGCGGTGAACCAGCCCCTCTTTGTGACGCGTTTCAACAAAATAAGTGAATGGTACGGCTGGTGTTGTAGTTTTTTCCGTAAAGCCTTCAACGTCGCACGCTAGGCAGAGTAAAGCGAATATTTCGATATATTTGTCTTTAATCGTATGTTATTTACATCTGTACGGGCTTAGTTTTCTACTTTCAGTAGATTAGGAACCTCGTTTAGGAGACTTTTATGTAGCTGGCGTCTTCAATTTCCGTTGGTGAGTATTTTTAAATATTTCTGTAATATATGTTTTATATCATAAGTTTTTCACTTATGAGACTAGGTATTATTTCAATTTTAAATATTTAAATAAATAATGTATATATATTCGTTAATTTTAATAAAATCTTGCTTTAGTAATATTTATAAATTAAAACACACATAAGCGAATTTTGCTAAATTAAATCAGAGAATGTGTGCAATGCAATGATTGTACCAGTGCTAAATAGTGTTTCAATATATAAAGAAATCATTACGAAACGCAACGAGTTGATGAGCAAAAGAAAATAATTATACTCTTAATAATGTTGCCCTCCAAACTTAACCACAGACGTCGGCAAATCAATAGTAATGTAATTTTAGTTATTAATTTATTTAAATATACTAATAAACAGAGTTTTTCTTTAACGAAGTAGATCAAAAACAGGTACTGAGATTATTAGTGGGTTTACTTATTATAAATTCGGTACTCGAAACTTCTATTCACCTATGTAGTAAAGTATTAAAATTACATAGAATATTCGTTAACTAATAAGGCTTGGATGAGATTTGTTGTTAAGGTTGCGTCAAGTTTTTTTGTACAATCATTTCCAGTCGGTGGTCTCGTTCGTATGGTATAATGGAATGTTTTAGCCATTAAATATTCATTCGTGTTAAGCATAAACCTCTGTGACGCATACAAACAACTTATTACACACTTGGCAGACAGTATTAGGGCTTGTCTTAAATAAATGCGTATTAAATACTCGTATATTTATAGGTACCTTACTAAAAATATTAGAAGTAATATTTTTATAACTTTATATCGTACTTCATTGTTAAAAATATGGAGTCTATCATTATAAAATTTATTGTACATCTTATAATAAAAATTAATCAAAAAGTAAAGTATTATCCGTTATATCGGTTAACATTTAGACTTGCATGTAACAAGAAATAATCTAATGAATAACGGTATAATTTAGTAGGGCACAATGTATTATATATTTATTGATTTTTTTGCACTTTCTAATTATGATCTAATAGTTTTTTAATGAGATTTCGATACATTGCAAAATACACATTCCAATGAAATATATGGTAAGCTATTTTGGTAAATTAAATAATGAATTAGTAAGTATTTTTAAATCACATTTTTTAAATGATTTTAGTTTTTTAATTACTACCCATTTATAAAGCGAACATAACTTCCTCTGATATCGGTATGGCGCAAGAACTGCAAGTGAAAGTGTATACGATGTCGTAGCGCGTTTGACGCAATGTAAACTTATACTTAGTTGAACTGAGTTAGACATAAAATTTACGCATACAATTGAAAGTTGTATTTATAAAATTTAATCAATCACTTGTAACGCTAGTAATTTATTTATGAATTTATAATTTGATTTATACCGATCAACAATCACCTCGGAAAACTCGTAACCAAATAGTAAACAATTCCGCATTTAACAGTATAAATAAACATTTATAACTTTGATAACCTTGAGATAATTTCATGAACAACTGCATAACCTGTTATTACGGATGTGAGTAAGCTTAATGTCAAAACACTTTTTTCAATGTATTGTTTTTTATCACTGTTTGCATCAGTTATGATAAGTGTTATTTTATATTACAGAAAAAATGCAGACTTTGTCGGCGGCTGTACTGCTTTTTGTAGTAGTGACCTACGTACATTCGGTAATTACAACTTTTACTTCTTTATATTTAACATTCTAAATTATTTTAAAATCTGTTCAAAAAATATAACAATAAGTAAAAAAAAATAAAAATAATTAAAAAGTTTAATAATTTTTCTTTCTGCAATTAGCAGGTTAAGCAAATAAACATTGTTTGTTTTAAGTTCATATATGTTTAAAATTCAAGTGCCAATGTAAGTTTTTGACTGAGTTTAGCTAACTATAAAATATTAGTAAATGAATGAGTTACCCGTTTCATTTACTAATTTTTCATAGTTAACGGGTTTAAGTTCCATAACTAAAGCATAGTTTAATATTTATAACTTGCCTTGTTTTATTACAATACTCCAAACATATAGAAAATGTATATCTATTTCGAGCAAGGCAACTTCAGTCAGTACATAAACAGAATATTTAACCTGATACTCCGTTGGATACTTTCAATATTCCGAAAATAAATTTTCACGGATTGTTGATACTTTTAACATCGAAGTTTTCAGTATTTAATATTATTGCAACAATTATGTCATAGTTCCTTAATTTGAGTATACAAAATATATTAATTGTTAATTAATGACACCTGCTAACAATAATAAACTTTTTGCTTACATCTTACGGTTTTAAGTTTTTATCCTTAATATGTATAAAATCTTTCATGAATTTATTTTTAAATCAAAGTTTTTAATTGTTATTGGGACTAAAAATAATACCCAACAGAAGAATATAATATAAAAATCTAATTAAGAAACAGTATCATAAAGTTAAATATTTATGTTTTTAATTAATTTTTATATTCCGAACTGCACTTTTAGAGACATCAATACTATACAAAAGAAATATCACGCGATGATGATGCAAGCAAATGTTTGTAAGATGCGAATTAATTGATTTCCTTGTCGTTGTTGTTATCTTTAAACAATGGTTATGTGTCATGAAGCACACTTTAAATTAATAATAATAATATTTTTTTACATCTTTATAGGCACCACAGTTTATAAGCTTCACTGATGGAAAATTGGGTGTCAACTTTGGCGGGTATCATGCTGCCGTTGGATTAGGAGGTTTGTTAAGTAATAAATGACATTATTTATATAGTTAGTCCCTCAATACAATAAATTGTTCTTCAATAAACAAAGTTAAATAACCATATATACCTTTTACAAAAAGTTACCAGGAAAAAAGGAAAATAGACCAAGGATTGTTATTTTACTTCTAGTACCTTTTTTTTATGCATACGCAGGCAGACGAACAGTCGGGGCCAACAATGGATAGTGGTCACCGACACCCTACCGCTGCCTGCCGTGAAACATTGATGTTAAGTCTTGTATAATCCGTTAAAAACTATTTTAATTCAAAGGGAATGGAGCCCAAGGGGGTCTTTACGCTGAAGCTGGTACACCGCACGGTCAGTCTGCGAAAGCCGGATTAGGTGGTGGCGTTAACTCTAATGGCGCAACGTCAGGTAAGAACTGTAATATTAACTAATTAACCGTTAAAACAAAAACAGTTAAAAAATAAATAATTTTGTTTTAAAACATTTGTATTTATAAAGCGCTACATCGTTTTATTAACAAGGAAAACTTAATCAAAAAAATATGATCAACTTCAGGCACCGTATAACTACTTCACGCAATATAACAGGCAAACAACTTGCTCTCTGCACAAAACTGCCTCGCAATTTCTGCCATGATTTTATATCTTTTAAGGTTTTTATTAAAGTATCGTCTATAACACGTTTTATGTACACAGAATGAAGATTTTTTTTCAATACAGTAACTTTTAAGGCTACACAAACAATGTAATATTATATGAGTCGAAGCTCATTTAAGATAATGCCTGATCGATTTTTACATATTAATGGTTCGTCATCATAAGCCTGTGATAGTCCACTGCTGACATAGTTCTCCCCTACTACACTCCAATCTATTAGGGGGGTTTTGGACCGCATCCCACAACGCTGGTCCTATTCAGGTCGCTGGGTGGATCGTCTTTTTACATGCCCATTCGACGCATGAATCATTTTCATTTTCAGACAATTGGGTTATCAGCCCAAATTGCCCTAACCAACAAAAAAACTACAACGAAAATTTGTTGAGTCCCCGCAGGATTCGAAGCCACGACCTCCAGATGCTTTCTAAAGCGCACACCCATACTACTAGGCTAAGGCGGCAGTTCATATGGTTATTGAGGGTTATGTATAAAATATATGCTCTCGCGGATTTATTGAGGACCAATTCAAGTAGTACAATTATCTACTATATAGTTATAAGTCTATCTCCTATACTTGAGCTAGCGTTGCAATTTAATCACGTGAGGCTGTGTTTTCTACGCCGAAATTTACTTAATATCTTAAATTTATCTACTATATTTTATTTATATTATTAAAATGGGACTAGATGACAGTTAATACTTATCAAATAAAATAAAAAGTATGAACAAAATCTGAGCTCTACGAGCGGACCAACGAGGTAACATTTGTTCATACGCTCCGAACCTCTTACTTTTGGTAAGTCGGTCAAAAATAAAACCATTGCAGGGTAAAACACTTTACACAGGTCTTAATTTTGGATTTTAATGTCAACAATTGGTATTCCCAGAATAAAGTCTTTGCCCTTGGTCAGACATCATACAATTTGATCTTGTACTCACCAAATAACTATTTGTTGCGCCTAACGTAATGTAGGGTCTGAAGAATTTGTATAAAATTCAGAATATTCTATGGTAGTTTACGATTCAATAGTTCACTCACCCTTTGTCTTCAGTGAAAGTAAGTCACATAATACAGGAATAGGAAGTGGAATAAAAATAAAAGAAAAAATGTTTGTTCATTATTTTTGAGAAAAAAGCAATGTCTCTAATATACATTTTTGCTAATTTAAATATGTGGCGCCAATTTAAAAAAACTAAAAGGGTTAAAATTAATAATACTTTTTACTTCAACATGCAAGAAAATCATAACTATTTAATTCAGAAGCAGTTTCAATTATTTCTTTGTGGGTAGGTGTCAAAGTCGACGTGTAATTGCATTCGAATCGAACGTTTTTTAAGGACAGCTTACCTGTAGCTGAAACATGACATCAGAAATAATGTTGAAGAAATTGATATCTATCAAAAAGTTTTTTTAAATCTTTGGCACTATATTATAATATATATTGTTTATAGCATATTAATATGTCACGTTTGGAGTAGTAGCCGACGTGACGTTTCCGCCAATGATCTAGTACAAGCTTCAGTACTAGATGGTGTTATGTATTATTATTTTTTGTACATTGGGCATATTCTTTTTTAAAAAGGCTTTTAAGTACTTTTAAATTTAAAATTACAGCAAATCCGAATGCTGATTTACAACCTAGTCCAACAATTTATTTTATCAAATATAATCTGTATTCTATTTGCTCATAGCAAATTATATAAGCAGTATTTTTTTATAAAAAAATATTATATCTATTTCCTTTTATCGTATTTAATAAGTTTTCATTGTTATTTTTACGGTAATATAAAACTGCAAGAAGCCGTTTTTAAAGACAACACATTTGTTTTCTTATTTGATACACTCTGTAATGCTATAGTACAGTAATAATTACATATATATGATTGATTTATTATAATCAGGAGGCCTATATGCTGGAGCCACGGCTGGTGGAAACATCCAGGCTGCTGCAGGCTTAGCAGGTTCCGTCAGTGAAGGCACATCGATTGGAACTGGCTTCGCGTCAGCTCAAGCCGGAAATCATGTATCCTCATCGAGTATGGTAGGTGATGAAAAAAGCGCTAAAGACAGAAGACAAGAGAGGTTAAGGAGAAAGCAATTAAAGAAAGAGAGACGTGAACAGGAAAAGAGACAATTGTCAGAAACAAAATTGTATTAATATTTAATTTGGTCAAAATCATTTTCTGTCCCTGTCCAAAACTTTTTAATAGAATGACTCATGAATACATCGAAGCGTGCACGCCATTATTTAATTTCCACACATTTTTTTAATTAGTGTTTGTTGTTTTGTATTTTAATATGATATTTTATAACGATAATTTTTGAAAGATTTTATTATTTCATATTAAAAAAATTGTTTTAATGTGATTGATGTATAATTAAAATGTATTATACTAAAATTAATATTCTTTTAATGATCACCTATTTACTTCATTAAAATTATGGGTGTCTCAAGGTAATTAAATATTTTTTTATAAGCATGGAATAAAATATTACTTTAATTATTAAAATTATTTTATAGCATATTTGAGGTACTTAATTATTAATTGTCTAAAGTAATAATTAATATACGGGACTTAATTTATGCAACATCAACCATTACTATGTTGTCATTTCAGAATAGTGTAGTCTCATCACATCAATTAGGACAAAGCGGATATAAAAGGCCAAACAATGTGCCCCTAAACGTTCCATTAATTACGAAAACGGAAGACGCAAACGAAATTAAAAACTCATTCCACAGTTCGTTTGATTTAAATTTACATAAGCCAATCAAGGATCAAGTAAACTACCGTCCGTTGAACACTAAAACACAAGTAAGTATATATAACCACTTTTTTAGTTATTATATCACATATAATTTTTATGCTTGGTGATAATAGGCTATAATAACATTTATTGTCGTTTTCTTAACAATTACAGAATGTGGAGCAGCCTATAGCAGAAGCTACGGTTATAGCACAAACGCCACAAAACAGCCAAGCTTAAAATTTTAAACGAAAATGATTTTAAAAAGTCTACAGTAGATAATATTTATGCTTCCGGACAAAAATTGAGAAACGTGTTGATATCGGAACTAGCAACAACAATGATGGTTTATACACAAGAACTGAAATCAAAACTGCAGCAAGAAATCCTACGTTCTTTGATGACATTTTCAACGTTAGTGAACAGTACATTGCATAGTTATCTTCAAACCATAATTATTTAGTGTTAGAAGTGTTGTTCTCATATTTAAATATTTTTTAAAGATACCAATAGCGGCGTTGACTGCTGTGCGTACATTTTTAACAAATACAGCAGGTAATACTAGTGTCTCTGTACAAAAATCGGGCTCTATTCAAGCAGGTAAAAAAAAAGGTTTTTAAGTATCTTATATCAAAAAAAAAAACTTTGCATGAGTACGATGCTTAAATTTATCTACTTTAACTAAAATAATATGTTGCTAAATATTACTTAACTAACAAAATTATCAATAAATAATTGCTGAGAGTTTATTTTAACTGTTAGCATTTATTTTTTAAGTAATGAAATATAAAATTTAAGTTTAAAATTTTCGGCAGACATTGAACATATTTCATCGAAACATGCATCTCCATCTATAAAATCATCTGATACGCAAATCTCGGTACAAACTCCGAATGCGTCTCAACTTTTCGACGACATACTAGCAGTAAGTTCATCCTGCTTATTTATTTAATTTTGTGTTTCTATAGCTTTAATTAAATTTAGGATAGTTTTTAAGATCGTTAAGGCTTTTATATATAATGCAAAAACAGCAAAGCTTAAAAAAAATTTAAATGATCAATCTTTATTTGGAAAAAAATATCTGAGATAGGAGGTTTCTAAGGTTTTCTTTAATTCTTTGCTATCGCTTAATACTTCATGCAACTAATAGCGACTATTATTTGTTATCAACCACGTGGAATTTATTATCCATTTTACACAAAGACACAAACTACTATTAAAAACTATTTCAAGGCATTTAACATTTCATACCAACTTTACGGGCCTTCTTATTATCTGTAATATTCATGCACATATCACAAAGGCACATTGCAAGTTTTGAGCGCGACCTTAAAATAATATTGTTTTTTAAATGACCATTTTTTTTCTAATGGCTTTTATGTGAAAGTATTATTTTATTAATTAAAATGTTTACTTTAGACTCAAAGCTTTATAAATGCATTACTGCCCACGTATAAGTGCATTACTAAAAGTAATTAACTTTTATTCATACTGTACATGTTGTTGTCAACTTACTCAGATAATACCGCAACTATAATATATTTTTTAAATTTAGATTCCTATTAATACTCTTGGCGCAGTAAATAAATTTTTAGAAAATAATGTTCCCCCGCGCAAACAGGTAAGACAGTTCAACGACTGAATTAAATAAATTTAAAATATTTTTTATTCAAACTTCCTTCATTTTAGATTTCAGTAATAAACGGACAAGAACAATTTCGAAGAAACGTAGGACCCCATGCACGGAGGCGGGCCCTAAGAAAAGGAATTATTGTGGAAAATTCAAATAACTCCTCAGAATCTGAGAATGTCAACTAAAATAATTGTTAGCTGATAATACAACTGATCAAACTGTTACTAAGTTACAGCCATAGTTTTAAGAGTCTGTTTATTATTTTGAATAAACAATTTTATTAATACTTTTTTATGCTTTTTGTTACGATACCTTTGCAGACTAAATTAAATCAAAGAGTCTTATTTTTCTACATTTATAATTTTATTAAAGATAAATAAAGTTTACAGTACAGAAATATCCAAATAAAGCTAAATCCCTTTTATAACTTTAGGAAATCCTGCCATTGTTCTGATTTATTGTACTATTTGTGCCGGTAAATATTATATTATATTTATTTTTTTAGATTCTATAAGCGGTACGTAGATGACACATTCACTATTTTACCAACAAACCAAATCAATGCATTTCTGGATCATCTTAATTCTTTGCATCCCAAAATAAAGTTTACAATGGAAATAGAGGCAAATAACTCCTTAGCCTTCTTAGATATTTTAATCATTAGAAACTCTAACAACAGCTTGAGCAATGCAGTTTTTAGAAAAGCAACCCACACGAATAAATATTTAAATGGTGATTCTCACCACCATCCCTCGCAGTTAGCTACTGTCGGTAAATGTTTGCTTCAGAGAGCACAGCGGATCTGCGACAAGGAGCATTTGACGGCTGAGCTGGAGAATGTCAAGCAGGTGCTGCGTGACAACAAACTCCAAGTTCCACGTCTACGTCGCAGTCACCGTGTGAAGCCAGCCACAGTCGAAAGAGTGCCTGCCGTCTTACCTTACATCAGAGGTGTCACCGACAAAATCGGTTATATTTTAAAGCGAGCTTCTATTAAAACATATTATAAGCCGCCGAAGAAGATTAGCCAATTATTACCATCGGTCAAATGTAAAATTCCTCTACAGGTACCGGGTGTGTACAAACTAGACTGTGATTGTGGTCTCTCTTACATTGGACAGACAAAGAGACCAGTAAACAGGTAAAAACATACTGATAAGAACTATAAAACTCGCAATTTGCGACCATGTTCTAGACAAGCCCAATCATTATATTAGATTTGATGAACCAAAAATACTGGCTAATGAACATCGATTTATACCAAGGATGATTCGGGAAGCAATAGAAATTAAAAAATATCCAAATTTTAATAGAGAAGATGGTTGGTCTTTGCCACCTTCCAATAATTGCAAAAATTAAACGCAGAGTATAAAAAACTACAAAACCGAAGAACAAAATAAATACTTTTTTGTCAAACCAACATTAAAAATTAAGAAATCGAAAGATATGTCAATTTTTTAAATAGAAACTGACGGTTATTCGAAAAACATACAGAGATACAGACATATACCAACTTAGTCTGCCCGTGATCATGGATGCTGAAAAGAATCCGAAACGTCGGGAATAAATATATTTAAATAGCGTGAAAAATCCGTAAATAAGTGGATTTGATATGTATAATCACGTAAATAAAAGAAATAATTAATATAAAATATATTACTAATAATATATATATATATATATATATATACCAAAAACGAACCTTAATCCTAACTCATAGAGCACATTATGCAACAACTATCGCAAATAAAAAACGACATCTCCATTATCACTACACAAAAATCAACCTTATCACTATGTAATATGGACCTTATTACATTTTCACCGTTTTCATTATAAACTGTTAATTTTGTGTCACGCATCTTAAAATTTCACTCTCATCATTTTTTCATAACGCGCCTAAAGAAGTATAACTTCAAAAACTCTAAATCTATGGTGGATCTCTGTTAAGGTGATAAATTCTATTATAAACGTATCTCACCTTGCCTGGCAGCTATTTTTATTGATTGTATTACATGTGGTAAATTTCCTGACCTAATGAAAAACAGTAAAGATATTCCGATCCGATCCACGCAGTGCACTACGGACTCTAATAACTTTAGACTTATTTCTGTAATGTCTTTGCTTATCAAAATTGTTAGAAAATAATTCATAACCAATTGCTTATACATTTTAATTCTCATAATATACTTAATAACGAGCAATACGGTTTTACACAGGGTCTTACTACAACCAATCAGGTGCCATCTTCCATCGATGCTTTAGTTGTCTTCTATGACTTAACCAAAGCATTTGACTGTGTACAGCATAATACTTTGGTCAGGAAATTAAACCACTACGGTATCAAAAATGCCGCATTCGACCTTCGGACCGTACTTGAGCCATCGCTTAGAGAACTGATGTGAATTGCAAGAGATCTCGGGGGGCTCCAGTAGGTATGGGGGTCCCACAGGAGTCTATTTTGGGGCTTTTTCTGTTTCTGGTCTATATTAATGACCTACCACGCCAGGTACAAAGAACAAAAACAAGATTGTATTATTTGATAACACCTCTTTACCATTTAGGATAAAACGACGTTACATGCGAAATGAAGATGTAAATAATATCCCTCGAAAGTAGGATAATGGTTTAGTGCAAATAATTTAATGTTAAACAACAGCTAACCGATGTTGAGACAGTCTTGTGGTATTCTACTGGGGGAAAACGCTGCAGATATAAATACTTTTTTTTGTTGGTAATTCAAAGGAGAGCGATTTGAGTTGTCTATAACCTGGTCCCCAAAGAATCGCTGAGAAAAATGTTTATTGAAATCAATGTAATTACTGTTTTTTCCTCAATACATACTTGAAAATATTATGTATGTTTATAAAGATAAAAATTAATTTGTAAAACATTGTGACACACAAAATATTAATACTAGGAATAAGCATAATTTTGTTCTTCCAAAAACTAGGCTCCGAAGAAGAATGAAATCTTTTATTAAGGACAATGTATTCTCCTAATAAACGTTCAGCTATTATCTGTAAATAAATTTTAAAAAGGTGTAAAGCAACTTTTATGAGTTAAGGAATATTATTGCTGTAATGACTACTTGATAGATAACAAAACCTGGTAATGAAATATACGCTCCACGCTATTCCATACTATTAAATTTGTTGTTTTGTACAAAATTTTGTAAACGATATTGTAAAAAGAAAAAAAAAATCCAGCTGTGTTTCTTACGCCACAGGTTAGAGGCTGCCATTTTCGAACCGACGGTAGTTTATTTGACAATCAATAAGAAAGTGTAATGCTTCCATATTTAATAAAGATTTCTTTAGACTTTGACTTTGTTCAATTATTTCAAGTAATAGTCCTGCCCGTCTCGTCGCTTATCATCATCATCATTATCAGCTCCTTACAGTCCGATGCTGAAAATGGGTCTTTTTCCGTGCTACTTGCTGTCAGCTTGAGCCAGTTACTGCACGAGAATTACCATCCCACTTGGTCAGGGTTTAACCAATACTTTTCTCCTAAATGTGGCCTCCAATTTGAAACTTTACTGACCAGCCCACTGCCACTTTAGCTAATCCTTTTCAGTTTGTCGGCAACTTCTTGATTGAATTAATTAATTACGACTTTTATCCGAAAAAATACTCCCAGCACAGCGCCATACAAAGTACGTTGAGATACGGCAAGCTTGGGGACTAGTCCGATAGTCAGAGGCCCCGTTTCTGCCTCGAGTGATAATAATGTTCTCCAGTCGATTACGACTACGGGGGTATTCCATATTAGAGATCAGCCAACTACGCAGGAAATATACACAAGCGTATGCGCAAACACAGGCGCTCTCTCTATACCTTTATGCTCTTAATGCCCGATTGGACCGATAACCGACACGAACGGAGAGAGTAAGGCCGGACCGACTTTTGACATGCACATCCGGAGCATGGATCATCTTATTTTTCAGACAATTTAGTGATTTGCCCTAACCAACTAGAAAACAATAAAGAAAAATTTGTTGAGTCCCCGCAGGATTCGAACCCACGACCTCCAGTTTGTAAAGCACACGCCATTACCACGAGGCAGTTAAATAGTTCACGGGGAGTAGCCATTGGTTAAAGATTTTTTGTCCTTAAAGTCTGCGGTATCGGTGACGTGAGAATGTGGTTGAGCTTTCTAAATGCTGCTAAGCCCAACTGAATCCTTATATCGGTTTCGCTCTCAAAGCTGCGTCTTCGTAACTGCAATATTTGACAAAATTTGTGAAAGTTGTACCATGAAAATTGACAGGCCTCGGGAGAATGAATGAAAACATGACATTCGTATTGACTTGTCAAGTTCATCCTGAGTCCGATACGTCGGGAGGATTAATTTAAACTGTGCAACTTAATCTCAATCTCCTGCAACGTGTCCCAACGTCTTCAGCTAAAATAACTTGATATTGTCAAGCAAAAACAAAGAGTGTAAAAGGTATTCAGTCCATGATCAAAGTTTATACCAATCCAGCGTCAGTCTAAGGTCTTAAAGACGCCCTCAATGCCATTATTTAACAGTTTGTTGTGTTTATGTTACATTCCCCTGTCTCACTCCTTTGATGCAATGGGATTCGTCTCTTTCAACCCCCTAGATTAAGGACGGGCATGATGAGATGCAGCACTATATAGACCTATCAATACCTTGATGTATCGACTTGCGATCATTATAAAGCGTCCAGAACAGCCCAGATTTCTACAGAGTCACAAGTTTTCTTTTAGTCCCCAAAGACACGGCTGGTCGTTCCAGGAGCTCTTTCCTCCTTGAGCTGCTTCAGAGCCAGACTTACTTCATCAAAGCTGCACATGGATCGATGATCCTGTAATCTGGTTAAGGAGCCTGTGAACCAGATAAGATCTCAGATTCAGAAGAAACAATCGAACCAGAACTGTTTCTGAACTTCGACAGATGGCTTCTTCCAAGTTTCACCACAAAGACCGTCGACCCTCTGTTTTTTCCAATCGCTTCAGTTATCCGATGCGTATTTGGGCAGTGAAGGTCTCGGCGTATCAATTGGCGAGTCCGTTTTGAAAGAAGTATCGCATTTTCCTAAGTGGTATCCCCGACGTTCGACGTTGGTAGGTCCCACTTTTCAGGAGATCATCTGGTGGGTACCACTAGGTGCCTAGTTTCTGCCCAAAAGCAGTAGTGTGAAAACTCTGCTGTGTTCCGGTTAAGCTCATCTAGAGGCGTATATCCTAGGTAAACAAGAGCAAACACCCTATGTCTCACGGTATCAGCGCGTTGCATACCCTGGTATTACCAATGTCTATAGAGCATCGGTGCCACTTCACAGTGGCGACTGCTCGTCTGGCCTGCGTATGCCATAAAAAAACGTTCTTCCATAACAACAAGTGTCTCGTCGGAGAGTTTGGAATTCCAGAACAGATGGCCCGATGGCAAGGTTGCCTCTCGAGTCACCCTCAAGCGAAGGATAGACAGAGTGGCCTACGAACTACCGACACACCTCTTTCTCCATGGTTGCGAAAGACTGGAATGGCGGCTCGCCTACCTCTTTCAACCAATCCCTCGCATTTCATTTGAGTTAATTATATTTTTGACTTAAATATCAGTTGCTTTCAATACATATTCTTATAACAAGTTTCCTATTTGTAACTGGAAATTGTGCAATATAAAAAAAGGGGGAAAAAGAGGAATATCCGCATCTATCTTTCTGCACACGACTCATATAAAAAAATCTTATAATTGTACGTTTGAGTAATTTTCATACATTGACCACGTTCGTTAATAATATTCGTCTTAGTTTCTAGTATTCAAAACGTTATAACCCATTTTCCAAGAACTGTTGCGGTCAGCGTAATCCATCGTGTAACGTTTTGATACATAATACGTCACTTTTCGCTTTAGTACACAAATTGCGACTTTACTAAGACGCATTGCTCGTCATGCGATATTTCTATTGCCAGGAAAAACAAGCAAAAACTTTTAGTAATACTAACAATCTTTTACAAATACTTGTGCATTAAAATAGAACTTATGACAAAAATTCTTCTGTATGCATAACAAAAGAAATTTAAAATGATAAATGTTATTATCTTGCCATAATGTAGCAGATCCTCCGCTGCTTTGTATGTGTGCTCGGAAATAGTCGATGCCGGTCAAAACTATCTTTGTCACTAGTAAGTTAATATATTTTTTAAAACGTTTTAAATAAAAACACGAAAAGTCTTTCCTCATTCAATTTTAAGAAATCAATTGAATGCGAGCGGTACTTGGTACGATACGTGGTACCAGTCAATAAGTACATTTTATGCTATAGGACCAAAGTCAGGTATAAAAAGAAGCCTTAAGACCGGAGGTAGCTATCTTCCTTTAAATCGCTATCCGCTTACAAAAATCCGAGAACTCTGATTAGTTCTTACTAAAGCAAGTTGTACTTTTAACCAATTTATCAGTAGGTAATAAAAGAAAAATAAAATGTTTATTTTGCCAGAAAGAACAAACATTGCGTGATACACTTATTCAAATCTTAAATATATTCAATAATATTGTAGCATTTTGAGATGTATTTGAACGAATATAAAATAAGTTATTTGAATCTCGTTTTCCATTCAACAAAAAGTTTATCCGAGTACAGTGTTGTCGTAAATGTAAACTGCAAATATTCACAAATCCACCAGTATTTTGATATTTCTTCTCTAATATACAGTACAAAATATAATATATGCATTGCAAGTTTGATTGTGAATTTGCATATTTGTGAATAACGTTATACAAATGAATATATTAACATACATCTTTTAAATAATTTTTACAAATATTGTTCTTGTTCATGTATCCATAAATTTTTAATATAGTTATATTTTTGACAATATGAACAGGAAAAAGGAAGGCTCAAAAACAGGCAAGAGAAAGTATTGTTTATTATTATTATATTTTTTAAAGGGCTAAAGATATAAATTTTAAATACTTTTAGAGCTTTTATTAAACAAAGGATAAATTGTGACTCTACTATTTTTAAGTATTTATTTTTAATACAGCCTTTTACATTAATATGTGCTTAAACGATAAAGCTTTTTGGTCCTTTTTGTGAGTATACTTAGTCGCGTTTGTCTATTTTTGACCGCCTTTTTTTTGACAATTCGTTGTTGATCCGCTTCTAACGCTCCGTTGTTGTTCTTTATTTTTAATGGTAGGTTTTAGTCGTCATTTGTCATAAGTAGTTTAATAGACACTTATAAAATTTATAAAATTAGAGCGTCAAAAATCTCAATCTTGTACGATTACTTTGCAAAGGTTAGCGGAAGCATAAATGATAGGTTAAAATTTTGTTAAAAGTTGATTGTACTTCTAAAATGGCCATAAATATGACATTATGATAATAAAGCCCGCGAGAGCGTTTATCTATGTTTTAAAAATAACCAATAATAACCACTTAAAATGAACAATTTAAAAAATTACAATCAGTCTAAGTAATAAAACCTCATTTAATTCCATGCAATGTAACTTTACATAAAAATAAATGTTTTTAAAAAGTTCTTAATTTTATAAACATGAAACATGTCACAGAGAAAACGTTGATAAAATTATTACCTATAAAAGTTCAGAGATTTAAAATGCGGTGGTAGAAATCACGGGGCAGTTTTGGGCACAGAGCGCATTGTTATCCGCTAATATTGTCCAAAAATGGTTATTTACTGTATGAAGTTATATTTTTTTGTTAAAATATTACTTATAGTACAAGTGTTTGCAATATAATTCGAGCGTGCTAGTGATGAATCTAAACAACTTGTATGTTTGCTGTGAAATCGATTTTATATATGAGAATTAGTCCATTGGAGGGCAATAGAACTATATCCTTAAGTTTCTAAGGTTGCGCCTACAGACCTCATTACTGGTGGTGGTAAAAGTAAGGAATAAAAAAGTAAAGCTGTAAACATTTAACCAAAGTTCTGTAAGAATATATTTACAATAAAAAAAGACAAATAAGTCAAACGTATCGTTTCGACCGGATGCTCATGAGTATTGACGAACCAAATTTGGAGCGCTATAACAGTGAATGAAATAAATATAATTAAAAAAATGTTCGGATATTTTTTAAAAACGACATCTACAAGATTGGTAAAATGCATAAAAAACGTGATAGTGAAAAAGAAATTTTTTATGAAAATTTCCACTGTTTTGCTTAGAACTTCTTACATTTTTAAATTAAGGTAAAAGTTCAATACGAACATATTTGTAGGCAAGACAATTTGATAAAAATATGTCACCTCAATTATTTTGTAAGACGCATAGTTTCCGAGATATGAAAAAAATGTTTATGCCCTTTTTTCAAGATGGCGGCCAGGGGACAAGGTTGGCAACCACACAAACTTGAGGTTAAGCTTCCATTGACAACATCCCAAAAATAAAATTACGTACTCTAATAAATGCAAAGCTCATGTAACATTTTAATGGGCTTAATAAATACTGACGGATTGCATCAATCCGCGCAACCGCCTATCCCCTGTTACTTATATAATTTTGTATCTACATTTTACAGAACTTAAATTTTTCTTATTTGAAGTAATTAATCAGAGAAGATCGTCTTATACTTATTCGTAAAAAAATAAATATTTATCATTTAACAAAGCGTCTCGATAATAGAAAACTACGTTATTATTTCTTTTTAATCTGTATTACCTCAAACACCATAAACAATATTACTTTTTTGTGGGGTAAAAGATAACTTCGAATAAAATTTTAGCGGAGCAAATGTTTGTATTTACCAAACAATTGCTTTTTCATGAGAACAATTAAGAGAGGGAGTTTTGTCGCAAACAACATGGATGACAAATGTTCATAAGGACATAAGGAAGCTTAGCCTTGACCTATTTGCACGATGCCTATCTGGGAATGAATGGAGCCTTATGATTAAGAAAAACGGAACAGTACATCGGATAAGGCGCGCGGGAGAGAAAATCTCTCTGAAACGTTTTATGGAAATATTTTCTTAGTTCAATCTCATGGGCGAATAAATGCATACAATTATGTTTGGTTTTTAATGCAAGTTATGTAAGCGCATTAAAATAAAAATTAAAACATTTGCTACCAATTGTGAGTATTTTTTTTTTGTTTGCAAGAGCCATTTAACTTATTTTAGAAGGATAAGAACTTTTTTCTTGATAACAAAACGTAAGGCTTATTATTATTTTTCGTATAATTAGGTACTAAAAATATTAAACACTACTCCCAAATATTCTCAAAAAAATATGTTCGACATCAAAATTAACTTGTATAGGTTTTAGAATTAATACCCTAAACTGATACCGTAAGAAAACTTTTTCTAGCTGAGATGAACAATTTTTTAATGCATTAACTTACAAAAGGCTAGTTTATGCGAATAGTAAGACATTACATTAGTTTCCAATATTACCTATGCTACGCATATACCTGTTTTTAGAATACATTCTCATAAAAATACTCACTGATTCTCTCCTTAAACATAAATTTTGATGTTTTTGCGGGTTTTATTGTAAATCAATACAAACTGTACCATTTTGAAACATGGTTTTAGTCTCTCTACAAAGGTTTCGCTAGCGTTTTAATCTGTTATGGTTATGATTTTCAAGATATTATTTTGTTAAGTTATCAGGTTTAAATATTAAAAAATGGTACAGTCGATATATATACAAAAAAGAAATAACAAAATGACAACAAAACAGACTATATTGAAACAACAAATTAGATTGTATTAAATGATGATAGATAGGAAGATATTTATGAAATACGATTAAACGTCCAAGTATACTGTTTATAACATCGGATAGATTGTATAAAAATCAAGGAAAATGTTCTACCATTACATTAATACTTGCATGCGGATAGATTGTAATCACCATGTACCATATGTCTAAGTGTAGAACTCAAACGTCTACTACGGACAAATACATTAATTGAAGATCATCTATTAAGCTTATACGTTACTTATGACCGAACGTAATAACATATATAATGAAAAGCAAGTGATTTTCAATAATATAGATTTAAAATACTCGATACATTATAGATTGTATTGTATTGTAATATAAATTACGTTGTAATCATTACAAGTAAAAATAAATAAAGGGGTCCAAAAAACAATACAAATAACGGTAGTTTATTTTTGTATTCTTATAATTATATTTTTATTCCGAAGCGATTTAGGATTTATAATTATAAAAATCTAATTCATCCTCTCCCTTACCTCCTGTATCAAAAAAGTACTGTCCTAAATTCATTCAGGATTGCCAGGAAATTTCTATCTCTAGACTCAGTCTTTATTTTATAGAAAATATTTTTGCTTAGCGAAAACCCCATATTACATTTCATCTTACAAGTCCATAGTATGTACGTATTTTAAGCTTACATTAAAACCATGGTTACAATAACTCTACGCCACTTCATGAAAAATTATTAAAACCGTATCCATAATAAAAGAACAACTGAAATAACAAATAAAAATGGTAATTAAATGTTATATACTCCTATGGAGTTACATCCATTTTCAACTTCCAGCGATAAAAACACGTAGGGCGTAGGGGCACATCGTTTTTTCATAACCCCAAACAGACATTTAATCTTAACTTTATACACATTCCTAAGGCAAATTACGTAACTGGCAATCGGTGGATGTAAAAGAAACCTAAATTGTTTTAAAACTAATTTAATTATAATAAAAGTTACAATTATAAGAGGCGAAACCTATTCGAAGTCATAGGGTAATATAGTTATTAAATTCAGGTGTAACTTAATCTACGTCATTTTGAGAAGTTTTTAGAGCCTCGTCATATTTTAGAGCATCGGAATAATCTAAATGATCAGTGACATTTTTTTTAATGATGCCAAGCCATCTATAAGACCCTTTGTAGTTTTAACAGGTTCCAAAGTTGATTTCGGTGTAACGCCTTGCCAAGCTTACTCGTAAGATAATCGAAAATTCGCAAAATGAGTACATCTCGTTATCAAATCAAATGAGTAATAGTTTGTAGTAAGTCGCATCATTTCTAGTTTATATAGTAGTAGTCCTGGTCCATCACCTAAGGTCTCAATTTGATCTCTTGTGGATACATCGCGCGTATTATCAGTAGCAGCAATGTTCTGTAACAATTTGCATCCTGTGAACAAGTTAAATCCGTGATTGGGCCACGTTTTTTAGATGAATAAATGTGGATCGGTAGATCAGTTAAAACTTTGTCGTGGGTATAATGTGCTGCAGTTCTCTGACGACTTGCAAAAGTATTTTTAATGAATACCTGCTGTTCTGGGCTATATTCTATTTCAGATTCTCGAGTCTTAGACCTATTTTCTATTAAAGTGATACGATTAGCAAGAGATGTCTCATTTATGATAACGTTAACCTGTTTTTAACTGTTCTCGATGATTCTGAGAATATATTTGCAAGGTGTGTTCAGTCAGATTTATGTCAGTGGGATTTATGTGAGTGCCCTAGGATTGAAACGTACGTTTAACAATGCAAAAGGGCTACATTTAGTGTCACTATGTATAAAACTATTATAACCTACAATAGCATCTGGCATAAGATTAACTACAGTTTCATCCTTATGCTGTAACTTAAGAATTCGAACATGCTCGAGTAAAGTTGAATGAAAATGTTCAATGTTACCGTTATCATTCGGACAGTGTGGTAAAGTTTTATGGTGAATTATTTTATGGAGGCGTATGAATTCAGAAAATAATTGATCATTAGATTCAGTCCCATTATCTCATGTATTATCTCATATAATAGTCATAGGAAGTCTATGATGGGATCAAAATCTTAAAAGGGCTTGTAGAATACTAATAGTAGTGCCATCGCGTAAATGATATGCCACACCATACTTCGTAAATACGTCAATAACCGTTACATATTGTTCATTCTGCATTGTAAAAAGGTCCAAATGCATAATTTCTAGTGGTTTAGTGGCTGAGGATACGATGTTACACTGAGGTCTAACTGGGTTACCTATCATACTTGATCTGTTCCCATATGTCCCATAATATTTATTTATTCCCCGGTGATTCGTCTTACTCTCATGGTAATGATGGATAAAATTCTGTTGACGTAGATACTCTTTACGTTTTCTCGTTCCGTTTTGGCAAGTACTAAATGAAGGGCTGAACTTTTGAATGCTTCTTGTAGAATGGGTATAATTGTGTACATTTATAATGGAGGACTTATTAACAAAGGTGTTTTAACCTTTGGGTTTACATATTCTTTAACAGCACATATGACGTCTCGTTTCAAATTCGATTCTGATAGCTGAACTGCGATTCGGGTATGATTTTCGAATGATTCTGTTACGATCGGTCGACGTTTTGCGTCTCCTACTGTAGTAAAATTAATCTGTCTGTAAATTTTGTTTAAAGGTTCGTCCGTGATTAGCACATCCGAAATAGGTTGCTCGTTATTTTTTATGTACGGTATCAGTCGTTGGATTCGTAAATCTGGGTGGTTCAGCTGTTTAAAAGGGATTATTTATCATAGAACTGAGTTCTTTAAGGCTCTGTATAACTGAGTTTACTTCATCTATCTCTCCAGTATGAATCTCAACTCGGGAAAGAGCGTCAGCGCTACTGTATTAAACTTTTCTTTTTTATAAAGTATAGTAAAGTCGTATCTAGTCAAACGTGAATTTGGATCTTTCAGGCTCATCATCCAATGCAAATGTTTGTGGTGCGTCCGTATCTTCAACTTTCTACTGAAAATATAAGGCCTAAAATACTTTTTGGCTCAGACGATGGCTAGTAACTTTTTCTCTATGGTGCTATAGTTTAACTCGCTAACGTTGAGTGTGCGAGAAGCGTAACAGATGGGTTTATCGGAACCTATATAGGTCCCTAAGATAGAACTTTTTCAATAGCGACATTTGAGGCATCTGTTGTAAGATTTAATTTTTTGTTGAAATCTGGATATTGCGGGATAGGCTGTTGCTTAAAAGGGTTTTACATTGTTGAAATGCGTTTTCAAACTCGGGGCTAGGAAACGCAGAAAGTTAAATTACTTTCCTCCTTTTTAATTGAAATCAGGAATAAACTTTTGGAAATAGCCGAAAAGAACTAAGAACTGTTATATCTCTTTGTGAGTCTTTGGAATTGGATATTTACGAATAGCACTAGTTTAATCGGGGTTAGGTTTCATGCCATCCCTGCTTATAATGTGTCCAAGATAAGCAGTTTCAAACTTCAAGAACGAGGACTTGTCTATCCGAATTTTAAAATTACTTTACCAAAGTCGCCTAAAAACTCGTTCTAGGTTATCCATATGCTCTTGTACAGAGGTACTATAGACAATGATGTCGTCTAAAAATAAAAAGCAGATATTATTTAGTAGGCCTTATCTAACATTATTAATAAGAACATTATCCATCACTCTCTGTAGAATATAATAAAAGATGGTGAGTTCTTTAATCCCATGGGAATTTTAAAGAACTCATAAGACCATGTTCTACGTTGAATGCCGTTTTTGGTATATCTTGGGGATTTTGACTTGATAGAATTCACTCGCCAAATCTAAGGTTATGAAGTATTGGCACTTCCCTAGCTTGTCAAGTGCGTTATTAATTTTCGATATTACCTATCGTATATTGTCTTTTCGTTGAGCTGACAAAAATCATCCATCTTTTTGGGCACTACCCAAATAAGAGAGCTCCACGCGGACTCGGAGGGTCTGATTATTCCTGATCTAGCATCTTTGTAATTTGATCTCTAACTTCTTGACGGTGAACGAAAGGAAAGAAAGAAAGAAAAATGTTTTATTTAGTACATAACCACAAATATATAAAATACATATCAAGATAACAAAATGTTTGATGCACCAAAAAGGTTTCCACTCGGCGTTATTTCACAGAATTAAAAACTCTATGAATGCTGATTTTCAGTGGAACCATTTGAGAGTGATAGATGACAACAATTTATACAAAGAATAATTATGAAACTTAAGATTAACAGCTATAACAAAAGTAAAACTAAAAATATACAGCATAATTAAAATAAAAAAAGAAATAGTAAAAATGTAAAAGTGTAATGCATGTAAAGTAAAATGAACGAATGAGTTTGATAACCCGATTTAGATAACTGGAACATCTATAATTAATGAAAACGTCGTTCTCTTACCAAAATATGCAACAGAGAAATAAGCAAATAAACAATTCTATATGTGATACTATGTTAACAGAACTAGTGTTTAAGTAGTTCGACGAACCGAGAGATTGTTCCAATCAAGTGCCAGATTTTTGTAAGGGAAAGTAAATGTTTTTTTAATTGATATTTAAAGGAATTCTGGACTTATAAAGGATATCGATAGCTTTTAGTATGAACGGAGATTTTATCAATCGTTCTTATGTGATGTTTAATCTTGTTGGTGAATGTTTAGGGTTCTCCATCAATATAAAAAACGTCCGCGTAGCGAGAACATAGCCTTAGCTTTCTCCTCCTCATTAAAATGGTCTGTTCGTAATCGAGATAATACTTTACGCGGTTTGATTCGGCAAACTGCGTGCATTTGAAGTTAAATAACTCAGCACAAGCTGGTTAGTTTAAGGAGAACATAAAATCATTTGGGGTTGGATTCTCTAACTCTACAAAGCCGCGGTTGTTAATAACTGTGGTGAGGCACTCATGGATAATACAGTTGCAAAAAACTTGTCACTTACTATAACATCGCCATCCGGGGCGTGAATAGGTATTTTACAACAAATCTAAGCCTATTAGTTCGTATTATGAAATCGGTAGATAAAAAGTTTTATGTTTTAATGTTCTTTAAACTCCTCAAAGCATGGTAGATCAATGGAATAGTCGTTTCAATTTACTCCGTGTACATTTGTCACTTTAAAGGGATCATAATTGACAGGATGGTGAGCATAATATTTTTCAACGGCATTGGGGCTACTAACTGATTAATGGCACCGGTGTCAATCAAAACTATGATTTTGGATTTGAAATTCGATTAACGTAATTGTTTTCGGGTTTTGTAAGTTAACGTCTATGTTTTACGTTTAATATCTGACCAGACTAAAAATCCTGATTATCTATTCCCTGATTGGGGCCCGATTGTGGTTCCAGCTCTACTGAAGCCGTATTGTCGTAACTATAGTCATAAAAGTCAAGTTAGTATTATAATCATAATAGTTTGGATAATGAGCAAAGTCAATTATAGCAATCAAATTTAGGTACGAAATGGCGAATTACCTCATCGGTTTTGGTACGTGGTGATAAACGGAAAACATTGTTCTGGGGATTTAGTATGGTGGCCACCACGGAACATTTGTTGAGTTCTAGTAGGAAATCAGTTTTGAGGCTTTTAGTTAGGCATATTTAATTTAAAGGTTGAGGTCGCGATTGGTAGTCACGTTGTCCTACTGGGGTTGCCCAGTTAGTTAATAGATGTCGGGGAATGCTTAAAGGGTTAATTTGTATAGAAGGAGGTGGCTGCACTAGTGGAAGCATTTTAGGAATGCTTTAAGGCCTCGGGGGCTCACGTTACTGCAAATATATAAATTTTAATTCTTCTTGAACATATTCTGGTGAATTCTCTATTGTTTTAGAGGCATGCATCATATACACGGCTCCTTTAACCCACGCACGAAAGCCTGAACTTTCAAAGCACAAAAGCTTGAAAACCTGTTACTTTCTTATAAATAGCCCGTTTAGCCTCTATTTTCGTCGTTATATTTCATAAGGCTATACATCCTCATGTAATGTAACGCACATCATTATCGTGCCGAACAAAGTTTGGCAATGTTCGTAAAACTTTTGTGGAGATTCGTTACCCTGAGCTGCTAGTGAGAGGTCATTATATAAGGCCGTTTCGCCACGTTGGTCTAAAAAAGTATTGCCCAAGTTTCAAGAATAATAGTTGATGCGGCGAGTCCTGTGGATTCAGGATACTATTTTTTGAGGACAAAATTTACTAGGACTAGGAAAGAATCAACAAGAGAACGATTCTAGTGTACTTACACAAGTAGCATTTCAATTTCTTTTCTTGCGAATCGAAGTCTAGATTATACACCCGGCAGCACAACTCAGTAGGTTTAGGATTTTCTGGAAGAAATTTTGCTCACGGACTGACCCGCGAGAATTCTAACTACTGCGCCAACTACGTAACTGGCAATCGGTAGATTAAAAAAAAAACAAAATTGTTTTAAAACTAAATTCATCATCGTCATCAGCCTGTGTAAGTCCACTGCTGGACATAGGGGGTTTGTGCACCGTATCCCACCACGCTAATAAAAGTTACAATTATAAGAGTTGAAACCTACTCAATGTCGGAAATAGGAATGACAAAATATAGCTTATTTTATGGCAACTTACGCTAAATCAGCAATTTGATCCGATTGACGTAAATGGTGCAATAAGCGATCAAGAACAGGTATTGCTTCATCGGCGATATTCCCGTGATTGACGTCAAGCTACACCATTGTGTAGCTTTCAGGAAAGAACAGGAAATGCAGCGTCGGGTATAGACTTTAGGAGTCAGTACTTAACTGGCGCTACATCTCCATGGTAACGCCAGCAATGCTCGATGAATTACATTATTACAATTTTTTTTGAAAATACACAGAAAATATTGGTTTTTACTAATTTAGACAAATTTAAACTAAACTTTTATTAACACTAAGCTAAGACATCACATGAAACCATTTTAGGCAAAAAGCTCATGAGTTTATATGAAGGGTAGTTAAAAAATAAATAACAGGTGGTCACCGACGCCCCTAGACATTGGCAGTACAGGTTACCAACGCGCTGCCTACCGTGAGACATAGGATGTAAAGTCTCGTTTACCTTGTAAATAAGCTGGCTATGGTGCCCTTCAAACCGGAACACTTAAGTGTTTTCACACTACTGCTTTACTGTATAAATACCCCACCGCGGCGTCTATTTATACCGGACGGTCCCTTGTAAAAAGGGAACCTACCACCGGTTTTATAAAATTGATATCATATGCAGTATATTAGCCTTTTTTCACGCTTTTAAAATAATTATGGCCTAGTTTTTCTTGAAGTAAACAATTATTTTACAGCTTCATCTAATCTCGTCATCTTAAAAAGAAAGCAAAAGTTTTAAATAATTTGAAGACGCAAATTCTTATCTAACTTTCGGTTATTGAGTACGTTAATTGTGTTCACAGCCATTATTGCGCCGACGTGACTGATATGTTTTGAGGTCAAAAAATTTTGTAAAGGTCAGTAAAACAGAAAAATTTACTTAAAAAATCTTTAGAACGCTACTATTTCGTAAGTAATTTTAAAAAATGTTTTTAGTTTTTGAAACGTTATAAGTCAATTACATGGGCTGTAGCCAGACGTTGCATACATAGTAAATGGTACACAAAATAATTTATTAATACAATAAAATAGTGCATTAAATTATAACCAAAAAGGTGACTCTACTTCGTGTAAAAATAGAATGCTATGATAAAAGAATTTCGTTATCGGATTAACTGCACCGAAAATGCTGACGCGTTGCCTCGTACCCCAGCGCTAGGATCGGTTGGCGTTATGATGCTGAGATATCTTAACATTTAAGTCATGCCTTCAACTTGTATGGCGGAATGGAACGGGAAGTAGCATTTCCTTCTTGTAGTAATGTAATTATATTCGTAGCTCGGCCTCGGTTGTGGACGTTTAATATATAATAAATATTTTGGTGTCAATGCAAAAATTGAGAGGAATAATAGCACGATAATTTTTATTTAGAATTATGTAGAGTTCTTGTCCGCAGTATATATGTACTTTTGTTGGTGCAGAAAATAAGATAGTGTAGTAATTGCCGTCAACTGGTGTGCTTACACGCTGCATTCATTTGTTGCGCAGCGATCAGTCGGTAGATCCAATCAAAAGATGTTTGATTTAGCAGGCTCCACTTTTCATTTAAAATGTACTATTAAATGGTCTTCGGACATACTACCTCTATATACTTAAAATATTTTTTGTAAATGGCTAAGTTGTTTTGCATTAGGAACAATAGATAATTTACAGATACATACCATTTAAATTAAATTTATATACTATAACAATTCTCCTCCGTAGCCTAGTGGTATAGGCGTTGCTTTAGAATCCGGAGGTCGTGGTTCGAATCCTCCGGGACTCAACAAAATTTCATAGTTGATTCGTAGTGGTCAGGGCAATTTGGGCCGATCACCCAATTGTCTGAAAAGTAAGATGATCCATGCGTCGGATGGGCATGTAAAAGTCGGTCCACCACCACCCGCATTGGACCAGCGTGGTGGGATACGGTCCAAACCCTAATGGATAGGGTGTATCAGGGGAGGCCTATGTCCAGCAGTGGACTAACAAAGGCTGATGATGTGTGTAACAATTTTATTACCTACATTACATGAACTTTAGTTAATTATTTAATAATATTCTCTTATATCTAAATTGCCTTCCATTTCATTTCCATAATGGATATTCATTCATAATATAGTGTTAGTTCATATAAAAGTTAATGCATCAAAAAAATAATTTTAAGTGCATAAAACGTGCGATACATGTCATTCTGATTAAATTAATATCTTAGATGATATTAGAGACTGAAAATGCATTGGTAGCAATCGCGTGGTAATTTTTTGCAGTAAGCACGTTGTCACCCGCACGTATTGCTCAAAATAGTTGTATGCTTCTTGAATTCGTTTATAGTTTTTGGTTAATATTTCACTTGGTACTATGTAGTGATGATGGTGATGTAGCTATTTCAATAACTATAAATATTGCATTTAAAAGCGGTATAATTTTAGCATTGGTCCATCGCTTGTCTTCTTCGCTATTTATTCAATTAAATCATTCAGTTAACGTTCCATAGTTAATATTAATTTTATTGTGATTAATAATTCCCAAACTACTCGATAAAAAAGTTTCACTAAATATTTTCCAAACGTTGTGCTAAAAAGCTTCACGTAAATGTTGTTTTACCTGGTTGATGAGGTGTAAAGTCTTACACCGACCATAGGTTAGGTCTTCTTTCCTTCTCTTCCCCTGAACTGATTTTAGCTTTGTCGTAGCGGTGGAGCTCAGTACCTGTGGCCTGGTCATTCGCGTTGGTGTTAAGGGAACCTGTTCTGTAATTTAGAGGAGCGTAAGCGCCGGATGGGGACAAAAGCAGCAGGGGTGTTGCCATCCTTGTCCTCTGCAGGCAAGGAGGAGTTGCGGGGGAAGAGGAGTGTTGGTATTTCATAGGCCACCCTCCTCATCTTTCGCGTCTTAGCGGGATCACTCTTTCCCTTTATTTCGAAATGGGACTTGCGGTGGAGCCTTATACTGACAATGCCGGTGGGGCTCGGAATGCTTGATCTTCTAGCTTCTGGATAACAGGTTCAGGGGTGTTTGTTGTTCAGATAAGTAGAGCCTTTTAACTGAATAGAAGGGTTTGTGATGCATTGAATTTGGAAATATCCATCGCTGCGCTCCGAAAAAATGCGCGATGCCGCAACTTTTACACGCTTTGAGATATTTTATAATACCTACTAAGTTAAAAATTTTAAATATAAAGTATAAAGGAGTAAAATAAACTGCATAAAATTCTTAAGTTAATCAACTAATTAATAATTATTTCTATTGCTTGCGCGAATATCATACATTGTTAAATAAAATTACTTTACGGATTTTATCGCGTTTATTTTACATTTTAAATTCCCGACGTTTCGAACACTTTCCAGTCACGGGGTAGTCTGCCCCTTGACCACGGCCGCTCTTGAAAAATAAACGCGATAAAATCCGTAAAGTAATTTTATTTAATAATTTATAATGATAAGGGTTAACACTGTATCCGTTACCAATTTCCTGAAACATTTTAGACAAGTGCTATAAGCGGACTTTTTTATAGATCTACGAAAAAGAATTTTCCCGTCATACATTATTTTGTTATATCTTATAGGTTTTTGGATATATTATTTATTAGATTTATATTTATAGATTATTTATTGGCTTCTGAAGGAGAAGGCAATAAATAATCATCGTTTATCAGCAAAAAATGTAAGCATCTTAACTCGCAAGGCAGTCACTATGAAAACGTATTCCATATTTTTTAGAACCATAATGCTTCTAAAAAATATGTAAATTCTTTTATGAGCAGAAAAAAGTATAGTAATTCCTCCATTGTATTTAATCAACCGGGCAACTTTATCTAAAATGGCTGATGTCAGATTTAAAAGCATTTTAATTATAGTAAATAAATTTAAAAATGTAAAGGAAAAACTTGTATACAGGTCTGCATTTATTTCAATTGTTATTAAGTATTCTGTTTCAGGCAATGCAAAATATAAGCCATTTATGAACTTTTGACCAACATTTACTTCATTCTATGTTAAATGGATTAATATTTCTTTACGATATATTTTTTAAATATTACGGTAAAGAAATTAAACATATTCATGAACTTAATGTTGATACATTAATATAAAATGCAAATAGCGTACTAGTTATTTTTCAGTGGTATATTTTTAGGCATAGAATTGACCTTGACTCTACTCACAGACTAATAGGTAACTCACCAAAGGGAAAAAGAAAAGTTCAGTCTGCGGGAAGCTACCGTTAACACAAACCAAGTATTCCCCACTTTTTCCTAAACCTGAAGGCCACACGTACGAACAAGAAGTACGTGAGTTAGACATTCTTTTGTGTCTGTTAAGGGTCATATATGGTCGGTTTTACTTCACAAGAGCTCGTGCTTGATTTATCGTTATAACTCAATTGTTTTTCAATTATATATATAATAGCAAGTAATCGTCGCTTTTTATTGAGACACTTAAATTAGCATTCTAAAATACAATATATTTATTAAATTTATGCTATATTAAAATAAAAACAAAGTTTTAAGTAAATTTGTTTTATGTTTTTCTTTTAAATAACTGCGTATAAATTGTTCTCTTTTTCGTGAGGACGTAAAAAACTTATAGCGTGGAGGTAAAAACAATTCTTTCATGTTTTATACATACGACAGTACAGGGACAGTCATTTTAATTAAGATTGGAATGAAGAAATGTTTCATGAGTCTGCATGAGACCGATTACGTGATGCATACGTGTAAAAAAATCTTTAATTGTATTACCGTGCTTGTCTAGTAGTTTTTCTAATTATAAAACACAAGAGGAAGATTTGCAATTTTATTTACAGAAAAGAAGTGCTCGACAATGCAGTGAAAAGTAATAAAAATATTATTAATAATATTTTTAAATTAAACGAAAACGAAGGAAAATGTTTTCATATATGTATACTATTTTTAATTGTTGTAAAAATATTTTAATTATCGAATTCTAACGTTTCTATGCTGTTCCTATATAATATCAACTTAATTGTAAACATCTACAGAATAATTTTGACCTTTTTTTATCTTAAATTTAAACCATTGTAGATGGCACTATTACTAAAAATTTGTAATTTGTTTGCCTAAGTCATTGATACTGCCTCCGTAGCCTAGTGGTATAGGCGTTTGCTTTAGAAACTGGAGGTCGTGGGTACGAATCCTGCGGGACGCAACAAATTTTCATTGTTGTTTCCTAGTTGGTTAGGGCAATTTGGGCCTATCACCCAATTGTCCGAAAAGTAAGATGATCCATGCATCGGATGGGCATGTAAAAAGTCGGTCCACCCAACAACCCGCATTGGACCAGCGTGGTGAGATACGGTCCAAAAACCCTCTAATGGATGGGGGTGTATTAGGGGAAGTCTATGTCCAGCCGTGGACTATCACAGGCTGATGATGATTATGAAGTCATTGATACTTTCTTTTTATATGAAACGTAAATAAATTTAGGACATCGAGTCTATAATAAACCGTAATATCTTGGCCTCGTTATTTGTCACTAGTTTATTCTAAGAATAGTACTCCTGTACATTAAATGTTAAACTACAATATAGGTATTATTTCAAAGAATTGTATTATTTTTTAGTCCTTACAATGTCATAGTACCTAATAAAAATACAATGATTCGTTGGAAATTATATATTTATAAACTTTAACGGGTGTTCTGAGCACAATAACATGTCTTTTTCCTGCTGTAATATACATAATTTATAATTGTTGAGTCAAGGCTCGTATGAATAATTTGTAGGAGATTTGGTTCATTTGGAATCAGGGAAAGTTAAAAAACGACACATAATAAGCTTATAAAAACTTTACTTGCTCCAACTGTTTTACGCCTAAGATAAAAGGCTGATATTAATAAATATTGCTCTTATTTGTACTCTTAGTTGGCTCAATTGCTAGCCTCCCCTAATGCTTGCCTTCTCCCTTAGGGGGTTCTTGCATCCGACGCATGGATCATCTTACTTTACAGACAATTAGGTGGTCGGCCCAATTTGCCCTAACCAACTAGGAAACAACAATGAAAATTTGTTGAGTCCCCTAGGATTTAAATCCACGACCTCCTGTTTCTAAAGCACACGCCCACACCACAAGGCTACGGAGACAGTGACAATTATTTACAAGAAACATACAAAGTAATTTTCTTACATTTAAAATTTTATTATCATCCTTACTCTCTAAAATCTTTTTAATGTACAAGAATTTTAGTCAAGCTTCCTTAAGCAATAATTTTAAAAATATTTCAACATAAATTAACGAATAGATAACCTTTAACTTCGAGAGATAACTGGAACTTACCATTTCGATTACCTTTTGAAGCGCTTTATGTTTACGACTTTTCAAACTTTGGCCCGATTTGACAATCAAAGTACACTTATCGGGATCTAAATTAGCACGACCATGTCTTGTGAATGCCATAGACTTTATATTTGGGTAGAGGGAGGAATAACGAACACGTTTCATACCTAATACATTATCCTAAACCAACAACTTGAAGGCGTGAGCTTCTTCCGCTTCTATTACGACTAAATGGTAGCAGATAAAAAAGAATGTCGCGTCTGTAATCTCATCTTATTTTATGTCATAGTAATTTAATAATGTAATGAATTTTAAAATATTTATAACGCTTTTGTAAAAGAATATGGTAGTATAAAATTTAATTTATCGAGTGTTTTGCAACATATTTGTCATTTTCTGATTCGGTAAGTTTTTACAATATATTAATTTCGTATCTTATTAAATAAAATTACTTTACGGATTTTATCGCGTTTATTTTACATTTTAATTCCGACGTTTCGAACACTTTCCAGCGGCCGTGGTCACGGGTAGACTGAGATGTCAGCGTCTTGTTGCCAGTGATGAAGGGGTTTCCAGATCTTAGTTTTATTAATTATATTTAATCTGTACCGACCTATGCAAAACGAACTGATTTTATCTTTACAGCCAGCAGTGGTATTATGCTTGGGTTTAAATTTTAATTTATTAATTATGGGATCCCAAGCAGGTGGTAGAACCCAACCATCTTCTCTATTGAAATTTGGATGTTTTAATCTCAATAGCCTCACGGATCATCCTTGGTAGGAATCGGTGTTCTTTAGCGAGGATTTGTGGTCGATCAAATCTGATGTAATGGTTTGGGTGATTTAGGTATGGTCACACCTGCCGACTTGTTGGGTCTTCTATGTTTAATGTCAGCTATATGTTCCTTAACGCGGGTTCTTATTGCTCGCATTGTTTGTCCAATATAAGGAATAATGGCCGCAGTCACAATCTAGCTTGTACACTCCTGGATCTTGTAGAGGAATATTGCACTTGACAGGTGGTAGGAATTGACCAATCTTCTTCAGCGGCTTGAAATAAGTTTTGATTGAAGCCCGCCTCAAAATGTAGCCAATCTTGTCAGTTACGCCTCTCACAAAAGGTAGAACAGCAGGTACTCGCTCCACTGTGGCTGCCTTCACTCGGTCACTGTGACGCTGCCGTGGCGCAGCGAGCTTGTTGTGTCGCAGTACTTGCTTAACATGTTGTAGCTCAGCCGCCAGGTGTTCATCATCACAGATCCCTCGTGCTCTCTGAAACAAAGATTTGCCCACGGTAGCTAACTGGGATGGATGGTGGTGTGAATTGCCATTTAAATATTTATTTGTATGGGTTGGTTTCTATACAGTATGGCTCAAGGTGTTATCAGGATTGCAATCCTGATAACACCTTGAGCCATACTTTCAGAGAGACACGAGGGATCTGTGATGATGAACACCTGGCGGCTGAGCTACAACAAGAAGATTGGTCAATTCCTACCACCTGTCAAGTGCAATATTCCTCTACAAGACCCAGGAGTGTACAAGCTAGATTGTGACTGCGCCTCTCTTATATTGGACAAACAAAGCGAGCAATAAGAACCGCGTGAAGGAACATATAGCTGACATCAAACATAGAAGACCCAACAAGTCGGCAGTGTGTGACCATACCTTAAATCACCCAAACCATTACATCAGATTTGATCGACCACAAATCCTCGCTAAAGAACACCGATTCCTACCAAGGATGATCCGTGAGGCTATTGAGATTAAAAACATCCAAATTTCAATAGAGAAGATGGTTGGTTCTACCACCGCTTGGGATCCCATAATTAATAAATTAAAATTTAAACCCAAGCATAATACCACTGCTGGCTGTAAAGATAAAATCAGTTCGTTTTGCATAGGTCGGAGTACAGATTAAATATAATTAATAAAAACTAAGATCTGGAAACCCCGCTTCATCACTGGCAACAAGACGCATGACATCTCAGTCTACCCCGTGACCACGGCCGCTGGAAAGTGTTCGAAACGTCGGGAATTAAAAATGTAAAATAAACGCGATAAAATCCGTAAAGTAATTTTATTTAATAATGTATAATATTCGCGCAAGCAATAGAAATAATTAATTTCGTATCATTATTATGTGTCACTTTACTGATGGACAGGCTTCCGATCTTCGGCTATTCTTATCTAGCCCACATTGGCCGCTTTGCGAATGTCGTCGCTCGATCTTGCCCACTCTACGTTTGCCGAGTTACGTTAATTTCGGACATTTTATAGATTTTATTTTTATTTTTAGTTATTTAGCTTAAACTTATATATAATATGATTTGACTGCAAGCAGTTTTGTATTATCACAAAAGTATTAATAAATTTGATATTATGAAATCCTAAAGTTTAAATTATACTAGCTAACGTAGGACTTGGGGGTGAAATTTTGACATGTTAGCTGACCTCTGCTCGACGAACGAATAATTAATTCGTCGAGTAGAGGTTCTAACTAAATTTCAAGCCTCGGGCTTCATGGTTCAAATATAGAAAGAAATTTCATATTTATCTATCGATACTTATATATATAGTCTTCCGAAGTCTATTCAAATATTTAAATAATACGGTTATCATCGTTGATATAATAATCGATAAAACAGATGAAATGCAGTCGAATCCATGACTTTTGGCCCTTCAGTGTGTGAATAACTTATAACATTTTTTTTTATAATATTGCGATTACTGTACCATTACTAGCCGCAGTAACCTACAGCGGCAACCCAAAACTTTTTAATCCATTGAATTTACAACCAACAGCTGAAGTGAACGTACTTTTTACTGGTGGTAGGTCCCCTGTTTACAGGAGACCGTCTGGGCGATCGTTTGAAGGGCACCGCCAGCGTAATTACTGGGTAAACGAGACTTAAAATCCTATGTCTCACGTAGGCAGCGCGTTGACGATACTACTGGTATTGCTAATGTCTATGGGCTTTGGTGATCACTTCCCATCAGGTGGCCCGACTGCTCGTCTGCCTGCATGTGCCATAAAAAAAAAACGTACACATTATCAACTTTTTATCAGTATTTGAGGTTGCTTTTGATATAGTTATTATAGTATTGTTGTTTTAAGCTATAGTATATACTACAGGGTGGACCATAAGTCCTTTGAAAAGTAAAATTTGAATAAAAAGAACAGAGCGCGCGTAAGCGGTGCAGGGGAAGCGGGGGGAGTAACTTCAGTTTCTGGGAATTTAGTCGCGATGGAGCGTTTTGCCGGAGCGGACCGTGCGTTTTGTGTGCGCGAGTTTTATAAAAACGACAAGTCGGCAACCGTTGCGCGGCGTAAATTTCGAGAACACAAAGGTTTACACAACTTTGACGACACTCCAACTCTTCAAACGATTAAGAACTGGGTTGCTAAGTGCGGTTGGGTCGCCCAAGGACGTCACGTACGGAACAAAACATAGACACAGTGACACAGTCTATTCGCGAAAATCCGACACAGTCAACTAAGCGCGCCAGAGCATTAAACGTATGCAGGACATCGTTACAACGGATTTTGAAGAAAGATTTACATATGCACCCTTACAAAATTCAGTTGGTTCAAGAATTAAAGGAAACTGACGGTATTCAAAGACAAAATTATGCGAATGTTGAATCTGTTTACTTCCTTCAATAACATAATGTTCTCTGACGAGGCTCATTTCCATCTTAACGGGCATGTTAGTAAACAAAATTGCCGCTATTGGAGCCCCATCAATCCAAAACTTAGCATCAGAAGCCCTTATATAGTCCGAAAGTGACTGTTTGGGCCGCTATGTCAGCCCATGGTATACTAGGGCCTTACTTCTTTGAGGATGGCAGAGGGCGCGCAGTTACTGTTACGTCAGAGCGATATGTGGCTGTGATCGAAGAGTTTTTTATACCAGGATTGCAAAACTTTTCAGGCTTTAATGCCAGGACGTGGTTTCAACAGGATGGGACCACTACTCACACATCTAACACTGCTATGCCCGTTTTCCGTCAACTTTTTCCTGGCAAAGTGATCTCTAAGAGAGGGGACATTTCCTGGCCTCCACGTAGTCCAGATCTGACCCCGATGGATTTTTTTTGTGGGGCTACCTTAAGGCTAAAGTATACGACACAAACCCGCGGTCAATTGAGGCCCTAAAAGAAAACATCCGCAGAGAAATGACAAGCATTTCAACAGTGACGTGCCTCGCAGTCATCGACAATTTTAGACGTCGTTTGCAAGAGTGCCATGATCGCAACGGATTAATTTAACGGTTTTAGAAATGTTATTTACAAAAAATAATTCCCGTTTTTTAAGCTTTTTTGTAAATAAAAATTAAATTCATAATGTAATTAGTTTTATTTTAATTTTTTCTTTCATATCAAAGGACTTATGGGCCACCCTGTATTATACTACTATACTACTACTATATATATTACAATTTACACAGTTACGTAGTAATTTATTATACAATTTTTGTTAGTTATACCATTCTTTTTGTTCGGCGAATTACTCGTATTATTGGATTCAGTGTAGAACTATCACTTTGTTAAAACGGAAAAGTCCCGATCTTTAACTGACAATTGTTCTGTAATCTGTTTATTGACTGATATGTGTAAACTAAATATTTTTTAACTGTTCTATTAGTATTGATAGGATCATTACGTACATTACGTTACTAGCTTTGGGCTATTTGTTTTTGTAAGGACTCCGTCGAGCACGTACTGGGTTGAATCGAATGAATCGTTCGACAAATGAATTATTCTTCTGCTCACAGCAATATAAAAGCTAGTCTGGAAGTAAGTAAATAAATTAAAATAACACGTGTCATCTTTATGCAACACTTACCTTTTAATTAAATATAACAATGGTTTTAGTTTTATATAAATCCAATTTATGTGTATGTGTTGTGTTTTTCCATAGTATAAATTTGGACTCAACATTGAAAACTTTTGCATAAATTAAAAACTTATAATGTTAGGATTTAATGAAAAACTTATAATTTACCAGTACCACAGTATTCTACTAGATAGTATTTAGTATATTTTTTAAATTAAATTGTATTTTTAGTATTTTTGATCGTAGAATAATAATAATAATCCAAATTATTTGATGATCGTACTACCGTACTCGAACGGCTACGACGTAAGGTCAATCTAGCACCATCTGATGACACTGCCGCAGAGAGCGTTGTGGTTTCTGTGAATTTCAACGTGAATGAAAACACGGATGCCAATATTCTCGCTCCAGTAGCGGTGGAATCAGACGATGCTGGAGTGAACTCCCATGAATTAGAGCATATGAGGAGAGTACTGGAAGAGACGATATTCGTAACGCGCCAAATGCCTCTCAAACATCGCCCGCGTCTTCCCCGCAAAAAGGATAGAGGACCGTATCGCAAAGCAAGGGCTGTTATCGGCAGGCTCCTTAGCTTCAGGTCTGGGAGCAGAAGACCAAGATTGCGCAAACCGATTACATGGCACTTGGTGGGAATGATTTAAGTCTGATACAGCCGAATATGGCCAACAGACTGGCGGAGCGCATCGATGGCCTAAGGCAAAGCTTGGGAAAAGCGGATTCGGCGATATACCGCGAGGTCGAAGCGGTCCAACCGGAATCGTCTCTTCATGAGTGACCAGAAGAGGCTCTACAAATCCTTGGAGCGACGACAAATACAAGAAGCGGGCCAAAGGATGCGTTTTGGTCAGAGCCCATTTCTCACGTCGAGGGCACAGACAGAAGGCAGAGTACAGAAGTCGTGGCAGGTGAATGTGAAGCGTCAGAAGATGTAGCTCATCTTTAAGACACTTCATCCATTCTGAGCACTAAATTTATCCAAGGAACCACTCCTCATAGACGCGATCATAGGCAAATTGTCAAACGCAACCGTCGGACCGTCTCCGCCGCCTAGACATATTACAAAAAGGCGTTCGACTCGGTGCCTCATATAAGACACCTCACAAAGAGGATACTTGAACTATACAAGATTGATAGTTCAGTAAGAGACTTCCTCGAGCAATGTATGGGGTAATGGAGTACGACACTTTGTTATTTAGGCAAGTGGATGACGGCTGCGGAAGACGCAATAAGGATACGCAGGGTAATCTTCCAGGGTGATTGTTTTAGTCTAATATGGATTTGCCTCTCCTTGAATCCTCTAAGCACACTGCTGGAGGCTTCGGGCGGAGGATTTCAGTTTCGGCGAAGAGGGACAAAGGTGACCCACTTTTTCTACATGGATTATCTCAAGTTATTAGCCCCAATCGCTCTCATCTAATGAAATTGTTAAAGATTACTTGTGATTTTAGCAATTCAATTAGAATGGAGTTGGGAACGAATAAGTGTGCGATTCTCCATGTTGAAAGAAGTAGGGTCACCGACACCGATGGGGTCCATATAACTACATCGGTTAACATACGGACCCTCTCCGAAGCTGAAACATACTGGTACCTGGGCATGTCACAAAACGTAAGTATCGACGAGCCTGGTGTAAAAAAATCAGTTCGCGAAGTATTTTTTGGACCCTTGACAAAAGTGCTTAATAGCTTTTTGTCAGGCAAATACACGCGTATAACGGTTGGGTATATACATGCGTATAACGTATGCCCGTCCTCGTTTATCATCATCATCATCATCATCATCAGCCTGTGATAGTCCACTGCTGGACATAGGCCTCCCCTAACACACCCCTATCCATTAGAGAGTTTTTGGACCGTATCCCACCACGCTGGTCCAATGTGGGTTGGGGGGTGGACCGACTTTTTACATGCCCATCCGACGCATGGATCATCTTACTTCTCAGGCAATTGGGTGATCGGCCCAAATTGCCCTAACCAACTAGGAAACAACAATGAAAATATGTTGAGTCCCCGCAGGATTCGAACCCACGACCTCCGGTTTCTAAGCCACACGCCTATACCACAAGGCTACGGAGGCAGTTCCTCGTTTAAACTTTTGGCAATCTTAGGTGGTATCAAACCGAGCTAAGCGCCCTGGACAGAAAAGTCCGCACCATTTTGACGTCACACAGGATGCACCACCCGAGATCGTCAGTGATTAGGTTGTATTTGCCACGAAAGCATGGTGGGCGGGGCTTGTTAAGCGCCGTTGCTATGCATAATCGTGAAGTGTGCAGCCCCTGTAAGTACTTCCTGGCAAAATCGGATGATGCATTCTACGCAGGCGTTATTAAGAGTTATAGAGGACTTACCCCTCTATCCTTAGCCAACGAGCAGTGGCAAGACCCAACAGTGAGCATCTCCGACCGTGAGACAGAGCTACACAGGCGATTCTAGATAGTTCTTCATGGCCTCACGTAGACGCTACCGTCTCAGTAAACTGGCTACGTTTTGGTAATCTCTTCGGAGAAACCGAGGGTTTTGCCTGTGCAATACAAGATTAGGTTATTAAGACCAACAACCACAGGAGATACGTCCTTAAGGATGGCACCACAGACGTTTCTCGAGCCTGTCGCCATCCTGGGGAGACTCTGCGGCATGTTATCTTCGGTTGTTCGGCTCTTTCTAAAACTGAGTATTTGAACAGGCACAACCTAGTAGCCAGTGTACTCCATCAAGATCTCGCTCTGAAGTACGGTTTAATGGAACTAGGATTGCCGTATTATAAGTACTCGCCGGACGCCGTGCTCGAAAATGATCACGCCAGGCTCTATTGGGACCGGTCCATCATCACCGACCGATACTGGCCAACAAACCTGATATCGTGCTGATGGACCGGGCTTTCACGAGGTTCTCGTCAAATCAATCAAAGGTATTTTTGATTCCTTGAGAACCTCGTGAAAGCCGAAACAGAAAAGGAATGAAGGAATAAAATATTGCTGCATTAAGGAATTACTGCTTAATTTGTAGGAGCGTCTAAGACTTGCTTTGTTACATTTCCAAAAATGATATTTATTTTTCCTAACAATTAAATAAAAAAATGTATAAATCACACATTGTTGCAAGCATCAGTGATTTTTTTTAATAAATATGATTTAATTAAAAATAAAAAAATTAACATGAAAATTTTATATTTTTTGGTTTATTGATATAACGTTAATGCTCGCTTTAAGGAAAGGCTGCGACAAGTGTGAGGGATAGAATTTAAAAATGTAAACCCTTCATTTAAATAAACATATCATTTTTTTCAACTGTCATCTAAATCTTTAATAAGATACTTTTTTGTAAATGTGCTGATATTTATAATAAAATAACTTTTTTCGTAGTCTTTAAATTTTTCGTTTTTATTATAGAGAAACCGAAAGCAAAATTAGTTAAGGATAAACTCAACTTATTATTTGTTATGAATGTTATCATCCAGTAAAACGTTTGCTATAACGTTAAGACCCCTGGTACTTCTTATTATTATAAAAAAATCATAAAAGAAAAAAAGTAAATCGATTTCAATATTGCTGCTACAAAAAAGACACAACAACGTCATTCGATCAATAAAAAATAAGCTGTCAATGTTTTGAGAGTATATAAATATGAATAGTAACGTAGCGCAATATGTTTTTGGATGTTATGTAAATTTTTTTACCAAGTTTAACGTATATTCATTTATGTTGTTTTTAATGATTTTTGTTTAAACAGGGCTTATATTTAAAATTATGAATTGCTGTTCATTTGCTTTAACTTTTGCTGTTGAAGTTCTTAACCAAAGTAAAACCAAGTTAAACAACAGCAACTATGACTGGGTGGATTTAGGAGAATGCCATCAAGGATTAAAACTACAATACAATTTATATACTGGCTATACTTATGATTTAGATATTTTGATTTGGCCAAATGCCGCCAAGGTGAGTGTTAAGTAATTATAATTTTCCGGGGCTTAAACAATAATATGCATTAGATATATGACATGACCGAAATATACACATTAAAATAACAAAATAAATATTTTACCTTAAGTTTGTAAGGTTAGCCGTAGATGCAACAGTGATATGAGAGTGTATTTCATTAGCAAATTTGTAAATAAAAGGCATCAAAAACTTTAAAAGAAAGAATTTTTCCCTATATTTTATAGCACATTAAACTAATTAACACACAGTTAATATAACTGTAGTTCTAGAATTATGGACTTCACAGAAACTGGAGGTCGTGGGTTCGAATCCTGCAGGGACTCAACAAATTTTCATTGTTGTTTCTAGTTGGTTAGGGCAATTTGGACCGATCACCCAATTGTCTGAAAAGTAAGATGATCCATGCGTCGGATGGGCATGTAAAAGTCGGTCCACCCACCAACCCACATTGGACCAGCGTGGTGGGATACGGTCAAAATCCCCTAATGGATGGAGGTGTATTAGGGGACGCCTATGTCCAGCAGTGGACTATCACAGGCTGATGATGAATGATCGGTTCTCCATCCTACAGGCTTTGAGAATATAAAGAAATAGGGAGTGCACCTGTGTTTTCGCGTACACTTGTGCTGTGTAACATCTCGCAGTTGGCTGATCTCTAATATCGGCCGCCGTAGTCATAATCGACCAATAGGACGTTATTATTATAACGTAATCCTGCAAGAAATAATGATCTACGTTTTGGTATACATATAAATATGACGTAAAGCAAGTGAAATTTAAACAAAAACAATAGGACAGCCTTTATACAGTATATAACCATTTTGCGCAAAATGAGAGTTGGACAACGTGCCCTCTGCAAGAAAGTTTACCTCGGGATTTTCGCCTCGGATTTTAAAGTTCTAATAAATTTTAAGATATTTATTTAATCAAAATGTCATGTATGACATTTTATGCATGTATGATAAAGATTTTTTTAATGAAATATTTATATAAACTTACACTATTTTGAGTTTTGAATAGGCCTCATTGTAATTTTCAACATTGTTTTATGTCATAATGCACTCATGGACTTTATTTTAGACTATTTCATGAAGGCAATGCTTAAAGTATGCATTGCATATGTCCATCTTTACGGTTTCGGCAGCGTTTGCATTTTAATCGCAAGGGGTTATTCTTACACAAAATTGTTCCAAAAAATAAGACCAAATTAATGAAATGACAGCTAAATATAACTTTATTGTTTGTCCGACAATTCAAGGCTTTAACTAATGTTAATTGATTTTTTGTGTCATGGTTGTAAATTACATAAAGAAGAGAATAATTTTGTTCATTGTTTTTTTTAAACCAAAGGTATTAGCTGTCATTCAGTCCCGTTTATGTTTAATTTTGTTATAAATAGTTTAATAGATAATTATTTCTTTTCTTTACGCGATTATTATACATATCAAATCCACTAATTTTTATTTCATATTTTCCGCGTTACTCAAATGAAATTAAAAGAAAAACGGGCAGACCATCATATACCATCTTAGTCTGCCCGTGATCATGGATGCTGGAAAGAATTCGAAACTTCGGGAATAAATATATTTAAGTAACGCGGAAAATCCGTGAATTAGTAGTTTAATAGATATTTCAGAAATAAAAAATTACGGCACCAACGCAAATTATATGTTGCATTGTAGCTCCGCTTCTAGTGCTCCGATTTTGATTATTCTTTTTTTGAAAATATAAAATAAATAATTGTTTATTTATTAGCTATTATTAGCTTATATTAGCTAGCTTTGATATTTATTTAATTTAAGATTTGGTGCGGAAACAAATACTGTTGGGTAAAAGTTTGGAGTCTTTTAGATAAATATTGGCTAGCATTTACAATCAGGCATGCTATTCCTATAAAAATAGAACAGTTTATAAATCATCAACTCATTATTACTCCAATAACAGGATTTCTGGCACTAAGTAATAGGTAAGAAATAACAGTAAATATCAGTTTCAGAAGTAAATTAAATAACATAAAATTACTTTTTTGCAGTACAAAGAATAATAATACATTTTTTATACGAATTCCACCGTTAAAATTTGCTGAATCTCCATATTTTTCAAGAATAGAGGAAAGGAATGAACATTTTATTGATTCTATTATTGAAGTTCTTTGGAGTAACGTAGTCAAAGTAATACCGCCTTCTCACATGGATGGAGTCTTTGATGCTCCTTTACGCGTCACAGGTTTGAAATTTGTTTTCCTCAACCAATTTTGCGTATTTTTCTAAAATGAGTATTTCTGTATTTTACTAACTTGAATAAATTTTAAGTCAGAGAGGACCAATTTCATTGAATGTATGCTCTATTGAGCATGAATGTGCGTTGCAGTCATGGGTTACCTGTTAGAAAATCAACCTGTGCCAAATATTAATACTTAAACTTAACTTTTGTTTTACTTTTATATTTATTAAGGTTTTATAAACCCACTGAAATTTATCGGGTATCTTCAAAAGGAATAACATAAAATTGAAGTCATGTAGCACATTATTGCTGCACTAACATATGTATAAAGAAACTGTCAGCATGGGCTAGGAGGAAAATGTTTTAATTATGTGTCTATAACCACCTAATTAAATAGAATTACTCGTTTATTATTAACAACAGATATACGTCACCAAGATGCTATTATAGATCTTTTAAAGAAAAAATATTCATCATTCCACGAAAGTTTTGTGAAAGCAGAAAGTACTGCTGCTGAAATTAATATTCTCAAAAGTAAAGACAAAGCAAACAACAAATCAGGGATAGAAGGAGGAAGCACTTTGTTTAAACTCCAATTAACAGGGGATATTGTTTTGGCGGGTACTTTCATTATATGTCTAAATATATTCAGGCTTGTGTACTTTTAATATTAATGCATAAGTAAAATTTAAGTATAATATCCTTGCTATTTAAAAAATAGATTTCCGTTTTCAAAATAAATTTCTGTAAAGCGTGTGTTTAAAAAGAGAGTTCCCGAGCTTTTGTACACTGTTAGACTTTGACATAAGGCTTTGTCTAGATCGTAGTCGGCTCAGATATATCTGTATTAAATGTTTTATCAACACTTTCATATAGCATAAAACAAGGTCACTTTCGCTGTCCGTCCGTCCCCATATGTTCTTAAATATTTAAAACTAGGTAATTGATTTTGAAGCGGTATTTTTTAATATGTTGTGAATGATTTAAGTTATATGTGATATAATATGAATTGATTGTAAATGATTAAAGAGGAAGGTAATAAATATGTAATGTACGTGCATAATACTGTTCAGAAACTCTGAAAGAGTTTTGCGCTTCTATTGCTAACGCCAGCTTAACACTTTGATATAAATATTAACATTGCATTACAGTATTTATTTTATTTTATTCTTTATGCATAAATGTACGGAGGCGGTTTTCTTAATGTCAATAGCATTTTCTGCCAGTCGACCTTGAGGTGATGCAGAGATAAAGAGTGGGAACGTGCATAACATGTTGAAAACAGAAAAGGAAAAAAAAATGTATATATATATATATATAGACTACACACAAATAAATCAAACACCAATTTTTTATTGAGGCCAAATCTTTATTAATTTTAAGGATTGCTACGTCTAGATTTTTGGTGGACTTGCGCGTACAACTGCAGGTCATCGGCATACAAATGATACGCACATTGGAGATCAAAAGTAATGAAATTAACAAATATAGAAAACAAAAGAGGAGAAAGAATAGCGCCTTGAGGAACACCAGACGTAAGATTTTGCCAGCGTGACGATTTTCGCCAACAATAACTGATTGCTGGCGTCTTCGAAGATATGAAAACAGCCATTCCAGTACTTCATCTGAAATCATCAAATGAGCGAGGACTGCAAGAAACATATCATGACTGACGGTATTAAGAGCATTCGTAAAATCTATAAGCAACAAGACTGTGACCATGGTGTTATCCACGCTCGCCTTAATATCACTTTGAGCAAAGTAAAAAAGAAAGTTGCTTATGAACACAAAACTCTAGTACTTTAGATAGAAAAGGCAAAATAGAGATAGGTCGGTAGTTATCGAAAAGTGAGGGATTGAAGCGCTTTTGTAGAGGACGAATAAGAGCGTAACTCCAGGAACAAGGAAAGGTTCTTGAAGTTGAGGAAAAGTTAATAATGTGAGTAAGGGTTGGTAGAAGGATATCTAGGATTAAACAATCATTCGCCTGCTGATTTTGACATAACCGACTGCATTTGATTTATTGGATAGAACTGCTTTTTTAATGTCATCAGAAGTAATTGGAGAAAATTTAAACAACTGAGTGCAAGTGCGCGTCAAACCATTTGAATAGGAAATAGTGTCAGATGATCTTAGGAAGAAGTGGTAGTGAAATGGTGATTTAAGTCATCTAAACTGATGGAACTCGGAGGGTATGATGTTCGCGCCTTACCGATACCCAAAGTTCCAAGAAACTTCCAGATATTGGCAGGAGAAGATTTAATTATATTGTCCGAGAAGTAACGGCGTTTAGCATTGCGTATCATCTGAGTACACCGATTCCGTGCTAATTTGTAAAAGGACCAATTATTCTCAGTACGTTCTATTTTAAAATTGCAAAACATACAATTACTCCATCTCATTGCCATGCGGATGCCATTAGTTAACCACGGTGCTAGTAAACGATTAAGTTTAACCTTTGTAACCGGAGCGTGAGCATCATACAGATTAGTTATTAAGTTGTTAAAAGTGGCTACTTTATTGTCAATATCGTCTCTGTCGATCACATCACCCCAATCCACTTTACCAGCATCCTTGTAAGTTTTTCAACATCCATTTTAGTGAAGGACCGCAAGCGCAGTACCTTAGATTTTGGTTTGGGAGACCACTGAAGAATTAGATGACAGGAATAAGTCAAGCCAAATATCTTCACCGGAGAGGTTGTGATGTGTGGCTTGAAGGGGCAATACATGTAAAGAGCTTGACTCTACAGTATTGTTTAGTTAAAGAGATCGTTGTGATTTAGGTAAGAGGAGATTGGTATTGAAATCGCCCATGATAACAAAGTGTGCATACTTTGAACCCAAAGATTCTAAGACTAGCTCAAAGTCAGTGAAATAGCCTGCATTTGGTGGACAAAACCCTTGCACAACTCAAAAAGGTCAAAAAATCAACAAAGCCTTATGTCCATTCACTTAACGTTATCCTACAGCAACTATTTTTTGTCTTTAAATTGTACGGAAAAAATGGCAGATTTACGATGTTAACGTACATATTTATTTCTGCTTATTTGAAAACTTCATTGCTTAATTATGGTCATTTGTATCATAAATTATTTATTTTAGTAGGCACTAGCGACCCACCCTGGCTCCGCATGGGCACAATACTCATATCTGTAAAGTTTATGGAAAAATAAATCAATTTTGCATATAAACCTTCCTGTTTAATGACTGTCTATTAATATATTATCAATAAATACATTTATACATTTATCTATTAAAAAAAACCGCGTTAAAATTCGTTGCGTAGTTTTAAATATTTAAACATACATAGAGATATAAGGACAGAGAAAGCGACTTCATTTTATACCATGTAGTAATACCCAATTTTAATAGTTAATAAATGAGTTAATAAACTTAGTAAATTTACTATTAAACAAAATGAATATACGAATTTTATCGCGTTTATTTTACATTTTAAATTCCTGACGTTTCGAACACTGCCAGTGCTGAAGCGGGGTCAGCAACAAGACGCATGACATCTCAGTCTACCCCGTGACCACGGCCGCTGGAAAGTGTTCGAAACGTCGGAAATTTAAAAATATATAATAAACGCCATAAAATCCGTAAAGTCATTTTATTTAATAATGTATAATATTCTCGTAAACAAAATAAATAATTAAATTTACTATTTCAATATTGATGAACTATTCGCAGTATGATTCTATTCTTAATTGTACCCTGTTTATTATGAATGTAAATAATAACCGTAAATATACATCGGTAAATTTATAACGTATTCTATAAACGGTTAAATTCACGTGAAATCGGTATTTGTGTCGACTAGTTTCGGACTAATCGGAGGTCCTTCATCAGGACGAGTGGGATAACTTCACGGTCGCGACCCACTCTGGGGTTTAACTTGAATAATTTTTTCCGCAGCTACTATCACAATTTCTGTGTCATATATTGACAAAATTTAAATTGATTTAAAAATTGGTTGTATTAAAATCATTCAAAAATTACAGGCTGTCATCGAGTAAGTTGTTTTGAAGAAGTCGGCCAGTGTTCATCGAACTACGTTTTAGCAGTAATAAGCAGTAGTAATTTACCTTCACAAGACGATTTACCAGTTGTTGTTATTAATATCAATAAACTCACGGGAATTCACGCTCAGGAATTTCTTAAAACGGGGTATTTTTTTACTCTAGGTTTTACTATACTTAATAAGCCTAACAATTTGTATTATTGTAAAAAAATACATATTTTTTATTTTTATTTAGATAAACAAATGTCAGACGTCTTATTTTTTAGTTAGTTTAGTTTAGTTTTATATGACGTTATTATTATAGTGGAAACAAAGTTTTATTAAGTATACTACTAATTAAAAAGCCTCTTGTATAGGTAAGTACAAATAAACTTAACAAGACGAAAAAAGTATTAACAACGCGTAGCTAAATTATATCACATTTCACTGTTACGTTTGTACCTCGTGACAACATAAAAATGAAAAGATCGTCCAGAAACGTACATTTTATACGAAAAAGGTTTTTGACGGTTATAACCTACAGACTTTTTTTCAGGTTCTCACATCTATATACTCGTTTTAATATAGGATCTGAAGAATATAACTCGCCTGTAAAACAATTGACGTCGCTAGCTGAGATACATTTTAAACACCATCATATTATTCCAATAAAATCTACGGCACGTGAAGTATTTCACGTTTTAAAAGATAATTGCTTCAAAATTCAGGTATTATCAACTAACGTTGTTATGATTTTTGAATTCAGTGTATTAATTTTATGTAATATTGTTATGGATTTTACGTTTGAATATCTTACTATTTTCCATTTACAAAAGTGAATCCGTATAATAATATATCATTGAACCAAAAAATGTTATTTAACCTATATATATTTTTTTATAATGCCACATCTTTTATATTAACTATGAGAAGACTATTCTTCTACAGAACTCTATTATACTTTTACAGAATATATCTATCACATTATAATTGAATTACTAGAAAGGGATAAACTATCACCATTCTGTCTGCTTTTTCTCACAATTTTTGTCAAAAATTTCTGATCTATGATTTTAAGAAAGCTAATATTACACAATTTGTTTAGCTACGCGGTATAAAAAAAGAGAAAAAGAATCTTTATAGTCCAAAGCTATATAATAATGACTGCCGGTGCAAATTTAAGGAAGTAAAATCCCACATTGAAGAAGATGATGTCATAATAGCTTGCACTCAAATTAATGTCGAACATTTGTTTAAACAATCAAATCAATGGGTTTTTGGAGCATTTTTCCTTTATAATCCACATGCATCGTTTCTTAATTTAAGGAAGGATTGCACAAATAGCATTAATGCCATAAGAAATAAGATGTGTCAAAATATTGGTTTGGCATTGCCTGCAGAAACATTTGCAGATATATTATTACAAGTTTCAATTGGAATAATTGGATGTGATGTTCAACTGAACTGCATCAGTTATTCTCGTCTGTATTGCTTGTGTGTCACAAGAAGAAATGTTGAAATTATTTTAAATAAAATTATAGACATTAACAAATTGGCATTAATGCAATTAAAGAAACAATGCGTTTTAACAGGATTTTCCTTAGATACTGGAGGTTTTAATTTAATTTATGTAGAAGGTCAAAGAAACAAAGACGTTGTAAAGATTTGGGAATTAGCGGAAACATTCAATAGCGATATAAAAAGCATTTACTCAAGTGCAGACTCGTATTTAGAAAGAATATACCCAGGTAAAAACTTTATAAAAATTGTAAAAACTTCGAAATGTGTTAACATGTTGTATTGTATTATTATACTGTTTCTGTCTGTTGACAGTTATTATTGTTATTAAGGTTAGCTCCACGTTATCAGAGAGCTAGACAAACAGACAAAAATTAATAAAAATGTTTTGTTCTATGTAGGTTCTATATTCATTTAAAAACGGTTATTTTGATGTTACAATAACATTACGAGCACTCTGATTTTATCTATTTGAATGATAAACTTAGTTCTATTACGTATAAAACAATCATAATTACAAGGTCTTAAGGCCTAAGAAGCACCCACAAAAGAAACACTTTGTTTCGGAGCATAAAAATGTTCATAATTCTCTATATATTTCCACTATTGCATAAAAGAGATTTTATATATTTTTTAATTAATGTCGACAGAAATAAATAAGTCTTTAAGGCATAGTGTATACGATTTTTTCACCAATTAACACTTAACATTCTGATATAATTGAAAAATTTAAAAAATTATTGGAAAACGTTTATTAGGTACAATTTGTTACAATTTAAATAAATATTAATATTAAAAATTATTAAATGTGACATGAAAAAACTGACGAGTTGTATTTTCCGGTTAATTCCAGTTTACAGGGGTCCTGTAACGAAGCAATGGCATAGATGACAATGCAAATACCATATTAAATAAAGATACTATTTTAATTTTAATTCGATACATTACAACTTTGATATAAAAAACTTAAGTTGTTCATGATCAATAACGCGATAAAATCCGTTACAATATTGATTGTTTCAGAATTTCCGTTTGAGGTCTTGAAAATTCGTATCCCTTTGTCCAATTTATTGGCTTGTCCTTCAGTATATGTGCGACCAGCATTACCTTCACCAGCTAAAAATGTAATTAATTTACCACGCAATGATGTATGAATGTAGAAATATGTTAAAGTATAGAATTTGCTCTTTGGAAATAAATGCAATTAGGAGGATTTGCATAAACTGTCATTGATGACAGGACTCCAATACTATTATGTATTATACATATAAATAATTATTAAAATTAATAACCTCGCAGTCATTGTTTTGATTTTATTAAATCATACATTTCAGGCAATGCTGAAAATAAGTCGAATTTTAACAAGAAAAATGTTCAAATCGCCTTTGCCATGTGAAATGCCTACCAAGGAGGAATTATTTAGTTTTAAACTTGAATTATGTGTTACGTAAATTTTCAAAATATAATTTCCTACAGTAGATTGGATGTACTCATTTAAAAAAAAAACATTTTATCTCGTGCTTTTTATTCTTTAAACACAAAACCCCTTTTTAAAACTTTTTATAAAAAATAATAGTGTGACATTATAGTTGTCATTATCTTATAAACCTAAAAAAATGTATTTTTTTTGCGACATCTCAAAAGTTATTCGCGATAGAGATTTACACCTACGGAATTTCGTAAGTTCACTAGCTATGGTACGCCCTCATTGTAATTTAGTAATTTCAATGAAAGGAAATTTCGAATTCAAACTAATTTTTATTTCAAACTTTTATTCGATGCCTTCTGCTGTAATTTATATTCTCATGAAAAAGTTTTCACGAAAAAATACGTTTAAATTATTTCATATTCCCTGAGTTAAGTTTATAAAAAAAACGTGTTTATCACCTTGGACGGCATGAATATTAAATAAAGTTATAGTCATAAAATTCGTACTCTGTATTTGTTTGGACGTATAAACTAAAGGCGGAGATGTTGGCACTAACCTGTTATGTTTTCAACATGTTATAAATTATGTTTTAAACATCCGACGGTATTTTAATCAAGGCCCAAATAAAAGACATTTCACGAGTCGCATAACGTGATTTGTAGGTACATGTACATTTGAGAAATTACTTATATTATATAATCAAGCTAAGATATTACTTTATTTAAAATACAGTATATATTAGGAAGGCGAAAGTTTTTTAATCTCCTTAAAACATAAAATTAAAAAAATATATTTTATCATCATCACTACATTAAATAAAATAAGAGCAAATTTTCTGTCCGTTTATCTCTAGAATTGCTTAAATCTTTAAAACTATTCAACGGATTTCGAGGCGTTTTTTTATTTAAAGATAACCTGATTTAGGAAAAAGGTATATATTTATAATATATGCATAATATTGTTAATTAACTCTGACGAATCCGTAAATGAAACGATTAAATACATTGCCCGTTTAATATAAAAAGCAGTTAACGTTATTTATATATGAGAATATTCTTTAGGAGGTATGCATCAACATTGCAGAGGTGCCGGGCGTGCAGCCAGTATAATACAAAGCATAAATGTGTATTAAACAATATTATCAACGTAAATTATTCAAGCTCTTGTGCGACTGATATAAAACGACAAACTTTTTTGATTTATATAATATGCACACTTACAGAACTTGATGCGTATTTCACAAAAACGAAACAGCTTAAAAATGTGTAAATATTATCCAAAAAATATGAACGACTTACAGTATATAACTATTTCGCCCAATATACCCGTAAGCGGGTGACAACGTGCATCCTGCGAGAGACTACCTCGCAATTTCTATCAAGGCATTTTATATCTTCTTATATCTTTTATCAAAAATAGATAAATATATTATTTTTGGCAACACTGAAAGCAAAATTATCACGCGGGCGGGCACTAGCAAGATGAATAGACCAGGTTAAAGACTGGTCATCCTGTAATTTCCACGCGGTCATAAGAAAAGCAACAGATGGAAATCGATGGTTGCAGATCCGCATTCGCATGACCTGCCACGATCCTCAAATATAAGGTAACGACCAGAGAGAGAGATAATAAAAATGTCATGTATGACAAGTTTGTTGCAAATTGAATATTTTTTTTAATATCGATTAACGGGTCCACTAAGGTCTGCACGAGCAATTTCTTAGTGTTTGTAGGTAAAAAAAAATTGTGCATACTGACAACGCATGACATTGGTTACTTGGTCTTTCCAACTTAGCGTTTTGTGAAATATCCTAGATTTTTTACGTTTTTGCAAAAGGGGATGGTAACATCATTTAACATAATTGAAGGGAAGTCAATACAATCCAGTTTTTGGATGTTACGCGGCAGTTTGCGTAACATGCTGCTTGACATTTAGAAGAATTTATATTAAGCCCAAATGGATCACCCCACTTTTTATTAAGTTTAAGTTTTCATTAATATTTTTAATTGTTTGTGGTAGCTAATCACTAGCAGACTGAGCGTATATCTGAAGATCATCAGCATATAGATAATAGGGACAGTGACGTTCTTGAGTGATAAAGTTTACGAAAACTGAGAATGAATTACGGGAAGAATACCGCCTTGAGGGACGCCACTGGCAATATCTAGCTATCCGGAACTCAAGTCGTCGTGATAAACCGCATGTTGGCGCCCTCGAAGATATGATGAAAACCAATCCAGCGCTTCATCGGATATCATCAAGTGGGATAGGATAACTAAAAGGATATCGTGACTGATGGCGTTAAAAGCGTTAATAGTTAGAGAAGTCAATTAGGACATCCCTAACGTCAGTGACTTTGAGGAGAGCAGTGGTGGTGCTGTGACCGGGTCAAAAACCAGACTGTAGTTGACGTGACGAGAAATTTGCTTAAAAACGCAGGATTCGATTACCTTTAAAAAAAAAGGCTGGTTTAAAATAGTTTGATAATGATGAGAAGCGATAGGATTGGAACATTTAGGAAGAGGACGAACAATAGCGTAACGTTATAGTGAAGGGAAGGTATGGGTATTTAAGGAAAAGTTTATGATATGGGTGACTACAGGAAGTAGGGAACCTTGAATAGGAATGATCATCCATCGTCCGACTTTATCCTAACCGACGGCATTAGATTTAATTGTAAGGATGCACTTTTTGATATCGTCGGAAGAGACAGAAGAAAAATAAAAAAAGTTGATAGTAGGGCGCTACAAACCGTTTATGTATGAAACGACAGTATGTAGACATTATTAGATGATCCAATCTAGAAGAGGTAGTAAAATGTAAATTCATCATCATCATCATCATCATCATCAGCCTTTGATAGTCCACTGCTGGACATAGGCCTACCCTAATACACCCCTATCCATTACGGGGTTTTGGACCGTATCCTGCCATGCTGGTTCAATGCGGGTTGGTGGATGGACGTGGTTTTGTGAGGAATTTTTGTATTGTTATGGCAGAGTTTTTGCCCTTTAATTTGCATTAAACTTTCCACCCATTCATTTTATAATCCACACTTGTAAATCTCACTGAGATAGGACGCTGGCTTTCCTTACTTAAAGCACTAAGCCGATGACGTACCTTAATACAGGACTGGAAGATGCTTTTCAAGCTCAACTTTTTAGTGAATAAATCAAGTATTACTTGGCTGCAATCTTCATTATCCACTTGTTTGGCAACAATGTTGTATTTGGTGCCTAAGAAGGCGAAGTATACCCAACACAAGCTTCCTAAAGTTTCGGAGCTCCTTACCTACTTTAGAAACTGTATTTTTCGATGACCCTGCAATGGAAATTTGTAATTGCAGATTATCAAACCTTTTAGAGATACTCTCCTCAAGTTTCAGCTGAGTTATTATAATATAATTCAAGATAGACACTATGCGGTATATTAAAATATTGAAGTATAGATTATGAGCTGGCAGGTAGTAAGTCTAATATACTCAGGACACATAAAATTTACTATTATTGTATTGATTGTTATATGTAATACTATTACAACACTATGTATCACTTTATTCTAAATTTTAGTACATGTATTGGACAAAAACTAAACATCCGAATTTTTTCCCACCTACCCACGAAAACACGCATATTTAAGTCTATCTTATACACTTCTGGCAGTGCTTACAATTTAATCGCATGAGATTGTGACTTTTATAGCCGATTTTATTAAGTATTTTTTTTTACTTCTCAAATATATATTAAACTACTTTTCACAAAATTATAAAAAATGGAAACAAACGAGATCTCATACCTATCGTTATAAAATTTAAAAAAAATATATAAACGATTTCAGTATATAACTATTTAGTGCAATATAAACAGATATAAAGAGACTTGCGCTGCCTTGAATCTACTCTGCAAATTCTGCTGACCCTTTCTATATGTATGATATCTTCATAGGTGTTCATTTAAATAAAATGTCGTGTATGGCATGATTTATTGAAGTTTTTTAACGCATAACTTCTACGTTAAAACTGTATCATCTTAAATAAGCTTCCTAGACAGCACTTCACATTTAGACTTTATGTCAAATCAAATTGTTAATTCTATGGCTAATTTAAAAGTATAATATAAATTTAGTGCCGCATTAGCGTCATCGTATATGGTAAATATCAGAGTAGCACACACAGTTAACGGCCAACAAAAGTCACTTTTTCCACTGTTTCGCTATGTCAGTAGAATGGGAATGTGGTCTTTTTTTGATCCACCTCATGTCATAAAGTAACGCATTTCTATGACATATTAAATATTTAATTAAACGATTCGTGTTAACCTATAGCAGTCCTCTTAATTAAAGCCCCTACTTTGGTACACTCGTCCACTTTTGTAACTCAGCAATGAGAAAAGAAAATGCCATAAAAATGAAAAATATATCGTAATAAAAGTGGCTACAATATTTATTCTTTACTCAGAAATAGATTTCGAAAGTTAGAATGCGCATGTTACAATAATTATTATAATTTTTGGTGAATAAAATCGCTTAAAATCCAAAAGTTTTCTGGTCGTACGTTAAATCTAAAAATTTTTGTGGGCACTTACATCATAGAATGACATTTGATGGACAAATTATATCAGAAGGCAATAAAATTTGTAAAATGATTAATAAATATCTTCATTCACTTATTATTAATCCTCAATTTCACAGTTCTATTCCACTGTCTTCTACACCTAAACCTAGTTTTGAACCACCAACCATCCAGTTACTTAAATAATATTTACATGAATAGCAAAATATTCTAAAATTTTGCTCCTGAACTTAAAGACGTATTATAAATTTTTTATATATAATACGTCTTTTAGTTCAGGAAACTTTCCTACTGTTTGAAAGCAGGCTTTAATATTATCTATTCCAAAAAATAATAAAATCACAGATCCATCTGACTGCAAGCCGATTGCAATCACCTTACTGATCACTAAAGTAATTGTGTCAACTAATCCTGAGAACTGCTTTGATACCTTGAGGATCACCAGTTAATCGCTTCTATGGCTTTCGAGCTTCTTTTCTTTAAGACCGGGGGTGACTTTTACTAAATAATTTATTTTAAGCAAGTAATTCAAGTTAGCACTTGCTTTGACAGTTAATATGGCCAGATAGATAAATCATTATTCGTTATTGACAAAATAAGCAGTAACGAAATACTGACTATATTCAATAGAATTAATTTTATTGTTAATTCTATAATGTTGAAATATAAAACATGTACAATTCATACGTATAGTAGATAAACATTTTCCGCGTCAATTTCCTGTAGGAGTGTATCTACAGGTTAATAATAATTTGCAGTTACTAAAAACGTTGAATGTTCTTTGTTAAAAGCAGTATTAATGTCACTGCTCTCCTTTTTAATGTACTTAGGATTTATTAAAAATATTTTAAACGCGAAATAGAAAACTACAAAACTGTGGTAAAAGTACTAATAATTTTTATTTACTAACATTTCTTTTCTGAAGCTTTTTTTTTACAAACTTATGGTATACTTTTGTAAATATTTTTAAAGCCTTATTTTTAAAAAAAGTACAACAACCTAGTTTACCTGTACTGTTTAGTAGTATTATTTAAATTAGTACATAATTTTAGCTATGACTATCCATACATTTAATTTAACATTTTAAAGGTTTTATTGTAGATTGTACGAACTCTGTATAATTTCTGCCACCTTATTTTATCTATTAAAGTCTTTTTTTAATAAAAATTCCGTCTAAGACATGGTTGAATTATAATTCTTGAACATTTTTTAAATAAATTTGGTAGCATAAGTCAACACGTTACACTCATAATATGATTGAACGGAGAACCGATACGATCGATCGAAAATGGAATAATGTTCATTTCATATTTCAAATTTTTGTTAATCCTTATTTCTATGTTACGCAAATAGTATTTTAAATATAAATATTAAATTATTTCCCTTCCATAAAAAAGCTATGCATATTTTTATTAAGCAACTACTAAAAATTTTATTTTCAACACTCAGCGGTGATGATGAATTTGATACTTATTGACGTTGACATTACATTGTTGAATTAAAAACTGAGTTTTATACAAAACTGGGTTTTCGAAATTTATATAGGATATCCATTTCTTTGAAAGTACAAAACAACAATACTAGCTGATCAATTTTCAAAGTTGAGAAAATTCATAGTAACGGTTTATCTTGCATTGCACTAGGAACACTCTATTACTCTCTAGTCAGACTTAAATCAGTATAGCATCGTGTCAAAGTGCATTTATAAATACGCCAGTACCTACTCGCCGCGATTGTTCAATTATTGAGAGGTTTGAAACGAGTACAGTGTTTAACTAAAAGACAAAGAGCCTTTTACATATCCAGTGAGTAAATATGGGATTCATGAAAGAGACTTTTAACAACTGTATAAGTACTTGCTATGTGCTATTCAACAATAGTGGAAGTAAAAAAAAAATGTTTCCGAGATTACAATCAGTGTTTAATCTCAAGACGATACATACCCTCGTAAAACAATCGGTTTATTAATATACATATTAGGTTATATACTAATATGATGCATTATTTGATATCCCTTCACAAATCACTTTAACAATTCTACTAATATAGTGCAGTTATCTATGTAAATAGGTAACTAAATATTTATATCCGTAGCCTAGTGGTATGGGACCAGCGTGGTGGGATACGGTCCAACCCCTAATGGATAGGGGTGTATTAGGGGAGGCCTATGTCCAGCAGTGGACTATTACAGGCTGATGATGATGATGATGTCTTTATTTCATCATCATCATCAGTCTGAGTTAGTCTACTGTTGGACATAGGCCTCCCCTAATGCATGCCTGGTGGGCAGGCTGGCCGTATTCGGGTTGGTAAGTAGACCGACTTTTTACATGCCCATCCGATGCATGGATCATCTTATTTTTCGGACAATTGGGTGATTGGCCCAAATTGTCCTACATAACAAAATCTTTTTTACAATGGATGTTCGCAAGAAATTAACAGCAGACAATTTTGGAAATGTTACATCTGTTTAAAATATTATGATCTCCTTTGTACAAATGTATCAGAAAAGCGTTTCTATAATTTTATGACGGCAGATCATAAAAAAAATGGAAATGCACAGAATGTGCGAGCAAGGAGCCCGAGACATGCAACACGAACACGCCTTTAAAACAACATGACACACGTCATTCTTGTGCTCCCCAAATAGTTTTTACACTTCACGCAGGTCATCTTGGACATTCTCTTCTTTTGGTAGCCAATAATCACAATATCGCGTTTTTGACTGCAGGTTCATTATCGTTAGTTACTTGTTGTCTTCAGGCGGTTGAGTAATAATACTTTCAATTTTCTCATCACATGTCTTGGCAAGTTGGACTCTAATCTTTATTCATCCAAGGTGCAGTCAACTCTTCACTTAGCTTCTTCAATATGATTTACGAGACAAAGGTTGCTCATGCTTTTGTTTCTTATTATGACAATAAATCACATATGAGTTAACAAATGCCATGTCTCATTATGCCATAGAAACATTGTCATGGGCCATCTGTTAGTTTTTCTAGAACAGGACATTGCTGAACACATTTGATCGAATGTGCTTCTGTTGTTGTACTTCTCTAAAATGGCTTTCGTGCTATCTTGGCCTCCACGTTTTAATTATTTACATTCGTCCACTTGACAATCTCCTCAATTATTACTTCGGTGACGAATAGATCAAAACATAAAACAGAATCTGTTATGTTTCGGACATACGTGTTGGACCACTGCTGGTCCGTATAATATTTATAGCAGAAGTTCTTGAATGCGTTTGACCCTTAACATAGACCACCGATGATTATTCTTGCCTTTCATTACAGCCTGAGCTAGAACTATAATACGTCGGTCACGTTCGATATCCCCTGATCACCAGAATTCAAAGGACCAGGTTGTGTTAAATCCTCTTCATCATCCAACGAACTTTGCACATTTTCAGGTCCTGTATCTATAACTCTTCTTCAAACTCACTTTGGACTTCATCTTCACTTAGATGGTCTTCTAACGCACTATCAGTTTGATAACCTTCACCAGTATCAGAATCATCTTGTGCATAATAATGGTATTAATTCGTCTTCATTTAATCGTTTTCTAAAAGCCATAGTAATTGCAGTCTATATGTGTTCTGGCAACAAAAGAAAAACGTTTCAAACACAAAAAAACAAAACCACAAGTATTTAAATGTACCGAAAGTTACATTAAATCTAACCATACGCCTCTCGAGCGCACGGATCTGTTATAACTTGAAAATTATTGTACTTACCCAAAACGCGGGAAAAAGGGATCAAAAGGAAATATTTGGGCTTCAATGGGGCCGGAAGGGGTTTTTTGGGAATCTAATTTTTTACAAACTTTAAAATTTTTTTTTTTTTTTTTTTATTAACAAAAGAAAAATTGGCCCAGGGAAAAATTCAACCCAAAAATGTTTTTAACTCGAATAGGGGGCAGAAAATTTTAAATTGTCCTCCAATGCCAAAAAAGCTTTAAATATTTTTTTCTATTTTGGTTGAAATTTTGTTTAAATTTTTTTAATAAATTTAAAATTTAAAAATTTAAAAATTTTTCCCTTACGTGTTTTTTTTTTTTATTTAAATTTTTTTAAAAAAAAATAAAAAAGGGTTAAAATTTTATCAATTTGGGTTTTAGTTTTTTTTGGGAAAATTAAAAAAAAAAATAAATTTAAGAAATTGACCTTTTTAATAAATTTATTTTTAAAAAACTAATTAAGATAAATAATCCCAAATCAAAAAACCTAAAAAAAAAAATTTTAAATTTTTTTTAATAAAAAAATTATAGGAATTTAAAATTTTAATCTAAATTTAAGCCTTACGGGAAAAAACAATAAAATAGTTGGGAAAAAAAAAAAAATTCTTTTTTTTTTAGAAAATTTTTTGAACTTTTTTTAAAAAAGGATTTTAGCCTTTTAAAGGGGAAATTTTAAAATTTTATTTAATAAAAAGAGGAGGGGGAAAAAAATTTTTGGACTTAAAAAGGGGAATCGAAGGTTTTTTATCTTCACCAGGGGGAAAATCGAAGTTTAAACTGGGGGAGGGCAAGAAAAAAAAGGTGGGGGGCCAAACAAGGGTCCAATGGGTGAAACCGGGGACTAAAATATTTTTTAGAAAGGTTAAAACAAATCCGTTATTAGAATCCTTTTTTGATTACGCTTAGGCCCGGGCAAATGACCAATCTAAAAAATAAACCTTCAATTCTTTTTGGGCCCAAATTTTTAAAACCTTAAGAGGGGAAAAGTTACTTTTTTTTGTATTTGGAATTCCAACTTAATTTTCAACGAAAGGCCCAATTTTAACCTTTGGTATAAAAAACGTGTTAAAAACCCAAATTAACTTATTCTTTGGAAAAATTTGAACTCCCAAAAAAGCCCGGAAAAGGGTTGACGAACCCCAAAATAAAATTTTTTTTTTTTGATTTTTATTAACAGGAACGTATCATGTTTATTTCAAATTTGAATCGGAAAAAGTTTAAAAAGTAAATTTTAAAAGATTAATAAAAAGAAAAAAAAAAAAAAATCCCGCCTTGGGGGAGCCAATTTGGCCCTTTATAGAATTTCAAAACCCAAAAATTTGCCCGGAAAAAGAAAACCGAAATTTTCCAAACCCGAATAAAACTTTAAAAATTGGGATGGGGGTTGAAAATCTTAATCCAAATTTGGGGATTTTTTTTTTACCAGCCTTTTAAACTATTTAGGGGGGTTTTAGCTAAAAAATTAAAAGGACTTTTACTTAAAAAATGAAAATTTGTTAAAAATGATTCTAAATTGGGAAGGTAAAATTAGTGGTTAAATGTAAGGTTTGTTTGGGCATTTTTAAAAGGGCGAAAAAAGGGGGGGAAAGATTTTTTGGTTGGAAAATTTATAAATGGTGATGCAAGGAAAAATTGGGGGCCTACATTTTTTTTAAGGGCCCAGGCGGGGATTTGATGGCAAGGAGTTTTTTCACGAAGATGAAAACACTTATTTGGAGGACTTTCAAACCTTTAAAGCGAATGTTATACTTTGATCTAAAGTTGGCTACTAATGGTTTTGCAAGTTCAACCCTTAAATGGTTTGTTTTTAACTGATCGAGTATAATACGTAAAGCTGAAAAACGAAAATGGTTCCACACGTTTATCCTCCATTATGCCGGTAAATAAAGGCGTTTCGCAAGATAATTATTTCTATTGCTTGCGTTCCGCAAGGTTCGATTTTGGGTTCATTACTTTTTATATTTTATATCGCTGACATTACATAAACGATTGAACACTCAAATTTTCACTTATATGCAGATGATATTCAATTATACATATCTTTCAAACCCTGCGATGGTAAGTCAGCAATAAGTAAAATGAATGATGATTTGAACAGCATTTCTAAATGGTGTACACAAAACCATTTGGTTATAAATCCAAACAAATCCAAGTTTTTAGTGATTGGAATGCCCAAGCAATCAAAAATAATTTTAGCTCAACATCCACAAATTTCAATTGAGGGCCACTCTTTGGAACGGGTGCTTGAAGCCCGTAACCTTGGCCTTATAATAGACTGAAAACTTAGGTTTGAAGGTCATATCTCAGAAACTATGCGTGCCTGTTTTTATAGACTCAAGTTTATGTATATATACGTGAAAATCTAACGGTGGATATGCGCATAAGGTTATGTGAAGCACAAGATTTATTCAAATTATCGTATGCAGATACAGTTTTTAGCGAATGTTTGTTAGCTTTACCAAAAAAAAAACTGTACGTAGCATACAGAATACTTGCGCACGTTTCCGGTTTTTTGTTTCTCGGCGCTCACATATCACTCCTTTTTTACATAGACGCGACTTTATGAGCATGTCCACCCGAAGAAAGCTTCACTTTGCTTCATTGCTCTTTGGAGTCATAAAAAATGGAGAACCAAACTACTTATTTGTAAAGCTGAAATTCCCTCGGGCTTCTACTAGAGCAGCGCCAAGGCTTGCTTATCAAAAGTTTCGAACAGCGGCTTTTCGGGGTAGTTTTCGGTTCGCTGCTACAAAATGCTGGAATAATATACCTCCCCTATTAGAAACTCAAAGTGTATTAATTCTTTCAAATTAAAATTTAAATCAAAAATCCAGCATTTAGAAGCGTTAACTTTATTGTTGTTTATTATTGTAATTTAAATTTATTCAGTAAGTTTTTAAAGTTTACTATAGTTTACGTCTCCCCTAGAGCTTATTTTAAGGAGCATTATTTATATTATATTGCTCATTATTATTGGAATCGATACTGACACTCAAAGCACTATATTAGCCTATTCCCCTTCCTCTCGGACCTCTGTTCAGAGAACACGTGTTTACGGTTTATTTTATAAATTAGATAGTTTGTAAAATTTACTTCATTGATCTCGAATAATAGGAGTTCATAACAACTAGTACTAGGAGGAATACAAAGCGCAACGCGTGACAAACATCAAATTATAAATTCTGCTGACGGCCCAGAGACTCACCTGTCAATCATCGCTAAGCCCCGTCCCCTCAAGCAGCCCATCGTGCATACTGGTTTGTTTACCCTTTTATACTTTGCTACGCTCCTGTTAACTGCATACTACAAGCAAGCTAACCTGTTTAGAAGCATCATACACCTGCTGATATCTACCGCCGATACATCTGAAAATGCCTTTCAAACGTACCCCCACTAAAGAATTGCGTACTTCTAATTATGAGTCGGATTCAAGTGCAAAAAATTCAACTGAAAATGTTACGAGTAGAAATAAGTGTAAACGTGAACTTGTTGATTATAATGAAGAATTTAAAGCGTTTAAATCGGAAATATTATCTTTATTTACCATTTAATTCTCTACGTTACAAACGGTTATAAACGAGATTAAAAAACAAAACGACGATATTCGAAAATCCCAAGAGTAATCTAATAAGTATGATAATATCAATCTGATAAGTATGATGAAACTATTGTTAAACTACAAAGTTTGGAAGTTTAAAGACTACAAAATTTGGAAGGTTAAACAATTTTAGAGACTAAACTAGAAAACATGGATAACCGCATTGTATGCTTAAAATTGGTCAACAATTCGGAACTGATCTGCAACCATCACATATACGTTATATTTTTTGATACAAAAATAATAGAAATAATGAGTCTACTGTTATTGTTGAATTTAACTTTGTGATAATAAAATAAACCATTCTGCAATCGGTTAAAAAATTTAATAAACAAAGTTATACATAGACATGTATATAGACAATAAATTAAACTGGTCTCATCCCTAGTTTCCAGGCACACCGACACCAATTTATATAACAGAAAGCTTAACACAAAAAACGAAGAAATTATTCTATTTAGCCCGAGACTTCGCTCGAAATAACAACTTTTCATATTGTTGGTCGGCCAGAGGCAAGATAGATACATACGCCTAGATAATGATGAAGACCTTATAAAACTATATAGTAACAAATGACTAGTACGCGACATGTCTCTTATTTTTGAAAAGGCGTTTAGTATTTATACCTACTTTATTTTTACAACTTTTTTATATTATATTTTGTTCTGTTTTGTTTTAAATTATTTTTTTTATACAACTGTGTCGTACATCAAACTTTACACATATTTAACAATTTAATTTCCAAATTAAATTGTTGTGTTATTAAATTGTATATTGTTTCCAAATACAGCTACACATTGAATTTCATCCAACTTTTGTGACAGTTTTATTCATAATGCTTATTGAGATATCTAGCTTTTATAGTCCAATTTATTCTATTTCGCTTAAATGGGGGCGCACAATATAAAAATAAAGTCCAAGGACATCTGTTACACTGGAGCAATATTTACTATAATTATATTTTGAATAAATTTGTATACTGCACTTTTATTGCTAAGAACAACACACTTTTTTATATATAAAATTCAATAATACAAAAGAAATTCGTAATGAACTAGATATCATCTCTGTAGCAGAATCGGTCCTGTGTGATGTTGAGAATTGCTGGAAAATTAGTACTAACTTAAATTCGTCGCTTAATGTGTTATGTCAAAACATTAGAAGTATTTCTCATAATTTCTCTGACTTTATTTCTATGGGTGTCAGAACAAATATACGATAGGATGCATTGGTCCATTCTGAGTGTTGGCTTCGTAATATTCAAACACGCTTTAGACGGATACAACTCTTTCGTTACCACGAACAATCATTTTCAAAACGATGGCGTAGTAGTTTACGTTAAAAATGAATTAAACGTATCATGCGACGAGGTATATTTTAAAAACGCAAATGGTCTCCTTCTGCGAAATAATTGTCACACTATAATATTAGCTATTTATCGCTCTCCGGCCGTTAGAGACACCACGGAATTTATCAGTACATTGGACTCAATTCTTACAAGTATTCAAAACCGTAAAAATATTATTATAGTAGAGGATATTATTATTAATATTAGTGAATCACACCATGACCAACACAAAAATAATTACTAAAATGTCGCTGCGTCAAGATAGTTGTCTAGACCATTTTATTATGAAAACAAAACAATCTGCAAAAGTAGCGGTAATGCATTCGGCATTACCGATCACGACGCTGTTGCTCTTTTTCTCGAATCACAAGACCTCAATCGTCTTACTACTACTAAAATAATCAAAACAAACCACTTAGGAGTCGCGTTGGGATTAAAAAATAATAATTTCGATATCGTGAACTCCGCACGGGACCCATATTCAGCTTGCAACTATTTTATTGTCTTTACTATTTTATATCTATATATATAAGTACGATAATAATAACACAACATAAACGCAAAAAAAAAATTAAAACCTTGGACTACTCCAGGACTTCTACGATGCATGAGACATAGGGATAATTTACACAAAAAAGTTAAAAAGGTTCCTCAAAACGAAGTCTTAATATTAACTTTCATGGGATATCGTAATTTTTATATCAGTTTATTAAAAAAAAATAAAAATGAGTATGGACGCGAAGAAATAAAAAAAGCAGGTAAAAATAATAAGAAACTTTGGGAAGTAATAAATAAAGTCACAAACAGAAGCAACAATCAAAATACGCCAAATCAAATATTAACTCATTTGCCTAACCCTAAAGACGTTGTTAATGAAGTGAATAAATATTTTGTACAGATTGGTAAACAACTCTCAGACAAAAGTTCTTTAGACTCAACTATAAATTCGAATTACTATAGGTCGGATGTAGTTAACTCGTTTGTTTTATTACCATCAGATAAGGACGAAATTGAAACCATATTTCATAATCTCAAAAGTGATACAGCAGTTGGCTGCTATGGAATTTCGACTTACTTTATTGAGCGATACAAGAAAATCTTAATCGCCCCATTTAGCCATATTTGCAATCTTGCCCTGGAAAATTGCATCTTTCCCTCTATTTTCAAAAAATCAATTATATGTCCTAACTACAAGGGTGGTGACAAAAGTCTAATATCGAATTATAGGCATATTTTTGTATTGCCTGCTTTCTCAAAAATCCTAGAACGTATAATGTACAAAAGATTATTAAATTACTTAATGAAATATAATATCCTATCACCAAACCAATTTGGATTCCGCCCTGGGAAATCAACGGCTGACGCCGTACATGAACTATCAGATTTTGTTATCTCTACCTTGGAAAATAAGATAAAGTGTTTAGGAATATTTCTAGATTTAGCTAAAGCTTTTGTCACCGTTTCTACCCCCACATTGATGCAGAAATTAGAACGGCAAGGCATAAGGGGGTCTTCAACGAAAACTTTTTCATGATTATTTAACTGACAGGACTCAATCTGTAAAAATAGGACCTTAAATAAGTGAGGAGGCCAATATCTGCTGCGGTGTGCCGCAGGGAAGCATATTAGGCCCGACCTTTTTCTTCTTTACATTAATGAACTGTGTAATATCGAACTCAGTAAAGTTGTTTAGTTCGCTGACGATACAGCCCTTATATTTACAGGCAATACTTGGCATGAATTAAAGGCCTAAATAGAATTACCAAATGGCTTCATGAAAATGCACTTACTTTAAATACAGACAAAACCAAATAACTTTTCATCACAACATTACGGCTCATTTTTGTAATTTTAGCTGTAATTCCTTGTGTCCATGCGTTCCATTGCAGCAAGTAAAAGATGTCAAGTACCTAGGTATCATATAAGACAGCAACCTAACATTTAGCAAATACATAGAAACTCTTTCTGCGAAACTACGTAAATTAAGGTACATTTTTAGGACCCTTCGAACCGTAGCTAATACAAATACCATGAAACTTTTCGCTCTGCCAGTCACTACTTATCTATTGAATAACTTCCTGGGGTGGAGCGAACAAGTCATTGTTAATTTTACTTGAACGAACTCAACGGTTGTTGTTACACGTTATGAACTTTCTTCCATATACATATCCTACTACGGATCTGTATAAAAAAAACAAAATCAACTAGAGTATAATCCAAATAGTTCTCAACAATATAAACGAACTGGTCGCATTTGTACTTCGTACCAAAGAAACTCATCTCAATTTTCTCATAGCTTTAAAACCAAAAAATTGGTTTCACAATGGTTAACAAGCTTAGATTATAAAACTACTGAAGATCTTCTCAATACACTGAGATAAACATATATATACACACACACCACACACACACACTCACACACACGCGCACTCAACAAACGCACATACTTAAATTTTGTACTCGCCCAGTTGTTGTGTAATTTCAAGCAATTTATGTTTATGTTAACTGTTTACAAATATTTTCACCCATTTAACAACACTTTTAGTAATTATGTACTTGTCTCTCCGGGAGGTTGGACCTGGTGGCCTAAAATACAGGCATTGCTTAGTTTAGGCGTCAGTCTTCCACATTATGCTTAATGTAAAATATGTATTACCTAATTTTATAAAATAAATTATTATTATTATCATTGGCTAATTTGTCGTTGTAAAATGTGTTTTATTGTTATTGTCTTTTAAAGCGATATATTGATCGGAAGGTTTCACTGAAAATCAGCAATCGCGTAACTTTTCGTAATGCAAAGCTGAGTGGCGACTTCTTTGGTGGATAGAATGTTTAAATTTAGTATGGTTTTCTATTATGATAAATGTATATCCTTATGTGCCAAATAAATATTTCTTTCTTTCTTTCTATATGTATTTCTGTTACGAATAAACTGAAAACTACTGTGCTAATTTTTTTTACCAGAATAAAGCTACATTTACTTTGCGTAACTAAAGTTTCGTCCTAGAAAACACAATAAAAAAATAAATGTTCCATGGGTCACAAAATAGGTATTGTAGTTCAGTGTGACAAGTGCTAACAATTCGCGAACATGAGCACGATACGTTTTAACGCTGTTTACAGCAAATCATTATTTGACTCCAGCCCCTTGATTGAAGGATGGTATATAGAACTGCGTACTTGAATTTAAAACAGGCCCCTGAATCCAAAAGAAGGTAAACTAATCGTACTTTACAGACGTGCGAAAATTAGAAGTTCGAAAATAGTCGACTCATAGGCAAGCACCAACTTTGGTCTCTTACTACATCATAAGTTAGCGATGTTTAAAGAATTTAGAAAATCCTCGAGGAAGCTGCACCGCCGATGCGGTCAAAAGAGTCGTAAGAAGCCGTACGGTAAGGAGCGATTTCTCAGCTTTTCACAGCCGAAGCGGTACCCTTAATCAACACCGTTACTGGGTGTTTTTAATACATTTCTTCTGGACCTCGAGACATGTGAATAAAACATTAGCGTGTTAAGGCGTCTTTAAGGCGCCAGAAAGAAAGAACGTGTTTTTTTTAAATTTGGTGGTAAAGTATGTGCAGATATTTTCACAAGAAAAAAGAAGTTGGAAATTGAGGTTTTGTTAAAAATAATGTGAATCCAAGGAATACGCGCGTAGACTACACAAAAGCTTGTGTAGTCCGTATGGCGCAATATAAAATTGATTAATGTGCCATTTTTCTCCATTTAACACCTGTTAACCTAACGGGCGTTAATTTTTACGAGAGCAATTTAAACTAGAACTGAGTAGGTAACTTAACTCCACACTCAATTATCTTTCGTGATTGGAACCACGAATGATTAACTATCTGTACTATACAGCGATACGAAACGCCGTTCATTATATTCAGAGCAATTTTATATAAGCGAAGCCGTTGGTCTTAAATCAAAATCAGTTGTTCACGTGTACGCTGTATATGACCGGGGTCACTCGGTCATAAACAGCGCCATCATCGAATGAGTAAACAAACTACGTTTTTTACGTTATGTGACGATATGATTATTTCATCATCATCATTATCTCTATCAATCTGTGTCAGTCCACTACTGGACATAGTCCTCCCCTAACGCCACCACCGCTTCCGATCTTCGGCTATTTTCAGTCTTTTAATCTTACCGGAGGGCGTCCCACACTTTGTTTGCCGACCCTCGGTCTTTACTCCCGAACTATTTGACGACACTTTCGCTTAATAATTCTGTTATCTATCTCGGTGACTCTGGTTCTCTGATAGATCATATCATTTCTGATGCGGTACTTCAGAGATACTCCGCGCATAGCCCTCTCCACAGCTCCATTAGCAACTTTTAATTTGTGGACCAGTCGAACCGTTAGTATCCAAGTCTCGTCACCTTAGGTCATTAAAATCAAAGAATATATCAAGACCATTATATATCATGGTCTAAAGTGTGATCTTATATCATAGGGGCGTAAGTAAAACATTGCTCAGAAGAAGTGTGCGTCATATGCTCACAATATGGGTTCTTGGGGCAGCTAATATCCCACGATATGCCTAATGTCCTTGTTAATTTAAAAAGAACTGTATTAGATGACATACCTTTAAAACTCTTTACAGCATAGTCTAGTCCTGTATAAACTTGGCCAATAAGTTCGTTTTCTCCTTACAAACAAACCCGTTACGTTTTGGGCTTTAGGAGGTTGTAAATAATACTTTTTTGTAAATAATTTGACTCACGTAAAAGAAATTTATAGACATTCTACGTCAGTCTTTACTAAAGTTGATGAGTTGAAAATGTGTCGTTTTCCTTTCACTTTTTATCGAGGTCACCTTAGCAGTTTTAGAAATTGGTTAATATTACGAGGCAAGGTAGCGTTAAGCAATAATGTGCCTTTAATTTTTTTTTATTTTTTCAATTTTTTCTACTAAAATTTAAAGAAAAATATTTTTTCTAGTATTTAAGCATTTACTATTGAGCCAAACTATTTTACAAATACACTATATGCTGATAAATATTTAAATGGCAATTCTTACCACCATTTTCTCAGGTAGCTACTGTCGGCAAATGTTTGATTTAGAGAGCACAGCAGATCAGCTACAATGAGGAGCAACTGGCAACTGTGCTGTACGTCCAACAAGAGCTATGTGACAATAAGCTACAAACTCGTTGTCTGCGTCTGCGTCACTGTCTGAAGTCAACTACAGTTGAGAGGGTGCGTGCTCTCTTCCCTATACGTCAGAGGAGTCAGTTACAAAATCAGCTTTATCTTCAAGTGGGCTTCGTATCAAACATGTTTTAAGCCGAATGAAAGGTTAGGCAATTTCTGCCATCTATCAAATATACAATACCTCTACAGATACTAGGAATGTACATGCAAAACTGTGATGGTGGTCTCCGGTACAGAGAAACGACAAAAAGACCAATAAGAATAAGAGTAAAACAACACATTGCTGACGTTAAATAGAGAGGATGGTTTGTATATACCACTTGATAAAGATCCCATAATAAAATAAAAAAATAATTAATTTAAAAACTACACAAACCGAGAATAAATGTATTTTTTTTTCAATATTTAAATGAAAGCTCTAATATTAGATTTAGTAAAAAGTATCATATTTTAAAGGAAAAACATTTACACGTGTAGAAGAGAAACCAGATGCCTCTGATATTAACTGCCTCCGTAGCCTAGTGAGTAAGGGCGTGTGCTTTAGAAACCGGAGGTCGTGGGTTCGAATCCTTCGGGGACTCAACAAATTTTCAATGTTGTTTCTTAGTTGGTTAGGGCAATTCAGACCGATAATCCAATAGTCTGAAAAATAAGATGATCCATGCCTCGGATGGTCATGTTAAAAGTCGGTCTACCTACCAACCCTAACTTAGGCGGATGATGATGATGATGATAATTTCCCAAAAACCTTAATAGATAATTTATACAATGCTGTGATTTTATTCCCAGATTAGAAACATTATAACTTGACCTCAGTTGGTGTCAGTCCGTACTTTTTGCTGCAATTTCACGACGTGCAAGTATAAGCGCTGACACAAAAGAGGCTTTACTTAAATTACGTGTTACATTTAAATTTTGCAAGCCTAACATATAATTTGCTTTTGTTTTTTGTAAATGAAATACACTTTTATTTATTTTTTATCTGTTTTTCTTATTTTTGTACCTCTTTCTTCTAAGTAAACCGAAAAAAAACTGAAAAATAATAGCACTTTGGTCTTGTATTATTTAGGAATACATTTCTTTGCATTTAACAATAACTTAATTAATACTTGAAAATTGGTAAAATTATATTGTTAACAATCAAGTTGAATTTTAACAAAAATATAATTAGCCGGTAACAACGAGCTCCGTGCACGAAATTGTCTGGTGATTTCTGCCTTCGTATTTTAAATCTCTGATATCTTTTAAGATATTTATTTAATGAAAAAGGCGTCTTAAACACGTTTTATGTTCATAGAATGAAAAATAAAAAAGAAATCCTATTATTTTAAATGACCTTTAATGTGTCAAGTTGGTATTTCTAAAAATGTATACATTTAAAAATTTATTGCGGGTTTTTCTTAAGAGAATGTGCGGACTTTTTTGTATACCATATCTAGTAATACAACTATGTTGAACATATTTTAAGTCTATCCCTAGGCTTGGACCAGCAGTTGCCAATTTAATTCGTAAAGATTTAATAAAAGACTTTACGAATTTTATTGCGTTTCAAGTTTGCTAACAAAATATTATGACTTCTTAACATGCGTCTCAGTGTGTCCTCTAAGTGGAGATAGGCTTTGTCTAGATACATGCAATTTGTAAGTTGGGGAATCAATCTGGCTAAGGATTGGGCTAGTGGAGCATTAAATTAATGTATTGTCGACAACCCATACATTTTTGGGGTTTGGCACACGATGGCATCATCGAATTTACGTGATGTATCGTACTATTTTTTTTGACTAAAATCACTAATTGTTTTAAGTGCATGACCTCTAAATCTTCTTTACCGGCGTTGTTTTTAAAAATATAACTCTCGACAGGACAAATATTTCTTCTTATGGTACCTTCTGCGGTATTATTGCGAATTTAAACCTTTCAATATTACATTAAGAGTACATTCGTGTAGTATTTGTTTTGACAAACTATTCACAAATTTTAAACCAAGCATAAAATTACTGCTAGACCTTAAGACATCATAAGCTCGGTATGCATTAAACGGACTAATAAAATAAAGTAAAGAAACGACGGTGGCCAGGTTATAAACTTTGACAGACGGACATTCATAAAATAAAATGTGTGTTTTATTGTATGATAACATTTTTGACAGCCATATATCTATGGAACACAACTATTTTTGCAATACAAAATTTTTAACGAAGCTGTTATTTATTTTTAAATTTAAATGGATTTAAAAACAAGTCCAATTTTACATTTTTTTTCAACAGAATATATGTATGACCGTTTAAATATTAAATTGTATTTATGTATGTTACATTTAAATTCCAGTGATGGTTTTTATCTATGCAACGTGATTTTTTCATTTAGTATAAAGCTTTTACACGGCAAAAAAGAAATGAAAATATTAAAAGTTAGAAGCACTTAGAACTGTTATTTCTTGTCAAACTATCGTAGCGAAAATATGGTTTACCTTTGCGCTTAGCTGGCATCGTAAATGTTATAAGATAGCAATCTGTTAATTGTTGCATTATTATCACTATTACCAAGCCATGTGCAAGAAATAAACAGTGATTATATTATACATCACTCTTTTAACAGGCTTTGGACCTTCAAGATGCTTAATTGACTGTAAACATGCATTTATTGTAATACATTAAAAATCGCATAAAAGTAAGCATTTTCCGTTAATTATTCTATAATAATTACTTTTACTTAATTACTTACGTCGTCCTGTCGATATTTAATTGTTAAATCGCAATGAAAATCACTTTTATCGCTTCAATTTACTTATAAACGTTACTCATTAATGGTTCAAAGTATTCACCTGCTTCCTGTTGCACAAGCAATCGCACTTACAAATATTGCATTCTAAACTTTTGCGGACGAATATTGGTAAGTTAATTACATTGCTATACCTGATTGTGTTGTTTACTATGATTTAATCAAAATCCTTTGTTTTTTAACGCATGAAGTAAACAAAAGGATGATTACTTGTTATTTTTGATGATCTTGTGGTAGGCGATACTCTTTGCCTGCGTGAAATATAGTAAAATACGCCACAATTCTGCTCACTGTCCTGAAGCTACCTAGTTTACCTAGTGTTAACCTGGCTACAGTGCGGGTGCAGTCAGGCTGAAATTTTTACCGAGATAAGTTTGCTCGTAAAAATGTTTATTCTTAATTTTAAGATATAACAGACATACTACATACGTATCTTTAAAGATATAGAAATGAAATAAATGCAATAATTTAAATGTATTCGCAATTACATGAAATAAAATCTGACATTCGTTGCGTCATAATTACATCCTTACCTAAACATATAAAATCAAGTCAATCATGAATATAATGGTTTAACTTTTTAAGCCTTGAAAACTTTCAATGGAATCAGTTTTCTCGGATCGCTAGTATTTAATACCTAGGTGGTTTGCTCCTATAAACGATTGACATATATCGGCACCAGTAAACTCAAATGTAGAATAAACGGGTCTCAGACCTTAATTATTATTCCGAGTATTAGTAAAATAAATAGCTAATTTCATTATTTACTTACTTTAAAATGTAATATCGAATTAATGCAAAATATTTCATATAAAATACGACATCTAACGTCTAATAAGATGCTACTGCACATAAATGTTTATAAGATGTCAATTTCCAGCCGAGTATCGGCAGGCTGCGATCACTGGTATGTTTTATATTCACGAAACCCATAACTGCTACAACGTGTAATCGAGATAAGACGTTAGGAAAAAGTTGTACGCGGGGGGGGGGGAGGAGGGGATCTCAATAGATTTTTGCTACTTAATTTAAATATTTGCTCACACATTATCTACTACACATTTTATGGACTATGTAAGATTTTCCTTATAAGTTTAAATGTCATCTTACTACAGCTACTACTATTACCGATACTGCTCAGGAAATCCACGTGACTCCGCAACACAACTCTTGGTAACTTTCCATTTGATCTAACACTGGAAGTAAGCGAAATTAATATCGTGTGGCTAACTGACGAAGAGACTGCGAAGTCACTTTGTCGTCACAACTTTTTTAAATAAACTGTTATGAAATACGTTACGTCAAGTTACGTCATAGGCTTGGAATCCATTGCTTATGTGTTATTTTCCTGAGCATGTGTGAATGTGTAAAAGCTTTATTGTCAGGAAATGGTTTCTCTTAACTTATTTTAACACTACAGTGCCCAAATAAAAGACAAAACATCGTTTGCATTCTTGAGGTATTCGTACAAGACAGCATTAAAGAGGCTCAAATTACCAAGGCACAAATATTGTTAATAAAACTAACTGGACGTTTTGTTGCTCACTTGTTAATACATGTAAAAACGATCCCGATACGCACAGAAAAAAGATACTTTTTATGGTTTGGTACTACAAAAATAAGGATTTTTTTAACAATTTAACCAGAAACCAATAAGAGTACGTGATACAATGAATAAAAATATTTGACTTTGACTCTAGTAGCTTGAATAATTAAAACAAATAAAATCGAAGCCAAAAAATATTCGGGGTTTTAATGAATAACAAAAACCCATAGCAATAAAGTGGCGTTGTACCTGTGGTTTCCATTTCGGTTGACGTATGTACATACATACTCCTACATAGAGTTGGCACTACGACCGACATATTGTAATGCATGACCGTGTCACGGTCGTGGGGGCAAATTTTTTTAAACAAAATTGTTTGTTTTTCTTGTAAATTAGAACCGTATAAGCCAGTCAATAGATTGAAAACGTAATTAATGCGTCACATGGTCATGTAAAAGGTCGGTACCTTATCGCGTCTTTGTCAGTCTAGTTTAAATTTACTTACATGTGATTTATTCATTAAATTCAATTATCAAATGATTATTATCATCATCATCGTCAGCCTGTGTAAGTCCACTACAGGACATCAGCCTCCCCTTCTCTACCACCACCACGCTGTTCCAATGCGGGTTGGTGCGTGGACCGACTTTTTACATGGCCAGCCGACGCATCGATCATATTACTTTTAAGACAGTTGGGTGATCAGCCCAAATTGGCCCAACCCACTAGGAAACAACAATGAAAATTTATTGAATCCCAACAGGATTCGAACCCACGACCTTCGGTTTCTAAAGCACATGTCCTTACCACTAGGCTACGGAGGCAGTTGAATGTTTTAAAATGATATGTTCAGTATAAGAAAAATATCTATGAAACTTAAACTTCACCCAGAGATTAATTATTAACTTCTAAACTATTCATATTTTATATCTGCTTTGCCCCACGGTTTAGGTTGCATGGAGATGAAAACTTTAAATACAGATCATAAACGATTTAATTACTTTTGTTATAATATTTTAAATGTTATTATATTTTGATATAAGTGCAATAATATAGTGCACTTGGCTGTTTATAGTCATTACTTTTAACGAAAGAAAAATTACATTTTGGATTTGTTACTGCGATATATTCTTAGTAGAGAGACAACATTTTGCCATATTTAAATTTTGTTTTTATACAAAATATGTAATAGTCCGTAAAATAACATTTTAGCGTATAAGTTTTACGCAATAATATTAATAACAATAAAACTCTTTTTTCAGACCTAAGCATCTAATAACAACTTATTAAATACTAGAATATGGATTGCAAAATTAAACTTTTTTGTTCTTTGTAGTTAAATTAATCTAAATCTTTATATATTTTTTTTTACAATTTTTTTTTAACTGGCCTATTTTTCAATAGGCAAAGGGAACCAACTTTTTCCGGTTCTACTGTACTATCTTAGATTACTCTATTCCACGTTACTCCTGCTACTTGCCTGATGCTTCCGTCCAACTTTTTCTATGGTATACATTAGATAGATTCTTTTGTTTTTTCCTAGGGTTCTTAAAGTTGTAATGTTATATTAGTTTTGCATAGTTTCTCTTAGCTTTTAAATCTTGTTTGGATAGTTTTTTGTTTATGTCATAGGCAGGCAGACGCGCAGTCGGGCCACTTGATGGGAAGTGGTCACCGACGCCGCTAGACACTGGCAATGCCAGTGGTATCGCCAACGCGCTGCCACCCGTGAGACATAGGGTGTTGAGTCTCGTTAACCCAGTAAATGCGCTGGCTACGGTGCCCTTCAAACCGGAACACAGCAGTGTTTTTATACTACTGCTTCGCGGCAGAAAAGGTACCGCGGTGGTACCCACCCAGACGGTCTCCTGTAAAAAGGGGACCTACCACCGGTAAAATAGTTGAAGGGTTGTGGTCTACATCCCCCACCAATAAAGTAAGTATACGAGGTAAAAATACGAGGACCAGTCAGATTTTGGGAGGTTGCGTTTTTACATTCCACTGGTGTTCGTCAAATGCTGGAACTATTAATTCCAAGTTTTTATTGCTATTTGTTCTTGGGCGTGCAAATATTAGTTAGAGCATCAGACTTGGTTTTTGAAGGCTTTTGATGTCTTTATTTTTTAGATAAGACAGTGTTTGTTGCTTTTTGGGTTGATTTTTTGACAGTGATTTTGGTGATGTATGTTGTTCTCTTTTTTTGCTTTTGAAGTAAGACGAACATTTGGGCAACTATTAACTTATTTAAATTTTGTGAAACGCGCTTTGATTTTTATAGCAATTAAACCGAGTTTTTCAGCCAAAAAATAATTTAAAAAGGTTTACTATCACAAGTCAGTCAGTCAACTTCAGAGTAAGATACCAAACTATATTACATCATTTCAAATCTCATTTTAACAGTTCAACATTGTCTAGTACCTTTAAGTTTCCCCGAAATAAACTTTACTCCGGGCGCTGATAATTACTGTTATAAATTGTCTACCTCTATAAGCTACTACTACGGTTTTCAGCGAGAGACATATGACAAAATCAATTAGCAGTTATTACTAGTTTTTAAAAAGTTTAGTTAGTCTTTAAACTTAATTTTTTGTACGTTATAATATTTTTTAAATTCTTGAATATATTACAAGAACATATAATGTTTAATAATTTGGTCAAAAAATATGTTGCTTAATAATGATATTTCACACGTTAGCATACAAAATTCCATTTTTTGTAGTGTTGTTGTTGTTTTGATTTCCAATAACATTTTTATGTATATTTTATAAACAAATTATCTATATGTTACCAACTTTCTCTTATCCTAGAGACGCGAGTTGAATCTTTTTTTATTGAAAAGGTTGTGATGGTAATTCTTTAAAATATTTGGACATGACTCGTTATTTATGAGCTATTAAAGAACTAAAAATAACTTTTATGCCATTAAATTAAAAACGCTAACTAAATCTGCGAAATATACAATAATACAGTAGAAAATTATTCGTTTTGAGCAAATTAAATGCATACTGAGTTTTTGTGGCAGTAAACGTGTAATCATTTACTATTTCATAAAATTAAAACATATATTAGAAGACATTTCATTAAAATATACGAGAATGATACATACTTACTACAAATCAGATATTTATATATGGGTTATGCAGAAGCTTGTAATAAGCTTATAATATAATTGAAATAAGTTAAAATTTGTTTTGCCTTTTGGAGCAATTTTGAAATTTTTTTATTGGCTTCATAAATCCGTTAATGGAACACCAACATTTTAAAAAGGAAACCCTATAAATTGGTTGCAGTGCATCACGCTTCTGGCATAATGCCATTCTGTAGACCGAAATTAAAGAGCAACTGAAGGACTACAATATCAGTATCGGTACTCCAACCGCTTTCAGAAGCTCTGCTGTAGTTGCGGGGATTATCCAGATTTACTTCCTGTTGGGCTGTTTTTAAAGAGAGAGTTAAAATAATAAAGACTCCTCTTGGGTTTTGTTGCCCTACCCCAAAATTGCCAACTCTCAGGACTTTTTTTTTTGCCTAGTTTTGCGTTTAAATCTCCCTTCAACACCATTTATATTATGATTTGGAATGTTGGGATATATCTAGGAAAATATAACTTCTTAAATCCATCATCGAAACATTCGAGACCTTCAAACCCCGTTTGGATATACGAGTATAAGGGAGCCCTGGGACAGATTTTCGATTTTATCAATGATGCAAATTGACTTGCGGACGATAAATTCCCTGGATAGTTGGTCACCCTCCCGGTGGTAAAACAGATTGCCGGGATTCGGGATCATCGTTCCCCCTTCCAACTTCTTATTATCCTTTTCGACCGGTGCCCTAAGAAAAACCAACGACGAGTACTATCGACATCTTGGGTACCTGGGCCGTTGAACCGCTGGCCTCTTGTTCCGGGGTTTTAACCCTTTGCCGGCGGCGGGGGTGTCAGGGGAAAGGGTTGCTGCCGGTGGGCGCTGTGGGCCTGCCTGTTTCTTTCAGGCCCTTTTCGTGCCATCACGTCCTCGCAGAACGAAAGGAAGGGTCCAACGAAGCCTTCCAAACATCCGCCTTTCACAGAAAGCGAAAGGTCCCGCCCCAGGACCTACGGACACAGCTCTGGTGTTTCTTAAATGAGCAGTTTCCCCATACGCCATGGGGACCCCGTTTCCTCCATACCCCCAAACGGCACCAAGGGACGCGTGCACTTCTATTTTTTCCCTAGGGTGGCCGAGCCCCAAGACTTACCATTGAAACCGGCGCCTCCCGGATTTTCCGAGCCTGGGCCCCGGCCAAACCCCTTGGGCTTTTACCCCGAAATTTTCCTTTTGGTTCGGCCCACATTCCTGGACAGGTCTTAAAATTCAAACTTGGCAACGGCGGGAGGGGCCCGGGCCCCAATATGTTTCCGGCGGGCTGCCGGTCTCCGCCACTAGATATCAATTCTCCCAAAAAGGGCCAAACCATCACCGCTAGGATATCCCGAGAATTTTCATCCAGCATGCATCGCACAAAAATGAAAAGGGGCCCGCAAATTCCTTCCCGAAAATCCCGTAAAGGAAAATTACCCACCAAAATAAGGGCCGGTTTTTCAACCTTTCCCTGCCCATCCCCATGCCGCTGCGGGCAATCCCGGCGGTGGCAAGATCCAGCTCCGCAAAATTGTGACGGCGGTATGAGTGTTGTCCGCAAAATACGTCACACCCTTTTCCGCCAAATCCAACTTTCGGGTTCCACAGACCGTGGGGTTTAACCCCCTGTCCGGGTCATCCCAGCACTGAATTCAACATTGCCCCCCCTTTTCATCTCAATTTAAAACATGTCCCAGGTGAGTTAAAAAGGTGTCACCGCCAAAAACACCCCTGCCTTTGGGACCACCCGGTCCCCGTGAAATGACCCAAACCATGGGCGGTCGACCGGCCTTTGCGGAAGCCATGCCAGTTCGCAAAATTGTCCGAGTGCTCAGGATCTGGACGATGGGGCCCCAAGATTCTCCAAAGGTTTCCCTACCAGCGGCAGATCAGTTTGGGCGGTGAATTCCGCAATACCTTAGATCAACGATGCACCTCTGCCAACGCGGCACGCCCCAGTAGACCGGGTTTAGGAGGGGGTCCTTTGTCCCGGGTCATCAAAATCGTTACGTCACATACTTGTGGGCCCTTTAACATTTGGCCTCCCTCCCCACATCCTGGGGGCGTAAAACAGAATCACATGCCGGTTCTTTAGCAGTTTTGTAAACGACAAAAGCCCCCGGGACCCTTTGTTTTCCCTTTCAAACCCGGGTTGCCCCTGGAGTGGGTTTAGGAATTGGGAAAACGGGTTGGAGCCCTGCCGAAATGGAGGACACATTCCCAAAATGGTTCAAAAAATAGCCAGATAATATGGCGACTTAGGGGCCAGTCCAGCCGTGGATTAAATTGGGTAGGGAAGTTTTATTAGCAAAAAGGGAAGTGGACTTAGCGGGAGTTGCATATATCTGTTTTATTTTAAAATTTTATTGTTTACTTAGTTTAAATAGTTTTTTATGTATAGTGTAATAGAAATTAATTAACTGTAAGCTTTAAGGTTAACCAACACGTGGTCGCACGTGGTGAGGTACCTCCTGCAATTTGTGGTACGGGGGTAGGTAGCCCAAAAACTTAACCCTTTTGGTCTTGTGCCGGTAGATGTAAAATGTCGGTTAACAGCTTTCAGCTGAGACCTTTCCCTATACTGCATTTTCAATACTGGAACACGGAACACGTGAATGACGTCAACCTGCGGTAAAACGCCCAGACTGGCCGCATGATGAGGGGCCAAAATTGGCTTCTGGCCCATCATATGCGTCCGCGCTTAAGCTACCGAGAGGACAAGCGTCCATCTCCGTCCGACCAAAATCAGGGCTGATACTCGCCTTTTACCCCACCAAGGAGAGTAAAGACACCATGAAAACGGCTGAGCAATGGAAAGCTGTCCTAAAAAGTCGATCAGATCGGAGGCCCGGGAAGTCTAGGTGAATTGGGTGAGGAAGGTGGGCAACTTTGGATTTGTGGTGAAGACCACAACGAAGGAGGCTGCTGAAAAACTATAGAGCACTGCTCCGGCTACGCCGAGGGTCGAGACGCCAAAGGGCGTCGTCTCTCAACGTCGAGGGAGACTCTAGCGCAAAAGATGTAGTTGTGGCCTTGCATGATTAAAATTATAAAGGCTCAGAACTAACGAACGAAGTAACAAGGGAGTCAAATATCTTCAAAAGGCGCAGATTAAAGGAACGACCACGATAATAATGGAGTGCACGGTTGAGCTGAGAACTGCTCTCGTAGAGAAAGGCAAGCTCTACATTGGCTGACAAGTTGTAGAGGCGTGTGACTTTTTTCTGAGCCAAGGATTTCATCTGCAGGGATTGCGGTAAAACGGGGCACCGTCGCAAGGACTGCAAGTCTAAGGTCATCCTGTCGATGCGCAATCTGCAGGCGCTTTGGTAAACAAGATGACCACAGAATAGCTTCAAGGGAGTGCCCAGCGCTGCAGCATGCTCAAAAGATAGCAATAGAGGCGACAAACTATAGCATTTAATAGCCATATTATAAAGGTGGGCCAGATCAACCTTGGAGGAGGTGAGGTGGCAACATGGGGCTGCCAGCGACAGCGCGAGAACTCGGCCTCGTACTGGTGCTCGTGCAGCAGCAACACCCAGCTGCCATGTCTGAAATGCCAGCTGTACAAAGAGAAGACAGGCCATATGCTGGTGTTGTTGCTCCAGTAGCACAAATCAAAATAGCAGTCTTAGAACACCTGTACATCCTACACTGCGTCGTGGTGTCTGCGGTGGTTGGGGGAATTAGCGTCACTATCTTCTCTGCATTTATCCAATATTTGGAGGACATTGACCCACACGTCACACAGGTAGAACGAGTGCTGGACTCTCTCCTGAGTCATAGGATTATAGAAGACGCCGATGTCAATGCGCCCCCTATAATCCCCCCTCACCCATGTGGCACAGCTACAAAAGGCCCTACCGCAGATGAGGACATACTGCTGACGACCGAGGCTGCAAATTAGATGATCTGATCAACAGTAGAGACCTCGTGGTGTGGAACCGGGCAGACCAGCCATCAACATTTAGAGGTCCGAATAGGGAGTCTAATATTGATGTCACATTTACAACGTCAACATCCAGAAATGGACAGTACACGAGAATGCATCTACGAGTGATCATCGCGTCATCAGGTTTGAGGTAGTGAACTCCGAACAACGTCCACTCCCAGGGCCTGAGAGCCGGGTTCCGCTCCCGAGATTAAGGGAAAACGGTGTGCACTGGCCCGGCTTTCCAGCAATGATCAATGTAAGAATGGGTAGCATCTGTGAACATCAACCAGCGGCAGAGCTAGTGAGCAAGGTGACGAACATAATAACGCGGATGGCATACGAATGCGTAGGTGCAAAAGAAATAAAGAAAGAAGCTAGTTATGAATAGTGGAACGAACGGCTGGAGATTGCACGGAAGACGACTTTTTGATTGAGGACTGCATGGCAACGTTCCAAAAGGCTTGGTGGGCAACAAAAATTAACGGCTGGTGAGGCGTTTCGTGCAGCCCGTCGCGAGTATGGGGGAAAAAGTTGGGGGTGGTGCAGTACGACCATTATCGACGTGTGGCTGAAACTGGTAACACTAATCCATAGGGTCAGGCCTACAGGATTGCCAGTGGCAGGGTACGACCATCTGTCAACATCATCAGCGGTGTCACGTTCGCCGATAGTTACGCAGAAAACGTGGAGGAGGCTGCTGAAATTCTCCTGGATGCTCCGATGCCATGGCCGCTATCGTAACTAAGGAATAGCGGGCTACCGGGACAAGAGGCCGCTTGACATAACTACACTTCACGAGGGGTTTTGCCGTGGTTTACACGTTTATCGAGTGAGTTGGCAACGAACGTCTCTCAGATCCTATGAACCTCAAACGCAGCTGCCCGTTAAAAGTATCGTAATTTTGGGATTAAGATGGTTATCACGCCATTGTTCTGCCACGGTCTACTACTGTTACATTTCCTTAATCATCTCTTACGACACAAATGGGGACCGCAGGCACACGGTACACAATATTCACAGCAGATTATAAATATTTTTTTTTATTTTTACTAGCAACAATAATTTTTTTTTTTTTTTGATAAGGAGCAATTTGTTACAACAGTTACATATTTATTGTTGTTTTTATAGAAAAACGTTTTATGTGTTGAACCTTAAAGATAACATAGAAAATATTATCAGTTACTTTACTCAATATAAGCTTAAGGTATTAGCTCTTGCCTTTCTTGATAAAAACTGTTAATACATGCTTTCACCAGTAATAAGTAACATAAACCTTTTTGTTTTTGCTACCACTGAAATAAAAAACAAACATATAAAACTGAATAGAATACATTTTACATAATTTTAATAAGTCTATATTCAAAAGCATTTTATAATATTAATACGTTAAAAACCATTTTACATTCGTTAAAAAGAGCACCTTTAAATAAACGTTAGACGAGTACCCTAAGGTAAAAGTAACCTTTCACGTTTGGTAAAGAAGATAGTAACTTTAATTACGAACGAAATGAAAAGACTTCTTACTCATCTGCCAAAGGAGCGTAACGTTTATGCTAAATTTCTTGGTACCAAATTCAATGCAGACTAGCCTTATCTAAAAATATACAAGAACTATAAAAAAGACGTTAGTGAACGAGAAAGAAATAAGCAGAATCTTTAGTTACACTCATGTGAGCGTGTAATTGTGTTTAAGTGAAACAGAAATGAAAAAAAGTTGAAACCTTAAAACATTTATGATTTAAAACATTCAAAATATAAAATAATAATGTTAAAATTACCATTAAAAAACTTTAACGCTGGTGGAATGTAAAATTTCTAGTATTATGTATCTGATCGACGGCACCTATTAAACATTTTTATTTATTTATTGAACATTAACAAATTATAAACATCAAAATTTAATGAAATCTTACCTCAAATCTGTAAAACTACTTTTCAAACATTTTGCCGACGTACAAAACATCAGCACTCAGTGGCTGAGTTTTTGTTAAAACGCATGCGCTATAGACAGCACTTACTTTTCAACAGTCAACTGCGAAAGCTGCCGGTATTCACTCGTACTTGTTCGCGTCATGAAGTGCTAAATCGTTTCAAATATTTTGGACGAATGGGACATTATTATCTTTGTGGTAGTGAATGCCATGTGGCCGAGTTTGTGTCAAATAGCGTTGTGGGAGCGTGTGATCATAAATTTGTAGTAGTATATTTAAAATAGTGAGTTTTAAATACTAAAAATATAATATAAAGTTTAAATATTATAATAGTGGGTGTTTATATTAATTTAAACATTATCGTTGGACAATTTCAATTCGTAGGAAAGTAAGTACATTATTATAGTAAGCAATTAAAATTACAAATCGTTCTATGTGTATAATAATCAGAGTAAAATTGTATTTTTTATAAAAAATTAAGAGAGTAACGTTTGTGCGTCTTATTTTTAAAAGTCCTACATTTACGTATGTTTGTATTATTTTTGAACAGTATTTATTATCACAAATTTTATTTGTTATTAAAACTATATACAAAACCGCTTTCAACCTGTACCATGTGTTTTAAAAATTCTTTACAATTATTGAAAAAAAATATAAGAACGAATATTATGGTTACGAAGAATTATTATGGTTTGCACTTTTTAAATGAAAGTCTTTTCAATAAATAGGCTATTAATTAATTACTAAAAATCATCATAAATAACGTAATATTCGATGCAATGTATGATGCAAATACTGATGTAATTGAACAAAAATTACCAGCTCGCAACAAATATGTATTTTTAATACCATTATTATTCTTTGACTAATATCTAATGAATATTCTATTTTATTACCTTTTTGTGGATCGACCACAACGGTGCCTATATATAATATATATATATAAATATATATATATATATATATATATATATATTTTATAGGTATATATTTTATTTTTTTCATTCATTAGCAGCCCTTATCCGTCCTCTGCTGGACATAGGCCTTTCTTAATTAACGCAAAGACGGCCGATCCCTTGCTACTCGCTGCCAACTTGAGCCGGCAACTTCACGGAGATCGACATTCCAGTTGGTCCGCGGTTGACCACCGCTGCGTCTTTCGAAGGGCAATGTAGCCACGGAAGATATAAGGGAAATGAGACGTTATTATATCAGGGCAGATTTTCGATTCGCGTTTTAGTCTGCGACTGTTATGTGCAGCGCTTATCACTTACCATCAGGTAAACAATATGCTCGTCTGGTCACTTCAATCTATTTAAAAAAAGCTAACAGAGAAAGTCAAACAGAGATACTGTCATTATATAAATATACTTGCTAATTATTAACAACCATTTTCGGTCTCTTTTTGGCATTGCAGAAAAGTAATGTATAAAATGTATTTCGTTTAATGTATAGACTATATTTCAAAAATTTTTTTTATATTAAATCGAGACTTTAGAAATATAACTGGTTAGTAAACTACTCAATATACAGATTAAATGAGTTAAAATAAATAGCTTTTACATTTTTCCAATGTCGAAACATGACTTGAAAAATTTGCACTTTTCCCCCGCAATATGGTATCGAAGTTTAAAGAAAACCTTAGTTCACATTTCATTGAACAGAACATTTTTAGTAGAGCTTTTTGCTATTCGAACTAGGGCGTTTAACTTTGCAATTTTCAGTTACAAAAATACAATCTCGGATGTTGAGATTTAAAAAATTTTACATGCATTATTTAAAGTCATGTTTCAATTTAATTTATAATATTTAATTGAAAAGTAATACTGCTACTGTTACCTTGAAATTACTAATGAAATCTATATTCTTATATTTGTTAAACAAGCTGGTACTCAATAAGCTATTTTGAATTAGCTACTTAGGCAGACGACCAGTCTGTTCACCTGATAGAAAGTGGTCACCAATAGCAATAGACGTTGGCAATACAAATCGTGTGATCATCCCGCCTGTAAAAAGTGAACCAACCCACAAACACCACCTACAAAATCCCTTATTGATTGGACAGTTTCTTATAAGTATTTATACCATTTTTTCCATTAAAACTGATTCAAAAAAGTTTACACAAAAAACACTCAGCTTTTATGCAGCATGTTTTATGTAAAATATTTTCAATTAAAAAGTTGCAAAAAAAGCATTCATTGCGTGTTGTGATACCCTTAAGAGTTTATGTTCAATGATATACTATTATCGGTTATTATAATTTAATAAAACCCTTACTGAATTTATCGCGTCTAGTTTTATTTTATATTATCACGATGTTTCAGATCCTTTGCAAGTTCATGTAAGCCCATATAAAATTATCTTTGAATTATACGCAGTGTTTTCAATATATTATTTGTAGTTCTATAGACTATATAGATTTTTTCCAACCATTGATGTTAAAAATTTTACTTGGAAAAATAATTGATTATTAAATTTGAAAACAAATTAAACATATTTAAAATAATTCATAAATCTTCTCATCTCATAGTAAAAAATGTAGCCGTTTTGAATTATAGTGCGCCATCTATCGTCCAGTAGATTAAACTAAACTTGGCAAGAGTAAAGAGATTAATCAGTGTGCGCTAATTTCTATATAAGTTTTATTATGTAATTTAATAAAACTAGTAGTAGCAAAAGTAACTAAAAATGTAAAGTATCCGTAATTAAATTTTATTACTGACCAATTATCTCTTTCATCGATCAGATTACTGTTAACGACTAAGGACCAATATCCAGCAGCTTTATATTATTAATCTTTGTGCAAATAGTTAACATATTTAAATATGACTTAAATCTTGATAAAAATAAGGACTCAAATTCCAAAAATAATACTTTATTATAACAATATTAATTTAATAAATAAAACAAAATTTTATAGTCAAAGTAAAGTGTCACTGATTGCGTATACCAAATGCCTCTGTAATATTTTTTACTTTCAAAAACAATAAAATTTTCGGTGTTAACTACTTTTAAAATAGGTGCCTATATTAGAAGCAAATGTTTAAGTCTTATTTTAAATATAATTTTGTAAATGTCAAATCCACTATTTTTCACGTAAATTTTTATAATTACATGGATAAAAAAATAATGAAAGAGTAAAAAATGGATTTTATATATATAATAATCGTTATTTTTATATATATAATAAATTTTTGTACCAATATTTTAATGTTTGTACGGAGACAAACGGAAAATGCGAGAAGGACCGAAACGAAAAGTGTTTGTAGTCTAATATTGCAAAATACTGTTATTCTGCAAAAATGTATTTCACTAAGCACAAAAATCCTTATTAAATAGTTTACTTTTAAACTTGTGACGTCAATAAGTATAAGCTCTCTTAAAGTAAATTATTAAAGATGAGATATTAAGCAAAATTGGTTTAAGATATCAGCGTGTTCTAAAATTTTTAAAGCCAATTCGCACTGACAAAAAAAGTGCTATTCATGTCGATGTTCTGTACTGAAATTATATTTATTCCTCCCGAGGTTTTCTTATTTCGGCAACGTCTTCGTTTACGACTTTTCTGCGGTTTATATGCTCATTAAAATTTAGTATTTTTTTCTTGTTACGGCATTAATCTCTAATACTTATTCTGATAGTATGAGGCTTCAATAAGAACAGACGTTTTTAGAAGTTTGGGTTTTTGGTTGATCATTATTATAATAATAAATATTTTTCATATTTTTATAATAATAAATAATGATTACGTACATATTATTGCTTATGAAAATTCACTTTATGTATTTGTAATATGACTATGATGTTACTATATATACTACATATTATTCTATAATAACATTAGAATAAAAAAATGTTCCTTTATCAACTATAGAAAAGCTTAAGACTGTAACACATTTTTAGTTAAGCTCAAGAACAAAAATAATAGATAAGACGAATCATTACGAATAAGTACAAGAATTAAAAAAATACCTTAAATCTAATAAAAAATATAGAATTTATTGAGTTTTTTAGTAATTTCTGTATAGAGGTACAATAAAAACAATCATGAAATGATATCGAAGAACTAAAGGTCATAAAATTTAAATCTGCTTGGTATTAAAACAGCTGATTTTACTCGATCGGAGACCTTACTACAATGATCAAATAATTTAAAGCGAACAAATCGGTGTGCTACGTTATTTAAATTTGTTATTTAAGACTTGTTTTTATTATTTCATTAATGTGACATTAATCGCAATTTCAAATTTTTCAAATTCAAATTCAAATATTTATTCAATATAGAAGTTTTCACTTGCTTATTGATTGTCAAACACACTGCCACCGGTTCAGAAAAGGACGCCTCAGACCTGAGAAGAACCGGCGAAAAAACTTGGCGGGCTATTTTTAATGTCATCTTTTAAAAATAACAAACAATTAGATAATTCGGCATTACATATTATTTGCAATTTTGAAACAAGACCTGGAGCGAGCATTCCATTACTAGGCTGTGTTATCATTTAAAAATTCATTAATATCGTAATAACCTTTAACACATAAACATTGCAAACAAACATACTTTTTGAAATTTAAAGTTTATTGACAGACAAAATGAATTTTGCAATGTATGTACAATAAAAGCGGATATTCATTGCGATAAGTGTCAATATAAAATGAAAATAACCTTAAATAATATATTTTTTTGCATTTATAAACAAATTAACAAGTAGACAATAAATTTTATAAAAGAATATGTCCGCGGTATTTTTAAATTTTTGGAATGGATGTTTATTCCTGTTTTACTCAAGGCAAATATGTTGTGACAACGTGAAAGAATATTTTAAATCGGTATCGTAGTTTCGGAGCCTATTCGAAACAAACAAAACTTTATTATAATAGGAATTCAACTTGTGAATTATTAATACAAATGTTAACTCACCGTTTAAAAAATACCGAGTAAATAAAAATCCAAAGAAGTTTGTCTTTTTATTGTCAAAGCAGTAATACCGCTATTTTAAACTATTTCGTTTTTTTTTTTCAACAAGTCAGGAGATCGATAAAACAAAAAATAAATTGATGAAATTAAAATGAAGATGATAGAAGAAGGACAAGTAAAAATTAATCACGGTAGATGATAACTTAAAGTTGCAATCTTAAACAATTATCTTAAAGAGAACTAAGGAAGTATTTACATAACTAAACGAATTCAATATGGTGCTACTATAAAAAATGATATAAATATATTAACTGTACTGTAACTGTACATGTACTGATATGCCTTTACTCTAAGCATGATTGATATATTACTTGCCTGAATACTAAAACGCTCTAATTCTCCTACCATTCACATATATATCCTTGGCGACTTATTTTTTATTTATTCATTACACATTTAAGCACAAAGCATTTGCAATTTTTATTATCTACCAATCAACCTATAGATGGTATTAAGATAATACGGGGAAAGCAATAGAGGTCTATGTATCTAGTGCATGCATGAGTTCGAAAAAGATATCTGTTTATACATCTAATTTTATACGATATATTCGCAGATAAAATTAAAAAAAATATATGTACAACAATATAATGGATTCTCTTTACGATTTTAAAATAGTAAAATAAGTCTTGGAACACCGATCACTAAAAGATGGGGAAATTTCAAGTACCTATCACCAGTCTTACATATATTCCGTACAGTACTATGGCGGCTTGCCCTAATTTTTAAATCGGATTATTAAAACGTTGGCTTTTTCCAACAATTAACATGTTATTTTTATGTGTGATGTGAAAAGAATCCAGGTAAAATTATACAAAGTTTACTCAAAATAATAAACGAAGCAAAGCGTAATAAACTAGTGATGATAACTTTAACCTTTTATTTATTTATACGTTTATATTCTCCTCCTCTATTGTGATTTAGGAACTGATGTAAAGAAATTGTTTATTTCTATTTGACAATTTGAATAACGACAATGTTATGTCTAAGAATAATAATATACGTATTACAATAAAAAAAAACGTCCAATCTATTTTTCGCATTATTATTTCATAAAAGTGGCTATTAGTTTAGTAGCGCTGAATGTGGAAATTACTGGAATTATCGACAGATAGCACTGAAAATCAAATTAAAAGTCGATAAACCTAGTTGAACGTACTACGGTGCTGGAAATATACGTCCCTATTGAAATGATATTGCCATGGCCAGTAAGTTTATTTACGTTTATTAACAAAAATGTATATTTTTTAAATATTGGTTAAAGACATTGCAATAAATTAATTAATAAGATATTAAAACAAAACTTGTACTCTACAAAGATTTGGGATGTTATGATGGTTATCTTATAGTATGCCAGACAAGACTTATTTTTTTTCTTTGACGGTTGTAATTTAATTATATATATATTTGTATCATTATGACACAATAGTAAAAATATTTTGTTTAAAGTTTAAAAAATTGAACTGCCGTCAGCCTAGTGGTATGAGGCGATGTGACTTTGAAACCGGAGGTCTGGGTCTGAAATCCTGGGGACGCAAAAATTTTCATTAGTTGTTTCCGTTAGTTGTCAACTGGGCCGATCACCCAATTGTCTAAAAGTAAGATGATCCATGCGTCGGATGGGCATGTAAAAGTCTGTCCACCCACCAACCCGCATTGGACCACGTGGTGGATAGGTCCAAACCCCAATGGATAGGTGTATTAGGGGAGGCCTATGTCCAGCAGTGGACTAACAAAGGCTGAATGATGTGATGTATGTTAAAAAACTGCTAAAGTCATTGGCCAAACAAGAAAAAATCGGAAAAATAAAATTTTACAAAACTGATAGATTTATAGTTACACAGCTTCCCAAAAAATATAAATATGCCCATATTTTATAAAACAACGAAAAATGAAAATATCAATAATGAAGTTAAGAATATTTATGGGCTGATAGTAACAAAATTTTAGAGACAACATTATCTTTGTAAAATAGATAGTAATATGTTTGAAAAATAAATACTAAAACTGTAATATGGAGTATTTCACCATTTATTTGTAAAGCTTCTTTCTGAAAAAAGAAGGGTATTGTCATTACTGTATTATTTCTTTATTATACTGTTCTGGTATCGTAGTTCCCAAACTGATAATTTGTATTGGTTGATAAGTCAAAAGCAAATTTTACTGAGTATTGATGACAAGAAAAGTCAGTTCATTTCATGAAACTTATAACTTTTCCTTTTTCCCTTCGGTACCTGTAACATCATCATCATCAGCCTGTGTTAGTCGAATCCTTCATTGTTGCCTTCTCCATTAGGGTTGTTGGTTCAATGCGGGGGTGGGTGGACCTACTTTTTACATACCCATCTGAAGCATGTGTCATGTTGTAAAACTGTAACACAAAATTTAACATGCTTTCAGATTTTAGATTGAAATTATTTCATGACTTGCCGTATGAATGCCGTGGATAAATCTTATTATGATTAATACTATAATCCATGAAAAAAACTAAAGATTACACCTTATAACGGCATCTTCTAAACATATTGTTCTGAATGTAAGACGTACGGTATGTTTTTGAAGAAATCTATAAAAAAAATATATAAAATAGTGTCTGACCGAAATTTCAGTTTCAGTTTCGGCAGAGTTTCGGCCAAAAAACAAGTTTCGGCGGCAATTTCGGTTTCGGCAATTTGGAATTTGGCCGAAATTTTTGCATAAACCGAAACTGGTTTTGTCGTGTTATCTAACTTAAGTGGTTACAAAATTAAAACTAAATTGTAGCGAAAGTTAATTGTAACATTGCTACTATCAAGCTCAGATCAGTCGATTTTAGTTCAAATAACCATATTAAGCTATCGAAAAGAGATTGGTTAGAGAGAGATTGATTAGAACAACGAGGAGGGTTCAAAAAGTATTGAGAACAACTTATATACTCGTAAAAAAGTGAAAGGCGTAGCTCAGATATCTGTTATGTAATAACAAAATATCTTCCGTTTTTGTTGACGTAGAGGATGGAAGACGAACATCGTTGCAGCAGTACATAGATGTCAGCCTTCAAAGGAAAAGCTGGGCAAGTTTTAAGAAGATTTTAAATACTTTTTGTCTCATTTTGTAATAGTGGACGAAACATTGGTTCTTAATTTTGATCAGGACACAACAGCCATCCTCGTCGATGCTGAAGAATTTTTACGCCATTGCATCGGGTTGCAATGTTACGGCGTCAATACTTTAGAAGTGATATTTTTTATTGATTACCTGGAGTGTGAAACCACTACTTTAGGTTTTAATGTAGCTTTAATTTTCAAGTTGATAAATGCCGTCAATGATAAAAAAAAGAGGAAAACTTTTAAGGTGTGTGATGTGATATCTTGATAACGCACCCGCACATAGATTGGCAGTAATGATGGCTGCCATTCAGCAAGCTGGCTTTCAATTGGTTGAGCATATAATTATTCTGCAGATCTGGGATCGCCTATCTGTTTTTCAGCTTGTCCCCAAATTGAAACAATACCAATAAAGAAACATTTGCGAAGACTACAACAAGTATAGGATGCGTTAAGACCTTTTTGAAGGATCAAACCTGTTCTAAAGGAATTAAAGCATTGCATTTTCTATCGTAGCAAATTCTATCATAGCATATTCTATTAAGAAAAATAAATAATTATGTTATCGTTACTCACTATATTCCATCTCATTTTACATTTTTTTTCCCTCCTCGGAACTACAAATAGAAACCAAAATATTGGAAAGATCTCAAAGTACCAATACTGAATGCAACAGTAATAATTAGTGATATGTTTATTGATACCACTTTTTTTGCTTTGAGAATTTAATTTGAAAAATTAATTGCTATATTTTTTTATGTTTTGTTAAAAGTTGTAAAATTATACCTTCTCAAATAATTGAATACCGTACACTTAATATCTGTATTACATGTCTTTATTCGTGCAGAATAATGGGCAAAAAGCACAAAGCTTTAGTCAGTTTCGCTTTCGGTCGGAACACTAGTTTCGGTCGGACTGTAATATAAACAGTATAAGTAAGTTTTTCTTTTAATACAACACTACTGTTATAAGAAAAAGACAGTTTCTATTTTATAAACATTCTAAGCGTGTCACAATTAATTGAGTTTATATTAAATGCAAAAAAGAAGTGTATAACCAAAGCTATATTGTTTTAGAAAAAATCAAGAGTCACGCCATAGAATAGTTATTACAAAACTTTTGAAAAAGGTCTAGATGTATTAACAGCACCAATGTGTATAGTCAATCATGAGTGCTTGGTGCTGCATCGCGATAATGGTTTCCACCATTAGCACAGATGCTCTAATCCGAACCAGCCCAAAAACTGAAGAAAAGGAACATTATGGCAAGTACAGACATAACTAGTGCCGCAATTGAAACAGTTTGAAAAACTAAATATCATCGTTAGCTTTATAGTATTTATAGCTGTGAGCTACATGAGGCTTGATTTTAAGTTACGCGTTAAATTTTGTAAAATTTGATTCAGGATTTAAAAAAAAAAACTGTCTCGCTTGAACTGCTTTAAAAATTATTTGCAGGCTGTTCATAATAGCAAATTTAAATAATCGATACTTTTATATTCTAGATCGCCATTACTGGTATGCACAAGCTGATCAAACTCTACGAAAACGATTACAACACGCACAAGAAAAAAGTCCAGTCGCAAAGTAAGTGTAAATTTTATATTGTCAGTGCAAATCCTTTCTCTGTAAAGGTTTTTTTATCTTTAATTACTAAATATTTTTTTAATAAATATAACATGTATAATATATAATTTACTAACCAACTAATTATTTCTTTTATTTACGCGATTATTATACATATCAAATCCACTAATTTACGGATTTTTTGCGTTACTTAAATATATTTATTCCCGACGTTTCGGATTCTTTCCAGCATCCATGATCACCGCAGACTAAATTGGTATATTTCTGTATCTCTTCTTATCTCTTCTTATCTCTTCTGTATCTTTTGAAATAACCGTCACAGTTTTTATTTAGAAAACTGACATATCTTTCGTTTTCTTAATTCTGAATATTGTTTTGACAAAAATTACTTATGTTGTCCTTTGCTTTTGTAGTTTTTGTACTCTGCGTTTAATTTTTGAAATTATTGGATGCCAGGAAGGTAGCAAAGACCAACCATCCTCTCTGTTAAAATTTGGATATGGATGCTGGAAAGAATCCAAAACGTCGGGAATAAATAAGTTTAAGTAATGCGAAAAATCCGTAAATTATTGGATTTGATAACTTACAATTGTTACGCAGAAATATCATTCTTGTCGTTGGCGATGGAATGAGCCTTACTACTGTAACAGCAGCAAGGATTTTAAAAGGACAACGGAAAGGGCTATCCGGAGAAGATACTGATTTGGCATGGGATGCATTTCCAGCTGTTGCATTAGCAAAGGTATTTTATGAGCGATTTGATTTAGAGCATATTATTGTGACTCGATAATAATGTTCTGAACGACGAAGCGAGAGTGAGTTATAACAGTACAAAATCAAACATTTAATGTATTTCTCAGACATACAATATTGATGCACAAACGGGAGAATCGTCAGCTTGTGCCACTGCTCTACTATGTGGTGTTAAGGCACGATATGAAACATTAGGGATCGATGCAGGAGGAAGATTTAATAATTGTGCGACTGCTATAAATTCTAAGGTTACATCTCTAATTGATTGGGCACATAGTGCAGGTAATCGTTTGAATATTTTAGTCCTATTTGACCTTTTCTACATACCTATATCACCTGGTAAAATCACCTTTGGGAGGCGTAGCCCAAACACGACTTAGCGTTCCCTTAGAGATCGTTCTACTCTAGCTGACATCGGTCAGCTCTAAAGCCAAGAACTATCTTGACTTTGTTTCTGATAAATTAATAAATTAAACCCATCCGTGCTAGACTTTGTTGCCGCTGCTAGCGAAGGTGATAGATAGGTGTAAATTAATTATAAAGTGGTAAAATATAATTGTCGCCTTTAGGCTACGGATTTCCACACCTACACATTAACCACTCATACGAAGAAGTAGGAAATTATAATACCGTACGGTACTTTTTTAAAGTGCTTTCGTTTTCGTTTATCTTTTATTTAATAATGTAATCTTTAGATTTTAATAGACTTGTCAACATTGCTACATGTTATATCAAATTTAATTTTAATCTAACTTGAAAGGTAAGTCCTCGGGAATCGTAACGACAGCCCGAATAACTCACGCAACGCCCGCGGCATTGTACGCACACTCACCGTCTCGATACTGGGAAGACGACAGCCGCGTGCCACCAAATGTACGGAAAGATTGTAAAGATATCGCATTACAACTAGTAGAAAATGAACCTGGAAGAAATATTAACGTAAGTTATTTGCATAAACAAATGAACAAAAACTTTTTAGGCTTTTATATAAGAGTGTATGTATTGCGCTATACATACTAGATTACAATTTAATATTAGCAAATCATCATCATATCATAATCAGCTTGTCCACTGCTGGACATAGGCCTCTCCTAATACACCCCTATTCATTAGGGGATTTAGTATCGTATCCCACCACGCTGGTCCAATGCTGGTTGGTCGGTGGACCGATTTTTAACATGCCCATCCGACGCATGGATCATCTTACTTTTTAGACAATTCGGTGATCGGCTAAACTGCCCTAGCTAACTAGGAAACAGCAATAAAAATTGGTATAGTCCCCACAGGGTTCGAACCCACGATCCCCTGTTTTTAAAGCACTTGCCCATACCAATTGGCTACGGAGGTAGCCAAAATCATATGAATGCCTTTTTCCTTTAGTCTGTCAAGCCAGTAGCCAACGTAATTACTGTCTAACAAGACGTAAAATTAGTCGCGGTCTTACGCTGCATAATTTTATATTTTTACATTAAAATATTATTTAATACAGGATGTATTAAATATAACTTAAAACAAATTTCTATAGCTTGTTTTTCGAATCGCGACCTTAAAAAGTTTAGGTTAAATAGAAACAAACTCTTATTACTTCATCCTGACCTTTTTATTTTTTTAAGAAAGCTCCATTATACCGATTTTATAATATGTATATAACTCTGGTTGTAAAATAAACAGCAGATAAGTTTTAAAATGTACTACCAAGAGGATAGGTGCGTACAATATAATATAATATGTTATGTAGTTATGCTTTTGAAAGCAGAGACTACTATTACGATAGAGCAGATTTTGTTTACAGAAGCGTTTTGTAGAATCCATGCTTTTGATTTTTATTTTATTTCTGCTGGTAATACTATAACATGTAAGTTAAGATCATTTAAAATTAGTTTATTCTACATGTTTTGTCATTATCTCCGACTCAATGTTCATTATATTTCCAATACCTCAATGATGTAATTGTGTCTGTCTGAATGATGTAATCCTGTCGTTAAAGAAACTCCGTCGACGAACAACACAAACACAGAAAAAGGCGGACGCCTTCTTTCTTTTGTCTTATACTGATTACATTCACAAATATTTTTAAATTCTATTTATATATCTCGAATGCAATAGCATTGGAAATCAGAACAGCTAATAACTTCGTGCAATATTTATAGTTTAATTAGGATAGATACATATATGTGCATATAACTAGATATATATGTATTATATTACTGTATATTAATTGTTCTATTTTTAGGGCACACATAACAAATTTTTATAACTTCGCTAAGCTTAGCCGTCACTTAACGTCTTAGGCATTAAGCTCCCCAAATATACTTTTATAATTGATTAGGAAAAATAAAATAAATCAATAAACTGTACATTAAAAGATTACAATATCAATCACTTTTCTAAAAATCATTTTTCTGGGTCGCCTTTTAGCTCATATTTAATAGGACCCAGTTATTTGTTGACCTGATGTAGATAATGTACGGACCACATGATTATCATATCGTTATGTTAGATAAAATGAAAAAGTACTAGTTAGTGGATGTACCAGTAAAAGCTCCGACATTTTATAACATAAATTGAACGCATGCTAAATTTTTGACACACGTATCACCACATAATCGCGATCAATAATTTTTCGTTACATGTATAATTAAGTCACCTTACATTATATGTTTAACTAAGTCACCTTACATGTTGTCTGTATACCGAATGGTACATCGACAAACAGTGTATAACATTTGAAATTGTTCATCTCACATAGGTTATAATGGGTGGTGGTAGAAGGCATTTTCTGCCCACTGTAACCTCAGATCCCGAACATCCAAACCGGGAAGGGCGACGACTAGATGGACGAAACTTGGCAGAAGATTGGGTCAGAGAGAAGAAAAAAAGAAAATTGCGCGGAAAATATATTTACTCGAGAGAACAGTTAGCGAGACTAGACGTTCGAAATACAGATTATTTATTAGGTAGAAATTCTGTACTTAAGTAAAAATTTCTTGTTATTTTTTATATTATGAAATTACACATACTAATTGATATATAACAAATAAGGCTACTAATTATTTTACTTTAAATATATTCCAAAATATTTACATTCTCCTGAAATATGTATATTATTATATAATTGAAAAAAAAATTGGTTTTAAATAAATACAAACATCTGCAAGTGTAAAAGGTTTAATTTTTTACACTATTTTGGCGGCAAATCCATCTGATTGATATCAAAAATACAAAAAAAACGGATATATATTATTAAATTCTGTTAGTTCAGACAAGGGGACATTCGGTTAATGACTTGTACTCTTTAAATTCCTAATTTTAAAGCCCGTTGTTAAATGTATAAAAACAACTGTATTTTAAAAAGCAATTTTAAATCTATGCTTGTTAATGCAGATCCGATATCATTTGTCAATTAATCACGGAAGCGCCTCTGTAGCTGATTGGCTAAGATGTGATAAATCTTTTAAATAGAAAAAGGATTTATGGTGTTATCATTAAATGAGCATGTTAAGTACTACCTACTTAAGATTAAACTTTTATTTGACTTATTTTAATGTTAAAATGTTTATTGTTAATTATTTTATGTATATAAAATAAACTAATAATGTATTCAAAAACATTTTGTATTTCAAACAAAGCGAAAAATGAATTGTATACTGTCGTGTAAATAACGACAAAACAATTATAAAGTCTTTATTTTTGTTCAAAGACAGAAGTATTTTTTTTAATTTTAATGAATTAGATTTGGTTTAATAGCATGAAATCTATAAAAATGTCTTATATTTAAGGTTTATTTGAATATTCCCATATGGAATTCAACGCTGAACGTAAAAATAGAGTTGAGTTGGACAAAAAGCAACAACAACAATTTAAAATATGACGATGATCCCACGCTTGATGACATGACGAGAACTGCATTGTCAATTTTAACTAAAAACGACAAAGGATTTTTCTTACTTATTGAAGGTAAAAAGCTTACAGATAACAATAATTAGGTGTCATGTAACATTTGATGCAAATCATAAATATTTTAGGAGGAAGGATCGATCACGCTCATCATTATAATAATCCATACAGAGCACTTGATGAGACATTGGAAATGGAAACCGCTCTCCTAGCTGCTCTGGAACGAGTTAATTCTTCAGAGACTCTGATAGTTGTAACAGCTGATCATGGACACGTCATGACAATTGGGGGCCAGGCGACACCTAGAGGGCAGCCCATTTTAGGTAACAAGTAAAACCACTGGTTTAAAAATTTTATTGATATAGTTTAATCGAAGTTTATATTATTTCAAACTACACTTTTAGAATTTTTTTTTAGTTGAATATGGTCACCTTTTAGGTACAGATGCAGATGTGTCAGATATTGATGGTTTATTTTATACCACCCTGCTATATGGCACAGGACCTGGTCATACCGAGCCACGATCGGTGCCAGTGAATAGTACATCTTCAGTATCCGTTGATGCGGTCCATGCAGCTGCGATCCCAAGACAGTGGGCTACACATGGTGGGGAAGATGTACCTATATATGCACTAGGTAAATATTTATTTAACATAATGTGGTTCACATTATAGTTTATAATTTGAGTTAATTTCTTATAACAGTTATACAGACAAATTGAAGAAAAACATGCATATGTCCTCATAATAGAAACGTATCATTTAAAATGCTTAACTTAAATTTAGTTTGTTTTAGTGATATCGTGTTATTAGACAGTTATATAACTTCTTGTTAAAAAAACTGCTCAAAATTAAAATTATTTTTTTAAATTAACCAACAAAACTCTTAAAAATTATATTTTAGGTCCTATGGCGACCACTCTGTTTGGAGGCGTTGTTGAGCAAAGTTATATTCCTCATGCAATTGCTTACGCAGCTTGTCTAGCTCATCAATCGCAAAGATGTGATTACGTTAACGCTACAGAGAATCAGGTATGAATAAAAATATAGTAGAATTAAACTTAAATAATGAACTCATAATACACTTTTATTATGATGTAACCACATGTATTATGTGCCCAGTGCTGTAATAAGGTCAACCTCCGAATGAAAGGGTAAGGGTATATTATTCCACCAAGTGGACTTCGAGTTTATATACCTGAACTATCTTAAAAATCACAGTTTCTCCCGAGATTTTCTTGTTTTGAATATCAGTAGTAGTACAGTTTAATATAATTAGACGAATTTAATTTCTTTTATATTCTAGTAGTAATTTAATTCTATATTTTACTATAATGATTATTTACAATATTTGTGGGAAAAACAATTTTGTTTTGGAGGCCATACAACTAAACAATAACACACAATTTAATTTTTTCTAACAACAATAAACTTGTACTACATTTTATCTTTTACATAAAAGTTATGAATTCCGATCGTAAGGTAGACAGAAGCATTTTATTATGATAATTATCACAGATTCACAAAAGTTTCAAAGTGTTTTAATATTTGTAGTTTTTGCTTAATGAACTCTCAGGCTACTTTTATTTGACGTTCCACAAGTGCAGGGTCTTGGAATTAAGCTTTTTATAAAAACAAGACCGGTGCACTTTATGCTTTTGAAACTCTATTTAATTATATTTTATCCTTAGTAGAATCGGAGTTGCAACATAAATATAAGCCATTTCATTTTACATTCTGTGTTTCTAAATTTAACAAATTTTTTTTGGAGAGACGAGTTGTGAAAAACAGAGTTTTATTATACCTAAATTGTTTTAGTAGTGCTACAAAAATTTATTCATTAAAATTGTTTGCTTTCAGAATAAAATTAATAGTTGTGTTTCACCAGAAGCTAGCAGTGATTTAGCAGCAGTAGAAACAAGAATTGATGGGACTAGAAGTCGAAATATGGTTATTGCTTCGAGCGTCAAATCGGATGAACGCGTTAGTCGATCAACTGGCCAATGTCATGGACCGTTTCTATCAGTGTTATATTACTTCTTATTTTCTTTTCTGTGTCAAATTAAGTAATTTTTGAAAGGTCTAAAGGTATAAATAAGTAAATTATTGTGGTTCTTGTGAAGTTGTTTAAGAAATTAGTGTTCTGATAGAATCAGCTTTCAGAATTTAAATCACTGTAACAAAATAAAGTGAATCTATTCGTAAATAAAAAAATCTTATATTTCTTTTTAAATCGGTCTTTTTTTTGTATCCTTTCTCAAGTTGCAAGTAAACTGAAGATACATTAAAAAATATATCCGATAATATTAAGCATACTATTAAGCAGTTAAGCCAAGCCTGTAGGTACAGTATTAACCATAATATGCGTATGTACTAAAACAGTCACTTCTCATTTGATATATTTTATCTTAATAAAAGTTTTGGGAATTAAAAATTTACAAAAAAAATCGTTGGCGCTACTAAAAATGCGTACTGCATAAAGGAGTTAGAACTTCCTGTTTTGGAAGACGGACAGCAATCAAGCTATTTATTAAAATTGACGTACAATTGAGTGGCATGCTAATCCTCGAGGATATTATTTTATGCAGAAGATTAGCGTAATCTCAATGAAAGTGTAAAAAATATTTTTTTTATAAAAAAGCGACCAGTGTGTACGTCTGTGTAAAGATAAGGTATTTTTCACATTTACTTCGATTTTTCTTCAATCAATATTCAAAATTTTAAGAATATAAAAAAAATTACATAAGTTACATATTACTGATATCGAAATAAGCCTCTTAATGAAATAAATTAAAATAACAACTTACACTTATGTTCAAAATCGATATAATTTGGTCAGTCTCTTTAATCTTAAAGTCATTATTTCTAATTTGTTCGTCCTAGATGATGTTGATGATATGCGACGGTTTCAAGTTCTGACTATCAAAAATAATAAGAAAATTGAAAAAAGGCATTCACTTTTTTCTTTCTTTATCGCGTTTTCCTTAATTATGGAATTTTTCTCCTACTGGTTACTGACTGACTGCGTGACTGACTGTACCACGTGGCCGGTCACCTTTCTTTAAAATCAATGTTGACAAGTACACATACAGATGAAGAATGTAACTTTAAAAAGGTTTCTTTTACGTATCGTAAGCCCTAAAAATTACCACCCTAAAATATGAAAAGCAATGTTGTGCGAATTGTGGTTTTGAGCGACTTTAATGCCCACTACTCTGACTGGCTTGGGTCAATACGCACTGACCATGCGGGAAGGTCTGCTCCGATTTGCCATTGTCAATGCTTTCAAACGAATGGTACCTTCTCCACACTATTCCGAATGTGAAGACCATCCGCTTCCTTATTGGACCTTCTGCTGACGTCTCGCCGAACCCATTCGGGGGTTCAAGAATAACCCTTAATACCCAGAAAACAATGGGCCCCCTATTAAATTAGAAAAACTAACTCTTGGCTTTTAACGTTTGTTTTAAAAAAAATTATTAACCCAAAACCGTGAGGGAATTCAGGCTTCAAAATTTTTAGGTTAAATAATTTTAGGCATTTTCTGTATTTAAAAAGGCTTTTACTGTGGAAAATAGGCCCGGGTCAAAATTGTCTTTGGTTAAAAACGGCCCAATTCTGGTCTTCCTTGGGCCCCAAAGAATTATTAAGGAAAAGTTGGGCCCCTGGAAATAAAAAATTTTGGGCCTTTTTCTCTCATTTTTAAAATTTAATGTATGTAAAAACAAGAGATTAATTTTTAAGAATTTTAATTTCCTTTAAAATTAAGAAAGAATGTCTAAATTCTTTAATAACCTCAAGAAAATTGGTTTTAGGGAAATTAACTTTTTAAACCAAAGGAAAAACAAATTTGGGGAAATTTAATAAATAAATTTAAAAGGTGGTTAAAAATGTTGGGTTAACGTATTAATAATTTTTTAAAAACCTGGTAATGGAAAACTACCTGGGGCCCCAAAATTGGCTAAAGTAAATGTTTCCAATTACCAAAAAATTTTAATTTTTAAAAGAGACAAAAAGCCCCTTTAGATTTTTGCCATTTTAATTTAAGGTCTTTAGGCTTCCTTTTGGGAAAGGGGTATTGTTTTGCTCCAAAAGCCAAAAGTGTTAAACCTTCCCTTAAAGAATAAAGAAATTTGAAATTTAATTTAATTTAATTAAATTTGAAAATTTAATTTGTAAAAAATTGATTATTTCAAATTTTGGGGGCACAAACATAATAAAAAAATTTTATCTTCCGCAACTTAGATCAAATTAAGCCACTTTTGGGCAAAAAGTTTCCCCCATAAATTCCTTTTTTTAAAATAAAATTACCGGGAAAAAAAAGAAACAATTAAATGGTACCCAAATTAAAAAGGATTAAATGCAACCACCCCTTTTTATTAAAAATCCTTTCTGGGTCGCCTTTTAGCCCCATATAATAGGACCCAAAGGTTTTAAAAAGTACTAGTTAGTGGATGTACCAGTAAAAGCTCCGACTTTTTATAACAAAATTAAACGCATGCTAAATTTTTGCCACACGTATCACCGCATAATCCAATCAATAATTTTTTCGTTACATTTAATTAAGTCACCTTATATTATTTTTTAACCACCTTACATTTGTCTTAATACCAATTTAACACAAACAGATTAAACATTTGAAATTGGTTCATCTCACATTGGGTTATAATGGGTGGTTAGGAAGGATTTTCCCCTTAACCCTCAGGAATCCCGAACATCCAAACCGGGAAGGGCGACGACTAATGGACGAAACTTGGAGAAAGATTTCCAAGAGAGAAGAAAAAAGAAAATTGGGGAAAATATTTTACTGAGAGAACCAGTTAGCCAGACTAGACGTTCGAAATACAGGATTTTTATTAGGTAGAAATTTGTACTTTACTAAAAATTTCTTTGTTATTTTTATATTAAAGAAATTACACATATTAATTGATATATAAATTAAAACTATATTTATTATAATTTTAAATATATTCCAAAATATTTACATTCTTAAATATGTCTATTATAATATAATTGAAAAAAAAATTGGTTTTAAATACAAACATCTGGGGGTGTAAAAGTTTTAATTTTTTACATTATTTTTTGGGCAGATCCATTTTGATTAATATCCAAAATAAAAAACGGATATATTATTAAATTCTTGTTAGTTCAGACAAAGGGGATATTCGGTTAATTGACCTTTAAATTTGATTTTGGCCGTTGTTAAATGTGATAAAACAACCTTATTTTAAAATGAATTTAAATCTACTGGCTTTTAATGCAGATCGATATCATTTGTCAATTAATCACAGAGGTTTCTGGGTTGATTGGCCAAGATGGATAAATCTATTAAATAAAAAAAAATTTATTTGTTATCATTAAATAAGCATGTTAAGTACTACCTACTTAAATTAAACTTTTATCTGACTTACTTTAATGTTAAAAATTTGGTTAGAATTATTTTATGTACATAAAATAATCTAATAGTGTTTCAAAAAAATTTTGTATTTTTCAAACGTGGAAAGATGAATTGTAATGTTGTTTAAATAACAACAAAACAATTATAAAGATTTATTTGTTCAAAGACCAAAACATTTTTTAAATTTTAATGAATTTAGATTTGATTTAATAACATGAAAAAATAAAAATGTCTTAATTTGAGGTTTTAATTTTATTCCCTATAAATTCAACGCGAACGTAAAAATAAATTTGAGTTGGACAAAAAGCAACAACGAACAATTTAAAATATGACGATGATCCCACGCTTAACATTGAGAAACTGCATTGTCAATTTTGACTAAAAAACGACAAAGTTTTCTTACTTATTGAAGGTAAAAAACACAGATAGCAATAATTAGGTGTCATGTAACATTTGGATGCAAATCATAAATATTTTAGGAGGAAGGAATCACCTCATCATTACAATAATCCATTCAGAGCACTAGATGAGACATTGGAAATGGAAACGCCTCCAGCTCTCTGGAAAAGAGTTAATTCTTCAGAGACTTTTGATAGGTTTAAAGCCGATCATGGACACGTCATGACAAGGGAAGGTAAGGCACCCAGAGGGCAGCCCATTTTAGGTAAATTAAAACCACTAGTTTAAAAAATTTAATTCATATGGTTTAATCGAAGTTTATATCATTTCAAACCTTTTTAGGTATTTTTATATCGAATATGGTTCTTTAGGCAGATGCAGATGTGTCGATATTGATGGTTTTATTTTAACCCCGTTATATGGCACAGGACCTGGTCAAAAGGAGCCACGATCGGGCCAGTGAATAGTACATCTTGGTATCCGTTGATGCGGTCCGCAGCTGCGATCCCAAGACGTGGGCTACGCATGGTGGGGGAAGAGTACCTTAAGGCCAGGTAAATATTTATTTAATATGTGGTTCACATTATAGTTTATAATTTGAGTCAATTTCTTAAATAAAGAAAAAACAAATTGAAAAAAACATACATATGTCCTCATAATTAGAACGTATCATTTTAAAATGAACAAATTTAGTTTCTTTTAGTGATACCCGTGTTATTAGACAGTTCTATAACTTATTTTAAAAAAACTGCTCAAAATTAAAATTACTTTTTAAATTAACTAACAAAGCCTTAAAATTATATTTTAGGTCCTATTGGGACTTCTGTTTGGAGGCGTTGGTGAGGCAAAGAATTCCTCATTAATTGCTTATCGGCTTGTCTAGCTTCATCAATCGCAAAGATGTGATTACGTTAACGCTACAGAGAATCAGGTATGGATAAAAATATGGAAATTAAACTTAAATAATGAACTCATAATATACTTTTATTATAATTAACCACATTATTTTATTGCTTAAAATAAGGTCAACCTCTGGAATAAAAGGGTAAAGTATATTATTCCACCAAGTGGACTTTCGAGTTTATATACCTGAAACTATCTTAAAAATCCGTTTTCCCAAGATTTTCTTGTTTTGATATCAGTAGTAGTTGGTTTAATTATAATTAGACAAATTAATTTCATTTTTATTCTAGTAATAATTCAATTTTTTTTTCTAAAATGATTATTTACAATATTTGTAGGAAAAACAATTTTTTTTGGAGGTAAATAAACAATAACACACAATTATTTTTTTCTAACAACAATTTAAACTTCATTTATTTTAATAAAATTATAATTCCCGATCATAGGGTAGACAGAAGATTTTATTATAATTAAACAGATTCACAAAAGTTTCAAAGTGTTTTAATATTTGTAGTTTTTGCTTAATGAACTCTCAGGCTACTTTTATTTGACGTTCCACAAGTGCAGGGTACTTGGAAATTGAATTAAGCTTATTTATAAAAACAAGACCGGTGCACTTTATGCTTTTGAAACTCTATTTAATTATATTTTATCCTTAGTAAAATCGGAGTTGCTATATAAATATAAACCATTTCATTTTACATTCTGTGTTTGTAAATTTAACAAATATTTTTTGGGAGACGAGTTGTGAAAAAACAAAGTTTTATTATACCTAAATTGTTTTAGAAAGTTACAAAAAATTTTTATTAAAAATTGTTTTCTTTGGAATAAAAATTAAAGTTGTGTTTCACCGGGAAGCAGCAGGTTTAGAAACCCAGTGAAACAAAATTGAGTGGGATAGAAGTCGAAATATTTTGCTTCAGCGTCCAAATCGGATGAACGCGTTGGTCAACTGGCCAATGTCATGGACCGTTTCCTCCTGTTTATTACCTTATTTTCTTTTTGTGTCAAATTAAGTAATTTTGAACGGTATAAATAAGTAAATTATTGTGGTTCTTGTGAAGGAAGTTGTTCGAAGAATCAGCTTTCAGAATTTAAATCACTGTAACAAAATAAAGCGAATCTATTTGTAAATAAAAAAAATCTTATATTTCTTTTAAATCGGTCTTTTTGTATCCTTTCTTAAGTTGCAAGTAAACCAAGAACATTAAAAATATATCCGATAATTTAACATACTATTAAGCAGTTAAGCCAAGCCTGTAGGTACAGTATTAACCATAACATGCCGTTTAACAAAACAGTCACTTCTCATTTGATATATTTTATCTTAATAAAAGTTTTGGGAATGAAAAATAAAAAAAAATCGTTGGCGCTACTAAAAATGCGTACTGCATAAAGGAGTTCCCCTGATTTGAAAGAAGGACAGCAATCAAGCCATTTATTAAAATTGACGTACAATTGAGTGGCATGCTAATCCTCGAGGATATTATTTTATGCAGAAGATCAGCGTAATCTCAATGAAAGTGTAATAAATAAATCTTTAATAAAAAAGCAACCAGTGTGTATGTCTGTGTAAAAGTAAGGTATTTTTCACATTTACCTCGATTGTTCTGTAATAAATATTAAAAAATTTTAAGAATATAAAAAAAATTACATAAGTCATTACTGATCTCGAAATAAGCCTCTTAATTAAACAAATTAGAATAACAACTTACACTTATGTTCAAAATCGATATAGTTTGGTCAGTATCTTTAATCTTAAAGTCATTATTTCTAATTTATTCGTGCTAGATGATGTTGATGATATTCGACGGTTTTAAGTTCTGACTATCAAAAATAATAAGAAAATTGAAAAAAGGCACCTTTTTCTTTCTTTATTGTGGTTTCCTTAATTATGGAATTTTTTCTCCTACTGTGTTACTGACTGACTGCGTGACTAGACTGTACCACGTGGCTTGGTCCAGCCTTTCTTTAAAATCAATAGTGACAAGTACACATACAGATGAAGAAAGTAACTTTAAAAAGGTTTTTTTTACATATCGTAGGCCCTAAAAATTACCACCCTAAAATATAAAAAGCAATGTTGGGCGAATAGTGGTTTTGAGCGACTTTAATGCCCACCACTCTGACTGGCTTGGGTCAACACGCACTGACCATGCGGGAAGTTCTGCTCACGATTTTGCCATCGTCAATGGCCTGAAGCAGATGGTACCTTCTCCCACACGTATTCCGGATGTGGAAGACCATCCGCCTTCCTTATTGGACCTTCTGCTGACGTCTCGCCCCGAACCCATTCGGGTATAGGTCGATGCTCCTCTTGGGTCATCGGACCATTGCCTAGTTCGGAGCCAGGTGCATCTCACTGTCTCGCCGTTACCACTTTCATCTGGTAGACGACGTGTTTGGCACAACAGGTCAGCAGACTGGGACTTGATGCGCTCTTTCTTTGCATTCAACCCTTGGGGGCAGATTTGGAGAAGTCGGAGGATCCTAGGGCCTGCTGCCACCTGCGTTGATTCGGTTGCCGGCGTCGTGCTGCAGGGCATGGAATTGTTTGTTCCTATCTCAGCGGTGCCTGTCAGTGGCAGGTCATGGCCCTGGTTTGGTGGATCCTGCCGTGTGCTGGCGTTGCAAAGGAAATGCTGCAACGTGGGGCCGCTAATGTTAAACTCGACTCATTCAGAAAAGTACAACTCTGCTTCCAGGTTCTTTTGGCAAAATGGAATTACGTTGGGAGAATTGGCGAGAGACTAGCACGACTGCCATCTGGCTCTCGAGCATTCGGGTCTCTCGCCTAGAATTTTCAGAGTAATTTCTGTCGGTCGACACCCCAACCTTTGCGCGGGGTGGATGGTTCATTGGCCTATTTCACAAGGGTCAAAACTCGACTCTCGACGACAGGGGGAGCACTCCTCCTACCATACAATGGAGGACGTCCGCTTCATACAGTGTGCTGTGCGGAGAGCACTATTCTCTCTGGATGTCAACAAGTCGAGCGGGCCTGATAGAGTATCTCTTATTGTGCTCAAGGTGTGTGCTCTAGAGCTGGCACCGGTCTTTAACGCGTTTCGCATTTTGCGGGCGTTTTCCCACATTCAGGTTTAATTTCCCGTCCCTAAAAAAAGGGACGCCGATCCGTCAACATGGCCATTTAATTACTCTCCATAATTATGGAACCCAAATCAACCACCCCGGAAAGGGCTGGAAAGAACACGCTGATCGCAACCACCAATTGGCCCGCAAAGGCCGTTTGTGGTGATCTCCCATAACTCACCTTGGGCGTGGTTTACAAGTAAAGGACATAATCTAACTTCCAGCAATAGACTCCAAGAATAAGTAGTCTTTAGGGACAATGTATACGTTTTACAACAAAATCCCAGTAAACGTTCAGGGAATTTAACTATTAATAAATTTAAAAGGTAGGTCAAGGAACGTTTATGTGTTAAAGGTTATTACGATATTAATGAATTTTAAATGATAACACAGCTGGTAATGGAATGCTCGCTCAGGTCCTGTTTCAAAATTGCATAATATGTAATGTCCAATATCAAAATATTTAGTTATTTTTAAAAGATGACAAAAAATAGCTCCTGAGTTCTTTCGCCGTTCTTCTCAGGTCTGTGGCGTCCTTTCGAACCGGTGGTAGTGTGTTTGACAATCAATAAGCAAGTGTAAACTTCTATATTGAATAAAAGATATTTGAATTTGAATTTGAATTTGAATTGAATTTGAATTTGAATTTGTATATTGATTGTTCTATTTTAGGGCACACATAATAAATTTTTATAACTTCGCTAACTTAGTAGTCACATAACGCCTCTGGGCATTAAAGCTCCCCATATATACTTTTATAATTGTCCAGGAAGAATAAAAAGAAATCAATAAACTGTACATTAAAAGATTACAATGTCAATCACTTTTCTATAAAATCAGTTTTCTGGGTCGCCTTTTAGCTCCTATATAAATAGGACCCAGTTATTTGTTACATAAAATAAAAAAGTAAGTGGATGTACCAGTAAACGCTCCGACATTTTATTACATAAATTAAACGTATGCTAAATTTTTGACACACGTATCACCACATAATCACAATCAATCATTTTTCGTTACATGTACATTAAGTCACCTTATATTATATGTTTAACTGTAAGCCACTTACATGTTTGTCTGTATACTGAATGGTATATCGACAAACAGATGTATAACATTTGAAATTGTTCATCTCCACATAGGTTATAATGGAGTGGTGAGAAGGCATTTTCTGCCCATGTAAATCTCAGATCCCGAACATCCAAACCGGGAAGGGCGACGACTAGATGGACGAAACTTGGCAGAAGATTGGGTCAGAGAGAGAAAAAAGAAATTGGCGGAAAATATATTTACTCGAGAGAACAGTTAGCGAGACTAGACGTTCGAAATACAGATTATTTATTAGGTAGAAATTCTGTACTTACGTAAAAATTTCTTGTTATTTTTAGTATTATGAAATTTCACATGGTAATTGATATATAATACATAAGGCTTTTATTTATTTTTCTTTAAATATATTCCAAAATATTTACAATCTCCTGAAATATATATATTATTATATACTTGAAAAAAAAGATTGGTTTAAAATAAATACAAACATCAGGAAGTGTAAAAGTTAGAATTTTTTACATTATTTTGGCGGCAGTTACGTTTGATTAATATCAAAAATACAAAAAATAAACGGATATATATTATTAAATTCTGTTAGTTGAGATAAGGGGACATTCGGTTAATGACTTGTACTCGAAAAATTCCTGATTTTAAAGCCCGTTGCTAAATGTGATAAAAACAACTTGTATTTTAAAATGCAATTTTAAATCTACTGTGCTTGTTAATGCAGATCCGATATCATTTGTCAATTAATCACACAGCGCTCTCTGTAGCCGATTGGCTAAGATGTGATAAATCTTTTAAATAGAAAAAGGATTTATGGTGTTATCATTAAATAAGCATGTTAAGTACTACCTACTTAAAATTAAACTTTTATCTGACTTATTTTAATGTTAAAAGTTTATTGTGAATTATTTATGTACTAAAATAATCGTAATATGTATCAAAAACATTTTGTATTTCAAACTGAGAAAGATGAATTGTATATGTTGTTTAAATAACAACATAAAACAATTATAAAGTATTTATTTTGTTCAAAAGACCGAAAATTTTTTAATTTTAATGAATTAGATTTGATTTAATAACATGAAATAAATAAAAATGTCTATATTAGAGGTTTATGAATTAATATTCCCATATGAATTCAACGCGAACGTAAAAATAGAGTTGAGTTGGACAAAAAAGCAACAACGAACAATTTAAAATAGACGATGATCCCACGCTTGATGACATGACGAGAACCGCATTGTCAATTTTAGCTAAAAACGACAAAGGATTTTTCTTACTTATTGAAGGTAAAAAGCTTACAGATAGCAATAATTAGGTGTCATGTAACATTTGATGCAAATCATTAATATTCTAGGAGGAAGGATCGATCACGCTCATCATTATAATAATCCATACAGAGCACTAGATGAGACATTGGAAATGGAAAACGCTCTCCTAGCTACTCTAGAAAAGAATTAATCATTCAGAGACTTTGATATGTTGTAACAGCTGATCATGGACACGTCATGACAATTGGGATTTGACACCTAGAGGGCAGCCCATTTTAGGTAACAAGTAAAACCACTGGTTTAAAAATTTTATTGATATAGTTTAATCGAAGTTTATATCATTTCAAACTACTCTTAGGTATTTTTATATCTGAATATAGTGTCATTTTTAGGTACAGATGCAGATGTGTCAGATATTGATGGTTATTTTATACCACCTTGCTTATGGCACGTGACCTGGTCATCCGAGCCACGATCGGTGCCGTGAATAGTATCATCTCAGTATCCGTTGATCGCGGTCCATGCAGCTGCGTCCCAAGACAGTGGGCTCGCATGGTGGGGAAGATGTACCTATAATGCCTAGGTAAATATTTATTTAATATGTGGTTCAATATGTTTATAATTTGAGTCAATTTCTTATAACAGTTATAGACAAATTGAAGAAAAACATACATATGTCCTCATAATAGGAACGTATCATTTAAAATGCTTAACTTAAATTTAGTTTCTTTTAGTGATACCGTGTTATTAGACAGTTCTATAACTTCTTGTTAAAAAAACTGCTCAAAATTAAAATTATTTAAAAAAAAAAACAAAAGCCTTAAAATTATATTTTAGGTCCTATGGCGACTCTCTGTTTGGAGCGTTGTGAGCAAGTTATATTCCTCATCAATTGCTTATCGCTTGTCTATCATCAATCGCAAAGATGTGATTACGTTAGACGTCATGAGAATCAGGTATGATAAATAAGAAAATTAAATAATAATGAACTCATAATATACTTTTATTATGATGTAACCACATGTATTGTGTCCATGCTTAATAAGGTCAACCTCTGAATAAAAGGGTAGAGTATATTATTCCAACAGTGGACTTCCAGTTTATATACCTGAACTATCTTAAAAATCCAGTTCCTCCCAAGATTTTCTTGTTTTGATATCAGTAGTAGTGACAGTTTAATATAATTGACGAAATTAATTTCATTTATATTCTAGTAGTAATTCAATTTTTTTTCTAAAATGATTATTTACAATATTTGTAGGAAAAACAATTTTGTTTTGGAGGCCATACAACTAAACAATAACACACAATTTAATTTTTTCTAACAACAATAAACTTGTACTACATTTTATTTTTTACATAAAATTATGAATTCCGATCATAGGGTAGACGAAGCATTTTATTATAATAATCGTAACAGATTCACAAAAGTTTCAAGTGTTTAATATTTATGTTTTGGTTAATGAACTCTCAGGCTACTTTTATTTGACGATTCCACAAGTGCAAGGTACTTGGAAATTGAATGTAGCTTGTTTATAAAACAAGACCGTGTATTTTATGCTTTGAAAGCTCTATTTAATTATATTTATCCTTAGTAGAATCGAGTTGATACATAAATATAAACCATTTCATTTACATTCTCTGTTTGTAAATTTAACAAATTTTTTTGAGAGACGAGTTGAAAACAAAGTTTTATTATACCTAAATTGTTTCTAGTAGTGCTACAAAATTTATTCATTAAATTGTTTTCTTTCAGAATAAAATTATAGTTGTGTTTCACCAGAAGCTAGCAGTGCATTTACCCAGATGAAACAAGAATTGATGGACTAGAAGTCGAAATATGAGTTTGCTTCGAGCGTCAAATCGGATGAACGCGTTAGCGATCAACTGGCCAATGTCATGACCGTTTCATCAATGTTATATTATCTTATTTTCTTTCTGTGTCAAATTATAATTTATGAACGGTATATAAAATAAGTAAATTATTAGTTCTTGTGAAGTTGTTTAAGAAATTAGTGTTCGATAGAATCAGCTCAGAATTTAAATCACTGTAACAAAATAAAGCGAATCTATTTGTAAATAAAAATCTTTATATTTCTTTTAATATCGGTCTTTTTGTATCCTTTTCTTAAGTTGCAAGTAAACTGAAGATACATTAAAAATATATCCGATAATAGTAAGATACTATGTAGCGTTAAGCCAAGCCTGTAGGTGAGTGATTAACCATAACATGCGTGTTTACAAAACAGTCACTTCTCATTTGATATATTTTATCTTAGATAAAAGTTTTGGGAATTAAAAATAAAAAATCGTTGAGGCTACTAAAAATGCGTATGCATAACAGAGTTTCTGTTTTGGATAGAAGGAATGGAATCAAGCCATTTATTAAAATTTACGTACAATTGAGTGGCAATGTATTCCTTCGGGATATTATTTTATGCAGAAGATCCAAAGCGTAATCTCAATGAAAGTGTAATAAATAAATCTTTAATAAAAAGCGACCAGATGTGTATGCCTTGTAAAGGTAAGGTATTTTTCACATTTACCTCGATTTTTCTGTAATAAATATTCAAAATTTTAAGAATATAACAAATTACATGTTATTACTAATCTCAAAATAAGCTCTTAATTAAACAAATTAGAATAACAACTACACTTATGTTTCAAAATCGATATAGTTTGGCATTATCTTAATCTTTAAGTCATTATTTCAATTTATTCGTGCTAGATGATGTTAGATATTCGACGGTTTTAAGTTCTGACTATCAAAATATAAGAAAATTGAATAAACATTCACCTTTTTTTTCTTTATTTGTTTTCTTTAATTATGGAATTTTACTCCTACTATTTACTGACTGACTGCGACTAGGTACGGCAAGCCTTTCTGTAAAATCAATAGTGAAAGAACATACAGATGAAGAAAGTAACTTTAAAAGGTTTCTTTACGTATCGTAAGCTAAAAATTACCAACCTAAAATATGAAAAGCAATGTTGGGCGAATAGTGGTTTTGAGGACTTTACCCACCACCTGACGGCTTTGGGTTCGCAGAAGACTGCGACCCCACTAGCAAACGCGTCCTGTGTCTCGGCCCCTGTAGTTAGGTAACAGACTCCCCTGGGTCTGTTACTATGGGTATGGGAGCCAGGAGTTTTCATTTCACGGAGGGACGTGACTCCCAGCTCCCGCCGGCGGCCCCGATGTTAAGCTCCGCCGCTGGCTCCACTTCGGCCGCAGAAGGAGGTGAGATCGACGTCACAATACTGAATGTATTCCTCCCACGGCCTCTTCACACCGCATTAGCGGAGCGGCCCCTTACTCCTTAGGCTGGCCAGGTTTATTTATTTATTTATTTATTTATTTATTCTTCTTGCATAAATAGTAAAAAGGCGGACTTGATGCCATTGGCATTTTCTCCCAGTCAACCTTGGGGTGGTTCAGAGATTAAAGGTGCATAAATTGATTGTGTACAGAAAAGTCACATGACTGTAGCAAATATACCATAGCATAAATATAATATGATATGTAAAATACATAAATAAAATGGGAATACTATATACTTACACACAAATATACATAGTCATAAGTAAATATAGATACATATAAATATAAATATATACAAAGTAATACATACATATATGTATACAATAGTTATATACGAAAATACATAAATAATTGACGAATTTACTGTTCTGACGACAAGTTTTTTAGAAGAAACTCTTTGACTTTTCTTTTGAAAGTGATGAAACTTTTGGCCATCCTGATTTCGAAAGGTAGCGAATTCCACAGAAGAATGGACTGAATAAAGAAAGAGGAATGCATGAAGTCAGAACGGTGAATGGGGCATTGAAGGAGGCGATTGTGCGTCGAGCGAAGTTCTTTGTTGCTGACTTCACATAAATATTGAAAATAGGAGTTATATAAGACGGTGTCGTAGATGAATTAAGGAAAGAATAAAGAGTGGTTAGAGCTCTCAACGACCGACGTTGGCGAATGGGTAACCACAAAAGTTGAGAACGGTATATAGAAACATGGTCAAATTTACGCAAATTAAAAACGAATCGAATGCAGTTGTTCAGAAGTCGGTCAAGTTTGTTGAGTTGATCTGCATTCAGGTCAAAATAGCACACGTCACCAAAGTCGATTAGCGGGCAGCTGTACAAGCATGGTTTTTGTCTGAGGAGGCAAAAAATGTTTTAAGCGGTACAAGCAGCGTAGGACACCAGTGACTTTTTTTACTACACTAGCGATTTGTGCATTCCAACTCAGCGTTGAGTCAAAATGCAGGCCTAGATTTTTCATATCATGACTGAGTGGAATAGTACAATTATAGAACGTTATTGGAGGAAGCGTGGTAACATCCAGTTTGCTCAAAGTGCGCGGACTTCCAACCAAGATAGCTTGACATTTGGAAGTATTTACAGCCAAACCGAAATTATCACACCACCTTTTAACCGAATTTAAGTCTTGGTTTAACATACGGATTGCTTCTGAAAGTTTGTCAGAACGTTGTTGAGCATATAATTGTAAGTCATCGGCGTAAAGATGATATGCACATTGAAGGTCGTAAAAGATAAAATTAATAAACAAAGAAAATAGGAGTGGAGAAAGTATTCCGCCTTGGGTACACCAAGATACAAGTTTTAGCCAACGTGACGAGGATTCATCAACATAACTGATTGCTGGCGCCCTTGAAGATAGAGGAAAACCATTCTAGCACTTCATTCGAGACCATTAAATGGGAGAAATAGGAAGGGATGTCATGACTGACGGCATTAAAGCGTTCGTAAAATCTAAGAACCAAAACAGTAACCATGGTTGATTCCATGCCCGCCTTTATGTCGCCAGTTCACTTAATAGGGCTTGTTGTGCTGTGACCGGGTCTGGCCCAATCATTGGACTATCACTTGACTAAATATGAAGCAAGAAAGTTGTTTATTAGGTTTGTATGAGCTTCCACGGCTGGCCCAAGCCGCAGGTACTAAGCCCCACCGCTACGACAAAGCAAAAACCTGTTCAGGGGATCCTCCACACTCCTAAACCAACTACAAGTAGTGTGAAAAAAATTCATCCGCCGCGTGGGAGCAGGTAGCATAACATAAAAATACTTCATTCTTGGTCCGGACGAGGAAAGGGTCACCGAGATTCAACAGGGGTACCATCATCTAACTTTACACACCACACTAGTAGGAACAGTCTCGTTTACGAGCACGGCAAAACACACACACCTAGTGTACCGAGTACAAATAGTTCTCGCTACTCCTAGCAACCAATTAAAACAGTCGCTAGATCATCGGCGTCCCGATAAGCAAACTAATTGTCGACGATCCTAAAGAGATATTAAATAATTCCTGACATATTCCGATTTTGTTCATTCTTTTTTTTTATAATGGTAGATATTAGGTGTTATATGTTCCCATTTTTTAAATAATTTTGTAATAACGTTTAATAGATATTTAAGAAATTAAGAAAATTTCCACGTCAAAAATTACACCCTCGTTAAATTTATAACTTTGACCCAACCTTAAGAGATTGACGGCAGCGTTAATTACTTTTATATATTATCTTACGGATGAAACGTTTTATCAACAAGTGAATTTTTAACAAAGAAATATAACCGATTTCTAACAGTGTGTAACTATTTCATGCAATATAAGCAGGTAACAAAGTGCTTTCTGCATGAAATTAGGTCGCGATGCTGCATTTTAATTCTCTGATATCTTTTAGGGCATTCTTATTTAATGAAAAATGTCGTCTATGACACATCTTATGGATATAGAATGAAGAATTTTTAAAATTCAATAACTTTTATGTGAACTTAAACTGTATTGTATTAAACAAGCATTCAATGTGCCTGATTCCAATTATTAAAAATATTTACAATAAAAATGCTTATTGTGCGTTGTTCTTAAAATGGATTTGTAATATAGAAGACTTTTTGTAGACTAATTGAAGTAGTACAATGTTATACACACGTTTATGTATATCTTTTACGGTTTTGGCAGCGTTTGCAATTTAATCACACGAGGTTGTAACTTATTAATAAAATATGTACTACATTACTTAACACGAAATTATTAAAATAAATAGGACAAGTGAGAAGCTAATATATATCATTTAAAAAAATAAAAGAAATCAATAAACAAAATCGGGCCACTAAGACCGGAGCAATGAGGAAACATATATCAGAAAACAAATATACACTTCGAATTAGTTACCTCCTTCTTTTCGGGAAGTCGGTCAAAAACGAGACGTAGCAACTGCTGTCTTAGGACGGCGAGCGAATTTGTGGCGTCTTGCCATCAGGTCAACGTTCTGCTCGTCTCGACACTTTAATACATATAAAAAAAAGTGAGTTCCAGTGATATCAAAAGGTTAAAGAAAACACTGGTAAGTGTCTCTAGCTTAAAAACATTTTATTGTTGAATTATGATGTTGTGTTATTTTCAATCTATTTGACGTAGCAAAAAATGTCTTTAACCTACGTTACAATATTTTCAACAAATGACTTTCTAAAATTTTCCTTATTCAAAACGTGATCTATCATTTCAGAGGCTACAACTAGTTTTTTAATTTTTATATGTTCGTTACAATGCTTCTATAATTTTACAAAAGTATTTATTCCGATTGCTGATTACTCAATACCAAATTTATATTGTATTGTGATTTGCGTTGTTAATTTTGTTATTTTCATTTTGCGGTGCATTTGCTTGCTAATTTATTAATTTTATAATCTTAGGTAACTCTTTAAACAATAATTTTATTTAATTAGTGGTTATTTCATATAATATAACTGATACTTTTTTATTTAGGTTAAAGCGATCACTATACACATGAATTCTTTCTACAGACTTCTACCAGAAATAAAGACATAACCCAAAAATAAAGGCCATTTTTGGGTTATGCCTGTATCCAATTTTGTTCTAAAAACCATCGCATTTATTTCATTTATTTTAATCTTTATATATCTTTCTATATTTTCCTAATATTAACAAAAGTACTTAAATTGTGTGGGAACGGGAACATTGTAATTTGTTTGCACTCTGTAAACCGGAGGGAGAGAGTCAACTACTTTTCAAACTTAATAATTATTAAAAGATAAGGAAGCAAAGTAAAAATGGATCCTTTGCATAATTTTTGGTAGATAAATTAAAAAAACCATATTTTTTAACACGACCTTTAGCCTATTTAGTTAGTTTCAACTAGCATTTGCAATGTAAGCGGATCAGAACACGTTTTTGTCAATTTGCCTGCCAATTACTGTCATTGCTTTTTAAACGCCTGATACGCTTAAAGATATCGATTCTATTTATATTCCTTCTGGGAAACTTTAAGCTTGCATAAATACTATCAGTGAGATACTAATGAGATTTGAAAATACCTTCGTGTGCTTTTTAAAAATTGCAAAAATAGGCACTGCGAGAATAATTAATTAGATTATTTAAATATGTATATGTCTTTTAATTACATGTATTATTGATTTTCATCACCATTACTTTTTAAAATTACGGAATCTGCGAATGAGTTAAAACTGGAAAAATCCGTAAAGCCTTTCATGAGATCAGATATAGTCCTTAATGCAAGAAAATATTAATCTGAGCTTGTTTATTTCCTTTATATATGATGACTTTTAATACGTTGCAATTTTTTTACACAAAGCGGTTCAGTTTCCATCAGGTAAACATGTATTCTCATCACTGTATGAAATCTCCTCATATCTCTATGAAAAGGAGAAGGCGGCGTAAATAGAATACTGTCCGAATTTTTCCTAAATTTTTCGCGAAATATATTTAAAGTTTATGGCTTGCATAATTCATGTTAATAACCATTATTTATTATGTTCATTATTGCTTTATTCAAAAAAGGAATACGTAATTATTTTACTATTAACGTTCTTGACGTAGAAAATATATGAATTTTTCGGCTTCTTCGAACGCATTAAGGGATTTTTTAATTTAGTCCAAAACACTAAAGTAGAATTGATGTTTAACACTTCCTTATATTTCATTGACAAAAATGTTACCACCGGTTCAGAACAGGATAACCCTGACCTGAGAAGCGCCGCCGAAAGAAATTTAGCCCATTTCTTGTCATGTGTTATTATTTTAAACTTATTTGCTTCATTATTAACTTTTAAGTCATTAATGAAGAAGATAATAAGATGTATGTGCGGTGTATGAGCCTGCTGAGGCAAAACTTTTGCAGTAACTTTAAAGCCCAACTTAACACGGTGGTTCCCGTAATAAAATCTTGTAACACCGTATGAAATTTTACAGCATATACAACATAACTTGTATAGTCTGAAATTACTTACGGGTGGTAACTCCTTAGCATAAAACGTCAACTGAGATTGTACGACTGTATTTCTCGGCATCACAATAGATTTTAAACTACAATAGGACCCTTATAATAATAGGCTGGCGAGTAAACTTAACTCAGCGCCTTACGCAGACAAAAAAATGACACAACTCATCGATGTTGAGCAGCTGGTTTGGTATGCTTTAGTTAATTTCACAGTATAATATCATATAGCACCCTACTGTGGGAAAATGCGGCTGATATAAATACTATTTTCGAAAGTCAGAAGAGAGCGATTCAAGCGGTATATAACCTGGGCCCCAAAGAATCGCTGAGAAATATATTTACTAAAATCATGACTGTTTTTTTTTTCAAAACATATTTAAAATTATGATGGATGTTCATGAAAATAAAAATGAATTTGTAAACATAGTGATACACACAATATAAATACTAGGAATAAGCATAATTTTAATCTTCTAAAAACAAGATTCCGAATAAAATGAAATGGAATAAAATCATGTGACATACATTTACATAAAAGTCCCAAAATACTTAGTTATTATCTGTGAATAAATTCTAATGAGTTTAAAAGGAAAGTTTGTGTTTAAAAGGATATTATTGCAGTAATAACTACTTGATAACGAACGGTTCGCTTCAGGCTATTTAAACTGTTAAAATATGACGTCCTATTTATTAATTTTGTAAAATTTATTGTAAAAAAGAAAAAACAAACAGTTCAACTGACTCCCTTATGCCGGTTCTCCGAAGCTCAGAGGCTTCAATTTCCGAACCAGTTATTTACTTGACAATCAATAAGAAAGCGTGATGCTTATATATTGAATGAAGATATTTGACTTTGACTAATTTAGCTACAATAATAAATAGTTGAGACTAAATCCGCCCAAGGCTTTAATCTATACAAATAATGAGATGATGATGATGAGATATTTTGGATAGGTCGGAGTACAGACTAAAATAATTAATTAAAATTAAGATCTGGAAACCCCGCTTCAGCACTGGCAACAAGACGCATGACTTCAGTCTACCCCGTGACCACAGCGGCTGGAAAGTGTTCGAAACGTCGAGAATTTAAAAATTTAAAATAAACGCGAATAAAGTCCGTAAAGTTTACATTACATTATTAAATAAAATGCATTTAATAATGTATAATATTCGCGTAAACAATAGAAATAATTATAATAATTACGTTAATATTAATTTTCATAATGCCTTTTAAGTGCTTTTAAAAAGTGACAATAATAGAAACATTAACATGCGTAATTACTTGATAACAAGCTGTCATTTTAGTTTATACTGAACAGATTTCTTTTTACGTAAATCGTCAATAATATTGTGACTTTCTTAAAATAGTTACAAAAACCAATACAACTCATTGTTAAAAACCAAATAAATTTTCTAGTATTTTTATTCATGTTTTGTTCTTAAATATGAATCCTCTGAAGTTTAAAATATAATGTACTTATAAAATCCACATTGAGGTTTTTTGTAAAATTTTGTACTAAGACAAATAATATATATTAAAAAGTAGATTAGTACTGACGTTTCAAACTTCTCAGGGCCCGTTATTTAATTGTTAAAATTATAAAGAAAATAAAAAACTTGAATATTATTTTTTTCCTTGTTATTTATTTCGATATACCCCTTGCCTTACTAATAAGTTTGACAAAATAATATTGTTGAAAAAATGTGATAAAGGCCCTATGATATGGGCGCTTTCTTTACGAGCCGAAGTATTCCTCTCTATCTTCCACTGAAAAACTACATGCGGTCACTTTTCAACATCGGGTGATCATGCTATCGATTATCGATAAGCGATAAAAGGATACATACATATTGTTTGTTCCGGATATCAGGTACCTTAGTAGTTTACATAGGACGTCAATGCCTCTAAAAATTCTAAAATGAAAATGAAACGAAATGAAAATTTAATAATTAAGGGAATGTTCTTTACGCTTTTTGATTGTAGAAGTCGAATGTCAGTTGCTCTGTGTAAAAACTATTATTTCGGTCACTTTTGTTTGATTCGAAGCCAAAAATATGATATTTTGAGGTGTTTCTGTGAGGTATATCAAAAGTTTACTTAACATTCTAAATATTTTAAACCTACGACTGGAAAATAAATAATGAAAGCGAAATCATTGCAGTAATATTCAGAATAATTAAATAAAAGTATCCAACTATTTTAATAAGTAACGTTCTCGAGACACTGTTTGTTTCTAATTTACTTATTAAAATGAATAACTTTAATCGAATTTTAACGACGCAACGCAAAAACAAAAGTAATTTCTAATTCTCTTAGAGCGGAGAAATTTGTTGGACGGAAAATGCTTATTACTTTCAAGACAGCACAGTCCGGAATTGTTAATGATGATTGTTTTTATGTTTTCTTGCCTTTATCTGTTATGGGCGTTAACAACAAGATTTAATTTATATTGAAATTTAATTTTAATTCCTTTTTTATGTCAAATATTATAAATTTTCATCAAACATTTAAATATAATATTCAATGTATTCTGTCCAGTAAAACATATTAACTTGTAAATTATTACTAATATTATAAGAAAAATACGTTGCGCTCTAGTGGCTTTTCCGTGGCGCATTATTTATCTTTCAGGATTAAATTTTTTACTACAAATGTTAATTTTTAATAAGCAGTATCAAGTATAAACTTAAGGTACTTTTTTATTAAACTTGGTTTGAGAGCGGCATCTACACGCCAAAAATCATTTCGATCGTTGCACTTTAACGTAACATGTTACAATTTATATATACGTTAAGTGACCAGGCAGACTTCGTACTACCTCAAACGATAAAAAAAAAATTCTAAACTTTTGTATAACGTTTATCAATCTATGTAAAAAAAAATCTGATAGATAGTTATCATCTGTAATACATCTAAAACTGTAGTTAGGTCAAACAAAGTTTATTTTTCACCTCTTAAAACAAATAGCATTTAAGAAGCTGCACCACGTTCTCGCGTCACCGCAGGTTTTGAAAACGAAAGTTTTCAATCAATATGAAATGGGCCAAAACGTGGCCTTTTTGTGTAGGACTGGTCCACAACTTTACCGTTGCTTAACGCACTATGAACCGCATCCAGTGTATGCTCTCAGTTTCTTTGTCGGAAAAAAATCGAGGATTAATTTGGCAACGACATAAAGACACCAACATAGCGCAAAGGGTTAGCTCGTTGCCACAGTTACGTGGTCAATAGAACCGATGATCGATGAGCCGATAAGGTTCTGCAGTAAAGGCCGCGTACGGGAAAACGGAGCGTTAGTCGACCACCAACCAGGTAGGATACCGGTCACCGTACAGTATGTGGTTCTAGTTGGCAGCGAGTAGCAAGGGATCGGCCGTCTTGACGTTCATAGAAAAATGCTTATGTCCAGTAGGGGCGAATATAAGGATGATGATTGATGAAAATGAAGAACAAATATGTTGTAAGGAAAATTTTTTTATATTTATTTACCTTTTAAACTTTTCCGGACCGCCTTTAATATCTCAAAACAAAAATTAGTCAAATCGGTGTAGCCGTTTAGGAATTTTAGCGAGACTAATGACCAGTAATTGATTTTTATATAATATATATATAAGATGATACAAAAGATATTACCGTTAATTAAAAAGAATGTTATATAGCAAAGAGAATTTGTGAATGCTCCCGTTCTACTTAGGTAAGTTAGATAAAAAATACTCACCTAGAACTTTTTCCTTTCATATTCAAGTTTCTACATCTTATGAACTGTTCTACATAAAAGCTGTACATTCCTCGATAAATTTTAAGCAAGACCATAAGTGACTGTAATGAAATTTTTTTCAAATATATTAAAAAACAGTTTTATCAAATTATTTTATTTCTGGAAAAATGTTAAAGTTAAGGAAAATTATATTAATATTATAAATACTTAATGCAAAAAGCAAAAAATATAATATGCTGGTTGTCAAGCATAGCAAGACTAAACAAACGATATATATGCAAAATATGCAGTTAGACGTTACTTGTTGTTAGGTTACAGTTGTTGTAATGCTCGCAGTGTTAAAATCTGCGTTACGATATGCATATAGATGGACACACGGAAATTTAATTTATCTAATGAAAAACTAATTTTAGGAATTCCCTCGGATACTTTGATGGCACGTACGTCAAGCTCCGATTTACTTTTAGTAATTAGATCTATCTTATAACTTACAATGTTTAGTATATATTTAGAATTAAACATATTTACTATTTATTTAGTCAACTAATATTAACTTTACCAGGTTATTTAAAAATACAAATTATTTATAAATATATTTTTTAAATTCAAAATAAAGTGTTTGCGTTTATAAAAAAACTATTTCTTACTACTTTAATTAAAAAGTAGGATCAGATAAAATCATTGGTATACATTTAAATGTGAAATTCAATGGGGACTGCTAATTTGTAATATGTTCCTTTCCTAATTAGGCCTAATTATTGCAAGCGAATCTTAACCGTGTTTGAGCTTTTTTTAGGGTTCGTGAAAGTAGTAAATTTTTTAAGGTCTCTTAACTTTTATAGAAATATTACAAAATCGGTGATTAGATATTTAACTGTAAAAGGTTATTTTAGGATAGTTGTATTTATTACATGCGCATAATGGCGCCTCCATGTCATAATTTGGGAACTTATGTATGTAATAATCCTGATTGCGTGTGTGTTGTTCTGAGCTAATAGCGTGTAATTACTATCTGTCTTTCTGCAACACATAATATGTTTCTGCAACAAAAGAACTTAACAAAAACTTTTTAAACATCTTTTACCTCGCTTACAAAGTTTTACTTCTTTCACGTGTTATTTTTGTCTAACCTCAGAAATATAAATTGCTTAGTTTGGTTGATTCCGGGTAGCCTGTTATTTTAAAATATTGTCATGTTCATTAAGTTAGACCCCCTACCTGTGCAACTCCAACTACCCGATGCTGCCTTTTAGCCGTCGGCTGTAGGAAGAGGATATTGTAATTATGTAACAAAATAATGGGGACTCTAACAAGTGGTGCAATAGATATAAGCGCTGCAGGAAAAGTAGGTCGATGGCGTTTGTAGGGTCGCAGAAGATTGCGAAAACATTCATAAAACTGTATGCCATTAAGCTCGATCAGAGAGGTCATTTGAGTCGATGTTAATCCGACATAACTGGTTCTTGCCTCCATGATACACATTTATACATACACATTTTATGGTATCAAACCTTGGATATACCTTGCGTATAAATTGGTTCCAATTTTAAAGAGCATCTTTCAGAGTACAAAAAAGTCCTTGATTTGTAGAAAAACCGTCAAAATAGAATTTAATTAAATTAAAAAATTTACTTTGTATTCAAGTGTATAAATATCTTCCTTAATCGAAGAAGATGACCTTTTTTTCAAATGAAGGATGCAAACGGGTAAGTGGCTCTACTGATGGTGAGTAATTACCATTGCTTATGGACATTTGTACTGTCAGAGGATCTTTAACAGATCTTATTAAATATTTACAGTTATTTTTTACTGCAACTGTTTATATACACTATGTTAGGGAAGTTTAATTACTAATATCGCAAATATTTTCTATTAAAATGCTCCTAGTGTAGGAGGAGAATTAGATAGCTACAAGTACGTAGCTGAATAGTGAACTAGATGTGTTCGACGTTGTTATTTTCGACTACATTAATTATTGATTACAAAAAATTAGTAACTAATGAACGTAGCTGTTATTAATAGCGCATTTAATTGAACTAGCATGTTATGAATTTTATAATTAAATGAATCCACAATGTAATTCACATCCAGGTATTATTGATGGATTAAATAATCGCTGTGTGTTTGATATATTAAACGCTGACGTAAATTTAATAAATTTAATCAACATTATATACACTCAACAATAACGATTTACTATTTTAACATAATTGTATCAAATAAATAAGGCGAAATCATTAAATAACTTTGATAGTATACGCTTCAAATAATGAAGATATAATATTGATTTACAAACGTATAAGTGAAAGAAACCATTGCCAAACATTTATCATACTCGTATCTTTTGTTCTCTCCCTTAATCTAAAAAATTGCATCATACTCCGTTAAATTTTTCACATTCTTTGCGGTTCTCATGCTGACTTATTGCTTCCATCACTCTTATAGGATAAAATAAAGGAAACAGTTTTTTATAAACGCAAACATTTTATTTTGAATTAAAAAAATATTTGTATAATTGATTTGTATTTTTAAATAAACTGGTAAAGTTAATATTAGTTGACTAAATAAATTTGTTAGCTTTAGCAAATTGAAAAGCAATATTCTGTAATGAATTTGGTGTTACACCATAAAACGACTTACAGCAATCAAGTAAGTATTGTTCTAGTTGATCATCTTGTTCCTTATTAAATACGGTGTACCGACCCTTTTTGGTGTCCTAAATTCGATTTGGAGAGAGATTCATCAAATGCCGTGTTTTCAAAACTGTCTTTAAATTTATCACTATCTATAGGACAAACTCCAGCTACTCTAAATACATTGATAGCCTTGCTTATGTTAGCTGTTTTGTTGTACGCCTTGTAAAAATTTCTCCTCCCTCGTATTGGGTTATTCGTTTGCCAGGATTGTTGACCATGAAAGCTCTGCATTTTTATTGTGATGCCATCTTCAGTGAAATAGATATTGTAAGATAGAATGAACTGAATGTTACATTTACAAGAGACATGGGTGCCAGGATAGAACTTGCAAGTAGTGTTCTCGAAAAGTTCGTATGCCCCCAGGCTGTTATAGGCTTTCGTGGTTATCCAGTATTAATAATACTGGATCTTCTTGTAGGTTTCATAAAAGAAATAAACGTCGCAACATGTCAAGAAATATGGCCTCATTTATCCAGCCGGAAACAGAAACTGTAGCAACCATATCGCTATTGCAGCCTTTCATCAACAATTCTGTCATTCTTTTTCTTTTAAATATAAACATGGAAGGTACATAAATGCCACTTGCACTGACAGCACAAACTACTGTTGTCGTAACACGACGTTATCCGCTTTCGTTTTAGCTATTTGTGGCCAAAATCTTGTAATTTTTTTGTACTGTGCTAACGCCTGTCTGATCAATATTAAAAATTCGATGACCAGGTATATTGTGCTTCATTTGTATTGTTTTTAGGTGATCAAAATACATATTCACTTCGGTGACATTAAAAGCAGTAACAAGCTCTCCTGGGGGAGACTACTATTAGTAAGAACTTGGAATAAGAGAAACATTGGCCAATAATTTAATGAGCAGTTGAATAATAATGGACCAAGGTGTAAACCTGGTGGTACTAATAAGGATGTCAAATAAGGTTTCAAGTTATAACTACTGACTTCGACTATTGAATACGTTTTATCTAACTAACATTTGAACCAATGTTCCTAATTTACAATTAATTTGGTCTAATTTGTCAAAAGCTTTGCTAAACTTAAAGCATCAAGAACTTTTTATTAAATGTAAATTAATAATAGTCAAAATAATTTAAAATATTCGTGTACAACGACAAAAATCATTATAAGAACTCGCCAATAATTCTATTTACATAGATTATAAAGATACTAACAATAATAATTAGCTTCGGCCGATTGGTTTCCCCTGCCGAAGGCTTTCGTCTGGCTGGGATATATTGATTATCACTTTTAATTCTTATTATTTGTAAATGTGTAAAAGTTTTTTTTTTTTTTTATAAGTATCTGCCTAAGCAAGACGAGAAATTTCAATAAAAACTGCATAACAATAAAAATATTTCAGAACTAATAACACGACATCATCTTGTGCCAAACTAAGCAAGGCTTGTACTATAAAAACTAGATAACACCTTTTAAAATTTACCTTGCATTCTGGCTTGAAGTTTTTAAGCTTTAAAGATCATCAGAAAAGAGGTCACATTGCTCAAATAAGCATATGCAAAGCTATGCAGACTTGAGAACTTAGGTTTTTCGTAAAACGGACTGATAATATTCTCAAAGACATACTTGACTTCTTGTTACGGCTGCACGTTAAAACAGCAACATTTAGAGAAAAAAATTTGCCATAAAAGTCAACACAATTTCAAGTCTTGCCAATCCCTAAGCCTTTTAACGGCAAAAATATATGTCAATGTGTTAAGTGCTAGATCCGATGATTGACTATTTCAAATGGGGATGGATTTTTCGAATAGTGTAAGTTAAATTGTGTAATAAAGTTACTTTAACTAGATCTTATTAAATATTTACAGTTATTTTTTACGAACGTTTATATAACACTATGTTAGGGAAGTTTAATTACAATATCAAAATTTTCTATTAAATGCACCTAGTGTGGAGGAGAATTAGATAGCTACAAGTACGTACGAATGTGAACTAGATGTGTTCGACGTTTTTTTTCGACACTTATTGATTACAAAAATTAGTAACTCATGAACGTAGCTGTTATTAACAATTTAATTCACTACATGTTATGAATTTTATAATTTAATGAATCCACAATGTAATTCACATCCAGGATTATTGATGGATTAAATATCGCAATATATTAGATATATAAACGCTGACGGGTAAATTTAATAAATTTAAACAACATTTTATACTCTTTCAACTACATAAAGATTTACTATTTTAACAAAATAGTACCATGACGCTAAAGCAAAATTTGAATTATAATAGGCGAAATCATTAATTAACTTTGATAATGATACCTTCAAATAATCGAATGTTGATTTAAAACGTATAATGAAAAACCATTTAAACATTTATCATCAACTCGTATCTTTTTTCTTTCTATCTAAAAATTGCATATACTCCATTATAATTTTTCTACATTCTTTGAGAAGCTCATGCAACTTTATTCCGACTTCATCACTCTTTATAAATTAAATAAAACAGTTTTTTATAAACGCAAACATTTTATTTTGAATTAAAAAAATATATGTATAATTGATTTGTATTTTTAAATAAACTGGTAAAGTTAATATTAGTTGACTAAATAAATTTGTTAGCTTTAGCAAATTGAAAAGCAATATTCTGTAATGAATTTGGTGTTACACCATAAAACGACTTACAGCAATCAAGTAAGTATTGTTCTAGTTGATCATCTTGTTCCTTATTAAATACGGTGTACCGACCCTTTTTGGTGTCCTAAATTCGATTTGGAGAGAGATTCATCAAATGCCGTTTTTTCAAAACTGTCTTTAAATTTATCACTATCTATAGGATAAACTCCAGCTACTCTAAATACATTGATAGCCTTGCTTATGTTAGCTATTTTGTTGTACGCCCTTGTAAAAATTTCTCCTCCCTCGTATTGGGTTATTCGTTTGCCAGAATTCTTGACCATGTAAAGCTCGCATTCTTTATTGTATGCCATCTTCAGTGAAATGAATATTGTAAGATAGAATGAACTGAATGTTGCATTTTACAAGAGACATGGGGTGCCAAGGATAGAACTTGCAAGTAGTGTTCTCGGAAAAGTTCGTATGCTCCCAGGCTGTTATGGCTTTCGTGGTTATCCAGTATTAATAATACTGGATCTTCTTTGGTAGGTTTTATAAAAGAAATAAAACGTCGCAAATAGTCAAGAAATATGGCCTCATTTATCCAGCCGGAAACAGAAACTGTAGCAACCATATCGCTATTGCAGCCTTTCATCAACAATTCTGTCATTCTTTTTCTTTTAAATATAAACATGGAAGGTACATAAATGCCACTTGCACTGACAGCACAAACTACTGTTGTCGTAACACGACGTTATCCGCTTTCGTTTTAGCTATTTGTGGCCAAAATCTTGTAATTTTTTTGCCTGTCTCATCAATACTAAAATTCGATGACCAGGTATATTGTGCTTCATTTGAATTGTTTTTAGGTGATCAAAAAACATATTCACTTCGGTGACATTAAAAGCAGTAACAAGCTTTCCTAGGTTGAGGCTACTATTGGAAAGAACTTGGAATAAGAGAAACATTGGCCAATCGTTTAATGAGCAGTTGAATAATAATGGACCAAGGTGTAAACCTGTACCACCAGGTTTACACCTTGGTCCATTATTATTCTTGAGGATGTCAAATAAGGTTTAAATTTATAACTACTGACTTCGACTCTTGAATACGTTTTTTCTAACTAACATTTGAACCAATGTTCCTAATTTACAATGAATTTGGTCTAATTTGTCAAAACCTTTGCTAAAGTTAAAGCATCAAGAACTTTTTATTAAATATAAATTAATAATAGTCAAGATAATTAAAAATATTCGTGTACAACGACAAAAATCATAATAAGAACTCGTCAATAAGAGGCAGCTATTAATTGTGATCATGTAGACACTATGGTACAAAAATTTCAAAATATAATTCTAGAACGTTTCAATTTACATGCTCCAATTCGATCATTCCGTTTAAAAAAAAGATCTGGTCCGTGGATCACGTGTACGATTAAAGATATGAGGAATCTGCGCGACAAGGCTTACGTTAAGAGTAAAATGAGCAAACTGGAAAGTCATAAAAAATACTACTAGGATTTGAAAAATATTGTTAATGCTGCAATACGTGCGAAAAATTGCATATTTTAATCATCGCATAAATTCCTGTAAAAATTCTATGTTCTATGGAAAAACATTAAAGAAAACATTGTTAATTTTAAAAGAACTCTACCGACAATTCTATAGATCCAAAATATTCGCCTAATATTCTACATAAACACTTTATTCAACTACCTGATGGCGTGATAAAATTATAAGTTTGTCTACTTTCACTCGATATGAATTCGACAGATTCAGGCCCTTTACTTTTAATCTTCATGTCGTCGACGAAGTAACGGTCTTAAAAATAATAAAATCGTTTAAAAGTAATGACAAGGAGACGATGGTATTACACTAAACATGATATTGCTTGACTTTACCGCGAACCCTTACAGTGATTACCAAAATAATTAACGAGTCAATCCTAAAGGCGTTGTTCCTTCGCAGTGGAAAGTGGCCTCCATTAGACCTGTTCCCAAAGCCTAATGCAAGTGACATTAAGACTTTCGCCCAATAAGTATTTTGCCGTTTTTGGCAAAAATTCTAGAAAAAGTTGTTTGCTCACAAATGTCTGATTACCTAGAAGAAAACAAAATATTGCCAGTAAAACAATCAGGCTTTAGAAAATGTCATAGCACTGCCACCGCACTGATAGATGTGGTAGACGATATAATTACAGCACAAGATATTGGTAAAGGCACATTATTAGTCTTACTTGACTTTTCTCGTGCGTTCGACACGATTAACTTAGATTTACTCTTATCTAAATTATCGTACTACGGTTTTGAGCATGCTACTCTCAAGTGGTTCGAGAGTTATTTAACAAACCGTAGCAATATGTTAGTTGATAAGAAAAATGGGGCTACTGAGTTATCTTCTACTACTCCGGTAAATAGAGGAGTTCCGCAAGGCTCTATATTGGGGCCGCTGCTCTTCATTCTCTATATGCTGATCTTGTCAAAGTATCAAATTCTCCAAATTCCACATGTACGCTGACGATATTCAATTGTACGTATCCTTAAATCCAAACGATATAAATGAAGCCGTAAGAAATATTAACGGAGATTTGGGTCGAATTTATACTTGGTGCAACCAAAACAATTTGATCCTAAATCCCACTAAATCAAAGTTTATAGTTTTAGGAACGCCTACGCAAATAAATAAAATTACAAGCATATACTTCCTATATCTATCAATGGATGCATACTGAAAGAGTACTAGAGCTCGCAATTTGGGTGTTTTAATTGATGAAAAATTGAGATTCGAGGACATATTACAGAAATAATGCGCAATTGTTTCAACAGGCTAAAAGTATTATACCGTATTCGTGAGTACCTCACAGTGGATATGCGCATTCGGCTATATGAAACACTTGTACTTTCAAAACTGTTATACGCGGACTCTGTATTTGGTCAATGTTTGTTTAGACGGAACCAAAAACTCATACAAAGAATTCGAAACGAATGTCCTCGGTTCTGTTTTCCCATTCCAAAACGTTCACATGTGACTCCGTTTTTAAACCGACGCGATCTACTACATATGTCCTCTCGAAGAACACTTCACATTGCGACTTTACTTTTGGTATTTTTGAATAAAAAAACCAGCATATTTATACGATAAGTTACAGTTTTCTCTGCGACCGGTTAGGAAGGCACCTCGACTAGCTTATCCACAGTCCCGTACATTTGCTTTTCGAGGTAGTTTCGTTACGCAAGCCTCTAAGTGCTGGAATGATCTCCCACCTCTATAAGAAGCTCTGAATCTTTTAACACATTTAAGTTAAAATTGAAAGCGCATTTACTTTTAATACACAAATCCGGCACTTAAAATCCTTGTCCATAAAGGCCGATACGATCATTCCAAAGTTACAAAAACGCTGCACAAGTTTTTCTTTAAAACAGCAGCTACTTAAGATGTTTCTTGATATTTGTGTTTTTTTTTGATGTTGTTGTTTTATTACTATTTATTATTTGTATTGATGTAAAATTTTGTTATTTCAAATATCGCCATCTATCTAACGTTTATCAGGTTACTGAAAACTAGCAATCTGAAGCTTAAAAACTTCGTGATGTTACGCTGAGTGGACACCTTTTTGGTATGTATGAACTATGTACCAAATAAACCTTTTTCTTTCTTTCTTCTTTCTATATCCCAGCCAGACGAAAGCCTTCAGCAGGAGAAACCAATCGGCCGAAGCTAATTATTATTGTTAGTATCTTTATCATCTATGTAAATTGAATTATTGACGAGTTCTTATTATGATTTTTGTCGTTGTACACGAATATTTTAAATTATTTTGACTATTATTAATTTATATTTAATAAAAAGTTCTTGATGCTTTTAACTTGCAAAGCTTTTGACAAATTAGACCAAATTCATTGTAAATAAGGAACATTGGTTCAAATGTTAGTTAGAAAAAACGTATTCAAGAGAAAAGTCAGTAGTTATAAATTGAAACCTTATTCAACTGCTCATTAAACGATTGGCCAATGTTTCTCTTATTCCAAGTTCTTTCCAATAGTAGCCTCAACCTAGGAAAGCTTGTTACTGCTTTTAATGTCACCGAAGTGAATATGTTTTTTGATCACCTAAAAACAATTCAAATGAAGCACAATATACCTGGTCATCGAATTTTAGTATTGATGAGACAGGCAAAAAAATTACAAGATTTTGGCCACAAATAGCTAAAACGAAAGCGGTGAATGTGGTGTTGCGACAGCAGTAAATTGTGCTGTCAGTGCCAGTGGCATTTATGTACCTCCCATTTATATTTAAAGCACACGCCCATACCACTAGGCTACGGAGGCGCCATTAGAGGTACCATGTTCATGTAATACTATCCCCGTGGTAGGAATCGATTTCGCACCCTCTGGCGAAGTGACCTTATCGTTGCGTAAGGTCACTTACCACTGGGCCAAGCGGCTCGTTATTATGATACATAATAGTTCCTGTAGAATAGACGCTATTGATTGTTTTATATTTTGATTTTACATTTTAAAACTATTTGTTACAATTCTAAATATAAATATCATATTATAAAAATATATTAAAATAATTATTAAATTAGTATTAAAGAACATAATTATACAATATGTGGCTTAAACTTAGTAAAACGTATCGAATTTATTTATATTATTCAAAATAAACATGATTAAATGCATTTTATTATAGTTTTTAATATTTTAATTTAAATAAAAGTAATCTAGAACCAGAAAGGTTTGAAAGAAACGAACTTTTTACAGGGGACTGGCTAGGGAAATACCATGGCAGTGCCCATTATACCAGTGCATTGTGCCTAGTGTATTCTGCTTTTCTAACAGACAAAGCTGCAGCAGGTTCAATATTATGGGTTCCGTAGCCAGAGTAATCAGTAGCTAAACTAGGCTTCGCTTCATTTAAAAACTATAAAAAGTCATGTCACTATACTTCCATATACGGAGAAAATTTTTATTTCTTGAAATCTTATAACTATATAATTGTATAAGGCTAATGGTAATATTTTTATAAATTACCTTTGTATTTAATTTCATCTATGACTTCACCTATGTCAATTAATTCGAGACGTTTCAAACACTTTCCAGCGGCCGTGGTCACGGGGCAGACTGAAATGTATAATAAACGCGATAAATTCCGTAAAGTCATTTTATTTAATAATGTTTAATATTCGCCTAAACAATAGAAATAATTACGATCGCTTTATTTATTTTTGTACTGATCACGTCGTTTAATTTTATTGCTAGTATCAACAATAGCCATGAGCCCATTTTGATTGTAAGCTGTTAATGTTAATGATGATTACCAGACAGTTTTAGAACTACGTTGATAATTATTGTGTGATATGCAAAAGTTTGACTTATTAACTATTGTGCAAGCCAGCGAATGCAATTTTCGTCACTGTCAAATTAAAATCTACTATGTGGATAAATAAAGTTTCCAGATATTACCCAAGAAGTTTTCCAGGAAAAAGTTTCAGGAAGCTTTTTTATTATTTCGTATAATCAAAAAATACCGGTTTTATGTGCCTGGTCTAGGGAACAGTAGATTCTATAATTTTCTACAATTCTAATATATAATATGTATGATATATTTTACCGCTGGATAGATTAAATGAGTTGATTGTATATGTGGTTGCGTATTTTTATAGATCATTGTAACAAGTATAATTATGTAGAACGTAGTTCAAGTTTATATTTTACGGTTTCAACTGCGTTTGCAATTTAATTGCACGTCGTTTTGATTTTTTCTGCTGTATTTTTTTTATTTTTCTAATATCTATCAAACTACTTATCACACATTTATTAAAAGATGAAACCTAAATACAGCTAATACCTCTCGTTGAAAAAAAGATTTTATTATATAAACGCAATATTTTGATGACATATTCAACGGCAGATATGATTGAAGGTACTGTAAATATTTGTTATTAATTATTTCATACGATAGTTGTTCTTACGCTTGCGACTAATGTAATCAAATTTTGGTCTTACTTTTTAATAACCATGCAAGTAAAATTTTGTTTTTGGTGGAAGTGTACCATATCAATTCAAATTATAACATTTTTCAATAGAAAAGTAACATTAAAAAATGTAATAATATTTTTCTAAAACCAAGTCTTTTGTATATAATTTTAAACAATATAAACAGAAGGAACATTATAATTAATCGTCTTTAGTCTGTCCACTTTTAATACCAATCCAAACGATTTTTATACCATTGCTTTTTTGATTGCATTCAGGTGTAACGGTAGAATCATCGAGGTCATTGTTTTTTTGCAAATGACTTTATCTTATAAAAACTGGTGGTCCTCTTGACTGATATTCTCTCTCCGTTTATCTTAAGCCCATAAAATGTTTAGTACAATGTAAAATAAGTAAATCCTAGCCGCAGCAACGCGTGGCAGGGTCTGATAGTATTAGATATAATTAACTTAGATTCCTATTGATAGTTGGATTTTTACTCATAACTTATGTTATCCATGCTACAATATTATAAATGCGAAAGTTACTCTGTCCATCCATCCAGTCCGTCTCTACTGTCTAAACTACTGAACCGATTAGGGATAAAATTTGTACATACTGAAAACAGATTTCGAGAGAGGACAAAGGCTAATAATTATTCCGATGAAAGTTTAAGTAGAAATCGGTCATTGTCATCAACTAAAAGCCATAAAACTTTGTGTCTAATGATAGGCACATACAATACTAACACCTTATTTATATTATATTATACAGAATATTTTGAATCACCCCCTGGACATTTCTTCTATTCCACGTGGACGAAGTCGCGAGTAACAGCTAGGTGACTATATGTAAAGAATATTTCGTCAATTACTTAATTTTAAAAAACAGCAATACAAAACAAATAAATAAAATTTCGATTTTTTATTGATATATTAATATAACTTTGATAGTTTTCTTTTTTGACCGCATAGAATGTGCGGAATTTGTTGTAATAATAAGGAAAGCTTTTTCCTGTGGAAACTAGATACCTGATAAATACATAGATTTACTTTTCTTTTGTATGAAAATACATATAATATTGATTAATTAAATTAATTGCCCCTTAGTGCGCAAACACATTAGATGAAAAAAAAAATGTGTTTAAAAAGAATATTGATATCTCAATTCTTTAAAGCAGAATTACCCAAGTTTTCAACTAATTACGATGACAAAATTTGACAAATTATTTAAAAGCGAGACTCATAAAGCCTTCAAGAAAGCAAAGCAAAGTTTGAAAATCAAAAAATATGATGAAAATATAATAAATTTACAATTATGCTGTTTAGTAACATTATTTCTCTTCTGCAATAAGAAATAAAAATAAAACTATGTTTTAAATAAAGCAGAGCAATTATTGTACGCAGCTACAATGCCGGCGTTTGAATAACTTAAATAGCGCAATCAAATGCGCTATTCATGACATTTACGGTCTTTGGTGGTCGCTTGTATCGCCTAATCGTCTTTTAAATAATAATTTTGCTTATTGTTACAATTAATAAATAATGAAGTCAAAACTGATGATAAATGATATGCTTAGACGACTATACATCTACATAACTCACAATCAAGCTGTCTTTCGTGATAAACTTCAGTAGGAGGATTCAAATACAAAGCATTTGCACTACTAGTAATGAAATTCCTTTATCCAGTTTGTTAATATACAGTTGTGTGCAGTAACGAGTCAAATTTTAGAAAAAAATTAATAAAATTATTTCTTGTCTGAATCTTCTGGTTGGTTACTTTTGGTCAGTCTCCATCATACAACTCACAACATTGATGTTATCTTCAATCGTTACCGTAGAATTCCGTCCCTGACGCAAGGCATCGTTGAGATTAGTTCATAAGGGGCTTTATCGTAAAAGACCACTCAAAGCCTATTATGATATTCATGTTTACTCAAGTAAGAGTTTTAAAAATCATTACATAATATTTTGCTCACGTTAATTTCCTACTAGCGTGACACAGTTAAATTTAAATTTACCGCCAAATCGTAATACATATAGGTACTCAAACATACTAGCAAAGAGTTCCGTTTTAAAAACTTTTACTTTTTTTTAATGTATACTTTAAAAGTGGCTAGTTCTAGAAAACTGATGCTGTCGCCCTCGCATATATATATATTTATATATGCGACGGCGAAACACGTCACATAATTTTTTTCATAACAAATTCGAAAATCAGTCGTATTACAGTACACCGAATTCGTAATTCTTTTACAAAATTTCCGTTTTCTATCATTATTGCTCGTCTTAAGTTGTTATACAATGACGTTAACCCTCTTTTAAAATATTATCCACGCTTGTATTTTTAATGTAAACATATTATATGGATAAAAACAATAACGTATTATAGAATTCCCTGTTATTCGACATATTTTACATCTGAAACCGTGTGTTTTGGTTGAACTTCTAAAAATAGATGCAACCTCTCGAAAATGTAGTTGTAAATAAGCGTCGTAGGTGATACCTCAAATCCAAATTAAAAATTCTATCAGTTAAATGCTCTTAGAAATACTAAGAGCATTTATCTGATAGAATTAACAATATCCTCTAAGTAACTAAAACAATACTATTAGTACTAGTAGTAACTTCTTTTTAATAAAGAAATTGTTTTCAATGTATCAAGTTATGTTCTTTACAAAAAAAATATGAGAATTGTTAGGGGCGCAGTTTCATTTTAAAAGAATAGCAAGAAAGGGGTCTATAACATCGTTATTAATAAAATTTTACTACGAACAGCTTTTCTCGAATGGTTGGGACACACGAAGTCAAATAAATGCGCTAGTCAGTGAACTTGTCTAATAGACCTTCTATTGCAACACAATTTTAAAAACCTATTATTTGAAATAGATTAAGAAGACAGAGAAAACACGATTTTGATTTAATTAATTACTGAGAGTTAAATTAATTAGACGTGAAGTAAGGTCCCTTTTTGCAGTGGGACCATCTGGAGTGGAGTAACACTCAAGGTCTCTCATTTCTACCAATGATAGTAGTGTAAAAAGTACTGCTAATGTTCGGTTTAAAGAGCATCGTAAGTCAAATATTTACGGATAAACGAAACTTAACATCCTATAAGTCTCTACGGGAGTCAGCGCGTTAGTAATACCTATTGTCAAGTGTACATGGGCGTCATGCCGCTTTCCGTTCAAAGTGGCCGACTGCTCGTCTGCCTGCGTATGTAATAAAACAAAAAAAAAATTAACTGTAAATTAATCCATATAATATAACAACATTATGTAATAATCTCTTTATCATAATTTCTTAGCAATGAATTTGAGTTTAAATTGTTAATTTAAATACAAAATTTTCTTAAAAATGAAAATGAAAATTTTATATACATAAATGGATAAAGATTTAAAATATATCAATTAGCGCTATAAAAATTACTATTTAGTTTCAAAGTTTTATTTGCTGAAGTCAGACGACAGTCAGGCCTATAATGGAAAGTGTCATCGACGACATCGGTAACACCAGGGCCAATGCGCTGCCAACGTGGACAGGATATTGCGTCTCGTTATACCTAGTACAGAGACGCTAGCTAAACGGAACACAGTAGTAGTTTTCTTTTTTATTGCTTGCGGCAGAATATAAGGCACTGCGTTGGTACCACCCAAACGGCCCTCTGTAATAAAGGGGACCTATCACCTGAAAGTTATATTTTCTGTATTCAATTTTGCTTCTATTATATAATACTAGGTGTAAGGTAACGCGCCTGCGTTAATTTTTTTATCAAATTGAAATGTATATTATTCAAATGGGACAAAACATCGACAATTTTCTAAAACGTTTATTTTTCGTTTAACTGTCACTGTTCAAATCCTTCAGTGTTTCTTTAAAATAACAAAACGTAATTTTTTTCGGTTGTTGCTGGCAAATTATTTCTCATGTTTTTTTTCAATTTTCTTTATTTCAATGCGTTTTGGCATACCATGAGATTCAAGTTATTTAAACAGCATGTCTTTTATACTATTCTAGGATGATTTTCTATAGAACAAACATAATAGCAGTTTGTTCCGAATTATTCATATATTCCAATGAACTAAAATTTAAACTTTATACTAATTTAACTTCTAAATTCAGTTAAAATCCTAACGAAATAGTTACTGCTTTGAAAACAAAAAATGTTCATCTTTGCATTGTCGAATGACTGACCACCGTTAAAACAAGAATAGCCCCTGCCCACACTCCTTTCAACCCCACTGACTCAATTCTGCTTCACCCACCCGCGTCCCAAACAGCTGGCCAGCGGGTCAGTGTCCTGCGAAGATAACAAAGTGTCGCTTGCGCAGCTCAAAATCATTTTCTTATTTTGTGTATGCCTTGAAACATAATATACGCTCTTTGGCATTTTATAGTAGGCCTAATCTTAGTGAGTACATTTTTATCGAGCATATTTTTAATCTATCCCTTTTGGTTGAGTCAGCGTTTGCAATTAAATCCCACGGGGTTGTGATATTTGACAAAGTAATTTTCTTGATTTCTTAGATATGTATTAAACTACTTATCGCAAAACTATAAAAAGGGCCTAAATGGCAGCTCATACATTTAAATAAAAATTAACTAAATTAAAAAAAACGTCGCTCCGAATATATATAAAAAAATACGCTCCGAATTGAGTACTTCTTTTAGGAAGTCTGTCATAAACAGACGCTCTGAGTTAAGTACTCCTTTATTTGGGAAGTGGATCAAAAATAAGTCACTGTATTTTTTCAATAACGACAAACGAGTGTTAATACTAAAGAATATCATTATTACCCTTTATTTAAAAAGAAATGTGTAAAAAGCAACCAACGACTAAATGTCCGCAAAGTTCTGCCCATTGTTTTTGATACTTTTTATGGATCACTTAATGTTACACATCCTCAATCGTCGCAACATTAAATGATCTTAACGTTTCAAGATACATTAATGTTAATGTTTCACGAAATTGTAATGCCTAGAAAATTCACTTTTCAAACACAATCGTTAACGAATCGCCCTCACGCCTATCTACGCAGGCTTGTTTCGAGTCCGTACAGAACTTTCGCGCGGTACGGACCTATCTCAATCTTCCTGCATGACTCCGACAATATCGCATACGCGTTTCTAGTTAGTTGGCGTGACAAGTGCCGCCCTTCTGTGTTTAATAAGTGTGTAGTAAGTGCTCGCAGGCAGGGTTCCGGCTTTCTGTAAGTAGATACATACACCACACAAAAAGCCCACGTGGCATTTAGCTTCTTAAATTAACATGTTTGCTGCATTCGGTGGTAGTTGGTACAACCTAGCGCTCCAAAGCGCATAGACCATAGATGTTGTTACATCGTTATAGAACTATAGATGTTGTTTTATTGAGCACACCTCCCACGCGGTGGGGAGGACTAGGATACTATAAACACCATGCCGGCGGGGTCGCCCCAATGGATAAGCCTTAACATGAACAGTATGGATCCCGCCCATATCACGACGACATCAACGCGTACTTCCGCGAAAACGACCCCGATGGTTGGGCAAGAGTTCCATACTTACGGTTTCACTACCGTCCGTTCTCAAGAAGGGCAAGAAACGCCTTGCAGTAGAGAGCGACCCGCGAGCGCGTAAATTCACTGCGCCCGTCCCCGGCCGCGACACTGGTAAAAAGCCAGCGGCTGAGACGCAAGGCACTCGGACACCTTGGAAGTTTTCATTGGTGAACGTAAGGCCAAGGCTCCACCCTGGTCGTGATTCACGACAAGGGATACTGGAGCTCGTGTTTTTCTTGGCTATCGAAAGCCAAAATCACCAAGTTTAGGTCGGCTAATACACGCATAGGCATCCGGGTCAACGTTTTTCACGGACGATTTTCGTGACCTTACCAAACACCTTCGCAAAAATAAAATCGCATTTCATACTTTCGCGTTGCCGGAGGACCGCCTCTTAGATAGGGTGCGCCGTATGCACCATCACAGGTTCAAATTCGAAATGGACCTTCTTATGGTCGACTTAGATCTTTCCCGGAAGGAAAATCCATATTTAATATTAATTCAATTTGTAAATTGACCGGCCTGCGGGTCGATACTCCCCTCAAGACTAGACTAGATCCCGACTGGAATTGCATTACGCCAAACACAAATGGCAATAAATTTCTGGAACTCGAGGAGCGACTCAACATAAATGTAATAGCTCCTGGGACCCCAACTAGATACTCAGACTCAGGCATAGGCGCTCCTAGCACTATAGACTTGCTATTAGTTAGAGACGTCTCGCTCGATGTCGTATAGATAGAGCACTCTGTGAGTTAGACTCTGACCACTTGCCGGTCTTATTCAAATTGGGCCAAGCGCTCGGTGCGTCCCTACGTCCAAAACCGTAACAAATTGGCAACGTCTTGAACGCAAACTCAAGGCTATGGACGCCCAACGTTGCTCTAACCTACCAGAGATTATTGATAGTGTAGAAAAAGCGTACCTTGCCATCGACAGTATCACAACCCATATCTCAGCAGCCATCCTCCGAAAGGACAGTCAAGGTTTCGGGTGACCGCAACTTTGGCTTGCCGTTCAGTATTCGATGCCTGATAAGAGAGAAAAATGCACTCAAGCGTGCGTTTATCACTATCCGTCCGAGTCAAACCGAATTCGCTTTAGGCAACTTTAGCTAGAGGTCGGGGTTATGATAGAGTTACATCGCAAAGGCTCATGGTTAGGTCTGACGGAAGACTTAGTGCCATCGCACACCTGCCTATTGGCAATTGGCTCGACGTATGAAGTCGGAACAAGCTAACCGGGGCTTATTAGCTTCGACGACTTCGAAAAGGCCGAATGCTTAGTCGATACGCTAGAAGATCAATGTACACCATCTCGCGTATGCGTCGACGCAGCCACCTATCGGAGGTGGACCGCCTAGTCGAACTTAAGGCTTTCTTACCACCAGAGGGCGATATTTTAAAGCTAGTGACCCGGAGGAGCCTGAAATTATTTAGGGTTTTGAACCCCGGTCGGCACCAGGCCCAGACCGTATCTAAAATAGAACGTTAAAATACTTGCAGGCCCTTTGTCTGTGTGTTGGTCAACATTTTCAACATTTTACTATCGACATGTACTTTTCCTAATGCCTGGAAAGAAGCCATTGTCTTCGATATTTCAAAAGCCGAACAAACCTTCTAATCTACCCACGAGTTATCGTCCAATAAGCTTGCTCAATTGCTTGGGCAAACTATATGAATGCATAATTCTCTTCCGGTTAAAACACCACGCCTTCTCCAATAACCTCATCCCTGACGAGCAATTCGGTTTTTATCCGAAGCACTCGTGTCCCGACCAAATCTATCGCCTGACGGAATTTATTCTGAACGGTCTTCGTCAATCCAAACCCTGTATCACAGGGACCATCTTCTTCGATGTCGCAAAAACATTTGACAAAGTCTGGCACAACGGCTGATTAACAAGCTGTACACTCTCAAAGAGCCAGACAGGCTGGTTTACATCATCCAAGCCTACTTGTCGAATCACTCTTTTCGATTTCGAGTCGAGGGCACCCTGTCCACAAGCCGTCCACTCAAGCGGGCGTCCCTCAAGAATCGGTCCTATCCCACCATTATTCACGCTCTACACAAGTGACATACCAAAGGCCGACGATGTGAATCTAGCACTATTTGCTGATGACACCGCCCTCTATTGTTCATCGTTAAGAGCAAATTATATCTTTAAAAGCTCCAGAACGCGAACAATCGTTTAGGTCATTGGTGTCGTAAATAGAGAATCGACGTAAACCCTGATAAAAGTGTAGCAATACACTTTCATCGGTCTAGATTACGTCGTAATTAACAATACAGGGTATTGTCCTCAACCCAGGCGTCAGGTAAGGTCGATATAATCGATTGCTTTTTAATGTGCCTTGGTTTTTAATAAGTTTAGTACTACAATTTGGTATTATGTCCTTTACAGTTTTATTAAAAGAAGATGAAAAGTATTCAACGATAGCTTTAATTTCATTGTATTGTAAAACAAAAAGGATTTTTCTGTATTTTAATCTATAGATAATTACATTTTTCCAAGCAATTGATTGAAAATTTTATAAATTGTCATTATATTTTTAGAATTGCTTTTTTATTTGTTTTTCGAAATAAGTGTACCAAAATTCTATTGAATTTATTCTAAAGCTTATTATACTCCAATCTTAATTTTAACATTAGTTAGATAATATTTCCTGAAAGTAAATAATTTATCTCAATTTTAAATATTTAGAACATTTTTATAAATCCATTGTGTAGGAAGAAAGCTCTAGTACAAAGAATTACATTTCCCTAAATACCCGTCACGGTACTTAAATAAAATAAATATCATTGAATATACCCGTCATTATCAATACGAGAAGAATCGTAAAAATAAAAGATAAATTTTAACAAAAAATGACTGTACTTTATAACTAAATTGAAGTTAGCGATCAAGACATCCGCTCATCAGCTCTCGTAATTCATCCTTATACTTGTCTATTAATTGCTAATAAATGTTTCGCAGAAAAGACCGAATTATTACAATCCCATTTTAATACCCTAACAAAATGGTGCGATGACGCAGGCCTGGTAATAAATGTGAAAAAGCAAAATTGCTACTAATTAAATCTTCCTACAGTAATGCAATATAATATGATAAGATAGTTTCTTTTCTCATAGTGACAATTAATTGCATTATATGAACAAGAACTTAGCCTGTCGTTGTCCGACACTTGAAAACGTTGAAGCGCATAAATATCTTAATGTGTTAATCGATAGCAAATACAACTGGTTTACATTATATATGTAATCCAGTTGTATTTGCACAGGTAAGTAATAAGTTGATTTTTCAAAATATATTTTATGTTTGGAAACTCGCTTAGTCTCGTATTCAATATGCACTTAACAATTATGTCCTACAGTCGAGTTCGACTTACGGTCGCCGATCTATACATTTTTATAAGAAGAGTTTATCATTTTTCAACGTAGCTCCAGAAAACCAAATTTATAAAAATATATAGCCTAGGAGCTTATTAAGGATAAACAATGGGGCAAGTTTTTTAGACGTATAAAGTTAAATAAGATTTATAATTATTGCATTCTACACTGTAATGTTTAGTAATTATTCAAGAGACTATCTTACAAATAAAAAAACATAAAAGTATAAAAAACGAATACGTATGTTTTTCCTTATAACATAAATTTACTTTTAACGAATTAATGGCCGTTTTATTCTTTGATGTTTATATATATATATAACGAGGCATCAGGTCCAACGGGATTTTCAGAAATAGTAAAGCCAGTCGGGCCGACGTTGTTATTTCTGTAACAGGGTCACTCATCAGCAAACAATGAAACTAAACAACTGATATTGAATTCTATAATAAAACAAATACACTGACAATTTGAATTGTAATAATTAAATACTTATCACAATTTTAAAATAAGAAGAAATTAGAAGATACTTGCAGAACAACCTGCCTCGCCGACAGCTCACACCACAATGTAATTTCACTCTTGTATATCTTATGTATTCAAAGTTAAGCTTCCAGACCTGTGTCTGTGTGAAGTTTCATCTATTACTGATTGGGGATTGCGAGAACCCTCACTTGGGACCAAACTTTAAAGAAATGGCCAAGCATCTAGGGTGCGTGGGTTGATTTTAAAGAAGTCATAAGGATCATCGACGTTCGGTACAGGACCGGAGGCGCTGATGTTCGGTCGACTATCTAATTGATTGTTGGTGGCGGTGAGAACCGCCCTGAACCATGGTGTACCTCGTGTACGCGGTAGTGTTGCCTCCTTGTGCCCTTGAGCGAGGTAGAACCTAAAGAGGTAGTGTGTGATATCCCTACTGTGAGTATCGTACCAGGACCCTTTGGGGTCCAGAATTCTAAGCCCCTTCTCCATCTGGTGGTCTAACAGTATATTACAGGGTTTCTACTAGAGGCATCTGGGTTTGATAATATTTTCTATCAGACGATCATTTTATGATGTAATCGACTTGCAATCGCTGTGCAAGTCGACATTTCTTCGTCCACTCTGCTCCAGTGGCACGTCTTAAGAATTTATTTTTCTCCGCCTGTAGTTATTCCTGGTGGGAGGATATATGGGCAAAAGATTGGCAAGCATATGCCATTATCGGCCGTATGCAAACTTTATATAATAAAAGTTTATAATTAAGAGGCAGTTTACTATTTGTGCTGGTAAGACAGAAGAGACGATTCGACACATAAGCGACTGTAATTTCACAACGAATCTAGCCCTTTTTATACCAAAGTGATGGTGTTTTTGAAGTTATAACACTTTCCTATTAACTATCATTAATTATTTCAATAAACATCTATTCTTGTTTAATTTACTTAGACTAATTCTTAAATAAATTATAACTCATAACAAAAATAAAAACTAATACTAAAGTTAAACTATTTTATTACAGTGTTTAATTAATTAATCAATCAAGCAATATCATGTGTTTCATCAAGTCATTTATACAAAGTTTTATCACAGAAATTCGTTAAATCTATAAATTCATTTATAAAGTTATTCACATTGTCTGAACATTTAATCGCAATATTAAACACTTTTAATATCTCGCGTTTTAACGAGTGTAAGAGGGTGATCGCAAATAAATAAACAAAATAAGTCAAACTTGATACAATACCATAGAACCAATTGTCCTTAACATTGATATTCTAATTTAGACTAATTACAATAATTAAATCGTATCAAGTTAACAGAATTTAACAATAAAGGTAACAGTTTGAACTACTTGCGCCGACTTGTATATTTTATATCTCCCAGAAGATATTTGGTTAATAGCGAATAGCATACTACAAGAAAACGCGGTAACTTTTTAGTATTACATAAAAAGTTTCAAACACAAACTGCGAGCATTGCGATTACATAGGACGGAGTTACATACAATGTGTGTACATTTATCATAACACCGCGAGGGGATGAGTTATTGGGCTCTTATCGTTGCTGATTTTACACGGGATTTCGTAGTATAATGAATGTTGCTTTATGCTGCGTTTTCCGTACAAAGAGAACAGTTACATATTCAGAGCAAAATTAGCAAGGCACTGCCAGTGACTACTGCATTTCAAGTTTATTGTTTGTATCGTATGGATTCTCATTTTTTTAAGTACATATAATGTTTTGTTTAAAGGTTTTCTGAAGTTATAAATGCTTTTTAAAAGGTGGAAAAAAGTAACTCAGCAATATAGAAATTAAACTTTACAAATGTGTAGTTATTCTTGTTAATTTTAGTTTCACGCCATTGAATTTTAGTGTATCATATGTTTTAAAAATGTCTTAAATATATAACTACAGATATGAAATGTATTCAGTAAATTAACTGTCATTTGCTTGTAATATTATGTTTATGTGTGTGTATTTTTCTAGAATATTTAAAATCTCTAAAAGAAAGAGCAGTAAGTATTAGCCGATAATTCTTTGTATTATTGAAGGAACTTTGAAAAAAAAATAATTTTCAAAGTAGACAATATTAAAAATTATACTTTAACATTTTGATTACTTTGTCACTTTGTTTATTAAAAATTTTGTTTATTAAACTTTAAATCACAACTATATAAATGAGGAAGCCTAAATCGAAACCATATTGTAATTTAGTAACAGTCTTATCTCCAACAACCATTTTAATTTTGCCTTACTTTAATTAATTGTAAAGATTGAATTGCATAAGTAACTAAACACGTAGGTAGGTACACAGGTAGTTCTGTACCACTAGGTACAGCCGTGTGATTGAGAAAGCGGAAGTCGTAGGTTTGAATCATGCGGGGACTCAACAAATTTTCATCATTGTTTCCAAGTAAGTCAGGGCAATTTGGGCCGATCACCCGATTATTTGAAAAGTGAGATGATCCATGCCTTGTATAGGTATTCAAAAAGTCGGTCTACCCACCAACCTGCATAGGACCAACGTGGTGGTAAACGGTCCAAAAATCCCCTAATGGAGGAGGCGTGCAGTAGGGAAGGCGTATGTCCAGCGGTAGACTAACACAGGGATGTAAAAGTCAGTATGCACTATGTCAATGTAGCAAATTTTTAGCAAAAGAAAAAAGGAATATAGCTCACGGAGTCAGTGCCTTTGTATCTAGTTGTGATATACGGGTAAAAAACCAATTCATTTCATTTAATTTAACTTTGAACAAGAAGGTCTTCAACTACATTACATGCAAGCCTGATTTTAAGACATTTCTAAATCAAGGAAGTGTTTCATTTTGGTAAAATAACGCTTTTATTCAAAATTTAAAAGAAAACTTTTAATTGCTTCCATAGCCAATAAGAAGTAAGTCTATACCATTAGAATATGGACTTGCTATTTTTTTAAACCTGAGGTCGTGATTCAACATCTTTTTAATGTTTCATAGTTGGGTCGGACATTGCGGGCAGATCATTCGATTGACTGTAAAATAATATGATCCATGCGTCGGATGGGATACTTTCAATCTGATAGTGGGATTGCTGCCTGTATTTGCGCTTATACTTTTACATAATAACATGTCATGCGTAGTTGGTTAATTTTTAATAATTTTTAATTATTAAAATTATTAAAATTAAAAATTGGAAGCAAAAGGTCGTGCCCACGACACTACGCAGCTCTCAGCGTTGCTCAGCCCAAGCTAGGCACTCCTCCAGCGCGTGCTTGGCCGTCTCCTCCGCATATACGCCACAGTGGTGGCCCTCCTCTGTATGCTCCCTGCCGGCCACGCGGCACAGGTACCTCCCGAAACAGCCATGTCCCGAGAGAACCTGAGCCGCGTGGAATGTTAGGGAGCCGTGTCCTCTCTTTCTAGCCACTTTACAACGGGGCATATGGCCTCCACTGTTCGACAGCCGGCGCTGGGGTGCTCCAGCCACAGCTCCTATTCCTGCAGCAAGGGAGCGCAATTTGTCTCTGCGCTCCCTTATTTCTTCTAGGGCTGGCCTGCTGCTCCGAGAAGACTGAGGCGAAGATTTCTGCATCAAGTACCCAGGGCAAGGAGCCAGCCAACAGGCACGCCGCCTCACCGGAGATGGTCCGATAGCCTCGTACGGCCCGGATCGCCAATACCCTCTGGGTTCTTCTCAGTACCGAAGTACTTTCTAGTTGGAGGGTGTCATCACGCATGGGTGCCCCCTATTGGACCATCGACCTGATGACTCCGGCGTACAGGCGGCGACAGGAGTTGCTGGGTTGTGGGGAACGTTGTCTGCCGAGAAATCCCGCTGCTATCGCCACTTGAGGTGCGACGCACTCAAGACATCGGTTGATCCTAGACCGACGATGGTAGTTTTGCAACCGCAAAACCTCCATCGTCGGTCTAGGACTAGGGATATTTTATCGTCGGTTTGACGTCGACGCGAACGCTGCAAACGATAATGTGCCACCTGTAGACGCCCCACAGTTGGCGCGTTCCGAGGCCCATAGAAGTAACGAATATTTTTACCTGATACAAATAGCCCGATTGGGTAGATCCAGCTTCGACGCAGAGGTATACCGACAAATCCAGCTCGGATGGGAAGCTACGACATATGCTCTCATCTAATATCCCGCAATGCCTGAAGACTAAGGTATTTGACCAATCTGTATTACCAGTGTTGCCCTATGGCACTAAAACATGTTTTTTAGTGGTTATATCGGTCGCTCCATCTTGGTCCGGGTAGCCTCACATATCCCTGCTGCCCCCCACTCTGGCGGCAGGGAATCCGTAAGCTGGATTTTTCCAACGGCACAAAAAAAAATGGTACTGAAACATGGTCTTTCACTGCCAGCTGTATGAGGAAGCTCCAAGTCGCTCAGTGAGCTATCGCTCTCTGCTCTATAAAGTGTTTGGCGCAGCCATTCGTAGAAGAACCATGGTAACAGACATAACTCGCAGAATTGGCAGGCTGAAGTGGCAATGGGCTGGCGACATAACTCGAAGAACCGAAAACCATTGGGCTAGAAAGTTTCACAAGTGGCAGCCTCGTGCTGGCTATCTTAGTGTCGGACGACCACCCACGAGTAGACTGACGACCTGTGTGTGCAGGAGGTTGGTGGATGCAGGTGGCACAGGATCGTACCTCTTGGCGACTTTTGGGGGAGGCCAATGCTCAACAGTGGGCTCTGACAGTCTGAAATGACGAATGAAGTTTTATTCATTAGTCAAGCTGATAAATATGAAGTCCGCTTCTCCGCAGCTCTACTTTTTATGATATCCGAGGAGTAGATTTTAGCATAAAACGCCGTTTTTCAGAGAGATATCGATGAATAGATATCTTATTAACATAATCTACAAAATAAAAACTTTCTTTTTTATAAAACTTCTAATGAGAAACGGTTGATAAAACGAATAAAACAAAAAAAGATTTAGTTTTCCAATGTAATAATAATGTCCTCCGTGTTGGAGAGCTAAAGGTCGTGAGGGGCCGTCCTTGCGGTTCCGCTAGGATGTGATGGCCCAGAAAGAAGCCGCGGAAAGGGACTGTAAGGCCTACAGCGCCCTGGCTATCTGCAGAAAGCCAGGGCGCCAAAAAGTGGCGCACGTGCGCAGCCTTCCTTCCTGACCCTGAGCCCCTAGACGGCCGGCAAAGGGTTTCCGCCACCCAGGGAAGGGCTCAAAAGGGGATGTCGTGCTATTTGCTCCGGCATGGCACCTAAAGGGACGGTCCGGGTGTCCAACACACCCGGAGAGAAGAGGGCCGCGAGGGTCACTTTGCGCCGGGCTCACCGAAGACTGTACGTAATTTCTGCCCGCTGCCTCGGTTACAGCGACATGAGAAAGGAGCAACCGTTTTTTGTTGAATCCGTAAGCTGGATTTTTCCAAGAGAAAAAAAGGGGGAATATATTCGTCGGCAACTTCAATCGGCGTAAGCATGACATGAGCGTTAGATATGACTTTCGTCTTGTCCATGTTTATCCTAAGGCTCACGTATTGAGTGTTGAGGACATTGAGCATAGTATTTACGTCCTCCAGCATCTCCGCCATGATGACTGTATCGTCAAATCTAAAATGGATGATGCACTCACCATTGATGCTTATACCTTGTCTTTTCCAATTCATTACTTTGAAGGTGTCTTCCAATACAGCGGTGAAGAGTTGGATATAGCATCACCCTGTCATACACCTTTCAGCAATTGGATAGGCTTCGTACTACTGAAATGGACATCGTGACTTTGCTGTACAAACACCTCAACACCTCGATACACCGACTGTCAATTTGGCAATGCTGAAGGGCCTACAGGCCAGCCCAAATTTCGACAGAATCAATGGCTTTCTCATAGTCCACAAACGCCAAGCATAAAGTTAGATTATACTCCTCGGTCTTCTGTATAATCTGCCGCAGCGTAAATATGTGGTCTATGATATAACTTTTGGGAATCTAGCTTGTTCCGAAACTCCATTAAACAAAACTATTGTTCCCCAGTGTTATCATAAGAGAAAAGCAATTATAGTCCACACTACATAGCGTGGGACGACATTCGCAAAAAGGCCGGCATGAGATGGATGAGAATAGCCGAGGACCGGAAGCGATGGGGTGCATTAGGGGGCTTATGTCCAGCAGTGGATCAATACAGGCTGATAAAGTTTAATCATTTTTACTCTCCCTAAGGGAACTACATAATTTTGGAAAGGTTTCATATTTTAGCATGATAATCGCAATGAGCATAATAATTAGAATACAAAAATGTATATCTAGAAATAATATTTCTATAACCCCATGCATTTTGATGATTTTTTACACTTTGGGTTTTGAAGGTCAGGTGCCAGACGCTTTAGATAGATACGTTACGTTAATCTGTTTCTAGATTTTTATTTTTAATTCACCTTAAGATACTCGAATAATTTTAAATTATTTTTAAATTACAACCTTTATCGGCAATTTTTCTAGCGAAAAAACATAAAATGAGCCTTATTATTCATATTCACCTGAGAGGCCTTCAATGTAAGTATGACTCTGCGAAAATGCTAGCTTTGTAAGAATCAAAAAATTCTGCGAACAATATATCATGATATACCTAAAATTAATTCTTTTGTTTACGCGATTACTACACATTATTGAATAAAAGGATTTTTTACGGATTTTATCGCGTTTATTTCACATTTTTAATTCCCGACGTTGCAAACACTTTCCATGGGCCGTGGTCACGGGGTAGACCAAGAAGCCATGCGTATTGTTTCCAGTGCTGAAGCGGGATTACCAGATTACCTTACAAGCAAGGTCTTTGCCTCGCAAAACTTATTTAACATGTTGTAGCTCAACCGCCAGATGTTCATCGTCACAGATCCCTCGTGCTCTCTGAAACAATGATATGGAATCGGAATTAAAAATGCACTATGATGGTCCCCTTACAGGGGACCATCCGAGTTGGTACCACCGTGGTGCCTATTACCACAAAGCAGTAGTGAGAATCACCTACTGTGTTCTGATTTGAAGGGCAACTTAGCCAGTGTATTTATTTGGTTAACGAGACTAAACATCCTATGTCTCACGGTAGGCAGCGCGTTAGTAATACTAATAATATTGCCGATGTCTATAAGTCAGTTCCCATCAGGTGGGCTGAATGCTCATCTGCCTGCATAGGCAATAAAAATAATATAAAGTAAACGCGATAAAATCCGTAAGAAGTCCTTTTCTTCAATAATGATTTACCTAAATTAAAACTATATTTTTTAACATATCAATAATGGTTTCAATTTAGTGTTTTTAAATTATCTGAATCGTGATATTTATTTTGCAGGAAGAATTTTATTCTCAAAGTGGATATAACTTTCAGACGGAGACGTATTTTATAGATGTTTACAAGCATAAATGTAAAGAGCTTAACGGAGCGTGACTGTTTTATTTCCTCTGCCGCAATTATGAGAGTGGTGTTTAAAAAAAAACAGCCCCATACGAGTATCTTGTTCTTTGCGGACAAGTTATGCCAGTATAATTTTTTTGCATATGCCTCGTGTCAGAGCTAGAAAAAAATCAAAAACTTCATTAACAATATTTGCGCTCGCACAATTATACTAATATTTATAGGTGCATAAATTTTTATATAATGTTACGATTTAATACCTTAATTAAATAGATATCGATCCCCAGGAAATTCAGCACAAAATAATAAGCTACGAAATACTATGAAATGTGCCTCTTGTATTGATAATTTGTTTGTAAATTGTAAAATTATAGATCAGGCTGTCTTAAGCGGTATTCGTTCAGATCATAAAGCCTCTAAAAATACAGATTCCTTTAGAGTACCTATAAGTAACTTCCTCATCTTGTATAGACCTATTACCAGGAACAGAATAAACAATTTATATTTGAAAAGCTAAGCTTTCCAAACTCTAAATTGATTTTTGCTTGGAGCATTGTATAATATTATTTCCAGTGAATACAATGACTATTTTTACTAAGAAAGTTATCACAGTTAATAAAAACTGAATTTCAGTGACTCGGCTTCTATAGGAATTAGGCGTAGCAGGATTATTATATATCTCATTAACGATCAAAAATCATTAACATCTAATGAAATTACCATAACTAGTGTGAGAACATTCTCAAAAATATTTAACAAGTTTGTTTGATAGCTTAAGACAATGTATTTAAATATAAAATAAAGTCATCCTCATAAATGAAGACTACTGGCAGTTATAAATAGCTGGAAACAGGAAGAAACACAAGACAGAGGAATGACCTAGAACTAAATATACAGGGTAAACTGTTAAGGAAAAAGCTAAGGTAGCTAATGAGTTCCAAATTTCTATTTACAAACATATCTCATGAAACTACAAAACACTTTAAATTTCTAGTTCTGATTCAGCCTTATCTAACCTAAAACAATTTTGGATAGACAATATCTTCCTGATTATATTTTTTAATGTTTGTTTGTAATCTATATAGGAAAGGCATTTAATAAAGTAAATAAAAAAAGCAGAGGACTTGTAGGTTTCATCAACATGGGAATCAAATTTAATAATTCATAGATATATCCCCATATTGGCCACAATATAAAATGTACTATAAGTACCTTAGATTCCCACAGTTAATGAAATTCAGTAAAAGTACCTGTCTTTTAATCGGATTGTATAGTTAATATTGAAAATTAGCAAACTAATCTCTATACTGCCAGCACTTCGTAAAATATTTCGGAATAAATTATGTTAGAACAGCTTTCGTACACTTTTCTAAACATGATATTTAAGTGATTCCAATTTGGCTTTACCAGAGGTAGATCAACAGAAATGCTGGTATAGTTGGTCTCTCATGTTACTAGGGCGTGGAGGATCGCTGTGATTCTATTGGAATCTTCTGTGTTCTTTCCAAGGCTTTTAACTGTGGACCGTGATATTAATCAATAAGCAAGTCACAGGTGTATGCTGGTTTGGTCTTGATTTTCATCTTCTTACTACGCAATAGAAAGCAATATAAACATAAATGACACTCTGTCATCTGACCCTTTGTAGCAAGATGAGTGTTCTGAGGATCAACTTTGGGACCTTTTCTGTTCCTGGTCTATATAAATGACTTGCCTCTGGTAGTGGAGGAGGCTGTCGAAGTTGGTCTTTTTCAGATGACACTTTCTATCGTATGGCGTAAAAGAAATGACCATAACGTTGACATAACAAAAGCAGGGCAATTGAATGGTGTCAAACTGGTTTGCGTCCAATAACTCGTATTTAACGAGAACTAAAACCAAATGCTTACGTTTTACTCTTGTAAAGTTCGCTTCGGATTTTCTAAAATGTTAAAATTGACGATGAGGTCTATTCTTATGGAAGGTCGACTTTCATTTTTGATTTTCTATTAATTCCAAGATGCAGTGGGAGCACATATTGACAGACTCTCTAAGAAATCTAAGTACTAGCTAATTTCGCAATAACGCAAGATTAGGCAGCTTGACTGATTGCTGATTACGCGTACTATCACAGCCTTTATGTTGTATGAATTATTATTATGGGCATCTGCAGCGGTTTGAACACAATATTTATGCTTCAAAAACAGGCTCTTAGAAATCTACTAATCTGGGTTCACGAGAATCTTTACGTAATGTTTTTAATAAACTGAAACCTCGCTATACATAGTTTGCAAATATTATGTACGCGCGTAGAAATATTCATTTGCTAGCTAAAAAACAATTAGGCCGCGCAGGCGTCGCATTGAGCCCCTTAGAGCTAGGCTACCCAGATTTGACCTATCAAACCAAAATTTTTCATGTATAATAGTATAAGAATGTATAATAAATTAAGTGCCTGCCAACGCAACTGATTATAATTGAGCTTTGAAAGTTGTCAAAACAACGCTTTATAAAAGTATACTTATTCTGTTATAAATTATATTGAGGAACAAGATAGGTGGAAGTAGTTTATATTCTACGCTTGCAAATCCCTGGTAACTTAAAAAAAAATGTATTGGTCAAATTTTTTAAAAACGAATATTTAAAAAACCGAAGAAGACCGCAGAGTTTCTTGCCGGTTCTTCTGGTCGGGTCTAAGTTTGTGAACCGGTGGTAAATGGATAATTTTTGACGTTCATAAGTGCTCAGTAGAGTCTAAATTGAATAAATTATTTCGACTTTGACTTTGACTTTGAATGTCGTCGGATAACATTTTTGCTTTCTTTTTACTGAATATAGCAAACCAAAATTTTCCTATAGTAGAACTTTTCCTTTACCTAGTTAGTAAAGTGAAAGTTAACATACTCTTAACTTTTCTAAATCCATCCTCGCAATAGAAATGTCTATTTACCAACTAAATAAAGTTAGTTAACCTTTATCTATCGTATGTTTCGAAACATAGTCAAGTATGTGTATCTAGAACATAGTGACTTTGTTACATATTCAAGGTGCGGTTTATTAAGCCACCGCGGACCTTATCAGCTGTAATGACGATTAGAAAGTAAGAATTATATAAAATTCAACGTTACTACTAATTAACATTTACTTATCCTTATTCAAATTCAAATTCAAATTAAATATCTTTATTCAATATAGAAGTTTAACTCTGCTTATTGATTGTCAAACACACTACCACCGGTTCGGAAAAGGACGCCACAGACCTGAGAAGAACCTAAGGAAAGAAACTCAGCTGGCTATTTTTTATGTCATCTTTAAAAATAACAAACATTTTGATAATTGACATTATATATTATGCAATTTTGAAATCAGTGACCTGGAGCGAGCTATTCCTATTACCAGGCTGTGTTATCATTTAAAATTCATTAATATCGTAATAACTTTTAACATAAACGTTCCTTGACTACCTTTTTATTAATATTAGAATTTGAACGTTTACTTGGGAGTTTGTTGTAAAAACGTATACATTGTCCCATAAAGACTTATTTTCTGGCAGTCTAGTTGACTGGAAGAAATTAGATTATGTTTGTTCCTTGTATCTATGTTATGTGCATCACAAATGTCTAGGAAATCATTTCTATTTTTGCACATATATTTTACAGTTCGGCGTCTCGTTTCAACCTCACTAGGATGTTTTAGAGGTATGAGCCCATTTCTTTCTATTTCTGGAAGCCGAGTAGTAGTTAGTATAGGTTAGGTTCAGTAGTTTTTCGTAATACTGATTCCAGGCCGTTATAATATCTCTATCTCTGTATAATAAGTCACCGTTGGAGCTTTTAATTGTTCTGCACTTAGCGGGAAATTAAAATAAATAATGTACTTTTATAGAACTATATTTATTTAAATTTCTCTACGTTAGTTTACTTCGATTTCAAAATCATCCTAAAAGCTAGCTGCATACACAAATACTCGCATATAAAAAACACACAAGCGCGTGCACTCAATATTTTTGTATCAATTATATAAGTAGATTAATAATATATATTTACATTATATAACAAGTTTTAGAGTCATTATATAACAAGGTTTAGAATATATATTTACATTATATAACAAGTTAATACGCAACATAAAAGCTTAAAAGCACGCTTTTGATTTTTTTTTATTTGACCACCTTTTTATTAATATGATTATAGCTATATATAAAGATTAGAGATATATTATATAAAGCTATGATTCTGCTTAAGCTATAGCTTTAAACACAATAAAACATCGACTGTTTCTTTCATATTTCAATAAAAATATTGATATGTGAATAGTTTTGTTGTATGGCATATGTAACGTAATCAATTCATTTTATATTTATTATCTGGATGTGTTGCTCTAAATATACCGGTAAGGACATTTAATACCATTATGATAAGCTAATGCAGAAAGTATGCGTTTAGCTCTTATGATCGTCAGACTTTTTTGCAACAAAAATTTAGCTTTTACGACCGCGGCCGATCCATTTCTGCTTCGTATATAACTCCAAACCCAATTACTATGAGCAAAAAAGTTAAAGCAATCATATTCATAGGATTGATTTGCACAATTTATTTTTTTCTCATCCGCTGCACACCGAAATAACGGGTGTACGTGCGATAATTACAATTAAAGCGAGAAAATTTATTGCAGTTTTAACTGAAATATTTTTAGAGCATGACAGGGGCTCAAATTTTAATTATCTTTAAAAAAAATTAAAAAGTAGATTAACTACTTTATTTTGCTTGCGCGTATATTATACATAATAAATAATACACTGTTACGTATTTTTTCGCGTTAAATGGCATTCAAAATTAGGTTCATGGGCCCTGGAAATGGTTTCAAACGTACGCTATAATTTTAATTAATTGCCATTTATAAAAAGATTTTACTTGACAATCATAAGCATTTTTTTTTATAAAGAAAATAAAACTAAGTGAATTATAAATGATTTGACGTCGGCCTCATCTCACCTATTCACGTAAACCTTAGCTGCCATCGCAATTTCATTTAGTTATAACTTATACGAAAATAATGTATGTTTATTACATGAACTTTAACACATCATAACATGCATCAAACGATTGACATAGAATAGTTAATTAAATAATAGTTATTAATTGCATGAAGTGTTACACCGTGCAATTTTTTTATAGTACAGCTCTGTAGATTTATCCCGGTTTAATTTTTAGGTTAATTCTCCTAATTGAGTGCCTCCTTCCTTTGGGAAGTCGTTCACTAATAGAACGCCTACTGTATTAAAAATTATATTGAAGATCAAGACTTATAGCACAAGTAGTTTTAATTATGTAGTTTTAAATCCCTTAGTAAAGAGATAATTAATGTGTTTATTAAACTTTTTAAACACTATTATTCATAAAAACTTTGAATTAATATCCACCAAAAAACCGCATATTTTTGGCTGTTTCTACTCTGGATACATCTGAGTTTTGGAACCGGTTGTAAATTTTGACGTTCATAAGTTGTAAACATGCGCTTTATTTAGCACTAAATAAATATTTTTTTCCTTGGACTTTGACTTCGACTTTATTATATAGAGTGAGGATAATATACCCAACAGACTTTCGTCACACCAAATATTTTTCAATTAGTCATAATTAAATATAACTGCCTTCTTAGCCAAGTGGTTAACGCGTGTGATTTAGAAACCGGAGGTCGTGGATTCGAATCCTCACTTGCGTGGACTCACCAATTTTTTTACAGTTGTTTCCTAGTTGGTTAGGGCAAATCATCCAGTTGTCTGAAAAGTAAGGTGATCCATGCGTCGGATGGGCATAAAAAAAGTCGATCCACCCACCAACCCGCATTGGACCAGCGTAGTGGGATACAATCCCCAAAACCCTCTAATGGAGAAGGCGTGTATAAGGGGAGGTCTATGTCCAGCTGTGGACTAACACAGGCTGATGTTCATAATTATTTTTCGCGTATAAACCTAGAAAACCACCATCCTAGCCCGCTTACTAGATTTTATGAACTTGAGAGGGCTACCAGTTCCTGTGCAATTCGGCACATTCTTTCCCCTACCAAATCCACCGCATCACAAAACACATCAAAGCACTTTTCCTGGACGTGGCGAAAGCCACGATTAAGTGTGGCACAAAGGGCTTATATACAAGTTATATAAGCGCGGCATGCCCGACTGTCTTGTAATCTTTATACAAGACTTTCCGCAAGCGAACGTTCCAATACCGCTTTGAAATCAAGATATTTTGAATCGGCTTCGCAACATCCGAATGAATTTGTACGAAGCGCCGCCGCTTACGTACCAAGCTTATCCCTCGGATACCACAATAAATTAAGGCGAGCGCACAATGTCTCAACTGAACCGGACGCAACTACCATAATGCAAGCACATGCGAAAACGCTGCAACGACACAGTTACTGCCCTCGTCGTCTAGGGCAGCAATAATTCACTCCGTGCAGTAAGTATCGGCACGTACCAGGCAAATTGTCTCCAATCAGGTAGGGCAGTTATATCATCATCATCATCATCAGCCTGTCATTGGGTGATCGGCCCAAATTGCCCTAAGCAACTAGAAAACAACAAAGAAAATTTGTTGAGTCCCCGCTGGATTCGAACCCACGGCCTCCTGTTTCTAAGGCACACGACTGTGTGCTGGCCTGTACCATTAGGCTACGGAGGGCGGTTATATACTCACCTAAATTAAGTCCTAAAGCAACTGATTGAGCCGAGGTGACTTTCAGGATAACGAAGTGGCAGTCCGAGTCGACGTGCCCCTTCAGGGGTCCCTCGGAGCTAAGCCACTGAGAAGAGGTGAAGCCTGTGCACGCTTAAAGTTGCACAGCCCATTGACTCCGTTGAGTGGCAGCGGTTTCTAACTCCTCTCAACGTGAAATCATCTGGAAAAAAAAAACATCGAGCCATCTTTTTCTTAAATATTTAAAAACTATCTCTTAACTCTTCAATAATTTTGTACTCGTTTCTATTGTTTTTATGTATAATATTTGTATTTATAAATTAGTCTATATAAAAAACATATATATTTGAAATATCTTCTCTTGTTTTCACTACGATGGCTAAATGGGCGCAGTTATTTATATTCTAAAAAAATATTTAATTGATTGTTTTTCTTACTTTAAGATACATGTAACAAAACAAAGTAAAACTAAGTGACTACAATCATAAAACTTATACTCATCCCGTAACACTAATTGACACAACTCACGGTTCACTGTGTTGTAGTAGCTATGTTTAATTTACATCAGACCTTCCAGCTAATTTTGCGATTTTTGGATATCAGATATCGGAATTCGAAAAGACCGCATCCAAATAACAAATACTTAATGGGACGTTAATTTAACAAAATAACAAGCTAAAGGAAAGTTTATTTTTTTTCGAAAATGAGATTCCAAAGCAAAAAAATATATTTTCTGCAGCAAATATTTTTCGACTCGAAATAACATAATTGAGCCGTTATCCAATGTCGTAAACTTTTAAACATACCATTACATTAGAATCCGAATTGAGGTATTAACCCTCCACAATGTTACTTTTCGAGTTTTATTTTAATTAAATAAAAATGAGAAACGAACCTTAACTGGAGATTAATATTTTATTTGGTATAGCTGCGACCCAAGGTAATTCTAAAACCTACTTTATACTACTACTTTATAAGAATTACAAAATAAAAGAAAACTTATAAAATAAACTAAGGATAAACTTCAGATTGACATGCAACCTATACGGGAGGAACAACTCTCTATAAAATAATATATTATGACGTACATGTAAGTGTAAAAGAGCGAGACTGAAACCCCGTGACGCCAATCCTTCGTCATATTATAAATGCTGAACGTTTGTAACATTGATGAACAAATATGAAGTTTCAGTTGCAGTAGCTTTAGCAGTAGCAGTATAAACGGTACTAAATGGTCTCAATAATCGATGGAAATAAAAGTTACCTTAAGAATATTAATAAAAATCATGCTCCGTTCATTGCTCAAACCGTATCGTGATGTTACATACGTGCAAACGCGTGGAACCCTTGACAAACATCTTAAATTAAATTATAATTTTAGTTACGTTATAGTATAAAAGCTTATACTTGTATAAACAGTTTTGATTTATTCCGAATATAGCAGTCTTACTCACCGTTTCCATTAATTATATTAGCACTACAAAAAAAACAGTAAAACTAAAAATAAAGGCACACTGTTTGTTGAAATTAACAAAAAAACTGTTGAGACTTACTAAAATATAAAATTACATTGTCTCATAATGAGTAAAAAAGAGTTTACTTATCTCAATAAGCTAATGTTCGTTTCAATTAGGCTTAGATTTGCATAATCGTTAATGTATATAACTTTACAAACGTACAAATTTCAAAACCCAATTTGGTTATTAACGACATAAACGAGTGATTTGTAGAAAAATAACTAATTAAATATAAAAAATAATCACATTGTAGCCATGACTAGAAATTGTGTATGCAATTACTGATTCACTCATGCATGGTCTTTGCGACCTAAATTTGAAACAATGTGGGTCATAAATACTGTTAAAAATCTTATTTATTTTTCTATTTTTTTATTTGCTAGACATAAGACGTGTACGACGCAATATTAAAGTAAAGTAATAAAAATAAACCTTTTTTAAATCTTACTTGATTTCTCATACTTTCTCAGTGTTTATCATTCATGCCGGGTATTTAAGTCACATAAAAGGCTAAACAAGCTTGATTGACAAAAATTAATAAACAAAAGGATCGCATCCTGACATAAAGCAAATTCGACCCGTAAAAAGAATTCTAACTTGCGATATAAAAATTTTAACCAATAAAATGCTATTTAAATTATTTAGTTTGTGTGCTACACTTTTAAATTTAAGAAAGTCCCTACCAATTATATCGAATACCAGACCCCTATTTCTTTATAACTGATATAAATTGTTTACTATTTTAATTTTAACAATTGTAAATTATATAAAAATACGAGACTTGCAAAGATATCGCAAAAGATACAAATCGGAATGGAACTCTTAATTTTTATTTTATATTTGCTCTTAATTTTAAGCACTGTTTATTGTTTAAAATGTAGAAGGTTAAAACTGCAATTGAAAACAAATAAGACACAATTAAGAATACTTAAGCACAAATCTGGTTATATAATCATTAATTCGAATATAGTACTGGAGAAGCTAATAAGACAATTTTTTTGGGCAACTAAGCCAGTCCTCCTTCGGGCGCGTCCCCGGGTGACGGTGAGGGGAATCACCGTCCAGATATGGATGGTAGCGTAATAAGTCGTGGACCAAAACTGGCAGGGTTTGGGCGCTTTTTTTACGCCTGAGACGGGGCTTCGGCTCGTGGTCACTCCCTGTACCTATACTGTAGAATAGGTTAGTGGATGTGACAGGTGCAATGTTGTGCCAAGCGCACTCGGTTATCCGACATCGGACAAACCGTAAACCTTTTCTGGAACTGGGGTCATTTTGAACGATGAGGAAGGTAACTTCTATAAAAAATCCCCTAAACCTGAAGCGTGCTGATGGGTGCGCTTAGCATATAGAAACATCTCAGGGACCGAACCCTGGAACAAGGAAAAAAGGACAAAAAAAGCACAAAGTGAAGACAGTGAGTAAAAACAAATTACCCCAGGGTGGTACCGGCGATGCCGGAGAATCCACTCCTAGGCCTGACCTAGGTAGCTCCATCGTATCTGGGGGAGCAACACGCTGTTATGTAGCGATGCAACTACGTCGCATGCAGGTTCCGTTACATCAGGGGCCAAATCAAATTAAGAGGGAGCAATAACAATAGAGTTCCTACGGGAAATTCTAGAAGGAGAATCGGATTGTTCACACGCTTCAAAAACATCGGTTGCTTCTTAGGCTAACCGTAATAGGAAAGCAAAGCAGCCGAGTACAGGAACTGTGGCAGCCAAGTATAAGGCGGTTGCAGCTGTGGCTTCAGCAACAGCGACAGAAGGAGAAACTACTGAGGTGGACACCGAAGCCGACCTCATGACTATCTCCTTCATCACGAAGCCTTCCAAGCCGAAAACAAAAACATTATTACTCAGTACGGAGGAGGTAGCACTAGAAATGCAATCTCTTGCTGATAGTGCAATTATGGACCATATTAACAATCAACTTAAGGCTATAGACGAGGTAGTGGACAAATCCCGTAACTTTAAAGGAAGTTTTGCACGCGACCTTAAACTAGCTGTGCGCAGTGTCAAAGCTGCTGCGGGTGAACTGCTTAGGAGGTCTTGCTCGGATAAACTGATTGCAAAATTACAAAGAGAAAATGCGGAGCTGCGGTCTGCACTCTCTAGCTTAAGTACTAGGATGGAAAAACTTCCCAAGGAGATGAGTCTCCTTCGTACAAATTCCCAGGACCAAGGAAATTTCCAACTTAGGAAAGAGAAAGCAAGTGGCGAAAGACCTATATGCGAAGAAGAAGGCCTAATGAAGTACCTTGAAGAACTAATCAGAAACCTGTTGGAGAAAACTGAAGCTAGAATGTTTTGCACTCAGCGACCATCAGCAAACTATTAATAAAATGTGAGAAAAATAAATCACAATCAAATCAGCAATTACCAGAGTCAGCATCAATGCAGCCAAAGATTAAGCGTAAATCGAAGAAGAAGAAAAACACCGCTTATTTGCCGGTAGTGGATTTACAACCCATTGCTGCGCCAGTGATGCAAGTGCTACACCTGCGTACTCATGGGTAGACGTGGCTAAAGTAGAAAGTCCAAAAACATTTCACGAAGACTCAGTCTTTGACTGCAAACATGCAATTGAAGACTAAGCAGAAGGCTATCAGTGCTGCTATATCTGCGGCTGTGACTATTACAGTACAAGAGAACTGGGGTAATACTTATAGTGAGTCCATGACGATTGCAAGATCGCAAATCAAACTGGAGGACTTTGTATCAAAAACATTACGCCAAAAGCAGGCTATCACTGGAGTGCACTATTAGAGGTTACAGGCCCTGACCGCTGTGAAAAGGTGGATAGGTCTAGCGATGAGTTTAGAGAGAAGTACTTTCTACACTTGAAAGTATGCATCAATCGACCCATTAAGACAGGAGAAATACGTCCAAAAGACCTGTGATGATGCCATAAGCTCTTTCAGAATTGGCATTAGCGTAGTCGCTAAAGCAGGCGATTGTTCTGTTGATCGATGTAAAAGTCGGAAGTAAAACGATCACAGATGCATAGGGTACATGCTGGGTACGTTGTCCCATTACGTCACTCAAGACTTCAGCAACAGCCTGATGCCCGATATAGGTGTGGCTTTCGCTTGGTTACAGCTGCTGGAGCCTAGACCTTGCATTGCTATCGGTCCTGGAAACGGACACGTTAGAAGCGATGCACCAACGAAGTGTGGGATCGAAGGCAACTGATGTTATGCTTGTGGAGAGTGTAGTGCTAAAGCAAAAAATTGCAGCACCTGAAAGTCCTGAAATGCCCACTTTGCTCAGGTTTGGGCTCAGCCATCAGAACATAGGTTAGAAAACGTGCATGTCGCCTCACAAAAAGAAAGGGAATCATGAAGTATACAGGCAGTATCTGCCTGTGCTTCTGGGAACTTAACAGACAGCTAACGGGTGAATGAAACTCAGAGATGGAAATAGTAGAGAATCCAACACGAATAAGCACTTAACAGTCCTTCAAATTAACCTTAATCACTGCCGTAGTTCCCAAAATCTGCTTATGCAAACTATTACGGAGTTGAAGGTTGCCATAGCTGTCGTGGTAGAGCCATACTTAGTGCCTGACCATCCATGCTGGTTTGGCGATAATTAAAGTTCAGTGGCCATTTATTGGGAGAGCAGGAATGATGGTACACCGTGCTCGCTTTTGGTTAGGGGGCCAGGATTTATTGCGGTGCAATGGGGCGCCCTGGCCATAGTTGGTTGTTATATTTCACCAAATAGACCACTTACAGACTACAAGTTTTACCTTGACAGCGTGGCAGATTGCATCCGTGTATTATCGCCTCGTCCTGTGATTTTCTTGGGGGACTTCAACGCTCACGCCCAGGAATGGGGTAATAGAAGAACAGCTCAGTTAGACCTCCGGCTGCTTAATAGGAGGTCCGTTAGCACTTGTGTGCGATGGCAGGGTGAATCAGTTGTAGACGTAACATGGGCGACATCTTCTGCGTCACATGTTTTATCTGGATGGCGAGTACGAGAGGAGATAGTAGCGTTATCTAATCATCGTCATATTATTTTCGATATTACACCGTGCCATTTCATTGACACTTCAAGGCGACGGGATAGTAGCCCACCGAAAAGATGGTGTTTGAAACGGCTCAATAAAGACGTGCTAGAAGCTGCCACCTCTGTTGCAGCGTGGCCGAAAAATGACCTAGAGAAATTGTCCTCTTCGGAAGAGGGAGCGTTCTGGCTCCGAGGAACAATGACTCGTAGTTGCGATATGTCAATGCCTCGATTCAGCAACCCAAAGCGTAAGGCAATGTAATGGTAGTCAGCGGAAATCTCTGTGCTGTGGGAGCTATATAGCTCAGCTTTACAGATCATACCGAACGGCCACAAAATCGTTGCAGATTGCAATTGCAAATGCGAAAAGGCAGTCTTGGATGGAGCTACTGGACGGAATCAATAATGATGATTTTAGGCCTCCTATTACAGAGACATTACACGTGGATTTACTTGAGCGCGTTGACGACTCACTTTTTCCAATATGTCAAACAAGGCCTCCGGTAAACCCAATACCCTCATGGGAGTGGCGGGAGGACATGGAGGTCACAGTGAATGAGCTGAACCGGGCAATCGGACGTCTGAGAAGTCGAAACACTGCACCAGGGCCAGACGGAATACCAGGTAAAGTGTGGGTGTTCAGCTTCGCTGCACTCGGTGACGAATTGCGAAAGCTTTTGTGATGCTGTATTCCCAAGGGCCTGGAAATTCAGCTGCTTTCGTGATGCAGTATTCCCAACGGCCTGGAAAGAGGCAAAGCTTGTTCTTCTAATAAACGAAAGTAGAACCGAAAATTCTCCCTCTGCATATCGTCCCATCTGTCTCTTAGATGAATTTGGTAAATTGTTTGAGCGAGTCATTGCCGATCGACTAAACAAGCACTTGTCATGTGATGGTCCTAATCTTGCAGAGAACCAATTTGGCTTTAGGCAGGGTCGTTCAACGATAGACACAATAATGCGCATCCGTTACTTTTCGGAGCAGGCGATGGATCTCAGGGCGGTGTGGCATTAGCTGTAAACTTAGATATTGTCAATGCCTTTAATTCTCTGCCCTGGGATGCAATTCTGAATGGTCTTTTTCACCATAATGTTCCCCTGTTTCTCTAGGGCATCATAAGAGACTACTTAACCAACAGGTGCATATTAAATAAAGATAAGCATGGTAGAAAATACGAAGAGAAATTCAGTGTGGCGTACCTCAAGAATCAGTGCTGGGGCCATTACTTTGGAACTACTTTGGGGCATATGATGCAGTTTTGCGAGTTGAAATTCCTGCTCAGGTGAACATTGTCTGCTATGCAGATGATACGCTGATAGTTGCTTCTAGAGAAACCTTTGAAAGTACTAAAGAGGCTGCTGAACGTGGCCTAGAAGCAGTTATCGCCAAAATTCATGAACTAGGTCAGAACATAGCTTCACATAAAACTGAAGCTCTCTGGTTTCATATAAGAGAAAAAGAGGCTGAGGTCCACCGGACTGCTGTGTTCGCGCTGGTGGGTCACAAACTAGACTAGGTAAGTCCTTTAAATACTTAGGGCTATACTTAGATAGCCGGTTGGGCTTTGAGGAGCCCTTTGGCCACCTAGTCCGAATCGAAAGAATTGCAGGTGCAATGCATCGAATAGTACCAAATATTGGAGGCCCGCGGGACAAAGTTCGGCGCCTCTATTAAGCAGTACTGAGATCAGTAGCCATGTATGGAGCACTGGTGTGAACAAGCAGACTCGCGATCAGACGCTTGAGGTCTAAACTGCACAGTGTCCAGAGGCGAATGGCTATACGGATGATACGCGGATATAGAACTATATCATTTGAAGCAGCAACAATTCTGGCTCGTTGTATCCCATTTGATATTCTTGCACAAATGGACGCAAGGGTACACAGGCAAGTCTGTGTACTCCGTGACAGAGGGAAAACCGGCCCCACGCCATGATTTAATTAAATTATTTAAATTCTAAAACAGAATGCCTTTGAGACCTGGCGAACAAGGCTTAGAGAAGATGGTTACGCGAACAAGCGTATTGTTGCAGTTTTCCTGCCATTTTTCGATGATTGGATAAAGGGACGAGGTGGAGGACTGACATTTCGACTCACACAGATGATTACCGGCCATGGGTGTTTTGGTGAGTATCTATGTAAGATCGGACGCGAGGTGACATCTCGTTGTTTCCATTGCGGTGGTCATGATAACGAATCTGCAACGCATACCCTAGCGGTCTACCCAGCATGGGAAGTGGAACGAAGGAGCCTTATTACCCACAAAGGCGGGGACCCCTCTCTCTACCGGCGGTTGTGCTGGCGATGGTGAGCGAAGACGCGTCGTGGACTGCAGTCGCAAATTTCTGCGAGACCGTAATGCTACAAAAAGAGACTGCTAAGCGGAACCGAAAAAGACTAGGCTCTGCTCGAAGAGCCCATCAATATGATGCGCCGCAACACTAGATGATTTTAACTGGGTAGCCCAGTAATTAAAGTGGCTCCAATGGATTCAAGCCGAAGCGCTTTGACCCAGAGGCTAGATAGAGCTACGATGTGAGTATGGAGCACAATGGAAGACTAAAGGCATTACAGTAATGCCTGAGTAGAGACTAAATTAGTCCAGCAGCAGAGGGGCCACGGTAGTGTTTCAAACAGAGATCCCGTGACCCTTCTATGGAGCCGTCGGAGACTATTGTGGGGTTTTGGTCGGAGAGAGCCGACATAACCTAGCAGTATGCTTTCTAGATATGGATTTCCCCACGTAATAAAAAAGGGGGGAAGCGAAGGTAATAAGGACCACTTAAGGGAAAATCGATGTCAAACTAAAAGTAATATCTTTATTTTTCTTTTTTGTTATTATATGATTGAGCATTTATTAATTTAACTTATTGTTAAGGAACGCTTGAATCAAATCACAGATAAAAAAAAATATTGGATGATTTTTAAAACTAAGCAAAATAGACCAAAGCGAGGCTATTTTGCCTAGACGTGAACGTAAAACGAATCAGGCATGAAGGCAAAATGGACCTATGGCGACATAATACCAAACTAAAATCTCCACCGTTTATTCCACGGCACACCCTTCACAAAGAATCTTATGACTTCGACGTCATTAAAGAAAACACAGCCACAGTGGGCCCATAATGAACAAGTGGGGCATTGGACCCAGCTTTTAGCTGATTTATAAAATAAATGAGAGCAATAGAAACATGCGCATGTCTTCTTCATCTTCGCTAGATGAGTCTTGTTTTTGTGTTATTGTAGATTTTTCTTGTCTTTTTTCTTTTTGTCTGTTCGTCCGCTTGCTTTTCCTATTCTTTGCACTAAAAAAATCTGTTTTACCTTCTTTGTCTTACTTTAGTTTCTTGTGCTTTTTTATTAACCTCTTGTTCTTTCCGATACAGTGACGATAATATTTCGACTGTCTTTCCTCGCTTAATAGCAAAATATAAACGGACAAGACCTAATATTAATTAAGCCTTGTCCGTTTCGAAGTTTATCCCGAAGCATCATATCCTCTGGAGCAATAATAAAAGATAAACTCGAAGATAGCTGTTGTTCAACATGAACACATATTTATTTTGGGTAATGCTCTAATAATAATATTTCTAATCTCTTATTTCTAATCTATTACCGGTTGTAGATAATGGTTCAGTGATACCTTCATTGCTAGAGCTGCCAGGTTTGTCTCGTCACTGACTAGAGGTTATTTAATATTTTTTTTGAAAAACTGCCTGATGGTTAGGTAAAAATAAAACAAGTTCGTCAAGTGGAGATTCTTTCGGTCAAATCTTTAGCCCTTATATCCTAAATAACATAGTCACAATAATTTAGAACATTAAATGTGGCAGCCGTTTTGTTAAGCCCCATTTAACACGTAGTTACTTTTTTAATGGCATTTTTCATGTCCTCCTCACGCCAAGATTGTCGGTCCGACTTCATTTTGTAGTTTTAAAACCTAAAAAAAGAAATTCGGCCCGACAGACTAGGCCCACTACTTAAATATTAAATTATACAAATATAATTACAAATAAACTGCATTGAAGGTAAAACGGACCACGAGGTTCATTTTGACCGTTCCGTTTTACCTTTTCGGTAGGCATGTAAACAGTAAAATATTTTGAGGTTAACATTGAAGAGAACCATGCCTTTTTTGTGTTACAACTAAGTAATATAAATATATATATAAAATATTCCAAACAAAGTTACAAAATCCTCGATATCTTTAACGTAATTACATTACGTTAAAGATATCGAGGATTTTGTAAAGGATTTTGTTTCTGGAGGCTATTTAAAAATTTTTTACATCAAAACTTGCAAAAATTAATTTTACTTGACAAAAACGTGTGCCGCTGCATGACCGCTTCTAGGACACTGACCAACTTTGAGTGGACGGCAACTGTCAAGTTGAAGCAAGTTAGTAATAGATAGCACTAACAGTATTAAAGTTATTAGTCCGGTACGTTTTACCTACAGGGTCCGTTATACCTTCCTTTCCCTAGAAACCTATGTTGCGCAATATGAGCCGGAGACAACGTACGCTTTGCAGGAAACTATCCCGCAGTTTCCGCCCCTACATTTTAAATCTCTAATATCTTTTAAGGTATTAATGTAAGTAAAATGTTATGCATAAAATCTATCATACATGGAGATTTTTTTAAATCCATTGTCGTTAATATAACGTCACACCATAAATGAAGTTTGAATTTTACCAACGTTTTACATTAAAATGACTATACAAGGTTATTTTAAACATAGATATATGCGCTCGCGGACTTTATTATATACTATTTAAAGAACTACCATTACCTTAAACATAGTTTAAGTCAATCTTTTACAGTTTTGGCAGAGATTGCATTTAATAGTACGGGGTTGTGGTGTTTGACGCTTAAATTTACTTAATTTCAGTTTAATATTTTTTTTATGTGTAACAAGCTATGTATTAGTAGTTTATCCTCAAATTAATAACGTTATTTGCACCACCTGCCAGCTTTAACAAATATTTTACAATAGTTCACGGAAAATCACGATAAATTTTTGCTACTTAAAACATAAAAAAAAATTAAAAAGTAAAAAAATAGTTATACAAGAATAGAATTAATAATGGAAAAGTAAACTCTAAAATATAAACGCAACCAAATGTGTTATCACAACATCTTGATATAGACGTCAAATGATTATGACAGTTGTACCTAAAGAACACGACTTACGAGTTATTCATTACAGTTTAAGTTATTCATCCAAAATAAAAGTTTAGGGGCAATTTCTACAGTAAACACAAATCAATCACATAAAATTGTAATACGAATCATAAAAGAAAAGTAAGTTCAAAACATAAACTCTATTTAGACGGAGGTAAATTATAACCTTATTACTATTGAAGAAGAAAACATATTTTATAAAGAACGAAATTGATTATTTATTGAGCATTATAATTGTTTAAGACTTGCCCGGCAATTTTAGGTGCGGTAGTACCTTACAAAACGGGCACGCATATTTGCTTATCAAAAAAAATATTAACTAAAAGGTATATTAAATAACAAGTAATTAACAATATTTAATAACATTTGTGTAAAGCAATACCGCTGGGAAAGTCTTAGTTGTTAATATAAAATATAAATAAAATAAATAAAGTGGCTGAATTTTACTGCCGCAAGTTGGCCATTTTGATATGGGTCGATATTATACCACGTCAAATTGCCAACATGAGGAAACAAAAATAAAAAATGAAAATGCTAAAAATTTCTGAAAAAAAAGATAATTAAAAACAATAATAACTAACGAATTGAAAATGATTATCAATACAAAATAATTGAAGGATTTTAACTTACTTTTTTTTTGTAATTTATACCAGTATAATAAATAACCTATACCTTATGTACCTTGCATAATAAATAATGAAATTATTATTTATTTTATTATTCGAGTTCCATAATTTAGTTTCTTTAAAAATTATGTATTCGCATGCGATTCGAATACCCAGTCACTTTTCATGCTTTGTAATTTATTGTCGGTTTTAGCGAATTTTGTTTATTTAAGTATCGAGGGTTTTTGAATGTGCTCCGCCAGAAAATTCGCTCGTCACCCCCTAACTCCGCTCTTGCACTCGACCTTCACTTCACTCGGCCTCCTACGCGAACATCTGGCTCCGCGCTTTTATATTCCACTCTAGGGGTAGGCAAGACTAGTACCACATGGAGTTTGGGTGCTCCGACATTATGTCCGTTGCGTAACAATAAAAAAATGCATTATAAATAGATAAATGTATGTTTGAAATAATTTTATGTATTTAATTATAAATATTTTCCTTAAATGCAAAAGTTTATTTTATAATTTTTATACATATAAATGTATCGTAAAAAAAGGCGGCAACTTAATGAAAATATAGCCATAAAAAAACAGCAAGAAACAAAATGGCTCCATTTAATGTAAAATAGTTAAGTATCTAAATTTCAACTAAATAAGTTGGTAATTCATTAGAAATGGATCCTGCGCAGTGCTAAAATTAAAGTCTTGTGGTATTCTATATAAAGAAGTGTTTTGAAGATTTATTCAAAATAATGGCGGATACTGTTGTATGTACTGTAAATTTTTATTCTTTATTATTTTATAAAATATTAAGTTCCTTACGATCTCGCTTTAAATGTAGGTAGTCAATTAAAATTTTACATTATTAAAAAATTTAAATAAAAATTTTAAAACTATGACTTTAGTGGTAGTGCTTTCCATACAAATTATAAAATATATTTTTTATTTTAATACATTTTTTTACGGCTCTATGCATGTATGTTGTATACTACCTGCTTGATTAGCGTATCAGGAGACTGAGGATGCAAAAACAAGCTCTCTAAAACTATTAAGCTCATCTCTAATATTGGCCACTGCATCTTTTGACGACTCGGCCTTTGTGATTTGTGCGTGGAGATCATCAAACTTCTTTGAGATGCTGTCTTCGAGTTTCTTCTGTGTATTAATGACATCTAATAAGTTAGCTGGCAATTGGTAAAAATTTGTTTAGTTGTATAACCTCAAAAACACCGGTGGTAGGTCCCTGTTTTCACCGGTGGTAGGTCCTAGTTTACAGGAGACCGTCTGGTGGAGTACCACCACGGTGCCTATTTCTGCCGCGAAGCAGTAGTGTGAAAATACTGCTGTGTTCCGGTTTGAAGGGCACACGCAGCCAGCTATTTACTGGGTAAACGAGACTTAACACCCTATGTCTCACGGTAGGCAGCGCGTTGGCGATACCACTGGTATTGCCAATGTCTATGGGTGTCGGTGACCACTTCCCATCTGGTGGCCCGACTGCTCGTCAGCCTGCGTAAGCCAAAAAAAAAAAAAAAAAAAAAACTGTATATCAATTATATAAAGTTTATCAGAAGTAGGTAAGTATTTTAAATTTTATTACTTAAATATCAAGTGCTAATTCAAACAATGTCTTCACGTTATTTACACCTATCCCCGAAATAAAGCTAAATAATCTAATATAACTATAATTATAAATAATATAGCTACTGTTTTCAATATAACTTTTACATGAGCTAATTATGCCACGAGCTAATAATAGCTACAAATTCAAAGATATTATCCGTAATTTATTTGTTTTATATGCATTATATAAAAATAGTTTTAACGACGCCAGGGTTTCTTCTACCAACTATTATTGATTAAAGAGATAACAATTCATTGTTGTCTTTGTTACATGGCCAATTAGAACGAAATACGTTGCAGCTGTACTAATTAGACAAGTATTTAATTTCTAAGCATTTGGTCTTAGTTCTCTATTGCAATATTAGATCTGAATTATGAAAAAAACTGTATTTGGTTTTATTGCTTTATTTAATCTTTAAAATTTAGAAAAACTTATTAAATGATTTACTTAGGTGACTTTAATGACTTAGGAATTTATTAACAGCCTTTAAGAAAGTTTAGAAAAGTCTAAGTAGGTGTACAAATATAAATTGACCAAACTAACTAATAAAGTATTAAAAATAATCTAATACTCAATTTTTTTAATACTTTTTTTCAACATACAAAATGTAACACTTGCTTACGGATTATCAAGGACGCTACCACAAAAGCACCAGCGAAAGAAACTCAGTAGGCCTTTTTTTATATTTTAATATAATTAAATATACATTTATATCACCAATATACAATTCTGTGATACGTGTTTTAAATTTGTAAAAGCCTGGAGCAAGCATTCCATTAGCAGGTTCTGTTATAATTAATAAATTTATTAATGTTATAATAACCTTTATAACATAAAAGTCTCTTTACAACTTTTTAAATTAATTATCAGTTAAATTCTGAACGTTTACTTGGGTTTTGTTGTAAAAGCGTATCCATTGTCTCATTAAAGATTTACTTATTCTTCGCTTGAAGAATTAAATTGTGATTAAGATGTGAGATGTAACATGTTTAACCAATACAGGTATTACATTTTTTACAGTCTATCCCTCACACTAGGCACAACCTGGTCTATGAGAGATTTATAAAATTAATATTATAATAATATGAATAAGCTAAATTACGAACAGTAAACACAGTTTAAAAATCAAAATTAAATAACACACTACTAAAGGAAAGTTCTTGACAGCATATGATGTGGAGCCGATTTTATTCGCCAGTCTATTAAAATGGGGGCCCCACTGCAATTTCGCATCTATTGTTTTTCCCAGAAATACGGTCGATTCAACAACGTCTAACTCTTCCTCATCAATAAACTCTTCATATTTACCCGGTCTTACATTTGGAGTCATAAATTTAATGCATTTTGCCTGCTTCTGGTTTAGTAGAAAATGATTAACACTAAAGCAATGCGCCACTCTAGAGAGAGTATTATTTATTGTCGTTATCGTCATTCATTGATCAATGTCGTTTAACTTTAAGAGTCAAGGAATTAAATCATAATATCTCTTCGTTTTAATTATGAACATATGGTAAATCGTTTAGATGGTATAGATAAAAAAAAAGAAAAGGCCCAAGAATAGACATTTGTGGGACGCCCACCTATACCGGGCACTAGGAGATTCTTTAGCATTTACGTCAAACCTCTGCGATCAGTGGCTCAAGTACGAAGACAAAAAATTGAGAGTGACATTTCTTACACCATAGTGTTGTAATTCCCTGACCAGAATTCCATGTTGTACGAAATCAAAAGCTTTTTTTGAGATTGCTAAAGATGCCTAAGGCATCCTGCAAAGCTTCCCAAGCCTCAATATTTTAGGCGAGCCAACGCCCGCACCAACTGTTGAGCGACGCCTAGTAAACCTTACTGTTTGTTATTAATAAGACACTTAGTGTTAAAATAATTCATTAAATGGTTTAATGATAGTTTTTTTTAATATTTTACTAAAAATAGGCAAAATAGAGATAGGTCTAAAATGATTTGGGTCCATATTAAACCCTGATTTAAAAACCGGTATAACTCTATTGTGCCTTATAAGTCAGGAAACTTGCTTATCTAGAGGCTTACATTCAATATTGTTGCTACATAAGGTGATATTACATCTATAATCGAATTTATCACCCTAACAGAGATCCCCCAAAGGTCTGTGTTTTTTTTTAATATCCAATTGCCTACATGAACATAATGTCTTTGCTAAATACATCAAAAGAATTTAACATTTTTGTACATTCAATAACATTATATTTTAAAAGTGATTCGGCAACTATTGGAGAAGACTAAATTGATATGGGATTAGAAACTGGAATGTTAGAAAATAATCTCTCGAAATAAGTAACAACTTCTCTTTCAGCTTCTATTCTATGGGCATCAATATTTAAAGTTATTCTAGAATTGCTCCTTGCATTCATTCCGAATTCGCTATTAATAGTATTTCAGGTAATTTTCACTTTATCTCTTTATTTTTAAACTACAAACATTCTCTTTTAAATAGTTTCGATTAGGCAATTACGTGTGCAACAATGTCGTTGTAATGATTATGTGTTCCTTGACTATAAAACTCATATAATTTTCGCCTGATTTTTAGAATTAACTGTTTTAGAAGTAAATATGGTATTAACTTTAATTTTCTCATTAAAGTGAATAATGATGAAAATTCACATGTCCTTTACATGTGAATCTACATCATATAGTAAATAAATAACTTTTTGTAATATTTTACTTCTAAAATTAGTTTTTTATTTCTAAGAGGAGACACTTTTTTCTCTTGTGAACTTTTGTTACAAAATATTGTATCTATTTTAAAAAAAGTTAATTGACCACAATGGTCAGAAGCTAACAGCTAGCTGTTGTACTTAACAGTTATTTTTTTAAAAGAGTACAATTAGCATAGGAAAGTAGCTAAATATGGAAAATAAATGTTTCTACTTGCAAGTAACAGTGATCTTCAGTCTCTTTTCATTACTAAACTCACATATAGATTTCGACTTGTCGGTCGAGCGAACTTTGTAGATGCATAAAGATTTTTGTCTTGGGGTTGGAAGGAAAGTTTTTCATGGTACGCAAAACTTTATATTTCTGTTTAAACGTGATCAACGATTAAAATTAACAATGCATTTTCATTATATATACTTGGATAACATATACTTGGATTTTCACAAGTTTATATATCGTTATTATTGGGCGTGTGTGCGTGTGTATAAATGACGTAGAAACAAAATATGAATTGATCAATGAATATGTTTATGTATTTTTTTTTTAACTTTTTGAAAATCACAAGTATGCAAAGGCGAGCTTAATGCCTTAGGCATTATCTACCAGCTAACCTTAGGGTGGTTAGGATAAACTAAGGTAGGTGCACTGGTAAATATATATATATGTATATATACGTAGGGGAGACCGGTCCAAACCGTATGCCTTTTAAATTTTTTCTTTTGTTTATAGATCAAAAATGGTGCGCAATTATTCAAGAACAACTACTAGACAGGACTGGGATGTCGAACAAATGAAAAAGGCCGTAATGAGCGTGACCAAAGGAACTTTTAGGTACCTCAAAGCATCTCAAGTCTACGGTGTGCCTAAAAGCACAATGCAAGATCGTATCAATAAATATAAACAAAACAATAACCTAACAGTGTCAACACAAAAAGGATTGGGTCGGTTCAAGACAGTTTTTTCAACTGATCATGAAGCTATTTTAGTTCAGCACGTTCTGTTATTGGAGCAATGTTTGTTTGGGTTAACATACAAAGACCTGCGACAATTAGGTTACCAACTCACTGATCCCAATGGTATCCAACATAATTTTAATAAAGATCGAAAAGAAGCTGGAGAGGATTGGTTATCTGGTTTAATGAAGAGACACCCTGAACTGTCACTGCGTGCTGCTGAGCCGTATTGCAAGAGCGATGGGTTTTAATAGGGTCAGCGTAGGTAAGATTTTTCATTTGCTTGAAGGCCTACATTTTCAATGTTGACGAAACTGGGTTGACCGTGCCTAAAAGACAGAGCAGAATTCTCGCTTTGAAAGGGAAGAAGCAAGTTGGTTTAGCAAGCTCTGCTGAGAGGGGTCAGCTGACTACTGCTGTATTTTGCATGTCTGCTTTTTGATATTACCTGCCACCATTGCTAATATTTCCAAGAATGCGCATGAAGACTGAACTGCTAGATGGCTCTCCACCGGATACTATAGCAGTGTGCCATCAAAGTGGGTGGATACAAAGTGAAATATTTGTTCAATGGTTAGATCATCTGATCTTATCTGTAAAGCCAAGAAAAGAAAACCCCATCTTGCTTTTGCTGGATGGACATTCCACTTATACAAAAAACCTTCCATTGATAATGAAAGCCCGAGACAATGGAGTTATTATGTTGAGCTTTCCTCCACACTGCACCCATAAGCTGCAACCATTAGACGTCAGTTTGATGGGCCCGTTGAGTACTTTTTACACGCAGGAAGTAAACACTTTTCTGCGAAACAATCCTGGCAGAGTTGTCACACAATTCCAACTCTCTAGACTCTTTGGTGCAGCTTACGCCAGGGCGGCTTCAATGCAGAATGCCCTCCCCGTTTTCTAAGACTGGCATATACCCTACAAATCGTCATGTGTTTAGTGATGCAGATTTTGCAGCTGCTGAAACAACTGAGATAGTTTTACAACAATAAATTGCCACTAAATCTTCAGTCACAAACACTTTGCCTTCGACATAATTTCTGGAGTCATCTATTTCGCTAGAACCACCAATTGAACAAATTTCAGCTTTTCCCCTTAATACTTGTCCCGGCACTCCATCCACACCGGTGGAATTGCAAACAGAGTCTATAAGCAATATGCCGTGTATTATTCCCACTACACCGGGTAGCCGACAAGCCGGTTCACAATATCTTGTTTCACCGTCGGATATAATGCCTTTGCCTCGAGTAGAAAACAGCACAAAACGTACCACCCGTCGAAGAGGTAAAACATCAATAATTACATCATCTCCACATAAAGACGAGCTTCTAAGTAACTTACAATCGAAAATTAAAAACCAAAGTTGGATCTGTCAGAAATCAAGAAAAAACACAAGGATAAGCTACAGAGTAAAACAGGAGACAGTAAGAATCTTTGCCTGTACTGTCTAGAAGAATACGATCAAAGTCGCATGGATGAGGGTTGGGCACAGTGTACTTCCTGCGATGGCTGGCCCCACGAAGGTTGTACAGGCTATGATTCAGATGACCTTGATGATTTTTGTGCACTAAATGCCTGGTGTGAACGTTGGGGCAAAATCTTATATGATTTTGGACGGTGCCCGGGGTAAAACCGTAATTTCGAGTGTTTTTGTTTTAATATGTTTATTTTAAAGATGAGTAACATATTTCAATATTTGTTCCTACAATTATATACCTGATAGGATTGGTCAATAAATATGTTGATTTGATATGACTTCAATATGTATTATTACGCCAATTATATACATTACTGCTTAGGCATACGGTTTTGGACCGGTCTCCCCTATGTACATATATATATATATTTACCAGTGCACCTACCTTAGTTTATCCTAACCACCCTAAGGTTAGCTGGTAGATAATACCTAAGGCATTAAGCTCGCCTTTGCATACTTGTGTTTTTCAAAAAGTTAAAAAAAAAATACATGAACATATTCATTGATCAATTCATATTTTATTTCTACGTCATTTATACACACGCACACAAGCCCAATAATAACGATATATAAACTTGTGAAAATCCAAGTATATGTTATCCAAGTATATTATATAATTAAAATGCATTGTTAATTTTAATCGTTGATCACGTTTAAAAAGAAATATAAAGTTTTGCGTACCATGAAAAACTTTCCTTCCAACACCAAGACGAAAAAATCTTTATGCAGCTACAAAGTTCACTCGACCGACAAGTCGAAATCTATATGTGAGTTTAGTAATGAAAAAAAAACTGAAGATCACTGTTATTTGCAAGTAGAAACATTTATTTTCCATATTTAGCTACTTTCCTATGCTAATTGTACACTTTTAAATAAATTAACTGTTAAGTACAACAGCTAGCTGTTAGCTTCTGACCATTGTGGTCAATTAACTTTTTTAAAATAGATACAATATTTTGTAACAAAAGTTCACAAGAGAAAAAAGTGTCTCCTCTTAGAAATAAAAAACTAATTTTAGAAGTAAAATATTACAAAAAGTTATTTATTTACTATATGATGTAGATTCACATGTAAAGGACATGTGAATTTTCATCATTATTCACTTTAATGAGAAAATTAAAGTTAATACCATATTTACTTCTAAAACAGTTAATTCTAAAAATCAGGCGAAAATTATATGAGTTTTATAGTCAAGGAACACATAATCATTACAACGACATTGTTGCACACGTAATTGCCTAATCGAAACTATTTAAAAGAGAATGTTTGTAGTTTAAAAATAAAGAGATAAAGTGATAAAGTGAAAATTACCTGAAATACTATTAATAGCGAATTCGGAATGAATGCAAGGAGCAATTCTAGAATAACTTTAAATATTGATGCCCATAGAATAGAAGCTGAAAGAGAAGTTGTTACTTATTTCGAGAGATTATTTTCTAAAATTCCAGTTTCTAATCCCAAATCAATTTAGTCCTCTCCAATAGTTGCCGAATCACTTTTAAAATATAATGTTATTGAATGTACAAAAATGTTAAATTTTTTTGATGTATTTAGCAAAGACATTATGTTCATGTAGGCAATTGGATATTAAAAAAAACACAGACCTTTGGGGGATCTCTGTTAGGGTGATAAATTCGATTATAGATGTAATATAACCTTATGTAGCAACAATATTGAATTAAGCCTCTAGATAAGCAAGTTTTCTGACTTATAAGGCACAATTGAGTTATACCGGTTTTAAATCAGTGTTTAATATGGACCCAAATCATTTTAGACCTATCTCTATTTTGCCTATTTTTAGTAAAATATAAAAAAACTATCATTAAACTATTCAATGAATTATTTTAACACTAACTGTCTTATAATATAACGCGGAGCAGTCTATTAAAAGGAGACATTTTAGTGCACATTATACGACCAGAAATATTACACTGACAGTAGCATCTGCGTATGCGATAATATTAACAATTGATCGTTTGAAAACATTAAGATGCCGCGGTATTTTAAGTGAACTAAGAAGCGTCAGTTACACTTTGAATTGTTCAAATAACGTACATATATGATCGGGATGCCGGCTATGCCATTCAATACGTCCTAAACAACTGTTCGATTAATAATTTTGCGATAAGAATAACTGATGCAGCCAAACCTAATACGTCCCGTAAGCGGGCAACTAACGAAAGCATATTGCGTTTTGTGCAATCACGATTATCTTCCATAGTTTTAAACATAAAGGTATCTAACGAAGGGTCCCATGCTAAACCTAAAATCTTCTGCGTTTCTAATTTGTCAAAAGCTACTTGCGAGAATTTGACCTCTGATGATATATTTCTTAATACTAAATTATATGTTACAGGACCAATTTAATAACTGGAATTCACCGGCGTGAAACATATTAATAAGTTGATTTGAAAGTTTTTTAGCTTCGCTTTCATCTAACACCGGCGAAACTAAATCATCCATCCAATATACATCTCCTTTTCAGCGACATTTGCAGCTTGCGGATAATTATGCCGCTCATCGTTGCATAATTGACGAATTGTGCGCATTGCAATATAGGGACTAGATTTTAAACCAAATGCGACACGGCTGAACTGATATTCTTGGATAGGTTCTGATGGATCAAATCTGAATAATATTTTTTGATACTTTCTATCTTCCTCCTTTACTATAATTTGTAACTACATCTGTTTAATGTCAGACGTTAAAGCGATCGGAAGCAAGCGAACATTTAGCAAGGCATTCGTTAAGAACATTATTGTAACCTACTCTAATATTGTTAGTTTTAAGCTATTGTTTTAAGTCTGCGTTTTAATGGCAAAGCGACACAATAGTGACCCAAAGGAATCGTTTTATAGTAGAAGTAAATATTCTTTCACATTCCTCCTCCTAAAGCTTAAAAATATTCGTCACGGAATCTCTTCGAGTTAAAAATTTAGGAAGCGATCGATCTTATGAATCTTCACTGCGAATAAAAAACTATTTATTTTTCTCAAATAATTATATACTATAGGATTGTTCGACAAATTATTATTTTCGACAGCAATAGGTACTTCACCTATTAGTTTGTATTCGTATACGGTTTCAATAGCAGGGGGCTGGAGATGCAATTACTATATCACCTAAAAACAAGGAAACAATTGAGCGCCTAACAATAAGTTAACTTCACTTGAGCTTGTCCAATGAGGATCAAGCTAGCAGAATATTAACTAATTCTTCACTACTGACGTATCAATGTTGTCTAAAGATGACGTATCAGTAATACGATCAACAATTAATGCGTTTATATTGTATATTATTGTTTATTTTTGATTGTATTTGTATATGGCATCGAGTCCCATAACAGGACGCGATGCCAATCCGATTCTAAATAGAGAAATTTGAAAGCGGAATAATATTCATATTGAGTTGTTTACAGCACGCCATGGTTATTATATTATTTTGCGAATCGTTGTCTATTAGTGCACGACGGTACAAAAATACCATTTCTATTGTTTACAAAAGATTGAGATTAATTTTTGGTTCGTCCTTAGAAAATGAAATATTTTCAATTTGCGGCTGAGTGACGCAATAAGAATTATTATCAAAATGCAAAACGTATGGTGACGTTCGTCACAAGCTTTACAATTTTGTAACGATTTACAAATATGAACAGTATGTATCAAACTAAGGCAATTCACACATTTAAACTTGTTTTTTGCGGACATGGATCTAAATAAAGAACAGGTATTTAAATAAACGTGGTCCATTTTTACATAGGACACACTTGCCTTTACTATTGAAATAAACAATCTCGCGCGATACGAAGGTATTGTGTACTTGTTGTTTCGGTTACGAGCGAGATGCGTCCGGCAGGACACTATTTTGCGGCCGATATTGACGGCTTGCGTAAGGCGTAGCTTTTAAATGGGTCGAGTTATAATAAGTTGACTGATTGCTCATAAAAATTAGATTGGAATCAGATGAAATGCGAAACTATCAAAAGTAATATCTTTTTGCGTAATTCCATTTCAAAAGTGTTATAATGCTCGAAGAAAATTTCAATAATGCAATATGTAAAACATAAAATCTCCAGGTTAATCATTTTTAAGTTTTTAATGCGCCAATAGCTGACACATTGATATCTAAAAATTAGTAAAAGTACTAGCGGAAGCGTTCCCAACATTTAAAATTTAACTACTGATCGAAGTATGTTGACTCTAAGGTACGCATGTCCTCATAGCGGTCAACTAGCGATTTCCATATTAAGGAATAATTTTCTGGACATGGACATGGTACCAGCAAAAACATTATAAGCGTTACCAGTTAAATTGCCTAAAGGTAATACAATTTGTCGGCATTGCTTAGCAAGTCGTTGTTATGAACGTTAGACTTAAAACTTATGTTGAATAAGGGCCATTGTCGGATGTCACCGTCAAACGATGCAATTTCTATCGGCGGTAACCGAGATGAGGCGTGTGACAATTGTTTATCTTTTGAAGCGGGTTGTGATTCATTGCACAATGAAATAATGCGTAAAATATATAAATCCGAAAGAATACAGTAATCTATTTTAGCGATTGGATATCCACGTACAAAGAGAAATAAAATAAAATCATTAATATTTCAAATTGCGAGTGGCGTTAGGCGTAAATGTGTAAGCGTAAGAGCGTGGCGTAAGTTCATAGATAAATATATATAAAACTAACTGCAAGTTGAATGCGATATCACGCTAATGGCTAAATGATGCAATTATATGCGTTAATATAAGGCGACCGATTATTATATATAGCGATTTGAAAATAATGCGTTTAGTACCTAAGCCTACCAAAGTATATGGATGTACTAACATTAGATGAATGCGTTGGCCGATAAGCGTTAGGCGAAATAAAATATCAAATATTTTAAAATGAACTCAACAATATGGACATAACTTTGAATCAAGTATCTACATGCGTTACATGACCACGTGGTCAGGTTATATATATATACTATTGCCGCGATTAGAAGTATTTGTCAATTACAAATATAAGTAAAGCAATCTACGATATTTTAGAAGAACTACAAGATAGGTAACTGATCTGTCCGGCTCCTATGGACTAAAATTAATGCGTGCGCGGGCGCGTGGTCAATTAAGTTTCGTCAGCCAATTTTGATTGAACCAACTAGCTCTAGTGACGGCCATATGGTAGATCCTATTTAAGGACCAGAATCGAGGATGTGGTTCGAAGGACCATGTGCGTAATCCGGCTCGGACAACGTAGTTATGAGACCGGATTGGAATGCGATAAAAGGAAGGATAAATACTTTCTCTGATGGCTGCACAGCTGCAGGCGTCTTCGTTGATGCGGCAGGGGTTCGCGGTAAACTTAAAACTATTAGAACGGAGCGTTGGCCATTCGCGTCGCGGGACTTTAAAATATGATGTGTTGCGTAGGAACTCCCGAAAGCAATTGGTCGACAGCGGCGGCGCTGGGCGCCGACCGCGTCACGAAGTATTCTCCTTTTACCCTCCTTTATTCGTGAGATGAGAAAAAATTAAAGGAAAAAAGAGGGCAAGCAAAAGGAACGGTATAGGAAGAAAGGGAAGGAAGATTATTGTGTAACCAATTTGCGGCTGTGTTAGGCAACATAGAAATGCGCGCGAACAATGGTCAATACTGTACCTACATGCTTGGCCTAACTGCTTAATAGTATGCTTAATATTGTCTGATAATTTTTTTAATGTATCTTCAGTTTACTTGCAACTAAGAATAGATACAAAAAAGACCGATTTAAAAAGAAATATAAGATTTTTTATTTAGAAATAGATTTGTTTTATTTTGTTACATTACTTTGAAATTCTGAAAGCTGATTCTATCAAACCACTAATTTCTTAAGCATATTATTACCATACCAAACCATACTACACCCCGATTTAAAAACCGGTATAACTCTACTGTGCTTTATAAGGTCAGGAAACTCGCCTATCTAGATGCTTACATTCAATATTGTTGCTAGATAAGGTTATATTACATCAATATTCGAATTTATCACCTTAACAGAGATTCCCCGAAGGTCTGTGGTTTTTTAATATCCAATTGTCTACATGATCATAATGTCTTTGCTAAATACATCAGTAAAATTGAACACTTTTGTACATTCAATAACATTATATTTTAAAAGTGATTCGGCAACTGTTCGTAAAGACTAAATTGACTTGGGATAAGAAAATGGAATGTTAGAAAAGAATCTCTCGAAATAAGTAACAACGTCTCTTTCAGCTTCTATTCTATGTAGAATTACATATACCAAGTATTTGTTTTTTTAATTTTTATTTATCAAAAGTACCTATTTCCTGGGATTTCGAAAGTTGTGCTGTAACATACATACGATGTTAAAAATTTTGCTTTATATAGTGTAACGAAGAAGTGTGTTCGTGGTTTGCCTTTAACCTTTTGTCTTTTAGCCTGCTTATAAAATTTAATGAATAACCAATATGTCTTGACCCAATATTATCTTATTGAGTCTTTAGAGGACCACCTGCCGATAAGCATAAAAAATAAAATTACATACACCAACAGAAAACCTGAATTAAAAATGTGGTAAACATCTGCAATTACAGAGGCGACATCCACGATTGACTATTTTTTTTCAAACCAAGACTCAAATAATTATTTTAAATACCTTTGCAACGAGGACAATTTAACTGCCTGTGAATAAAATAATTAAACAATATTAAAATCCACTTAAGTCACGTATTAATAAACATTACCAAAATGATATTTTTTATAATTTAAATGTATCATCGTAAAATCAATGTTTTGTCAATTCTCAATTAGTCCGTTATTAAACAGAATTTATAGAATGTGCGAATAGGTTTGTTGTAATCAATTTTCACAATTAAATGGCTGTGCCCCGCTCTCTCATACGCGTGTTGATGAAAAATCAAAACAAATCGTTAGTGCGTAAAAAATCACAAATAAAACCATTAATAACGTCTACCGAGACGCGTTGTCCCTCCCATTTACTGTCACTAGCTGTTAAATAGGATTATTTTAGATAAATATTTCTATATTATTATTTAATATTCCCTAATATATTTTGTTTATTAGACTGTATATTTTCGTCTAAGCCGATTTCCGGAAGATTCTCCTACACAAGGCGGCTAAAAGTTGCTCAAGAAACTTTCTCACGCAGCTCTGGGTATGTTGAGTACGACGCGTATAACCGGCTGTAAAAGCTTTCAAACTCCGAGATATCGTTGATCTCGAATGATGACTTCTCCGTTTTCTTTGGTCAACTTCGTTAGATGGCTTTTTCCAAGCTTCTTTGCGAAGACTTTGAATTCCCAGTTTTGCTCAATAGCTCCCTGTATCTCGTATTGGAGTGGCGAAGGTCGCACCTTACCAGCTTGGTGATAGTCTTGTATCATTACGTCGCTTCTCCATGAGCTCCAGTTTCTCCCCCGAAAGTTTAGACTTTTTGCCCGTTTTCTCCGGAAGAATTCCTGAGGCAAGGCACAGGGGTTTGGTCGTATTTTTGAGGGTCATCTTGAAAACTCGACAAAGCGCAGCCTCGAGTTTCAGAGGATTATAGCACCTTAGACCACATCCACACAGTGAAGCAAGTTATACAGAAGACACATGATCATAACCAGCCCCTTTGCATGGCATTTGTAGACTATGAAAAGGCTTTTGAGTCCATCCAGACCTGTTCTTTCCTTGAGTCCTTACAACGGAGCCTAATTGAATGTCGCTATATCAAGATGTTGAGATGTCTGTTTGACGCCACCACTATGTCTGACTTAGTCTAAAGTGGGCTGACTGAGCCTATCTCCCTGCACCGGGGTGCGAGACTAGTAGACGTCATGTCTCCGAAATTGTTTTCTACCGCGCTGAAGGATATGTTCAAGACACTAGACTGTGAAGGACATGGCATAAATGTGAACGGCGAGTACGTGGCACATCTATGATTTGCCGTCGGTATCGTCAATATGACTGAGACCTTATAGGACCTACAGAAAGTGGCGAAAAGCCTGGCTGAGTCTACGCACTCAATAGCCTTCGGATGAAATTGGGTAAAACCAAGGTCATGTTCAGCGAACACATCCGGGACCGATGACAATTGATGGCACCTCCTTTACCTAGGCAATCGCTCCCACTAGGTAGTGGCAATTTTAAGGGAGAGACCAACATAAGGATTTAGCTGGCCTAGGCAGCTTTTCATAGGCTTCGTAGAGTTTTCGATCCCATCCCTCAGCGCCTAAAATCGAAAGTCTCCGATCAGTGTGTCCTACCTGGCATGAACTACGGGCCGAGACTTGGATACTTATGGTTTGACTGGTTCACAAATTTAGAGTCGCTTGGAGTATCTCTGAAGTAAATGATGTGATCCGTCAGAGATGACGTGATCCGTCAGAGAACCAGAGACAACGATATAGCCCACCGGATTAATAAGCTGAAGTGGGCCGGTAACATAACGAACAGGTTCTTGCTTTCTCGTAGCGGTTGGGCTACGTTACTGCGGCTTGCACCAGCCGCGGGGAAGCTAAGAGGAACCTGACTGGCCTGCGCGATAGTTTCGACGCGCCCAGAGGGAGATGGCCGTAGGGCCGAGATGGAGCTGCTCCGACGGCTAGCGCTGGTGGGGTTGCAGATGAGTGAAGAGATGATGAGAGAAGCACGTTCATGTGACCCCGCCCTAAAGACGTCAGGAAGGAACAACGTGATTGTTTCAGTCGGTGCGTGTCCGATATAACCCGTCTGTGCCCCCGCGAGGTATGCGTAGATATTTCCCCTCGATAAAAAAAAGGGCCGCTCACATAAGCCTTGAGCTAAGCCTTATTTTACAAGGGACCGTCTGGCGTAGTAGAACCGCATTCACTATTCCTGCCAATCAGTTGTGTAGAAACAACAAATTCTTTTCGTTTGAAGTAGCCCCTAGCATAATTACTAGGTAAACGAGAAAACAATTCATGAATCAAGGCGGTGAGCGGATTTTTACGGTCCAAGATGCATTTCTTATGAGCATGAAATAATTATTTTAATATCATACATGTATAAAAAAATTTCAATTTCTTATTCACTTTTAGGTAATTTTTTTTAACTCTAATGGTAGCTATTACCAAAAAACTTACCCTTATATGTGAAATAATTGAAAAAAATTTTTGTGAAGCACTGGAAAGGAAGCATTTCTAACACGCTGATTGCTTAATGTTTCATTAACCTAAATACGCACTTTTTTATTTTTTTCGATATGTACCTATGCAACGTGATTTTTCGTTAGTATAAAGTTGATGCACGCCAACAAGAGACATGATGACAAGAGACTGAACAAAGATACAAGTGTTTACAAGCGTTATTTCTTGCACATTTGTCCCAGTGAAAAAATATTCACTCTATGCGCTTAGCTGGCAACGTATGTGTGCTATGATTATTTACGACGAATACTGCAATCTGTTTCTTTCGCATTATTATTACTATGTTTAAGGAATAAGTTGTAATTATATTTTCCATCACATTAATAACAAGCTTCGGACTTTTAAGATGATTAATTCCCTGATGCAAAAATAACCGCAACATGCATAGGCACAATGCGTGATTTGTGATCATGCCTACGCATGTTGCGTTTTTGGTGTCAGTGGCGTTGAAAGAAGTGCCAGCTGGGCTAATTTGGGTGTTTAAATATTGTGTTAAAGTACCTAACTAAGATAATTATGCAATTCTTTTGTAGTAATATTAGTTACCACCAAATTTTAAATGAGTTTTGGACTGATATATTCTCACTTTTGTCAAGTTAGCGTAGTTTGAAAATTAATTCATTGGAATATGTTACTGACTCAGACCAAACTACTTTTAGGTTTGCATTAAACAAATAATCATGTTGTTTATACTCTAACCGTATTTTAACTTTATTACCTTTTTTTATGTATATAAAATTAAATTAATTTAGCAATTTAAGCGTGACAATTTAGCAGACATACAGATTTTCTTATAATAACGTGTAAGATCTAGATTATAACAAAATATTTTATGCCTTCAAACTATATATATATTAAAAATGTTTGAATGTCTAATATGTATATATATAAATTTACTAACACAATATAGACTTTAAAAGATAAACTAATACAAAGGACTTCACTAAGTGTAAGCTTGTTAAGTATAATTTTAACTCTTACACTGATGTTTACACCGATACCAGAACTTAAACTAGACTGCTGCCTAGAAGTTAAATTTAAAAGAGTTCCAAAGACCCACTCCTAAATTTTTAAGTTTAATATACAAATAATAAGTAAAACTATAATTAAATTTTTTGCTCTGAAAAGAGTAAATTTTATTTAACACATTTTACAAAACACCCTTAAAACACTAATTAACCACTAACTCACCTGAAAAGAGAAACAACATTATAAACTATTGTTTCATCAGTTCTTATTATTTATAATAACTTTTTAATTATTACAATATATTTCAACCGCTATCCTGACCTAACTTTTCTATCATCATTTCTCTTAATTACTTTATGACAATATGACCCATAGCTCCAAAGAATGTACAAGTTTATACGTAATAAATTAAAGTTAAATTCCAACAAGACAATCTTAATAAGGTGTTTGCACTTTCATTGTGTCCACTTTGTTTTCATCTCCTTCCTCCCCATTCTAAATTACATAGTTCCATGGTTCTGTTTTACTACCGGAATAAGTTTGGTGATGTGGAAGAGTTTCGATTCTATTTTTTGTGGCCCGTATTTACTTTATAAATAGAACTTGATATTTTGTCTATAATTTCATAAGCTCCTATTTTTAATAGATCTAGTTTTTTTTTTCAGTTTTACCGTTTTCTGTTTTAACATATACATAATCTCCGATATTTCATCATCATCAGCCCGTGATAGTCCACTGCTGGACATAGGCCTCCCCCATAATATACCCTTATCCATTAGAGGGTTTTAGACCGTATCCCACCACGCTGGTCCAATGCTGGTTGGCTCCGATATTAAGCTCATAATATTTTCTGGTTTTGTCAAATCTTTATTTATTATAATTGTGGGATTTTATACTAATTTTAAGGCAATTTTTCGGTTTCGCGATAGATTATATGTTATTTTTGATTTCAGTTTGTCGGGTACTATGTTAACATTTTTTCACTCTAATATATATTTCAGAGAATACCCTGTTACGCTATGTTCAGCAATTTTGTCCGATCTTTCGTTAATTTTGCAAAGAATTTTATTAACCAGTGTTTGTTTTAACCTTTCGTTCAATCCATTCGAAAATGATGCATTAACTGCGGTGAAAACTATAGGTATATCTTGTTTTTCTAAAAAAAAATTGAAATCCATTGAGTTTATGCTCGGGTATTGATCTGATAGAATCAAATCAATTTTGTAATCTTGAGTTACTCTTTAAACAAGTTTTATAAAATCAGATGCATTCCGGGTTTTGGAAATAAAGGCGGAACGCGTGAAGTGGTCTACTAGAAAATGTAAACATGTTTTAGTTAAACGAGACCCGCCAAATCCCCCTATGGTGTCTATAAACACTATTTCGAACGGATAGGTAGCGAGACCTTAGTGAAACATCAGTCCAAACTTGTATTTTCCTCTAGATCAATTTTTTATTCAGACATCACAGTTCTCGCAATTTTTTTTTATATTATCCAATAAATTTTTAGCTTGATAAAAGGGTTTAATTTTTTTTCTTCATTTATTGTCTTCCTTTGTGACAGAAGTAGTGGTGTACATGCTGTTTTATAAGCTTTTTACTAAACGCCTCAGTTAGAACAATGATTTCATTTTCTTTTGTCGTTATATAATATATATTATTATTATTTGAAAATAAGTTTATTTATGACTTATATATATTATCTTTGAATTTAATAAAATTTAATATTTTTAAACTGCTTTCTTCATTTTCATACGATTCTAAAACAGGGCTTCTGCCAAAGAATCTACCTCTATGTTATATTAGCCTGGAAAATATATTGTTTTAAAATTGAATTGCGACAAATAATATCTTAGATCTCCAAGTTCTTCGTCCGTTCGAGTTTTAATATTCATTTTTTCTAAGGGTTTGTGATCTGAAAAGAGTGTGAATGTTTTTCCTATAAGTGAATGTTGCCAATATTTCACCGCCTCCTTTAATGCCAAACACTCAAGATATATTGCTTTTTTCTTCATCTGAGAGTTGTTTAATTTTTTTGAAAAATATGCAGAAGGCTTTTCATCCCCCTCTGGGTAAATTTTTTTAAAAATCTCACCTACGCCTTGTATATACTAGCATCTGTATAAATATGTATTGGCAAGTCAGGATCAAAGATGTTTAGGATAGGTTTTGAGCAAAACATTTTTTTTATAATGTCAAAAGATTCTTGAAATTTATCGGACCAAACAAATTTTTCTATTTTTCTTAACAAATTATGTAAAGGATTCAGTATAATTGAAATATTTTGCACATATTTCCCATAGATATTAATTTTCCCTAAAAATTGCCCGACGTTTTTTGTGTATTTGGGGTTGGGAATTCTTTTGTAACAATCTAATTATCTTTTAAAATTGCTTCCAATAACAACGATAAGTGCTCAATGTGTTTTGGAACGTTTCAGAAAATACTGAAATATCGTCGATATCATTGATGGTGAAATCTGAAAGTTCGTATTTTCTTGTAATGGTACTCAGTATTCACCGAAAAATGATGGGGGAAGTCTATAACCCAAAAGGTTAACAAGTTCATTGAAAATGTGCTTCCTGAGTTACAAAGGCTGTTTTATGTCTGTCTTCAATTTTAAGAGGTATGGACCAGAACGCTGACGTTATATTTATTTATTAATTTAATCTTTGTGCACGAAATGTGATGTACTTAATGGCAATGGCACTTTCTGCCAGTCAAACTTGATGGATATATATATTTATATATATATATATATATATATACATAAAAATAAGTATATCTGACGTTTTCATTTATCAGGTGATATATCGCTAAGTAGGTGCTTTTTTACTTTTCAATTAAAGGTCCATACCCTCTGCATTCTCGATTTCGAGAGGTAGCGCATTCCACAGGAGGACAGATTGGACAAACAGAATGGTGAAAAAGGCAATACAGTAGACAAGTATTCGTCGGACGAAGATTCTTGTTGCTGACATCACATATGTATTGAAAATTAAAATATATGTAAGATGGGGCAATAGGAGAATTAAGGAAGGAATAATAAAGTGGTTAGGGCTCGTAAGAAGCGTCGCTGGCGAATAGACAACCACTGAAGTTGGGAACAATGCGCAGAGACGTGGTCATATTTACGAAGATTAAAAACAAATCTAATGCAGTTATTTAGAAGTCGGTCAAGTTTATTGAGGTGATCTGCACTCAGGTCAAGATAGCACACGTCACCATAGTCGATAATAGGAAAATCAAGGTCTGCACAAGCGTCACTTTCCTTTTAATGGGCAAAAACTTACTGAAACGATATAAGCACTGCAAGCTACCTGTACATTGTGACACTGCCTCCGTAGCCTAGTGGTATGGGCGTGTGTTTTAGAAACCGAAGGTCGTGGGTTCGAATCCTGCGGGGACACAACAAATTTTCATTGTTGTTTCCTAGTTGGTTAGGGCAATTTGGACCGATCAGCCAATTGTCTGAAAAGAAAGATGATCCATGCGTCGGATGGGCATGTAAAAAGTCGGTCCACCCACCGACCCGCATTGGACCAGCGTTGTGGGATACGGTCTAAGCCCCCCATTGGATAAGGGTGTATTAGGGGAGGCTTATGTCCAGCTGTGGACTTACACAGGCTTATGATGTAAGACACCTGTAACTCTCTGCACGGCACTTGCTATTTGGCTGTTCCAATTTAGCGTTTTGTCTATTAGGAGGCTTAGATTTTTTACACTTTGACTAAATAGAATATGATTCCTATTAAAATGTACGCATGGGAGTGCAGAAAGATCGAACTTGCTCAGATTGCGTCAACTGCCAATAATTATTGCTTAGCATTTGGATGGGTTTACAGCTAAATCGAATTTATCACACCAAGCTTTTATTGTGAAGTCCTTATTTATTTTGCTAACTGCCATATCTTAATTATTGGTGAATGCTTCAGCTTCAGTTTTATATCTACTGTCGAAAAAAAATTACATTTTCTTGTAATTATTTCTATTGCTTGCGCGAATATTATACATTATTAAATAAAATTACTTTACGGATTTTATCGCGTTTATTTTACATTTTAAATTACAAATTGCGGCTGTACAGATAAAATCAGTTCATTTTGCATAGGTCGGAGTACAGATTAAAAATAATTAATAAAAATTAAGTTCTGGAAACCCCGCTTCAGCACTGGCAAGAAGACGCTTGACATCTCAGTCTACCCCGTGACCACGGCCGCTGGAAAGTGTTCGAAACGTCGGGAATTTAAAATGTAAAATAAACGCGATAAAATCCGTAAAGTAATTTTATTTAATACATTTTCTTGTTTTAACCATTAGATCTTCAATTAGCGGAACAGGTTGAGATTGTTTCGGATCGGTTTTATTTAATTCATAAAAATCTATACAAAGCCTGGATTTCTTTCCGTCTTCTTTTTTTAAATGCCAGTGTTACCGGAGCGGCAAAAGGACTACTTGACTCCTGGATGAATTGAATTTGAATTTCATATCTTCAAACGAAAACCCGTACGGTCTTTTTTTACAGTATTTATCTATGAGCAAATATATGAGCTTCATAGTCCTTCACCGTACCTATGTCAAATTTGTCTTTTGACTGTACAATAATAAGTAGTACTGTATTATACACTTACTGAAATATCAAAATTATCAACTGTTATATTTTCATTATAGTTTATTTTATACTTATTAATGATAGCTTCTTTTGTATAAATTTTTGGAATATGCTCACTTTTTTATAATTAATACTTTTTTTACGCCATTTATTGCCTTTACCTGCATTTTTATCATAAGTAGGTTTTATTTTAGAGATTGGACTGAACACATTTCATCCTGAATCATAGATTCCAGATGTTTCCAAAGTATCATTACTAGGTTATTTAATTTTAATTAATGGCGTAATGATTAGTTTTTTGGATCAAACTCATTTAATTCCATCTCTAATTCCGAATTGTTCACACACCTTATTTGATCTTTCGTTTGTCCATTCATAATCAATATTTTTATTTTTGGGATATATACATAACATTGGGATTCCGGGTGGTAACGTAAACCTTTATTTCCTTTTTCATAAATTTTACACAAATTTAACAACGGTTTCACGTGTTCTTCGTTAATTTTATTGTCAAAATTATCTACCATTTAATCAAATCTTTTTTTGTTTACCGTATGTTCTAAACTTCTTCAGTTATTAAATAAGTCTTTAGTTTCCATTAAACTATTCCTATCAATCTTACCTGCAATGAAATTTGGCAATCCGGTGGCAAGTAGATAGCAGTTTCTCTTTATAGCATACTCCAGTAATGAGCCCTGTCTATACTTAAATAACATAGCATACCTGATAGGTGACCAGGCCTTAAAATATTTTTTTCACATTGCCCATTCTGAATTTATTGTATGTTTTATAAGCATGGAACTATACCAACCTCAACAAGAATCTTCTACAAATAGCCTAAAAATTTTAATTTTCTTGACATCATCATCGATTCCTATACGGGCACATTCCGCTTCCAATATACCCATCCACTGCAACACATTAGTAATCTTGCTATTGAATTTATCTATGACAAATTTATCTACCATTCTCCCCGTATTCAAAGGTTTTCTCAAGTCATTCTTCGTTTCAGCGAAGCTTTCCACAAGTTTTGTTAGAGATTCTTTAGAAATTCCTGTTGTAGATGTTTGTGGTTATGATTGTTCCTCCAATAGGTATCCCTTGAATTGTTTATTTCCATCTTCATCACAATAAATTACATTCAACTCCGGATTCAAGGTTATCCACACCTGTCATTTTTATAGCGTTTTTGTAAGTTCGCCTTTATTTTGTAGAATATTTCAGTTTCCATTACTCCATCATTTAGTTTCACAGGTTGTAACTTAATTAGAAACGCGTACGTTCGGCTATCTAAATCCGTGATTGTCGTTACACAAATAATATTTGTTTTCCCATCTTCACTTCATTTGACCATGAATTCGAACTTAAACTTATTCATTATTACTGGTAACCAGCTGCAGAAACGTTGTTTTATAAAAAGTAAAACTATAACCAAATTTGTTGCTCTGAAAAGAGTAAATTTTATTTAACACATTTTACAAACATACTTAAAACACTTATGAACCTCTAACTCACATGAAAAGAGAAACAACATTTAAGCTATTGTTTCACCAGTTCTTATTATTTATGTTAACTTATTTCATTACTACAATATATTTCAACCGCTAATCTGACATAACTTTTCTATCATCATTCCTCCTAATTACTTTTGTCAAATGACCAATATCTCCAAAGACTATACAAATTTATAAATAATACATTAAAGTTAAATGCCAACAAGACAATCTTAATAAAGTGTCTAGCACTTTGTTTAGATACATATGCTTATTATCTTTATAAAACCAGATGTTTCATAAACTTTTTTTAATTATGAATATAACTTTATTACTCCATATGGCGCAATTAATAATAATAAATTAAATAAGAGTTAATCATTTTCAAATAATTTGACAAAAATTGATAAGTGAAAAAATAAAAATAATCGCTTTTCTGTGTTAATTTAATAAAGAGGAATTAATTTTTGTTTTATCAGGCTTTGAAACTAATAAACTGATTTCAAAGATTTTTATATATCTTTGTGTAACTTAGGCGGCTAAATTACATTTCAAAAATCTAAAAATAACACGACAGACCCGTGCAATTTTTGTTTGTTGTTTATTAACCGTTTTTGGCAATTTTCAATCGGGCCATTGTTTACTAACTCTGCGATAGAACATACTTTTTAAGAATGTGAGAAATTTTGGTTTACTTCCAATGGGTTTAATGGCGGCAACTACAAACATAATGATTATCGCATCGCTTTTACCGGGACTTCAGGTACGTAGTAACAGTGATTAGTGATCACGACTTGATCTGACATTTTCTTCTTTATCTAAGTGTTATGCCACCAGATTGTACCACCATTAGACGACATAGATGAGAAATGAACATTAGCATGAGGGAGTTAATAAGCCAGTGTTTTTTTGTTGGTGACATATTTTTTTTACTGCCAATAACAGGCAGACATGTAGTCGGGCTACCTGATGAAAAGTAGTTGCTGACGCCCATGCTCATCGGCATCGAAATCCGTAGTTAATTTTAAAGATTTTAGCATACATAGGAATTTACGAACAGAGAAAGCGACTTTATTCTGTATTATGTACTGATACGTGTTATTTACCTATGCCATAATTTACAGATAAAACCAATTTAGTTTAAACTATAGTAGGACCATATGCGTGCATGTATAATACAATATACTATGTTATATTACATAATTTTCTAAAACGACTTAATTAAAATTAATATATACTACTTTTTAATATGTCAACGATGTCGTCGCAGCACAATTATTAAATTGATTGGCTTTTTGCCGCTACACGCAATCTGGAAGTGAATGTTATATTTTGAGCGTGGAAGTATTGTTTTAATTTTATGTGTAGGGCTTGACGTTCGATATCATGTTAATTAGATTATATGTATAAAAATATATAATTTGTTTATTTGCTTGATAAGTACAAAACCATACAGTATATTCACAACTTAAAATAATAAATTTTCAATATTTTATTTTATATTATATGCGAGCTCGGCAACATCTGTAAACTAATTTTTATTATATTGTATTATGGTACAAACACTTCCAATTTCAGTTTTTTAATTTTGTCATTATATATACTCTCTTCTTCGTTCTCTTGAAACAGGAGGAAACTTCGCAAGGTGTATTCAAATTTACTGTATATTTATATAAATGAGGTTTAGGTTATAATTATATATGTCTTTCATTGAACACAAAATTTAATTGTTTTAGCTTTAGCGATGAAGAATTTCCACATTGACTTATATCACCATTTCAACCCCTAGTTCATCCCCGTTTTGAAAGTACATCAGTGCTAGAAAAACAAAGCTCTTATAACTTGTTTCAAGTGTATTGATACAAAATTTTGGCGTTTATCAATGATGACTTATTTTCATACAAACTTCATCCCTTTTTTTTTAACCAGGGAAATCCTCGTGGATACCTTCGCCCTACGGGAAGGATTCAGGTTATGGAGACTCTTACTCACTAAAACCCTGGGAACTCCATTCCGTTCGTTATTTGATGTAGTGTGGATCATATTATTTCACCAGCACCACATCTCGAGTGTTTACATTTACGAATTCACCACAAGTCTTTAGACCCTTAAACAGCTTCGAGGCGTGCTGGGGCACCCCATCCGTCACGAGGACCCGTGCGCTCGGTGTGGAGGTCCCTGATCCACCACCCCGGGCCCTCATTAAGGGGGCAGGCGGCGGTCATGCGCCAGGTGCCTACGCCCCACTCTCCAGCGTCGCATCGATTGTGAGGTAGGGTCGTCCTCCCTCTCTCGTTCCGCCGCCTCTTTCTGAGACATAACTGCTGCACAGAAAGACTCCAAAGCCTTCCATGCTCTTTTTCTTCCGACAATGGCTTTCACCACAGTCGGAAGTGAAAGGTCGGTGCCTAAGGCCGCGGTGAGGCGGGATCGTGGCTCGTCCCAGGCTGGACATTCTGCGAATGTGTGATCAGCAGTATCCCCAGCTGCTCCACATTGGTGGCACATCATTGTTGGTCTCCTCCTCGTACCGTACACAGATACCGTCCGAAGCAGCCGTGCCCCGAAAGTATCTGTGAGATGGTAGGTCAGTATGCCATGTTTACGCTCGACCCACTTCTTAAGGACGGGGCGAACAGCTTCCACCGTCCTTTGTCCAGAGTTAGGATTCTGCAGTCTGGAGCGCCATTGCATAAACAACTGGGCGCGTATCTCCCCCCGCCAATCTATAATCTCATTCGGAGCCGGTTGAACTCTCCTTGTCTGAATCTCGACCTCGACCAATACACAACGGAGAGAACCTTCGCATCGAGGTCCCAGGAGGAGTTCGCTAGAATACAGGACACCTCAAACGAAATCGTATCCTGTATCCTCTAGCTGCACGAATGGCAATGGCCCTCTGAGGCTTTCTTAGGAGGGCCCTGTTGCAGTCATTCAATGAGTCCGCCCAAATGGGTGCGCCATAGAGAGCCATTGAGCGAACTTCATCCCCTATTTCAACCCGTTCAGCCACTTATCGTAATAATTAATAGCATATGTCCATTTTTGGAATCTATTTTCAGTATGTACAATTTTTTTATAGAAATCAGATAAATGGTTTAAAAGGTAAGAAAGGACGGACAGACAGACAAGTAGAAAGAAAGACAGACTAACAAAAAGACAGAAAGATAGACAGACTAAGTCAAATATTTTAATACAATGTAATAATGCGGAGACTCCCCGAGTCTATTACTCAGGGGACATGGGAGCCAGGAGTTTCCAGCTCACGCAGGGACGAGACTTCCAGCTCCCAGTGGCGGCCCCGATGTTAAGCTCCGCCGCTTTGATATCGGGCTTAAGCTCGGCCGCAGAAGGAGGAGTGATCGACGATACCATGTCGAATGTCCCCTCCTCCCACGGCCCCTTCACACCGCATCAGCGGTGCGTTCCCGCCGATTTGCAAAGGATAAAGAGAGCGGCCCGTGCAATGCAGAGGACAGGGATAACAGCGCGACCACCGCCTCTTCCCCTTCCGCTGCATCCTCAACGGCCGGCCTTACCCCTCAGGCCAGCAAGGTTCCTCTTAGCTTCCCCACGGCTGGCGCAAGCCACAGGTACTGAGCCCCAGCTACAAAGCGAGAACCTGTTCAGGGGGGGGGGGGTACTCCCCAGACTTTGCCCCATCAGACAAATATTTTTACCGGAATCAGACAACTTCTTTTAAGGAAAAAAATCAAGTCCGATACGGCCGTTCCAAACCGTTTTTAAACAGTTTATTGATTCTCGCCCCATACCATTTTTTAGTAAAGGGATCCTGAAACTATATACGACATCAAAAGTCCATAGGTAATAAGTAACATTCTTTGATTAAGTAAATAAATTTTACAAAAAAAATTGGCTTTATATTTCTCCCGCAAAGAACCAATACAATTTTATATGTAACGACCATGTTCGCTCAAAGTTTATGCAAAAACAATATTAATACTTAAGTTGCCTTGGTTTCCAATTTTAAATATATATACGTTAAAGCAATTTTATTAAATTGATTGGGCTTTCAATGCTTAATGTGTTATTGCAAAAGGCTTACCAAAAAGGAAGTACTTAAACTCACTTGTTCTGAGCGTACGTTTTAATGTTTGTGTTACCTCCTAATGGACTAATTTTTATTAAAATTTTTTTTTTTTTATTAGCAACACTTGTCGTGTGTTTCTATTCTTGAAGGATTCTTTTTATTGCCACTCTGTTATATATTTATAAAATAAAAATCGTTGAAAACTTGTGCTATTTAATAAAAAAAGTTTTGTCTAACCTGAAGAGCTACACTTAACAAGACATCATTACATATTCATGATTTTGAATTTCTTATATTGATTCAAAAAAATGCTTGAAGTAAGTATTTTAATGTAAACAAAAAAAACAATAAAATAATAGTTTTCTTGTGCAAATAAATGCAATTGTAAGCCTTTGTTAAATTTGTAATTAAGGTGTCTTAATAAGCATTATTCTACTAAATACGTTAAACATAACTGAGATTTAAAATGCAGAAGCAGAAATCGCGGTGTAGTGTCTTAAAGAAACTTTGTTATCCGTTTATATCGTGTGTTATAGATTTTAACTACTCGAAATATCAGAATAATGTTTAACGCAACATCTGAAACTGATACGCAACAAGTGAAAATTTTGACAAAAAATATAACCGACTTTAAACAGCATTCAACCATTTTGAGGAATATAAGCGGGAGACAACATACCATCTGCATTAATCTAAAAATTAAATAAACGCAACAGACACACGGCCGTAGGTTTCCGTAAATAAAGATGGCAATTCCTCGCGTAGGTAGGGCCAAACCGCATTCACCAGTCGTTTCTTGCTATAACGCAAACGGTTTTAGAGATCAGAAGGCAGAAATCACTAAATTCATAAAAGATTATAATATAGACATATTTTTGGTACAAGAGACTCATCTTAAACCAGCAACACGCGATCCCAAGATAAGCGGATACAATATTATCCGACACGATAGGCTGTTAGCCCCAATGGGCGGTATTCTAATCTATTATAAAAGATCCCTGCACATAACATCAATAGATGTGCCATTACTCATAAATTTAGAAGCTTCGGCGTGCATGATCGCACTTACCGGCCATAAGCCGCTTGTACTTGCTTCAGTGTATCTCTTGCCGCTAAAAACTATGTTACAATCAGACCTTGAGCTGCTTCTCGGCCTAGGTCCATCAATATTACTCGCTGGCGATTTTAATTGCAAACACCGGACTGGAACGACAGCAGAAACAACTCAAATAGCACAATTTGCAGGGTCTCGAGGAGGTACTCAACATTAATATAATAGCCCCGAGACCCCAACAAGATATCCATCAGATAGTAGAGGTCGCAAGCACCCTAGATCTATTTATTCTAAAGGGTGTCTCACCGATGTCGTATCAATAGAGACACTACACGAATTAGATTCTGACCACAGGCCGGTTTTATGTAAATTGGGCCAAGACGCTGGTTCGGTCCCTATGACTAAAACCGTGGTGGATTGGCATCGCCTTGAGGCTAAACTCAAGGCAATGAACCCCCAGAATTGTAAAAACATCCCAGATGTAGTTTGTAACCTAGATCAGGCAAACGATGCCATTAACAACAACGTCACACATCTCATCGGCCATTGAAGAGTCCGAAAGAACGGTGAAAGTCAAGGCCGACCGGAACTTTGGCCTGCCTTTCGACATTCGATGTCTGATAAGAGACAAAAATGCCGCGCAACGAGCGTACGACCGATATCGGTCCGAAACAAACCGAGCATTATTAAGTATCTACAGCTTCAGGTTAGAGAACGCATAAAGACTCACCGCGAAACTTCGTTGCAAAACCTAACGGAAGAATTAGAGCCATTGCATGTTGCCTACTGACAATTGGCCTGAAATATAAAGTCAGGTTCACGCGATTCAATTCCCGTCCTAACGGTGGCTTATTAGCCTTCGACGATTTTGAAAAAGCTGAATGCTTAGCGGACACACTAGAGTTACATTGAACGCCATCTCGCGTACACACCGACACGTTTCATCTTGCGGAGGTGGACCGTGAAATCGGTCTTACCACCAGAGGGCGAACGCTTAAAACTAGTGACCCCGGAGGAGGTCAAAGATATTATAGGGTCTTAAGCCCGATCGGCACCGGCCCAGACCGTATTAGTAATAAGACATTAAAACTTTGCCAGGCCCGATTATTTGTCTACTAGCGAGCATTTTCAAGTACTTCTAGCCACTTGTTCCTTCCTGACGAATGGAAGGAGGCCATTGTTACCGGCATACAAAGCCGCGTAACCCATAAACCAACCGACAAATTATCGTCCAATCAGTCTCCTCAACTGCATGGGGAAATTGTATGAACGCATAATCTTGTCGAGGTTAAAGGATTACGTTGTCTCTAATGGCCTCCTACCAGACGAACAATTCGGGTTCCGTCCTGAACACTCCTGCTCCGACCAGGTTTATCGCCTCACAGAATACATTCTGACGGGCCTAGACAAAACAAAGTCAAGCCTTAGATCCCATTACACGGGGCTGTTCTATTCGATGTCGCAAAGGCATTCGATAAAGTCTGGCACAATGGCTTACTCTACAAGTTATACTCTTTCAATGCCTGACAGGCTTGTGCACATCATACAAGCCTACCTTTCGAATCGCTCTTTTGATACCGGTAGAAGGCACCCTCTCAATCAGACGCTCCCTGCTAGCGGGTGTGCCACAAGGCTCCGTTCTTTCTCCTCTGTTATTTACGCTGTATACTAGCGATATTCCTAAAAGCTCTAATGTTAACCTTGCGCTTTTGGCAGACGACACCGCCGTCTATTACTCCTCTTCCTCACCATCCCTAATCACCAGCCTCTTAAACTCCAATGTGCAATCAACAGTCTAGGTGATTGGTTTCGCAAATGGAGGATTGATGTGAGTCCCGAAAAAAGTGTAGCAATATACTTTAATCGGTCTTCTATCAGAGCTGACCTCACTCATCCTACCACACGTCCGTTCCAAAAAACCGCACATAATGCTCGATGTAGACAAACACTCGGGCAATTGAACCTCTACGGCAAACCGATCCCTTGGGAGAAGAAGCCAATTATTTAGGTGTTACTTTCGACAGTAACATGAGTTTCAAAAGCCACGTCAAAGATTTTAGGAGAAAAGCGCTTATGTCTTGCATCGTCTCTTCTATCTTACTAACACAAATAGCAAAATGCCTCTTAATTACAAACTTAAATTATATAAAGCTTGCATACGGCTGATAATATAACATATGCTTGCCAATCTTTTGCCCATATATCCTCCCACCACTTAAATCAACTGCAGGCGGTACAAAATAAATTCTTAAGACGTGCTGTATCAGACTCTTATCAAAGAAATGTCGACTTGCACAGCGATTGCAAGATGCCGACATTACGCGCTCATTTTAAAAACACTATCAAAAAATTCTTTGAATGAATAGAAACGCAAAAGAACCCTCTGATGATGCAAATTATAACGCAGACCCAGATGCCTCCAGTAGGAAACGTCGTCCCCGTAATATACTCTTAGACCCAGATGAAGAAGGGGGCTTAGGAATTCTGGACCCTCCAAGGGTCCCGCCACACGATACTACACACACGTAGGGATAACACACACACACTTTTAGGTCTACCTCGCTCAAGAGCACGGCGAGACCAACACACTGCTCATACGAGATACACCCGCGTTCCAGGGCGGTTCTCACCGCCCCCAGCAATCGATTAAACAGTCGACCGAACGTCGGCGCCTCGGTCCGTATACCGAGCGTCGATGATCCTTAAGCGACTTCTTCAAAATCAACCCACGCATCCTAAATGCGTGTGGCCACTTCTTTAAAGTTTTGGTCACCAAGTTCGAGGGATCTCGCAATCCTCCGAACTCAGAAATAGATGAAGCTTCACACAGACACAGGTCTAGAAGCATAACTTCGAATACATAAGACATAAGACCATCTGCATGCAGTTCGCTCTGAGCAACCGCCCGGAACGGACGTATCTTTGTGCGCTCCCGCATGGAAATAGTACCCCTGCAAATTAGTGCTGTGTCGTCGTGCAACTCTAATAGTGTTAGTGTAGTGAGTGCTCCTAGGCAGGACTACTCTACTCCTCCCCACACAATTGGGGAGGAGTACGTTTGTTACACACGCCGGAGGGGATTGCCCTCAAAGGGCTAGAAAAACATGGACGTCTCCCTAGAGGAATATATGCGCACGACAAGCCACGACGTGTTTGCAGAGATAAATGATAAGTACAAGAACTTCAAGGCACCCCATTACAACGCCATGCAGCCCGCGGCCCCGTGCCCGCCATTACTGACCACTGACACTATCTACCTCTCCGCAGATTGTGGCCTAGAAAATATCTCCGACTCGGAATCAGAGTACTTATTCATAGATATTGACCCTACTAATACAAACAAACGCGTCCGCAAAGATATGGACGACGACAGTTTCGAAACCTTGTTTCCCGTAAAAAGATGTTTGCGCACTTTTGTTTAAAATTAAAAATAACTACTAGCCATTCTGATTTCCAGAGGTAGCGCATTCCACAGAAGAATGGATTGTATATGAAAGGACTTGTGAACAAAATCAGTACGATGAATGGGACAAAGAAGAAGACGGCTATTTTTCGATCTACTATCACTGAGGTATTGGAAATGGGGTGACATGTACGACGGCGAAGAAGGAGAATCAAGGAAAGAAAAAAGAGTTGTGAGGGCCCTCAGCACTCGTCGTTGTGGGATAGGTAGCTATTTAATTAGTGCTCGATATGATGGCACGTGGTCATATTTTCAAAGATTGAATACGAATCGAATGCAGTTATTTTGAAGCCGGTCAAGTTTATGGAGTTGATCTGCATTCAGGTCAAAGTAGCGCACGTCACCATAGTCAATCAAAGGAAAAACCAAGGACTGCACGAGCGTTTCTTTTAATTTTTATTGGAAACAGATTTTTTTAATCGGTAAAGGGATTTATTAATCCTGTAACTTTTTGTGAAACGCTAGTTAGTTGTTGTTTGCAACTCAGTGTTGTATCAAGTACCAAACCGAGGTTCTTAGCACTGTCACTGAGAGGTATTATATTATTATTAAATTTTAATGGTGGCAGGCTATTTAAATTTAATTTTAAATAAATTTAATAGGTTAATAACTATTGCCTGACACTTAGAAATTCACTGTCAGACCAAATTTGAGAGACCATATTTTGATCACATTAAGGTCGTCGTCGTCAATAACAATTTGTTGGCGACCTCAAAGATATGACGAAAACCAAGCCGTCTGAAACCCTTAAATGCGAAAGGATCGCTAAAAGGATATCGTGACTGATGGCATTCAAGGCACTGGAAAAGTCTCTTAACACCAAAATTGTAACTTTGGTATCTATGGCAGCTATAATGTCGCCAGTCACTTTGAGAAGAGCGGTAGTGACTTATGAAGTTGTTATACAATACAAAGTTTAAGAACTGCCTTAAAACACAAGACGCGAGCACCGTTGAAAGAAAAGGAAGGATTGAAATAGGTCGATAATGGGATAGTAAGGAAGAATTACAATACTTTGGAAGAGGATGAACGTTAGCCTTACAATACAATGTAGGAAAAGATCCAGTAGTAATGGAGAAATTGATGACGTGGGTTACTGGGTCAAGTAAATGTTCTAAGATAGGGAGAATCATACGGCGACCTATGTCATCACATCCGACTGCATTTGATTTGAAATTTATTAAAAGGATTGACTTTTTGGTTTCATCAGAAGACACTGGAGTAAAGTAAAGTAAATTAATTTTTGGGCGCGTAAAACCATTTAAGTACGAAACAGTGTCAGAGATATTTAAAGATTGAGAAAATTATGATTTAAATCATCTAAATAAATCAAATTTGGATGGTTTGATAAACGCGATTTACCGATACCTAAAGTTCCAAGAAACTTCCAGATATCGGCGAAAGATGAGGTAGAAATATTATTAAGTATTTGTCGGCGTTTAGCGTTACATACCATCTGATTACAACTTTTCCTAGCTGATTTGTAAAAAGCCTAATTGCCTTCTGAGCGATCCTGTTTCAATTTGCGAAACGCCCGAGCCCTACGTTTCATCGCATTTAAAAGTAAGGCTCGAAAATAACTGCAATAAAATATATATATATATATAGTTGCATATATATATATATATATAGTTATTTATTTTAAATTAATAAATTATGAGTTTTGTTTACCAGTGCACCTACCTTAGTTTATTTTACTTTTTATTCTTTGATTCTACATACTTGTATTTGTGCAATAAGTTTAAAAAATAAAAAAAAATAGTTTATATATTAGAAAAACTCGTAGAATTTAACCAACTGTAACTTGTGAGCTTATAAACAGGATGTATATTTATTTTCATAAATCACAAATACTACGCGGATTAAACGACATGACAAAGGGACTATTTCTATACGTTTTATATAATTCGCGTGCAGCACTCCCATGCGCAAGTTCAACTTGCACTTGGCCGGTTCTTATTATTAATGGTTTATAAAAACATCTTTATTTCTTTTAAGTTCTTTTAGATAATGCAAAACAATAGTAGTAGATATACAGATATATAAATAGGGGTAGTACTTAAGTACTTTTAAGTCACCTCAGAAGATAGATTAATTTCTATCATAGGTCTAGCATAAAAAGCTCAGATCAAACACTCGTCGTCCTGTCTCAGCTTGTACACTCTCACATCAAACAAATTTCTCGTTTGATCTGATAATGTACGAGCTGAATTAATAATGCGATCGCTTTTAATTAAAGACAAACATACATACTTATAGCGTACAGGAGGTTACTCTGACGGGTTTCCATGTCACCGACTACTAATTACTGGAGTGTATAATGTACCAACACTAAGAAACCAATATCGTTAGTATTTTTTTAGTAGCCAGTATTGAATTGTAATCCTGTCGTTTATTTCATTGGTTTTTATTAATAAATTGTAATAAGCCTCGATTTTTGAGCAAAATTAAGTAAACGTTGTGTACATTTGTAAAACGTTGTACGTGTAAAACATTTATTTATAAGCACGAGGCACAAATTTTTGAGGAATAGAATAAGGGTTTAGAATGTTTTGTGTTTGCAGGTTCACTCCCTATTCCTTTTGTCAATGCCCTTTAGAACGGATAACCAATAAGACCAATGAGAGATCAGGCACAGGACCAACTCCGACGACATCCGACGCATGAAACAAAGATTAAAAAAGCCATCCTCTCAATCAATTCTAATGATTGAATGTGACAGAATCGGTCGGTGGATGATTGTTCCCATCTTAGACTACCTTCTCCTAATTCTCACTCATATTATTAACTTTTCCTTACATTAAGAAACTTTTCCCTCATTATGGCGTAATACACTATCCGTCCCCTTCGTAAGTGTTCTAATCCCTCACTCTTAAGTCATTTTAGACATATTTCTATTTTGCCCTTCCTTTCTAAGGAACTCGAGTTCTGTGTTCATAAACGACTTTTCTGCTTCGTATTTAGTAATAGTGATAAGTCCTTTGCAATCAGGTTTTGCGGCCCGGGCATAGTGCCACCACTGCAATGCTAAAAGTGACTGGCGATATTAGAGCGGACATGGAAAGCTCCAAAGTTACAGTATTAATTCTCAATGACTTTACGAATACTTTAAATACCGTCAATCATGATATCCTTCTTGCAATTCTCTCCCATCTAATGATCTCTGACGAAAGAACCATTTCAGTACGAAATGGTTTTCTTCTTATATTCGAGGGCCAGCAATCGGTTATTTATAATTAATCGTCGTCTAAATCTTGAATCTGGCGTTCTTCAAAGCGGTATTTTTATATTTTATGTTTATCAATCTTATCACCTACAATGTAAAATGTTAGCTCTATTTACGGTGATTTGGTGTCTATCAAAAATTGGTGCGATAGATACGGGCTTCCAGTAAATCCCTCCAAGTGCCAAGCTATAGTGGTAGGAAGTACTCGAACTAAAAGCAAGATTGATATTAATGCACTTCCTCCTATAATCTATAACGGCATGTGAAAGACCCGGGTTTGCAAATTGACAAAGCACTTAGTTGGAAAACCCAAATATCAAGTGTGGTCTAAAAAGCCACTGGTCTATGTCTTGCAGATTGAAAAATTTTTTGCCCGTTCAAACAAAATTAACGCAAAAAATTAAGGCCTGTACGCCCTTCTTTTCCCATTGATCATATATAACACCTAATTTTTACCTATGTGATGTCAGTAACAAAAATTTTTGTTCAGTAAATAATCGTCTCCTTCAATGCCCAATTCACCATTCTGACTTCACGCATTTCTCTTTCTTCATAAAATCTATCCTTTATGGAACGCGCTACCTCACGAATTTAGGACGGCTGTACAGCAGTATTTATGAAAAAAACTTAATAGTCGCCTGTCCATGCACTTATTAGATAACTCATCATCATCAGAATATTTATCTTGTTCGCACGCATTTCTATGTTGCCTTACACAGCCGCGAATTGGTCACGCAATAATCTTCCTTCCCTTTCTTACTATACTACTGGAAAGGGTTCAAAACGGTGGGAATTTCATCATCATCAGCCTTTGATAGTCCACTGCTGGACATAGGGCTCCCCTAATACACCCCTATCCATTAGGGGGTTTAGACCGTATCCCACCACGCTGGTCCAATGCGGGTTGGTGGGTGGATCGAATTTTTACATGCTCATCCTTCGCATGGATCATCTTACTTTCCAGACAATTGGGTGATCGGCCCAAATTGCCCTAACCAACTAGGAAACAACAATGAAAATTTGTTGATTCCTCGCAGGATCCGAACCCATGACCTCCGGTTTCTAAAGCTAACGCCTATACCACTAGACTACGGAGGTAGTACGAAGTCGGGAATTTAAATATGTAAAATAAACGCGATAAAATCCGTAAAAGTAATTTTACTTTATAATTAATATTTGTAATTGCCAAATACTAATAATCGCGGCAACAGTTATATCATAAAACCTGACCACGTGGTCATATAATATACGTGCATGTAGATACTAGTTTCAAAGTTATTTCGCGTCATGTCGCATTCAACTTGTAGGTAGTTTTATCTACTTCAATAAAGCCACGCTCTTCGCATACCAACGCATTCATACCTAACGCTGTACGCAGTTTTAAATATCAATAATTTTATTTTCATTTCGCATTGTACGTTTATCTGTGGATACTTAAGATGCCACCTAAAAAGACGCGCCTATTTCTATAACTGAGGCTAATGTATCTACCGTGCTATTTTAAATTACCATGCTTTACGCCTGGACTTATAAATATATTACATTTTGTTTTTCTCTAATATCAAATCATTAACACTCAATCAGGTCGCTACTCCAGCGGCAGTATTACTTACGTCATTATTAATGTATGTCGTTCAACTTTCACAATCAAGGAGATATCATATGCAAATAATTCTACCTCTTCGTTAATATTTATTACATGTGGTTTCGAGGATAGTTCAGTTGGAAACCACTCTGACTTAACTCGTCCTGGCGTTCAATTGGTTGATATAACCTTAAATAGATATAAGTTTATACACGGAAATATGTTCGACTTTAATATATTTATAAATTTCATAACAGTTTTATTGTTCGCGTAATTATCTCGGCTTACCTTAATCCTTAACCTATTTATAATTTTGCTTGAAAATTATTATATTACATATTACCCTATATAATGCGTTCGTGTTCATAAATACTAAAACAATATTTTATTACGATACTTCCAGTTTGACTTTGACAAAAAAAAGTAATTATATACTGTGCCTTAGTACAATACAATATTAAAGCTAGTATTCGATCAACAGGGGAAATGCATTATTCAAATGCTTCTATCCAGACTGTTTGTGGTTAGTAAATCTGCATATCCAATATTTCATTTCGGTATTAATTAGTAGTCCTTCGTTGATTCGGCTATCATAAATAATAAATGATCATCATTTTTATTACAAAATAGGATTATATTATAATTTGAAATTATAATATATTTCTGCAATGCAATGCACTTTTATTAAAAAAATAAATACCGGTTACATACCGATATATTTTTTTACATTTAGTATTTAAATTTTTTACAATGATAACTTTATTTTAATACCATTACCTAAATTTTACGTACACAAACTGTATATAAAATACATTTTTGTATTCAACTTTATAAACTTTCAACCACAATAGCACAAGCGATAAGCAGAAAACAATTATCCGACGCGATTCGAGCACGATTTATTTTGCTTGAGTGGTGATAGTTCACCTTGAGGCATTAGACATTTATTGTTGTTATGAGCAGATTATTTCACAACAAAAATATTGTTAAGGCTACGGCATTTTAACTGAAAGTAATAAAATTTTACTATTTACCATTTATTTATTTTTTTCTCTTTTTTTATTCGCTACTTTTTTATTCACATTTGCAATACCAGTGGTATAAACAACGCGCTGCCTACCATAATGCTAAATCTCGTTTACCCATTAAATGTGCTGGTTACTGTGCTCTTTAAACCGGAACACTAAAGTGTTTACACACTACTGCTTTTCGCAAAAGAGGCACCGCGATGGTTTTGCCCCGGACGGTCTCCTGGAAAAAGGGCAACCACTACCACCACCTAGAAAATTCCTTCTTATTTAGTGCCTCTTTATCAAAGATGAACACTCTTTCTCATCGTGTAAATCTCATTATTAGAACTCCTTATTAAATTTACCAAAAAATACTTCTATTTTCGCACTCATTTAAGGTCTGTACCGCCTATATTCTACACTTATTACATGGAGTTAAACTCAAAACATAAAATAAAATCAAAGTAATTTATCTACATGTTTTTTACAATAGGTAATCGATATCTATCTTGGATGAAGCAATAACATAATGATTGTCAGCATACCACAAGTTATTAATGATACGTCCGTTATCCTTAATAGAAAAATATTTTTCAGCCCTCGTACATTAAGTGTTCATTAAAAAATATAATTCTTACGAATGCTTTGGCCATTGTTAATGTACGAGAAAGGATCAAATAGCAGTAAGAACGACTTATGTGCTCGGTAAAACAAAATAAGTACAAAAATACAAAATAAATAGTATAGCAAAAATTTCTGTAATATAATTGAAGAAAAACTTTTTTATTTCTCTTTTGTTTTTTTTCTGCAGTCATTTGTTTGCTTTGTGATCTTGGACGGGTTCTCAAATAGAGAATTAATTAAATACTGGCTGTAATAAAGTACCTCTTTTTAAATAGTTAACAACACAAGAGATCCATTTCGATTTGGAGGCAACAAAAGGAGAGTCTGCACCTTAATTTCTAGCGACGACGACGACGACAAACGACACGGAAGACGAAAGTCGTTGCAAACTTCCTTCGACTACAGTCACCCAAGAAACTGTTGCGAAAGTCTAAAAAATTGTATTGAATGATCAAAACCTGCCATCCCACACTTAATACAGGAAACGGACACTTTGTATCGAACTATTCAATACTTATTCAATCAATCATTGAATATGAGAAAAGACTCCGCAAAATGAGTGCCTGAATGTTAACTTAACTTGAAACATTTACTTGACATTTCGAAGATATTAGAAAAGTTTCAAGGAGATTCTGAAAAGTTTTTATCTTGTTTCGTAACATTGGAAGAGACAGAGGTTCATCATTTTGATCCCTTTGTAAAACAGTAATTTTCGCAATGAAAACGGCACATCATTACAGACCCAATTAAGTTTCATACAGTGGTATCGGCCTACAAAGTCATGGCCTTATTTTCTTCAATGTTTGATATAGTAGACTACTTTCCTTACTCACCATATCTAGCACCTAGTAATTTTTATGTGTATGAGGTGATGAGGATGCCGTGGTGAGCTGTTGCAGGACCAAAACAAAACTTTTTTGAAAAGGTCGAAACCTCAGGGGCTTCGATCCCTTTATTATAATGTCTTATTGGTTATTTGTATCTGAGATAAATCCCATATCCAATCCCACATAATATAGGTTAGTCAATTTATTAAACATTTCTTTTTTTTTTTAATATATTAACGTTCGAAAGTGCCTTTGTATTATATTGTCATACTTTTATTTATTCTTTAAGCAAAAAAAATGTACTAAGGCGGACTTGATGCCGACGACATTGTCTTCCCGCCAACCTTTGCGTGGTGAAGAGAAAACAAGGGAGGTGCACCAAAATAAGCAATAAAAAATGTAACTTCAATGTTTATTAAATGTTAGCAACTGTATTAATATTGGTTTTGGCGTAAAATAATCAGATAAATTATGATAAAATAAAATTTTTGTCTATATAATAAATGTACAAAAATAAATATAATACAACTAAAAATAAAATATACATTTATATATATATCGACATCCGGTTTCGACATTTCACCACAATGAAGGAAAGGTGTCAGAATCCAGGGAAAAATTGACGAGATGAGTGATCGCTGGGAGTAGGGAATCAAGGATGGGAATTATCATGCGTCGGCTGATTTTATCATAAACTGCATAAGATTTTATAGAAAGGATACTTTTCTATAAAATCTAATGCATTTCCAACGATTTTTTCGGTTTCCAAAGATACCGGAGAAAACTTTAACAAATAATTCAAACCATTTAAATACTACACCGTTTTACACGTTCTTAAGTGATCCACTGAAGAGGTAGAAGTAAAATGTACATTTAAAGCATCTAAATCGATTGCCCCAGCCTCCGTAGCCTAGTGGTATGGGCGTGTGCTTTAGAAACCGGATGTCGTGGGTTTGAATCCTGCGGGTACTCAACAAATTTTCATTGTTGTTTCCTAGTTGGGTAGGGCAATTTGGGCCGATGACCCAACTGTCTGGAAAGTAAGATGATCCATGCGTCGGATGGGCATAAAAAGTCGGTCCACCCACCAACCCGCATTGGACCAGCGTGATGTAGGGGTGTATTAGGGGAGGCCTATGTCCAGCAGTGGACTATCACAGGCTGATAATGTAAATCGATTGAAAATATAAGGTTGAGATACGCAACTTACCGATGCTAAGAGTCCCTAGGAACTTCCAGATATCAGCAGAAGAAGAAGAAGAAACATTATCATGCATATATTAACTGATTTCAACTATTTCTAGCAAGTTTATAAGGAGACCAATTTTCTTCACATCGCTGTTTTTTAAATGTACGAAAATCACGGTCTCTACGTGTCATGGCTATTCTTATTAGTTCAATTTTGAATTTTTTTGACGGGAGCATGAAAATCATACAATTTAATAATTTGCTTGTTTAAGATGCTGACCTTTCTCGTCTATACTGTTCGTGTCAAATAAGAGCTTCCAGTCGATAATGGCAGCATCCTTATTTAAAGATTTTACGTTTAATTTGGCTAAAGAACGAAAGTGCAGAACCTTGGGCTTGGGCTTAGGAGTTTTGAGGATATAAGATAGGAATATTAGGTCGTGATGCGAAAAACCAGGAGCGAAATGTTGTCCACGTGAGGAAGTTAAAGAAGGATTACAAGAAACTATAAGGTCAAGCAAAGTGTCTTCACCAGAGACATTACAATGAGTAAGTTGAAGAGGTAAAATGTTAAGACAGCTTGTCTTGAACATATAAATTGTTTGTAAATTACTATTAAACCAGTTTCAATTTATTATTTCGTAATTTTGTGTATCCTTCGCTGATAAATTTTGTTAACAAAACTTTTCTCTCTTTCCCTCAGTCGCTTCCGCCAGGCTTAACGGCAAAGGGTATCCCCATTTTAATAATCTTTTTTTTAAATATCGCGAAATCCGAAAACACTCCGGCATAAACGTTCGAGTCCGCGATTTTATGTGGGGTTGAACTTAACTCTGACAACTCAAAGTCACTGTTAGAACGGGACACAGCCGTCCATTTCATTTTATCTTACTTGCAACAAATCTCTTACGACCTAAACTTACCGTTTAATTTTATTTATTTTAGCTGCAAGATGATCTTATAAAGGCCATTCCTGGTGTATGTAGTACTTATTACTTATATGATAATTACACACCGGTTAAACAGGGTTGTATAACTTTTCAAATATCTTAGATATCTAACTTTTAAATTTCATTCACGTCACTTTTTATCTATATAAATATAAATATTTTTGCAAAAACCGAATCATTTACCTGCGTACATTTTTATAGTACTACAATTATTTTTATTAGTTTGGAGTAACGATTAGTCACATAAAATTAGACAATTTCAGAATTAAAATATTGCAATAACATTGAAGGTACAATGATACTGTATTCCGTTATTAGTCAAATAAAAATTACTGGAATGTAAATTAGTACAATAAGATATCTTCACAAATAATGAGAAAACATTTTATGTGTTTTATTAATTCTTTTCTTTACAGGATTGGATTTGGACCTTTAATAGATATCATCGCATCGGATTTATTCAATTTTAAATGCCGACCTTTCGAACATTTTCCATGGCCGTAGTCACGATACAGTCTGAGGTGTCAAACGTTTTGTTGCTATTGCTGAAGTAGGTTGACAGACCTTGATTTTCCTTGAAATATTCAAATTTAGTTTAGCCTTTACACAGGTCGGAGCAAAGGCTTTCTATAGCGTTAGGTACATGTAATGTTGGGTAATATTAACAGGAATGGATTATCAGGTTTTTAATTGTTTTAATAACATGTTATAATCAATTAACATTCAAATAAAAACGTTAAATGTTTATAAAAACATTTGATACAACGTATTTCATACGAGTACAAAGTTCCAAAAAATAATTTTTCACCCCTGATATCCACGTGTGTCAGTGTTAATATATAAAATGTTCACCGTAAAAGACCTTTCTGATCCTAGCATCATATATTCCGAGTACTGCTATAACAAAGCTCGTTCTTGTCAAGAATACTAATGATTATATAAACATTTCTGTATTGCATGATAAAAGCCCACAAAAAAGGTACTCAATACCTTTTTTGTAAAAAAATAAAAGGTAACACGTTTACAAATTTATTTCGTATAAATGAAACGTTATATTTTCGTTTACTTGTCCCTGGTTTATGCATCTTACCCGTCATAACGTTTTTTAAAAACTTTAACAAAAAAAATCAACATAACATATGTATGTGATGAAGGTGTTTCTTTAACAATATAAAGTGCTTTATTATTTCTTTCATTTATGCGGTTATAGTATATATCAAATCCACTAATTTGGTTCGGTAAGGTAAATTTCATCATTACGGACCGGAAGCACATATTCCGAGATGTCTTTGTGATTAAAAGGTTTTAATAACGGTTGCGATCACCGATTGCTGAATGGCACCGTCAATATGGGTTTTCAGCCTGATAAAGTCTACTCTCTGACCTAACTTCCGACAATCATCATCAGCCTTTGATAGTCCACTGCTGGACATAGGCCTCCCCTAATTCACCCCTATCCAATAAGGACCGTATCCCACGCTGGTCCAATGCGGGTTGATGGGTGGACCGAAACAACAATGAAAATTTTTGAGTTCCCGCAGGACTCGAACCCACAACCTCCGGTTTCTAAAGCAAACGCCTATACCACTAGGCTACGGAGGCAGTTGAACTTCCGACAAACCGTGATGAATCTTTTATATTCTAATCTGATGCTTTTAACACATCGGAAACACAATAGCAATTGACGAGGCGCTCAATTCAGAAGTTGACTGCATACTTGACGTGGGTAAAGGGTTTTGCAGGAGTAAACTTTACTGGAGGAAATCCAAGGAGACGCTGGGTATTATGGAGAGAAGTCGGAAGCACTTGGACAGATTTGAAACTTTTTTAAAACGGATCCGCAAATTTATACGCCGAGACATTCCCTGTTCAAAATACGGATAACTGAAGTGATTAAGCAGAATAGAGGGTCAAAGGTTTTTGTGGAGAAGCTCGGGAGAAGCCATCTGGCTTGGCTGTCTCTTATCTGAGCTAGAGGATTTTTATGAAAAATTGCACGGGTCACAGGCACCTCAACCTGATTACCGGGGTAACAATCCACGTGCTAGTTTGAATCAGCATCCTTCTGGTGAGATGCCTAACGTCTGTCTTTGAAGCAGCTTAGGGGGGAAGAACTCCTAGAGTTACGACTAAACTGCTTAAAGCAGGGGGCAAACCGGCCTTAAGCGAGTAACGAAAGTTATTCGACTCCGTCCTGTAACAGCTCCTAAGGCGTGGCTTTAAAGTAAGGTCGTTCTATTCTTTAAAAAGGGCGACAATAATTACCAGCTGATCTCACTTTTTAGTCAGTAGTAAATGAAAATAAAAATAAAATCCCCACAAAAAAAAGTGTTAAAATGTCAAAACGCGTTTTTAGACGCGTGGTTAATGACGGCTGAGAAACTGTGAAAGTAATTGTGATAATAATTACTACACATTATACTTCTACAAGCACAAATGTTTTTGCAGTTGGTGCAAGAATAGCTCACCGAAAGCAGTTTTTTCAACCTACATTAAACTTTAATTATAGATTTTTTTAACTGCCATCGAAGGCAGAGCAGTCGAGCCTCCTGATGAAAAGTAGTCACTGACGCCCATTGACATCGGCAATATCAGGAGTATTACCAAAGCGCTGCCTACTTGTGAAATAGGATGTTATGTCTCGTTTACCCAGTAAATACGCTGGCTACGATGCCCTTTACACCGGAACATAGTGTTTAACACTGCTTACTACTGCTTTACGGCAGAAACGCACGTATTTAGTCAACTACGGCAACGACGACCTCGTCAACTGCCATTGCGGTTCCCGATGTGTTAAGGACATCGAATGGGTTATTTAATTCCATTTGGAATATTTCAGACCCATCACAGTTTGTCGTAAGTTGGGTCGGAGAAAAGACTTCATCAGGTGGGCTCGCTCTCGCTGTAAACCCATATTTACAGTGTCTCGAAAAACGATTGTTGATCACCGATGTGATTGCTACCGGTTTTAAGCGTATTGATCACAGCGACATCCCTGAATTTGTGTTTCCAGTCCGTCACGTCGAAATCTACTAATCTAATAAAATCGATGCCAGTTAGTACGGGGTGTCTTTGGCATTGAAATCCCTTTTAAAATATTATAGTGGGCCTTGTAGGCGGTATGCAAGCCCCGGAAGACATCCTCGTATGTAGCCTCCTCTTCGTCGTCAGAGTGTGCCGAAATCTGCGCATACACTTGTATCAGTTTAAGAGGATACCTTTTAGTGAGGCTAAGTACAAGGTACGCCACTCAAGTCGACACAATAGAAACTGCAATTATGTCTTTAGCAAGGGATATTTGACGGGCAATATACAAAATAAATGACCCAATGGCAAAATTATGGTGTCCTTTCCCTATCTCCGGACTTTGCACAACTCTAAAACGAGCTACAGATTTTACCCATTTCCATCTCCAGCTCGGCCAGGTATTTGCTTGGTCTTAACATTCGTCCATTAACGTATAACAGACGAGGCAGGTCAAGTTTTTGGTGGTAGCGATCTGTACTCCGTTGATTTTTAACACCCCTTGTCCCACAGTCACCATGGCCGCTACCGAGGCCAGGAGTGGAACTTCCGAAAACTGGGGACCGTTGCCTTCTGTTGATGTCCATTGAAAGATATTGCTCATAAGTGCAACGCTAGGCAGGCGAATTGGCAATGAATAATTGCAGAAATACTGCGGATCTGCCTTACTCGCAAAATAAGCCTCTCTGCAGTGGGCGGTAGTGTCGAGCCATCTCTACGCCTACGTGTACGGTGTCTTAATTTATTTGTTTTACAATATTTCTTTTCATTTAATGCAATCAATTTTATGTGCATTGCAATAATGAGCAATGTAGCATTGACATATGTGCTTCGTAAAAAGGAACGTGAAAAAATTAAAAAGTTCACACCAGATACTTTAAAAAAGTGTATATAACTACTTCAGAGCATAGTAGAGTAAAACCAGATCATAGAAAATCTAGTAACACTTATGCTACGGTTAAAATATTTATATGAATAATAGTGATCATATCAGGTGATATTTTTGATTCCGGTACGTTTTTTTTTTATACAAAGGAAATAGAAGATTTTAAATTTTATAACCCTTCCTTTTTACAGAAATACAAAATAAGAATAAATTGACCAAGGTGTAATCCATTTGGAAGATAAATCCAGTGAGAATTCCACTAAAATTCTCTTTCTCTTATTTTTCTTTTAAATTTCCAAATTAAGACTGGGTTTTGTCTATCGGACTGGTCCACAATTTTGCCGTAGCTCGTGCTATAAATCGCACTTTACTGGGAGACTCTTTTTTGGATAAAATTCGTAATTAATTTATCCGAAAAAGAACGAAAGTTACCGACATAGCGTACAGGATTCGTTCGTTGAAGTGGCAATGGGCCCCTGTAAAAAGGACTTACCTATAAAATATATAATTTCTTGAATAATCTATACTAAACCTTTTAAAAAATCTTTTAAAAATTTAATAAAATCTACAAAACTCACTTGGATACAGTCAAAAACATCCATATTTACAAATCTTCGCATTTATAACATTCAGTAAGAAACATATACCTAACATGATAAGCCCTAAGATTTTGCCAGTCCGTCTTATATTAGCTGACCGATGACAGAATGTTTTCAAAACATAAAAACATGTCACTACGTTTCTATCCGTCCATAGTACAAGGGCGGCACTGAAAATTTTCGTAATCAAGGGAGTAATACAACGTTTCTATTTAAAAATGTATTCATTACTTTTTGAAGTACTCTCCGCAAAATTTGATACATTTTCCATGCGATGGAACCAATCTTTAAAGCAAACATTCCATTCGGAAGTTTCGGTCTCCAAAATGGCCGTTTGTATAAAAAATTGTATAAAATGTTTCAAATTTCGCTTAGATTACTTCGAAAAGCAATAAATACATTTTTAAATCGTAATGTTGTACCACTTCCTTGATTCCCAAAATTTTCAGTGCCGCCCTTGTATCACAAAAAAATGACATAAGGCTACATTAACAAACTAAGAAGAGATCAATGTCGCCCCGGGGAAAGGCCTGGTTACGTGTGGAACATGTTCTTACGTGAGCCTATATCAAAGACTAGTCTCGTTACTAAGGTTTTGACCTTTTTGTACTAGTTTATAAGATTATTTGTGAATTCATGGAATTGGATTCATGGAATGTAGTACCCCTCCATCTTTTATTTTGAAATTAAGATGTTTTTTTTTATTTCAATACCCTCGCGAATCATCCTTGGTAGAAATCAAAGTTGTTTTGCGAGGATTTGTGGTTTATCAAATCTTATGTAGTGATTAAAATATGATCACGAAATGCAGACTACTTCAACTATCGGTGATTCATATAAGCTATGCTTATAAACTCCTAGCAGAGGGGTTTTGCACTTGGGCAATGGTAAAACTTGACTTTAAGTGGCTTGAAATATATTTTATGCAGGCCAACTTCTAGTCCAAAATGTCTTTGGCACCTCTCAAGTAAGTCAGAACGGCGGTTGCTGGCTCGACTGTAGCCGACTTCGCTCGGTCCCTCTGACACAAGCTTAGAATTTGGACCTTGCTGTTTAGCGCTTTGTTCACATTCTGCAGCTCTGTTGCCAGGTGTTACTCCTCATAGATTCCTCGTGCTCTCTGAAACAGGCATTTTCCAACAGTAGCTAACTGTGAATGATGGTGTTAACAGTCCCCGTTATTTATTTATATTGGTTTGTTTCCTTTATACTGTATGGGTCAAGGTGCTATTTGGATTTCTAATAGTTAAAACATTTAAAAAGGCCAAATAATTACGCGATACTTATTTTTTATTTCAATTATGTAGAATTAATCTGGTATTCCTCAGGGATCTTATATTGGCCATGTATTCGAACCACGTGACGGCCCACTGCCACTTCAACGAGCTAATCCTTTACGCTATGTCGTTAACTTTCGTTCTATCTCAGATGAATTCATTACAAATTTTATCCGATAGAGAGTCTCCGAGCATAGCGGGTTCCATAGCACGTTGATCTAAGGCAAACTTGTGAACAAATCCGATAGTCAGAGGCCAAGTTCCGATGTGTTAAGGAGGTCGAATCGTTTTTTTTTAAATCCATTTGGAATATTTTAGGGCTATGGCGGTTTGTCGGAAGTTAGGTCAAAGAATAGACTTTATCAGGTGGGCCCGCTCTTGCTGGAAACTCTTATTCACGGCGCCTCTCAACAATCGGTGATCGCTACCGGAATATGTGTTTCCGGTCCGTCGTGAAGAAATCTATCTCGTTCCTTGTCACAGTATCGGGACTTTGCCATGTCCGTTCCCTGTGGGGCTTCTTCTTAAAGTCTGAGTTCATTAAGAGAGCCCTTCTTTTTCTAAGAAATTAAATAGCGTTTGTCCCCTGCAATTTCGACTTTCGATGCCATTTCGTTCACCCACTTTAGCATTGAAATCCCCCATGGTCGCCCTCTCAGAAGAAGAAAGGTGACCTGATGGGAAGGTTATGGTATCTGGTCTCTGGTATGGTCTCTGGTATCTCTCCCTATCTTCGGACTTCGCACAACTCTAAATCGTGCCATCGGATCTTACCCAATTCCACCTCCAGCTCGGCCAGACGTTCGTTAAGTCTTAGCGTTCGTCCGTTAATATGTAACGGACGAGCTAGGTCAAGTTTTATGTGGTAGCGATCTGTAACCCGGCGATTTTTAACATTTCTTGTTGACGTCCAATAAAAGAATTTGCTTATAATTGCCAAGCAGAGCAGGCGGATTGGCAATGACTCATTGCAGCTATACTGTGAATCTACCTTACTCTCAAAGTAAAGCAGCTCTCTTAATTTTATATGCATTGCTATAATGAGCAATGTAATAGTGAAATGTGTACTTTGTAAGAAAGAAACGTGAAAAAATAAAAAAGTCCACACTAGATACTTAAAAAAACTGTATAACTACTTTTAAGTATATTAGAGTAAAACCAGTTCAAAGAAAATCTAGTAATGGCTATGCTACGGTTAAAATTTCATACGAATAACAATAATGTAATAGCATAGCATACGAAAATACTGTCAAAACACCTGACATATCAGAAGATACTTTTAATTCCGGTACGCATTTTTAATACTATAATACAAAAGAAATAGAAAATTTTAAAGTTTGTAACCCTTCCTTTTTACAGAAATACAAAATGAAGAAGAAAGTGACCAAGGAGGAATCAATTTGGAAGATAAAGATAAAATTTTATTTAAAATTTTTATTTGTTTTTCTATTAGAAAATGATAATAAAATTAAACCTACATGTATCCGTAATAATTTATTCCCCTCAGAAATTGGAATAAAATATTTTTCTTTTAAATTTCCAGATTAAGAATATTCCTTCATATATTTGTCATATTATATTTTAGGACGTCTAGAACATCAAGTTAAACAGTTTATGTAAACTTACTTTTCGTTACTTTTCGTATATTTTCAAAAATCTACTATGACTTTAATTTACATCCAATTCAATGTTTTAATAGGACACTTTTTTGTTTTTTCCAAATATTCCGTTCGAATATCTGACACGCCCGAATAACTTTTGTTTTTTATTTCTACCGCTTTCTACAGCCACACTCCCCTTATTACTCATCCGAATAATATCTCTCGGTTGCTAGAAAAACAAAGCAGGTAAACACCGAGAATGTTTGAGACGATCAAGAATTTTTATGTTAAAAATTTTTTTCAAACATTTTTGAAAATTAGCACACGCTCTCCTCCCCAATAAAATTTCAAAGTGAATATAAATTGTTTTTCGTTTTAGGCCCACATCTTAACAATGTAATCGGTCCACATGACGCTTCAGTAACTGAAATTTTAGCGTAACCGGTTCCCCTACAATTTTAAACGATGAAAGTTGTTCTGTCACCGATGCAAATCACCTAATATATGCAGATATTACTAAAATTTACAGAGTAATAAAACAAATTGAAGATTGTAAGATACTTTATTATAAGCACTACACATATAAGTTTACGTATAATATTGGCTGTTTGTGCCAAAATTAAGATGGTCTAACAATGCATTTACTTTAAGAGTGCCCTGCCACTTTTGTGTTCCGCAATATTATAAATGTGTCATCTACATACCTCTTGTGAATACTCTGATGAACAGGAGTTGATTGAAGAAAAATAGCCTTTTCCTCTAGGAGCAGGTAGAAACGACGGGTATAATCTTAAATAATTGATAAAAAATTTAAGGCGATATAATCCTTAAAAATTGTATTGTTTATCGCAATTTGATCTATTTAAAAGTATTATTTTGATGTTACCGACAGACACTCCTATTTTATTTATTTCTATATATAAATTTATTTTTTTTAAAGTAATGGCTCTTTATTGTTTTGTCTAAAAATATAAATTATGTTGGCTATTCGGACCTTTAGCGACACAAATAAATATTTTACAGTAATTGGCAAACGCAATTGATTTAAAGAGAACACACAACATTTTCGTTGCAACAACAAATTTTAGTTCGAAATCTCACTTATATCTTTTTAAGTCGCATTTTTAAACGGCCAGAGTATTTACCGGCTGAACGACGGGAGAGTCAGATGGACGATTGGCTTTTTAACTGCATTTTTGTAGGATTTGTTATAGGGCTTACCATCTGTAGTGCTTAGCACCACAACAAAGGTGTTTAAATATATAATGTTGTCTTGCGTAAGCAAACGCATCGATTTAACTCAGTGAAAAAAAACATTCCGTAAATTAAAAAAACAAGAAAATTAATCCAAGTACCTTGCTGTGTGGAGATCCTTCTCAATAAGATACTTAACTCAGATAGTTCTTCACCAATTTGAACAAGAAAATGTCTATATCGCAGGAATAACTTAAGAATTTATAATGACTAACTAGAAAAAATAGAATAAAAGAAAGACTATACAGACTTGGCCAAGGATGTCACCAATTTGATGCGAAAATTGAATTGGTTATTAAGAAAAAATTGTATCATTTAGACGAGTAACAAAAACAAACAGTTAAAAAATCTGGGTTTTCTTACTTGACTCATTACAAATCGGCTATAGTATGGGTTGACAACATAATTATGATTAGACTTGATATTTAAGAAATTAGTTAAACGTTTTTGAAATACAGGGAGGAAGAACAGACCCTTCTTCAAAGTTTTTTATCACTACATATAACGCGTAAACGTAGGAGATAGTGTGGGATTGTATATCTATACATGGTGTAATACTACGCAGCGTTTAAAACTATGCAGCGGATTTTGGAGTTTTTTTTTTTAAATTAATAAAATGATTCAATATCGATTCAAAGAAAAATAAGTTTTAGTATTTGTAACTCATCTATTTTTATTAGTACAGATTCTTCTTAATTTATGACTAGATAGTGTCCTGATATCGTTCTGAAATATTTACTATATATTTTTTTAAATTTGAATAACACGGTCTATAAACCCCCTGTCTCAGGCGTGCATTAAGGCAGGCCTATGTCCAGCTGTGGACTAACACAGGCTGATGTTGATTATGATAATTATTTTAAAAGCGCTATAATAGTGTTGCACTCGTGCAGTTCATATTTGTGTACGTATTGTACTAAAAACTTATTTCATTCTAATGGGACATATATAGAAATTAAATTATAGTTGCCATATAAAGTATGTTTTGGAAACCAAGTAAAGATATATTGTCACAACTTGACTAGGCTCTCAGCAACGTATATTATTGTTTATTATGTTTCAGCTTTTTAGTTATCTGACTTGTGTAGCCTAGTTGGCATTGTAGCCTGTATAGCGCTTAAGCCTGCGTGGCATATCAGTCACAACGACTTAGTACCATATATAGCATTGGATAGAGTAGCTTAGCAGTCCCTGTAGGATAAAACGAGATTGTGTATCATATTATTCTGTATTCCAAAAAATTTAGTACAGTAATAATAATAATGTTCTCCAGTCGATTATGACTGCGGCGGCTGATCTATCATCAGAGATCAGCCAATTTCGCAGGAGATATTATAGCGCACAAGTGTACGCGCAAACAAAGGCGCACTCCCTGTTCCTTTATATTCTCAAAGCCCGATGGGACGGATAACCGACACGACCGGAGAGACGCAGAACCGACTTTTTACTTGCCCCCCCGACTCATGGATCATATTACTTTTCAAACAATTGGGTGATCAGCCCAAATTGTCCGAACCAACTAGGAAACAATAATGTAAATTTTTTAAGACCCCGCAAGATTCGAACCCACGGCCTCCGGTCTCTTAAGCACACGCCTATACCACTAGGCTACGGAGGCAGTTAACGGTATACCTGTACTGTACATAATTTTTAAATTTTAATGACTATAATTTATTTTAAAAACGCAACCAATAACATCGATGTGACGTCACACATTTGGCGTTCTTGTTGTTGAATTGTCATCGTTAATTCAATCGCTAATCTACAGTTGATGAATAAATGGCGAATTAGTGACGCCTTTTAAGTGCAAATTTTTTTTTACTTTCTATCGCGCTTTCCCAATCGATTTTTTTCACTTTATTTTGTTTGAAATGGAAGTAGCTTCTATTTATTTTAAGAATTATTATATTCGTTGTCGACAACAGACGTTTTCGCAATGTCTTAGAAAACTTATAACTAAAATCTAACAAATAGCTTTTAAGTAACGTAAGCAACTACCTACGAGACTACGTTCAACAATAATTTATATTAATATATAAGCAAGTAAAACCGACCGACTTAAAAGTTTATTCCTCATTTGCGCTAAATATAAGCAGGTGACAACTTGCTATCTATCTAAAACTGCCTCGGGATATCTGTCACCGAGTTTTAAATATCAGAAGCTTACCTTTTAGGGTATTCATTCATCGAAATGTCGTGTATGACGCGTTTTGTGCACATACAATTAGGTTTTTTTTAATGCATTAATTTTTACGTAAACTTATATTGTATTACCCTAAATAAACATATGCCTCATTGCGATTAAAAAATCGTTTACATTAAAATCGATATCATAGTTTAATCTTAAAACAAAGATTAGATTTCAAATATTTATAAGTTTGTTATGTTTGAAGTCGTTCATATTTTTGTTAAAATTTAATTTTTTCCTAGGTCCAAAGAAAAAGGTACTCATTTCGGAGTCTGTCTTTTTTATCTTTTTATATATGTTACCCCGTTGCTCCACTTCTAGAGCCCCAATTTTCATCATTGTTTTTTAATATTTAGGTGATAGGTATTCTAATAAATAATCAAGAAATAAAAAGCTGCGGCGCCAAAAACCACCTCCTCATGTGATTAAATTGCTTGACTTAAACTATCTTTTATATAATTTTACTTCTTGAATTGGCCTTCAATAAAACCCGCAATATCATGTGTCTATATTTTAGTATTAACCCCACTAACCATGTATACGTAAAGATTTTTAAAAATTGCAAAGAAGCATATTATAAGCTCAATTGTGGTTAAGTCAAGTGTTATTTTACATTTAAGTCATTTAAAATAAACCATTATATGAACATAAAACGAGTTATGAACGAAATATTGATTCAATTTATACCTTAAAAAATATCAGAGATTCAAAATTCTATTACTGAAATCGCGGGGCAGTTTCTTGCGAGAGCATCCTCTCATACATCGCAAAATAGTTGTACACTGTTTGGTCCCGGTCATATTTTTTCTTTGAATTTTACTAGTTTATGTTTTAACCATTGTGGATGGAAGTTATAATTAATTTATAAGGTATTTAAAGGAAAAACATTATTAAGCTCATTTTTATGACTATTTAAACAGCCAATTGATCAGCTATAATTTTTCAAACCAAATTACGATATCAACAATTATTTTATCTCCCGTAAATGGCGATCAAAATCACAATTCACTTAGTGTTAGACCACGAAAGCACTTCAAAGTTTCAATTTAAATTACCGCCAAGTGTGTTAACTTAAAGTAAACAGTAACAGGTAGTTTGCGCTCATGTAAACGGAAAATTATAAGCTATCCTAAAGAGATAAACATATACTAGCGAAGACTTTTGATTGATTTTTGGACGTGTAAAATACTTGTTATAATTATTTTAGTTTATCTTACAGAGTTCAATTTTCATATATAATGTAACAAAATATAAAATAAAAACAATAATCATCATTAATTATCAAATTATTTTAGTTTCTTTACAATATTACGCATGTGCTGTACATATGAAAGTTTTTATTAAATCATTCTAAACCACTTCAAAATCCGTTGCGTAAAATTTAAGAATTAGGCATACACAGGAACAGATAGTTTTATATTGTTTTATAACATGTATAGATTTGAAAATCTATGCATGTTTAGTAAGAAATAACTCAGTACAATAGGGCCTGATTTTCTCCTTTGTGCCCATAATGTCTTAATCTTATCTTAATAATGTAACAATAGCGTAAATAGTAATCGTTAAAGTCTCATTATAGCCGATTCCTATTAACTCGACAATAAAAATTCCCAGAGTTTCGTTTATTAATTAAAGACAAACAACAAGGATGTCAGAGTTATTTTAGTTTGTCTGAATTATAAGGGTCTAAAAATAGACAAAATTTATAATTGAAGCTATTTATTTATATACATTTTTGCAAATAGAAAAAGGCAAACTTAATGCTACACGTTTTCTTTTTAGTCCAGTCAACCTTGACATCGAATAGAACACAAGGTGAAAGGCAATACTATGTACATTTAGATTCATATTTAAAATGAGAAGAACTTTTTTATTAGTCTTACTAATAAAAAAGTTATACAACCCTGTTTAAGGGTGTATAACTATACATTGCATAGCGAGTTTTGACAAATAAATATTGTTTAGCAAGTGTGTTCTTTTTATTAATTGGCAACCCCGTCGCAAGAACGTTCTGAAATTACGGTTCAAGCATTTGACTTTCCCGTCACGATAAAAATATTTTTCTTATTTAAAATTTAACAACGTAACGAAATACTTAAAACTGATTTTACATCAATTTAAATTATTGTACATTACACAAAAGAAGAAAAAAAATTAAATAAAGCTTTTCAAATTTATTTATTACAATAAAGAAGTGGTTGAATTTACTTGCTTATTTTTAATCGTTGTACAATTTAGTGACAACGATTTATAAACAATATTAAGTTTCAAGTTCTATTATATTATATCATTCATTCAATTCATCAAAAGAATTTATAAAGGTAAACACTAGAGCCGATGTTTCCAAAGACCGCAATTCCGTTCAAGAATATAATTTATGGTATACGCTTTTCACTTTTTCTAGTAGAACTTCAGACTAGTGTAAACAAAAGGTTATAAAAAATTCCGACACTAGTGTAAATAAACTTCAGATTACAATTTATTGGTATAGTAGCTAAGTAACTTCCCTTTAAATATTTGGTACTGTTCCTGTCTACATGATATCTTGACTTTAGTCGGGGTAGGAAAATTTAATGTATAGTGCTTATCGTCCAGTACTTCAAGGGCTTCTCTTGTCAGATTAACTCGAGTCCGCTTGCAGGTTGTCATGAGTTCTTGGTGGTCTATGAGGTGTTGAATGCAGTCAGTCTGATCATGTGTAATATAGTTTTGCTTCGAGTTACATAGATACAGCGAATTTACTTCCGGACATTCTGTCTCTATGTACCTAGAATCTGTACCAGAAATTGCTATAAAGGGTGAGGTGGGGATAAGGATCTCGTGATTTTTGTTCGGGACAATGGATAATTTGTAGAGTTGGAAGGTAGTAGGGCTGACAATGGGGACCTTAATGACTATTACAACTTTACCGCTTAAGAAATAGTAACCTAATCTAATTATTTCATAAAAACTTCTATAATCTATTTCCAGAATCTCATCCTTTGAATATTAAGATCCTTAACTTACCTACAATATTTTAATTTAGTACTAAACTAACTATTGAATAAGGAGCGCTCGATGCGGTATAAATGATAGAGCGTTCTCTAAATTATTGAGCTCATCTGAAAGGTCTTCAACATTATCTCCTAAAATAAGGAAATTGTGTAAATGTGCGTACTTTACAAGATCTGTATCCTTTTGCATCGCTTTCTAATTAAATTCAACGCACCGCCTATTTCCTTCTGATTTTTGCTCTACTATCGATAATTTTGGAGGCACGTGTGATCCAATCTTTATTTAAGCTGACATGCTTACTTAATTCAGTTTCTAATTTATGTTCATTATACTGTAAGATCTAGAACGAGTTTTCGTATTTAATTGCATCTGTATAATCTAGGTTACCGGAAATACTTTTATAATAGGTCCTAGACCGTCAATGAGGCCTCTTTTCATGCGGCTTGAAGCAAAAGAATTTAGACGATTTGATATTCTATCGAGTTTGCTAGAAAGATGTTCAATATGAGGATCAAACAGAGAGAACGTCTTGTTATTTAATTGGAGTCTAAGTGATTTATTTGATTTCGGACTGATTCTACTTGGTTTTGGTGAGTAACTATTTTTGTCGGTCCTAATTTGAACGGTAGCAGTCCAGGTCCTTCGTCAAGTGAGTCAATAGTTCGATCTTGACCGTAGGTCAGTTGCAGGAGTAACGTCAGCAGGATTATCATATCAGTGGTATGTGGGATCTTTAGGGCTACGCTTTAGTCGTGACTTAGCAATAGATCCTCGTTTCCTTTTGGTGTAAATATGAATTGGGAGGTCCGCGAGAACGTTATCTGGTGTATAACGTGGGGCTAGTTTTTGTCTATTTGCTAAAGGATTGCGGATAAAAATTCGTAGGTTAGGGGTATAATCCTTTTTAGGTTCTCTGTCTTTGTTGCGATTATCGGTCAGTTTTGTTCGGTCATGCAGAGATGTCTCATTAGATAGTTCAAATACTTGTCTCATCCTATGCTTATAGTCGCGTGAATACTGCTGTTATAGGTGAGCGGCTAAGTCGATGTCTATCGGATCACGAGGATCGAAATGTCCAGTTATTAAGTCTATTGGTCTACATCGTGTAAAGCTGATGTATGTCATAATAATACTAAAAAGATTTTGGCATTTCTCATAAAACTCCTGTGGCGTCGCGGAGCTTTGAGTTAAAAGTGCCAAAAAGTTATATAACGAGGTCTCATCGCATTGATCTGCAAAATTGTTGACTAACGCGTTTCGTATACCGGTCCAGGTCTCAGGGATTCTATTTGAGTTTATAGTCCTAGCTGCGGGTCCCGTGACCTTTTTTAAGATTCCGTTGAGTAATGCTAAATTGCTTAAGGCACAATTGGGATCTGGTCTCATATATTGCGCTACTAATTGGTCGCACAGATTAATAAACCTTGTGAGAACGTTTGGGTTGCCATCGAATTCTGGCAACAGTCTAAGGGCTTTGTAAATTTGGTCTAACAGTGCATCGCTCATTTTGACAGAGTTTGATGCTATTAGATCGTATGAATCTAATAATTACTATCTTCTAAGAGTACGTTTAAATTTCTACTAGCGTCTAATTGCAATATTCTACGAGAGTTTCCTAACCTAGGGGTCCGAGAATTTCGTGGATGAAAAATCTTGGATAATTAAGGAAAAAAGATGGGAAAGCAACTCTAGTAAGATCTAGGTACTCACCGATGCATCTGCACTTTTCTGCTGTATCGATGTCTGGATACTCCTCCCGGCAGCAGCTCTTGTAGGTTCTGATAGCCAACGTCGGTGATCTATTCACTGAATTTACTTGACTATCCTACCGACTGCGCCAATTACGAAGGCTACAGCCGAAGGTTGCAAAAAAAATGCAGATATAACTTATAAAGTAATTTAATTAAATCAATTTTACAATTACAATTACTATTACTAATTAAAACTAAGACGTGACGATTGCTCGACGATCGAACAAAAAGTGACGCTCCCCAGTTCGCCATCCAGTATTAGTAGTATCCAGTACATCCAGTGTCCTTGCTTGCTTGCTGTAAGCATTCCGATCCGTGGACGGCGATGTCGAAACATATCGCCGAATAAGCGATATCGTGATCGGAATGTGCATCGGGGTGGTCATCGCGTAATTGATTTCCAGCAAATATGAATGTTTAACATGTGATCGGAATGTTGTATCGGGGTGGTCATCGCGTAATCGATTTCCAGCAAATGTGAATGTGTAACTACCCTGTAAATACGAATAAGATCCTTTGGTAAAATAAACATGTGTATTATTTTTTGTAAAAATCAAATAGAAGGTGAATTCTTCATTCTATATCTGATACATTCCAAGGCAGAACCGTCTTACACTGTGTTCATTTAAAATAACCATATTGTTGAATCTAGAGTACAATCAAAAAAAATTAAAGGAATTACATTTAATTCAATAAATGACGTTTGCGTATGACGGATGTTGGTTCTAATTGATGGAAACCATTCCATGATAATGTCCCTTATATTTTTTCGTATAAATGTAATATTATTTGTCATGTAAAATAATTAAAACTGGTGTCAAATTTATAAGCATTCTGTTGTATTTTAAAATTTTCAACCACTATCTAGCAACTTATTAAAACAATATTTTTGTCGTCTTTGAAAAGCCAAATGCAAGTATCGTGGTTTTTGCTTTGGTGTTGTAGATTAAAAAAAGAGAAGTGTATAAGCAATGAAGAGTTAGGCACTCGCTATACAATGTTTTTCCGTCAAAACTCGCTATGCAATGTAAACAGGGTTGTATAACTGTTTTATTAGTAATACTGTTTGTATGAGGCCTGTATAATTACCATAGTAATTATAAATCGCTTACTGAGGCCTCATGTCAAAAATATTTTATTAGAAACAAAATTCGTTACACGGGGGTTGTTAAAAGAGGCGTTTCGAGCTAGGCACTTGCTATACAATGTTTATCCGTCAAAACTCGATATGAATGTATATTTATACACCCTTAAACAGGGTTGTATAACTTTTTATTAGTAAGACTGTTTGTATAAAGCCTGTTTAATTACCATAGAAACTATACAACGCTTACTCAGGCCTCATGTCAAAAATATTTTATTAGTAACAAAATTCGTTACAGGGGTTGTTAAAGAGGCGCTTCATTCATCAGATTAGTGAAGCACTAAGTTAAGTATCATATTGAAAGAAAATCTTACCGAAAGATACTTAGACCAATTATTTTTTGCTCTTTACGCTTGTTCATCCTTATCAATTAAAATCCGAGCGTTCGCTTATGCCTCCTACAGTACTATACTATTCGTAGCTATTTATAAAATCTATTAGAAAATGCCTTTCAGATATCACACGTACTTGCTTTCCCAAAATGTTTTGAAGCTGTCCTTTTAATGGGGGCCTTTAAGGCAATCGCCGCGGTGCTTATTACTACCACAAATTAGAAGTGTATAAGCACTTTTGTCCACCGGTTTAGGGTACTGATGGCCTTCAAACGATAAAAAGGTAAATAAAAGCTAAAGAAACCAAATTATCTGCGGCAACATTTCTATTAAACAGACAAAGTCCCCTTTGCCTCTCTTTATAATATTTTACCAGGATAAACCAAAAAATTATACTTTAACCAAAATAAAGCAACTGAGCTTCGAAAGAAAACAAAATCATTTAGCTCATTAAACTTAACTCCCGTTTCTGTTAAGAATAAATACAGTGAAGAATGCTAATCGAATTCAAACTACGGACACCAAAAACAAAAGTGGGTACTAATTTACTTTAAAACCGACAATTAAATAGGCGAAAAGTACTTCGTGTTAAAAAAATTATATCATTTTAACTTTAAATTGTGTGGTTTGTTTTATATCTTGAGAAAAAAGTGTCATTAATTTCTTTATAATAACCATAAAACAGGCAAAACACAAATCAATCCATAGTTAGGTTTAAAAATTTATTTACGTTGCATGTGTTCCCAAGCGTAAAAATAAATTAATTTGTTTTTTTCCTAGTGACTTTTTAGAATAAGTCTCTATGTCGCACAACTTTGTCGTTTGTGTCATTTAAACTACATTTGACATTTATAATTTCAAAAATGTTTTAAATATGTTTATCGAAGTAATTTTTTACATGCGTTCATTTATGACAGGGCTATTATTATAAAACAATTTAAAAAAAAAAACATTATTTTTTGTAACCATAACTAAATAAAGCCAATTTCTTCCACCTTCATTTCAACGATTGCCAGATATCTTACTATTGTGGCAAAAAACCTTGGAGCTTTTTGCCAAGCAACGAGTAGTCAAAAGGCAAAGTATCATCGTTGGAGCTACTTACTCACACATAATGAGATCAATTTTGACCGATACACACTGCCCCAACACTATTTTAATCATTTTGATTGGGAGAAGGGGAAATATTAACAGACACAACCTAGTATACTATCAAGAAAAACTAAATAAACTTAATGTAAAAAAGGTAATACTTATCACATTTCCCTACCTTAAAGAGTTGCCATAGGAAAACAATAATAGATATAAGATTAACAATTTATTATTATTTAACACAGACCACCTATTAAAATAAAATTAATGTAATTGACATAAATAATATAGTAAATTATAATAAACAATTATTATAATTTACTATATTATTTATTGACATATGATAGGATATACCTATCTCATTTTTATAAAAAACAATTAGCTCGTTTGCTATGGTATTGTATTTTTAAAAACACAGTTGGCTTGGCTTATCAGACCCCTGCTTCTATTGAGCAGGATCAAATATTGACTCTCAATTTGGAATCCGTTTCAAAGTAATTTAAATTAAATCATAAGACAACGGAGGAAATCTCTTGCACATTAAACCAAAATTTCACAATTAAGTAATATATTTTTTAATTATAAAACTTTTAATAGTAGCAACTATTGTGAAAACCTGGTAGAAGAAATATTATTAAAGCTATCTGAATCTAATAAGTTTATTATGATTTGTGGTAACTTTAACTTTGACTATTTACAGTATGACCCACACGTGCTGTATAATATATTATTCAATTTTATTAGAAAAGAATTAAACCAATATTGGCACAAAATTGGGCACCTGTTGGAATTCACAAAAGCGGGCAAAGATTATATGAGCTTTACAGTGACAAAACATATAATCATAATAAGACCTTTGTTGCACATGTCAGTGCCTATTCAAAATATTTAAAAAAAAATTGTACTCTCGCGAAATCTCTGCATGTCAAAAAAAAAATTCATCAGAAAAAATAAAAATGACTTGGAATATTATCAACAGTGAAACTGTAAACTGTGTGAAGAGGTAAAACTACAGACCTATGGGGGATCTCTGTTAAGGTGATACGTTCTATTATCGATGTATTATCACCTCACCTAGCAGCAATATTCAATGTCAGTATTAAAAGGGGCGAAAATCCTGACCAATTGAAGCATAGCAAAAATATACCGGTAATTAAATCGGGATGTAATACGGACCCTTATAACTTTAGACCTATCTATACTGTCTACTCTTAGTAAATTATTTGAAAAAATCTTATTAAACCAATTCGTTAAACATTTCAATGGTAATTATCGTGTAAATGACAAGCAGTATGTATTCACTAGGGGTCGCTCAACAACAGACGCAGGCATCAGGCTCGTTAAAAGCATTCTACAGTAAAGCCATATCTTCTCTCTATTTTACTTCTGTACAATTTTAGCAGACGGCTTTTGATAGTTATAATAGCAAATTAAGCGGTTGGATTGTGGCTGTAATACCTATATTCTCAATCATTACGATTTAATTATTCTTAATTATCCCTTTTTTACAATAATAAAAATGATATCTTTTAATGGTTGGAGTTGGCCTAGAAATGGATGCAGTATTAATTATAGGCGTGAGCGTTATTTCACGTCATCAGTTACAATAACTGGTTACGCGATATGAAACGTAATAACCGCTTTGTGTCAAATTAAAACCGGTGGTAGGTCCCTGTTTGCAGGAGACCGTCTGGTGAGTACCACCTGCGGTGCCTATTTCTGCCGCGAAGCAGTATGTGAAAACACTGATGCGTTCCGGTTTGAAGGGCACCGTATCCAGCGTATTTACTGGGTAAACAAGACTTAACACCCAATGTCTCACGGTAGGCAGCGCGTCGGCAATACCACTGGTATTGTCAACGTCTATGGTGTCGGTGACCACTTCCCATCAGGTGGCCCGACTGTCGTCTGCCTGCGTATGCGTAAAAAAAAAAAAAGTAGTTATTTTTGCAAACACGTTATTCGGGCGAACTCGGCCGTCGTCATCTTTGTTCGCCAGTTGAGTGAGCGTAAAGCACTATATTTCTTTCGCATCTTGCCTACCGACGGGCCGAGCGAGAGAGATGGCAGATCGAGACTTGCCGAGTAAGCGAGAGTCGACCGAATGTGTCACTCGCTGTGAGTGCTGCATTTAGTTTTTATAGGTATGTCTAATATACATAGATACCACATTCGAATGACCTCTGTTGGCAAATAATGTCTTGTGATTCCGCGAAACCAGTAGTTATTTATTCTAAACAAACAAAGAAACTGAAAGGTGTATATAAGAGTGAATAAAATCATTCAAAAGTGTAAATACAACAAAAGTAAATAAATAGTAAATATTAATCATCGTCATTGTAACAATAAAATTTAATTTTAAGTACGCCAGTAGTAATATTTTTTTTCAAATCATAGTTTCATAGTAAACACCAATCAATATTGATTGATTAGTGTTTACTATGAAACTATGATTTGAACATTTTATAATTGTAAACCAGAGCAAAGTAAATATATTGTTTTAACTATTGGGCATCATACACGAAACCGTGATTTTCGTTTAGTATGTAACCGTGTAGCTCAGAAACGAAAGTAACCGTATAGTTGTGGAACCTATGTAGGCACAGTAGCTGGATGAAAGTAGCTAGTTATAAAAATAATTAGTTTTAAAATAAGCGCCGCCGTCCCCGTAACTCGTTCCGTTTCGTTTCTTAAAAGTTTTGTAACGACTCACGTCTAATTAATTAAATTGAAATGCTACTTTATAAATTCCTTTTTTAAATTACGAATTTTTCAAGGCTTCGTGTTTAAAAATAAAAAGAAATGTACATTGTACTACGCTGGTACAATGCGGGGTAGTGGATTGACGGACTTTTTACACGCCGATCCGACGCATGGATCATCTTACTTTTCAGACATTTGGGTGATCGGCCCAAAATCTCCTAACCAACCAGAAAACAACGTTAGTATAAAGTGAATCCCCGCGGGAATGTAGGCAGTTATTTCATAAAATAGTTAGAAATAAGTATAGTTAACTGGACTTTTTTTGCGAAGGCCCTGGTGCAGTTAGGTCACTTCGCAATAAAAAAATTTAGCATTTTCCAAGCTGATTTCAAGCACGCAAGTAAATACATTAAAAAAACTGTAAAGTTATATTTGTAAAATATCCTTGAAGGCAATTTAATAAAACAATACCTTAAATCATGGTAAGAAATTTAATACAAAAAAACTATTAAACTGTGATATACAAATCTCCATCTACGAATGAGCTGTTCCAAATACCTATCGTATACGCATAAAAATACCAGAAACACGTATTCACCGCGTCCAGTGCTCGCCCCGGTGCTTGTTTTGTCCGCTTCTATGAAGCCGTCACTGTGCACAATTTTTAAACTTCTTGACTGAAGTTAGCTGTTTTAACAGCTAAATTAGGTTCTAGTATGGAATTAGCACCTCTCACACCTTCCCGGGCCACAGACGTCCGTTGGATGATGGTACATCCTGAAGGTGTGACCTATATTAGGAAAGATGGTGGGCCGGGTTTGTAAAGAACGCTATGGTATTGATACCAAAGTGTACATTGAGAAACTCGGGAAGCCTTCTTTCATTGAGATGACCATCGCGACATACGTTCTCATCGCGGACAATACTCCTCCAGCTCCTACCCCGTGCTGTACACCCGTAACCGAAACCGAACCGAAAACTTAAAACGTAATGTAACCGACAACGTATACTGCCTGCGGGTGATGACCACGACAGATATGCCGCTCCTCGTCCTGCCCCGACTTCGCAGGTGGGACTACCTGTAGGGGAAAAACCTCGTCCCAATAATCTCCGCGAAAAGAAGAATTATGTAAAGATTCGCTCGGTTCTTTTCAACAATGTTAAGTTTGAGGCCTCTGTTAGAAATCAGGGAATCAAACTACAATTATCCATTTCCGTCAAAATTAATAGGTGCCCTGTTTTTCGAAACTGCACTACGATGGTCATCCGACTCATGAATCATCTTACTTATCAGACAATCGGGTGATCGGCCCAAATTGTCCTTACAATCCAGAAAACATCGATAACACAAAGTTGTTTTCTCCGCGGGATTCGAACTCCAGTTTATATTTTGTACAATGCTGATATTTTACCTTGTTGATAAACACTCATAAAAGCCAAAAAATATCATATTTGAGTTTTTCTCAACGTGCTATTTATTCTCGTAGTAAACATTAGCTTAGACGAGACTTCGACACTTACGGTTCGACTGGTCCACAAATTTAAAGTCGTTCAGCGCACTATGGAGAGGGCTATGCTCGGAGTATCTCTGAAGGACCGCATCAGAAATGACGTGATCCTTCAGAGAACCAAAATCACCGACATAGCCCACCGGATTAGTAAGCTGAAGTGGCAGTGGGCCGGTCATATAAGCCGCAGAACTGACGACCGCTGGAGTCAAAAAGTTCTGGAGTGGAGACCGAGGCTCGGCAAACGTCGTAGGACGCCCTGCGGCAAGATGGAGTGACGACATTCGCAAAGTGGCCGTGTGGGCTGGATGAGAATAGCCGAAGATCGGAAGCGGTGGCGTGCATTAGGGGAGGCCTATGGCCAGCAGTGGACTAACACAGGCTGATGATGATGATGATGATGATGAAACATTAGCTAGAGCTCACGTTTTTCATTTGAAAACGGAGCCTAATAGTGAAATTTACAGTTTACTATTTTACTAGTAAATAAGATCTAAAAAAACATTTAATCGTGGTTCTTAAATACCTTTAAACTAAAGAGTTACTTAAATAATATTTATCATTCGTAAAAATAGGTCCATTTTCATAGGAAACTAAAATCCAAAACAGAAACCAACAGATACCGATGCTTTATGTTCTGAAAGTCACCGATGATTGTTTATTTGTTCCGTAAAAGACATGGTACGTCTATATATTAGGGACGGATTACTTAATTTCAGCGTTATATTAAAAACATTGTTAAAAATTATAAATGGTACGAACTTACTACTAACAAAGTTTGGGCTTAAACCGTTGTTTCTGACAAGCAGTGATTAAAATTGTTCGATGTTTGCATCGGTTCCTTCTTATCGACTTGAATACAAGTGGTTGCTGCATTTTTTAATCTCCTTGTTTTTAAAATTGTTGTGGAACATATGTGACTAAAGTTTTAACGTTATTTTAATTGTTACTTTATATATTTATTTCTAGGTCAAGAAGAAAATTTAAATCTACTAACGTCAATTCTTTAGTCACATTTTTAAGAATTTAGCTTTAGATTATTTTATATTGCAATATTTTATTCTGAATGGGAAGAAGGGTGTTTTTCTTAAATTATTAACACCCTTTTTTATTTTCTATTAACATCAATAGTGTATAACTGAAATGAAAAAAATGTTTACTTCGCAAACCTGGGCGCTAGCTGAAACACTCTAATTTAAAACGAAATATTTGTTTTCGCTGTTATTCCGCTTCGAACTTCAATTGAACAGAAACAATAAACCTTCCTAGAAACAACACTATGCTAACTGTACCAGCTAAGGTACGGCAAACAAAAGTTACTGTCACATCGAAAATTACTATTAATACGCTATATGTGCTAATTTATTATATTTTATTGAATAAAATAGCAAGATTTTTTACTTAATTAAAAGCGATACACGTTGTTTATAAGTAATAAAGCATAAAGGCACGAGTCCACTCACTACCATGAGAAATTGGATAGTACGTCGCATTAACCCAGCAATTACACTGGCAGCGCAGTAGTGTTCTAACGTCTTACTTTTGGCAGAAAACGTGCCACAGTGGTATTTCTCGAGGCAGTGCTCTTTACATAGACCTTCTTTTACAAAAGTCATCTTAGAAATAACAAACATCATGTTATTAAATAAACGGCTTTTCATAAAACTTTATTTTTTTGAGTGAAACGAGGTATTCTTTTATCAAATTGTTGACGGCGTTTTAAATTAATAGAATATTATTTATCTCTTTGTATCTATCTGATTTCTAAAAGTAATATAAATTTTAATTTTCCTAGTACGAGTATCACGCGAATAACTGTTTTTACGCAGTACTGAAATCTGACCTCCGCAACCAAAAGCAAAAAGTACATTCAATTAATAGAATGGATTGATTAAAACACCAATATGGACAGTCAGAGATGATTGGAACAAAACTAAACAACTTTTCCAGGTACATATATGTATATTTTTATTGATTACGATACGTTCTTAGCTTTACTCTAGATTATATTTAGTACGAAATGATACGTAAAACCTAACCATCTAACCAGTCCATTATAATACTGCATTTTTAAAATACTAGTTCACACAAGTAAATTTTTTACATATTAGCAAATATACTAAACTATGATAGTTAGTTTAGATTAAAAATTTTATATTGCAGCTTAAATGAATACATAACTGTTCTTTTAAATTGGTTTATCATACAAGTTGAATTAAGAGTCTTTTACATGGAACCGTCTAGGAAAATTCGAATGCTTTCTTTATGTCTTTTGGTTTAAAGTTCACCATACTATAACCACTAAAATACTAGGTGAACGACACGAATTCCGTCTAAGGGCAGTAGTGGATTCGAGCCGTCTTACGCCAACAAATCTTATGAGCAGGACAAATTAATACAAGTAGAACTTCCACCTTGCCTCTTTGCTCTTATCTACAAAATAAGCAACATTTAATTTAAAATATACCAGAACTCGAAGGGGCAGCACATCGCTAAGGATTTGTATTGCGAAAAATGGCTTAACAGTAAAAACAACGAACCAAAAAACCCATGATGTCATTTCAAAACAATTGTGATTTAGTGGTTAACAAGTCAAGCGGCAGAATTTTATGAGGATGGTATTCAAAAACTGGTGCCACGTTGTAAAAAGTGCTTCAATATTCAAGCAAATTATGTAGAAAAGTAGATAAAAGTACGGACTTTCACGTAAAAAGATAATTCTCGCAATATCTTTGCACGTCTATTTTTAATTCTATAACGGTACTCACATCAAAAACATGCCTTGTATTTTGGAAAACATATTCAATCTTTGACCGACATTTTCCTATATTTGATATTATTTGTTTACACATACATTTCCACAGATTTCTCCTTAAGAATAATTATAAGTTACATGATTTTTTAAATTATTTATACATATATATTATTAAATTAAGAATTTACTCTGAGCTTGAAATCGTCTTATGAGGTACCAAAAAATATATTAGAACACATATCTCAAGCGTTAATACTATATGCATATTGAAGTTAGTACCATTTTACTGAAGTATCTTCAAAAAACACGGTGTATATGATGGTACAAGCTTTAAAAATATTCTCATTAAGGATAAAAAAGGTAAAAGGCAGCTGACATTGTTTTAGTAATTGATCTTAAAAAACACTTAATTTAGGTAAATCGTACTATTATTCCGCATATAAAATGTCATAATGAGAACAAGTTATACCTAATACATAAAATAATATAAAAATAAATATCCTATATTAAAAAATATAGAAATGGCTCATGTGACCCCGAAAACAACCACCAGATGTATCGTACGGACGAGTCGATGCATAACACCTTTCTGCACAGTAACACTATCACGGATACACAAATTTTATCACACACGAGGAGAGTTCCGTTTCGGGCAGCGGTTCAGCGGAATTGCCCCGTTGAATTTTAGACCCGGCTTTTATACACAATTGCACAGAGACAAAACGTCAATATTGAGACTCCTTTTCTCCAAGTACCCGCAATAGAAATAGTATTCTGACTGTAGATTAAATCTGAAGGCTGTGGGGTTGCGGCATAAGAATTCAGCCTCCCCATCTCGTCCCTTGGGTGTCGTAAGAGGCGACTACGGGAAAAGCTACTACTGCACATACATTCAGTGGCGGCCGACAGATGGCGGGATAACCATCTCCGCTTTCAGATCCTAAAGTCCGAGACCATCAATGGGCAGCAGCGTTGAAGGTGCAAAAGATCTGAAATGACTGCGGTTGCCAACCCGCTTGCCAGGCGGCAACTATGGCAAAACCCCAATGAAGTGTGTCAGTGATGTACGGCCCCAGTCCCCGGCAGCTCTGCTATTCCTGGCTACGGTAGCGGTCATGGTAACGGCAGGGCAGGGGTGCTAAGAATCTCGGTGGATTCGGCTACCAACAACGACGACTGGACCTGGCAACATACAACACACGGACATTGAGGACCGACGAGAGAATAACGGAGCTGGAAGAGGAGGTAAACAAGTTGCGATGGGATATAATAGGATTATCCGAAGTCCGAAGACAGGGGGAGGATACAATAATCCTTAAATCCGGCAACTTGTTTTATCACCGCGAGGGCGACCAACTGCCCCAAGGAGGTGTCGGATTTATCGTCCGCAAGTCTCTCATTAATACATGTCGTATTAAAGAGGCGATTGAACGGAACCAAGGTTCTAAAGTCTTTGCCAGAGATCTATCTGTTGGGCAAAGCCAGCTAACTAAGTTGAAGACCGATAATGGGGCCGTCATCTCCTGTAGACCAGAAGTTTTGAGTGAGATCGAGAGATTCTATGGACAGCTGTACACATCGTCGTCGGAACCGCTTACTGAAGCGAGTGACGACCCAAGGGCAAAGCATACCCGGCACATCTCCGAAAATATCCCGGAAGTCAGTTTGAGCGAGATACGAATGGCTCTCGAAAAACTTAAGAACGGCAAAGCACCTGGTGAGGACGGAATTACAGCAGAGCTTCTGAAAGCGGGTGGAGAACCGATACTTGTAGTCCTTCAGAGGCTCTTTAATTTCGTCCTACAGGATGGTATTACGCAGAAGCGTGGAGCAGAAGTTTGGTGGTGCTGTTCTTCCACCAAGCTGGATTTCGAAAAGGCTTTAGTACCATAGACCACATATTACGCTGCGGCAGATTAACAGAAGACCGAGGAGTATAATCTGCCTTATGCTGGCGTTTGTGGACTGAGAAAGCCTTTGATTCTGTCGAAATTTGGGCGTGCTGCAGGCCCTTCAGCGTTGCCAAATTGACAGTCGGTATATCGAGGTTCTGAGGTGTTTGTACAGTTTGCTGTAAAACCTCGGACGGACATCGTGGCTTTGGCCACGATGTCCGTCCGAGTACAATCCAGTAGCACGAAGCCTATCCAATTGCGAGAGGTGTAAGACAGGGTGATGTTATATCCCCGAAACTCTTCACCGCTGCATTGGAAGACACCTTCAAACTTATGAATTGGAAAGGACGAGGCATAAACATCAACGGCGAGTGTATTACCCACCTTAGATTTGCCGACGATATAGTCATCATGGCGGAGTCGCTGGAGGACCTAAATGCTATGCTCAATGACCTCAACAGTGTCTCTCAACACGTGGGCCTTAGGATGAACATGGACAAGACGAAAGTTATGTCTAACGGTCATGTCATGCCTATGCCAGTGGTTGTTGGGAGTGCTGTGCTCGAAGTTGTTGACGAATATATTTACCTGGGACAAGTAGTCCGATTAGGTAAGTCCAACTTCGATGCCGAGGTCCATCGACGAATCCAGCTCGGATGGGCAGCGTTCGAAAGCCTGACATATCCTCTCGTCCAATATGCCTCAATGCCTGAAGACTAAGGTCTTTGACCAATGTGTGTTGCCAGTGATGACCTATGGCACTGAGACATGGTCCTTCACTGCCGGCCGTATGAGGAAGCTCCAAGTCGCTCAGCGAGCTATGGAGCGGGCTATGCTCGGTATTTCTCTGCGTGATAAAGTGCGTAACGCAGCCATCCGCAGAAGAACCAGGGTAACCGACATGCGCCGCAAAATTACAAGCTGAAGTGGCAATGGGCCGCCACTTAGCTCGGAGAACCTATAACCGTGGGCGAAGAAAGGTTTCCGAGTGGCAACCTCGTACTGGCCATCGCGGTGTCGGACGACCCCCACCAGATGGAGTGACGACCTGTGCAAATGTGCAGGAGGTCGGTGGATGCATGTGGCACAGGATCGTACCTCTTGGCGACTTATGGGGGAGGCCTATGCTCAGCAGTGGGCTTTGACAGGCTGAAACGACGACGACGACGAGATTAAATCTATTTCTTTAAGCTCTTTGCACTAGGCGTGAGCGTTATTTAATGTCATTAGTTACAATAACTAGCTATGTATGCAAAACTGAGTAACTAGTTTCGTGTGACACAAAAAGTAGTTATTTTTGTAAAAGCGTTATTCGGGCGAGCTCGGTCGGTAGATCGTATAGCGTTATATGTTACATTTCTTTCGCATCGCGCCTATCGACTGGCTAAGCAAAAGTGGTGGTGGTTCGTATATCTACGAGTAAGTTTGAGCGAATGACACTAATAAATTCAAAAACACTAATAATTAATTCATTTTTTTTTATTCTAAGCCGGAATGAAGCATGCAGGAAAATAAATGTATTGATTTAATTGCACGGCTTCAAACACAAAACTGGGATTTTCGTCTCGTATGTAATCGTATAGCTGGGAAAAGTAAGTATGCATAGTACCTGAATGAAAGTAGCTAGTTAAAAAAATCAGTAGTTTTAAAACGAGCGACGCCATCTACATGACTGCTTTCGTTTCTTTTCCCTCCTTTCCTCCTTCCCTTCGTAGACCTCCAACCTATATATAGTATCCAAAAAACCATGGAAATCAACGTTGTTATTCAGACTTATATTTAATATATTCGTATCTTCGCTCGCTTAGCGACAAAAATCTTCGCTCTACAAATGACCGTCGACTTTCCTGTCCTTCATATCGCCCGGATGTCATGCACTCCTCTTTCTTTGTTCAATCTGTTCTTCTGTAGAATGCCTATCGAGATCAGGACGGCAGAGATTCGCCACATTTTTAAAATGAAAGTTAGGGAACACTTGGTCTCAAAACTGTCAGCTGAGTAAGAAGCCTGTTTTATAATTTTTTTTGCGGATAAAGTTCAAAGGCATTGTATGAATGAATGTATTTTTTTATAAATTATGTATATATTTATATTTATGTATATGTATGTACTTAAGCAAGTATACTTGTACAATATATATTAATATTCCTGTCGTTATTTTATAAATGATATATATATATATACATTTTATAATTTGTACTCATATAACCTTAAAGTTTATTAAAAATCTTTCCTTTGTTTTGTTATATATCTGCGCATCTACCGAATTTTCTCTGTACCATCCAAAGGTTGACTGGTAGATAATGCTTTTTGGCATTAAGTTCGCCTTTATTACTTGCACTATATATATATATATATATATATATATATATGTGTGTGTGTGATCCGTTTTCGAAGTAACACACTTCACCATAGTCGATAAGAGGAAAATGAGACCTGTACTAGCATTGCTTTCGTAGGTACAGGAAGAACATTTTTAAGTATGTATATATAATTATTATTTATAATTTTGTCTTAAGCTAGCAAAATGCATTTTCCAACAAAAATAAATACTTATTTTAATTTTAATTTCAAATATAAAAAAAAATATTAATCAATAAACGGCTCAAATAAAACAACTTCTAGATACGACTACTGAAACTGAACAATTTACTAAATTTAAATATTGATGTCAGCTCTTGGAATCCAATAGTAATTTATCTTTTTGTACAGAAGATGGACCCAGAGACGTTTACAAGCTGGGAAGATTATGCCTACAAGGATGATTCTGAAACAATTCCAACATGTTAGGAATTCAAGAATTTTAAAAAATTCCCGACGTTCCATTAATGTCTACCTAGTGACCACGGCCGACGGAAAGAGCTCGAAACGTCGGGAATTTAAATATGTAAAATAAACGCGATTAAGTCCGTAAAAAGTCCTTTTATTTAATAATGTGCAGTATTCGCGTAAACAAAAGAAACTTTTTTTAATTTATTTACAGAAAAAAGCTAAACGTTTTCTCTTTTGTTGGTGGTCAGATTTTGTTGTAAAAACGAATACGATGACCCATTTAAGATTTCATTGTTATTCGAAGTCTTGTTGTTGGAAAAAGAAGTTTATGCTTATTCCCAGTATCGATATCTAATTTTCTTAACTGCATAAACCGCTAACCTTTTTTTTTTTTTTGCCGTTGGATAAATCCAGCTTACGGATTCCCCTTCGTTTGGCCTCGTGAGGGGGCAGCGGGGATATGTGGGGCTCCCCGGACCAAGATGGAGCGGCCCACTAAAAAACCAACGGTTGTTCCTTTCGCGTGTCGCCGCTAGCGTACCTTCTTCTGCGGATAGCCAGGCGCTCAAGGCCTTCCTGTCCCTTTCCGCGGCCTCCTTCCGGGCCATCACGTCCTCGCAGAAAGCAAGGACGGCGCCCACGACCTTTCGCTCTCAGCATCCTGCGCACATGGCAGGAAGCGAAGGTCGTGCCCACGACACTACGCAGCTCTCGGCGTTGCTCGACCCAGGCTGGGCACTCTTCTAGCGCATGTTAGGCCGTCTCTTCGGCCATACGCCACAGTGGTGGCACTCCTCTGTAGGCTCCCTACCAGCCACGCGGCACGGTACTTCCGAAACAGCCGTGTCCCGAGGTACCTGCGTCGCGTACAGCCCCGAGACCTCGCCTCCTCGCGCCCGAAGAAGAGTGACGCGAGGATTTCTGCGTCTAGGTCCCAGGGCAAGGAGCCAGCCAACAGGCACGCCGCCTCGCCGGAGATGGTCCGGTAGCCCCGTACGGCCCGGATCGCCAACACCCTCTGAGTTCTTCTCAGTACAGCCGTACACTCCTTTTGGAGGGTGTCGGCCCACACGGGTGCCCCGTACAGGACCATGTACCTGACGACTCCGGCGTACAGGTGGCGACAGGAGCTGCTGGGTCCTCCAGTGTTGGGGAGCTGTCCTCCGAGAGCTGCCGCTGCTCTCGCTACTCTAGGCGCGAGGCGCTCAAAATGGGCGCAAAACCTTCATCGGCGGTCTAGGACTAGGCCGAGATATTTCATCGTCGGCTTGACGTCGTCGCGGACGCCGCAAACGATTATGTGGGCGTCCGCAAGTGGCGCGTTCCGAGGACCGTAACAGCAAAGGGCCTCGGATTTTCGACGCCACCTCTAGTCCTACCGCCGGATGCGCCCAATTCTGAGCGACCCCGGCAGTGGCGAGAATCGCAGCCCTGCGAAATTGGTGCCACGGCGGTGACGAGGTGTCGTCCGCGTAACAAGTGACGTCGACACCCTCGATATTGCCGCCACGTAGCACCCAATCAAAACCAACGTTCCACAGAAGCGGTCCCAACACTGACCCCTGTGGAACTCCACACGACACCTCGATGGTCCGGAGCCCATCTCGGCACGGGAACTCGACACGTCGATGCGACATAAACAGCTAACCTAAGCCTACTCGCTAGTCTATTTATATAGCGGCCCCAATGCAATATTTAACTCAAATTGTTATGTTATTAACCAGTATGCTACTATCGAGAGTGTATTGTTTACATCGACGTATTTCAGGTATCGTTTTTACATTTTGAATATTAAAGAGGTGTCATTAGCAAACAATACAATTTATTATTGTTATTAACTTGGTGTGGTTGGCCTGGCACTTGTAATTTTTTGGCTTACTTGAGAAATTTGACTGTCCAGCTCAAGGTCTCATCCATTACAAGGGCCAAATTTTTGATTGATTTACTGAAGGGTGTTGTGCAATTGTCGTAATACTAATATTCCTTCGGCTACCAACTAAGAGGACTAGCATTTTGATGGGTTAACAGACAAACAAAAATCATTAGTCCATTTTTTTATTGTTTTGAGATCCTGGATAATGTGACTAATTGCTACTGGGAGCTTTTCAACAGGCGATTGTGTGTACAACTGAAGGTCGTCGGCATACAGGTGATAAGCACAATACAGGTCTTTAGTGATTAGGTTTATAAAAAAGGAAAATAACAAGGGACGATAATACCGCCTTGCGGGACGTCAGCTATTAAAAAGCCAATCATCGGATAAAACAGCCTGCTTGTGCCCGCGAAGATAAGATTGAGAACCAATCCAGTGCCCTGTCTGAAACAATCAAATGTGAAAGGATAGGAATATCTTTATCGCATTACTTAAATGGAAGTTTTCTTATATTCTGAGATATTTTTTTAACAAAGTCTCGGCGACCGATGGGGAAGAAAGTAGTGACGTGATGGTTAAAATAGGAATGTCTAAAATTTTTTTTCAAAAAAGTTAGCGACATCGTGATCAGAATTTATTTTTCTGTAGTCAACATTTCAGGTAATATTATAGTTTTTGTTTATAGACGTAAATGTTTAATATAGTATAATATACTCTTCATATAGTTTATACAATCTACGTCTGCTTTTATGCATTTCAACTGTTGCCCATTCACTGAAAGGTACAATACTTTTTGATGTGACTGTTTTAGAATTAATAATAAATTTTTAAACTGCGTTGCTAATAATTTAATTAATTCATTGTAAACCTCATCTGGTTTATTATTAAAGTGTAAATAATTAATTTTCTTTGTTATATTAAGTTTAAAACTTCTGTCTGTACATAGGAGTAAACATTATTTTGTGTCAAATGTTTATACGACTTATTATTACAGTTGAAAAAAACCTGCCCACAATTATCAAACGATAACATATTAATGATAGATTTATTGACAGAGTAACAGTTTGTGAATATGTTATCTATGCATGATGCTGAGTAGCCAGCAATTCAAGTTGGTTCAAGAAATAAGTTAAAAAGGTATGTATGGTATGAATTTAACATATATCTGATAGTGGTGGCTAAATTATCCAACAAATTGATGTTAAAATCACCACATATTACTTACTGTATATTTATTACATTCAGATAGCTTGACTAAGACTCAAAAGATTCATTTAACGCACTAAGAAGATATCGAGGTCATGAGAAGGAATATGTTTTTTATCGTCCAATCCCATGACGATATGATCCCATATCGTCCAATCCCATGTCATATTTTTCACGTTCTGCAACATCAGCAACTCGTGAGTTCATATTCATATTTCCTTACATTAGCGTCAATGCTGCGTATGCGATATCCTTAGAGTCGTTGAGCGAAAATGTTGCTGGGAACATTGAGCGAAAATGTTGCTGGGAACTTCTCATCAGGATCTTGGATGTCATTCCTTTCTTCTGTCCTGGGTTTGCTCAATGATGCTACTGAAACTCCTTCTCTAGTTGGTTTCCACGGCTTATGGCCTAATGTTAGGATAATGAGTATAATTGCACCAAACATGACAATGTAGAAAGGAATTGTAGTATGGTACATTGTGTTCCACTGGATTTTATTAAGATTTGTAGGTGCTTCCAACATTATTTGTTCCTGGATATCGTGAAGTCCTTCTAGGTTAATAGTCGGTTAGTAGGTTAATATTCAATCTGATATGGTTTAGTGGTCAAAGTCAAAGTCAAAGTCAAAATCATTTATTCAATTTAGGCTCTACTGAGCACTTATGAACGTCAAAAATTATCCATTTACCATCGGTTTACAAACTCAGACCCGTCCAGACAAGAACCGGCAAGAAACTCTGTGGTCTTTTTTTTAAATATCAATATTTACAAAATTTGACCAATACATTTTTTTTAAGTTACCAGGGGCGTTGCAAGCGCAGAATATAAACTATTTCCACACATCTTGATCAATATAATTTATTACAGAATAGTAGGCTTTTCCTAAAAGCGTTGTTTTGACAACTTTACGAGAGCTGGAATCATTCAGTTGCGTTTGGCTGGCATTTAATTTATTATACTTTCTTAAACTATTATACATGAAAGATTTTTTGGTTCGGGTCAGTCTAAATCTGGGTAGCTCTAGCGGCTCAATTCGACCCCTGCGCGGCCTAATATCTTTTTTAGCAAACATATGAATATTTTGACGCGCGTTTATAATATTTTCAAATATTTATAACGAGGGCAAAGATAAAATTTCAGTTTTATTAAAAACATTACGTAAAGATTCCCGTGAACCCAGATTGTAGATTGCCCTAACAGCCTGTTTATATAGCATAACTATTGTGTTCATACCGGCTGCAGATCCCCATAATAATAATCCATAGGACATAAGGCCGTGAAAGTACGCGTAATAAAAATTTTACTAAGTGCTGGCAGTACAGAGATTTGTCTATAATTTTCAATATTAACTGTATTGCTGAAATTATTTCTCGATGTTCAACTCTGAGACAATTTTTTATAGTACGATCGGTAGATCTTACATTAAATCTATGTTATAGTTATCTCTATTTATATTTATTATACACTAATTGTATATATAATCGACTTATTCATGTAATTTCTTTATAAATATGCCGTGTAAATAAAACAGTTCCACCAATAGTTCCTATGTTAACTATCTCTCTTTATATTCATAAAACACAAATTGTATGCAATATTTAATCAAGCATAAATATTATCTCGCACAGGTACCAGGTGCTTAATTTCGGGCATTCTGCCTCTATGTACACATGGTGTTTCTCATTGGTTGCTATAAAGGGATGGAAAGGGATGAGGCCTTATTTATATTTGTTAGGTACAATTGGTAGTTTGTATAGGTTATATATGTCTGGGGAAACTATAGGAATTCTGATAACTATAAATATTCTTTTTTCAGCAAAATATGAACCCGGTTTTATAATATCATAGAATTCCCTAAGTTCTGTATCTAATATTTGGCCCTTATTATATACAGTCTCTAGTTTTTCCATCATTGATTTTAAAACATTTATATCCAACATAAAATGATGTGCACCCGAAGTTCTAGTGAAGGCTAGAATATTTTCAAATTTAAGCGATTTAGCTAACAAATCGTCTATATTTTCCCCCCTATGATTTCAAGCAATTATGCAAAAATTTGCGTCTTTAATTATCGTTGAGTTTGAGCATTTGTATCTAGAATTAGATGCAAAGTGTCGTTAATTTTGCGTTGATTGTTCGCTAGTTCTACTAATATAGTGCTATGGCGGGACATCCATTCCTTTTACTACGGTCTTTTATTACGGACTTTTATTAAGGTTATCTATGATAGCTGCGCGAGACGCTTGTGTTGCGTCGTTAACCATTTATACCAACTATTTTCATTTGTTCTTTATGGTCTGTAGGTACTGTTGAAGAAGATGTTCATTGAAATTAATGTCCTTAAGATCCCTGGGGTCAAGTTGTCTGTCTTAATTTTCGGCTAATATATTCCTTGACTGCATTAGTGACGTCTACCTCCAGGTTCTTGGCCATAACTGGATTACTATTCACGAATGCGTGTCAAATGGATTAGAGGCTGTTGGCTTTCTTTTAACGTCGTTAACGACTGTGAAACATATTTGCCTATGAAATTTATTCCGTTGTTCGTCGGTAATAGGGACTTCTAGAATGGGGTCCTTGTAACTACTATGCATCGTTTCAGTTGAAGAATTATCTTCTGCAGGAGCTACTACAGAAGGGTTTCCTATCAGCGAGTTAAGCTCGTCTATTTCTTGCACTAGATCGTCGGCTTCTTCGTTGTGTATTTCTACCCGCGAAACGGCGTCTGCGTTTGTATTGGATCTACCTTTTTGGGTTCCTTTAAAAACATAATCCATTGGAGGGGCTTGTGATCGGTCAGAATTTTAAATTTTTGGCCAAACATGTAAGGTCTAAAGTATTTTGTCGCCCATACAATAGGTAAAGTCTCTTTTCCTATTGTACTATAGTTGAGTTCGCTGTTGTTCAACGTGCGAGAAGCATAACATATCGGTTTGTCGGATCCTATTGGCCCTTGAGATAGTAAGGACGAATTCTCTAGTGAAATCCGGATATTGTAAAGTGGGATCATTAGTAAGAAGAGTTTTACATTTTTCAAAACATCTAACGTATTCGGGATCCAATATTTCTTTTTTACAAAGGTCTTTTAGGAATAGTTTTGCTTAACAAGTCTAACCCTATCAAACCATAGAAATAATTATGGAATCGGAAATCGAACAACTTTACGTCGCTAGAGTCACTAAATTCTCTGAAACACGGCAGCCTAACTGAATATTCATTCCTACTTGTTGCGTTAACGTTCATGACTTCGAAAGGATCACAGTTCAGTAGAATGTCAGGAAAATATTTTTTAGAGCTTCGGGACTAATGAAGGATTGATTTGCACTGGTATCTATTAAAAATTTAAGAGGAGGATCGGAAATAAAAATGAACGGTAATTGTCTCTGAGTCTGTAAATTTAGTTCTATTTGGGTTTTCTTGACATTTTTACTGACCGAAAATCCTGATAATCGGCATAATCCTGATGAGGACCTGGTTGAGGTTCATGCTCGTCTGTCGAGTTATTGTCATAGGATGCATCGTAATACGTCATGTCAGAATTAAAGTTATTGTTAGGCATACTGTACTCTACGTAGTCTGTGTGATAGTATGGTGGTCTGGTTCTTAATAATATTCAGTTGGATAATAGTCGTCATAAGAACAGCATTCGTGGACATTCATGTCGCGAGTTTTAAAGTAGTTATTCGGCGGTGGGTTGCCCGATTTAAACCAATCGTGACTTGTCATCGACGTATGTGGTAACGCCTTAGGTATAAAATGTTGTACTTCATTTATAGGCTGTGGGCCCCTATTTTGAAGAGGGTTATTTCTTTGTGGTGATCGGAAAACATTACTCTGTGGGTTATAATTTTGAGGTAACGCGCGGAACATCTGCTGAGTACGAGTGGGCATGCGGATTGGGGATTAATTTCGTGGATTATTAAATTTGAACGCTTGCGGTTGCGGCAGAGCTATACCACGTTGTACTGCAGGCGCGTTCCAACTAGGCATAGAAGCTTGATAAGCTTGAGTCAATGTCAAAGTCAAAGTCAAAATCATTTCTTCAACTTAGGAGGATAGGATTTCTAGTGAGCACTTATGATCGTCAAAAATTATACATTTACTACCGGTTCACAAACTCAGACCCGTCCAGAGAAGAACCGGCAAGAAACTCTGCGTCTTTTTTTTTTATATTAGTGTTTACAAAATTTGACCAATACATTTTTTTTAAGTTACCAGGGGATTTGCAAGCGCTGAAAATAAACTATTTCCACACATCTTAGCCCTCAATATAATTTATAACAGAATAGTAGGCTTTTTTCATGAGCGTTGTTATGACAACTTTACGAAACCTCGAATCATTCAGTTGCGTTTGTCCGGCATTTAATTTATTATACTTTCTTAAACTATTATACATGAAAGATTTTTTGGTTCGGGTCAGTCTAAATCTGGGTAGCTATAGCGGCTCAATTCGACCCCTGCGCGGCCTAATATCTTTTTTAGCAAACATATGAATATTTTGACGCGCGTACATAATATTTTCAATATTCCCATGAACCCAGATTGTAGATTGCCCTAACAGCCTGTTTTTGTAGCATAAATATTGTGTTCAAACCGGCTGCAGATGCCTATAATAATAATCCACAGGACATAAGACTGTAAAATTACGCGTAATAAACTAGTTTTACAGTTGCCTCGTCAGTCAGCTGCGTAATCTTGCGTATGGCAAAGATTGCTATGCTTAGCTGCTTAGAGAGTTTTTCAATATGTGCTACACACTGCATCTTGGAATCAATCGAAAATCCAAAAAATGTAGTAGAGCTTTCATAAGATATGACCTCATGGTCAATTTAAATATTTTGAAAATCTTGCAACTTACAAAGAGTAAAACGTAAGCATTTGATTTTGTTCGGTTAAGTACCAAGTTATTGGACGCAAACCAGTTTGTCACTATATCAATTGCCCTATTTGGTATCTTAACGTTATGGTCATTTCTTTTTACTCTTAGCAGTAGAGAAGTGTCATTTGCAAAAAGGACAACTTCGGACAGCCTCTCCACTACCAGAGGCAAGTCATTTATATAGACCAGGAACAGAGGGCGTGGCTGTGGTATATAACCTATAGGAAGTAACGAAGAGGGCATCTTTAAATTATGCTGAATTTTCGGGGACTCGTGACGTTGGTGTAAGTACATCACGTTAAGTTCTTCTTGGACGTATTCAAGAGCTTTTTCAATCGTGCAAGGTCGTATACACCTAATCCTAGACCCTAGAGGTTCCTTTAGCCCTCTTACGAAAGCTTGCATAGCCACTTTTTTATGCAAGGTCCTCTTTGCTTCTTATGTCGTTTTAACAGGTTCATGGAGAGTCACAAATGTCATTATGGTGCTAAAAAGAATTTGGCACTGATCATAAAATCCCTGAGGAGTTTTATTACTCTGATGTGCCAAGGAGAGATCGCTGTAAAGGGCGGTCTCGTCTCATTGGTCACTAAAATTATTAATTAATGCCGTTCTTATGCCTGTCCAACTTTCCAGTATACCGTTTAAATTTATAGTGCAGGCAGCGGTGCCCGTGATCTTGTTTAAAATTCCGTTTAGTAAGCACATATTCGATAATTCGCTCCCCGGAGGAGTTTGAGGACTTACATACATAACAATTTGGTCGCAAATATTATTAAATTTCAGTTACTGCGCCAATTATGTAAGCTACAGCCGAAGGATCGACAAAAAACCAAAATACTTATAATTATTTATTATAAAAGAATTACAATGTTAAACTTATTAGCTAATTAATCTACTGTCCACTTCGATGTGGGAAAATGGAATGAGCTCGTGTCGCATTCAATTGCAATGCTCATATTTGTCACGTTGTCCAACATCAGCAACTCGTGAGTTTATATTCATATTTCCTAACATTAGCGTCAATGCTGCGTATGCGATATCCTTAGAGTCGTCGTATATAACACGGTCGTAAATGGTGACTCATTTTTAACTTGGCACACTGGCTTTAACGATATCACAAAAGGTTGAGATTCATTTCTTGATTCCTCCTTAGTAAATGAAATATTTTCCTTTTGCGGCTGAGTAACGCAATAATAATAATTATCAAAATTTCAAAACGTATGATGACGTTCGTCACAAGTTTTACAATGTATTAACGATTTACAACTTTGAACAGTATGCATTAAACTTAGGCAATTCACACTTCCATTATTTTTATCAAAACATTGAAACTTGTCTTTGGTGGACATGGATCTTAACAAAGAACACGTATTTAAATAAACGTGGTCATTTTTCTCACATAGGGCACACTTGCCTTTACTATTGGAATGAACAATATCGCGCGATATGAAGGTATTGTGTACTTGTTGTTTCGGTTGCGAGTGAGACACTATTATGCGGCCGATGTTGACGGCTTGCGTAAGGCGTAGTATTTAAACGGGTCGAGTTATAATAAGTTGACTAATTGTTCATAAAAATTTTAGATTAAAATCGAATAAAATTAGCGAAACTATCAAAAGTAGGCTTATTTTTGCGCGATTCCATCTCAAAAGTGTTAATAATGCTAGAAGAGAATTTCTTCAATGCAATATGTAAAAACATGAAATCTGCCAGGCTATTCATCTTTAAGTTTTTTAACGCGCCAACAGCTGACATATATATATATATAAAAATGTGTGCGTGTACTAGCGTACTCTCGTAAGAAGTGAAGTGAAACCTCTTTATGACGTTATTTTTCAAAAAATAATATACTATATGCAACTTTACAATAATTGGTTAAATAAAGTTAAATAAGATAAATTTTAGAAAGAAAAGGCTTTTATTATCATAGACATAAATACAAATTCTACAATTATTTTACTTTACCTTAATACTACAAAGATTATTATTGAATTTAATTAATTGTAATAGAATTATAACTATCATTGTTGTCGTTATTATATATTTTTGTCATTAATAGCTAATTAATAACAATATCGACAACGCTCTATAGTGACGTGATAAATATAAGATGCCGCGTAACGGAAAAGTGTGACCGCTCTGTTAATTTGACACGAATGTTAATTGATCATATTTTTTACCATCGTTTCGGAAACCGGGCGTATATCTTCAATAGAGATTCGCTTTTCTGGCTTGATGAAACGCGATGTATGGTGGTCCTGGAATATTATAATAACATTCGCGATGTGATGTTCAAAGTTATTTCTACGCATTTATATTAAGATTTAAGATAACAAAGGCAAAGTGTAACGATGATATTTCGTACAATAAAGCCACTCTCAATTTATAACATTATTTGTCATTTTAATGTGGAACCTGGTTAATTAAATCCTTGCGACCAGTTAATTTAAAGTTGACCTTCTGTTAAATATTTATAAAATGAATATATTGCCGAGCGCTGGCTTCAATTACATCAGGTAACGTTTAATTATGTATGTCACTTAGTCGCTCGCCTCTTCATTAAAGACAAAGCTTTACACGCCTTTTTAATATTCATTAATAACTATCTGACCCTATAAAGTTCGTGGTTATTGTTGGGGCGGTCCCAATAATAACCAAATAAAAAAGGGATTCTGTAAATCCCGAATACGGTGTTTCCTGAATATTAAAAATTGAGTTAAAATTATGAAAAAAAATTTCCTTTTTTTACATCGCTATTACGAAGGATCAACTAAGCAAGTTGTTTAAGTAAAACCTACACATAACGTTTTTCTGAGGCCAAGAAGGATGAGACTTGCACTGACAAAAACCATCCACGTTACATCTTTGTGCCGCCTAAAATATAAAATATCGCCTAAAAGGTCAAAGGGTCGCAGTCTTCTACGGCCCTACCAGCGTTAACGCTAAAACAACCCCATCTGACACTACGGCACTCTTCACCTAACATTGAACACTATTTAGTTTTTTTCCTCAATTTGAAGTATCTCGACACAAAAACTTCGTTTAAATCCATAAAGGGCTTACCTACGTTGTTTGCAGACTTCCCTCCCTTTAGACCCGACTAGAAATATTTTAATAAATATTATTATAGCAAAAAATTAATGCTTTTAGCTGAAAAATTACTTTTCTTTAGAAATAAAATTAACAAGCACTTTCGTAAAAAATATATTCCGAAATAAATAATTATGTAACCCTTCAGATTAGTGAGTTCATTTTAATTTGATGACGGAGATTTGTATTGCTTATAGAGGATTCGTTTACTTTTAGCAGTATTTATTCCAGTAAAAATGTATATAGCTATGGCATTCCTACCGTTATATTTTTGGAATCTTTATAGCTCTTTGGCCACTTGACTATTAATCGCAAGTTAATTAAATGCGGCTTCGAACACATAAACAGTGAACAAATTGTACAAAATCTTGATTTAATTACTTTTGTTACTTCATTTCACTTATCCGTGATCGATAATGTCATCGTACTTGATCAAGTAACATGTATTTCCTATTAAATCCTGACAAATGACAAGACTAAACCTTATAAGGCGTGCATTAGATAAGCTTATGCAAAACGCTCTGCTAAGTTTAAGATTACGCAAGAAAATCTTACTTCTTTTAACAAATTTGTGCTAAAGACTACGCTTAACTGCAAAATTAGGCCGAAAATATAATTATCTGGTACAGATTAAGAAACACATTAATATAAAGATCAGTTACAACTTACGTTGAGCTTATATTTCTTTAATTCAACAAAAGCTTGTTTCGGGTATAAAGCAAATTACAAATTACCGATGATTATTTGATCTGTTAATCTTGCTTTTTGATCTGCTGCTTTATGCTAAAAAAATTCAAACGTCTTATGGTCTGTTGGTTGACCACATTTGTTGGTTGACTAGCAGACCGTAGCACGCGTTGCTGTAGCTAAGATTTTCATTATCAGTCCTGGGGGTCGGGATGGTTTCTACAAAGATGCTGTTATGTTGTAAAAAAATTTTACGACTTTAATTTCCTGCAACCGTTATCCATCTATGAAAATCCAATGTATCATTATTTTTTTTATTGCCTACGCAGGCAGACAAGCAATCGGGCCACCTGATGGAAAGTGGTCACCGACGCCCATACACATTGGCAATACTGGTATCACCAACGCGCTGCTTATCGTGAGATATAGGATGTTAAGTCTCGTTTACCCAGTAATTATGCTAGCTACGGTGCCCTTCAAAGCAGAGCACTATAGTGTTTTCACACTACTGCTTTACGGTATAAATAGGCACCGTGGTTAACAAAGTATGAAAAATCATCCCAATCCAGTTTTTTTACCAGCGTATTAAAATCCACTGCATTGGGACTTACAGAGGAAAAAAAAATTATCACGATTAACCCTTAACCACTAAGCTTTTTCGAAACGACGACGCGAATTCAATATAAGTGTCGTACATTTTTAATGCGTGGTCGCACCTATTCTAGCTCCCGTGTAATCTTAGTTGACCCGTTGCCCCCGCGACGGGCGGTAGTGTTTCTTGTGCAGGAGGCCTGTGTGCGTCGGATCAGCAACCGTGACTCATCGCATCGACGAACGTTAATGTAAACGTTTTATTTTGTATTCTTGTGTTTCTAATACTTTAAGTCTATTTTTAGTTTTCACACCATAAAATTAATGTATGTATTTTTTATTTTAGGTAAGATTCTTCGGCTATTATTGACAAATAATGGTGACGAAGAAAATTCATCGGAGAGTAAGAAGGAAGACCACATCGAGGTTGATCCCGCTTATGATTCAGCTAATGAGGATGAGGTCTCTTCTGTGACACTACATCTACTTCCAGTTCAAGACGCAAGTGAATAATCATGCAGCTCCATTATTGAAGATCAGATACCTGGTACATTGGCACAGAATGATAACGATTTGATTATTATACCATCGCGTATCGTACTTCGGAAAGGATAAGCACAAATAGTGATCAATAAAGCAGCAACATTGTGCACCCTAGACCACACCTACTGGCATGTGCAAAAATTAATTAGATTCTTTGTGTTCCTTTATTTCTTTTATTACGGATGATATGGTAAATCTAAATGTCACTTATACCAATGCTGAAATTGCAATAAAGTCTAAAAAATACAAAAATGTAACTAACACTCAAAGACCAACAGATACAGCTCGTGAGGTTAGATCTCCTATCGGTATTTTAATGTTAACTGCAGCAATGAAGGATAACCATTTGCCATCAAAGGAAATATTTGATAAAACGTTTAGTGGAAATAGATACTGTAGTAAAATGTCAAATGAAATATTTGATTTTCTAATAAGCTGCCTTAGATTTGACGACAAGTCTATGCGCCAATAACGTCGACAGGCTGATGTTTATGCCCCATTTCATGACCTGTGGAATCTTTTCATTGCTGCCTGTCAAGAAAACTACAAACTTGGATTTTACCTTATTAATTAACAGTTGCTAGGCTTCAGATAATTATGCTCATTTCGAATTTATATCCTGAATAAGCCAACAAAATTTACACGCACTGTTCATGGCACTAATAGTAACATAACTATGGACAATTGGCTCACTTCGGTGCCATTAGCATAAAGCTTACTATAAGAACCGTACAAGCTGACTTTAGTTGGAATTCTAAAAGCAAACAGACGAGAAATTCCGATAGAGTTACAAGACGAGCGCACACGTTACTGCTATGTTCTGCTATGACAATGAACTCACATTGCTCTCGTGTAAGCCCAAACCTAAAAAAGAAATAAAATCGTCCTCTAATAAAATCAAGAAAACCTGGCAAGTTATAAATATGGAAACAGGATGAAACACAAAACAGAGGAATGAACTACAACTAAATAAACAGGATAAAACTGTTAAGGAAAAGGCTGAGGTAGCTAATGAGTTCCAAAATTACTTTACAAACATATCTCATGAAACTACAAAACACTTAAATTCTAGTTCTGATTCAGCCTTATCACACCTAAAACAATTGAATAGACAATATTTCCCTGATTTTAATTTTTGTAATGTTAGCCCTATAGATATTGTAAAGGCATTTAATAAAATAAATGAAAAGAATACAGAAGACTTGTGGGGTTTATCAACATGGGCAATAAATTTAATACTTCAAGATATATCCCCCATAATATAATATAATGCATCTTTAAGTACCTGTAGATTCACAGTTAATGGAATTCAGTAAAATAGTACTAGTCTTAAAAACGGGTTGTACAGTTAATATTGAAAATCATAAACCAACCTCTATACTGCCAGCACATAGTAAAATTTTCGAACAAATTATGTTAGAACAATTTTCAGTACACTTTGATATTTTAAGAAACCAAACATGATATTTTAAGTGATCACCAATTTGGCTTTACCAGAGGTAGATCAACAGTAAATACTGGTTTTAAGTTAGTCTCTCATGTTCTACGGGCGTGGGAGGATCGCTGTGATTCTATTGGAATCTTCTGTGATCTTTCCAAGGCTTTTGAGTGTATGGACCGTGACATATTAATCAATAAACTAAAGTACTACTGTGTACGCGGGTTTGGTCTTGATTTTCTATCTTCTTACCTACGCAAAAGAAAACAATATGTAAACGTAAATTACACTCTGTCATCTGACTCCCTTGTGCAGATGGGTATTCCTCAAGGATCAATTTTAGGACCATTTCTGTTCCTGATCTATATAAAAGACTTGCCTCTGGTAGTGGAGAGGCTGTCCGAAGTTGTCATTTTGCAGATGAGACTTCTCTTCTGCTAAGGGTAAAAGAAATGACCTTAACGTTGTTATACCAATTAGGGCCATTGATATTGTGTCAAAGTGGTTTGCGTCCAATAACTTGGTACTTAACGCGAACAAAACCAAATACTTACGTTTTACTCTTTGTATGTTGCCAGATTTTCAAAATATTTAAATTGACATTCCTTACGAAAGCTCGACTACATTTTTTGGATTTTCTATTGATTCCAAGATGCAGTGAAAAGCACATACGAACAACTCTCTAAGAAGCTAAGCACAGCAATCTTTGCCATACGCAAGATTAGTCAACTGACTGACGAGGCAACTGCAAAACTAGTTTATTACGCGTAATTTCACAGCCTTATGTCTTATGGATTATTATTATGGGGATCTGCAGCCGGTTTGAAAACAGTATATATACTACAACAACATACAGTTAGGAAATCTACAATCTGGGTTCACGGAATCTTTACGTAATGTTTTTAATAAAATTGAAATTTTATAAATATCTCTATACATATTTCAAAATATTATGTACTAGCGTCAAAATATTCATGTTTGCTAAAAAGATATTACGCCGCGCAGGTCGAATTGAGCCCTAGAGCTACCCAGATTTAGACTGGACCGAACCAAAAATCTTTCATGTATAATAGTTTAAGAATGTATAATAAATTAAATGCGCCAAACGCAACTGAATGATTCGAGCTTTCATAAAGTTGACAAAACAATGCTTATAGAAAAACTGTACTATTCTGTTATAAAATATATTGAGGGCTAAGATGGGTGAAAATAGTTTATATTCTGCGCTTGCAAATCCCTGTTACTTAAAAAAGTATTGGTCAAATTTTGTAAATACTCATATTAAAAAAATAAGACCGCAGAGTTTCTTGCCGGTTCTTCTCTGGACGGGTCTGAGTTTGTGAACCGGTGGTAAATTTAAATTTTTAACGTTCATAAGTGCTCACTAGAGCCAAAATTGAATAAATGATTTTGACTTTGACTTTATTAATTATAACTTTCAATAAGAAAACGTTTTTGAGCATTCAGAAATAGATTTACGAGAAAAAATACAGGTCTGACACTTTATGCAATCTCTCTGAAATGCTAATAGGCGGCGTAGATGATACATTAAATCCTATTTGAAAATTCTGTCAGTAAATATCAGTACTTTTTGTGATAATAAAGGTCTCGGTAAAAGTTAAATGAAAGTAAAAATATTCGTGCTGCACGTAATTTTTTTCCAATAAATAAAATAATGGTTGCAATTTTTTCAATTTTTTTTTTGTTACAAAGAAATATATATATATAAAGGACGCAGTTTCATTTTAATGGAACTACAAGATAGGGTCTAAAATCTCATAATAAAACTTTCTTTACAGTTAGAACAACGTTTCTTGTATTGTTGGACACACTTGAAGTCAAATAAAACTGCCACCCGTCACTAGTCTATAAGAAATATTTTTTGCAAACTATTAAATTAACATAATTTTTGTTAAATCAATACACCCAGTTCGATATTTTCTTAATCATAAATATTTCTTTAATAACCCTTTATAAGTTTTATCTCTATATAGAGTTGACAGTAAACTCCTTCCAAATGGCTGGACCGTATGGAATTATTTTTTAGTATGTGTTCAAGTTGATTCGAGGATGGTTTAGATCCACTTATATGCCCAGCAGATGGCGCTGCAGCCGCTATCTAGGTTACTTATCTATACGGCATGTAAAATGCTGAATTGATTAAAACTTTTAGTTCTAACTTTGTTAAATATCCTTATCGCTTTGTACATTATGTAGGCAATGTCTATTGGCTCTGCTAGGATTTACTTATATGTAAATATATACAACATAGTTTTTTGTTTAATGCAAACCTGAAAGTAAGTTCTTCAGAATCAGAATCATATTCTCATATTATTTAAGTTTCAATTTACGATGTTAATATATTTGCACCTCCCCACTTTTATCTCTGCATCACACCACTTTGGTTGACTGGCAGAAAATGCCATTAGCAGTAAGTCCGTCTCTGTACCTTTCGTGTACAAAGATTAAATAAATAAATATTCTAAGAAACCGATTTTTAAACTAGGTTAACTTTTGTCCGAAAACTCAGTTAAAACCTACTGTGGTCATTAATATTACAACAAATAAATTGCATCATTAGCACATCAAGTGAGCGACAACCGCTATACACATAATAGCCTCATCCCGCACTTCTCTTTTCAACCCACTGACACCCATCCCTACCCCACCCCCACGCACTAAACAGCTGGCCAGCCGATCAGTAACCGACGGAGACAACGAATTGTAGCATGCGCAACCCAAAATCATTTAATGTGTTATTATTAAATGTGTTACAATAAATGCATGTTTCTAGTAAATGAATTATTTTGAAAGCCCAAAGCCTGTTAATAGTGTGATGGAAAATTCATATATTTACAACTTACTTCTTGAACATGGTTTGGTGACAGTAACAATAATGCAAAACGCACAAATTGCTATATGCGTCGCGTAAATTTATAATACATGTATGGTGCTAGCTACGCGCGAAAGGAAACCATATTTTTTGAAATATTGCTTGCAAACGCTTGTAATTTTGTCAGTTTTCATTAATTTTATTTGTCGTAAATTTATAATACATGTATGGTGCTAGCTACGCGCGAAGGGAAACCATATTTTTTTAAACATCCCTTGCAAACGCTTGTAATTTTGTCAGTTTTCATTAATTTTATTTTTCGTATACTTTATTTTTAAGAGAACCCTTGATGGCGTGTATACGCTTTGTAGTAAACAGAAATCACGTTTTACACGTTGCACGTGTCGTGACGAAAAGTTCCGGGCACAGTACAACAAAGAAAACGGTTATTCGTTGATAATTGGAACGGGAAGACATGTAAGTGCGCGGATTGAAAACAAATTAAATACAGTTATTCGGTATCGTTTGTTGGCTTGATCTCATTCAGGTAGAAGTAACACATTGGATTATAGTAAATTGAAATACAACGGCAATACATAAATCAAAAAATAAGTAGTAGCAATCATTTAATATACACCTTTTAAATGTTTTAGACAAGCAACGGACTAGCAATTTTCTCAGTGCCTCTTTAGTATCATATGTTATTTAATATTTACAATTTTATTGTTTTTTTTTTATAAATTTACAAACTTAAATTTCATCTGAGTTATTAATTTATTGATTGGTAAATTTATAAGTAATAGTATTTTCATTTTATTGATATATGACCTCGCCTTGAAGTTATGCGTGCGTATGAATTTCTATAAGATTGGAGTAGGAGTGGTATATTAAAAGCACCGTGAGTCGAGGAACTGGAACTGGAAAGAAAGGAAAACCAATTTAAAATTTGAGTTTTAAACATTACTTAACTTTAAATTTCACTTAATTTACGTTTACGTAATATCTAAAAATGTTTTACATTTTAAGCAACCTTAAATAAGACTAAGTGTAAATTATAAAGATAATCAGTTTCTGTTCTTATAATTATCACTAACATTTTTCTGGTGTTGACTTGAAATGGAAAAACATTTTTGCCATTTCCTAGCTTAATCACAAAACGATATGTGAAATTTTTATTTTTATTATTTAGCAGTATGTATATGACAAGGAGTCATGTATTTTGTAATTATGTATGTTGATCAAAAGTTTAGGTCGAAACTCAAGGCTTACTTGAGACAGTAAAACATAGCATAAGCATATCGGAGAACTGCGGTGGGGTATTGTTCATTTTTAACTAGAAGAGATTACTAGTGATCCATAAATTAATTAAACTTAAACGGTGTTAAAGTTAGTTTGAACAGACCTAGTATGATAAGTGAGGGCGATGTTTTCTGCCTGTCTGGCTCAAGCCTTAATACCACAGAGGTGGAAGACAGGCAGACTCGTCCTCATCCAAAAGGAGGGGCGTCCTGCGGACTCGCCCTCCGCCTACAGGCCGATCGTGCTGTTGGACGATGCGGGAAAACTCTTTGAGAGAATCGTGGCGGCCCGCATCGTCCAGCACCTGGAACACGTCGGTCCAAATCTGGCGGAGTGGCAGTATGGCTTCCGCAAGGGCCGGTCGACCGTCCACGCGGTGCTGCGGGTTAGGTCCCTGACGCAGGATGCGGTGTCTCGGGGTGAGGGTGTTTTGGCGGTGTCACTCGACATCGCCAACGCATTCAACACCCTGCCCTGGGCCTGCATAAAGGAGGCGCTCCGATACCACGGGGTGCCTCCCTACCTGCAAAGGGTGATCGGGGCCTACCTGTCGCATCGACGTGTTGAGTTCCCGTGCCGTGATGGGCTCCGGACCATCGAGGTGTCGTGGAGTTCCACAGGGGTCGATGCTGGGACCGCTTCTGTGGAACGTTGGTTTCGACTGGGTGCTACGTGGCGGCAATATCGAGGGTGTCGACGTCACTTGTTACGCGGACGACACCTCGTCACCGCCGTGGACCAATTTTCGCAGGCTGCGATTCTCGCCACTGCCGGGGTCGCTCTAGTGATTGGGCGCATCGGCGGCTAGGGACTAGAGGTGGCGCTCGAAAATCCGAGGCCCTTTACTTTTACGGGCCTCGGAACGTCCTGCGGACGCCCATATCATCGTTTGCGGCGTCGCGTCGACGTCAAGCCGACCATGAAATATCTCGGCCTAGTCCTAGACCGCCGATGGAGGTTTTGCGCCCATTTTGAGCGCCTCGCGCCTAGAGTGGCGAGAGCAGCGGCAGCTCTCGGCAGACTGCTCCCCAACACCGGAGGACCCAGCAGCTCCTGTCGCCGCCTGTACGCCGGAGTCGTCAGGTCCATGGTCCTGTACGGGGCACCCGTGTGGGCCGACACCCTCCAAAAGGAGAGTACCGCCGTACTAAGGAGAACCCAGAGGGTGTTGGCGATCCGGGCCGATGCGGGCTACCGGACCATCTCCGGCGAGCCAGCGTGCCTGTTGGCTGGCTCCTTGCCCTGGGACCTGGATGCAGAAATCCTCGCGTCACTCTTTTTCTGGCGCGAGGAGGCAGGTCTCGGGGCTGCAGGCCAGCCCCAGAAGAAATAAGGGGGCGCAGAGACGAATTGCGCTCCCTTGCAATACAGGAGTGGGAGCTGCGGCTGGAGCACCCCAGTGCCGGCCGTCAAATAATAGAAGCCTACGCCCCGTTCTTAAGTGGTGAGCTAGAAAGAAGACATGGCTCCCTAAAGTTCCGCGCGACGCAAGTTCTCTCAGGACACGGCTGCTTCGGGAGGTACCTGTGCCGCGTGGCCGGTAGGAGCCTAGGAGGTGCACCACTGTGGCGTATGTGCCGAAGAGACGGCCCAACACGCGCTGGAAGGTGCCCAGCCTGGGTCGAGCAACGCCGAGGCTGCGTAGTGTCGTGGGCACGACCTTTCGCTTCCTGCCGTAGTGCGCAGGATGCTAGAGAGCGAAAGGTCGTGGGCGCCGTCCTTGCTTTTTGCGAGGACGTGATGGCCCGGAAGGAGGCCGCGGAAAGTGACAGGGGCCGAGAGCGCCTGGCTATCCGCAGAAGAAGGCCAGGGCGCCGAAGAGTGGCGTACGCGCGCAACCTTCCCCTGACACAGAGCCCCTGGACGGCCGGCAAGAGGGTGCCGCCGCCCAGAGAAGGGCTCAGAGGGAGCGCCGTGCTGTTTGTTCCGGCACGGCGCCTAAAGCGACGTTCGGTTGTCCCAACACCCGGTGAGAAGAGGCCCGAAAGAGGCGAGGGCCAGTCGCGCCAGGGTCGCCGAAGACAGCGCCGCGGCCCCGGCTACAGCGACGAGAAAGGAACAACCGTTGGTTTTTTAGTGGGTATACCGGCCGCTCCATCTTGGTCCGGGGAGCCCCACATATCCCCGCTGCCCCCTCACTTTGGCGGCGGGGAATCCGTAAGCTGGATTTTTCTGGAAAAAAAAAAAAAAATAGACCCAGTATGATAGCGGCAAGTTTAAGGACTATTTATTGGTAAAAAAATGTATTAATTATACTCAAATCACTTAAAACACACACTTATACAAAAACTGCTCAATTTTGACACAAACAATAAATAAGTTAATTGCCCAATACCTTTAAAACGAATCTAATGTAATTCGATATTTATTTTCTAATTTGTTGAATATCTAAAACTGTCTAATCAATTTTAAGGGCATCAAGGCCTTCGGGGTTCTTTGAAACAATTGGCTAGATTAAATACTCTGTTTTATCTTTCCTATGTCCATCAATTCAAAGTGTTTCAATCTTTAAACCTCTTTTGCACATCGAATACTTGAGTAAAGTTTGCAAATGCAAAAAAGTATGTATAATATATGTATGTATGTATAATATATGAACATTATTATTATAAATTTGTATTTACATGAAAATAATTTATTCAAAAAAAGATTCTTGGTGTTGTCAAACTTTTTTTGTCGTTAGGAAAATGAAATTGACACGATAAAATTCAAGAGCGATGATTTCGGAGTGGTTATTTACCGGAAAAACAGGGTATTTACCGGAAGATTTCTGCATTTGGTGTTGAAGCCCCATCCAAAACCACAATTTATCGCTGGTTTGCTAAATTTCAATGTGGACGTGTCAAGCTCAGTAATGATTCCCGTCAAGGTTGTCCAAAAACTGCATTCACACAAGAAAACGTTGATGCTGTGCGTAAGCTGATTGAGGAAGATCGACTTGTGACAAACTGCGAAATTCAGGTAACTTTAGACATTGGCATGACATAAATACAAATAATCTTGCATGAACAATTAGGTGTGAAAAAGTTGTTTTCGCTATGAATACCGGATTCGCTCTGTGAAGAACAAAAAGCGGCTCACGTTACTTGAAGCGTCAGAACAGTTGATAGATTCCACGCAGGATCCTCAAATGCTGATTACAACATCATATCAGGTGAATAATCCTTAATATACGTGTACAAACCCGAAAAAAAACCCAGTCACGGGTTTGGGTGTTCGAAAATGAGTTAAAGCCAACAAAAATTGTTCGTCCTCGGATTGTTGTTTCTGAACTCTGTAAAGAGAACTACAACCGCCGCATCATCCTCTATCACGACAATGCAAGTAACAGAGAACAAAAGAATTTTTAGAGCAAGAAAACATAGAATTATTAGACCATCCTCCGTACAGCGTACCAATTGGCCGTTTGGGAGACCGAAACTTCCGAATGGAATGGTTGCTCCAATGATTGGTTTTATCGTATGAAAAAATGTATCAAAGTTCGCGGAGATTACTTCGAAAAGAATTAAATAAATTTTTTAAAAAGTAATGTAGTGTCATTTTCTTGATTCTCGAAATTGTCAGTGCCGCCCTCGTACCTTAAAGCATTTCAGAGATTTAAAACGCAGTGTCAGAAATCGTAGCGCAGTTCGCCATACAAAATTGCGTCGCGTTTTCTGCTACCGCCTTTTTAATCTCTGATAACTTTTAAGGTAGTCATATCATCAAAATGTCGCCAACGGTAGGTTTTAGGTACATAGAATGAACATTTTTTTAATGCAATAACTTTTATGCTAATAATAACTAATAACTAATAAGCTGTAAATGTGCCTGATTGTTTATATTAAAATGCATCAACATCAACATCATCATCAGCCTGTGTGCCCACTGCTAGACATAGGCCTCCCCCAATACACCTCTATCCATTAGGGGGTTTTTGACTTTTAACATGCCCGTCCGACGCATGGATCATTTTACTTTTCATACAATTGAGTGATCAGCCCAAATTTCCCTAGCGAACTAGGACACAATAATGAAAATTTGTTCAGGCCCGCAGGACTCGGACCCACGACCTCCGGCACACGCCTTGATATGCCCCATATTATCCGCCATCAATTCAGTACATATAAATAAGGTACTTGCATACCAAAAATTTGTATTCGTGCAATTTGTAACGTCGAGCCATTAGAATCCTTTACAACTATTTTTCCTAAGCTAGGTATTTTAACGTTAACAAGTTGATACTTATACGAGTTAAGTTTATTTGTATAAAAGAACAATGTTTTCGTCGAACATGGTGATCACATTATATAGTAGCCGATTTGTAGAAAAATTGATTGTACCTACACAAAAACAAAGACAAAAATCGAAAACTGTTATAATATGAATGTTAAAGTTTGCAACAATCTGCTCTTTCACATAATAAAATACTAAAACAATATTTACAAATAAGTTAATAATGTGGTTAAAAAACCAATGCAATTTATTCTTTAGGGGAATACTTGTAATGACATCTCGTATATCTGTACATTGTTGTTGACTTTTTTCTTTTATATTGCTTATTTAAGGTTGTTTTATTAGCTTTGTTAAATTTTATATTGTATAATTTTTATTATTGTCAATATATTATACCTTATAATATGTTAGTAAATATTTCATAAGTAACTAATATCTGACATTGAGTTAAAAATTGTGTACTAATTCAGATTTATGTTATTTAAATTGATGCGAAATACTTTTAGGTTATAAATTATTTGCATGCTAATGTGGTGAAATACGTATTAACTGAATGTGTAGTGAAGATCTAAATGTATCGTATTTTAGCAAATAAAGATAATTTGAATTTGTTGTTTATATTTTATTTACATTTATGGTCCCTATCCCAATCCCTTCTTGTATAATTATTTTTTCTATTAATAATAGAAAAATGTACGCTACAACGGTAAGGTTAAAATTCTACTGTTCATTATACAATAATATTTTTACTTTTATTTAAATTGCAATCCATGCGTTTATTCATATTTTAGCATAAATATTATTTAAGGAATCTGGATGGATAATCTATAATCTATTTTGTTTTTTTTTTCACTTTAGCTTCAACAATGACGCATTCAAATTCAAACAGAATTGAAGAATATCACATTTCAAACAATTCAATAAAACTGCTATATCGAAAAATAAAAGAATGACTCTCCGGTTTCAGGAGTCAATTAAACTTTTAACAACCTTCTATTTATATTAAGCCTTTTCTTGTTATTATTTCGTATAGTGAGAAGTTTTGCAAATTAAGTAAAGTAGTAGTAACACAGGATTGAAATTCTGCGACAGTGCATTATAAATTGCTACGGAAAAAATATATTATTTTAAGAGGTTAACCTCAAAACATTATTACCTATATCAAACCTAATATCAATTCTTATTAGTGATGTAGGCTTAGTTCGGGAATTTGTATTCAAACTAGCTGCGCTCCGAGATGTGTAACGCGTGGTGATGAAAGGACTAAACAAACCGTTACTGTTTATGATGCATTAAAAAATTGAATAACTTAAAAATATATAAATTCCTGTTCTATATACTAACAGTAAATGATATACTGGATTTATTATTAGAGACATAACTTAAAGCCTTTCTTAATATAATGACTATGTAACAGTAAAAATATAATGAAGACGAACCCAAAGTTCAAACTTATGAGGCTGACTTGATCTTTACGAAATCTAAAATCAAAGTCCCCAGTACTGAGACTAAGTAAATAAATTCTTTAATCACCTGATACCCTTAATAATTTATCTTCTTAACAAACTCAATTGATTATTGATTTTTTTCATTTGATTTGTTTTTTTTTTTTTTCTCTGTAATATAACTTTTCAGCTATATCTGTATTTTTACAAAGTATTTAAATTGATAAAATTTTAAATATGAAACGTATTTGTGTTAAATTGTTATCTAATGCTTGGTTGTTGTTTTATCACATTTGAAATTTCTTGTTATTCAATGTTCTTTTATTTCAAAATTTAAATCATAAGAAACTTGTTTTAGTATCTTTTGGCTGACATTTATTGTTGTCACATAAAGAGGCAGCCGAACTCCTTATAAATGTTACTTATAGTATGTTTAAGTATGTTTTTACTGATGATCCAAAAGAAGGAGGTACTCAAAAAGTAGAAGGGCTAAATTAATGTTATACATCATTATTTTTATACTACTAAGTCAGGCCAAAAATATCTGTTTATTAAAAACAACGGTTTTAAAACAAAATGACCCATCTTATTTGTTACATTACAGTTGAAGTAATTGTTAAAATAAAAAATAGTCATTTTATCAATAATATCATTTATAAGTGACACTTGAACTCCCCCCCAGTCTTGCGAAAAAAGCTCGTCGTTAAAAAATATTGCTTGACCTTACAAGTTAGATAGATATTATGTGTTACAGAATTGTACTTAATTAGATCTACAAAAAATTGTGTTTGTTTACTAACAAATCACAGTAACCGTTCTAACAAAAATATGTGTCATAAGATGTAACGAAATAAAATCAATATGTAAACGTATCTTTTTTACAGTTATTAATAAATATGAACATATTAATAAAATAATTTGAACTAAAACTGATTTAAGGCAGCTGAGTTAAGATGGGGCGTGCAACTTTCAATGTCAGCATTGTTGTTTAAACCTTTAAAGTGCCCTGCTTGATTTGAAAATCGGCCATTTTTACATAATCTTAGTTTTTGTCAAAACTGTTCGTATTGGTATTTTATGTGATTCCGTGATCGCAATTACATTTTTATATATGCATATTACATTTTTTTGCGACAGAAATAGTCGAAGCGGTGGTTCCCTAGACGGGCTTTTTTCAAAAATGGACCACCTCGTAAATACTATATGCGAAATAAACTGCCTTAATCTGTTTGTGTGACAACAAAACAAAGCAACTTCATTGGAAAAAAGATGTGAGGCATATAAGAAGTTTTGGATCAGTAAGTCGAAACTAAAGCATTCTCCCAAAAGTTAAAACATTTTCGAAGCACATTTCAGATTAAGAGTTGGAATAAATGCAATTCTAATTCGGTTACTTAGCTAATTAAGCTTAAAATATATTTTGGTTGCTGTTTAAAAATTTTCTAGGATGTAAGAATTATGTAAAATAAGCCGTAGAAACAAGTATAAATCGTCTTAAAAATTTGCAAATTATTTTCGAGAATTACGGACAGGAAAAAAGAGCGCGATTCCAAAATAAATGAAAAAATTGAAAGTTGTGAAAGAAAAGTAATACGGTTGTAGGGATTATCATATGATGGCAGATTACTGCTGATCCTGAAAATTGTTTACTCGAAAATTATAAAGGAAATGTTATGAAAAACATATAAAAATATAACTCATGTTTTCTTTGCACATTAATATATCCTTATTTTTCAGAAAAACAGTGGACATCACAGATACGTATAATATATTGTTTCTTTATGACCGATTATTGTGATGTACAATATAAATATGGAATAAAACAAATCCCGAAAGCAAATCTTCTAAAAGCACTTTAATTTAGTACGACCATAAGTATATCCAAAATCAACCAGCTTTATTATTAAGAAATTAAAAATAATTCCGAAAAATATTTATTTGTAATTATTACGCGAATATTAATATGCAACAAAATAGGCATGTTGTTCTAAGACATTGTGATGCACATGACAAAGATGCAAGGAACAAACATAATTTAATTCTTTCAGCAACTAGACTGCGAAGAACAAGTAAATCTTTTAGGAGACAATGTTTAATGGATACCATAGCCCGTCTATTAATGGAATGCTCGCTTTTAGTTTTTTTTCATTATTGCATAATGTGTTATGCCTTAAAATTTAAAGTTTTTTTTCAAAAGATGATATAAAAAATAGCTTACTGATTTTATCTCACCGGTTCTTTTGAACCGGTGGTGTGTTCAATCAATACAGGTTAAAACATCTTTATTTAATAAAGATATTTGAATTAAATATTAGGAATTGAAATTAGAACAAGACACTGTCTGTACATAAACTTTAAACATAAAAAACTTCTGTGTCTTTTATAAATGTTCTTCATTATTAAAAAGATTACATATGGCGGTTTTATTTTTATACTTTCATTCCCGATGTTTTAGGACCTCCATCTGTCTTTGTACCATGGAACCTGCTCTAAAAAGTTTAGAATAAACATGATTAATATATGTAAAAGTAAATTTGTTAATAATGAAAAGCATATTTGGAGAAAACAAAGTAATTTTTGAATTTAATATAAAAAAGTTTCAAACACAAATCGCGATCATTGCGCTCACATATAACGGAGTCTCATAGAATGTGGGTACATTTATCATAACATCACAAGGCAATGAGTTATTGGTCTCATATCGTTGCTGATTTTACACGGGATTACGTAGCATAATAAATATTGCTTCATGCTGCGTTTTCCGTACAAAGAGGACAGTTACATATTCATGGCAAAATAAGCAGAAAATACTAGTCGCTTCTGTTATACGAGTACATTTCGAGTTTATTATTTATTTCATTTGGAATATCACTTTACAACGTTCATATTTGGGACCATAAAATAGTTTAAGTTTCCGAAATTTTAAATACTTTTTAAAAGAAGGAAAAAAGAGAAAAATGTAAAGATGGAAAATGTTTTAGCTATATCTTAATCATAAACATACAACATTTAAGGAACAAACAATCGGTTGCCTGTAACTTAGTATATAAGTATGAAAAAATATAATAATCTGTTTCTGCTAGAATAATTAAAATTTCCAAAAATTAAATCACAATTATCAGCTATTCTTATATTTGTATATTAAAGTAAATATTCTTAAAGATCAGAACAAAATACAAAAAGAACTATGAACTCTGTAATCTATAATTGAATTTAGTAACAAACTGGCGAGATCACGTAATACAAAAATGGCTAGAGATTATATAGATATAACCGGACATGACCTTCGCATCATTTATATAATTGAGAACCCTACCGGCATCCATCAGATTCCTCAGAGCTTTGGATATGATTTATCAACAAATTATAAAATCACCAGGTACCCTCTCAGGCGTTTCAAACGCTGATTTGTCGATGGAATCAACAGCACTAATCGGTACCCAAAGAAAACCAGTAGTCATATCTAAACTGGTAAAATACCCGAAACTGCTAAACTTATCAATGTGATCGTCTATTAACGGCAATGGAAAACTTTCGATAACAGTGACTGCGTTTAGGGCACGGCAATCAAAGAACGACCTATCAGCCCGGTTCTCCCTAACAAGGATAATCGGGATTCTCCAATGAAACATTTACTGAATAATAACGCGTCACTTTTACCGTTTTTATTCGGACTCCAAAGTTGTAACGTTATTTACACATGAAACGTAGTGAATCATTTGTTCGCGTTGTTTAAGAAAAAATATCAACTAAGTACCCATTCTTTACTCAGAACGTATGCAGCCGATAAAAGTCAGATTAGATTATCGATTGGAAATTCACAGAAATATTTTAATAATTCATACACCATTTTTTTAATGGCAATAAAGTCCGAGCACCCGAAGAGAAGGGAGCGGTTGTGCCGAGCTGCGCCCGCGGCGCCCGTTGTCCCCTCCGACCGCCACGTCACGCGTCATCGTGACGCCACGCGACGTCCCGCCTCGTAGGCTAACCGATCCGCTAAGAATATATTAAAGTAATATAGAAGTACGAGATGAGAAATGTGGATATATTTTATAATAATTTTGAAAATTATTCAATAATATTCTTTCACATAAACTAATGACTTATCTTCGTTTCTGGAACTTTAACTCACAAGTAGAAAAACGAAAAAAGGCTTAATTAAAACTATATCGTAATTAATTATGGTAGCTAATTCCAAAAGCTATTTTAAAATTGTCTAAATTTAATTAACTCCTAAGGGAACATTCGATAAGTGACTAAGCAAATTATTCAAATTGCTTTTTTAATATAAAGAAATATACAAAGTAGCAAACTTTTAGTGAGAGATAAAAGGAATATAACTTGAACTTATATTGATTTGGTCAAAACATTTATTATGTCAATTATTACAATTAAGGGCTGTAGCCATTGTTTTTCATTCATTGTACACTTTATTGTTCACTTGTCGTACGCGTGCCAGTTCCGAATGTACACATTGAGAATTGCATAAGCGAAGTGTTGAAGTGAAGTTTTGGATACTAATACATCCAAAGCGGTAACCCAGTGGTAACCTTGTTCACACCCGTCCGCTGTACCACGCTCTCTTAATAACCGGGCACTTCACTTATGCGAATCTCAAATCCTACATTTAGAATTCGCAAACGTACGTCAAATGCTAGAGGACAATGGCACTCGCCCTGATGAAGGACCTCCGATAGGTCCGAAACTAGATGGCACCAGTACCGATTTGACGTGAGTTCAGCCGTTTTGTAGAATACATTTTCTGTGAAATGTCTTATAAAAGTTTTAATAATTTAATGTTTAAAATATTAAACAAATAAAACTTTTAGCTTAAAAATCACTAATTTATTTTATAATTTATTAGCAGTTTTTTGCAGACAATATACCAAAAATACGAAAAATCTACGTTTTTTTTTTAATTTCTTCTTAAAAGATCATAAGAGAAAATACGTCTTCTGTAATTTTATTGCACCAAAGCTTTTACAATATCACAGTTGCTTATAGTTTTGTACAAGTGATTTTATTTAAATTAAAACTGCTCCTTGGACTAGTAGTAGCCATTGCATCAGTTGGTCTTGAGTTTAAATACACGGTAAAAACTTTTTGAAGTAAACTTTTTTATCGGGTTGAAAAAATTTGTGAACATTTTCGTTACGCGCCATCTTATATTTATCACGTCACTAGAGGTTGTCATTGTTATTAATAAGCATTAAACACAAATATAATAACGACATCAATGATAGTAATACCTATTACACAATTACTAAAATTAAAAATTGGTAGAATTTGTATTTATGTTCATCATAATAAAGCCTTTTAATAAACTTTATCTAATTTAACTTTAATTAACTTTATGAAGTTGCATCTAGTAAATTATTTTGAAAAATAATGTCATAAAGAAGTTTTACTTCACTTCTTACGAGTGTACGCTAGTTTTGGTTGTTTATATGGTCAGTTAAGGCATTACATCTTTCGGATGAGCATGTGAAACGTCAGTTATTGATATGAAGACTTACTTCGGCACTCATTTAAGGACATCTGTGCCTTACAAAAATCCCATTTATTGATTCATCCATCGCATACAATTACATGTACATACCCTTTGGGTTTCGGTCAGGTGCCAGTCGCTATTGGTAGAAACTGTTATTACGGTTACATTGGATAGTTAACTTCTTAATTCACCTCAAGATAACTCGAAAATGCCTAAAAAACGAAAACTGGTTTAAACATATTCCGCGATGTACTTAATTTATTACTGTATACTGTTATACTCCTGTTATAGTTTTTACTTTGACCTCGTTTTTAAAACGATTTTTTTTTTTTTTATTCTCAATGTGAGTATAACTTTAGATACGGAGACGTGTTTCGTAGATGTTTTTGTTAATATTTATATAACTTAATGGAGCGTGACTTTTTTATTTCCACAGTCGCAATAATGTGAGTGGAGTTTGAAAAAATAATTTTAGCATACGAGTATCTTCTTCTTTGTAAACAAATAATATGAGTAGAAATAACACGACGAGCAATAAAAGTAGAGTCTTGACCGGTGGTAGGTCCCCTTTTTACATGGTGCAGTCTGGGTGGGTACCACCACGGTGCCTATTTCTACCGCAAAGCAGTAGCGTGAAAATACTACTGTGTTCCGGTTTCAAGGGCACCGTAGCCAGCGTATTTACTGGGTAAACGAGACTTAACATCCTATGTCCCACGGTAGGCAGCGCGTTGGTGATACCAGTATTGCCAATGTCCATGGGTGTCGGTGACCACTTTTCATCGGGTGGCCCGGCTGCTCATCTGCCTGCGTTGGCAATAAAAAAATATGCGTCGTGTTTGAGCTGAGAAACATCATAACAATCTAAAGATAAAATATAGTAAAATATTAAAAGGTTTATAAAATTTACTTGATGGAACGATATATCACTTATATTAAATAGATATCAATACCCAGGTAATTAGGCTGAAACAGTTAGCTGGAATAGCAATCTACTATTAAGATAATATATAACTTGCATATCAAATAATGTCGTCATGTCAAATTATTTCCTTTTTTTACTGAATATAGCATAACCATTTTTCAGAAGAACTTTCCCGTTACCGACTACAAATCCCTTTTTCTAAATACATCCTAGCTACAAAAATATTTATTCACCAAATAAATCTAGTTAGTCTGCTTAATCCGTAGTACGCTTCGTACCAAATTGAGTTCGAAACACAGTCAAAGTGCGGTTTTTAAAGCTTTTCTACATTTGCCTAAAAGTTTGCCTCTAAAGAGCTTACTAGCTATGATGACAACAAAAAAGCTAAAATTAGAATAAAGTCTTTGTTAATATTATGTCCTGCACCGCGTTTTTTTTATTAGCTCTCCGATGCCTACGTTCTCAAGCACATTACAACCGAGGACTCTTGAGCATCCATACTCCCTAATAGGAATAATTTGAAATTTCAAGAAACGAAAACCAGTTACGTGGACGGCGTCGCTTTTTATAAAACTAGTTATTTTTATAACTTGCTACTTTCATCCAGCTACTGGGCATACATAAGTTTCATAACTATACGGTTACATATGTTTCCTAACTATACGGTTACATACGTAACAAAAATCACAGTTTCGTGTTTGATACCGAACACTTAAATCCATAAATTAACTTTCCTGCATACTTTACTCCAGTTTACAATCATAAAACTCTTTATTAATTGATTGGTGTTTATTATGATTTTAATAAAAATGTTAGAACGGGCGTACTTAAAACTTAATTAATTTTTTTGTTATAATGATGATGATTAATAAATAATACTGTTTATTTACACTTTTGTTGTGTTTACGCTTTTCAACGATTATATTATAACTACTTTTCACTTTCATAAACACAATTCGGTTAATTTGTTTGTTCGGCTATCTAAACAAAAATCTTTATTTTATTCTACTTTTGATTCAAATAACCGCTGGTTTCCCGTAATCGTGAGACCCTATTAACCAACAGGGGTCACTCGATTATGGTATCTACGTGTATTAGTCATAACTATATAAATTAAATGTGTCACTCGCTGACTCGCTTACTCGACAAATTTCGATCTGACTTGTCTCCCGCTCGGCCCGTCGTTAGGAAAGAGGCGAAATAAATATAACGCTCAACCAACTGACGGACAAAGTCGATGACGACTGAGTTTTTACCGACACCGTAGCGTACTTACGGGGTAAACGAGACGTAACATGTAATGCATTACTTCTATGTTGAGTAAAGATAATTGAATTAAAATTAAATTTGAATATTTCTTACGGTAGGCAGCGTGTAAGTACCCTGCTATTGCCGATCTCTATGAGCTTTGGTTTCTACTTCCCATCTGGTGGCCCGCCTGCTCATTGACCTTCGCATGCAATAAAAAGCAATCGCTCAGCCGTTACGATTGAAAGCCATTTTTTATGCTGAAAATATCGCTTTTACGTACGCGACTGAGCCAATTTTGTGTCATACATAACTGGAAATCCAAATCATGCATACGAAAAATTGTGGCAATCGTTTTTATAGAATTGATTAACACAATTTATCTCTTGCTCGCTGCACACAGAAATGAAAGGTGTTCGTGCGATAATTAAAATTAAAACTTTAATAAAATTTTAACGAATTACTTTTTTGGTTTGGCGGTGCCAAAAATTTTAAAATCTTTCAAAAATAGATTCTTTGTTAGAAATTAATTTTAATACTTTCTGTTGCTTACGCCAATATTATACATGATAAATAATACAGTTTTACGAATTTAAACGCATTTAATTACTTACAAATAAAATAAATAAATAGATAAATAAATACATACAAAACCTGACCTAAACCCTGGGATGGGTTTAAAACATTGGTATAATTTTAATTAATTGTCATGTAATTAAAAGCGATAAAATCCAATAAACTGTATTATTTATTAAAAGTTGTTTTGTTTAACTCGAGAGAGTTGGAAGCAAAATATTTACAAAAAAGTATGTATGGTCGGCAAATCAACCAGTGTATTATTTTGACAATTGATTTGACGGCTCTTTGACGGACTTATTGACATGAAACTTAGCTGTAAATCGTAATTTGAATTTCTTATAATTTGCAAGAACATAACGTAGGTACATTTATAAAATTACTGCAAGCACTGTATCATGTATTTAACGATTGACATTAAATAGGTAATAAAATATTCGTAATTTATTGAATAACGTGTTAAACTTATGCAATTTTTTTGTTATATACAGTTTGACAAGTTTTTTTGCGTTTCGTTTTTTAACAATTTATGAAGTTGTACTTCCTTTGTATAGTTTTGTTATGGCTTAAAAATGTTGAGAGTAAATTTCTACGATGTTTGCGCACATCGTCACGAAAAACAGAATCCCTGAAGGCCAACATTTTAGTCTTTTGTGATATTTAAATATTCAAATAGATAATGCCTGGTAACAGAACTTAAATACCTTTTGTTTATAAATATAAAAAAAGGCGACAGATGAAACTTTTAAGAATATTTTTATCATATTACGCTTAACAAGGATAAGTGTAATGTATAAGTCTAACAAGTGTAAATAAAGTAAAGTTTTTTTGAGGGTAGGTGAACATAAAGTGAAGACGTTTATTAATTCAGCTATTGATAATATATAAATAAAATTCTTACCAGTTTCTAATAAATTTTATTTACAAATGTAAATTAAATCTTCAATTTTCAACAGGATTACAGAATATTTGTCTATGTAATTCTTTTCCGTTGCCATATTTATTCACCACCACCAGCACCATATTAACACTGAACGATTTTTGGATTTCCACAAACTTAGTTCCAGCAAGATGTGCATCTTAACTTATGTCATGATAACCCAAAAAAACTCGAAGACAGCATTTCTAAGAACTCCGATGAGCTCCAATCTCCAGTGTTTCTAAAATTGCTGGAAGGTCCGTAGTTTTCGAGAGTTTATATTAGATATACTCGGTCTCTTGATGCAGCAAATCAAAAGTGTGTCACACAAGTCGATGATGTCGATTAAAGAAGCCTTTGAAAATTTCTTATCAATCTGGGTCTCCCAGAAAAAGATAATGAGAACTACCCTGAGTTGCTCATAGAACTCTTTATTGTATACTTTATTATAACTTAAAGTAGAGTAACAAGGTGACGTACATATATAAAATAAAAATCATGTACATTTATAAATATCCTCGACTTAAGTTGCCGCTAAACCATACAGTGATCATTTAGAAGACCGATTCATGAGAAAAGAAACTGCAATTTATATCAATTAACACACTCCTTAATATTTTAATTCACGTTTCTGTTATTTATGCATTTAGTCTATATGAAATACAGGTGCATGTCCATAATCTTTACTTGCTTTAACCTTAATTGTTTCTAGCATTCCTCAGCCAAAAGAATTCTATAAAAAAATGGTTATTTTCATTTCTAAAAATTGTTTCGTCGTTTGATTTTCTTACATTTACTTAGAAATAACAAAAATAGTAAAACTATGTGACTGCAGTCATTTAAATAATATTTATCGCGTAATAGAAAGTCTAAAACCCTAAATGAAGCCAGGCCTAATTTACATTAGGCTTTTGAGCTCGCTTTGCGACTTTTTGATGACAGAATGCGAAAAGAGCGTATCTGTATAGCAAATGCTTAACGAGATGTAATTTTAACCAGGTAAAATTATAAACCAATGTAAACTTTGCTGAAAATGAGATTCCAAAGCTATAGAAAATATTGTAAAAAAATCAAATAATTGAGCCGTGTTCTACCCAGTCGTTAACCTTTTCATATACCGATTTCAGGATCCGAATCGTAATATTAACCCTTCTCAATGGTACTTTTGCGAATTTATATTTTAATTTAAAAAAATGATAACGAACCTTAACTGGAAATGTAATTAAAGACTAATAAATCTTTTATTTGCCATAGCTCGCGAGCCGAGGTAATTGTATAAAGTTAGTAGGTTTAATAATAAAACAGAAATTAAAAAAAAACAACAAAGGATAAAATTTATTTCACGTGCTCTCTATGAGAACGAAATGAGAAACTTCTCATAAACTTATTGATTATATATCACTAATAAAACGTATATGTAAGTAAAGAGAGCCTTAGGACACCAGACCTTCGTCATTTTATAAATGCTGAGCGTGTGTCAGCGCGTGACCTCAACACAGGTAAGAACAATCGACTACTTTGAGTTTGAGTTGCAGTCGCTTTGGCAGATAATCTATACTAAAGGTCTCAAATAACGATCTAAATTTGTCAAATTATAAATTTTATTTCATTTATTTCATAAACTTTATGCACGAATAAGTACAAAGACGGACTTCATTCCAAAACGCATCTACTAGTCAACCTTTGGGTCGTACAGAGAAACAACAGCAGGTGCACACGATTTAATAAAATACTACGAATTTTATCGCGTTTAGTCATTTTTAGAATTTCGCGACGTTTCAGATAGTTTGCGGGATCCACGCGCAGATATTCAGGATCGAAGTATTTTCAGGCGCCCTATAATTAACAATGAGAAAGTTATCAATAAGATAAGGCTTTATTAAGATAAAATAAGTCTGCATAACGCGTCTAAGTTAAAAAGGAATTGGAAATCAAATTCGTATACTATATATATAATAAACTGAAAACCTATAGCACCTGTATCTTATGAAGTACTTTGTCTACTACAGACCCTGATATTCTATTCTGTAATGATAAATCATCTACATCTAGCAAAGTTTTAAAAATATTTCAAGCAATTCATCAAACAAATGTAAGCCAGTAACTTTAACACGCCATAAAAAATAGCAAACATGAGGTTAGGTTGCAACTATTATTATACTTATTTAAATAAGGTTGTTTAAATTAAACAAGATTACAGATTAAATTATGTCTGCCACTTAACAGCGACAGAATGGCAAATCGGATTTGTTTATTAACAGCATCCGCGATACTCAGGTGCTTAAAAAAATAGTGGTGCTTTAGTAAAAAAATCTGACATAAACCGCGAGGATAAGTAAAGTATGTGTCAAACCATTTTCCCGGATAAAAAAAGGTTATTTTAAAAACTCCTTAGTAATCCTATGAAAAAAAGCAACATGGTTAAAAATAGTGGTGCTTTAGTAAAAAATCTGATCATAAACCGCGAGGATAAGTAAAGTATGTGTCAAACCATTTTCCCGGATAAAAAAAGGTTATTTTAAAAACTCCTTAGTAATCCTATGAAAAAAGCAACATGGTTAAAAAATAGTGGTGCTTTAGTAAAAAAATCTGACATAAACCGCGAGGATAAGTAAAGTATGTGTCATGAGAAACCATTTTCCCGGATAAAAAAAGGTTATTTTAAAAACTCCTTAGTAATCCTATGAAAAAAAGCAACATGGTTGAAGCGTATTTGTTTTAATTAGTGAAACTTTGATCTTAAGTGTTTATAAAAGTAGCCACTGTTTTCAGGGAACGTTAATAAAGAAAGTTTTACATTGATTAATTGTGCCACCAGCTAATAATAGCTAGAATAATACAAAGATATTATCCGCAATTGAATCATATGCACTATAATAACATAGTTTTAATGACGTCAGTGTTTCTTTTAAAAACAAATATTGATTTTATGATTGGCGCTTCAGAGATAACAACGCATTGTTGTCCTTGCTACATGGCTAATTAGTACGAAATACGCAGCAGCTTTACTAATTAGACAATTCAATTTCTAAGCCTTTGTTCTCACTTCTTTATTGCTATGCTATGCTTCGACTGAATTATTACAAAGATGGTATTAATATTTTTTAAAATCACACGATTTTACTATTAGAATTGTTATTTTAAGTTTCTCGAAAAGGCAAATAAATTGACCCTATCATAACCAAGTATGTGAAGATTTAAAATAACCCTGGGTTCGATTTAATCCATTACACTAATATTGCGCAATTTGTTCTGATCCCCAATTTATGTATAAGGATTATTGCCAATGAACACGTACTCCAAACTACCCCAGATATTATAAAATTAGGTATGGTCATTGACCTAGGTTTTTATGTCATATTTGTTTTATTAAGCGGCATACTTAGGCTTTTATACGTATTCCAAACACTGTACAATGTAGTTAAAAAACGGAATACAATAGCGAAAAATATTCGACAAACTGATTCCAAAGGAAATCTTGACCGTAATAAGACATACTAAACATACACTTCGTACATGAAAATATTTATTAATAGTACATTTTAACCCTTGCTTCTGCTATTCTGCAAGTATTCTAAATAACATTTTTTTCGAGATAAAAACTTCCCGTATGACTGAAAGGAGGCTGTTTATTCTTTTTGTAAATGATAGATATTAGGTTCCCATTGGTACCTTTATTTAATTATTTTGTGATAAGTCGTTATAAAAAATACACCACCAAAATTCGCAACCTCATGCGATTAAATAACAAAAAATTACATAATTGTACTACTTTAATTGGTCTACAATAAAGACCGAGATATTTGCTATATCTAAGCTTTAAGAATATTGCACAGTAAGCATTTTAATACTAACATTTTAAAATATTTGCAGTCAGGCACATTAAAAGCTTATTTACGATAATATAGTTTAGGTTCAGATAAAGTTACTGCATTTAAAATATTTTTCTATGTACATTAAACGTCATATACAATGAAATGAATACCTTGAAAGTTAACTTAAAAAATAATCAGAGATTTAGAATGCGGTGGCGGAAAACGCGACGCGATTCCGCACGGAGAGCACGTTGTATCTGTTTTTTTTTTATTATAGACTATTATTGATAGCCCCATCTCTCTAACTGCTAGGCAGATAGCACTAGTTAAATTAAAAGCCAACCGTTGTAAATTTATATTTCTGCATTTTTGTTTAACAAAATGTAAATCAACAGATGAGTTCATAATCAATGAAATATTTAAAATCAGTTTTGTTTAAATTCAAAGAAAGTAATAATCTGAAATGTTACTTGCTTGTTTCTAATTAACTTATTCTACTTAATAACTTTAATTGAATTTAACACCACAAAGCAAAAACAAAAGAACTTTTTAATTGTTCTAGAAAGGAGAAAATTGTCGGGCGGAAAATGCTTATTACTGTAAAGGCACCATATTTCCTAGAAATGTTAACGATGATTGTTTCAATGTTTTGTTAACCTTGTTTGTGAAAGAAATGTACAAATTTAGAAACGTAAAAGGGTTGATATGGCTTGATACTATTTATTTTTATGAATATGTCTACATTAAAGTTAGGGCATTAGAAAAATGCTTAAAAAACAAGGTAAGTCCTTTAACAGCACGTATCTTCAAGGAAAAAATATATTATATTTATCATTACTATTAGTCAGATAAAGCATGTTTATTTGGTTATTAGCAGGTTGCAAAAAAATGGTGGCCACGTTTGTCTCCAAAACCGATCATATTGAGACTATTCTTCTTAAGGGACAAAGAACGGTTAACGCAGAATGGTATGTTAGCATTTGTTGGCCACTGGTTGTCTATGAACTCCGTAAAGAGAACTGCAACTCTCCTCCATCATGACAATGCGAGTTCACACACCGGGCACAAAATAAAAGAGTTTTTAGAGTAAGAAAACATAGAATTATTAGACCATCCCCCGTACAGCCCTAATGATTTCTATACTTTCCCTGAAATAAAAAATAAATTGCGTGGTCAGAGATTTTCATCACCTGAAGATGCCGTGGACGCCTACAAACGGCCATTTTGGTGACCGAAGCTTCCGAATGGAATGGTTGCTTCAGTGATCGGTTCGCGGAAATTACTTCGAAAAGCAATAAATACATTTTTAAATAGTAATGTTGTGTCACTTCTTGATTCCCGAAATTTTCAGTGCCACCCTCGGTAAAAATGTAATAATACCTTTATGTCTACAACAGGCACTTCGTATATGTATTTATAAGACAATGTGTCGCGCTCTCCGTGTTTATTGGCTCTTACTCAATATTTAAATGTGTTTATTACCATATCAATGACGCAATATAAAGTTAGTAACGGTGTCGAGATGCGATAGTCTTAAGCAGAATAACATCGCCTTACAAGTCGCCAAATTAACATCTAAATGAGTTTCTGTGCGTCAAGCTTAAATGCTTAATAGAATAAATATGCTGACTTTTAGCTATAAAGGTTTATCTTTAAACTATAATTATAATTTCAGTTATAATAGATATCAAATATTTTTGTTATCTTTTTGCCTTGTTATGTATTAAGTAGCTTTATGTAAAAAAAAAACATAACTTTATCTGAACAAAGCATTAATGAAAACAATACCTGAATCACATATCGAAGCTAAAGATCTTTAAAAATCGCAACCTTGTGGTCAAAAAAAATTGAAAACTTTATCTATTCTTAAAAGAGGACCTTAACATAAATAAATATAGGATATCTTACTCCACTCCTACGGTTAAAATAAAATTGTATATAATCAGACACATTAGGATAAATATTTCTTTACTCTAATGGTAGCCATTATCATAATTATTTCACCCTTTCATCTGAAATGATTGAAAGAATCTTATGTGAGAGCATTGGAAAGCAAGCATAAAAATTACTCAATACGTATTTTTTGTAATACAGGGTGGCCCATAAGTCCTTTGAAAAGTAAAATTTGAATAAAACGAACAGGGCGCGCGTGAGCGGTGCATGGGAAGTGGGGGGAGTAAGTTCGGTTTCTGGGAATTTAGTCGCGATGGAGCGTTTTACCGGAGCGGACCGTGCGTTTTGGGCGCGCGAGTTTTATAAAAACGACAATTCGGCAACCGTTGCGCGGCGTAAATTTCGAGAACACAAAGGTTTACACAACTTTGACGACACTCCAACTCTTCAAACGATTAAGAACTGGGTTGCTAAGTTCGAGGAGACCGGTTCGACGTTAGATAAACCGCGGTTGGGTCGCCCAAGGACGTCACGTACGGAACAAAACATAGACACAGTGACACAGTCTATTTGCGAAAATCCGACACAGTCAACTCGTAAGCGCGCCAGAGCATTAAACGTATCCAGGACATCGTTACAACGGATTTTGAAGAAAGATTTACATATGCACCCTTACAAAATTCAGTTGGTTCAAGAATTAAAGGAAACTGACGGTATTCAAAGACAAAATTATGCGAATGAAATGTTGAATCGGTTTACTTCCTCCAATAATGTTCTCTGACGAGGCTCATTTCCATCTTAACGGGCCTTATTTTACGCTATTGGAGCCCCATCAACCCAAAACTTAAGCATCAGGAGCCCTTACATAGTCCGAAAGTGACTGTTTGGGCCGCTATGTCAGCCCATGGTATCCTAGGGCCTTACTTCTTGGAGGATGGCAGAGGGCGCGCAGTTACTGTTACGTCGGAGCGATATGTGGCTATGATCGAAGAGTTTTCATACCAGGATTGCAAAACTTTTCAGGCTTTAATGCCAGGACGTGGTTTCAACAGGATGGGGCCACTTCTCACACCTCTAACACTGCTATGCCCGTTATCCGTCAACTTTTTCCTGGCAAAGTGATCTCTAAGAGAGAGACATTTCGGCCTCCACGTAGTCCAGATCTGACCCTGATAGATTTTTTGTGGGCTACCTTAAGGCTTAAGTATACGACACAAACCCGCGGTCAATTGAGGCCCTAAAGAAAACATCCGCAGAGAAATGACAAGCATTTCAGCAGTGACGTGCGCGCAGTCATCGACAATTTTAGACGTCGTTTGCAAGAGTGCCGTGATTGCGATGGATGACAATTAGATGTTATTTTCAAAAAATAATTACGGTTTTTTAAGCTTTTTTTGTAAATAAAAATTTAATTCATAATGTAATTAGTTTTATTTTTTTTTCGTATCAAAGGACTTATGGGCCACCCTGTACGTTAATTACTGGATACAAAATGTATTTTAAATATTTTAACTTGCTATATTCATTAACCTGAAGTACTATTTAATATTTTTCAATACGAATATTTATTTATATGCGTCTACTCTAACTGTATTTTATATTTATTTAGGATTTTTTTATTTATATATGAAATGATACCTAGAGATTTAAGCGTCTTAATTTCGTAGGCACCGAATTATTTATCATAGCGCATGCGAAAAGATTTGAACTTAATATTCATGATAACTTTAAACATAAATTTTTTACTAAAATATTGTTATAAAACTGTTAATTGTGTAAAAGAAAACCTTGTACAAAAATCTCCGCTAAGTGTAAGCTAACTGCCTCCGTAGCCTAGTGGTTTGGGCATGTGCTTTAGAAACCGGAGGTCGTGGATTTGAATCCTGCGGGGGCTTAACAAGTTTTCATTGTTGTTTCCTAGTTGGTTAGGGCAATATGGGCCGATCACCCAATTGTCTGAAAAGTAAGATGAACTATGCGTCAGATGGGCATGTAAAAAATCAGTCCACCCACCAACCCGCATTGGACCAGCGTGGTGGGATATGGTCCAAACCCCCAAATGGATAGGGGTGTATTAGGGGAGGCCTATGTGCAGCAGTGGATTATCACATGCTGATGATGATGATGATGATGATGATGAAGTGTAAGCTTGTGCAATATAATGTGAAGATAAATGAATTCACTGATATCAAAAATAAATCTATTTTAGCTAAAGTTTAAAGGACCAACTCAGAAAATGCTAAATTTAGCATGGAGATTCACTTAATAAAAACCAATTATTTCAGATGTTTCAGAAATTAGCTTTTTTATACTCTAAATATAACTTTTGTTCTTCATATTGCCCAAATAATATCGAATATAAAAGTCTTTATTAAATAAAATTACTTTACGCATAGTAGACAGTCTACCCCGTGACCACGGCCGCTTTAAAGTGTAAAATAAACGCGATAAAATCATGTTAAAAGATTATTTCTTTTGTTTACGCGATAAAATAATGTATAGTATTTGCATAAACAAAAGAAATAATTATAATAAGACTTGATAATTTCTTAATAATATTACAAAAGTTGATTAGTATAGAAATAAGTTGGGCTAAAACTTTGAATATAGAGTAGAAAGACAGAAGTAGCATAATTATTGAACTTTTATTTCTTTTACTTTATAAATAATGACTTTTAAAAAAAAATTAAGTTTAGGGGTGCCAATTAGAACTTATTACTCAGGTTCAGTAGGATTTGCGCTTTTCTATTATCATCATCATTATCAGCCTGTGTCACTCCACTGTTGAATGTAGGGCACCGCTTGCTATCTTCGGCTAATGTCATCCGGCCTACACCGGCTACTTCACGAACGTCATCTATCTTGCCAGTAGGCATCCCACACATACGTTTGCTAAGCCTCGGTCTCCACTCTAGAACTTTCCGATTTCAGCGGTCGTCAGTTCTGCGGATTATATGACCGGCCCACTGACACTTCACATACTATTTTAGTAGGCTACGTCGGTGACTCTGGTTCTCTGACGGATCACATAATTTCTAATGCGGTCCTTCTGAGATACTCCGAGCGTAGTCCTCTCAATACCTCGCTGGGTGACTTTAAATTTGTTAAACATGACAGATAGGACGCACTGATCGAAGACTTTCGATTTACGGCACAGTTAGGTGACAAAAAACTCGACGAAGCTTTTGAATAGTTGCCCAACGCAGCCGAGTCCTTCCGTTGGCCTCATCCTCAAAGTTGTTTTAACCTAGATTGAGCATTTTCCCTAAGTAAGCGTACTCCGAAACCACTTCGATTCGAACGCACATCTATTGTGATTGGTCCAGGATCGGCGTGCTCGTTGAATATGGTCTTGGTTTAACCTAAGTTCATTGAGAAACGGATGCGTTTTGCAACATTTTGTGCAAGTCCTTTTCAGTCAAGATGGCGATATCGTGCGCAAATTGCAGATGTGTAGTACTCACCGTTCAGATTATGCCGTCCCCGTCTCAGTTGAGAGTTTTTAATATATCCTACAGCGCGGCGGAGAACAATTTTGCAGACATGTCATTTCCTTGCCACACCTTGGCGCAAGCGGATAGCCTCCCCCCGAACAGGTTCTCGCTTTGTCGTAGCGGTGGGGTTCAGTATCTGCGGCTTGGGCTAGCCGCGGGAAGCTAAGAGGAACCTGGCTGGGCTAAGGAGTAAAGCAGCCGCGGAGGAGGCTGCTCCAAGCTGGCTGGAGAAGCCAGCTTTGGATGCGCCTTAGAGGTGCAGCGGACGGGGAAGAAGCGGTAGACGCACTGCCATCCCTGTCCTCTGCAGCCAGGAGAAGTCGCGGGTGAAGAGGAGTTTTGGTATTCCGTGGGCCGTTCAATCTATCCTCTACGATTCGAAGGGGCCGTACCGTTAATGCAATGTGGAGGGGCCGTGGGAGGAAGGGACATTCGGCGTGGTGTCGTTGATCTCTCTTTCTGCGGCCGAAATGGCGGCGGAGCTTAATATCCGGGCCGCCTCTGGGAGCTGGGAGTCTCGTCCCTGCGTGGGCTGGGAACTCTTGGCTGCCATGGCCCCTGAGTAACAGACTCGGGGAGTCTGTTCCCTGAATACAGGGGCCCAGACGAAGGGCGCGTTAGTTCCGACGAACCCAGAGGGAAGCAGAAGGCCGTAGGGTCGAGATGAGGCTGCTTCGGCGGCCAACGCTGATGGGGTTGCAGATGAGTGTAAGCACGTTCTGTGACCCCAGCCTAAAGGCGTCAGGAAGGAACAACGTAGTGGTTATAGTCGGTGCGAGTCCGACATAACCAGTCTTTGCTCCCGCGAGGACGGTTATCCACGGGTGAAAAACAAAAAAAACAAAGACGGATAGGCTCAGTCTGCCCACTTTGGACTACGACAGGTAGAGTGGCGGCATCATACAGACGTGTCAGCGTCTCGATATATCGCCAATCAATTTGGCACCGCTGTAAGAACTAGGAAAGACGGAAAGTTCACAAAGTAGTCAAAAGCCTTTTCCCCCTGGGCATGGCATCTGTGGACCCCTGCAATGCCACCAGATTAAATGGTAAGATAGAGAAGATATATAAAGGTGAGCACGGGAGAAAAAACTGAGCTGGTGTTTTTCCCTCGTTCTTTACAATAACCGGATATTTATACTAATACTAATTTTATATAACAAGGGAGAGACAGATTCCTTAGTATACTTTATTTCGCAGGTCTCTTTTGTACTTTTTTATCAGGTACTACGAAATAGATAACATTTTCCCTTCAAGAAAACCCTTATTAAATAAAATGACTTTACGGATTTTATCGCGTTTATTTTACATTTTTAAATTCCCGACGTTTCAAACACTTTCCAGCGGCCGTGGTCACGGGATAGACTGAGAAGTCATGCGTCTTGTTGCCAGTGCTGAAGCGGGGTTTCTAGATCTTAATTGTAATTAATTATTTTTATTTCTTATGTACTTCGACACCACAATAGTTTGATATCAGAATTATTTTTCTAAGTTGTGCGACTCATTTCCGGTGTCATAATTTAGAGATAAAGCTAAATCACTTAAACTATAAGAATAGCGTATGTTTAAGTATAGTACATATTACGTTTATTATTAAAACATCGTTAATATAATTCAATTACTTTTAATACTACTTTACGTCTATGGCGTAGCAATAAATTCATCAAATTGATTAACTTCTTGCCGCTGTACACAACCCGGGTGCCTGCTTATGCTGTTGTTATTATTTAAATGTGGATATTTTTATATGCTATCGATTAGTTGTGGTGATGTTTTAATACACTACACTGTGAATTCAGCTCCTAATAACTTGCAGGTTATACTGTATTACCTTAATGACTTATATCCTACAATAAGGAGATACTCAATTCGGGGCGTATGTTTTATTTTGTATATGTTATATCGTTACTCCATCTTTTAATAGTTTTATAATAAGTAGCTTAATAGATATTTAAAAAATTAAGAAAATTACGGCGTCAAAAATCACAACGTCTTAACTTACCTCTAATCCTTCGTTAGTTTCTTCTCATGGTCAGTACCCTACACCTGGCTTTTCCCACCATGACCTTATCTTTGTTTTTTACATTCTGAACCCTCCTTAACCTAAACCTAAGGTCCTGCACATGCGGTCTTTTGCAAAGTTGAATGTGGTGAAGCTGCGCTAACGAGAGTTAATCTGAGTTTTAAGACGTCCACGCTCCTATAGTGAAAGTAAAGATAAGACGACCACCAGCTCCTTGGCATAATGAAGGCATTCGCATGGCAATGAGACGTACATTTAAATATGGCGTTGCAATGAAATCTGGTCCACTTAGAAATTAGCACGTAATTAACGCAAAACGCCGATACTTTCAGAATAGTATTACTTCATCAAATCGTGCTGATGTCTGAAAGTTATTTGGAACTTTAGGTACCGGTAAGTCGCAGCATAAAACCTTCTTAGCACAATAACTTTACATGCTTTGCGCGGTAGTTCATTGATTCTCTACCCATGTTTTTTTTGTAAAAGGGATCAAAGAACTATTTATGATATGATAAAAGTGCATACATAACAACGGTGCTTTTTGATTAACTATATGTATTTTATAAAAATAAGTTGTCTTTATTTTCCTCTTGTACAAAACGCCAATTTCATATGTAAGGACGTAATATATCGTCTCAGAACTTTTATAAAATCTTCACATTTCACTCCGCTCTTAATGGACCAATTTCTATTAATATTTTTTTTATGTTTCATTAGTAATGCTTGTCAAGTGTTTTTATTTTAAAGGACTTTTTGCTAAACAATGTGTTATGCAGGTTCTTAAGAAATAAAAAAACTTTTGCTATTGAATTTAAAAAAGTCATGCTACGCCTAAAGAGCTACACCTAACAATACGAACTTACATGATTGTACTTCTTATGTTGATATACAATAAAAATACCCACAGTATTTTAATGTAAACATATCGAAAAATAATAAAGTAATAATAATAATCTGTGTTATTGATGTGGGTGATTGTTTGTGCCCAATTTAGTTTTGCCTCTGCTTGAATCCTCTAAGTACACTGCCAGAGGCTTCGGCAAGAGGATTTCAGTTTCGGCGCGGAGGGACAAAAGTGACCCACTTTTTCTACCTGGATAATCTCAAATTATTCGCCCCTAATCTCTCTCATCTGATGGAATTGTTAAAGATTACTTTTGATTTTAGCAATTCTAATTGAATGGAGTTGGGAACGGATAAATGTGCGATTCTTCATGTTAAAAGACGTAGGGTCACCCACACCGACGGGATCCACTTAACTACACAAGTTAATATCAGGACCCTCTCCGAAGCTGAAACATACCTGTACCTGGGTATGTCACAAAACGTAAACATCGACGAGGCCGGTGTAAAACAGTGAAACAGCTTCGCAAAAGAGCTAAATAGCTTTTTGTCAGGCGTAAATAATGTACACGCGTATGGGTTGTGCCCGTCCTCGTTTATATTTATAGCATTCTCTGGTAGTCTCAAACCGAGCTAAATGCCACGGTAAGACAAGTCTGCACTAGGGCAGGCTGACATCCAGCTTTGGACTGGGCAAGGGCTAAAGATGATGATGATTATGAAAGTAGGAACATAAATTAGGATAAGAATGTAATAAATAAAGCGTGGGCTGGTAACAAGAAACAAAACTGACATGGTTAGAAACAGATAATAAGAACAAGTATAACACATATTAGACCCCTACCTACTAACAATAAAACTTTCTTCGGTGCTATTCTTAACTTGTAGATATGTAATTCATAATACTTGCACCAGCACAAATTAAATCCCTCTACAACCCCATTTCATTATGCAAAAACAAATATCACATTAAAGCAAAATAATAGATACCTATTTTGAATGTCATCTACTTAAATTTAAACTGGCTTTGTATAGGTTCTTTTTACTATTCAAAGTATTAAATAGTATGTGTAAATTGTAATCATTACAATTTCCACAAAGTTGATTTTATGACTAATTTTAGAAAATCAAACCTTACACAAATAGGTTGTTATAAGAATATCATTTAATACAGAAAGTACAACGATGCATATTTTAATCGTAGTATAAAATCTGAAAACAGTTTTCCAGTTGAAAAGCGCTGTAGGCTATGTAATTTCTGAGGAAACGAGACGTAGCATGTCTTAGAACCTCTGACGTCAAACGCTGCTAGTTTGCTGTTTCGCATTTTTTGTAATCACTTTTTATATTTAATTCAAGAATTGCTAGTTAAATTAATTCTGAAAAATTAGTACGAGCTAATGAATTTAAGACTGACATATCAAAGAAAAAAATATTGATAATAAATATTAAATAATTTAAGGGTAACGATATTTTTTTTTATTTTTTTGTCACCCGTCTGACCAGATTAGTAAGCTAAAGTGGCAGTGGGCCGTTCACTGCAAAATATATATGTTAAGATGTATACATTCCTCATTTCTAATTAATAATTACCTCTGTGCACCGCTGCTAGCGCCACGATTTGATAATATTTTTGTATTTCGTTTAAAAAGTAGTGCTTAAAATATTATTATCATTTCAAAAGTTACTTTTAAGAATTTACCAGTTCGTAATATAAAAATTCTCTTGTACGAGTGTAAATGGTCATATTTTTCAAAAATTTAGACAATTCGTACTATGATGGTGATCTAGTTTTGTCCATTATTTGTTATATATAGAGGCCGACCAAAACTGATTTTTCGGCCGAAACCGAAACCGAAAGTTCGGCCGTGGCTTCAGTTTTGGCCCAAATTGAAACCTAACCAAACTCTCGCGGTCAAGCATAACAAAATTCTTAAAATATTGAAATCTGGTGCTTTTTACCCATTATTATGCATTAATTAAGGCGTGTTATGGAGACAACGGATACTAAGTTTGTGGTAATCTTTTATTTAATGTGGTATTTTTTTTTATGTAACAAAAAATTAAAATATAACAAATATTAAATGAGTATCGGTTATCAATAAACAAATTATTAAATGTGGCATTTCAAATCAAGCGGACTAACAAAAAATATGAGGTCATAAATTTTGTTTATATTCTTGTCAATTATACTTCCATCAGACGTGGATGTGTACACTGATTTTTAGAATATCTAAAAAGGATTGTTACTTAGTAAAAAAGATAAAGTTTTTATTTTTTTGGCGAATTCTAAATTATTTTTCGCATAGTAAACCGAAAGTGTAAATTTCAAATCGATATTCTTTTTTTAATAATATGTAATTAACAATGTAAATAAACAGATTTCCTATAATAAAAACAAGCTCATACAAAACATGTATATTAACTGCAATATTACCTCAATAAGCTCAGAATTGCGGTTTTTGTTGGGTAAAATATCACAGACGGGACTCTCGATTTAAAAAAGCAAAGCATGTCACGAAAAAAAATCAGTGTACACATCTACGTCTACTAGAAATATAACTGACCAGAATATAAACAAAATCTCGACCTCATATTTTTTGGTTGTCCGCTTGATGTGAAAAGCCCCAATTGTTACTGTTATTAAATATTTAGTATTGGAATTGTGAGATCTTACTAATTAATACTTTGGTTTGTATTGGTACGTACGAGGGAAGATCAAAAAGTAGTGAAAATGAGATTGAATATAATAGTTATGTAAATTATTTAGTTTTCTACATAGTCTCCAAGAGAGACTCCCTATACCGAGTTCAGCGCTTTTTTAAAGCTTTAATCCCTTTTAGTAAAAGTTTTGTCTTGGTCCTGCAAAAAGGTCTCCACAGCATCCATTATTTGTTATAGTCTTCGTATGTTTCTTCTTAAGTATTGTTCCAATTTGAGGACAACATAAAAACAAATAGTGAATAATTGGAAGCCAGCTTGACCAATAGCGGCCATTGCCAAACTATGTGCGGGTGCAATACCAAGATGAAACGGCACGCCCCTTCGAAGTTTCTTTTTTTATTATTGATGGGATTCCTGCATTTGGTAAGCTATGATAGTGGTTCACGCTCCACGCTCCACGCTCCAGTATTTAACAAGCCGGCCGATAACACGGCATGAAAACTCCTCGGGTTCCATTGCGAAGATTTCTTTTTTGTCACCTGATTAAAAGTATGAACCCATGTTTCGTCCACTTTGACTACAGGAGCCAAAAAGTTTCCAGAGACTTCTTAAAATTCTGTCCAGCAATTTCTTAGATAGCTGACGTCGATGGACGGCTGCAATTATCTGCAGATGTTTGTGTTCCGTGCTCGTTCTACCTACTCAAAATTGAGTTTTTTATTAACATAGTTTTTAGATACAAATCCAGGACAAGTTCTGATACAAAGCAAACATATACTACATCATAACAAAAATAAAGAGAATTTTTTTTATTAATATAACAAATACCTGAGCTACGTTTTACCGTATTTTTTTTTTGTAACGAAGGAGGATATATTATTCTCACTAATTTTGACCCCTCCTGGTTGTTCCAGAATAATAATCAATCTCTTTTAGGTAACTTGAAAAGATTGTCTGAACTGATCTGTGTTCGATTGTAGTAATGATACACTAAGCTTTCGCTACAATTGTTTAAATTTAGAAATGGTTTAATTTGATAACACGACTAATGCTGAAACCGTTTCAGCAATAGATTCGGCTAAATTCGGCCGAAACCAAAACTACGGCTGAAACTTGATTTTTGTCCGAAACTGTAACCGAAACCGAAATTTCGATCGGACACTAGTTATTTATTTACAGCCTTACTAATAAAAAGTTACACAGCCGTTTAACACCCGTTCAACGAATTTGTTCCCAATAAAACATTTTTTGACATAAGGCCTGTATAAGCGTTGTATAGTTACTATAGAAATTTATACAGAGCTTTTACAAGCTAAGACCCTTGTTTAACCGAAATATAAGAACAAAATGGCGATTTTCAGTATGATAGCTTTGTTTAGTGAATGAGTTTTCTGAACTTTGTATAGATGAAATGCTTACATCATTTAAATTTTCGGCTAGACGAAGAAAAAATCGTCCAAAAAAATATACTTTATATAATGGGGCTCTAATTTTTTAATTAAAACAATTCAAAAGTCAAGGAAGATTCACAAGGGCGTATTGGGCACATATGGCAGTTGAGAAGACATAGCTTTGAGAGAGAAGCCGATAGGATGATTCAGTTGGGCTGGGCCGCATTTAGGGAGCTAAATCATATTGACACATCGTCGATACCGCAGAGTTTAAAGACGAAAATCTTTAAGAAATGCGTACTCCCAGTGATGACCTACGGGGCAGAAACGTGGCCTTTGATCATCAAACTGGTCCACAACTTTGCCGTAGCTCAACGTGCTATAGAATGCGCTATGCTCGGAGTCTCTTTGTCGGATAACATTCGTAATAAACGCGACATAGCGCCAACGATTAACTCGTTTAAGTTCCAGTGGAGGCCACGTTTAGGAAAATGGAACGTGGAATGGGGATCCTCGTGCAGATCCCTTGCTTCTTGATACTTGAAAAGCAGGGGACCGGCCGTCTTAGCGTTCGTTGGCCTATCTCTAGCAGTGGATTGATCAGGGCTGATTATGAAGGGCTCATGTTTAAAAAATCATTCATATCATTAGGGATATAACAGGACTAACGATGGGAATGGGCTTAATCGGTAGTCTAGAACAATGCAGCAGATATACTATCACTAATTATTACCAAGTTTTATAGCTCTAAGAGCAAAAATTTTTATATGCGAGCGTATTACTAATTATGAACCAGATAAAGCTATATCTCGGTTTCGACAAATATGTGGTTTTAAAATTAAACGCATGACAAGAAAATAATTTAAATTAATTACGTAATTACTTAAACTTTATTAACTTAATCTAGGAATTCACAAATAGTACGTTGACTGATATTTAAGAAACACAACCTTGTCAGATTGAGGGACAGAACGTTTATCACAAGTATTTTACAAAAATCACCTTTTCAGGAAAAGTTTGAGGAATCAAATTTAGTTGTAGGACTTATTGGACATGGGGATTTATTTATAGTTTTTTGTTTATACTAGTCTGAAGTTCTTCTAAAAAAGTAAAAAAGCGTATACTATAAATTATATTCATGAACAGAATTGTGGTTTTTGGAATCATCGGTACTTGATAAATTTATTCGATGTATATTAGAACTTAAAACTGTGTATAATTGCACCAGCAATAATGTAATATTGTCATATTTATGGAAGAGGAAGTACAAGACATAAATGAAACGGGAAAAATTAGATCAATAGAAACGTAGCGTTTTATTATGAAGGCAAAAATCTAACAAGAATAAACAGTTCTAGGGGTGTTTAATCGTTATCTCTAAATTATAAAACAATAAAAAATAAGCAAGTAGATTCAACTCCTTCTTTATTATTCTATTTCAACAGTTTATCTTGGCCCATGCATCAGCGTACGCCATTTCCTTGGCTTTTAACTTCTTTTCTAATATCAAGTAGTCTTTTACCTTAAAACCACAAAAATATTAACTTTTCGATCACCCTGCAAATACGAATACGATCCTTTGGTAACATACACATAGGTGTACACATTTTCTGTATAAACCAAATAGACCGTGAATTCTACATTCTTTATCTGATGCACTCCAAGGCAGAACCGTTTTACGCTGCGTTCATTTAAAATAACTATGTTGTTTAATCTAGAACAACATATAGACAAAATTAAAAAAAATACATTAAACTCAATAAATGGCGTTTGCGTTTGACGGAAGTTCGTTCAAATTAATGATAACAAATACATGATAATGTCCTCTATATTTTTTCTTATAAATGTGAAATTATTTTTCATGAAAAAAAATTAAAACTGATGCAAAATTACTTTTAAGTATTTTGTTGTATTTTAAAATTTAATACTTTTAGATAGCAAGTTATTAAAACAATATTTTTGTCGTTTTGGGAAAGCCAAATGCAAGTATTATATTTTCAGAACGTTCTTTTTTATTAATCGGCAACCGCATCCGATTAATAAAAAGAAAAGTGTACAAGCAATGAATAGTTACGCACCCGCTATACAATGTTTATCCGTCAAAACTCGCTATGCAATGTATAGTTATACACCCGTTAAACTGACTGTTAGTGTTTAGGTGGGCGTTAATGTTTGCAAAACAAGTGGAATAAGCGTAAAGCCAGCTCAACTAAGTGTAGTTTTCCGCTAGGAAACCGGTGTAAATAGGTTGTTAGTACTTGAACTTTAGTTGTGAAGGGTGCAAATGCGTGCGATACCAAATTCAATTGAAATTCGAGTTGACCCGAGTTTAAATTTCTACCTCCGACATTTACAGAATGACGATACGATAATTATTATATATATATATTGTAGATTGACACAGAACACACAGAATGACGATACGATAATTATTATATATATATTATATATTGTAGAAACAGTTTTATGTACTTTTGAAATAGTAGTAGTAGTAGTAGTTTAACCTTTAAAATTATAATGGATATAATAAAAATAACCTAGCATACCTGAATTAAACCATCGCCCGTTATATATCATGGTAAAATCAAAAAGAAACTCCCATGTTATGAAGTAATTCATTGTTATACAATCTAAAACACGGGGAGGCCATTTTGCCACCTGCTATTTATACTATCAGGTTATAGTATAGTCTACCCTCTACCTAATTATCTAAAAGTCCTAAACAATAATTATAGTCAGTGCTACCATTGAGTAAAATCTTTATTCCAACTCGCAATTTAGTTCCAAAGTAATATTTCTAGGCTTCATTTAAGTAATTATATTTGTATGTTTGTTTTTAGAAGTTTAGACCTTAATAAAAACGAATCGATTAAATTTAGAAATAATTTAGCGACATTCCAAAAGAAAAAAGAAATCTCTGCTTTTTTATTTATTTTTTAAATCGATTTTGAAGACTTTGTGTACAAAGAAAAACAAACTATGAATTAATTTATATATTAAGCAAGTAAGTGTGCCATTTTAGAGAAAAATATTGAAGTAATATTTATAACTTATGGATAACGTCGCGTTTATTTTAATTCAGTGTTTTCAACGTTTTGTAGCATTTAGGTAACGAAATGGAATGATGTTGCCACACGGCTTAATAACTAATGTTTTATGAAATCGACAATAGTCTTATTTAAATATGTAGTTGAATATTTTCTTATATTTCTTAATGAGTTAGGTATACATTACCCACACATGCTCTACAATTTTTTTAGAAGCAACACTACTAAATTGTGCTAGAAATAGTAAAGAAAAATTGTTAATTGCTTTAATCCTACCAATATCATAACTGCGAACCTCGTAAGGACGGATGTTTGTCACACTTTATCTGAAAAGTACTACACTTGTAGGCTTTAAAATATTCAAAGTATGATAAAAAGTGTGTAGAATGTGTGCGTGCATGTGCGTAGAAAAAATCTGCCATTGGCGTACTATTCTGGCACGAACTGAAAAAATCTGCGAGCTTATAGATATATGATGTGTCACACATCACACACATCATCAGCCATTTTTAGTCCACTGCTGGACATAGGCCTCCCCTAATACACCCCTATCTTTTATCCCCTATCTTACGGTTTGGACCGTATCCCACCACGCTGGTCCAATACGGGTTGGTGGGTGGACCGACTTTTTACATGCCCATCCGACGCATGGATCATCTTACTTTTCAGACAATTGGGTGATCGGCCCAAGTTGCTCTAACCAACTAGGAAACAGTCAACAAGGAATTTGTTGCGTTCCCGCAGGATTCGAGCCCACGACCTCCGGTTTCTAAAGCACACGCCCATACCACTGAGCTACGGAGGCATATGATGTATATCAATTATCATATCAAATGACGCGAGTGAGCCCGCGGGGTGAAGCTAGTATTTCTATATACTATGGTGCACTATCTACCATACTCAAATCCAACTAGCATTTAGCCGGTTTTTTTTATTGCTGAATTAAAAAAAAATATATAATTACTTATTTTATGTTTCTGTAAGCGGTGCAAAACACTGAAAAGTTTCAAGACTAAGTTAAATCTGGCTGAACTTAGAAAAATGCTGCCGCGTAACAATACCTACAACACACAACAAGCGGCAAATTCCAATTGAACTAAAACAATCATGGAGTCTAAAAATAGCAACACAAACTGTTTCACTAAAAACGACAGCATTTTAACGGCTCCAATAAAAGAACTAATAAACACCAGCTTTATTTATTTATATGATATGTATAAAATCCTATAAACGCAATTTATTTGAAAATAATACGAAATTTTATAATTAGATGTAAATTCTATTAATTTTTAACTTCATCGATCATTCGTTTTAGAAGTAAAGGAAAAAATCCAAGTACAAAATACAGAATGCTATGAACAACAATTATGTAAGTGAATGCATGGGACGTGCATGTTACAAATAACAAAACACGTTGCTGCCATTTATAAAATCACTTTGAACCTTTTATTTAAAATTATTTATGTCTCTTCAGAAATACAATTAAAAGGCGCAAGTTTTATTTTCAATTCACGTGCTTTTTTATATTTAATTATAGCACAAAATAAAGATATTTTAGAAATTATATCAAAATTTCATCACCTTTCAATATTCTCAAATTTCACACCCCGTTGCAACTGTTCACACAGTTCCATATTCCGTCAAACTATTATTATTATGCTGACCTGCCATACCCAGTCACTAAGGAGATTGGCTTTATAATGAATAGCGGTTAATCTTAAACATTTTAAGCTACCTGAGAAGATAAAGTAACTTCTACCATCTGTCTAGTGTAGTATCTCTTCGTAAGATACGGGAGTGTACAAGGGTCCCGACATCAGACCCTACACACCACACGAATAGGGATAGAACACATTCACCTGTACTTCGCCCTCGCTTACGAGCCCAGCGAAACACACACCGCGTACACTAGATACACCCGCGTTCCAGGGCGGTTCTCACCGCCCCCAGCCACCGATTAATACAGTCGCCAGACCGTCGGCGTCCCGGTTCGTAAACCAATCGTCGACGATCCTTAGGAGACATAAACAAATGCTTAACCCACGTATCTTTCGCGTGTGGCCCTCATCTTTTGCAAAAATGTTGGCCACCTAGTCGTATGACGGACAGGCTTTCCGCAAACTCTGTGTTAGATGAAGCTTATCAAAGACAATAGTCTGGAAGCATAACATCCAAGTAAAAAAAAAGGGAGTGTACAAGCGAAATAAATAATGTGGTCGCTTTTAAATGAGATAAATGCATACTAACAGATGGAGCGCATAACAGAGAAACACAAAGCACTAATGACGGGTATCTCAAATTTACACATTCGGCAAACAATTCGATGCATCGTGTTTTGTGACTGCTACAAACCTAAATATTATATACGTGTGCACAACCGTTCACAACACGTATTAAACGTGTAATTCGCGAAATGTTATGTAATCGCTGCGCTAGTCCCTAAATGAGTATCAAAGTTATATGAATATATTATATATTATACATATACGTCGTCACAATGAGTGGTTTTGACGACCATGCCTTAAATAAATAATATTCTAAGACCAATGAATTAAATAATTTGATTAATATTTTCTTAAAATAAGAAAAAATATTGAATTATCAATAATTTGTTTTTGTGTATTTAATGGTTTTCACTAGTAAAGTACAATAAGCCTTGCTTTTTGATGACAATCCATAAGCTTCATATGGAGAAATTTGTGTCTCTATGTATCATATAAAGACACAAATTTGCTGGTGAATGACTGAGAATTTAGAATGTTTCATTAACATATTAATTATTTACCAAACTAAAAATAACATTAACTATGTGTACGTTACCAAATATTGTCCTCGTGTAGTAATTTGGAACATGCTGAATAATTTACTGTATATATGTTTTCGGAGCTTAATTAGAATTGACTTATTTGCACGACAAAATTAACAATATAAATAAAATTTACTATGCTTAATTCAGTATTGCTTTTAAGTGTGTCTGAAACTTAAATTCATCCTTTTATAAATGGTATCTTTATATAAATCTGAACAACACAGCTATAACTTTATCCACTTTGAGATAATAACTTCCCGTTTACATATGATTTTCGGTTACTACTCTGCACTAAATTGTAGTATCGTGTCGTATTGATATGGAGAGACAATAAACTTTATTGACAGAGGATTAAAGATGCGATTGTGAATGCAAGTCAGAGCATTATCATATTTAGACTTCGTTAAAAGGTGCAGGCTACCATTAGGAGCTGAAATTTGACTTCTTACCAGACGATAGAGCGCAATTTTACCAGGTGGCATTACTGGTCCAACAAATGATTACTCCACAATTAAAAAACATCGTTTATCGTTTATCTGATGACTTTCGTTGGTGGAGTCAACCATTACAGCCCGGCGGAGTCGAGGGGCTGTGCAACTTTAAGCGTGCCAGGCTTCACCTCTTAATTTGTTGAGCTTAGCTCCGAGGGTCCCCAGAGGAGACCTCGCTCGAACTACCACTATTTTAAACCGTCAGCGATCTAATCGAGGGTGCCCAGGAGGGCCGAACCTCGCACGGTTAGTCGCTTTTGATCCTTTCTAACCCGTTAACAACATGTATCGAGGGCGCCCCGGTGGGCCGAACCTCGGCTCGATCAGTTGCTTTAGGACATGTTAATTTTTAAGCTAAAAACCGCTCTATCTAATTGGTGAAAATCGGCCTGGTACGTGCCGATATCTGTTGTACGGGGTGTGAGTTTGCCCGGCGGCTTTCGACGGCGAGGGCAAAAAAGTTTTCAGTAGTACGATTTAACCGTGCTTGCACGATCGTTATATCGTCGTCCGGATCTGTGAGAATGTGGCGCGGTCGCCTATATCGGGCGTGTTTCCTATGTTTAGGACGCGTTATTTTGCGTGGTACGTAAGCGGCGGCGCTACGTACCAGTTCATTCGGATGTTGCGAAGCCGAGTCGAAAAATCGGATAGATGCTTGTTTCAAAAGTTGATGTATGGAGGGCAATTCCAGGTCCACATGCAGGTCAAGGTTGCGCACGCACCAGTGCACACCCGTGGCCCTGCGTATGAACCTGTTTTGCAGGGTTTGGAGTTTGTGGATGTTTTTGTCGGATGCATGAGCAAACACCGGACTGGCGTAAGTCATGATGGGACGGATAACTGTTTTGTAGAGCAACACCTTGTTGCGCAGAGATAGCTTGCTCTTGGGTTTATTAGAAACAGGCGACCTAGGACGAGCCGCTCTGTTTTGACCTGCTTGATGTGCGGGCCGAAGCTGAGGGTTTTGTCGAGGGTGACCCCGGGTTTTGATTTTGTCTACCCATGGTATTGGGTAGTCTAGAGTCGGATCATGGGAGGATCGTCGGCATTCTGTTGGTAAACAAGACTGCCGCGCTTTTGGAAGGGTTTATTTCGATTCTCCAACGTCGAAACCAGTCGCCGAAGCAACTGGCTGCGATTTGGAGACGTCGTTGGATTATGGAAGGACATGTACTGGATGAAAAAATGCAAGTATCGTCTGCGAACAAGGCGGTGCTTACTTTGTGATTATGTGGGATGTCATGGGTGTATAGGGTGAATAGGACTGGACCAAGTACGGAGCCTTGTGGAACTCCGGCTAGTAGCGGGTGAGGTTGAGATTTCGATCCCTCGACGCGGTATCGGAACGTTCGTTTCCAGAGAAAGTCTCGTATGATGAGTACGAGACGGTCTGGCACGCCGAGCTTATATAACTTGTATATAAGCCCGTCGTGCCATACTTAGTCGAACGCCTTCGCCACGTCGAGGAAAAGCGCTCCAGTGTGTTGTCTCCGTAACATGCAGGTTTAATGTGCTCCGTGATGCGTTCGCCTGATGTGTCAGGAATGTTTGGCCGAAAGCCGGTTGGACTGGATTGGGAAGCCCATTAGCCTGCATAAAGTCCTGTAGGCGGGTCAAAACTAATCTTTCGTAGATTTTCCCGAAGCCTTTAAGCAGGCTAATGGGGCGATAGGAGGTTGGTTGGTTGGGAGGTTTTCCCGGTTTGAGGAAGCCTATAACTTCAGCGTCCTTCCAAGTGTTTGGAAAAATACTCTTGGAAAGAGCTGCGTTATAGATTAGGACTAGTAGGTTGATAAGGTGAGTCGGAAGAATCTTTATGACGCGGTTTGATATGCCATCGGTGCCCGGGGCTTTCCGTGGTTTAAGCTTTTTGATTATCGATTCGACTTCGCTCTCCGTTACGGGTGTGAGTACGTCGCGTGGGGGTAGATGCGTCAACCGGTCAACCTCGCTCTCTACCTTGCGGAGATGAGCGGCGCTCACCGGTTGTGAGCTGGGCGAGCATTGAGCCTCGAGACTGTCTGCCAGACATTCGGCTTTTTCTTCATCGAGAAACGCTGGGGGCTTGTCGGGTTGGATGAGTGGCGGCATAGGTGGATGGCTGCCGCCGCCTTTGAGGCTTTTAGGAATGCGCCAGAAGGCTACATGGGAGGGATGGAGGTTGCTCAGATCGTGATCCCACCGATCGTTCCTGAATTCAGCTATGCGCGTCTTGGACTGATGTTCAAGGGCGCGTAGCTGCCTTCGGTTCCGCTCGGTTGGATACCAATCGTGGGCGCGAATCGCGGCTCTCTTGCGTCGCAAAGAGGTCCTTGATGTCGTTTGGCAAGGCCAGCGGGTTTCCTCCACCGGATTTGCCTCGAGGAGTCCTCGACGACACTTTGAACATGACTTGTGAACGCATGAGCGGCGAGATTCACGTCGTGAGCGGTGCTTAGGTATTAGGTATGGTGTCTAGATGAGGTGAGCTAGTAAGAGTCTAGCTGTGACTTAAGCTTGTGCCAGTCGACTTTAGTTCTAAGAACTGTGTTTGGATGATTTGAAGGTCCTAGCTTTAAGAGCACGGGACGGTGATCGGATGTTAGGTCGTCGATGACCTCTATGCTCCTAAGAGCGAGATTGACGTTTTGTACGATTGCAATATCAAGCACATCCGGTCGTTGTCCCACTACGTGTGGGAAGTGTGTTTGCATCAACGGCGCAACCACACTGAAGTTGAGTTTATCTGATAATTCGTCTAATGCTAGACCCCGCGGATTTGTAGTGTACGAGTTCCATCGGGTGTCTTGCATATTGAAATCGCCGGCGAGGATGACGGCGTCTCCTAGAGATAGTAGCGTTTTGAAGGTAAAACAAAATCGGAGCGACTCACCGGACGGCTACAAGCTTTCTGCGCACAGGCGCGTACGCCTAGCGCGTCGACACCTGCACTTCCGGCACACACTGACACTAACACTGCACTGCACGATGACTTCTTCACTACTGCACGGCGCACGGCGGTCTTCCTTCTTCTTGCCTCTTGACGGCGTCGGGGAGGCGTGGCCACGGTGGGCCAAGCGGACGGCGCAGGTAGCAGGGGATCGAGCGGCTTGTCCGGTCGATCCGAGAGCTCTGACGCACGTTTGTGTCTCAGGTCTTTTGTTTTGTGATTCAAAAACATTTTAAGGTAACCAATACATGATCCCATTAATGTAATCGTTTTGGAGTACAGCAGTCGTCATGGTTTCAAGGGTAATTTATGACGAAACTGCACTGACTAAAGTGGTCCTGGTTCTTAATTAGTAGATATAATCCTAACTTTAACAAATAAGATTTTAACAAGAGAGTATGCCGTTTAAAATATTAATTATTTATTCGTGTTGATTTGGGCCCTACCCCAGCTATCTTAACTTGTATGTTATTCGTAATTTGATATACTTATAACTTCATAAGTAATAATTATTAGATGTTAGCAGTTTATTGCAAAAATGTTATCATTATATATTATTTAGTCGTTTCACTTATTTCGTAAGAAACACAATTACAAATACAGGTATTTATTATATACATTGGTTTAATTATTATGTTTGTTAACTACCTACGAATATTTCAACATTAACTTTTTCAGCAGTGTTGATGAATATCAAAGACGGGTCTGGGTATTTGAAACCATTTCATTGTCGTTTATTTTCATGGAGTTTAGAATAAGTTGTAATATTTATTATTTTGCTGGTTAATTTACTAGCATTTGAATGGCAAATGTTCGTATGGAATTCGATGTATTGTTTAATTTGATCACAAATAAACACACTGTTGCATCTGATATACAATTAAATGATAAAAACAAAATTGGTAACCTGGTTCTAAACAAAAGTAGCATTTTTATATAATCAATAATTTGAATAAATGTATGCCTCCTAGAAGAAATAAAACACCAAACTACCAACATTTTATATTTTTTCTATATCATGCATATTTTTATATTATTTATTTATTATTTGAGTAGACTGTTTACTAACACTTAATCGTGGGTTGATGTGGCATAAAAAAACAACACTGAGGTGCATCTGATATAGGATTAAACTTAACAAACAAGATCGGTGACTCCCTTCTAAGTAATGACACTCTTATATGATTATCTATAAGTTTGAACTAATTCAAATATGTAATTAATAAATTTATGCCTCAACAAACAAATTACAAGTGAAATAAATCAAATCCAATGTTTCAAACATTTTCCAGCGGCCGTGGGCACAAGATTGACTGAGGTGTCATTTGTCCTGTTTGCCTTTGCTGAACCGGGATTGACAGACTTTACTTATAATTAAAATTTAAAATTTTAATTAAGCTTTTGTATAGGTCGGAGCAATACTTTATTTTTTCCAATAATAGCGTAATATGTAACATAAAAAAAAACTGTGTACTTTTGAACACGCGTTGGAAGTTATAATTTTTTGCCGTAAGAAGGAAAAACCTTTAATTTTTTTTTTCATAGCGTTATTCCACATTTGTAGAAAAAAAACAAAAGCAGAAAGGTATTTAATACATTCAAGTTTTTTATAAACAATTATGTAGTAAAATAAAGGTTATTTAACTATCACAATAATTACATAAAGTAATATATGAAAACAATAGTTATCAGTTATAGTCATAGTAAATTAAATCTTCATAAATACCGGATTAGTAAGCTGAAGCGGCAGTGGGCCGGTCATTTAAGCCCCAGAACTGACGATCGCTGGAGTTGGAAAGTTCTGGAATGGAGACGCTCTGCGGCAAGATAGAGTGACGACATTCGCAAAGTGGCCGGTGTGAGCTGGATGACAATATTAGGGGAGGCCTATGTCCAGCAGCGGACTGACACAGGCTGATGATGATGATGAAATTAAATCTATACAACAGCTTAGTAAAAAGCCATTTTAATTTGCAAGCATGGCATGGAATTGAAACCGTACAAAGAGCTTTCGCTCGTCACTTATCTTTCTCATTATAAAGTGTATCTTTTAGATGCCCATACCACGAAAGATTTTAACATTTTAGGATGGTCAGCTTACGCAATCGTAGAACACTGATTGTTTCTATACAAGGTCTTAAAAGGAAGAATAAAAAGTTTAAAGCTTTTGGAGGAGGTTTTAATGTCCCATATAACTATTCTCGCAAAACAATATCTAAAATTCTTGCAATACCACCATCAAACACATACCTTGGACATTATCAACCAGTATCTAGCATCTGCTTTGAGTATAATCAATTACATGCCTAAGACCTCGATATTTAAGCGACTGAAGCCAAACTTTTAGAATAAATTGCTTAACCTCAGTACCTAATACTGTTTATACAGCCTGCAATGATGTTTTGTTTTCTTTGTATAATTGTCTTTTTAACATTTTTTACTTCTTACTTAAGATATCTACTCTTTTTTGTTGTTAATAGTGTTTATATTGCAAGCTGTGTCTACCTGTAATTGGCAAGCATACAGCTAATTTTCCTATGTTCAAAGTTATTGTTCTTTGTTTTGTCATATTTGGATTGCTGTTAGCATACCTAATAAATAAATAAGTAAATTATTTAAATATTATCTTATAATATTTGAGAATATATATATTTATACATACTTGTAGATATTTTACATTTACTTATACACTTATTATACTTAAAATATAACTTATATAAAAAGTGTGGTAGATTCAAAAACACTGTCAGAAATACTCTCACGCAAACATAACGGATTAACACGTATTTAATTAACTCTTATAAAAAAAAATCGCTTTATCAGTTTTTGTCACGGTTATTACAATTGTTGTAAAATCTATTAAATAAATATTGTCAATTACCATTTAAATAAAAACGTTAAACTTAAACGTTTAATGCTATGTATTGCATACGTGGCGTATATTTACAAAAAACAATGTCATAATTTTTACCACTCACAGATATCCGCCCGTGTCAGTGTTAATACATAAAGTATTCGCCCTAACAAACCTTTTTGACCCTAGCATCATATATTCAGAGTACTTTTATAACAAAGCTTTTATTCTTGTCAAGAATACTAATGATTATATGAATATTTCTGTATTGTATGATAAAAGCCTACTTTGTACCTTTCTTGACACTTTAATAAAAGATAAGACGTATACAAATATATTTCGCGGATATAAAACGCTATATTTTCAGTTACTAGTCCCTTGTACTAGGCACAATAAAAAATAATGCAAAATTGTGTAAAATTACGGAAATGAATAATTCTTGATAACGCCGTTATTAAGTACCAGACCATTATATAAAAAAAATGTAAAATGGCTTCTTGATATGCGTGTCAAATTCTAAAATGAGAAATGATGAAAATAATTTTTACATAACAAAATTAAATGAAAGTAATATGATATCTTACATTAAGGAAATATTTTGATGATATACCTATTCATAACAACGGCAGATACGATGGTAGGTACTGTAAATTATCGTTATTTATTGAAGTGAAACTTCTTTATGGGGGTTGGAAAAAATTTAGTGGAACATTTTTTCGTTACGCGCCATCTTTTTTTGTATAAAATTAAGATTTAACGTCATCTATGTAAATTTTGTAGTAATCGTTTTAAATACTTAAATGTATGGTTCATGTTGTTGTTACATTTTGTAACTAGATGGCAGTGTTTTTAATGTCTTTTTAATTGACATATCTTTCATTTTCTTAAATTTGAACATTGGTTTGACAAAAGTTATGTTGTCCTGTGGCTTTGTAGTTTTTATGTCTTTGGGTTTAATTTTTGAAATGATGGGATCCCATGAAGGTGGCAAAAGACCAACCATTCTCTCTAATGAAATTTGGGTATTTTTTAATTGCTATTGCTTCCCGAATCATCCTTGGTATAAATCGATGTTCTTCAGCAAGTATTTTTGGTTCATCAAATCTGAACTCAAACACGCAAACTGCCGATTATTTATGCGTCGGTGCTTAACATCAGCTATATGTTCTTTGACTCTGGTTCTTACTGGTCTTTTTGTTTGTCTAATGTAAGAGAGACCATAATCACAGTCTAGCTTGTACACACCCGGTACCTGTAGAGGAATTTTACATTAGACTGATGGCCGAAAAAGATTGGTCAATTATTAATTGACCAACCTTTTTTCGGCTAATAATATGTTTAATTGAAGCTCGCTTTCAAATATAACCGATTTTGTCGGTGACTTCTCTGATGTAAGGTAATATATAAAAATCGCGTAAATAAAAGAAATAATTAGAAAACTAAAAATAAGAAAAGAATAATAGTTTTAAAATCAACTATTTTGTAGAGATTTATGTATAACGCATGAAATCTTTACTGCTTTGTTTTAGTAATCATCATCAGCCTGTGGAGTCCACTGCTGGACATAAGCCTCCCTACAACACCGCTATCTATTAGGGGTTTTGGACTGTATCCCACCACGCTGGTCCAATGCGGGTTGGTGGGTGGACCTACTTTTACATGCCCCTCCGACGCATGGATCATCTTACTTTTCAGACAGTTGGTTGATCGGCCCAAATTGCCCTTACCAACTTGTAAACAACAATAAAATAGAGTCTATAGAGTCCCGCAGGATTCGAACCCACGGACTAGGCTACGGAGGTAGTTAGTAATCACACAAGTAGAACGTTAAAATTATGTTGTTGGTGGTATTGCTCGATATCCATTAAAAATATAGCATTTTAAATAGAAAAATAAAAATAAAAAACGAAAATCATTTTTAAAATCAACTATTTTGTAGAGATGTACATGATATCAACAGAAAATTTAGTCATCGAGGTCAATATGTTTTTTTACAAATGTTACGAGGGCGGCACTGAACATTTCGGGAATCAAGGAAGGGACACAACATTACTATTTAATAATATATTTGTTGCTTTTCGAAGAAATCTCCGCGAAATTTTTCACTTTTTCACTACGAATTATTTAACAACATTCCATTCAAGTTTCGGTCTCCAAATGGCCGTTTTTGAGGCGTCAAGCTTCTTCAGATGATGAAAATCTCTGACCATGCAATTCATTCTTTATTTCAAAAATCAATTGGGCTGAGATACGGGGATGGTCTAATAGTTCTATGTTTTCTTGTTCTGTGCGCGGTATGAGAACTCGCATTATCGTGATGGAGGATGATGCAGCGGTTGATGTTCTCTTTACAGAGTTCAGAAACGACCTGTGGCAAACAAATGCTAGCATATCATTCTGAATTAACCGTTCCCCTCTTTGTCCCGCAAGAGATTTATCTTGAGGGACCAAGAGAGAGAATTTGGAGACAAACGTGGCCACCATTTTTTTCAACACTCCGTGAACGAATCATTTTGGAACACCCAAACTCGTGACTGGTTTTTTGTTTTGGGTTCCTACGTATATTCAGGATTCGTCACCTGATATTATGTTGTATACAGCATTTGAGGATCCTGCGTGGAATCTTTCAACAGTTCCGACGTCCCAAGTAACGCGAGCCGCTTTTTGCTCTTCACAGAGCGAACGCGGAATCCATCGGGAAAACAACTTTTTTACACCTAATTGTTCATGCGAGATTATTTGTATTTGACTCATGCCAATGTCTTAAGTTGCCTGACTTTCGCTGATCATATGTCACAAGTCGATTTTCCTCAGTCAGTTTACGGACAGCTTGAACGCTTTCTTGTGTGACTGCAGTTTTTGGACGACCTTGACGGTTGTCATCACTGAGCTAGACACGTCCACGTGAAAATTCAGCAAACCAGCGATAAATTGTATTCGGTTGTAATCGGACTTCATCACCAAATGCAGAAATTATCTGGTCAACGCACAACTTGTGTTACACCACTTCGAAATTCATAATAAATCATCACTCTTGAATTTTCTCCAGTCAATTCCATTTTCTTAACAACTAAATAGTTTGAAAAAACCTTGAGGCAAGACCAAGAATCTTTTTTTAAATAAATAAAGGTATTCGATTTTCAAAACCAAGAGTCTGCAACTGAGAAGATTTAATAAGGAAAAACAGTGTTGAATTACGTCATAGTATAATAGAAACATCTACATTACTTTATTGACCGACCTCCCAAAAGAAGGAGGTATTTATGCTTTTTTTGTTTTATATGATGCTTCGTTGCTTCGATTTTGTTCATTTTTGCTTTTAATCATAGGGTACCTTAGAAAATATGAAAAATTTAAAGTGCCGTGGTAGAAATCGCAAGTTAATGTCATACAGAGAGCACGTTGTGACCTAGTCGGTCACTTTTTTTTTGTTAAAATTTCACTTGTTTCTGTTTTCAATCCCATAATGGCATGTATGTCTATGATTTCAACTTGTTTAAAACAATCTCGGTTTCCTTTACCAGGATCGTTTTATTTTGCTTACGCTGTTTATTTATTAACGGACGTACCGCCCGCTCAATATTAAAAGAGTAAGTCATTGCTTGTTTTAAACAAACGTCTATTTATATATTACTACACGCTTTGTGTATTATAACAACTTCTCATTGTTGTTTTCTACTTGTCTGAAAATACTTATGAACAATCATAAGTATTTTCAGACGTGTAGAAAATTAATATTAATAGCTTTAGCAAAAAAAATTACTTATAATAAAAAAATATAACGCATTCATTAATATAGATCACATAACATTTTGGTTGCAAATGCCAATTTTAGTGGAAAATCTGACTTATCCTTTTTTAAAGCTGCATTTTTAAGGTATTTAACTTTTATTTCGTAGGCTTCGGATTTCGGCTTTGTGCCTGCATTATTATGGACTGAGTAATTTGATATCAGGCGCTTATCATTTGATACAGTTCACACCATAGGTACCATATTTAAAAGAAATAGTATGGCAACATTATGACCTGCATTTGTATTTAAAACACATATATTTGTATATTAAAAAAAAGTTAGTTTCAGTATTTATCGGTCATTTATTATTCGTAGTACAGCTTTCTAAGTTTAGGACTATATAGTGTCTTGTTATCATCCAAAAAAAATATTCACTATTCATTTAAACTTGCAAGGTTAGTAAAGGGTGGATAAGATATAGACTAATGCAAGCAGAATACATAATACATTGATTATAAACCATATTCATAATTATTTATGTACTACGCCTGAAACTACCTTATTTGCTATGGAACATACATTATGGTAACCCACAGGCTATGCTTTGAATATTGCATAGCCAGTTTGTGCCGACAACGACAACGAATATTATTCTGTTAATGTTATTTCTGTTTGTGCTTTTTGTTTCGTGGCTTGTGTTGCTTAGGTATCATTTGTTATATTTAAGCCTGGGTGGCATAACAGTCTGCGGGGTAAAGTAGCTCCAGTAGAATGGAAAAAGCTTCTTTATCGTCAAAGTTAAAAATATATATGTATTAGGTTGAATAGAAAATATTGTCGTTTTCTTAGGCTAAATACAGACACATACATTTTGAATAAGTTTTTATTTAAATGAAGATTGTGTTCAATTATTGTGATGGACCTTTTGCCACGTCGTAAGTAAATTTTCAATTTGTAGTCAATAAAATTTGTGTCCGACCGAAATTTCGATTTCAGTTTCGGTTTTGGCCGAGTTTCGGCAAAAAATCAAGTTTCGTTTCCGGCCAAATTTGGTGATGATTATCGAAAACTTAAGATATTGAATTTTCATTTCATTTCCTAACTAATGCAGAAAATCAGTAAGAGCAACCAAATTTCATTAATTTGAGGAATTTTAGACTTAACCACGTGAGTTTCGGTTTCAGTTTCTTGTTGCCGAAACCAAATGTTCAGCCGTGGTTTCAGTATCGGCTGGATAAATACAGTTTCTGTCGGACTGTATTAAATATTTATTAGTTTTCCGTCAAAATGCGTAGACATGGAATTTTTGATATCATCCAAATTTATCAATACTTGGCTTGAGATCTGTATTAACAGTCTGTCCAGGTTATAATAATTCGAAATTAACAATGCTGTAAATACTTCACCAAACACGCAACAGCGTTTTTCTGGAATAACCACCTAACTTAGTAGTACTTTAACGGATTTCGTTAAGAGGGCAACTGCTTTTTACGTTTTGAGTTACTATACAGGACCCATTTATTATGTCCAGTGATTATTGTGGGTCTCGTTTGGTCTGGAAACTCCTGGCTCCCATGGCCCCTGAGTGACAGACTCGAAGGAGTCTGTTAACTAACTACACGAGCCGAGACGAAGGGCGCGTTAGTTCCGACGTGCCCAGAGAGAGCAGATGGCCGAGATGGGGCTGTTTTGGCGGCCAGCAAACTGAACTGAACTGAGGGGAATAAATTCTTTAATACTTTTAGACAAAATACTTTCATATATCGTTGTGAAGGTTAGCTAATTAAAGGTTTATTTTAAGAAAGTTGTAATTAATTCCTCACTTTAGAGTAATCTGTCAGCTAGCTCCAACTTGGCAAACTAAATTACAACATACACAGTTATTGCACCCCTCGTGAACTGAAACCATTACCACAATTCACTAAATACTAAACCACGAAAGCACTTCAAAGTTTCAGTTTCAGTTAGCGCTAAGCATGTTTACTTAATGTCTATAAACGGCAAATTATAAGCTATCAATCTTATCACTACATCAACTTTTCAGGTAATAATGATTTACATACTATAATAAATAATATAATGAAAATCGTTATGTACAAAATAGCATTTACAATTAAAGTTGTATTTTTAAATGCGTAAAATTGAGAATTTGGTAAATTAAGAATATTTATTTACTAACCTGATAAATATATAAACAAACAAAATTATAAAAATTATTATTTTGAACTGTTTTGCAGATATAATATAAATATTTTTATTCTTGTCCTGTATAAAATTATTTGAGTATACAAAATGATCTCCAGTGAATGTGTCGTGACACGAATTTCTGCACGCAAAGTAATCGTACAATAGCACCTGCGATACAATTAGTAACTCGGTAGCACTCAATGTAACTCAATGCCACGTACACGACCCACGACCCGCGATTAAATCTTTATCGATTCGATCATCTAGTCAACAGTTAACCCGGGTCGCAAGAAATAATCGACCAACACAGTCCTAGTGTATTATTATGTACACGCGTTAGAAGTTATACTTCTTTAGGGTAACAAGATAAAAATAATATCAAAATTTTATCTTTCGCCTTATTCTACGTTCATGGAAATAAATATCGTAAATTTGTCAGATGAATATAGCTAACATCATGGTGTCGGTTTTTAGAGACGGTGTGCGCTCGTATCTGTCTAAAATATTTTAATAACTCTTCCCTAATGCGCTAAAAGAATTATGGATTCAACAATGGATATCTAAGAATCCACAAAATTTATTAGTGACGCTAATTATTATATATTTAGTATAAAAATTACCTTTATGCTATACTAGAAGTCTAGTCGCCCTTGTAATATAATGGAACAAATAATTTAGGCAATTTTCTTCGTTAACATACGAATAGAAGTGTAAATAAGTATACCTGGCGTTAGAAGCTTAATAAAGACAAATCAAAAATATATAAAAAACACATAAAAATAGTTTTTGCTAATAGACCAAATCACACAAATTTTTACTTATAATCAATTCAGTTTTTGATCAATTCAAAACACGGGGCATGCTTGGCCTAGTCCATAGTTATACCTGTTTTCCCTTAAAATTCTTAAGTTATTCCTGAAAAAGAGGAATTTCTTTGATTACTTTAGACAAACGCTATCTAAATTAAATCTTTTATTGAAAAAATTCCTCACTCATCATATAAGTTTAGAAATGTCCACTACTGGACATAGGCTTCCCCTATGAGCCGCCAAGAGGTACGATCCTGCGCCACATTGCATACACTGAATTCCTGCACATTTGTACAGGTTTTTATTGGTTTATAGGTTTTTTCCAAGGAGTTTTGAAGGCGGTAGGTCTCCTTTTACGGGGGACTGTTAGTGCAAAAACCACAGCGGTGCCTATTTGTACCGTAAATCAGTAGTAAATAAGCACTATTGTATTCCGGCATCTGGGGTATCGTACACAGCGCAATTATTGATTAAACGAGACGAAACATCCTACGTTTCTGTGCGACTAGTAGGATTTAGTAGTACATACAAGAGGCACTACATTTGTCTGGAAGAAAACGAAAAATGTAAGAGCGGCTCAACGCAATATAAGAATAGCACTACTTCAAATTTTATGTCGTGGAAAAAGATAAATTACTCGCCATAGACCTACATAAAAATAATTTAAAATAAGAGCCTAATTTAAGTTAAATAACATAAATAATATTAAGATATAATTGAATTTAAAATTTATTAAGACTTGAGCATATGTTCAACAGAAAACTGTTTTGCGAAAAGTTCGTCGTTCGTATGTGAAACTCTTACTGCGCCTTGTCTCAGTACGAAACGTCGAAACTCGTACTGCGCCCCGCCTCAGTACAAAATGTCGAACTCTTACTGCGCCTCGCTTCAGTACGAAACGTCGAAACTCTTACTGCGCCGCCTTAATACGAAACGTCGAAACTCTTACTGCGCCTCGCCTCAATACGAAACGTCGAAACTCTTACGAGCCTCGCCTCGGTACGTGACGCCAGAACAGTTACGAGCCTGGTCTCATTGCAAGGGCTGAGTACAAAAATGAGGCAACACACACAAACTAATTTTTATGACGTGTCCATCCTACCCATTACTAGCAGCGAGTGAGTTTGTAGCAACTGTGGATTATTGGTTACCGACCACGCTACTGAAATTAATTTATAACTGCGCAAGTCTCAAGACACGCGCAACTCACGCGCGCGCGCCGGGTGGCATCTGGTCTGTGCTGCGGCATACTCTACTCACCCAGCGCCCGATCACACAGACTATCTCTTTCTTTCGGCATAAAAAGAACGAGAAAGTTGCGGGTTCTTGATACTTTACGGTTATTTCAACTGCATAAGGTTGCTTTTTGCTTGATGTGAAGTGTGGGTTTCCGGATTACGAAAACATTCGAATGTTTTTACAATCGAATGTTTTCGTAATCCGGCACCTGCTCACTCGCGTATGGGTTTTGATCAAATCACTTTGATTTGATCGATCGTGATCGACACAGTCCTAATTGAAACTGATACGAGGTTGGGAAAGAATAATGGCAAGGTAAGACCAGTGATTACTACCTTTGCAACGTTTAGTAGAAAGCTACAAATTTTTAAGAAGAAAAAGTCATTAGAAAATACAGGAATTTTCTTAAAGAAAGATGATACACCTTGTATTTTACAGAAACGCAAAGAATTACAGGAAGAGCTAATAACAAAATTGCAATTGGGAGAAAGAGTAATACTACGATTTTACAAAATAATCACTTTAAAGGCACAAGATAAAGACAAACGTAGTAAACGATTTTTATCAGAGTCTCCTGTAGCAAAAAATTATGATAAAATATCACACAATATAGAACTAACAAAGCGAGTGTCCAAAAAAAAGGAAGACAGCACGCAGAATATAACAAACTGTTTACGCTCTACCCAGTTAAATATGCCGCCTAATAACTCCACAATTCAAGATAACCAGGATCCTCCAAAAATCTAATATGCTTCCCTCTCCCTCAATCTCTCCCAATACGGCCGGTCCCCGTGGGAGATATAGACCAAAACCCTCTAGAAAGAAATTATATGGACGGTCAAGAAGGGAATAATTTTTATGTCACAACACTTAACGTTAAAATTCATCTTACTCTCGTCTCCTGTAACAAAATAAAGCCCTTAGAGAATTAATTTTGAACCAAAAAGTGAAATACCGCTAAAAAAAATATATCTAAAAAATTAAAAAGGCGTTGAGCAGATCATGTAGATGAGCTAATAGTCCATCGTCGGACTCACAGTCTGATATCGTGTTAAATATAGGCTTCTAGTGCCTATATTTACTAAGTGGAAGACCATGTGCTATCTGGTCAGACAACATAACTAAAGGGGCCATTTATCAGTAGATCACAATAGCTACAAACAGGGACATATGAAAATCTCTAGAGGAGGCTTTCACCTTCGGACAACGCGGGGTTCTTACCATTCTACAAAAAGAAACAAAATAATATATAAACATTAAAGAGTTGTATTTTACAGGTAATTTTGTATAGATATATTGTTATAATTTTGTTTATAATTATTTCAACGCTTTATTTTTTTATATTAGTATGATTTTTTGTATTTATTTATTGGTAAGAAATATAAGGTTTTTAATTTTTATTTTTTATTTTATATATTTACTATAGTTTACCTTACTTATCTGTCAAAAACATACTTCAATTAAAATATAACTAGTGAACTTACAAAAGAAAAAAACTCTTTTAATTTATTGAACTCAATTCTCGTGTCTATGAACGATAATTTCAATGAAAAATGCTAATCGAATTTTAATAACGGATACCAAAAACAAAAGTAGGTACTAATTTACTATAAAACCAAGAGCTTTCTGGGAAACATTTTTTTTTAATTGTGTTATTTTAGTGTCAACAAAAAAACACGTACTGAAATAAAATTCTTTATATTATTCATACAGACAGAAATAATTTTAATACAATTTTAATAACTTATATGTTTCTATTGTTACTTAGTGATATATGTTGTGACCATTAAGAGATTTTGTATAAAAGACCATGATATAACCTATGGCTTGTCGGATCAAGATAAGTAAAATTATTTACTCACTATTTTATTATTATTTTATTACTTAATATCTAAAACTACTTGAAGACTTAAAGCTAATGCCTTTATGTTATAAGGGTATTAAAAACCCATATATATAATTATTTTATAAATTCTAAAATGAAATGAAATTATTCATTAATAAAAAAAAAGTTAACCGTGGCTTTCAATTATATATATTAATATTGATGTCCGACCCATTTTCGACTACGACGGCCGATCTTTTTAGACATCAGCCAACTATTTAGAAGATACTATAATTATTTCTACGTAGTTGGCGCAAAATTAAGCAAACGGTGCCATTCCTTTTCCCTTTTCAAAACCTGATGTGATGGATTACCGACACTGGAGAGGTGCGGCCGGCCCGACCTTTCCATCGATGCATGGACTTAAGGGTTTCAGAGTTCAAAAAGCAACAAGTACATTCCACCAGGCTTCGGAGGTAGTTAATACTGGGAAATTTATTAAACATCCAAAGGAAACAACGTGTTTCGCCGACTGTTTGTATTTTTTTTTTTTGGATTTACATCCTTCCAATTTTAAGTGGGGCGGGTTTTCATCCATTTATTTTACTAATACAAAAAAAGGGCGACATTCATTTTATTGATTAGGAATAGTATTCCTATAATACGGTTTCCGGAAGGAAAATGGAAAAATAATAATAAATGGCACAATTGGAAAATTGTAGCTATAAACTTAAAAATGACATCGGTAAATATTTCGGTTCAGGTAATATTTATATTTTGAAACCATGAAACGTTGTGATAATAATTCGAATGGTTTTTGTAGAATTCGATTTCAGTTTTGTGATCTTAGTTGTAAAAACAAAAATATATTTTTTAAAAAACTTTTAAAACTATTATTCAGAATGGCGTGGCCTTTCTTGAATCTTTCTTTTCCAATCAAGGGTGCAAGTGCGGCTCACAATCCTTTATCAACTCTGATTGGAACCCACTCAAAATCAACTTTGGTAACTACACCCCGTCATTAACTCCTTGTAAACAAAAAACCTATTACTATTTAGATCGATTTACATTTATCATTCAATATCTGATCAAATTAAAATTCAAATATAATTCAAATTTAAAATAAAAGTCTAACCTCCTTTTGGTTTCAAGGAAACACCCGGTTCGGAATAGGACGCCTCTGACAAAGAAGAACCGCGAAAAATTCAACCCTTTTTTTGTCATCTTTTAAAATAATTAAATATTAAATATACTTCATAGGGCTACATACAGTTTTTCACTTATTAAATTTAAAAAGCCCAACATTCAATTACCAGGTTGTTTCAATAAATTCATTTCTTTATAATAACCTTAAACATTAAAATTCCCTTTACACTTTAAAAATTTATTAATATTAAAAATTCTGAAGACCGGGGATTATGTTTTTAAAAGCTATACACAAAAAGTTTCTTATTCTTCCCAGTCTAGTTGCTAGTTGGAAATTTTATTTTGTTTCTTATTTATTTTTGCATCACAATCCTGCGAAAATCAATTTCTCTTTTTTCTGCACCTTGGGTTGCTAAAAAGTATAATATAGGTAAAGTTGTTTTTAATCTTGAACAGTTTTTCTCGGTTTAAACCCTCGAATAGCTCGTTTTTGGAGGATACAGTCATTGTTCGCCCATTTCCCCACAGAAGTGCTTAAGACGGGAAAAACTAAAATACTAACCGGGCTGTCTCCACTCAATTAATTTTCGTTTTTTGACCATTCCAGAGCTGGTTTAATACCAGCATTGGGGATGCTCAATCTTTGTTTTCACAGAAAATTGCTCAACAACTCAAACTCTTCCTCAAGTTTTTTATACCATTTACATTTACTCGGTCTGACTTTGGAATCATAAATTTTATCTTTTGAAATTATTAAACCTTTAAACCAATTGCGCTACTCTAGAATATTAATTTTAAATCGTCATATTCCGTTTCACTTTAAAAATCAAAAATACCTAGAAATAATTATCTTTCGTTTTTACTAATCATATGGTGAATCATTTAGAGAATGAGGAAGTGAAAAGGCCCAAGAATAGAACCCTTGGGGACACCCATTTCCAGGGGCCCCCCAGGGATCTTTCCATTCCGTAACCCTCTTGAGTTCGGTGGCCAGGGTGGAAGACAGAAGATTGGAGTGCAAAGCATTTCTTACACCAAAGTGACATAATTTTCCCAACCAGAGTTTTCATCTCCCACATCTCTACCCAATCAAAGCTTTTTAGGATCCCAAAAAGAATTTCCTAAGGTTTCCTGCGACGCTTCCCCAGCCTCAAAGATTCAACGAGCATAACGCCAGCATCAGTTGTTGAGAAGCCCTTAGTAAAACCTCTGTTTGTTATTAAAAAACACTTACTTTAAAATGTTTTTTAATTGATTTAATTTTTTCCAAATATTTTACTAAAGTTGACAAAATAGAGATGGGTCTTAAATTGGTAGAACTATACCCCCTGATTTAAAAACCGGTATAACTCTGCTGTTCTTCATTAGGTCAGGAAACTTCCCTCTCGGTTCTTACATTAAATATTGCTGCTAGATGAGGGTGATATTATATCAATAATCGAATTTATCGCCTTGGTATCCCAAAAACCTGCGGTTTCCCTAATTATCAATTGTCTGCAAGCCTTGGATGTCTTCTCATACATCGGTAAAATTAAACATTTTTTACATTCAATAACAGTATCATTTAAAGTGATTCGGTAACTGTTAAGAAGACAAATGTGACTTGTTAATGGGTCGGAATGTCCGAAAAAATCTCTCAAAGTAAGTAGCCAACATCTCTTTGAAACTTCAATTCATCATCATCAGCCTGGATAGTCCTCTGCTGGACATAGGCCTCCTCCTAATAACCTATCCATTGGCGGGTTTTTGGACCTATCCACCACCGCTGGTCAAAATGCGGGTTGGTGGTTGGACCAAAACTTTTACCTTTCCCATCCGATCCTGGATCATCTTCTTTTCAGACAATTGGGTGATCAAAGCCCAAATTGTCTAACCCAAAAACCAATGAAAATTTTGTTGAGTCCCCGCAGAGATTCGAACCCGACCTCCGGTTTTCCGACACGTCCCATATCCACAAGGCTACGGAGGCGGTATTCAATTTTTTAGGTCATCAATATTTAAAGGAATTTTAGAGCTGCTCCTTGGCGGCCTTTCTGGTTTCGCTATGAATAATATCCAAAGAAAGCTTTTACTTTATCCAATGAAATTTTAATTTTTTTTTTTAAAATTATAAACATTTAGCCAGATGACCTCTTTTTTAAATATTTTAGAATGGGCGCTTCTGTACCCAACAAATTTTAATATTATATGTTCTTTATTTATTAAGCTCATTAATCATCGCCTGCTTTATAAATTCGAACGGTGGTTTTCGGTCAATTAAACCCATTCACCTAAAAACGCTGCGAACCTTTGGAATTTAACCGTTTTTAAAATTAAATATGGTTTTAATTCTTTTCTTATTAAAAGTGAATAAGGCGCTTTAAAGCCATGTGGATTTTTATCATAACCATAAGTAACTTTTTGTAAACATTAACCGAACTTTTAAACGCTTTTTATATATAGGAACAAACCATTTTTGTTTTCTTCCAAAACTTTTTTACCTCTTTTTATCCTATTTTAAGAGAGAAATTGACCTACAATGGTCAAAGTTAAAAACTTTTATAAAATTGATTTATTTAATGGTTGACAATTTGTATATAAAATTATCTAAATATCTTGCAAAGTTCTCTGTAATTCTTGTTGGTTTAAATTAAGTTTAAACGGTTATTTGAACTTAAAAATTAGCTAAATATAATTGTGGTGTTTAAATTATTTTATATGTTAAATCACCCTTATAATATACTTATTAAATTCAGAGTTTTAACAACATTTAAAAATAATTGCAAAGGTTCAATTATAACGCTTTGTGGGGGGTCCCGGTACACGCAACAACAAATAAGTGCTCCAGCTCTGCACCAAGGCTATTTCAATAGTCTTTAAAGAAGAGGCTCCAAACAATATTTCCACTATTTTTAAATTTAAAGAACTAATAATAATTATTAAAGAGCCACCGCATATAGCTTTATCTCTACTGAACCCAACTTGGTAACATCCAAGATTTAACATTAACTGATGTTCTTGAAACCAGTGCTCTGTAATACATAACATATCAATTTTACAACTATTAAAGAAAAGTTTGATTTAAATTTTTCTCTTGCTATTCGGCCCGGAAGGAAGCCGCGGAAAGGGACAGGGATGCCAACAGCGCTCTGGCTATCCGCAGAAGAAGACCAGGGCGCAAAACAATATAGATACTGTTATATAATAGTTACAATTATGTTTAGAGAAGGTTAAAAACGTAACAATTTTTATTTTTATTTTAAAACAAATATAATAAATAGTGCGTATTTACAACGACATGTAGGTCTTGGAGATGCCACACAAAAAAATGGCAAAAAAAAAGGATCATTTACAAAATCGGTTGTCGCCAGCGGCATTTCCGCACTGAAAGCGTTTTGTTATATATAAATTGAGCCAATAATGATTGCGAAAGTTGATTAATTAATTTTAAATATATTGTCCGCATGTTAATACAAATATTTAAAAAAATCGGACAATTTGTAAACGTTTTCTATATATAATTATTTCTTTTATTTACGCGATTATACATATCAAATCCACTTATTTACGGATTTTTCGCGTTACTTAAATATATTTATTACCGACGTTTCGGATTCTTTTCAGCATCCATGATCACGGGCAGACTAAGTTGGTATATGTCTGTATCTCTGTATGTTTTTCGAATAACCGTCAGTTTTTATTTAAAAATTGACATATCTTTCGATTTCTTAATTTTTAATGTTGGTTTGACAAAAAGTATTTATGTTGTTCTTCGGTTTTGTAGTATTTTTGAAATTATTGGATCCCAGGAAGGTGGCAAAGACCAACCGTCTTCTCTATAAAAATTTGGATATTTTTAATTTATGTTGGAGATGTGGCGAGGAGCAGTTGCTTCCAGAGGTGAGCCTGTCGTGGCGGGCCTCATATCCTTGCTTCCGGTTCCGTGTTCCCTTCTTTGTTAAGGGGATGCGTGCCGGTCTACCCCTTGCGAGTGCGTCAGAGCCTCGCCGAGCGTGATGTATGAAAGAGCAAAGGTATGAATGGGTGTGTGGGGGATTGGGGCAAAGGGAAAAGAGCAAGATGTATAATTAGAAGTCCCCGACAGGGGACGGTGTGATTCGTTCGGTGTATTGCAATTGGCTTTGCCGAACACCGGGCGATCTCGGTCTGTCACTGGTGTCGTGGATCACGTCTCTCGGCCTGTGGCAGTGCTGAGGGTCCTGCCTTTATTGGCTGGACCGCGAGGAGACAACCTCTCTAAAAAACCGTTGATCTCGGCGTTGTGGTATGTGGCGTCGGGTGCTCGCAAGAGCGTCTGGAACGATACACCAGCCATTAGCGGCCAACCCTGGGTACTTCCCGCCCCCCAGGTGTATATAGGGTTACCGGTGCTACATGGTCCCTGGCCCGGTGGACTTCCATTACCTAATATTCGTGGGATTTTAATGGAAAAAATTAAATCAAAACTAACAAAGAAGGAAACTGAACATAATGATAATTGCGTGAAACTGGATTTTGATAATTTATCGGAAGGATGTACTGAAGGGAGAGGTGCGGACCAGGTGAGGGCCGGCTCTCCAATGATGAAGGCGCGGGGATCTCCCTTGAAATTAAGTGCCTGTTGGCTGGCTCCTTGCCCTGGGACCTGGATGCAGAAATCCTCGCGTCACTGTTTTTAGGGCGCGAGGAGGCGAGGTCTCGGGGCTGCAGGCCAGCCCCAGAAGAGATAAGGGGGCGCAGAGACGAATTGCGCTCCCTTGCTATACAGGAATGGGAGCTGCGGCTGGAGCAACCCAGCGCCGGCCGTCGAACTGTGGAGGCCATACGCCCCGTATTAAAGTGGTGGCTAGAAAGAGGACAGGGCTCCCTAATATTCCGCGCGACGCAGGTTCTCTCGGGACACGGCTGTTTCGGGACGTACCTGTGCCTTGTAGCCGGTAGGGAGCCTACTGAGGAGTGCCACCACTGTGGCTTATGTGCCGAAGAGACGGCCCAACACGCGCTGGAAGAGTGCCCAGCCTGAGACGAGCAACGCCGAGAGCTGCGTAGTGTCGTGGGGCACGACCTTTCGCTTCCTGCCGTAGTGCGCAGGATGTTAGAGAGCAAAAGGTCGTGAGGCGCCGTCCTTGCTTTCTGCGAGGACGTGATGGCCGGGAAGGAAGCCGCGGAAAGGGACAGGGAGGCCAACAGCGCCCTGGCTATCCGCAGATGAAGACCAGGGCGCCGAAGAGTGGCGTACGCGCGCAACTTCTCCCCCTGACACTGAGCCCCTGGGCGGCCAGCAAGAGGGTGCCCGCCGCCCAGAGAAGGGCTCAAGTGGGAGCGCCGTGCTGTTTCTTCCGGCACGGCGCCTAAAGCGACGGTCCGGGTGTCCTAACACACCCGGAAAGAAGAGGCCCGAGAGAGGCGAGGGTCACGTCGCGCCGGGGTCGCCGAAGGCTGTCATGAGCGCCCGCGGCCCCGGCTACAGCGACACGAGAAAGGAACAACCGTTGGTTTTTTAGTGGGTATACCGGCCGCTCCATCTTGGTCCGGGGAGCCCCACACTGCCCCCTCACTTTGGCGGCGGGGAATCCGTAAGCGGGAACAAAAAAAGGGATACGGTGTGGCCTATAAGTGGGCGACGACTCGCCCGCCAAACAGTTAATAACTGTGGAATATGCAGAAGGTTCAATGGCAAAACATTCTTGCAAAAATGGAAATCATACCGGCACAACGTGATTTTCCCTTTATATCCGTCCTAATCCTTAATCGAAAGGGAAGGGGATCAAAACTTATTTATTTGCATGCGATATAAATGCATTCATTTAGAAGCAGTAAGCGGCTTATCGAAAAATGATTTTATCATGACACTGCGCCGGTTTATATTGCGTCGCGGCAAGCCAGCTGAAATATTCTCCGACAGTGGTCGAAATTTCGTCAGGGCAGCTAAATAATTAGTTACATATTTTAGAACGAACAATTCCTCTCTTTCTGACTTTGCTGCTCAAGAAGGGATCAAATTTCATTTCATTCCCGCTCACTCTCCTCACTTCGTTGGTCTTTGGGAATCGGGAATAAAATCCGCTAAACAATATAGGCAATAGCCACCTAACCTTTGTGGAACTACAAACTTTATTTGCACAAGTGGAGGCAAAAGTAAACAGCCGTCCTTTGTGTCCTTTATCCTCCAGTCCTGACGACCTCTTACCTTTGTCCTCAGGACACTTCCTCATTGGCCGACCACTGACAGCGTTTCCATTACCTGATGTTCAAAATTTGACGTCAAACAAGCTACAACGCTATCAACGTTTTGAACAAATGCGACAACATTTCTGGACAATGTGACAAAGAGAATATACTTCCGAACTACAGCAACGACAACGATGGACCCAAGAAACTGCAAATGTCAAAATTGATGACCTTGTCCTAATAAAAGAAGATAACACATTATGCTGGCGTCTTGGAATGGTTTCGCAGACGTTTCCAGGACCTGATGGCATAACCATAGTAGCGGAAATCCAAACTGCGACGGGGAGAATAGGGCGGTCACTCATTCGTTTATGTCCTCTATTTAATGCCCAAGAAACCTAGGAGTGTTGAAAGAAGAATCTTTCAACGGGGGGGAGTATGTAGCGGCGCCTGGCTGGTTTAGCACCGCAATCCATCCAAAGCGTCATACCTAAAAATTCACAACCACCGGCATCGCGCGGAGACAGCATTCAAGAATATTATTAACATACCTCACAAAATTATTATAGTTCCTCTTAGATAACATTCTAACATAACTTTTTCATATATTCATCGGTGTGCAAACACGTGTAAACTATTGTAAATTGTAATAAAAGTAAGTAGCAAGAGAAATCAATTGGTTTTATTATAAATGCAATAAAGCCACAATGTCTCGCGTGGACAAAAGGTTATAAATATAGATTTTTAAAACGTACTACTGCATCTCAACAGCATTGATAAAATCTAACTATATATTATATTGATAAATTCTAGAAGATAAAAAAAGCAACAAGCATGCGTGCCTTATTCATTTGAAAAAGGCTTTCAAAAGAAAACAATTTTATAGTATTTACTTTTGTTTTTAGATACAGTAAAATATGTACACTTTTGATTTTAATGTAAATATTTCTATAGCAGGACAAATTGTCTACTACTGTCTGTATATTAACTCGCAAATTACTATGTGAACATACGTAACCACTTTTTAAACAATCTAAGCGTTGAAATTATGCTGATTCATCCCGAGGGTTCGTTACAACCTAATTTTAGCAAATGAATAGGCAAAAACATTTAGGGGCTGCCAGTGCTGACCCAATGTTTATACAGACTTAGGTTTCAATTTAATATTTTCTTTACATGCAAAATAAACTAAAATCCAATTAACCCAAACTATAATTTCGCCAAATTTAACACGGGCTTTATATAATACACATAGTAACGCATGACGATGGTATGGCTTCATAATCATCGCGTGTATAAAGTTTATTATACACAGTTTACTAAAAGCTTTGGGGATGTTTCATTAAATAGTAGTAAACTAAACACGCTACTACTGCGTATATCAAAATAAAATTCCATATCCACTCTCTATTTCACTTCTGTACAATTTCAGCAGACGGCTAACCCACTGATTGTTAAAATAGCAAATAAAGCGTACGGTGCAGACCATCGATTATATATTGGCCGAAATACTTATATTCATAATTATTTAAAATTAAATACGTTACGTAACCATTTTGGAATCTATAAGTTTTCCCATGAAAATGATAGGTAATACCGTATTGTACTTGAAGATAGCCTGAATATTTTTTTGTGAAATTGTCATTTAGAAATTGTTATATGATAATAAGTGCAATTAAATCAGTAAAATATTTTTATGTTTCCGTCCTATATTGCGTCAAGAATAGGAGCTTTTTGTTAATTAATTTTATTTTTTATTAAAATGCTAAAAGTTTTCATAACGGGATGTAATGAAATTTTTCGAAAAAAATATATGATACAAATTAATGCAGTCTATTTACTTACATATAATTTTTTAGGTTAAAAAATTAATAGATGTAAATCTGAATTTCTTCATCAGGTATTTCGATTTTCGCTTAAATTAAAATGGAAAGTATTATAAAAAAATACTGAAGTTTTAATGAAATTTTAATACTGCTTTATTTTACGTTAGGTTGAATTCAAAATAACAATTTTGCGGGTAATCGGTCATTTCAGTTTAAAATTAAATGAGAAATCTTTTATTCTTTCATTAAAAAAAAAGAAATGTTTCATTGAAAATACAGTTTTTATATATTATACCTTATTATTATACAAAAGGTTATTGCTGGTCATCTTGTTTTAATAAAATATTATACTTTTTTTTTCATCATTGACGAATAAAAAATTCGTCGAATCAAAAACAAACAAGTACAAATAATTCAAAATATGAGTGTATAATTATTTCGCGCATTTTAAGCGGACAGCAACGTGCTTGATGAAACTGCCTCGCTATTTCTGCCATTGCATTTTAAATCTGTCATATCTTTTAAGACATTCATTTTATCAAAATATCCTTGACAAGTTTTTATGCACATGGAATGAAAAAGTTTGTTAATGTATTTACTTTTATAAGAGTTTATATATTTTATTACCTTTGCAATTTTTAACAATGTTTACATTAAAAAAGTTACCATGGGTTAGTATGAAAATTTACGCTCGCGGATTTCTTTGTAGACCAATTCAAATCGTACAATTACATAACAAGTTTAAGCCTATTCCTTAAAGTTTAGCCAGTGTTCGCAATTTAATAGCACAAGGTCGTGATTTTGTCACCAAAATATTTTATTTTTTAAATATGTATTTTACTACTAATAAGAAGATTATTTTGAAGAATGATCAAAATCGCATCTCCAGAAACAGAGCAATGAGGTAACATATACGAAAGTATATTTAAAAAAAAACCACGCTCAGGAAGTCGGTCAATATACCACAAAGCAAAAGCACTGGCTAAACCACCTCCTTGTTCTAGCGGTATTGACCCTTGCTTTATAAACCGGAGATCATGGGTGCAAATTCCGCGGGGAAACAACTTGTGTTATCGTTGTTTTCTGGTTGGTTAGGACAATTTGGACCGAATACCCAATTGTCTGAAAAGTAAGATGATCCAAGCGTCGGATGAACATGTAAAAAGTCGCTCCACCCACCTACGTGTATTGGACCAGTGTGATGGGATACGGTCCAAGAACCCCCTAATGGAGAAGGCGGGCATGCCTTATTTCCAGCAGTGGACCAACACAGGCTCATGACAATGATGACGAGGAGTTATGTGCATGTATATATACATTTATGCAATACCTAGTTATATAATAAAATAAGACGAATAAGAACGCAATTTAATAAAATAAGATCATAAAACATATTAAGGAATTTAAAAAAATCTTCAAAACTGTGCCACGTAAAACTGTGTAAGTCTTTGTCTACTAACGCATTATTCAAAATACCTGTTGTACTATAAAAATATATGTCTAAAAAATAAACAAGGGCAGTATCAATTAATTATTAAGCATGATATTAATTATCACAATGATCACCTTATCCATTCCATAAATATCTCGGATGTTATAGGAAATTTTAAAACCGATAAGGACAGACATGCTTAGACAGGAGTTAAATAGCTGTACGTAAAACAGCTATACATTGTTTGGTTTTAACGTCATTCTTACATATTATTAAGGTACAATTCTGATATTGTATATTTTTGTCATACACTCATAGAAACTAAACAAATTATTATTATTAAAACATTTATTTCATATAAAAAATTTATAAAATTTTAGTAATTATAAGGTCTTATAACTTAATTAAAACAATTTCGTTAATAATTTTAACGAAAAATTAATACAGCACAAAGGATAACAAAAAATTCACTTGATATATAAACATATATATTGAACATAAAAACTGTTATAGACAAGATAAGGTAAATAACAATTAGCAGTGGTAATGTCATAAATGTGTATGGAGTTGGATCCATCTACGCAAAGGAGCAGAGTCCCATATTTGAGTGTTGCTGGAGCTATTACATCATTAGCTAGAGCTTTTTACTGTTTGAAATAAATCATTGGAAATCGTGGGTACGGAGCCTAATACTGATATTTACATTTTGGGATTTATATAACTTTTTAACGATAAACGCATTGTTAAAAAATAGAAATAAACTTAAAAATAAACTAGTAAAGTTTGAGCTTAAGCCCTTGTGTCTGACAAGCTGTGATTAAAATTGTTCGATGTTTGCAACAGCTAGCTTTCATCGACTTAAAACAAAGTGGTTGCTACATTTTTAATCTCCATTGTTCTTTGAAAGTATTCCGTAACATATGCGACAAGGTTTTGACGCTATTTTAAGTGTCACATTATCAACGTTATTGAATATAATTTTTATAATATTATATGAAATTGTATCATAAGTTAGTAATTAACTTTTTATGTAAAAATAAAACAAAATATTACACATGTGTTTTGTTAAGTGACAGTAAAATAAAATAAAATAAAATATAAATTAAATTTATTATTTTATTTTTACCTTTTTATTTATCTAGAGAGAAAATTGTTAGTTTGTGTGTATAATAAACTAAAAACAGCTAATACACTTAGTACAAATTTATATGTATTAAATGTACGTTCTACTCAACTAATGTATGACATTTCATTTTAACACACATTTTTACGTAAGGGACTAAACTTTATATCGAAAAGCAAAGGCATTTAATAAATTTTCGCAAAAAATATTTTCTTAGTGGAAATTTATTAACAAATTTATTATGTTCATTGAAGAACATAATGTATCTCATGTAACCTGAACAAAAAAATAAAAAACAAATTATTACTTTGTCAATAAGAATACTAGGACAAACAGAAGAAGTATACACTGCTAATGTCATATCTTAAATCATGAACGCTGGAAAGTCTTTCCAACGATTTAGATTTATTTTTGCGATTAGATTTTAAGATTTGTTTTTAGTGTTTTTTTGTGAAATTATTATTTTTTTTATTTTCCATTAACATCAATAGTGCATAACTGAACTGAAAATATTTTTTAATTTCGCAAACCTGGGCGCTGTCTGAAACACTTCTATTTATCAAAAAGGTAAAATTGTTTGATCTCGTTGTTATTCCGTTCAAACTTCAATTGAACAAGAACAACAACCCTTCCTTGAAACAACACTACGCTGCACTAGCTGATGCTGCAAAATATTTTAAATTGGTTTGCCATACAGCGAACACAAGTCATTGTCACACATTAAAAGTTACTATGCTATGCGTACTAATTGGTTTTTTTATTGAATAAGATAAAGAGATTAATAGGATATTTAAGTAATTATTAACGATACACGCTGTCTTTAGGTAATAAAGCAAATTACGCCACAATCCATTCGCCCCTTTTGATTAAAGTGGCAAATATGTAGTACTTAAGCTACAGCACAATAGTTTTTTTTATTGCATACGATGGCAGACGAACAGTTGGACCACCTGACGGAAAGGACCACCGACCACCTGAAGAAAAGTAAAGACACTTATGCCCATGAATATATATATATATATACATATTCATGGGCTATAGCAGGGGTATAGGTCATGACCGTGAGACATAGGTTGTTATGTCCCGTTTACAAGTAAACGCGCTAGCTACGGTGCCAGCTAGATCGTGGATCGTTACGTCAATTTCAAGAAACGAAACGAAACCAGTTACGTGGACGGCGTCGCTTGTTTTAATACTAGTTATTTTTATAATTAACTACTTTCATCCAGCTACTATGCATACATAACTTTAACAACTATACGGTTACATACGAAACAAAAATCACAGTTTCGTGTTTGATGCCGAACAGCTTACACATAAGCAAATCAATAAATTATCTATCCTGCATAATTTACTCCAGTTTACAATTATAAAATGTTTTATTGATTGATTGGTTTTTACTATGAAACTATAATTTTAATAAAAATATAACTACGGGCGTACTTTAAACTTATTTTGTTTTGTTATAATGATAGTGATCAATTACTACTGTTTTATTGGCGTACTTTTAACTTTTTTTTTGTTATAATGATAGTAATCAATAATTTCTGTTTTATTTTATTATAACTATTTTTCACTTTTATTCACATCGTTCAGTTACTTGTTAGTTCGGCTATTTTAACAAAAACCTTTATTTTGTTTCATATTACTTTTAATTCAAATAACTGCTGATTTCCCGGAATGGCGAGACATTAGTTACCAACAGGGGTCACTCGAATATGGTATCTATATGCATTAGTCATACCTACGAAAATTAAATGTGCACTCGGCAAATGTCAGTCTATAATCTCCTTCGCCCGGCCCGTCGTTAGGCAAGATGCGAAAGAAATATAACGCTTTACGTTTAAGCAACTGACGAACGAAGACGACGACGACCAAATTCGCCCGAAAAACGTAAACAAATAACTACTTTTAATTTGACACGAAACGGTTATAAAGTTTCATATCGTATAACTAGTTATTGTAACTAATGACGCGAAATAACGTAATTAGTTTGTGCCAACGCTGTCAAAAGGGGGCCTTGTCACAGTAGTGTTCCAATCCCAATCCTGTAGTGTTCAGATTTTGGACAGGAATACGTTCTCAGTAGGTTCTTTTAACAGATACCTTTTACAATAATCGTCTTAGAAATAATAAACAATATTTTATTAAACAAAACTTATATGCAATTTCGTAAAACTTTTACAAGTAAAACGAGATATCCATTAATAAAAGTGTTGATTGGGTTTTCGAATATTATTTCTTCTTTGTTTCTGTCTACCCTAAAAACGTATAACGAATTTCTTTCTAACCGGTATCACGCGAATAACTGTTTTTACACAGCGCAACTGAAATCCGACCTTCACAACCAAAAGGGTAAAGTACAATCCAATTAATGGAGTGGATGGATGAAAACACCAAACACAATATGGATAGTCAGAGACGATTATAACAAGTCTGAAAAACTTTTCCTGGGTACAACCCTGGAAAAGTTTTTTACATGTATATATCACTAGTTTGTGGTTCATTCCGAAATCAGTAAGAATCTGGCAAAAAAATGATACACGCAAAGCCAAACTCAATTGCAGTGAAAAAAATAACTTGCATTTACATAGTAAAAATTATTAATATTTTACAAAAGGCTAAGGATCAATTAGACTTGTTTTTCAAAATAAAACAAACATAAGTCGAGAGCATTATATATCACTGTTAATTTGATACAGACTTGCTAAATTGTTTTACGATACACAGTGTTCGTCGGAAATTTCTATGAGAATATGGCAAACTATCTACTTACTAACAAAGAATCAAATCTGACATATATTCTTTCTTGCTAAGCTTTTAATGTTTCAAGTTAAGACATAAATACATTCTTTAAAATTTAGTCAATTTCATGCAATAGTCTACCTATATTGTATCGACTGTCATGTTTTACATGGAACCAACGCAGGTCCTTATATGTGCTCGCTAAACTAGTAGCACGTTTTCAGTCTTCTTAGCTGCACAGCTAACACTGTAATTACTGGAAGATACGACACTGATACAATTTGTGTCGCTTACATTCAATTCTTAGACAGTGCATATCGAGATCATTAAGAACCTTCCACTCGTCCTTCGCTTTAATCTATAAATAAAAACAACATGAGATTTAAAATCAGCAGAAACGTACCAGTGTCTTGAAAAAAGCACGTTCTTTTTACCTTAATTCTGAAAGCGGCTTAACTGTAAAAGATAAATCTAAACTCTGCTCCGTCAATCTGTAAAGAATAAGTTAAAGAATTAGAGAACAGCAAATTAATTAAGAAAACCACAATCATGTTCAATCTTTAAACATTACTTTATCATTTGAAAGTTAATCATTATTGTTTTATCTGACATGTTTGCACGATCTCAGATTTTTATAACAAGAAGTTACAACACATTTTTAAGTACATTATTTAGATTATACTAACCTGATAGAATAGGATCAGCTTCAATCTTCTAATAAAGATACAGAAATTAAAATATATTCTAAATTCTAAAATAACTCTTTATTACAGACAAACTATAGATCAATATATCTAACTACTTATTGATTGTCAAAAATCTACCACCGGTTCGCAAAAAGGAAGCCTATGACCTGAGAAGAACAGGCGAAAGAAACTCAGCGGGACTTTTCTTTGTCATCTTTTACAATATAATTGAAATAATAAACAAACAAATAAAAGCATAAGATTATGATATTATTGAAAAAAGCCTGGAGCGAGCATTCCATTACCAGAGTGTGTTATCATTTAAAAATTAATTTACATTGTAATAACCTTTAACACACAAACGTTCCTTGATAACTTTTTTAAATCTAGTAATTTTATACTAAAAGACAATGCCCAACAATTACAATTGTATGCATAAAAAAATTAGTAGCAATTCAGTTTAAGTATTTAAAAAAAAAACATGGTGTGCTCTAATATAAAATATTTTCCTTTCTTAATGTGAATTAAGAATGGAAAATATTGTCAAGTATTAGAAGAATAGCAGTTGCAACCGCCATTCTTCTAATACTTGATTTTAGAAAAGATTTAATTTAGCCTAATCAAATTAATATTCCGCATATTAAATGCCATTTTTATTGTTAGTGTTTTCTTTTGAGGAAATTGCCTAAAAACTGTACGAACTTAAAATGCAAAAAGCTAGAAACCAAACAGCCCCGATTTAATTTAAAAACAAATTCAATATATCGTACTAGGGCCGCGTAAGATTCACAATTCATGTTAACAGAATTTATTGCCTCGTGTCTTAAAGTGTAATAACTCCATTCCACCCATCTCCGGGACGTAGTGGTAACTAGTAACGTAGTGGCCCTTGCTTTATAAACCGGAAGTCATGGGTTAAAATTCTGCGACGACATAATTTTGTGTTGTCGTTATTGTCTACCTGGTTAGGACAAAATGTAGTTACTTAGGACTATATGGACACATCACACCATTCCATAAAAAAAAGATGATTAATACTTGCAAGCATGTGAAAAATAAAATAAATCGTCATACGATCGATTGCAGTTTAACCCGCTGGGTTTGGGGTGGTCAGATAGCTGTCGCGTTCGGTAAAAACGTTTACGGGTAACTCGAGATAACCTAAAACCTGATGCCATGATAATTTGGCATTACATTTTATTTAGGCACATTCCATATCTTATTTAGTTAGGGTCTAAAATACTATAGACATCATTCTGGAAATTTCATGTGTATGACATATTAAAAATTAATTAAGTTTATTAAATGTCGAAGCGAAAAAGACGTGTTATTTGGAGAAGAAAGTGAACTTTTTTAATGTTTTATTAAAAAAAAAACGTTTTCAAAATGTTATCTATTATTGAATTGATAACAAAAGTAAGCGAGGAGGCTTTTACCGTACTATACAGAAACGTTCTTGGGGTCATTAGTATTCGTGACGCGCAAAAGCTTTTTGTAAAAGCTTTATTATAAATTTAACACGAAATACGTCGCTCTGATCAAAAAGGTACTCAGTGAATTCTTTAACATAAAACTATTAAAATGTATTGTTGAACGATTTGATAAATGTTAATAATAAAATTATTTTGTAGCATCAAATTTAGCTCTGCTAGAGAATAACTGTAAAATTCTTCGTAAAAGAGCCAAAACATTGTAAATTGCGGTTTCATTTCTCTGATCAGAGAAATCATTAAGAGCTTAGGATGTGGTTTCTTAATTTTTTGCGGTAATTTTTTTTAATTTAATTTAATTGAATGTAATGTTATAAAACGGAGATAGAAAAAAATACACTACAGAAAGACAAAAAAAAACTATAATGAAGTCTAGATCCCAGGTATGGATTGGGTCTTCCGGCTAGTCCTGACACGCTCAACGTTCGTTGAAACACGATGCACAGTGGTCCTGAATATTATAAGTATATTCCCGATATGACTTGGAAAACTATTTAAATCGAATTTAATAAAACATTTATATTAACGGACGAGTTGCTAGATTTGTGTAATAACAATTTTGATTGTTTATGCTCTTTTATAATAAATAGATTATGCAACTATAAAAGCTCTCACAATCTTTTAGAGTTGAATGTTGAAAAATTCTCTTACACTTTTTTTAACGAGGGGAAATCTTTTAAAGGTATCCAACACCGTGGGGAGCAGCGTCGGGATATATGGGATTTCTACCCCTCGGCGTTTCTTTGCGCGTTTCTGACAGCAAACGGAGATCGATTAAGTCGAGTAAAATGTTCTTACTTGTATACGAACTTACATTGTATTACGTTAAATGAGGTTGTGGGTCAAGAATATGCCTCATTGCTAATTGGTTACAGAATGAGAAGGCTAGTTTTTTTTTTTTTATTTCTTAAATATATACTAGAATACTTATCACAAAATTATTCAAAAAACGGGACCATATGACAGCTACCAACGACTGCTACCTACCATTAAAAAAGAATGATCAAAATCAGATCACTAGGAGCGGAAGAACGCAAAATACTTTCATATTTAGGAAAAAAAATTATGACTTTACTAAGAAACATATTTCAACTAATTATTAATAAAGGTTAGTACTTTACACTTAAAAGGTTCAATATATTAAATGTTTATAGGAAACAGCTTGTTTGAATTTACAAAACGCTCAGTTAATTATTCCCCGGATCAGACCCCTGCTTTTATTGAACAGGGACAAATTGTATTTTGGAATTTCAAATTTATCTTTAAACAATTTATATAAAATTTTAAAAACAACAAAGGCAATCTGCAGGCAATTAGATTTTAAAACAGTTAAAACTTTTCCATAATTCCACGATGATATTTTGTACAATTAAACTACTCTTAATAGCAAATATATCTAAATATATAAAAGAAATTCACACCTATATATTGCCTCATTTAGATATCTCTGGAACCAGGCTGACTGCGGCGTAGCTTGAAAGAAGTGAACTTGAAATTTGGTAGGAATATTCCTTTCGCCGAGTAGAGGTCAACTAAGAACTTGCTAGTAATGTATAAATTTGGTGAAAGTGGTCACCGACACCTTTAGACATTGGCAATGCCAGTGATATTCCAATGCGCTGCCTACCGTGGGATATAGGACGTTAAGTCTCGTTTCATCATCATCATTAGCCTGTGTCAGTCCACTGCTGGACATATGCCTCCCATTGCCACTTCGAATGTCGTCACCCTATCTTGCCGCAAGGCGACCTACACTATGTTTGCCAAACCTCGGTCTCCACTTCAGAACTTTCCGACTCCAGTGGTCATCAGTTCTGCTGCTTAAATGACCGGCCCACTGCCACTTCAGCTTACTAATCCGGCGGGCTATATCGGTGACTCTAGTTCTCTGACGGATCATATATTTTTTATGTATATCACAACGTTGCTAGCTTCTTTAATAAAGACAAAACTTTACGTAACGCCTCTTCTATTAGGGGGCTTTTGAACCGTATCCCACTACGCTGGTCCAACGCGGGTTGGTAGGTGGACCGACTTTTACATGCCCATCTGACGCATGGACCGTCTTACTTTTCAGACAATTGGGTTATCCGCCCAAAATGCCCTAACCAACTAGGAAACAACATGAAAATTTGTTGAGTCACCGTAGCATTCGAACCAACTTCCTCCGGTTTCTAAAGTACACGCCCTTCTCACTAGGCTACGGAGGCATTTACACATCTGATTAACTTAGGCTAAGTCAGGTCATCTATGTCTAATCTAACTAGGTTCTAATTTTTATTTGCTACGCATAACGTACGGGATTGGACTTGCCCTGCCAAAAACGACACGTTGTTCCTCTCTGCCATCTAAAAGAACAGGTCACAAGAACGCATAAGCAGTCTTCTGCGACCCCACCAGCGCTGGCCACCGAAGTAGCCCCGTTTCGGGCCTTTGGCACACTCTGTTTCTAGGCGAGTTGAAGTTTTAATATCTCGACACAAAATTTTGTTTAATTTTTTAAAGGGCTTACTTACATTTCATACAAATTTCCACCCCCTTTCACCCGACAGAAAAGATTTTCTTAAATATTATTTTAGCAAACAATTACCTCTTTTAGTTAAGAGACGACTTTTCAGTACATTAACGAGCACTTCGAATGAAAAATATTCTAAAATAAACAATTGTAATCCCTCAGATTGGTAAGCTGATTTTAATTTAATGATGGAGCTAATATATATTACCCACAGAGGATTCGTTAACATTTCGGAGTATTTATTCAAATAGAAGGTTACATAGCTTGTGCCTTCCTTCCGTTACATTTTTTGGAATTGTTTAAAACTTCACTTTCTTTATTCACTTTTCAACAATTCGCAGGAAATAATATGCAGCAAGCCTGTTTATTTTTTTTGTCAAGGCATAAAAATATTTCAAATACATAAATCGTAAACGAATTTTATTAATATGTTTTATGATTACTTTTGAATATTTATATTTGTCTTATCCATGATCGAGTATGTCATCATCCTTGACGAAATAATATGTATTTTCTCGTAAAGTCTGATTAATGGCAAGACTAAACCCTATAAGGCGTGCATTAGATAAGCTTTCACAAAGAGCTATGCCAAGTTTAAGCTTACGCAAGAAAATCTTACTTCTTATTACAAATTTGTGCTAAAGACTACGCTTAACTGCAAAATTAGGGTGAAAATAAAATTAGCTGGCACAGATTAAGAGACACATTGTTTTTAATGTTAGTTACTACATACGGCGAGCTGATTCTTCTTAATTCACCAAGATGCTTTTAATGTAAAGCATACTAATTGTCATCATCAGCCTGTATTGAGTCTACTGCTGGACATAGGTCTCCCCTAAAGCCCCCCTTCTCCAGTTATGGGGTTATTGGACCGTATCCCACCAATGCAGTCCTACTTGCATTTTTTGTCAATTTTTAGTCCAAAGTTGTTGCTGAGAGGTATTTTTCAAATATGTGCTCCTGCAAACTTTTTCATAGACCAATCAAGGAGTTTAATTACGTAGAACATAGTTTTAGTCTATATCTTATGGTTTAGCCAGCGTTTGCAATTAAATCGCCCAAGATTGTTATTTTTAACGCCCAAATTATTTTTTCTTTAAATATCTATTAAACTATCAACCTACATTACTACAAAATTACATGCCCTATTATATACCAAGTAATAAAAATATGGATCAAAATCAGAGCTCGGACCGGAGCAATGAGGTAACATAATAATACGTTGTATACAACGTATATATGCATATATGCACAGCCACACGAGAAGAGTTTGTTAGAAAAATATGAGAGAATTTTGCACATCGTCATTTGTGAAATTCTTAGCAAAAACGGATAAAATACTGTTTAGCAAATAATAATCTATATATATAAAAGAGATTACCACCTATATATTGACTAATCACGATATCTCTGGTACCATAAGGCGTAGTGACTTGAAATTTGGTAGGAATATTCCTTTCGCCGAGTAATTCCACCCACAAGGTGGGTCGGGGGCTTGCTAGTAATACATAATACTTTAAGCCCAAAATAACCTGGGAATATATTCGGTAGTATCGTATTTATTTACAAAATAAATATATGCGGCTTCATTTTTATTGAAGTAAATTTCCCTTCAGAACTTGTTTATCAGTAATTGGTGACAGATATTAAGATTTACGTTATTTTCATGGAAGAGAATAAATTATGTGAAAATTATGTTAAAATTTTCCTCTTTTTCTGCTTATCATTTGGGTCCTGCGTTTGGAATGTTAAACATATTCAGGAAATAGTAAAGAATTTAGAATTTATTTTATCCCCAATCTGTTACAACTAACATATGACTTGCATAAAAAAGGTCCTTAACTCAAAATCTTTAAAAAAACATAATCTTAATAAGTAAGCTAAGTTACTAATCACAACGAAACAGTACATTATAATTGTCGTAGGATATTTGAAATCTAAATATATAGAATTAAAGTATAATTATAAAAACATATAAACATGACCTAATTGAAAAAGGCAAATTTTGAATATTTTTCAATGTTCAATAATAAATAGAACTGAAAAAGCTAATGTGTAAAAGCTTAATATATTTGAAACTTTTTATATATTTATTAACAGGGCATATTATAAAGCTCACTTTTAATCAAAGTTAAATTATTTAAACTGTGTTGCAAACAGCAACAAATTTAATCACATCAATGAGGCGCGTCGTAAGCCCTGCCTCAGCATACCTCAGTAACTTAAATATAGGTATATGTATGGTAAATATAGGTATTTTTGTGTTTCAGTTGTATCCATAGAAAGCATTATCAAAATCTGTTTAAAATTTTGCGTTATAGCATTGACATTTAAATATAAATAGGATGCCAGAAACAGACTAAGTAGAAGCGCTTTTTTATAGAACTTTGCTATAATTAAAGTGTTTCGAAGTATAAACAAAGCAAAGTCTAAGGTGTAAATTATGAAGTAGAAAATAGTATCACATTACTTCTCCTGGGCATAACGTTAATTGTAAATGATACATTAATAAAGCTCTTACACTAATTATTATGTCCATACAAAGAGTAATATTAGATATGAAAGCTATTTTGTGTGATATTTTTGTATAATTTGGCCCTGGTAGAACAAAAATGAATTCCACTCTCACGATTACTCCAGTGGAAGTAAAAAGTCACGCTCTATTAAGTTCTTTATATTTATGCCAGTTAAGGGTTACGAAATACGTTTTGAATAAGCATTGAATTAGCATCTCCGCTTTTAAAAAAATGTTTTGCATTGTAATAAAAATTCATTGTTTTCATTTCTAAAAAAAATTTCCTAAAGTATCTTACGATTTACTGAAACGTGACTTAGTAACATGTAGCATGGGTAATTATTCAGTTGCCATTATATTGAACAGAGTAGGTACCATCTTTATTTGGTGGTTGTCTTATATTGCATAAAAATTCAATAAAGGTAAAGAAAAGAAAGCGGTCACTGCATACTATGTTGGATGGCAATGCGAAATAACTTGTGTAGAAATCAAAGACTATATATAATATGAGTTTATAGACCTCCTTCTGGTGACTTTACTACCTTTTAAATATTAGGGTAAGCATGCCTATTATGAGATACCATTTCTAATTTTGGGTATAAAAACAAAACTGAAACATCTGAAGTATTTTCAGATATAGCTTTAGATAGTAAATTTAATGTACTTTAAATGTGTACTAGCTATTTAGGACTAAATGCAATATATTTCTGTACATTCTGTAAAAAGTGAAAAATGTCAGAAAAAAGTCCAAGGCAAATGGTCTCCTATTATGAGATATTAGGGGTTCCTTAAATTTTAGGGGTTACACATGTCCTAATCACATATTTACTATAGGTAACTTATTAATTAAATATTAAACACAAACATATGTTATAAGTCGTGGATGTTAAAAAACCTGTGAAGCTGATTTTATCTTTTAAATAAAATATAATTATTTGTTGGGTTCGAAAAAGCTAGCGACTGCCACTGGATCACATTCTTTTACTTCTGAATGAGAAACTACTTTAGGAGTCCTTATACATAAGGTAGGATGTCTACTGAAAAATCCACGTAGCCCATTTTTTACCAGTATAGCTTTCAGCCAAACTGAAAGGATGCCTTAGATTTTTTTTAATAGCCAATTGAAACATCATGTATTTGATGTCCTGTAGACGTAATCCATAAAATCTATCAGCTTCTAAATAAATAGGTAAGGCAGGTCGTTTCTCCCATATAAATCTGGACAAGATCTCCTGGACAGTCATTCTTTTACACATAGCGCTCAAGGGAAACCTTAGGAAACTCAAATGTGAAAGTGTGGCCCTCGGACCTTCTTTTTACGGAAGGCATCTTAAATAAAAAATAAAAGAATTTATCCAACATCTCTATAATAACAACTCTTTTATAGTAACCACAAATGAGATATCCAATTTAGGAACCTCAGCATATCTTATAAAAAAGTTTTCATGAATAGATGCCATTTGTTGTTTCTGAAAGAAAAAATTAAGACACGTTTACAACTTAAAATTGCTATGATATACGTTATACATCTATACTATATAAAACGCACTCAAACGTAATAATAAAGGAGTTACACTACCATGTAAACATTTAGGGAAAAAAATGGTTTTTACGATTTTGTAATAACCTGCATACTACATTCTTACATCTGCAGTTGGCTTTGAGGACACTAAGCCAAATGGCTGACGTGAATAATGTAACCAATATCCTGGTATCTAATATTTAGCGCCTATCTCATAATAGGCATCCTTACCCTACGTGTGATTTATCATCTGTGGTGCTTAATATTAGTTGACTTATTTTGACCCACTTATCCCCCACAATACAGTTCATATCGCTTTTTGATATATTATCGCTATTGTATAATTATTTACATTATGTTTTGGACAAGTCAACTTGCAGAGACATTACTATAAGACCCAAATTTAGTTAGTTTTATATGTAAAAAGCAATTAAATTTACTTATCAAAATATTATGTCCGTTCAGGTTTAGAATCCAGACGAAACCTTCAGTATAGTTGCGTGATAAGATTCTTGCAATTACACATATACAAATCATTCTTATTTCCAAACCCACTTCACGTCAAGAAGTTATTTCAAGATCCAGGTTTTACACATGTACTGTATCAATTCACGGATAATAAGCGACGTGGGTCGCAGTCCTAATAGCTCAAACTTCACCTCCATTCCACATTATTGTAAAGCTTTATCCAAGCAACTAACGATACAATAAGCGACTGGACCGATGAGATAACACATATCACTTAATGTCAAAAGCCAAGATACACGGTCAAAAGGAAGATCAATGTAACTGATTATCTTTCAAACTCTCGGAGAGGCGGTTTATCGCCGGAGTGACTTCTAATGCCAAACACGACATTTCGGGACTAACAGACTGAGTGCTGCCTAGGGCGCAGAACATACTACAAATGTGACCAAGCGAAAACTTTAGAATTGTATCTTCTGGCTCACCAACTACTGGTCCAACCGATAAAAGAAAACACACTGATTTAATTGACTTCTGCGTTACCAAGGTATTCCAAAAGTATTATCTCGTGCCGCAGCACCTTAGATTTATCCTCAGACCACACGCCAATCTTAGTAGAGCTGCACACGGTTTGCCAGAGAATGCTCCACAAAATGTACGCTACATAATAAAAATACCAACTGGGCCCTATTCCGGGAATTAATAAACGGAGCCTTCTCTAAATCGGTAAGACTGAAAACAGAACGCGATATAACAGAGGCCGTTGAATATTTTAACTTCAATGTGCAGGAGGCCGCTTGGAGTTCAACTCCGTCACTAAAGCGCCAGAGTCCTAACCAACCCGTCTCCAAACTCATATTAAAAAAGTGGATATTAAAAGAAGACTGCGTAATCAATGGCTGAAATGCAGGAGTCCTACAATCAAAAAACATCTTAACTACGTTATATCAGAGCTCAAAAAATATTACAAAAAGCATTGGATCTTGCATGAGTGCAACCGCCTCTTCGAACTACTCCTTGTGGAAAGCTACCAGGAAGCTTAAGAGACTTATAGAAATCATTCCATTGAAGAATACGAGCGGTGACTGGGCACGCACAAACCAGGAAAAGGCAACTACCTTCTCGGAGCACCGTAAGACAGTTTTTTGTCCACATCCTTATGAAGGTCTATCCGGTCATCTTAAAGAAGTTATTGATATAGAAGAACCGGTACTAAAATTCACTAAAATTGAACTTGCTCGACTCATGCAGAAATCAAACTCGAAAAAGTCCCCAGGATACGACCTTATAATTAATCGAGTATTGCAGAAATTGCCTAAATAAATTACCTTACATCTTTATTCAATGCCATTATTAAACTAAATTTTTTTTCCCCGCAGAGGAAAGTAGCCCAAATTATAATGCTGCTGAAATCAGATATGGATCCTAGTAAAGCAAAATCGTACAAACCAATTAGCTTACTGCCCATTCCATCCAAACTATTTGACGTTCTTCTATTCCAACACCTACTTCCGATTATCTCAAAAGGCAAACTTATCACCAGTTCGGGTTTCGCAGCAAACATAGCACCATCGGCCAAGTACACAGACTAACACAAAAGATCATGTAAGTCTCGAGACGAAAGCAGACTCTACTAGCGCATTTTTGGACATATCGCAAGCGTTTGGCACCAAGGATTACTCTTTAAAATTAAACATGCTTTCCCTGGCTACTTGTACAAAATTCTTAAGTCATACCTGCAAAACAGACATTTTTTTGTACAACATGGCGAGGCAACATCCGCATAGAGCCAAATAAAAGCAGAAGTCCTACAAGGAAACGTACTTGGACCAATACTCTACCTGCTATTTACTGCAGACTTACCGACATCTACATCAGTCACTACCGGTACCTTTGCCGACGACACTGCTGTCTTAGCTACGCACAGCGATCCAAAAATTGCCTTACAAACTTTACAAATAGGTCTCAACAAAATATCATGCTGGCTTAAGAATGGAGGATAAAAACGAACGAAACCAAATCAGTTAATGTTACATTCACGCTAAGAAAGGGATCTTGCTCCCCAGTGACTATAAATATATTGAAGTCATGTCATCATGTCAAACATCCCATATATTTGACATGATCTGCAGACGACTTACCGGCAGAAATATTTTTACTAAAAGAAAACAACTGGGTTTGCAAACTAGAAAACTATTTTGGCTTATAGGCCGCAAGTCTCAACTGTCCTTTGAAAACAAAATATTACTATACAAGGCTATATTGAAGCCCATCTGGACCTATGGAATCCAACTGTGGGGTACTGTTGCGCAGTCAACATTGAAATACTGCAAAGATTTCAAAATAAAATACTAAGAATGATAACATACTCTCCTTGGTACATACCGAATGAGTTGCTACACCGTGACCTAAAGATACCTACAGTAAAACAAGAAATTCATCGCTACGCAAAAACATACAATGAATATGCGTTATATTCAACCAACTTATGGACAATGTACAAGGAGCACGCCGGTTAAAGCGAAAAAACCCAAGACTTAATCTAAACATAAGAATTTTTCTTACTTAAAGAAGAGGATGTGGCAAAGGTCACATACCTAGCACGCCAAATTAGCAACACCCAAAATACTGCTGAATGTCCCATTAAAATTAGGAGTCAGATTGTAGTAAATAATGAAACAAAAAAAATATGAAATTGCAAAACATCCTCCTAAGGTTTAGCTATTTTATTCAAATGCATTACGGAAGAATTTGGACGTTAATTCGTTCATATCTTAATTTTTGTGAGGGACAAACAAGACAAATCGAAATACAACTACTCAAAAAACTTAAATATTAAAATTAGTTAGTAAAATACAATTATTAAAATTAGTCCAAATGAAGCTGGGAACCAAGGTTACGTATTCAAAAGTTGAATGCTCAAAAGTAGACTAACTTCGGACTGGAATTTTTGTCCTTTACAAATTTAATTAATATAAATTACAAAGTAAAACTTGAACTATCTTAATTCTACAAATACAACCTCCAGCAACGGCGATCGAGCGAGATTGGCCCCACATGCTGGTCCGAGTGTCCCACGAGCGTCAGCATTTCCGTGGAATCACTTCAATGCTTTTTACTTTTCAATGATTATTGTAAATTCTGCTGCCTTGATTTGGCAGCCTCGAGAAACAGTTGCTAGGTAACTTTCGTTTAGTAGTTTATGTTCTTCTTGCCTACATTTAATTGTAGTTCTTGTTGGTATGGGAAATGTTAATATGTAGTACTGGCTATCCAATTCGAGGAACGCTTCTTTGAAAATTGAGACGGCAGTTGGATGACATAGTTTTCCGTTAATTCTTGGTGTATTAGGTGATAGATACAGTCTCTATGCGTACGAATCTGATGTAAAGCTTTCTTCTCGTAGATATACAAAGTGTCGATCTGTGGGCATTCATCTTCCAAGTTTACAAACTCCTGGGAATTGATTGCTATAAATGGGAATGGTGTTAAGATTATCTGGGACTATTTAGAACGGGAGAAAGCCCATATAATTTGTAGGTTGTAGGAGATAAAACCGGGACTTAAAGGACAATAACTAGTTAATTACCAGCAAAATATGATCCTAAGCTAATTAGATTATAATAATAACGAATATCTAACTTTAATAGGTGATTTGAATCATATATAGACTTTAATTTGCTTACCATGTTTTGTAATTGATTAATTGAGACAATGGAATGGTGCATAGTATTAGTACGACTGAAAGCTAGAATATTTCTTATAAAAAGATGAAATAAACGTATAAACTGTATAACATGATTTTCTTTGGTTACGTTGAATAGGTAAGAAACAGATTTTGCAAGTTTTTCCTGGTTATTTCTTAGACTATTTATTATATGATTCTGTTGAATTGTAATATCCTTGAATAAACTGATATGCTTGTTAAAAGAGTGTGATAGTGCTATATCATTTTCCTGCAAAAATTTAATAGCATTTTCGAATCTCAGAGCGTCACTGTTTTCCAAATTACCAGTTATACTTTTGATAAGGGTTCCTAAAGGATCAAGAAGACCTCGTTTAACTCTTTTAGACTCAAAAGATTCTAGACGGGTAGTAATTTCGTCTCTTTCAAACAAATGCAGAATTTGAAACTTGAATGCAGATGAATTTTGCTTAGAAAGGTTACTTATTGAATCGGTCAGTTGAGTTTTTAGAGTGTCGATTTGGTGTTGTATAGAGTCAATATTAATTTCCTGTAGAAAGATATGGTCATGAAAAATAATTCTGGTTTCGCCTAGCTTAAACGGTAGTATTCCAGGACCGTCAGATAAATTGTCAAGTCGTATGGTTTTGCCCGCCAAATTGTCTATCTCTCCTTGGGCCAGGGTCATGATGAGGGTCAGCATTCTGCAACAATGTCTGTCGAATAGTTAATTTAGTCCGTTTCAGTCGAGTTTTCGCTACGTGTACTGCCTTTTTGCTTGTGTACATATGTATAGGTAAATTTATCATAACTTTGTCCTGGGTGTATCGTGTGGCTAACTTTTGTCTTTGTGTTTTTGGATTTCTTACGTATACTTGCTGTCCTGGCTCATAATCTGTTGCAGGTTCCCTGTTACGGTTAAGGCGTTTTGTAATTTGTTTGCGCTTGGTATAAGATTCGTTGTGTATTGTTTGATATACAAAATTCATTTTACTACGATGGTCTTGCAGATATTGTTGAAATTATTGCTGAGTTAAATCTAAGTCTAAGGGGTATCTGGGGTTGAAATGACTGGTGATTATATCAAGTGGTCTACATTTCGTGAGTTAATGTATGTAAGCAATTAGCGCGTACGGAACTAAGTTTTGCGCTGGTTAATTTCGATGCTGTAATTTTAAAAGTCGTAAATGCTCTAATAAACGTTCGCTCTATGAAAACGTTCGACCATTCCATTTTCATCAGGAACGTTCCATTTTCAACATAAAACTCTTATAGTAGGGGCGGTGTCTGTTGAAGATTCACTTATAATGGCTCTATCATCAGGTGTTACGCTGTAACCGTGGATTCCGAATCAGAGATGTTGACGGCCAACGAAGCTGCTTCCTCATTATGAATTTCTATTCGCAAAAATGCGTCGGCATTGGTATTAGATTTCCCTTTTTTATAAATTACTTTGAAGTCGTATTCTGATAATTTGAGTTTCCATCTTATATTATTCCATATCATATTTGAGAGCCATTGTAATGGCTTATGATCTGTCATAATACAAAATTTTCATTCGAAAAGATATGGCCTAAAATATTTTACAGCCCAAACAATCGCCAAAAGTTCTTTTTCGATGGTTGAGTAATTTATCTCACTGTCGTTAAGTGTTCTTGGCGCGTTCGCGGTAGTTCTATCAGAGCTAATTGATCCTTGAGACAGAATAGCGCCAAGTGCTAGGTTAGACACATCTGTGGTAAGAACAACATTCTTTGAAAAGTCTGGATATTGTAAAATGGGATCGTTTGTTAATAGAGACTTACAATGTTCGAAGCATTTAATGTAATCGGGATTTAAATCAATTTTAGCACCTTTTTTTAAGCAAGAAGTGAGAGGTTTCGTAACGCGTGCGAAATTAGGAATGAATCGTCTGTCATATCCAATAAAATATAATAAGACCTAGAAATCCTTTTATTTCTTTTGGCAGTTTTTGGAATCGGATACTTTAAAATTGCTGAAATTTTATCAGTGTTAGGTTTTACGCCCTCTCTCGTAATAACGTGACCTAAATATGGGGTTTTGCGCTTTTATCCAGCTGTAGTTTGAAATTAGATTCTCTGAGTCTGTTGAAAATTTTACGCAAATTTACTTATGTGTTCTTGTAGGGAAGTTGAAAAACATAGAATGTCATCTTGATACACAATGCAGATTTCGTGCTGCAGACCTCTAAGGATGTTGTGCATGATGCGCTGGAAGGTAGATGGGCTATTTTTTAGACCCATGGGCATGCGGAGAAACTCAAAATGGCCGTTACCATCCGCAACACTAAAAGCTGTCTTATCTGCTGGGTCCAGTTCAACTTGATAAAACCCACTTGCCAAGTCCAAAGTTGTAAAATATTGGCATCGTCCTAATTTATCTAAAATATCGGTTATGTTTGGGATGGGGTACTTTTAATTTACGATAATCGACCACTAATCTCCATTTAACTTTTCCGGATGCATCCGATTTCTTTGGGACTATCCAAATCGGTGCACTCCCCGCGGATGTTGAAGGTCGAATGATATTTTGTTCCAGCATTTTTTATTTAAGGTGGGCTTTTTCATCCGCGTTTAAATGGTCCGTTCCAAGCGTGACAGAATTTCTTGGAACCGGTTATCATTACTACAATTATAAGATAATAACTCTTCATTGAATATGCTGGAGCTTACAGGTTCATCAAGGCTGAGAATAATGTCGTGATTGGTGGGGTTCATTATTTCTACTATGCATTGATTATTGGCGGCCCTAGAAATGCATTTCATTATGTTACAACCACAAATTGATTGCGCATCGATAATAAAATCGCCTTTAGGAATAACAGTAGGAACTTTAACTAAATGTGTTGACTGGGCAGGTACTATTCTTTCAAGTAAGTTGACATTTTAGAATCATACATCAAAATTTTTTACTGGTAAATCGATTTTGCTTGACAATGTTCTAATAGATTCCATCCAATTAAATCGTCAAAGTAATCGTGGAACTTGTAAACAAAAAATTTAATTGGATCATGTCCTTGAAACTCTGCGAAACATGGAACAATTGTGGAATGTTTGTTTCTGGTCGTTGCATGGATGTTGGTTCCTTCAAATGGTTCATCATATAGTCCTAAATGTGAAAAAAATTTGCCTTCAAATTTAATTCTATCCTGGGATGGCAAATGCGCATCCTCCTGAAAATTTTCGCGATCAATCTCAACGTATTCTACCTGTTCATCGTGATATGGAAAATAATGAAAAATTGTCACCTTGAGGTTGGTCTATGTCGTGCTGGTATTCGTCGTAGAAGTCGGAAGTCTCGTTAACGTTAATCTGTCTCGGGTCTGTCGGGATTTGCATTGTATGGAATTTTGAACCTTTTAGATGTTGACATGTTAGAACGCGGTAATGGGCGCATTTCCTGTTGCTTTCTTGACAGGCCTTGAAATTTAGGTCTAGCCATATGTGCAGGATGATATTTCGCGTTATAAAGACTCTGACTGGAGTGACCATGACTATTCGGGTTAAAGTAAGTATGAAAATTACGATTATAATTAGGATTAGAATATTCGGGTGTACTTGATAAACCGGGGATGGAACAAAATTTCGTTGGCTAAGATTTAATGGTTTCTGAAAACTAGCTGTTGGTTGAGTTAATTTTCTGTAATTTTGTGCTTGATTATTTTATTTTTCATATAAACGGCATTAATTTCATCCTGAACAAATTCGAGAGCCCTTTCTAAAGTTTCCGGAAGCATGCATGGAACGCGCGATCAGATCGGTTCATGCAAACCTCTTGTAAAAGTTTGCAACTCAATTTTATTGTAAAGCAGACGTTTAGCTTCTACAGTAGCTACAAAAGGATCGTGAAGTTGCACGTATGCCATTATGATACTAAGCAAATTCTACACCCGTTCAAAGAAAATGCTAGCTGTATCGGTAGCCTGTGTGAGCTGGGATAAATGTGTGTATAGTGAACATTCGTCTCTGCGATCCGAAAAACTATTAATTATGTATTTCGAATTCCTTCCCAATTATTCGGAATATCGTTAGTTGCTAAAGTTCGAGCGTCGGAACCGGTAATTTTATTAATTATGCCATTTAATAACGCCGAACGTACTAATGAATCTTCCGGTCGTACATATTTTAAAACTAATTTGTCACAGATCTCTTTAAACCTAACTAATACGTATGAATTTCCATTGATATCTGACACTAACCTCATTTTTTTTTCACAATTTTGACTGTATTAACTAGCTTCTAAGTTAAAATTAACTAACTTCTTAATAACTGATTTCATGGAAAACTAGATAGGAATAGCAATCAATAGGATTAATGTATAACTTAGATTATGACTCACAGAAGGATCTGCATATTTCTTTTCTCATCGATGTTTGGATGACACTTCCTCTGATCTTCTCCTCTTATTCGTAGAGATAGTCGACGCGTCTACGATACGACTATCAGGCGGACTCGAAGTTTGAATACGCGCTCTGACTCGACAATCCTACCGACTGCGCCAGAAACGTACTTGGCCTTTGGGTAGGGTTTTTAAAAAGGCGATTTATGTCCTTTACAAATTTAATTAATAAAAATTACAAAGTAAAACTTAAACTGACTTAATTCTACAAACACAACCTCCAGCTACGGCGATCAAGCGTGATTGGCCCCCACATGCTGGTCCGAGTGTCCCACGAGCGTCCACTTTGTATCATCAGCATTTCCGTGGATTAACTTCAATGCTTAATACAATTATATTGAAATTTCGCAACAATGAGAGCTTCACGTTACCGGCATTTATGGTATTCTTATGATATCAAATGTGAATATGTGTATTTATGTATACAAGATGTGTATAGGTGTGTAGGTAACACATTTCTAAATATTGATTAACAAAATCCGTTATGATCTTTAAACGTCAAAATAAATACAGAAACATTTATTTTTTTTTTAAATTGATACTATCAACATCAGCTTAGATATCACAAATTTTACAGCAAAGTCCGCATACCCATTGTTATTTCGTTACCATAAGGAAGATAGATGTGATTTATAAACAAATGACGCTCCTTACTTTACGTTATTCATTCGAAAAAGTAATACAGCTAGGTTTGCATTTGATTCAGTTAAAGTTTTTTGTGTTAAAAGCGAAGATAAATTATTTTAAGTGGTCTTTTTCATTCCAACTAGATGAAAAAGGCGGGGTAGCTCCGGGAGTAACAATCGCTTTATCTCTCGCTACGAGTTTAAAGTATTTTCATAACATTTTAAATTTATTTTGAATGTTTTGAATGTATTCAGTATACGCAGAATGTATTTAGTAGGTAGTTACTTTTTTCGTAACAACTTACATGAGTTTACATGGCCTTACTAATACTTACTTTTAATAAAGGCTATTTATTTCTATGAATCAAAATATCTAAAGAAAAACTGTATAAAACTTAAAATACGTTAATGATCTAATTATTTTTTGTTATCATAAAGTAATATATGTCAATAAATTATTAAAATATAATTTCGATAACACCGTAGGGAAAGCATATTAATTACGTTTATAGCGGTAATATAGCAACTAACATTGGCTTCAAAATTGCTATATTCTGCTATAAACTGCTATATTCACTTCGTGCGGAAAACACATCGTAACAAAACGCTGTGTCACGCAATCCGCTGTAATATGACCATTGATAAAAGCCCAATAAATCGTACGTTGTAATGTAAGAGACTATATCATGGTTATTCGTACCATAAACCTCATCTTTAATTCAATGGTACGTATAGGTGGCCGAGTTTATGTTCAAAACATATTATATGTATAGTTTCAAATTTACGTTGTTTTCTTTTATTTTAGTTTACTTTGCGCCTTAAACAGGAAGACAATGTCTTGCAGTTCAAGGCGCACAGTAACCAGCGTAATTGCTAGCATAGAGAGTACACTGCTACCAGTGGCCAGTGGTAGCAGTGGACTTGTGGCCTCTTACGCCTATAATTCTTTTGAGCAGGGAATACTAACATCAGAAGAACTTCCAACTTGTCTTTTCTCTCTATTCTATAAAGAAAACAACATGAGATTTAAAATACAGCAGAAATCGTGGGACAGTGTCAAAAAGAACGTTATTGTTGACTTTTATTGCGAATAACAGCTTAACCGTAAAAGATAGATCAAAATTCTATCCTGCGGAGCTGTAAAGAGTGAGTTAAAGAATAAGAGAACATCGAATTAATTTTGAAAACAACGACAATATCAAATCTTTAACTAGAACTTTTTTATGTAATACTTTCGTATTATATGTAAGTGAAATATGTGTATTTATACATGAATTTCGACAAGTTACCCTTAAGTTGGTTATTTTCACTTATTATATAACAAGAAGTTACAATATATTTTTTAAATACATTATTTAGATTATACTCGGAACGTAACGTTATATAACGTTTATAAGATACAGAAAAGTTATATTAAAAGACATTGCGCAAGATTTATAAAAAAGAACATGGTATGCTCAAAGATAATACATGCTTTATGAAGATACTTAAGTATTGAAAAATTAAAAAGATTTAACTTAGATAAATCGAATTACTATACCCCATATTAAATGTAATTTCAACTTTTACTGTTTTCTTTAAAGGAAATTACTTAAAAACTGCACGAACTTAAAATGTAAAAAGCTAGAAACCAAAAAATCACTCCATTCCAAGTTTTACTTTAAAAACTAACGACTTCCCAAATGAAGAAACGTATTTTTTATATGTATGTTACCACGTTGCTCCGCTCCTAGCACTTCGATTTCGTTCATAATTGTTTTCATCATCAACCTGTGTTTGACCACAGCTGGACATAGGCGTCCCCTAATGTACACCTTTTCCATTAGGGATTCTTTGACCGTATCCCACGCTTTTCCAATGCGGGTTGGTGGGTGGACCGGCTTTTTACATACCCATCCCATGCATGGATCGTCATATTTTATATACAATTGGGAAATTTCATGTGTATGACATATTAAAAATTAATTTAGTTTATTTAATGTCAAAGCGAAAAAGCGTGTTATTTGGAAAAGAAGGTGAACTTTATTTATGTTTTATTTAAAAAAAAAACCTTTTCAAAATGTTATCTTTTATTGAGTTGATAACGAAGGTAAGCAAGGAGGCTTTTACCGTACTATACAGAAACGTTCTTGTGGTCATTAGTATTCGTGAGGCGCAAAAGCTTTTCATAAAAGCTTTATTGTAAATTTAACACGAAATACGTCGCTCTGATCGAAAAGGTACTCAGTGAATTTATTAACATAACAATATTAAAATGTATTGTTGAACGATTTGATAAATGTTTTAAAATTATTTTGTAGCATCAAATTTAGCTCTTCTAGACATTAACTGTAAACTTGTGCGTAAAAGAGCCGAAACATTATAAATTGTGGTTTCATTTCGCCGATCAGAAAAATGATTAAGAGCTTAGGATGCGGTTTCTTAATATTTCGAGGTAAGATTTTTAAATTTAATTTTATTGAATCTAATGTAATAAAAAGGAGGTAGCAAAACTATAATGAAATCTAGATCCCAGGTATGGATTGGCTCTTCCGGCTTGTCCTAACACTGAAAGACGCTGAACGTGCGTTGAAACACGATGCACAGTGGTCCTGAATATTATAAGAATATTCCCGATATGACTTGGAAAACTATTTAAATTGAATTTAATAAAACATTTATATTAATGGACGAGTTGCTACATTTGTGTAATAACAATTTTGATTGTTTATGTTCTTGATAATAAATTGAGCAACTATAAGAGCTCTCACAATCTTTTAGAGTTGAATATTGGAAAATTCTCTCACACTTTTGCCGAGTCTCAGTCTCCACTCCAGAACTTTCCGACTCTAGCGGTCGTCAGTTCTGCGCCTTATATGACCGGCCCACTGCCACTTCAGCTTACTAATCCGATGTGTTAAATCTCACCGATTTAGCTCTCTAGTTATCTGACGGATCACATCATTTTTATGGATATCACCAAGTAGCTAGCTTCTTTAATAAAGGCAAAGCTTTACGTAATGTGGTCAAAGCTTAACCGGAACAAAATATTTCGGTCCCTTGCGGGTTGTCAATACGGTCACCATGTGTGGTATCTCTTTACATTATCATCATCAGCCTGTGCTAGTTCACTGCTTGACATAGGCCTCCCCTAATGCACGCCTTCTCCATTAGGGGGTTTTTGGATCGTATGTCAGCACGCTGGTCCAATGCGAGTTGGTGGCTGGATCGACTTTAGATGCATGGATCATCTGACTTTTCAGACAATTAGGTGATCCGCCCAGATTGCCGTCATGAACTAGGAAACAACAATGAAAATTTGTTGAAACCCCGACTTTCGGTTTCTAAAGCACACGTCCATACCGGCTACGGAGGCAGATACACTTCTGATTAACGTAGAGTAAGTGAGGTCGTCTTTGTAGATAATGAAAGTAAGACAAATGCTCACGCGCTTAATAACGCGCGGTTAATACTCATACTATTTATTGAATGTTTCCTTTTGCCGCTATCACGGAGGATCAAAGAAGTTCTAATCTTTTATTTACCTACGCATAACGCCTTTCCGAGGACAATAAGGATTAGACTTGCACTGACAAAAAGCGACACGTTGTTCCTTTCTGCCATCTAAAGATCAGGTCACAAGAACGCCTAAGCAGTCTTCTGCGACCCCCCAAGCGCTGGCCGCCGAAGCAGCCCCGTTCCGGGCCTATGGCACACTCCGTTTTAGGCGAGTCAGAATTTAAATATCTCGACACAGAAATTTCGTTTAAATCTTTAAAGGGCTTACTTACATTTCAAACAAATTTCCACCCCTTTCGACCCGACTGAAAGGATTTTCTTAAATATTATTTTAGCAAACAATTACCGCTTTTAGCTGATAAAGGACTTTTCGACGATATATAATTAACAAGCACTTTCGTATAAAAATATTCATAAAGAAACAATTGTAATCCCTCAGATTGGTAAACTGATATAAATTGGAGAAGAAAAATGAGAATTCATTAACCTTTCGGAGCATTTATTCATGTAGAAGCTTACATAGCTTTTGTCTTCCTGCCATTACATTTTTTGGAATTGGTTAAAGCTTTCTTGAATCTCTCTTCAACAAATCGCAGGAAATAATATGCAGCATGCCTTATAATTTTTTTTTGTCGAGGTATAAAAAATATTTTAAATACATAAATCGTAAACGAATTTTAATAATATGTTTTATGATTATTTTTATCTACTTAAATTTGTCTTATCCATGATCGAGTTTGTCATCATCCTTGACGAAATAATATGTATTTTCTCGTAAAGTCTGATAAATGGCAAGACTAAACCCTATTAGGCGTGCATTAGATAAACTATCACAAAGAGCTCTGCCAAGTTTAAGCTTACGCAAGAAAATCTTACTTCTTATTACAAATTTGTGCTAAAGACTACGCTTAACTGCAAATTTAGGGCGAAAATAAAATTAGCTGGCACAGATTAAGAAACACATTGTTTTAACGTCAGGTTACTACAAACGGCAAGCTAATGGTTCTCAATTCAACAAAAACATGTATTCGGTGTAAAGCAAACTTTTAAATTGCCGACAATTTATTGATCAGTTCCCATTAATACTAATGATATTTATACATCTAATAGTCTTTGTAGCTCTACAATATAGTTATACAATATTCAGTAATCTTTTGTGAAAAGAGTAAGCATTTTGTTTAAATCGCAATGAGCCGTAGACCGTAGAGGCAGCGGTAAAACAGATGCAAATTCAAGTCTCAAACTAATTCGCTACTACTAACTCAACTATACTACAGTATGCGAGGTGTCTCACGAGGTTCCATTAAGTAAATGACATAAATCTAAAAAATTCGTTACTGAGATAACATGAATATGGTCTTAAAAATTATACGAAATATTGATTTCGGGACCGCATCCTTCGTCTCTCCCTTGACATTTTATCGCGATTCTCTTTTGTAAAGGACTTTAAAATTTTTATTCATATGTTATGTAAATTAAATGTTTCTAGAAGACAAAATAAATAGCATAAATATATTATGTAATTAGAATGCGGAAATCAGTGGACAACTGTTGTAATTAAAGCATGGTGCATTCGGTTTATATAGGAAATAATTACTGTATATAACAATTTATAATTTAACTGATGGTCGATGAGACAGGAATTATATAGCCGCTGATTTTAACAAAGGTAAACGACACTGCTAAGTCGTAAAGTGTGTCATATTTGTTAAAATTTAACCAGCAAAGACTTACAGCTCGCAATGTTTTTTTTAACATTCTTCTTTGAATGTGAATACAATCTTCTGAAACCAAGATATGCGTGTTATAAGTACTTACCAAGTACTATGTATGGTAAAAATTAGCACCAAGATATAACTATTTCGCGCAATTTAAGCGGAACGCTCTCTGCACGAAGCTGTCAACGCGATTTCTGCCCCTACATTTTAAATCTCTGATATCTTTTAAAATTTAAATTTTATCAAAACATCGACTACGACACATTTTATGAAGATAGAATAAAGATTTTAAATTCATTTACTTTTACAACGACTTGCAATGTATTAAATGATCTTTTAATATCCTATTTGCTTTTTTTTTCAATTTTTTGTTCAAAACTGTTGCTGAGTGGTATTCTTGAAATATATGCGCCTGCAAACTTTTTCATAGACAATTTCTAGAAGTTAAATTACGTAGAACATAGTTTTAGTCTATATCTTAAGGTTTAGCCAGCTTTTGCAATTTAATGGCACTAAATTATTATTTTTAACGCCTAAATGTTATTTCTTTAAATATCTATTAAACTTTTACCTACCTACATTACCACAAAATAAAATGCATTATTATATACCAAGTAAAAAAAATAAGGATCAAAATCGGAGCTCGGACCGGAGCAACGAGGTAACATAATATCACGTTGTATATGCACAGCGAACACGAAAAGCGTTTGTTAGAAAAATATAAGAGAAATTTGCACATCGTCATTTGTGAAATTCCTAGCAAAAAAGATAAAATTTTTAGCAAATAATTTTTCAAATAAATTTTTAGCAAAAAATTTAGCATATAATACATAATTTTTTAAGCCCAAAATAACCTAGGAATATATTCGGTAGTAAAAATAAATATTTGCGGCTTCATTTCTATTGAAGTAAATTTCCCTTCAGAACTTGTTTATCAGTTATTGATAACAGATATTAAGATTAATGTTATTTTCATCGAAGCGAATAAGTTATGCGAAAATTATGTTAAAATTTTCCGCTTTTTCTGCTTATCATTTGCGTCCTGCGCTTGGAATGTTAAACATATTCAGGAAATAGTAAAGAACTTAGCATTTATTTTATCCTCAATCTGTTACAACTAAAATATGACTTGAATAAAAAAAGTGCTTTACTTAAAGTCTTTAAAGAAACATAATATAAATAAGTTACTAATCACAATATACTTGTCGGTGGATGTTTTAAGTCTAAATATATAGAATTATAGCATAATTATGTAAACATATAAGCATGATCGACATGAAAAATGCAAATACCCGACTTGACCAAAATAGTTTTTGAAAATTTTTAATTTGAGTTCTATGAAATTTTTAATAATAAACACTATAATTAATAACTGAAAATTGGCCAAAATGTGAAGATACTGAAGATGTGAGAGTTCATTTATGAAATTTTTGTTAAAATCATATGTTTAAACAAATTGAATTAAATGACTTTTAACTTTTAATATTAAACGCCAGCCATGGTGGTCCTTATTAATCAAGGACCCGTTCGTATAGACAGTGTGTTAAAGCTAAATATTTTTGCAACTCTTTATATATTTATTAACATGACATATTATAAAGCTCACTTTTAATTAAAGTTAAATGATTTTAACTGTGTTACAAACATCAACAAATTCAACACATCAATCAGGCGCGTCGTAAGCCCTGTCTCAGCATACCTATGTAATAAATATAGGTATATGTTATTCTTGTGTTCCGGTTGTATCCATACAAAGCATTATCAAAATCCGTTTGAAATTTTGCGTTATAGCGTAACATATCTATTATCAATCATTGACATTTAATTATATATAGGATGCCAGAATCCGACTGAGTAGAAGCGCTTTTAAAACTATGCTAAAATTAAAGTGTTTCGAGGCATAACAAAGTAAAGTAAAAGGTATGAAATTACGAAAATAGTATCACATTACTCCTCCTGAGCATTACGTTACTTGTAACTGATACATTAATAAAGCTCTTACACAAATTATTATGTCTACTATACAAAGAGTAATATTAGATATTAAAGCAATTTTTTGTGATATTTATGTATAATTTGGCCCTGGTAGAACAAAACATGCGGAAGATATCTTTTTATGTGAATTCCACTCTCACGATTACTCCAGTGTTCACGCTCCATTAAGTTCTTTATATTTATGCCAGTTAAGGGTTAAGAAATATGTTTCCGCATTGAATAAGCATCTCCGCTTTATGAAAAAATGTTTGGCATTGTAATAAATTTTATTGTTTTCAATTCTAAACAAAATTCCAAAAAATTTTTTACGATTTACTGAAACGTGACTTAATAAAATGTCATCATTATTTAGTTGCCATTTTATTGAACAGAGTAGGTACCATCTTTATGTGGTGGTTGTCTTATCAAAACAACATAAAATTAAATGAATTGGCTACCGATAAATTTAATTGAACACCGTTTATATAAAATATAATCGAAAATCTCTTTACTCTGACTTGATTATTTCGAAAATAATTCCCAAATGTTAGAGAAATTATGCCAACGGCAATGGTCAACCTTTTTGATCACAAATTAATATAATCCTGTAAGAAAATAAAAATGCTATATAAAATTTCATAATTTCCTCCTAAGGTTTAGCTATTGTAATCAATTTGAATGCGCAAGAATATGGGCTTTAATTTGTTTATATCTTAACTTTGTGAGTGACAAACAAGACAAATCGAAATACAACTACTCAACAAACTTTCAGACAAAAATATAATTATTAAAATTAGCCGAAATAAAGCGGGGAACAAGGTTACGTTTTCAAAATATAATTACAAGTTGTATGCTCAAAAATAGACTAACTTCGTACTGCAATACTGTGAACGATTATAAAAGTTTATTTTTTTAGTGTGCGTTATGTCTGCAAAAAAGTTATTATTAGTGTTACAATAAATTGTTATATTTATAAATATAGATTAAGGAAATCCATTATGATCTTTAAACGTCAAAATAAATACAGAGATATTCAATTTTTTTTAATTAATACTGTCAACATCAGTTTAGATATCACAAATTTTGCAGCCAAGTCCACATACCCATTGTTATGTCGTTAGCATAAGGGAGATTGATGTGATTTTTAAACAAATAACGCGCCCTACTTTACGTTATTCATTTGAAAAAGTAAAGTATCATAAGTAAAGTAAATACAGCTAGGTTTGCATTTGATGCAGTTAAAGTTTTTTGCGTTTAAAGCGAAGATAAATTATTTTAAGTGGTCTTATTCATGGCAACAAGATGAAAAAGGCGGGGGGTAGCTCCGAGAATAACAATCGCTTTATCTTTCGCTACGAATTTAAAGTAATTTCATAACATTTTAAAATTATTTTGAATGTATCAACTTACATGAGTTTACAAGGCCTTACTATTACTTAGTTTTAATAAAGGCTATTTATTACAATGAATCAAAATATCTAAAGAAAAACTATATAAAACCTAAAATACGTTAATGATTTAATTCTTTTTTTAAATTATATCAACTAGCATTGGCTTCAAAATTTAACACCGCTATATTCACTTCGCGTGAAAAACAAATCGTAACGAAACGCTGTGTCACGCAATCCGCTGTAAAATGACCATTGATAAAAGCCCAGTAAATCAATCTCTCACTTTGTAATGTAAGAGACTAAATCATGGTTATTCGTACCATAAACCTCATCTTTAAAATTCAATGGTACGTTTAGGTGGCCGAGTTAATGTTCAAAACATTATTTATATATAGTTTTAAATTAACGTTTTTTTTCTTTTATTTCTGATTCGCGTAGATGTATATTAAACAAATTACACTCCACGAAAATAAATGAATTTATTATATTCTTATTTTCTTGATCTCTTCAAGAGATTAAGAGAATAGAATCCCTTTAAAAAGAGGTTACAGGACAAATAAGACAAAAACACAATCAATTAACGTTTTTTCACAAATTTGACAGCGACGCAATTTCGTAATTAAGAACATGAAGGTGAACGAAGGATGAGCCATTAATATTGTAATAAAGTCCTATAATAAGATTTAATGTTTTCAATTTTCACCCATCTGCGCAGAGGATTTATTATATTAGGAATAAGACCCAACTTTGACCGACTTCCTAAAATAAGGAGGTACTATGTAGGATACATTGCTCTGCTCCGAGCGCTCCGATTTTGATCAGTATTTTTTTAGGTAGGTAGTAGCTGTCATGTTGTTAAATTTTTTTATATTTTGGAATGAATCGTTTCATTGATATTTAAGAAACAAAAAATACGACATCAAAAATGATAACCTTGTGTGGTTAAGTTGCAAACGCTGTTTAAAGTTCTAGAAATAGATTTAAACTATGTTTAACGTAATTGTAGTTTTTTATAGGATTAACAACCTCAACCTAAAATCGCAATGAGGTTTACTTAAATCTCATTTCTGGTAATACAGTTTAAAATATTATAAATGATTACGTTTAAACATTTAAACTATTCTTCATTCTATGTGCTATTCCCTTATATTGTCCAAAGTAGTTATACGCTTTTTTTATTAATATTTCAACAAAAAATTTGACCGACTTGAAAATCAAGCAATTTACTATATATCTTTGGACGTAAATTATAACGTACCTTATGCCACCCCTTTTTAAAACTCTAATATCTTTTAAGCTATTCATTAAATAGAAATGCCGTTTGTCATTTCTGTTTAATGAATAGCTTAAAAGATGCGTGGATACATAGGTAGAAATATTTTTTTATGTTTTGATAGTGGAGATGTCGGAGAAAAGTTGGTGATGGGTGCAAAGAGATAGGGGACTAGATGTAACGGAAAAGAGTATAAAGACAGAAATATGATGAGGATATCAATAGGCATTACAAACGAAATTCGGTGGGTTTTTAAAAGCGATGCAGAAAATCGAGTAAACAGGATCGTTATCCTATTCTTCTTATTTTTTTTCTTTAATAAGAAAGTCAAGAGATGTTATAGGCCCTGTTTCCTTAATCTCCCTTTACGACACCCACGATAAGAGATGAACTTAAAGGAGATGGTGAATTATATGAAGAGCCCCAAAGCCAAGTTTTATTATGGGGTCGAGTTTTGATGCCACCACCTGTATAAATTTTTTTAACTAGCGCAACTTGACATTAACTCTACGATTCAGAACGCTAAACATTTTTTATGTATCCGTGACCGTGTTTATATGGACCTTAACCAATGTATCATCTTACTTTTATAAATCAAATCCACAATCGTCGGTTCGTCGAGCAAGACCCAATACTACTAAGCCTTAGCGGATAACTTTTCTTTGAATACATTCGTGTGTTAAAAATATTATTGCAGAAATATCCGCATATTTCTAAGAAATTCTTTAGAAAGGAATTTAAAGTAATGTTTTGGGAGTTTGGGTATGCGCTTAATATGATAAAATATTTTTAATGTAACTTATTGTTGTCGTGTCCATATAATAAACAGAATTTCATGTAACTCTCTCGCGGAATTTCCATTATGCCATTTAATTTAAAAATGTTTTATATTAAATTACTTTCTGTTCCCTCTCTATACGCCCTTATCAAATTGAACCTTTTTTTTATTAAACGACATTGATACTCTATGGAAACGATGGAAACGTTGAAATCATGTTCAATTCCCTGACTGAGTTCTATATAAATTTATTGTTAAAATTAATTAAGTGCCAGTTTTGAAAAATTACTAAATGGCCCAACTAGATACAGGTGGATTCATGGAGGAGATACCTCTTAGTTATATTTTAATAATGGCCTTTATTAAAAAAATATATTAAAACAATTAAATCTAATTTAGATATACCGGTATATTAGAAGACAATAGTTTTAAAGCCAAGAGAGTGTAGTTTTTTAGATATCTACGTGAAAACAGTCTTGATAAAGTAGATCTAGGTGAAACTGGCAAACGATTCTGTGCAAACTTTGTTTTCAAGGATCTCGCAACTCCCTAACAATGGCACAAGCCGAAAGTTGTTATTATTCAAAAGGAAATACCGCAAAATGTTTGATTGTCTTACAACCATTCAAGCAAATATAAAGTAAAAGCTTTACTTTGCTTTTGTTTATTTATTGTGAGTAAAATCTTTAACAACTTAGGACTATAAAATATATAATATTATAATTAATATATATATAGAAATAACAGAAATTTTGACTTAAATGTTTATAATAGAACCACGTTTTGACTACGAATTTTAAGTTTCTTTACCTTTAAGTTAAAACAGAATAGTTTCAGGTAACTGTTCAAAATTTGGCAATCAAAATCGGTTAACAAAAAGAAAAAATGGAAGGACGAGCGTCTTTTTAACCGAAATCTTTTGAGAAAACAATTTATGGCGGATGTTTACTTTTATCAATTAACTACCGTACGCTCCACGTAGATCGATTTCGCTAATTATTTTTTGTATGAAAGGTATTGCTTGTCACATGGCTTAACTTTTTTTATTAATTAATTTAGAATAGAGTCCGACCGAAACTGGTTTTCGGGCCGAAACCGAAAGTTCGGCCGTGGCTTCAGTTTCGGCCGAAACCAAAAACCGAAACCGAAACTCACGTGATTAAGTAAATAAATTCTAAAAATACTGAAATTAGGTGCTTTTTACCCATTATTCTGCATTAATTAGGACATGACATGGTGACACAGTATATTAAGTTTGTAGTAACCATTTTTTACATAATCAACGATTAGATTATATAATAAAATTGAAAAATAAGGCTAATATTTTTTCCAATGAAATTCTCATAACAAAAGGAGTATCAGTTATCAATAAACAAATTACTAATTATTAATGTTGCATTAAATACTAAGTATAGGTATTTTTAGATCTTCAATACTTTTAATTATTTCTTTTATTTACGCGATTATTATTATATATAATAATCGCATTTACGACGACGAAACTTCGGGAATAAATATATTTAAGTAACGCGAAAAATCCGTAAATTAGTGGATTTGATATCTTTAATACTTTTGTTTGTATTGGTACGTACGAGTGGAGATTATAAATTATATCAAAAATTAGTCAGAACGAGATAAAACATATTGACATTTTATAAGTTAATTATTTATTTTTCTACCTAGTTTCCAAGTTCCATACACACGGAGTTCAGCGTTTTTCCAAAGCTTTAATCCCTTTCCCCAAAAAGGTCCTTTACTTGTAATATGTCTTCGCACATGTTTCGTCCTTAAGTATTGTTTTTAATTTTGGGACAACATGAAAACAGATATACCCAATCACTAGTACCAAACTATGCGCGTGTGCGTAATTAATATGAAACAGCTCGCCCCTTCGAAGTTTTCTTTTTTTTTTTTATCATTGATGGAATTCCTGATCTTGGGGATTAAAACTTATATAGAGGTACCACGCTCCTGGTATTATATGATAATATCACTTCTGGTATTATCCGAGTCCTAAACTATTGAGGCCTTGCCAGCCGATGACACGGCATGAAAATTGACGACGATGGCCGTTTCTATTGCGAAGATTACTGTTTTGCCACCTGATCGAAAGTATGAACCCATGTTTCGTCCATTGTTACAAAACAGGACAAAAAGTTTTTACAATATTATTACAACTTGTCCAGCTTTGTCTTGGAAAGCGGATGTGGATGGACGGCTGACGACTGTTTGTCTTCCGTGCTCGTTCTCCCTAGTCGAAATTGACAAGTCCAACTAGCGACAATGGAATACGGCAAAACATAGTCCTCCAATGTTGCCTCCGAATCGCAATGAATCTCTTGCGTCGTTAATTTTCCTTAAGAGAGGTTTTTAACAACAAGCCAGTACTTGATTGGTCTCCATTTACGAGAACACGTTCTGACATAAAGCACACAAATGACTACATCGAGCAAAAGGCAGAGAAAATCGATGATTTTTTTTAGAAGGAACTTCCTTACGGCAGGCTTGGAGGAGATAGGGATTATGCTGCGTGACCGAACAGAAAAAAATTTGTTAGTAAAACCGTAAGAAATAAAACCGTCGTATACACAAGCCAATAATTATAATTTTTTTTTTTATTTCTATGTAATTTACGTAGTGTAGGCAAGATGGAGTGACGACATTCGCAAAGTGCCGATATGGGCTGGATGAGAATAGCCGAAGATAGGAAGCGGTGGCGTGCATTAGTAGAGGCCTATGTCCAGCAGTGGACTGACACAGGCTAATGATGACATGATGATGATGATGTAATTTTATGTTTTCAAACAAAAATAAAGAGAAATATTTTGTTATTTTACTTGATAATTTGAATTATGATTTTTTTATTTATTTATTATTTCCTAAAATAATGAATTTCCTAAATACTTTTCTATACTTAAATAAAAACTAATAAAATCAGCAAAATTTGTTTTTTTTTGCAAATTGAGTCGGTTCTACATGAGCCAAAGGAACTTTGTTCCTACCAGGTGTCCCACGACACCACATCTCTTTTATTAACATATGAGCTACGCCTTCCAGTATTTTTTTTGTTACCAAGGAGTATATATATTGTTCTCACAAATTTTTGATCCCTCCTCATCGTTTAAGAAGAATCATCAATCTCTTTTAGGTAACTTGAAATGCTCGTCTGAACTAAAATCGACTGACCTGGCCACGATTAGAGCAATGACTACAATTTAGTTTCAGTTTCAAAATCGTTTAATTTGGATATCACGACAATTTCGGTTTCGGCAAAAGTTGGCTTTGGCCAAATTTGGCCGAAACCGTAACTGCGGCCGAAACTTCATTTTTGGCCGAAACTCGGCCGAAACCAAAGTCAAAGTCAAAATCATTTATTCAATTTAGGCTCTACTGAGCACTTATGAACGTCAAAAATTATCCATTTACCACCGGTTCACAAACTCAGACCCGTCAGAGAAGAACCGGCAAGAAACTCTCGCCTTTTTTTTAAATATTAGTATTTACAAATTTTACCAATACATTTTTTTTTTAAGTTACCAGGGATTTGAAGCGCAGAATATAAACTATTTCCACACATCTTGGTCCTCAATATAATTTATTACAGAATAGTAAGCTTTTCTATAAGCGTTGTTTTGACAACTTTACGAAAGCTCGAATCATTCAGTTGCGTTTGGCAGGCATTTAATTTATTATCATTCTTATACTATTATACATGAAAGATTTTTTGGTTCGGGTCAGTCTAAATCTGGGTAGCTCTAGGGGCTCAATTTGACACCTGCGCGCCTAATATCTTTTAGCAAACATATGAATATTTTGAGCGCGTACATAATATTTTCAAATATGTATAGCGAGGTAAAGTTAAAATTTCAGTTTTATTAAAACATTACGTAGATTCCGTGAACCCAGATTGTAGATTGCCCTAACAGCCTGTTTTTTGTAGTATAAATATTGTGTTCAAACCGGCTGCAGATCCCATAATAATAATCCATAGGACATAAGGCTGTGAAAGTACGCGTAATAAACTAGTTTTGCAGTTGCCTCATCAGTTAGCTGCCTAATCTTGCGTATGGCAAAGATTGCTGAACTTAGCTTCTAGGGAGTTTGTCAATATGAGCTCCCCACTGCATCTTGGAATCAAAGAAAATCCAAGAAATGTAGTAGAGCTTACGTAAGGAATGACCTCATTGTCAACTTTAATACTTTGAAAATCTGGCAACTTACAAAGAGTAAAACGTAAGCATTTAGTTTTGTTCGCGTTAAGTACTAAGTTATTGGACGCAAACCAGTTTGACGCAATATCAATTGCCCTATTTGCTATCTCAACGTTATGGTCATTTCTTTTTACCCTTAGCAGTAGAGAAGTGTTATCTGCAAAAAGAACAACTTCGGACAGCCTCTCCACTACCAGAGGCAAGTCATTTATATAGACCAGGAACAGAAAAGGTCCCAAAATTGATCCATGGGGAACACCCATCCGCACAAGGGAGTCAGATGACAGACCGAAACCGAAACCGAAAGTTCGGTCGGACACTAATTTAGAATGAAAAATAATATATAAAACACAATGAGGTTTGCAAATATCAAACGTATTTTAAAACGAAAATAATTTTGTAAAGTTACATAGAGCCATTTTAATAAAAAGCTTATTTTAAGTCATGTCAAAGGTTTAAAACGCGTACGCCTCATTTTAAACCCGAGAATATAAAATTTGTTGCGTACCTATATTGCGTAAATTGTCTCTCTTTACAAGAGAGTACGTAGATTATATATTTTTAAACAATATTACAATTTTAGTAAATCTAAGAAAACTGTTAATACAAAATGTTTAACTTGTTAGAATAATTCTCAGTTATTATTACATATACATATATAGTGTTTATTACAATATAAAATGTTAATATTAAATAAATTGTTACACTTTTTTATTTCAAACTAAATGAACATGCATCTTACTATTTATTTCCTTGGTTTGATTAGGTAAAAAAAGTGATCAATTTGAAATGCTTTAGTTGAAATTTATATCGGCTTAATAAGCATTAGTTTTTTCCAGCCTATATAGTGAACGATTAATATTGGCTAGCTTATGCAACGCTTTGTAACATTTTTTAGCGTTAAATAGGCTTATAAAATATTTCATCCAACAACTAAACTATCTCTACGCTTTGTGTAATATAATGTATAAAGAAATATAGCGGGAACCTATCAAGAAGGTTTTTGTTGTTGTTGAATAAATTGTGCACAAGTTTAATACAATGCAGTGCTATATATTTCTGACTAAAGTAGACTGAATGAGGTTTTGCAGCCGTTGCGACAGGTACGTTAGCAAAAAACGACACAAGTATTGTTAAGACATTAAATAAGTATTATGCGGTCGGTGGTGTTAAATGTATTTGAATTGAATAAACTAACAAACCAAATCTATTTATGGTAAAATTTGTTGTTCTATTTACATATAATTATCACCAAAACAAAAAAACGCAAGCGGGCTATTGTAATTGATGATATTATAGACACAATATGAATGACATTTTTTGCAATGAAAATTTTTATAAAATTTTTGGTATCCACCTTCAAAGGTTACAATGATACTATTATTCTTAACGAAACTTTACCAGCATGTTTTTTCATTCACTCATCATCAGACTATGACAATCTACTGCTGGATATAAGCCGCCCCTACCGATACTCGGCTATTATCATCGCGCCAACACCGGCCACTTTGTGAATGTCATCACTCCATCTTGCCGCAGAACGTCCTACGCTACGTTTGCCAAGCCTCGGTCTCCACTCTAGAACTTACCGACTCCAGCGGCCTAACATCAGCTCTGTGGCTAATGTGGCAGGCCACTTCAACTTGCTAATCCTGTGCGTTATGTCTGTGACTCCGGTTTTCTGACGGATCACATTACTCTTCTGATGCGGTCCTTCAGAGATACTCTGAGCGTAGCCCTCTACATAGCTCGCTGAGCGACTGTGAATTTGTGGACCATTCGAACCGTAGGTGTCCAAATCTCCGCACCAAAGGTCATGACGGGTAGGACATTAGCGTTATCAAATAAACATTGTATACAAAGAAAAACAATAAATAGGCAAAATGTAAAGGAAATGAATGCACTAACTTATACAGAATTTTAATAACAACTAATGGTTATACATTCAGTATATATTCGTTAGGAGTTATATCTATCTTCACAAAAGAGGAATATCCGATACATGATCTGCAAATACATGCAGGACATTATTAAAGCCCCCGCGTAAGCGTTCCACCGCAGGGCCGCAAAGGAACCGTCTGTCTGTAATTATGCGAATATTCCAAAGGACCTACAGCTTACACGTTGGCCCTAAGAACGCCGTAAATGTGTTATAGTACTGCACTGGTAGGTCGCTACATACCCCACAGACTGCACATTTACAGCGCGTGACTATATGTTACAAAAGTTTTGTAGCAGCAGCTACAAATATAATTTTACAATCAGCGTAACATCCTTTGCATAACACGTGCGAAATTCCCACAAGCACGCGGCGCATAAGGCAAGTCGCGCCCAACGCGCATGCGCGACTCCAGTACATGTAAAGTCAAAAATAAGTATTATGACGTCAGGTCTAAAGAATGCGCGACCTCTAAGGGATCCGCGTAAACGTCAGCGCGGTAGATGACTTCGTGAACTCCACACTTTCTGCGGAATAGCCGCATTCAATTTCACATTACGCCCTCCCGGAGAACCTGTAAATTAAGTGTGTTGACGTGGTATCCTAAAGGGTGAGATATCCAGATCTGTAAAAGGTCCGATATCATATCTCCAGGAATTATCCGTGAACACTTGTGCGGAGAACTTCACCACGCGCTGTCAAAGGTAGTCATGGACCTTCTTATGTTAGAATTAGACCTTACTCCCGAGGGTAAGGCTATATTTAATATTAAATCCATTTGCAATCTATCTGGGATCAGGATAGAATCTCCTTACAAGACAGGCATCGCTGCGCAGTGTTATAACTGCCAAAATTTCGGCCATACCGCGCGTAATTGCCATGTGAACCCGCGTTGCGTTAAATGTTTTGGTAAACATAGCACCTCGGAGTGCCCACGTCCAAAGGATACAACAGACCCTTCGTCATGTGTAAATTGCGAAAAAGAAGGTCACCCAGAAAGTTACAGGGTCTGCGAAAAAGCCCCAAAACCTTTAAAAGTAAATTCTCCTTTCGAGAATCTTCTCAGTAAATACAAAACGGGTGAGAAAAACATTGCTTTTGTTTTGGCATCGGTGCCGATCAAAAATGTCTGGGTTAAGCCCCCGGTTATTAAAATTAATAGTCCATCCCAAACAGGTGCGGCCGCATTCACAAACAAAATATCTGAAGCGCAGGCAGGTAGCGGACAAATCGTTGCACCTGCAAAAACAATGGCGTTACCGATCACGACGCCTATTGTCTCACAGGCGGTTCCCAGTAATGACAATCAATTAGAGGATAATATTGAACTGGCCCTATTAGTAATTCAACAAATAGATATCGTAGAATTAGGCGTATTTTGTGATAAGCTTTGCGCCGCCAAAGACGGCATCCAAAAAATGAACGCACTGTCGCAGCATGTGCGTCTCTTGAAGGTCATGGGCAATCTAAAAATTAAATAAACGCAACAGACACAAGGCCGTAGGTTATCGTAGATAAAGATGGCAATTCCTCGTGTAGGTAGGGCAAACCGAATTCACCAGTCGTTTCTTGCTATAACGCAAATGGTTTTAGAGATCAGAAGGCAGAAATCACTAAATTCATACAAGATTATAATATAAACATATTTTTGGTACAAGAGACTCATCTTAAACCAGCAATACGCGATCCGAAGATAAGCTGATACAATATTATTAAGCACGATAGACTGTTAGCTCCCATGGGCGGTACTCTAATCTATTATAAAAGATCCCTGCACATAACATCAATAGAAGTGCCCTTACTTACAAATTTAGAAGCTTCGGCGTGCATGATCGCACTTACCGGCCATAAGCCGCTTGCACTTGCCTCAGTGTATCTCTCGCCGCTAAAAACTAAGTTACAATCAGACCTTGAGCTGCTTCTTGGCCTAGGTCTATCAATATTACTCGCTGGCGATTTTAATTGCAAACACCGTGACTGGAACGACAGTAAAAACAACTCAAATGGCACAATATTGCAGGGTCTCGAGGAGGTACTCAACATTAATATAATAGCCCCCGAGACCCCTACTAAATATCCATTAGATAGTAGAGGGTTGCCTAGCACACTAGATCTATTTATTCTAAGGGGTGTCTCACTCGATGTCGTATCGATAGAGACACTGCACGAATTAGATTCTGACCACAGGCCGGTTTTATGTAAATTGGGCCAAGACGCCAGTTCAGTCCCTATGACTAAAACCGTGGTGGATTTGCATCGCCTTGAGGTTAAACTCAAGCCAATGAACTCCCAGAATTGTGTTAACATCCCAGATGTTTGTTACCTAGATTAGGCAAATAATGCCATTAACAACATAAAGTCGCACATCTCATCGTCCATTGAAGAGTCCGAGAAAGCGGTAAAAGTTACGGCCGACCGGAACTTCGGCCTGCCTTTCGACATTCGATGTCTGATAAGAGACAAAAATGCCAATAGATATCGGTCCGAAACAAACCGCGCATTATTTAGGTATTTACAACTTCAGGTTAGAGACCGCATAAAGACTCACCACGAAAATTCGTGGCAAAACCTACCGGAAGAATTAGAGCCATCGCATATTGCGTACTGGCAAATTGCCTGAAACCTAAAGCTAGGCTCATGCGATTCGATTCCGCCGTTATCCCGTCCTAACGGTGGCTTATTAGCCTTCGATGATTTTGAAAAAGTCGAATGCTTAGCGGACACACTAGAGTTACAATGCACGCCATCTCGCGTACACACCGACACGTTTCATCTTGCGGGAAAGGACCGTGAAACCGGCCGTAGGGCAGTCTTACCACCAGAGGGTGAACGCTTAAAACTAGTGACCCCGGAGGAGGTCAAAGATATTATTAAGGGTCTTAAACCCCGATCGGCACCTGGCCCAGACCGTATTAGTACTAAGGCATTAAAACTTTTACCGGGCCCCATTATTTGTCTACTAGCGAGCATTTTCAATGTATTTCTAGCCACCTGTTCCTTCCCTGGCGAATGGAAGGAGGCCATTGTTACCGGCATACCAAAGCCGCGTAAGCCACTAAACCAACCGACGAGTTATCATCCAATCTGTCTCCTCAACTATAAGGAGAAATTGTATGAACGCATAATCTTGTTGAGGTTAGGATTACGTTGCTTGCCAATGGCCTCCTACCGGACGAACAATTCGGGTTCCGTCCTGAACACTCCTGTTCCGACCAGGTTTATCACCTCACAGAATACATTCTGACAGGCCTAAACAAAACAAAGTCAGGCCTTAGATCCCAATACACGGGGACTGTTCTATACGATGTCGCAAAAGGCATTCGATAACGTCTGGCACAACGGCTTAACAATACAGCTGTATTCTTTCAACGTGCCTGACAGGTTGTGCACATCATACAGTTTCACTTCTTCGAATCGCTCTATTCGATATCGCGTAGAAGGCACCCTCTCAACCAGATGCTCCCTGCTAGCGGGCGTGCCACAAGGCTTCGTTCTTTCCTCTGTTATTCACGCTATACACTAGGGATATTCCCAAAAGCTCTAATGTTAACCTTGCTCTTTCGCAGACGACACCGCCTCATTACCCTCTCCTCACCACCCCTTATCCACATAAAACTCCAATATGCAATCAATAGCCCATAGGCGATTGGTTTCGCAAATGGAGGATGGATGTATCCGAAAAAGTGTAGCAATATACTTTAATTGGTCATCTGTCAGAGCTGACCTCACTCGTCCTACCACATGTCCGTTCCAAAACCACACACAATGCTCGATGTAGGCAAATACTGGGCAATTGAACCTCTACGGCAAACCGATCCCTGGGAGAAGAAAAGCAACATTTAGGGTGTTACTTTCGACAGTAACTATGAGTTTCAAAAGCTACGTCAAAGAGGTTAGAAGAAAAGCCGCTTATGTCTCGCATCACCTCTTCTATCTTACCAACACAAATAGCAAAAAGCCTTTTAATTACAAACTTTTATTATATAAAGCTTGCATACGGCCTATAATGGCATATGCTTGCCAATACTTTACCCATATATTCTCCCACCACTTTAATCAACTACAGGCGGTGCAAAATAAATTCATAAGACGTGCCACTGGAACAGAGTCTTATCAAAGAAATGTCGACTTGCACAGCGATTGCAAGACGCCGACATTACGCGCTCATTTTAAAAACATTATCAAAAATTTCTATGAAAGACTTGAAATGCAAAATAACCTGATGGTAAGCGCTGCAAATTATCACGCAGACCCAGAAGTCTCTAGTAGGAAACGTCGTCCCCGTAATATACACTAGACCCAGATGAAGAAGGGGTTTCACTACACTAAGTAGGGATAACACCCATACACTTTTAGGTCTACCTCGCTCAAGAGCACTGGCGAGACTCAATACACCCGTACACGAGATTCACTATGTTCCAGGGCGGTTCTCACCGCCCTAGAAATCGATTAGACAGTCGACCGAACATCGGCGCCTCGGTCCGTATACCGAACGTCGATGATCCTTAAGCGACTTCTTCAAAATCAACCCACGCATCCTAAATGCGTGTGGCCATTTCTTTAAAGTTTTGGTCACCAAGTTCGAGGGATCTCGCAATCCTCCGAACTTAGAAATAGATGAAGCTTCACACAGACACAGGTCTAGAAGCATAACTTCCAATACATAAGACATAATACATAAGACATAAGACAATAAAGACACCCTGTACGTTACGCGACAAACAATGCTTCAACAACAACTGGAGTATGATTAACAGCTCTCAACCTTCAATCTCCTATTAAGTGGATCACGTCGGGGTCACCACATTGCGTTAATCACGATCAAAATATGTTCACAGGACTTTTACATTCTTCACACGTATATACGCTGCCTACACCTGGAATGGAATATATTCATTTACATTCCATTCCAGGCGTAGGCAGCGCACTTCACTTAACCCAATAAATGTTCTATGGGGTTCAGGTCCAGCAACTGGGCTGGCCAGTCTAAAAGCTTAATGCCGTTTTCCCGAAACCATGGAGCGACCAGATTTATAACAAGGTGCGTTGTCTTGTTAGAATTTGACGCCTATAAATGAGAGTAGCAACGCAGATTCGAGCACGTTTATGTCCTTTGTAGAGTCCATGCGGCCTTCGCATACAAACATCTCTTCTACTACTGAGTCAGTCATACAGCCCCAGACCATTACGCTACCACCGTCGTGTTTAACGGTTGGCACTGCACATTCTGGGTTAAATTATTCAGCGACCCGACGGCGCATAAAGGTCACACCAGGAGTACCAAAACCGCAAGGGGGAGTGCAATAAAAAGAAAATAAAGCGTTTCAACACATTTAAATAACTTAATCACACAATATTAGTTAAAAATAACATTTGACCAATCTTCTACATTGATATGTTGGTGTATTTGAGCTAGTTCAAATCGGTTTTTCTGTTATTGTCGGAGAGCCTCAACTTTTTTTTTGGCTTTACAACCTTTTAAACCAGGTTCCTAAAGTCTTTGAGCAGATATTCGTTGATTAATATTAATAGGCTACTCAGCAGCGAGCTCTGAAGTATTTTCTTCCCATTTTTTTGTGACTTTCTCAGCAACAGATGGTCAGGCGATCTATGGTGATGCGTTTGTTCTTGACCTATTCAGGTGTGATCCGGTAGAAGTGCAATTGCATATTGCACAGATCGACGCAAACATTTCACTGTTTTTGAAATCTCCACTTGGGATTTGCCTTGCTCACGCACACGTTGGTCCAACGAAAGTGCTTGTTTTTTGGGCATATTAAAACTATCATAGTTTGGACTAACAGAATAAATACGAAACGCGCACTAGATACTTAGATGTATCTACAACGAGCGATAGTAACAAATTAATCGTTCAGTAAAAGGATCATAAAATTACACATTTTATTGCATCCAGGTGTTTCATTGCCGCATGTGGTGTGGGTCATTGTTCTGAATCTTATTTGACACCGACAAACATATCCTCAAACAATAGGTTTAGTTATCTTTCACACCTAATGTTCCTCAAGCTGGATGTGATGTAGTTGTAGATGGAGAAACGCTGGAACACGTGGTTTCCACTGTATTTGTCGGCATCACAATAAATTCTAAACTGTAATGGGGCTCTCATATCAATAGAATGGCGAGTAAGCTTAGCTCAGTGGCTTATGCTGACAAAAAAATTAGACAACTAACCGATTTGCGAGAATGCCCGTTTAGTATACTTTAGTTATTTTCACATTATAATGTCTTATGGCATTCTACTGTGAAGAAACGCGGCTGATACTATTTTCGTAATTCAAAAGAGAGCGATTCGAGCAGTCTATAACCTGGGCGCCAAAGAATCGTAATGACTGTTTTTTTTCAATCCATATTTGTTAAAATATTATATATAAACATATAAATGAATTTGTTAAACATTGTGACACACATAATATAAATACTAGGAATAAGCATAATTTTATTCTTCCAAAAACTTGGCTCCGAAGAACAATGAAATCTTTCATGGGACAATGTATACTCTTCTACAACAAAATCCTAGAAAACGTTCAGTAATTATTGTTAAATAAATTAGAAAAGTTGTAAAGGAACATTTGTGTGTTAAAAGATTTTATTGCTGTAATGACTACTTGATAGATAACATACCCTGGTTCTGTAACACAAACTGTTCGTTCAAGGCTATTTTAAACTATTCAAATGTGTTGTTTATTGTAATTTTTTTGTAAAACTTAATGAAAGAAGGAAAAAAAATGTCGCGCGGAGCTACGCCGGTTCTTCTCAGGTCACAAGCTTCCATTTCCGTACCGGTGGTAGTTTATTTGACAAAATATAAGAAAGTATAATACTTCCATATTGAATAAAAATATATGACTTTGTCTTACTTCGCACGTATAAAATTAGAAGAGTGCTCACTACTTTTGGCCATGGTTGTATATATAGAAGAAAACTATGAAAGTTTTATTTATTTTTATGTGTAGCTACAAATATAATACGATAATTATGTGGTTATTGTGGACGCGACGGTTAAAACACATGAAAATATAGGGAATGTATAAAAATCAATGGGTGTCACATCACGCGACTTTTACATAAAAATTAGCGATTTATTGTATCATTAGTATCATTTAACATTATTTTAATTGTCAGACCAATAACATGATTTTTTCATAGAGCATCATTGGCGCGTTCTACTGATAGTTCACAACGATCAGGCCTATTGTTCTTACTTGCTTGTGAATGTCATTGTCGTGAATCGTATCAACTTTGTAAAAAGATTTAAAGGGTTGGGTTGTAATCTGTAAGCGTAGAATTTAAACTAAAATAATTGTAATTTTTGTTTTATAGGTCGAAGTGGAACGTAGTAAAAAATATTTAGTATTCATAAAACATTTGTCACTGTCAGTGAGCTTTGACATATGTCAGCTTTCAGATGTATGGTATGCAATTATTCTACAAATTGTGCGGTATTACCGTTACATTAAGAGTTTTGAATAAATTGAGCGTATTAATCATAAATATTTAGTTAACCTTTGCGCATAGAATGTATCTTATCTTAGTACTTATGTAAAAACAGCAATTAAAATCCTTCTGCGTTGTGCCTGCGTTGTGTCCAGTTTACATAAATTAAAATAGTTATTATTTCTCGGCGCAATAGTTAAACATTCATTTCTGTATGCTCGTTTAAAAATGTACTCATTTCAAAAGATAAAATGTGGTTTACAGACAGGATTGTAAGTATTTACATTTTTCCATTTTTAAGTACAGAGATCACATAATTTTATTATTTTTACTGTTACAAATCGTTGATTTTAATTTTTTCTTGTTTAACTATAAAGCAGATTTATTTAAGCCCCACCAATCAATACTGTTAGCTTGCATTATCTGTTAGTACCACATTTTTGGGACTAAGTTTACTGAGTATTATTTAAATAAAATATTATAAATGATACTTTTAATACGAAAAAGGCTTTAATCATCTAATAAGATTTCAATAATTTTGTAGAGTGATGTTACTATAAGAACTTTTAAAGATAGTTTTACAATATTTTTTCACTTAATGTGTATTCATTTTGCCATATGTGTAAAGGTCTATTTTAAATGCCTTTTCTTTCAGAGCAATGAACATTCAAAAATGTTTCTTTGGATCACTTTACATTTTTACAAAGTAAATCACATGGAAAGACAACTGTTGACACAAATGATGTCAAACATCATGGGCAACTTATGAACCACTGGTGGGACGAGAATGGAGCTATCAAACCCCTTCATAGCATGAACCTAGTCAGGTATATAAGCTTTATCTATAATATATATAGCCTCCATAGCCTAGTGGTAAAGGAGTGTGCTTTAAAAACTGGAGATTGTGGGTTCAAATCCTGCAGGAAGTCAACAAATTTTTATTGTTGTTATCCTGTTGGTTAGGGCAATTTGGGCCGATCACCCAATTGTCTGAAAAGTAAGATGATCCATGAGTCGGATAGGCATGTAAAAAATCGATCCACCCACCAACTTGCATTGGAACAGTGTCATGGGATATGATACAAAATCCCCTAATGGATAGGTGTGTATTAGGAGCCTTATGTCCAGCAGTGGACTATCAAAGGCTGGTGATGTGATGTGTGACCCAATTGTCTGAAAAGCAAGATGATCCATGTGATTATTATTTTTTGTACCTAACTTTTTATGCATAAACAACATTTTGTTTGGCTTTTGTAGGAATGTGTAAAAAAAAATATGAGTTAATATTAATAAATATTTATACATGATTTAAATTCTGTATAGAATACCATTTATAAGAGATGGTCTTGTCCAATGTTCACCGGAAAAAAGAAACGCACAACCATTACTGAACAAAAAAATCCTTGATATTGGGTGCGGAGGTGGTATTCTTTCAGAGGTAAGTATTAATTGTCTCTGTTTTCTTTATACAAAAATGTACCATCCAGGTTCTTATCCAGTACAAGAATTGTAATTTATAAAAAATTTTAAATACTATAAACAATGAATAATTTGAACACATTACTGATAATAACTTATGATCTTGACCCGTTTCAAACTCTTAATCTATTATTTTTGTTATACAATGAAAATATTTGACAATTTTAGATATGCCTTTAAATGGCTATAGGTAATTAATAGTATGTTACTAAAAAAATGTATAAAGGTTTCCATTGAATTTGCATAAATGCCACTTAACACTTATATTACAAATATTTCAATTTATGCTATGTAAGTAATACATTTTAATTTCATACATATAAATTTAAATAAATGACATGTTGCTGACTTAAACTGTGTAGTTAATGTTATCATTACATCTCTGAGTTTTATTATTATTTTATAAAAATAATACTGCTTAATGAACTTTACTTAATATAACAAAAATTAATTTTCATTATTTAGCTAGTAATGTTTTAAGCATACAATAGTGAAAAACGGTACTTAAATAAAAGTTAAAAATAAACACTAATTTTATTATTAGATCGAAAATCATTTTTGGTTAAATTTAACTACAAAAATTTATATGTACTAATTCTTTTCTGATTGCCCACCCATCTGAATATTTTACACCATCTTTAAATTACTTATAAAATATATTACTATTATAAAAAGTTGAATAAGATTTAGAATCCATGTTCATAAATGCGAAACTTGAATGCTGGTATGACTCCGCGAAAACGACCCCGACGACCCCGATGGTTGGGCAAGACTCAACGCCCGTTTTCTTCGCCGCTTATTTGATGGCAAAGCCGCGTGCGACGGTACGCCAGCCGGACCGAAAAAATTGACCGCGTCGTCGCTCTCAGCGTCACCTACCCGGGACTGTAGCCCGGTCGTAACGCCTGCCCCGTGCTATTACCTTTCAGCGCAGTCAGACGCTGAGGACGAACCAGGGCCCACGGAAATGTCGAACCAGGGCCGACGGAAGTCGAACCTGAGACCGCTCCCACGAGCGCCGCTATGGACGCTGACAACGAGGCCGATAGGGACTCGGACGATTTCACTACCGTCCGTTCTCGTAAGAAGGGCAAGAAGCGACCCCGGAGGTTTTCATGGCTGGGACGTAAGGCTAAGGCTCCACCCCCGGTCGTGATTCACGACAAGGGGCACCGGAGGGGTACTGGAGCCGTGTCCTTACTTGGCTGTCGATAGCCAAAATCCCCAAGTTTAGGTCGGCTAATACACGCATAGGCATCCGGTCAACGTTGAGACCTCGGACGATTTTCGTGACCTTACTAAACACCTTCGCGAAAATAAAATTGCTTATCATACTTTCGCGTTGCCGGAGGACCGCCTCCTTAGAGTAGTTGTTCGGGGAGTTCCAAAAGAACTCGATTTAGACGAGGTCAACGCGGACCTCAAAAACAGGGTTACCCCGTCCATAGGGTGCGCCGTATGTACCATCCTAGGTTCAAATTCGAAATGGACCTTCTTATGGTCGAGTTAGATCTTTCCCCGGAGAGAAAATCCATATTTAATATTAATTTTAATAATGCGGGATGAAACTCCCCGCAAGACAGGACTAGTTGCGCAGTGTCATTACTGCCAAGATTTCGGGCACACTACGCGTAACTGCTACGCTCACGCACGTTGTGTAAAGTGCGCCGGTCAGCACAGCACTCCGGAGTGCCCACGACCAAAGGATTCTATCGAGCCGCCCGCGTGCGTAAATTGCGAAAACGTAGGTCATCCGGCAAGTTATATGGGGTTGTGCTAGAGCACCCAAAAGACAAACGCGGCCACAAAGCCAAGCTTTGTTCCTGCAGCCAATCCAAGAATCAGTGGCTATAACATTATTAGAAACGATAGGTCAGGAACGCTGGGTGGTACACTTATATACTACAAAAGGTCACTCCATATCGCACCGTTAGAAACCCCTACATTAACTAACTTAGAGGGGACGGCATGTCAGATCGCACTCACCGGCTATAGGCCGCTTGTACTTGTTTCCGTGTCCCCATCTAAGAAGTTACTTAGATCCGACCTAGAATTGCTTCTCGGCCTAGGTCCATCAACTATTATCACAGGCGCCTTAAATAGCAAACATCCCGACTGGAATTGCATACGCCAAACACAAGTGGCACATAAATTACTGGAACTCGAGGAGCCACTCAACATAAATATAATAGCTCCTGGGACCCCAACTAGATACTCAGACTCAGGCATAAGGCGCTCCTAGCACTATAGAACTCTAATTAGTTAGAGACGTCCGCTCGATGTCGTATGATAGAGGCACTCTGTGAGTTAGTCCTGACCCTGCCGGTCTTATTCAAATTGCCACTAGGTTGCTTTCCGCTCTAAGGTACCATCCAAGCACATTGAATCTATATTGATCACCGCCCTATTGTTCGTCGTTAAGACCAAATGATATCTTTAAAAGCTCAGAAGCGATCAATCGTTTGGCGATTGGTTTCGAAATGGAGAATCCGACGTAAACCCTGATAAAGTTGCTATATACACTTTCATCGGTCTAGATAGCATCTGATTACCAGTACCCGCGTCTCTGCCACAGCCGTAGGATAAGGCACACGTGCAGGCCTGACACCGACACTATGCGCATAAAACTCTACGCCAGACCGATCCCATGGGAAAGGAGTCCAAATACCTGGGCGTGAACCTTGACTACAACATGTCGTTCAAAGTCTATTCAGGACGTTGGATAAACTTTGTCGTTCGACCAGACTCTTTATTATACAAGGTAGCACGACCAATCCAGACTAGGCAGTCAAAGCTTTCACGCCATCCTCCACACGCCTAAACCAACTGACTACAGGTCGTCAAAACTTCAAAATTATCTCGCCGCCATACATCGTCGACAGCAGTATGCATCCAACCGCTCTACGCTAAAGACATCTACACCAGCGACTCAAGAAACGCAAACACATCGATAAAGTTATTAATCAAATAACCTAAACGCATCGTAACGCCGATCCAAAGCGTCCAGTAGATACACCGCGTTCCAGGGCGGTTCTCACCGCCCCTAGCAAACGATTAATACTGTCGCCAGACCGTCGGCGTCCCGGTCCGTAAACCGATCGTCGACGATCCTTAGGAGACATAAACTAATGCCTAAGTCACGTACCTTCTGTACGTGTGGCCTTCATTTTTAGCAAAAAATGTGGGCCACCTAGTTCGTATGGACGGGAGCTTCTCGCGAACTGTGTTAGATGACGCTTACTATAGACATGAGTCTGGAAGCATAACTTCAAGGATAAAAAAAAAAGCTGGTATAACGCATGACCCATTCAAGCAACGCGCGACTTTTGGCAGCGATTTGGGATTTATATTAACTCAGCGTTATTTTTAGTTCTGACAAAAAATTATTTACGGATATTCGTTTTTTTTTATACCATCCAAGATGACATGCTCAGCTATAAATAAAACAATATAGACATGTCAAACTGTAATGGCGTCTGAAGTAAATATGTACTTATTGGAGGATCGCCGCCATTTATAATCCCTACGTGATATTTAACCAATAACAGCGCCCTAAGCTTTCGCGCCAGCTGAGTTTTCCATTACACTTTAGTAATCGAACGTCAAATCTGTACTGGTTTTGCGTATTAATGATTGTTACGGTAGGAACGCTGGATAGTAACGCCTTGGTTACTTGACTTCAATTTAAAAAACTTCAAATTAAAACTGACGAACCATAGAACTGCAGTTCTTTATTAAAATTGTGTATCTTGCTATTAAATTCCAAAGGCGTTGTACTACTTTATATTGTGTTTAATGCTATATCATAAATAATAGGGACAATATACAATGAGAACATTTATGAGAGCTAGAAAAGGCAAACGCCCATTTAATATCGCTGATAATTGATTAAAAGACTTCATATTAATATGAAATCTATAATATAATATTTATAAGTTTGTTGTTACCGATTGTTCTGTTAAAAAAAATTTTAACAAAACAATCGGTCGCAAGAAGTTGGCCTCCACGTAAGAATCAACTGTAATATTTTATATTTATACTGCAATTACAGGGATTAGCAAGATTGGGAGCGAATGTCACTGGTATTGACGCAAGTAAGGAATTAATAGAATTAGCCCAAGAACATAGTAAAACAAATCCAAAACTGGACAACAATTTGCCGTCTTACATTTGCACAACTATTGAGGTACGAAGACTTGTTAATATATAAAGCGTTATTTTCCTTACGTCGTTTACACGATATATTGCTGCATTGCCAAGTCATGACGAAATTGGCTTTTAATTAAGCAAATATAACCTGTATAACAGTTTTTCCGAAAAGCGCTTGGCATCCGATCTCTATACTGGATAGGATAAGCTGCGTATAACTAATGCATTAAAAATCAGTTTGAAGTTAAAACATATATGTTCTTAGGTCAGACTTCGTACATATCCATAGGAAATAAAATGGTTATGTTTATTTATTTTTAATTAATTCTATAATGACCTCTTTTTACCCTAGACAAGTAGAAAAGAACAATCAAAGGTTGCTCCTTCGCTAATTCGAACTCATGATTATCGGTTTTAAAATAGAAGTGGTAATTTAATCACAATTGTGTAGCAAGCAGTTATAGTACTTATATATTTAGGCCATATGATAAGTTATGCAACTTTTCTGATTTGATCACGTTTAATACTTTTTGTTTCTTACAATAATACTATTCATGATAAATAATGCATTTTTTTAGAATTTTATCGCGTTTAATTACTTTACAATTATATAAAATACGTTTTAAACCCTTCTCAGGATTCATGGCCGTTGATAACTGTATAGTAATTAAACGCAATAAAATCCGTAAAAACTGTATTATTTATTATCACGTTTAATTGCTTAATAATTATTTTAAAAAAATTCCGACGTTTTTGACCTTTTGCTAATAAAAGTTAGGGTACAGAATTTTTAACACAAGTTAAACGCAATAAAATCAGTATAATTGTGTTATTTGTCATTTGTAGTATTCCCCGTTAACGACGCGAAAGTTTTAAAACTTAAATATTAAATTGATTTCACAGGAGCACAGTTCGGATTGTAAAATTACTACGATGCAGTCGTTGCCTCGGAAGTGATAGAGCATGTTTCGGACAAAGAACTTTTTGTGAAGGCCAGCGTTGATGCACTCAAACCTGGGGGGAAAATATTTTTCACAACACCTAATAGATCGAGGGCAACTCAAGTTCTCGGTATATATGTAGCCGAATATATATTCAACGTCGTTCCCCGTGGAACGCATCAGTATGAAAAATTTATGACGTCACCCGAACTTGCATTCTTATTGGAGAGAAGTGAGTACAGATTGATTTCTTGAAGAAAATAATATTTCACCTCGTCGTCGTCGTGGAGGGTCGTCCGACAATGCGATGGCCAGTACAAGGCTGCTTCCCCAGCGGTTATCGGTTCTACCAGTTATGGCCAGCCCATAGCCACTTCAGCTTGCTAATTCTTTGGCCTATGTCGGTTACAATCGTTCTCTATTTAGATTTCACTTGTAATTTACTAATAAAATGCTATAATAGTGATTTTTTTTTACTTACTTACGATACCAAACTGTAATGTCAAATTCAATAAGCGCTTGAACTTCGCGTAGAGATAAAATATGGCGCTGGTCCGCCGTTAACGTGTCACTTTTTTGGCGCCATTAGTGTATGACATTAGAATTTGTTACGCCATTTCTATGTTTTATCTATATATTTAATATTCTATTCACTTGTTTTTATTTATCACAGATTATCTACTAATACTTTTTGGGTTTACAGATAACTGCCATGTAGAAATCACCTATGGATTAATGTACAACCCAATATCAAATCGATGGAAGTTTTCGAAATCACAACTACTCCTGTTTGCAATGCAGGCTTTAAAGCTGGCCTAATTTTTTGTAATAAAATTACAGTTTATATTAAAAAATAAATATATGTTAAATACTGACATTACACGTAGCAAAAATATAGTTCGTTAAATAATATTTGTATTATTTATTACTCTTGTTTTTCTACCACCCAGTTTAAAAACTGTCTTCAAAAAAAACAGCAATATGTACACTGCCAGTCAGTAGTTCGAAACCACTATAAAAATTATAGAGATAGAAATATAGTAAATGTTTCCAAAATATTAGCGGTTAAAAATAATCTATTATATATTCTATTATATAACACACACAACTATTATATATTCTATTATTTTTAAAGGTTGCCTGAAGGAATTCTTTTGAGTATACGCATAGAAAATTATAATAAACAAGAAATGTGTCCAAACTTTCAAGCGAATATTAACAAATTAAGTATTTTTTTCGTAATTAAATAAATACTTTTACTTTGAATAATATTACATTCTTATCGTTACATTTCGGCTTAAAAAAACTTTAACGGCCTTTGGGGTTTTGGGATCATAATGTTATCAAAATATGAATAAAGCTATGAACTAGACCTTTACAAAATTTGTCATGACATAAAAAGCAGTAAATTAAATCGATTACGGCTGTTTTATATTCGAGAATATTATTATTATCAAATTATGCCTCCCTCTTTTTTTACTCTCATAGTCAAATATACTGACACGAACGGTAAGAGATCGGACGTCCTTCCGAAGCTGGGATCACTTACGATCAACCCGCATTGCCCTTTGAGAAAACAACAATGAAAAGTTATTCGAGCCCATAACTTCCAGTTAGATTTTTTAAAGAAATTTTAAATAATATTTTTATCTTTTTGATGTAAACCTTACCAAAATGGTAGAAATATATAAAATGCACCAGTGACCATTTATAGCTGAACAATATAACCTTTTTTATACCAAGTCTCTCTATTAACATTCTACGGCGACATGAGTTTAGAAAAGCAAAGTACAAGTGAAGTTTTCATATTTTGCTACACATTACGTCATCTAAGTATACTAATAAATCTAAATTAAAATGGTGATCATTTGTTTAGGCTAATTATGGCTACGATGTCCTTAATAAAACTAATGAAAACTCCAAGTAAATTATTTAAAAAGGATGTCATCACATTCCTGATTATTCGTCGACACGATTTGGGAAGTAAGTTACATCAATATTATTTAAGTGAATTCTAAATTCTCAAATACGGCAATACTGACGATAAAAACCGCAAAAGTCCTTTAACTCAATAAACTTTTATCAAATCAGTGTTAATACTAATAAAGTAATTATAAATACATATTAATTAAAGTTTTAAGATCTAACCAAGTGAAGTCACTAGGTAATATATGTTAATTATTTTTATCCCATAAACCTTCTCATAACTTTGTTTTCGTTACTATAATTGTATAACTCGTTTAATAATACATAAATTTAACACGTGACAAGTACAAAGGGGTCCGTTATCTAACTGAGGTATTACAAATTAAAAGGGACGCATAACAATTAATTTAATAGATAAAACGCAGCCAGACGGAAGCCTTTCGTGGGACAGATAAATTACTTGGGTTAGGGAAACATTGATAAACTGACAGACGATGCGGGTAGTTACGAAATTGTCACTTCCCACGTTTAAGATCGAAGCAATTATTTGAATCTTACAACTCATAGTGCATAAAATACAGTCTTTCTGTTTATACTATAAAATACTTACCAAAAGTGCAATGTATATGTTAATGATTACACATTAGCCATGAATTTAAGTAACTATTACTTGAAGCTGCCTTTTGTTTCTTTGGAAAGTGTTCGAAACGTCGGGAATTTAAATAATTTACTTAAGTACCAGAAAAAAAGAGGGAAGCTAATTTTCTAGTATTAAAACAAGTATAGACTGCAGTATAAATCTAACGATCTTTTTTATCCCAGTTTTAGAACAACGTCTTCGATATGTAGCTGTGAAACCGACAGCTTCAATAACGAAGCTACGCCAAAAGATATGGCACTTATTGGATCTTCCAGATTATTGCGATGAAATTGTAATTCTTAAATCAAGCGACGAGAAAGAGTTACCTTTGACAGCATTGTGCAACGGAAACGATCCCCAGCACCCTTACATATTGGAGGTGTGGATGCCTGAACGATTCCAACGTATGGATATGTATTTATTTATTCAGACTTCTTGCTTTAATTATAAGAAATGCCTACCAACCTTGATTTGACACAGATATAAATAATATGAGGATGCCCACATACGATGAAAAAAATTAAACCAACAAGTTTCATATACTTAGTTAAAATAAATTCGTTCATCATCATCAGCCTTTGATAGTCCACTGCTGGACATGGGCCTCCCCTAATACACCCCTTTCCATTGGGGGGTTTGGACCGTATCCCACCACGCTGGTCCAATGCGGGTTGGTGGGTGGACCGACTTTTTACATGCCCATCCGACGCATGGATCATCTTACTTTTCAGACAACCAGGTGATCGGCCCAAATTGCCCTAACCAACTAGGAAACAACAATGAAAATTTGTTGTGTCCCCGCAGGATTCGAACCCACGACCTCCGGTTTCTAAAGCACACGTCCATACCACTAGGCTACGGAGGCAGTTAAAATAAATTCGTTATAATATGTATATCGTAAATATAAATGGCATTTGTACATAGTACTATGCGGCTGAGATAATTTTTACCTTTTTTGTCTTACAAATATTGTTAAAATATAAAACGAGGGTCTTTAACCAATGCGTACTTTCTGTGATGACCTTCGATGGACGATTGGTCCACAAGTGTGCCGTAGCTCAACGGGCCATGCTCGGAGTTTTTTTGTCGGATAAAATGCGTAAAGAGTTTATTCATGAATAAACTAAAGTCAACGATATAGTGCAAAGGATTGGCTCGTTGAAGTGGCAGTGGGCCAGTCAAATAATCGGAAGAACTAATGGCCGATGAGCCAATAAGGTTCCGATGGGGAGGCCGCATTTGGGAAGACGGACCTCCGATCAGGAGGGGAAGACGGACCTCCGATCAGGAGGGATGCCGATCTCCGTGCAGTTGTCAGTTCGGGTTGGAAGCGAGTAGTAGGCGTTTATTAAAAAAGGCATGTGTCCAGCATTGGATCGATAAGGGCTGATTATTATTATTATAATAAGTCGAATGCTTTCTCATCGAACTTCTTTACAATTACAATTACAAGAATTTTTCGAATCAACGCGAATTATATTCATGTATGTTGTAGGTAGATTTTCACTTTAAAAAAAAACTCACTTAAGACAGAGTAACACGCAGCATAGACCCATATTGTTTTAACAATCGCCTAATTGCCTGACAATTTTTTCTTATTAAGGCTGCAGGTCAGGTCAGATCGAAAGCAGATTAGCCTAATGTTTTTGAAAGTGATTCCAGTCCTTCGTGTCAAAACTGTCATTCCTGTAAATCTGGAAGGATTTGAAGCCGACCCTATGACATAGTTAGCTAGGGAAAAGAAAGAAAATGATAACATTACAGTACAGCTACAGTTAAAAACGAATATATCTGATATGTATCTGTGTGTATGATGCTATTGCACTTTTGATGTTCTAATATTTTTGACCTAATCAAGGCATTAAGCGATGCAAAAACATGATAAAAGAAGACGTTCTTAATGTTGTTTTCATACTTATTAAGTCCCCGAAATGTTTTTAAATGATCCTAATTAAAATTACCTTATATCAATTAATACGCATTGCATGATTATATTCTTTTTACATATTACTGTTCTGATTTTAGACTTTTAGTTATTTAAATGTATTAATATTAATTCAAAGTTCACCAGCGGTGTACACGTGTTCTGTTTTGAGGCATGTAATTAAATTTAAGTTCTATTATAGCCTAAATAGCTATAGAAGCTTTTGAAATATAATTCGTGCAAATTTAAAATTATATTGTGTTATACTAGTATTTCCGATCCTATATAATTTGTATTTCTTATGAAGCACCGATGTCTTCGCATAAAATTACCGTTTATATGACCTTGTATTAAAATGTCTATAACAGATCATTGAGTTTGAAAGCATACGCATATGTTTCCAGACACACTTATCAAGAAATGACTGAGTATCCTTCAATCAACATACAAAAATCCATAACATAGGATTTTCATAGAACCGCGGATTGATTTTAATTTAAACTTCCGCGAAAATACATATTACTACAGAATATAATTAAAAAAAAAATGTTTGTCCAACAGCGTTACTCTAAATAATTTCATGGCTCCTAATATCTGAACTCTAAATATCGGGATTTCTAGTACCTCCATATAAAATGACCAAGGTTTGGCTGTTGATTCAAGACGGATAATGGATAGAGAAAGTAGCAAAGTAATGTACCGGTTTAAATATGTATTACAGCAAACATCGCCGACGAAATCGTAGAAAGTCCGTGTTAACTGTTTACCAAAAACTAACATTAAATGACATTGCACACTTTACGGGGACAATATCAACATTTGATATTTAATACCCTAATTCAAGGAATGTTCCTTAAACATTAATATACAGAATATTACTTTACTTAATATATTCATTAATATTGGTCATGGAATATTACGGAGCATTTTTATTGAATAAGCATTACGTTTATCCGAATGTCATTTCATCGAACGAAGCTTATGACGAAGCTTACGAAGAATAAGACGTGAGTTAAGTGAAATGTTATCAGAACATATTTTCCTGGAGGTGTCCTGTTTACTGAGAACTAAGGAAATATCAGCAAAGTGCCTACTTTTCCCAAAATAAGTCGTGAAAATACGCTACTGTTTTTTTACTACTTTTTGAAAAATATAAGGAACCGTAATTAATTGTTAAAGGCAGTTATTGTCTCAGATGGTTTGTGACTTATACCTAAACCGTATCGCTTAACATTATATAAAAACTTTGCGGAATTTTTTATTTAACTATTATATTTTATATAAGTAAATAATATGGGCGTGGGTTCGAATCCTGCGATGACTCAAAAATTTTTATTGTTGTTTCCAAGTTGGTAAGGGCATTTTGGGCCGATCACCCAATTTATGAAAAGTAAGATGATCCATGCGTCGGATGGGCATATAAAAAGCCGGTCCACACACCAACCCGCATTGGACCAGCGTGGTGGGATGCGGTCCAGAACCCTCTAATGGATAGGGGTGTATTAAGGGAGGCCTATGTCCAGCAGTGGACTATCACAGGCTGATCATGATAATGGAGTACATAATCTTTTTCAGCACAACTGCAGTCTAGAGCGAAAGTGTTCGTTTTTAAGTGTTTTCCTTTTAAAAAGTCATAACTTTACTGTGCTTAGCAAACACATTTTCTATTTAACTTATTCGTCTGTTTTTAGTACAGAGATACTTACGTAATAATTCTACGTTGTAGTAAGTGCGACGTAATAAATACGTAGGCATTAAAATTTTTTCTCGATACGTCTTGTTACTCGTAATTGATAGCCGACTACATTACTCTTAAACCCGATATTACTTATAATAAGAAGCCTGTAACAAAATAAATATGTAATGAAAATAACCGTAATAAGGCTTATGTACACGATGTTGACTCTTAATCTAGCAGGTTTTGGATATTAATTTGTTTCAACTGGTTGGAAATTCGATAAAGGGTGACATTACATAAAATAGACAACTTTAAAAGGTGGTAGCAATTGTGTATAAACATTAAAATCTTCCGATTTAATAGGCAACGTAGCCAACGTAAATAATAGCTTGGGGCGAATTTACGGTGTCATGCGATGCTACATTTCTTGAGGGCAGAGAGTATAACTAACCATCAGGAGATGGTCCCGCTCGACTCAGTCCTCAGTCAATAAAACAAACCATGTACATAAAAAATTGCTAGGAAGTAACCGAACATGAATATGCTTCAAAGGCTGTTACTTTTACAAAGAATAACTTTTTGCCCACTATGCCGTCATTTTTGAGCGGTACGTTCACGTGAGTAAAATCTTTACGGTATTTTTAGGTAGAGTATCAATATATGTGTAAAAATTGAGTTACAATTCCCGGCGATTACACGTTTTGAACTATTTCACAGCACCGCTATTTTTGTACGGCACTAGGTTTTTGCCTTTATTTTTAATCGTCTATAAACTATAAACTAGCCGTACGTGAATAAGAAGTCTCTTACTCTACCAAAGAAATTCCATTTACTCACGTACTGACTAAATGTACCGCTCAAAAATGACGGCTCAGCGCTCAAAGTTATTCTATAATATAGTAACAGCTTTCTAAGCATAATTCACGTTAGGACATTTAACAGGTATTTTTATCCATGGGCTTATAGTCTATTATTCAAACATTCTTCTCAAATATCATCTTCCTTTTGCAAATCATCAAGTGCAATTAATTACCCATTCATAATCTGTGATTGGAACAAGTTATGCTCTGAATTTCCAAATATTCCATAGCCAAGCGCAGAGCTCAATAGTCAATGCGGAATTTTATTCAAGTGTCGCGCCCAGAAATATAGATATATATTGATATGATAGGAGTATTAAATACGTCTTATTTTATATTTCATTTATTTTGAAAGGAATACTAATTCAATAGTAATATTAAACTATTTGTTTTATATAAATTTTATAAAATTAACAGCAAAAATATTGTACTAACTGATTAAAAAACTGGCGTAGGGATGTGATGACCCTACCACCCATTTGACGGCGGATCTGCCTTACAGTGGGAGTAACACAGTACAAGTGCAATTAATCAATTGCCAATCCGCCTGCTCAGCGTGGCAATTATGAGCAAGCCTTATCACACGTCAACAAGATCGGCTGTCATGGCGTTTATTAAAAAGGCCTATGCCCAGCAGTGGACTGCTAAAGGCTGTTTATGATGATGATGATTAACTTCATTTCTATGTTTATTTTTTCCGGGTACAAACTGATTTAATCCGTTTGGAATGTTTATAGATCTCCACAATCAAAAGTGATTATTTTTATCGGTAGGATAGGTTGTTGTCATGTTGCCCTCATTAGTAGGAAAATACACACATTCACACACAGCCTATGTTTTCAAATGGTCTAGTGATAAAAGCTTTTTCACATCTGGGGCACGGTCGAATGAATTTTTATTTTACTGCTCTCGATTTCAAGCTAACTTTTGATTAAATTTAAAAAAAAATAAAAATGTGCCTTCTATCAGCAGCAAATAACAGTTATTCATCGTAATGTGTCATATCTGTATAGCATTTGTTTGAATAAATTGAATACCCTTTAGTCAATTAAAATTAAACGCCGAAGGGGCTATATTAATAACGCTAAAAAGCGTTACAATTACGTGACTTAGATCCTACAAAATTAATTTCCTGCGTTCCATAACTGTTTATCGTTGCCGGTTATCTTTGTTGGGTAATTACGTTTTCCAAACTACCATATAGAAATTACTTCACATTTATCGTACTAGTAAAATTAATTAACAATGTTAACTAATTGCCTTCTTAATTAAGTGGAAACTAATTAACTTTGTAGCAAAGTTTCCTTGCTAAACAATACCCTTTCGACAAATTTGGGCGAATCTAGTTTAATTAATTTTTTTCCATTAAAAAACATTGGAAATTTTTTAAATATCTCATTATAAACTTGATCATTTTGGCAAAGCGTTTAATAATGACACTTTTAGTAGAATTGTTATTAGAGAAGACTATCTTTTTGTAAATTTGAAGAAAAACATCTTAAGATTGTTCCAAAAAGAATGCTTAGTAATATATTTCTTACGTTTTGTTTTTAGATATTTGAGTATGCTTTGTAATGTCGGTGCTTGTTATAGGTTTAAAATCGCTTTGATTTTGAAAAGAATATTGGTTGTTTTCTTTATGCCATTCATTCTTTTTCCCGTCATTGTGTCATTGAAGCTCAATAAAAAAATGAGTGAATTGGTCATTACTTTACGTGAGTTTTAAAGGTACCGTCGATTTGTTATTTAATGTTTGTCGATGTTTTGTAATTGAAGTTTTGCAATTAAGTATATCGGTAACGCAAAATAATGATAATAACAATGTCTATTTTCGGTGTGAATTAAAATAAATTGTCACTGACTTCCTTATCCAACGGTAATCAATAGCAATGCATTTGGTCACCAGCCAAGGCCTAGCTTGTGGTCGCCAACTAGTGGCCTAACAATGATTAATATTGATGGCATTCGCAAAGGAAATAACCATTTATTGGTCCCCGTTACACGTTTTAAAGAATATCAGCTATGCCTGACTAGAACAATTATGGTTTATGTTATAATAACGTTTTATATATGAAACAAAAAGTTTTATTGATACATTTTCTGTTTTGAATTTCAGACTACGCTAATTTTAACTACGATATGATAACGATGGGTGATCAGATCACGAAGCTTAATGATAAAGTTCAACAGGATATAGGTAAGCAAGTAACAAGATAAGCTAATTAAGAAAATCGTATAGTAAATAAATTTTAAAAATAAGGAACAATTTTTTCTCCTGGTTTGATTAAGACACACTTATGTAAAGACATTCTTAAGTAACAGTTTTTTATAAATAAACGTCAGAAAGATATTCCGCGTGAAAAGGCACGTGACTTTGTTGCATTGAATAAAATATATCGTCTACTAATAATACTTACCATCACAATATTTGTATTTTGGTAAAAAGGCTTAACGATAACTTTAACATGGAACTCTACGTTTAAGGTTTAAAGTAAAGGTGCCACGAATATTCGGCTTCTATACGGTAGAAATAAATTTTTCAATAATATGCCAAGAATATTCGGCTATTCAGCCACTTTTTATTTGTATTCGGTAATCGGCTGAATAACACTTACTTGAATTGTTACGATCGGTTTCGACTTTTGTTATTTATATTGTATGTTAACAATAACAGCTCGGTAACTATTCATTTTGTGCCGAATATTCGGCGCTTCAGCCAACAGCGTTACTGAATTTACGTATTCGGCCAAATGACTATTCGTAGCAATTCTAGTTTAAAGCCTTTAAACTTTGAGAGATATATGCGCGTAATATTTTCAATATTGTGCCAATAATTTACTTCACAAGAATAATTTACTTCTTTTTAGAAGCGCTTTTTTTGTATAGAGTACAAAGTATTATAGAGTAAAAAGGGAAAGTAAAGCGGTGTTTGCGCATAACTTAACACTATTATACATAGGTATCTCCTACACAGATGGCTGATCTCTAATATAGATCGGCCCCCTGGTTGAAAATAAGAATTCGGAAGATACTTACTATTGTAATTCAATAAATATTTTAAAAAATATAAATGAAGATATTTAATTCCATAACAAAAAAAGATTTGACGTATCTACATCATAATATCTTTTTAGGCAAAGTTCTACTGTAATGAACATAAAATGTTAATTTTGTTCATAATATGTACCTATAAAGCAAAACTTTGAGACGTAAGTTAACCTGAGTCTCAGATTTCAGCTCACATTCACTCTTTTAGTATATACACAAGTTAAAATGTTTTTAGGGCCCAGAACACAATGATTACACACTACAACTTTGCAGACGAAATGTCCGTTGCTAATCTACAGAAAAACTACCATCTTCAAATATTACAAGTTCACAACATAATTCATAAACCCTCCATAAGGATAAACTATTTATGTATTATATTTATTTATTATTATGTAATATGGCAATATTAGACGTAACTATTTTAATTAGATAGCTTGGAAAACTATCTAGTATTAGCTTGTTAAACTCTACCTTCGATCATAAACGCTGCTCTGTAATAACAAGCGCTCCGAATGGTCGGAAAGGTCAAGAATATTATCAGTTATATAAGCAATTAAATTCCTTTTAAATAATATTAAGCAATAGTATATTTTTTCAGCTCGTTACGAATAAATACATTTTTTATTTTAATCATAAACTCTTCATTACTATTGTTTAATTAAAAATAATAGTAAATACACTTTTTTTAACGAAACCCAGCAGTATAGCTGTCCACTTGAAAAGGGATATAATAGATTCAAACAAGTTGTAGTCTTTATAACTTCGTAATTTAGTATATAGCAATAGTATTCTTCTTTAACATAATTATTCAGGGTTGGGTAATCATTTTCTTCTTCCAGACCCTCATCGAAAAGTTGAAAAGACACCGCCAGAAGTTGTTGAAGCAAAACAAATAAATAACATATTTCACATAGAGCACAAGAGATCGGATCTGTCGTACAAAGTTTCAAATGCATCACTCTTCTTCCAAATACCTGGGAATAAGGGCACGGACAATTTTGCATGCATTTTGTTAAAGATACAGAGTGATTTATCTACTCTCAGCAATAAACTTTCGCAATTGGAAAGCAAAATCAATTATTAAAATTGTATTAATTATATTTACCGTTTTTAATTTGTGCAATGTGTGACAAAAATGGGAGTTAAATAAAACAAACTTGACAGAAATATACATTTACTAGAAAAATAAATATATGGAGAATTTTTAACAAGTCAATCTATATTGTGTTAAATAGCTTATTAAAATCATTTTTCTAACTACATTTCTATTATCATATAGTAGAATAAGAAAATGTCCATACTAAAATATTCACAACTACCCACTTGAGGTACTTCATTTCGACTAGGAATACTGTTTCTTGCAAAGCCACACACATGTAATAAATAAATTTTGCTAATGGCATCATTGTGCTTATATCATATAATAAATTATTTATATTCTTCCAAAATAAACAAAATACAAAGTCCAATGTACAATAAATATTTTTTTTTGGTTATTTCAGACTGTTTATTTTTACATATATAGTGAATTGAATTCTTCATAAACTATTTTGCATTACAAATTTTTCCCTTAACTTAAGAAAAACATTATATACATAAAGCATCAAAAGTGACCAGATGTATCTTGTGTTTAGATACTGCCTCCGCATCAAAGACTTTTCTTTCTGAAAAATAAATATCACATGTCCAATTCATATCATTGTTAAATCGTTGTACTAGGCAGAATTAAAAAAATCGTTTGTTTTAAACCTTTGTTTGTTTAACAATGAGAATGAATAAATATTTTAATATAATAATGTATGCCTTGACTCACCTTATATTCAAGTTGGTATATACTCTTCGTGCAACATTTGGTCATGACCATAAAGCCACACATCCTCTCTTGCATACCCAATGCATATTCAATGCTACGAATTAAATCATTTGTCTTTAGAACTAGTAGTGCCTCACGGTTCACATGCTCCAAGCATTGAGTTACATGATGCAAGAAATTTGGTAACTCATTTTGGAATGTTGATTTCTGAAGGAAATACAATCTTACGTTAAACATTTAAGTGGTAGCATTTTTGACAATTAATATGTAAGTGTAGCACTGTTGCTAAATTACATACAAAAATCATGAAAGTAATTCAGTTATAATATATTTTTCAATTATTGATGACAACTATGTACAGTTTTGCGGCCTGTAAAGATAAGATAATCTAAATTTTAAAGCAATTAAAATTATCATGAATAATTGCACTTTCTATTTGAAACCACAAGCCAATTATTTAAGAATATTGAACCTTATGGGTTTAATATATACTTTGTGTAGTTATTACTTGATGAGTTACCAACAATAGAATAATTTATGTTACTAATGATGGTTTGTTTATCACCTATTCAGTGATATTTATCGGTAAACTAATTTCATAATTTACAGATAAATTGTGTTACCTATATTATAGCTAAGTCTCAAGCCTTGCTAAGAGACGTTTTGATTATTAATGATTATTACTTAATTGAATTTCTCAATATATTTTGAAAACCATGATCTTCTTTTTGCAAAGGAATAATCATTATTATGGTGATAATAATAGTGACTATGATTATCTCGGGACTATATTATATTTCTATTATCAGTACATTCGAATCAAAGATTTCTTAACCAATTGTATATTTACTGCTTTTAATTTTCCATGCATAATGAAATTGTACAGTTACATGTTCTAAGGTTTTAAAACATTGCTTTAACCATAATTAATACAAACCTCCTGTGAAGAGGGCTTTGGTTCTATCGATGCCCTTCATGATAACATCCCATGGTCTCCCAGTCACCATGCACGCAAAAAGGTAATACAAGTCTTTCGGTATACCCAGTTGTTCAGCGTGGATTCTTATCTCATCTTTATTTCTTGCAATTATTGACAACCATAATTTTGAATAATGGTATCTAAATTTTTCAGAGAGTTGCTGCAACATGAAATTTAAACAATATATTACCGCCATAGGTACCAAAAAATATTTGTAAAATATTAACAGTAGTTGCATATTACAATCAATTTTAAAAATATATTAATATTCCTCTATTATTTTATAGACTTTACTCTTCTTAATTTGGAGTAGATATTAATTGAAAAATGGCAATTTTAGGTATCTAAAATTCCCAGTACCGTACCAGAATCATAAATTTAACTGCTATTTATTACTTTAAATACTCCTACAGACATAAAAATATTTTATATTCTCATACTCAAAATATTTTAAATGAAATTTTATTATAATTTGTATAAAATTAATTTAAATTAGGTAAAGCATAACTTTTAACTTTTTGTACAACTTTTCTAAATTTACATATCTACAACTTACAGCATACAAACCGTGGTCCAATAAATATATGGTAGTATCTTTGTCCCCTGGGTCTTTTTTCACAAGAATATTTCCAGGATGAGGATCGCTATGGACAAATCCACTGACAAAGATCATGTGCGAATACAGATCTCCAAGTTTTAAACACAGAGTCATATCTGTCAATTTTATTATTCTGTAACAAATAATTATTATGCAACAATAGTACAAAAGTGAAATAAGACAATTTTCGGGATTTAATGTACTTACATCAATATATTTAACATCATTCACTTGTCCTCCACTCACATACTCCATTACCAAAACTCTTTCTGTGCTGTAATCCCAGAATATCTTTGGAACTTTAAGCCACTTGTAATCACTGAACAGCACGGAAACCCTCTCTGCATTCCTACCCTCTTGGAGGAAATCCAATTCTTTCGCAATATTTTTCTTCGTTTCATCGACCAGCCATTGCATTTCAAAGTCGGGAAATACTTTCGACATAGTGTTGATAATGAACTCAATCCATTTTAAATCAATTTTAGTGTTTTTCCTCACAAAGTGGTGCTGCACTTTGACAGCTACCTCTGTTCCATCTTTTAGTTTAGCTCTGTGAACTTGAGCCAAAGATGCTGTGCCAAGGGGTTCAGGGTCAAATTCAATAAATAATTCATTAGGCTAAAAAATATTAAAATATTAAAAAATATTTACTACATAATACTATACTACTGAAGGGGATAAAATATGCTTACGTCCTGCTTCAAATCTTCCTTTATAACCTTGTATAGTTCATCAACTGAGTTTCTTGGGGCATCTTTATGCAAAACACGCATTGTAGTTACATATTCGGTGGGCAACAAGTAGTCGAGCGCTCCTACGTGTTGGCCCACTTTAATGTACACACCCTTATTTGCTCTGCACAATTCAAGCAATTTCTCTGCACCAATCATATGAGCTTCGCTTTTAGCCTGTTTATACTCTTTTGAGCTTTTATCCCATTCCTGGCTATACAACATAGTTTTGTATGTTCTGCCTATATCTATTGCAGTACATGCTGCCCTCGTAAGACGCACAATCGCTATAGAATCGTAGTCAGTATCATTTAATTTCAAAGCAACGACTGCACCACCAACTGCTACACCGCCACAAAGTCCATACCTCACTAACTTTGATACACTCCTATAAGCCATTTTAGCAACTGAAATAACAATTTTTATTTCATTTTAGATTACCAGTTTAAACTTATGTTATCAAAAGTGACACTTCGACAAAATACATTTTTTTATAAAGTTCGACATGACACATGCTATTACATGAACATAGATGCACAGACTAAGGCAAGATTAGACTAAGTCAAAAACTTACAGATATTATGTTAACAAAAAACTTTCGCTTCGAACTCGCATCGCAATCAGCATAAGATATAACAGTTCTATCAAGCACATCTTAAGTATCAGGGTTACCAACTTTTAAAATTGTCTCTAAGATTTTTTTTTTATATTTTTAGTAATAACTTTTACTAATCTATTTTATTTCTGGCATAAGTGAAAATCTCTTATTACAAATTTGGTCTATTTGAAATTTTGCGCTACTAGCATAATATTAATTTTACGATTCAAGCTAATTGATTATTTAATGTTGATAGTTATGATATGAAAATAGAGTTTATAGGAAACTGCGTTGATGTGTTCGATCATTTCTTTATTCTTCATATCAAGAGTAAATAGCAACAATTGCACAATTTTTGAGGACAACGGTTGTTGGGGTGTTCGAAACAGTGGGAGTTGAAATGTAAATAAACGTGATAATATATATTTATGGTCTTTTTATGAAATAATGCATAATTTTATAAATATATTAATCCTGTTATTGTTCTTTCATTTCCCTTTTGTTTTATGCAATGGCAATAGGCTAATGTACAATCCATTAAGGGGAAAACATTACAGACAGTCGGTAAAAGACGTTTCTGCCTCAAATGCAATGAACTGTGGAAATAGTTTCCTGTTTATGGCAATGACGACCGAAGGACTTCTCGTTAAATTGTGATATAAAAATAGTTATAGTAGTACTCCTCACATAACACTAATGTGTTTCCCATTAGTGTTATTCTACAGTTTAAGGGAATCATAGAGTGTAATGAAAGTGTAAACGAGTCGTAAAATGTTATGCTTTTGGGTGGCGAGCAATTTTATTAAATTATGTGTCTATTTTTGGGAAAGGCGTTTGTAATAATGAAACGTCTTACTCAAATAAAAAAAATGTGTAACGAAATAACTATAAGGAAACTAAAAGGTAAAAAACTAAAGTACATATTTAGTTATAAACTTCTTTTATATCGACAGTTAATCCAGTTTTTGGAAAACTGGATTATCAAAGAAATTGCTAGAAAAAGCACATGTTAAATACCATGTCGGGGTTATTTTTTTTAATGCATACGCAAGCAGACGAGCAGTCGGGTCACCTGATGGGAAGTGGTCACCGATGCCCATAGACATTGGCAACACCAGTGGTATCGCCAACGCGATGCCTACCGTGAGACATAGGGTGTTAAGTCTCGTTTACCCAGTAAATACGCTGGCTACGGTGCCATTCAAACCGGAACACAGCGGTGTTTTCACACTATTGCTTCGCGACAAAAATAGGCACCGTGGTGGTACCCACCCAGGCGGTCTTCTGTTAAAAGAGGACCTACCACCGGTAAGTATCTCCTGATATATAAATATTAATTTATTATTGGATTTTGTTTAAATTTCCTAACAATTTGTGCCTCTTATCGTATTACATTAATTTTAACAAATAAAATAAATTTTGTATAAATTACAAGTATCTTAGATCTTAACTTAAATTAATTTATTTTAACAATACATCATTATGATGTATTCATAAGACATCGAATGTAATGTAATTTGGAGAAGAATTTAAACTGTTAGCAACACTGTTAGCTGACTGTCGCCATCTTTCTTTCGGTTGTGTTCCGTTTCCGTTGACAGATCTTTTTAGATTTGATCTCCAAAAATGAAGGCGAAAGGAGAGGTAAGGAATTTTAATATTCGTGTTAAGACCATGATAGTGTTATTTCTAGGGCGTAAATAAAATGTACCAAAGCTAATTTCTTATGGCTAATCGTACCTCGATGTAAAACCTCTTACGAATATAGAAACATGCGAGTGCCTGATGCACACGTTGTCTCACCGCTTTATTCAATTTTAATAATTCCTAGATGCCTCTTCAACTACTATACAAAATCCATTGAAATGTTTTTGTGATCGTTAAATTTGTGTTACTTTTGTTATTGCTTCTTTTAACAATTATAATAATAAACATTTTTATAGGTTATAAGTAAGGCATGATACCGTATAGAACAAACGTTACATGGGTATTAATAAATAATAGGTACTATATATGGATAATTAACAACTAAGTGGTGAGACCTCGCAGCTTACTTAAATATTTGGGTTATTTTTCAGTTGAAGGAATATGAAGTCATTGGCCGCAAGTTGCCATCAGACAGCGAGCCAAAGCCGCCGCTATATAAGATGAGAATATTTTCTCCTGATCCCATCGTAGCTAAGTCCAGATTTTGGTACTTCTTGCGACAACTTAAGAAATTCAAGAAGACTACCGGAGAAATTGTATCCATTAAGGTAAATAATTACTTTACTATCTTAAACTCGGCTAAATATTTTTTTGTGTTTTACTTATTTTACTTAACAGTGAAGAAAGAATAACAGTTATTATGATGTTAACATTTATAACACGTTTTCATATTCTTGTACTAGGCGTATGCAGGCCTACTTAAGAATAAATAATAAAACATGATACTCTTTTAAGAATAAAATAGCTGCCTATGCTGTAAAAAAGTAATTATAAAATGCAATTTTTAGTGTTAGCCTTGCTATTCAAATTTGTAGTATTGGTCTAAAACCATTTTCGGTCATTTTTACATGTACATCTTGTAGGTCTTTATTTATAAAAAAAATTGAGGGGCTATATTAAATTAGTAGACATGTATCAAATCCACTTATTTACGGATTTTTCGCGTTACTTAAATATATTTATTCCCGACGTTTCGGATTCTTTCCAGCATTCTAATCAGCCTATCATTCCACTTCTGGAACATTGGGCTTTTCAATGATATGCCAAATGGTTGGATCTGCTACTCTGCCAAACTACTAAAGTTTACTTGCTCAGAGTTCTATTCCCACCTGGTCGGAGTGTACATATCCATTTTCCTCAATGGAAAATGGTGTGTATTCTTAGGAAAAGTCTATGAATGTTAATTTTTAAGTATTTTGTATTTGTGCAGTTTAATAAAACAACCCTTATTAATCTACAAAATGCTGAATATTAACAATATTGTTACCACTACAAAGCGCTGAAACAAAAGAGGCCAATTATTTGTGCATAATTCTATTATTAATATATCTTTGTATTGTTGTTATGTTGGATTTTGGTTTTCTATGTATATTGGAATAAACTGATACTAAAAAAAAACTCTGAAACATGATTTTTTATCTGATGCCCTGGCGCATTTAGTATTTGCATAAGACCAAAACCCCAATGAAGTAAAATATTTTAATTCAATGGATATTCATACTGCAAGCATTATCCATCGGTCCTCAAAAACTTTCCAATTTGTGAATTGATACGTAAAGTGAGTAATGCTTCATGATAATGTTGCTTTTATTCTAAACTGCCTGCTTAGCCGGAAAAGGGCCTCAAAAAAATTGGGGGGATATAGTCTAAAAACCCTCTAATGGAGATAGAGGATGCACGCATTAGAGGAGGCCTTTGTCCAGCTGTGGACACAGGCTGATGATGTGAGTGTGTGTGATTCTAACAGGGCAAACTTTTGATTTATAAATTTTTTATAGTATGATATAGGTAACTTTAAAGTTGAAAAAAATCCTCTTTAAAAACTTAATTGTATATGTATTTGCAGGAAATACCAGAGAAGAGCCCAATCAAGATCAAGAACTTCGGTATCTGGTTGCGTTACGAGTCTCGTTCGGGTGTCCACAACATGTACAGGGAGTACCGCGACCTCAGCGTCGGTGGTGCGGTCACTCAGTGCTACCGCGACATGGGCGCCAGGCACAGGGCCCGTGCTCATTCCATACAGGTACTTAAAATTTAAATTTCATTTGTAAATCATTTGAATATTAAAACAGACATCTTTTTAGATCTGATGGCATATTACAAGTTTTACTATGGTTAAGCCAACACATATACAATTAGATTAAGAAAAAAGTAAGCAATAATATTGCAAAAAATATGTGTAACACTAATGGTGCCAGAAACTAAAGGGTTCTCATATATGGATTCACCTTTAAGAATGCCGCTTGACTGTGTGGTGCTAGCCGAGACTGTCGTTAGACCATCTTTATGTAAATTCTATATCTAAATTGGCTATACTAGTTACAGACTACACTCGGAGTCTACTAAAGTCAGATATTTAGCTTCTTTAGCTTTATCAAAAAGATATGATCTGCATTGTAAAATGATTAATACACTAGTTCTACCTAAGCCTTGCTTATTGCCCCTGTAAAATAAATGCTGTGCTATTTTTATCCCTATCTCAATAAATAATTTGGATCATTCCCATTCTATTTTATTATGGGAGCTATTTATTATTAAGTGAGGAAGAATTGATATGTTGTATCATTTCAACTGTATCAATTCAACTGTATTGAAGTAATTATAAATACTACAAGGCCATGAAAAAAAAATTTCCATGAAATAAATCATTGTGAATAATGTTTAGAATGCTGTTACTATATTATATAATGATCTAATGTAAGCATGTTATGTTGTTGTTTCTGAATGGTACAGGTTAGTATGTGTCATAATTCCTCATTTTTAGCTGAGAATTATGACAAAATATTAATGTATGGTTTTTTATATTTAGAGAATCAAAAATAAATGTCAAAAAACCTTTTGCCATAGGAAAGAGGTTTTTTATTTACCAATAATTGTAAAAGGTCATTTATTACTGTAAAGCAATTTTGTTATTCTTTTTGTATATATATTTATACAGATATTTTACCCATGAACGCTATACATATTTTGAGTGCAGTGGTTGACAGTTAAGGATTGCAACCCTTTCCATATCCCACATGATATAAGGTCATTGTAAAATGTATAGCATCTTGTTCAAAATATTATTAAGGACGGACAATTATGTTTGATAATTACAGCATCCAAAAAATTTAGTTAACATTGAGTGATTTGATGAGTTATTCTATGATACCAGCCTTCTAATCATTATTTATGTTATTTAGGTTAAATTTTTCTCTGTGCATATAGTCTATAAAGGGATATAAATAGTCAAATACCTATATAATAAAAAATGCACGATAACACTACATATATCAATAATGGAATAACATTTTTGCCATTTTTAATGCGCGCACGTTTTAAAGTTTACTATTTATTTTATTACCTGAGAAAATGGCTACACTTCCTAAAACGGACTTAAAAAAAGCTAGCTTGGTGTGTATGCCTCCAACGCTGGCAAATCTTATTGGCCATTCTTTCTTTTACCTAACCTATTTCGCAAGCTATCACGGGGCCGACTTCTAATCCATTCAGATTTCGCAGAGAGACTGGCATCTGTTCCCCACAAACCACAGGGTAACTGACATTCTACAATGACTAATAAATATGTTCTCGGCACCCGTGATTGACTTTTACATGGTCATCAGACACATCTTACTTTTTAGACAATTAAGTGATCCGCCCAAAATGTCCTAACCAACTAGAAAAAAAAAGTAACATAATGTAAGAAATTAATCGCTATTTCCCTTTGCCTTTCAGATCATTAAAGTGGAGGTAATCAAGGCGTCCGCGTGCCGTCGGCCACAGGTGAAACAATTCCACAACAGCGGCATCAAGTTCCCGCTGCCCAAGCGCGTCCACCACCACAAACGGCTCAACACCTTCGCGTACAAGAGGCCCAGCACATATTTCTTGTAATTTTAACCTATGCGATTGTAATTAAAGCCATGTGAAGTGGATTTGTGTATTTATTTTTAGTGTATACTTCAAATGAAGTTTGATACAAGGTGTACACTAAGTGACTAAGAAAATTTCATAGTGTATTATGATATTCAATCATATTGTTTACACATTTTACGTTTTAGTGATCATAGTTTATCAAAGATGCGTGATACAGGAGTAAGGTTTATTATTCTATATGATTGCTTGCTTCTTTGTAAAAAAGAAATTTAGATTGATTTCTTTCTGTCATTGGAATTAATATGATATAGAATCAGGAGCTTCGACCGCAGTACTTTTTTCATAGTAAACACACTAGCGTAGTATTAAGTTTTTTGTGGCATCTTCTCCCTGTCCCAATGCTTTAGTAGCAAATAACAGCTACAGCCCTTCGAGCATGTATAATAAACCTTAGTGTCAGAATCGAGCCAAATTTTATCCCATCTGTGCAACGCTCGTGTGTACTTCAGGGTTGCTAACGGGCATAGCATACAGATAGATAAACAATGTGTATCCAAGTTGTGCGCGTTAATTTAATTTAGTGCCCGACCGAACTTTCGGTTTCGGCCAAAAATCAAGTTTCGGCTGCAGTTTCGGTTTCGGTGAAACCGAAACTGGTTTCAAAGTGTTTTCAATTTCAAAATAGTAGCGAAAGTTAAATGTATCATTGCTACAATCGAGCTCAGATCAGTCGATTTTAGTATACAAAGCATTCAAGTTTGTCAAAAGAAATTGATGATTCTTCTAGAAAGACGGGAGGAACAAATAGTAGTGAGAACAAAATGTATACTCCTTGGTAACCAAAAATAAATACAAATAATACTGGAAAGTGTAGCTCAGATATTTGTTGTGTTAAAAAAAAATCTTGTAGTCTCTACTTTTTTTCTGAATGTAGTCATTTGTTTGCTATGTGTGGCGAAATGTTCTCGAAAAAAGAGAAAACCCAAGTGCGACCTTGTCATTAAAACCACTGTTATAAAAAGTTAACAACGCAAGAGATTTACTGCGGCTCAAAGGCAACATGAGAAGAGACTGCTCTGTCATAATCAATTGTCGCAAAGTGGGCTTCTTAATTTCGAGTAGGGAGAACGTACACGGAAGACGAACATGGTTGCAGACGTCCATCGAAGCCAGTAATCAAACAGAAATAATAAAAATATGCTGCCATATTCGAAAAAACTGTTTTTAGTGATTAAAAAATTACCATCTGATACCTAATCCAAGAAACGAGCATTTCATATAGAGGTACTCAACGCATATTGACACAAATTTTGAATATGAGAAAAGTCTCCGCAAGATGCGTCAAAGTCGATTTTGTTTCTGATTCTCGGCAGAAACAAAATCGACTTTGAAGATATCGTTGGACAAGTTTTAAGAAGATTCTAAAAACTTTAAATTTAAACTTTAAACTAGTTTTGTGGCAGTGGACGAAACACGGGTTTATCCCGAAGGATCTTCATGCCGTGGCCGTGGGATATGGCCTGACCGGGGTATGGTCTCAATATTTTGGGACTCAGAAGCGATATTGTTGTTTGATTACCTGGAGCATGGAACCATCATTACAGATTATGCAGCTTTAATACCGAGGTTAAGAAATGCCGTCAATGATAAAAAGAGGCAAACTTTGAACGGGCGAGCGACAACGTACCGGCATAGGTTGGCATTAGCGATGGCCACCGTTCAGCATGCTAGCGTACAATTGGTTGAGCATCCCCTATTCACCAGGTCTGGCGCCTAGCTATTTTTCATATCTCTCTAAATTGATACAATACTTAAGTGGAAACATGTGTTAAAACTATAAGTATATAACAAGTAAACGATGCCGTAGTGACCTTTTTGCAGGACCAAGACAATCCTTTTTTTAAAGGAATTAAAGCATTGGAAACTTGGAACGCTGGACTTGGTGTATAGGTGGACTCGGAGATTATGTAGAAAAATAAATAATTAAGCTATCATAGTCATTATATTTTACATATTATATATTATATTGTTTACTTTTTGATCCCCCCTCGGAACTACAAATACAAACCAAAGTATTAATTAGTAAGATTTCAAAATACCAATACTTAGTCTGTCACAATTATTAATTTATTTATTAAAACTCATATTGCTATAAGAAATTTATTTAAAAAATAATCAATATATTTTTAATATTTTTTTACATAAAAATATTATTAGCAACTGAAATAAACGATTACCACACTACATTACATGACTAAAATAAAGCAAAATAATAGGCATAAAAGCTCCATATTTTAAGAATTTTTATACTTGATCACGTGAGTTTCGGTTTCGGTTTCGGCCGAAACTGAAGCCACGGCCGAACTTTCGGTTTCGGTTTCGGCCGGAAAAACAGTTTCGGTCGGACTCTAATTTAATTTAAATAATTTAGAAAAATCTGTTTCAAATTAATGACTCGTATCGTATAGTGACTTGATATTCAATTCTAGTGGAAACAACATCATCATCAACATCAGCCTCTGTTAGTCCACTGCGGAACATAGGCCTCCTAATACACGCAGCGGCGGACTAAGCCCGTCAGAGGCCCGGGGCGGCAAAGCTGAATGAGGCCCCCAAGCTTTAAGCAACATGTATTTCTACAAGCTTTTTATTCAGTTCACATTTGTATGTATAAGTATTTATGATTATTTGGTTTAACACAAAGATTCAAGGAATGATTAGAACAGGGACAGAACAGAGCTTTTGGATTTATTTCTCGGATTTTTCGTTGCACCCCTCCATGGACACCGGACATTGACGCGGCATTGTCGTAACCTTGAGCCCTGCACAACGTAATATCTAGTCCATCTTTTTTTAGCTGTTGCTGAATGTCTTTTGACATTTCCTCAGCAGCTTTTACTTTTACAAAAAAATAAAAAAACCTAAGAAAGATTCGCGTACTCCCACAGTGTCATTTTCTATATGGACGAATCTAATGATTTGACTCATTTGGTCTGTTTTACTTTCGTCAGGAGTGCTGTCAAAAATTATTCCGTGATATTTGTTTTTGCCTTACATGTTCACCCAAACATAGAATAAATTCATTTTGTATGCCTTTTGTCAAATAAGATGGTACTCTCTTTGACCCACCAGCGGCCTCTTCTAGGTTTAAGCAATGCTCTTTCAGCACCGGATCATATTTCGCTAACAATTGTACTTATTCTAAAAGAAATCCCTGTTTTCCAAAGAAATATCTTCACGGTGGCCTCTGAAAGCAAGATTTTGTTGGGCTAATAATAACGTGACATCTAAAAGGCGATGTAAAATGTTTCTCCAATTCTTAGTTTCATCGTTAAAAATCTTCAAGTTATCTTTATCAATAGTTTTATTAAGTTTTAAGCCCACTGTCAACGTTTTCCATTTTTCTAAGTTTGTTAGATCATGAGATGATTCATGCTGTGATATCCTTGGATTTCATTTCCACCACTGACATAAACCAAAGACAAATTTATTTGTGAGATTATCAATCTTACATGCAAATAACCGGCAGTATAATTTCTTTGTTGATGGTGAGTATAGCATCCATTTCCTTAAATATTTAGTCTCGTTTAAGTGTGAGTACAACCACAGCAAAGTTAAACAACGATGTGTTTGTTCCCTTAGTGCTTTCACCTGGTCTTTCCACAGATTCAAAAGGTCCGTTCTTATTTTGAAATACTTCACTACCCTTCTCGATAATGGAAATTCTGATGTGCTCTGGCAAAGGTATTGTTCAATGAGCAGCACCATTGGATGAGAAGACCTCTAACTTAGCGACGTACTCTTCGGCTTCCTCAGTATTTTTCTTTAATTTATAAGTTTTGTCATTCTGTTTTCCAGCATCAGTCACATCGGCTTTTGTATTAACATCACACTTCAGAGACTTTTCAACTATGTTTGCAGTCTCAATATCAATGATTTGTACATTGCAACCCGATTCATCAGTTTGACTAATTTCTTTGGCAACGCAACATCTTTTCAAAGTTTGAAAGTGTATTTGCCGCTTCAGTCTTTACTTTTTTTACCTTCCTTTTCTGAGAACCAGGTGATTGAATTCTTTTCACTAAAAAAAAATATATTAATAAACTGCTACAACATTGCCTAAATTGTAAATCTTTTTGTATGTACAAAACTAACATCTTTTGGTTAAATCCTTGAATGAGGGTAAATTGTAAAACATTAGGAAACGCTAGCACTTATTTCGTCTTTTTCTAGTCTTAGCGTAAGCCTCAAACATCATTTTAATAAGAAAACTTGTCCGCAATTTTATGACTCGGAAAACTTTGTTTTTTGCTAAGTAAAATCTTTTATTTGTAATTAAAAATGCATTTACCAATTAAAGAAAACACTGTTTTATCATAGTTTTAACATCCTTAGAAATAAAGATTGAAGAGAAGGCAATGTGTGTGTGATTTCCTTCACTCTTTCGGTACAAATTTGCATGGGTTAGGGTTGGTAAAATAACTATATATATATATATATTGCAACCCTAGTGGTATAAAAAAAACAAAAGTGCCCTATAATGAAGAGTTGCGTATTGAAAATACGGTCAAGAAATGTCAGCATTTGCTGTAGATGATCCCATGAAAAGCTTGACTGGATCAATTCAGTATACCCAGCAGAACTTTGTGGAACAAGGTAAACTGAATACACAAAAACCTATACTAAATACTAATAAGCCTTATGGTACTCTTCAATTATTATTATTTTTGTTAATTACATGAATATTGTTAGGTAGTTACTTATTATTTCATAGGTACATTGCTTTTTTTTATTTATATGCGAAATCATAAATTTCACTATGAACCCTGGTGTTTGTATCTATATATTTTATCGTGTATTTAAAGGGATGTTAGTAACTAAAAGAAAAATAACAAAATAATTCATTAAGTAAGTTTTCATTTTTTAAAATGTATTTAGCTAGCAAAAGTTATGGGCAGAACATTGCGTAATACAAGAATATAAAAACATAAGATAATCTTCAAGTCTTAAACAAAAAAAGTGATGATTACTATGCTATAGTTTTATTTGAAAATACATACGGAGCTTATTTATTCAAAACAGAAGCCAAGGCAATGTTGTAATTTATGTTACAATATTGCCTACACATTTCTGATTAATGTAATTGGCGGTATATATATTCGTTGTATGAATTTAAACATTATTTTAAATTTCTTAAATATATTTTTTAAAAAAGAAAGTGGGTATCTGTGTCATAGCTTAAACTTAAAAAATATAAAACAAAAACTAAAAATCAGGCAGAGGTGTAGCGGTTTACGGTACGAAACTTTTATGAAAGATAACTGAATAGACTAAAAAAAGTTGTTTGCATAAAAACAATATTTTTGTTAAAATAATTACGTAGTTTCTCCTAATATTCAGAAATGCATTAAGTCAACTCTAAAATTATAATTTACTTTTAAACTTTATATCACAACAAAAATTAAAAACACTTTTTAATGAAATTGAAAGATTTTAAGCTCTTATCTTAAGCGGTTAAGATCGTGTTTATTACTTAACAATTTGCACTATTATATATATACACTATTAATTACCAACGTAAAAAAAATAAATATATTTTAAATAAGGTTAATGTATATTTTTCGACTTAAGTACAATGTAAGTGTAGGCGTACAAAAGTAAATTCTTCACACTTCCTTCATTCTTCAGGAAATACTTGCTACAAAGACGGGAATCGCCCCAGAGCACTGAACACTTTCAGCATAAAAGTTTATTAATACCACGTAAACATTTTCGATGGCTGTAGAGGGTTTATCTTGATGGAATCATGAAGGTGCTAAGCATATTTTCAAAGTATTATGAAAAACGCGAAAAACATTTGGGGGCCCCCCAAGACCTGAGGCCGGGCGGCCGCCCTTCCGCCCCCTGTTAGTCCGCCACTGAATACACGCCCATTTTAGGGGTTTTTGGACCGTATCCCACCACGCTGGTCCAATGCGGATCGGTGGGTGGACCGACTTTTTACATGCCCACCCGACGCATAGATCATCTCACTTTTCAGACAATTAGGTGATCGGCTCAAATTGCCCTAACCAACTAGGAAACATCAATGAAAATTTGTTGATTCGAACCCACGACCTCGGGTTTCTGAATCACACGCCCTTACCACTTGGCTACGGAGGCAACCACATCGGGTATTAATTGTACGTGTAGTTTTATTTAAAATGTTATTGAGAGCATTTATACCATAACAATGAGTTAATATTAAATACGAGAAGTATTCCATGATTAGAATTTGGCGAAAGTTTACTCATCGTTTGTGCATTCACAACAGTTCTGTGGTTGCGTTTGATTTCATCTTGTTATCTTGTAAAGCGATATGATAGAACATTAGAGTCCTTTTCGTGTTATTTTTATAGATTTTTTCTTTCATTTATTCTTATTTTTCCTTTCCATCGACCAGACCTTCAAAAAGCTTAAATAAATGGTTAATTCTTTTCCGTTATTTAACCTTCATAGAAAGTACTAATAACAGAAATGAAATAACCATTTATTCGTAAAGTTTGTGGATGTATACTACGTTTAAAAAAATAAAACTTCATGTATATTTTTAGGAAATGTATTAAAAGGATTAAATGCTAGAATTTATATTACCATGCTTGTTATTAATATACTACTCTAAATACAAATAAAGAGGGCTCAAATAAAATAATAACATACAGAAGAAACTCGATTATCCAGACTTATTGTTGTCGTAAGGCGTTCAGATAATCGAAAATCCGCATATGTAAACGAATGTCTGAAGAAAAGCGGATGTTGTCGATATGAATTACGTAATGTTACGCGTTTTTTAAAAACAACATTTACACTTACACATTAACGAAAATCAATGTTTATTAAAAAAATATTAACGAGATACATTTTGGAAAGTTACATACGTACTAAAATACTAGAGCTTTAAAAATAAAACAATTATGCATATAATTTGCTTACAATATGTATTTGTTAATTAGCATTTAGTTCATTGTCATAAAATGAAATGATAAGTTTAATTTGGTATAAGATATTTGGTCGTTCTTTTTCTGCTAAATCACGAATTCGTTTCAGAACTAAAGTAAGTAAAGTCATACTCAATCTCTCTCTGTTTGTTTTTCAAACCACTTGATAGATTTTTCCAGTGCCTGAAAAGCTTCACCTTTCAGTGCGGTTCACGTCTTTCTTCGACATGTTCATACTTGCTCAAATTTTACCGTTTGTAGTTCGGATAATCGCGAATCCGTATAACTGAGTGCCGGATATTCGAGTTTCTACTATAAAGGATAAAATTAAATAAAAATAATCAGCCTTTTAAGACTCTTACAATAATTTGTGATCCCTAAATGCATAAAGTCAGGACACTATATTTCAATCTCTAATAAAATATAGATAAATCATAAATACCACTTTTTAATCTAAACACATAAAATAAAATAAATTATCATTTCATATCATTCATAAGAGAATATTGTGGACAACAGACATAAATTAAAATATTAAGAAAAAAACATGGTATAAATATATTATTTTATCTATTTAAAATAAATGTAATTCGTGTCATTTATTATAATATCAATTTATAAATCCTTATAACAGAACTTTTGTGAAGCTCTTTTCAATGTAAAACTTTTATGAAAAAGTTTGTGTAGTATCTTTAGAGCATTTTTTCTTCCATTTAGAAAAAGTAACATTAAATAAAACGACTAAACATGTTCTTAAAATGCATATAAATATCAAAGTTTATCATCGTTACGTTATAGTTAAAAATTATTTCCTACGAGAATATTGTTTTTAAACATTTTAAATAATGCTTTACAAATCTAATTAGACATACACTATAAAATTTATGCCATACTCTGTAACTATTATTCAGATCCAAGTTTATTATTGGGTACAATTTTTCTATTTGATAGAAAACATATCAAACTCCTGGAACATATCAAATCTACAAATTTAGCCTACATTATTCCCAGTTACATTAGATATCTTTTAGTGAATCCCTGTCCTGTTAAAATATGACCAGCCATTCATATCTGGATATTAGACCGAACAAACAGACAGAAGCAGTTGTTCAAAATCTTTTTTAAATAGTATTTTTGCTATATATGTACACAGGCAATACTGTATTTTAAAGGGGAAGGAACTGGTTTCGATGCCCAACGCTTGTTCAGAAATCAGGGTTATGCTGTTTCATTTACATTTTTTTTTTCAAGTCAATATTGCTTTCATCTTTATTGAGGAATAGTCCCTCTAATCATAATCATCAGATTTCCGCCTTGCTCAATATTACGTTTACTTTTTGCATATCCAAATAAACTTTCCCAATGTACCCTCCTCCATTAGGGAGTATTTGGACCGTATTCTACCAAGCTGGTGTAATGCGGGTTGCTGGGTGACACTTTTGCCCATCAAACCATGGACCCTTTTTTTAGAAATTGGGCACCACCAGATTGTCACCAACTGAAAACCAATGAAATTTTGTTGAGTACCTTAGGGTTCGAACCCCACCGACCTCCGGTTTTAAAGCACCGCCCTCCACTGGGCTTTAAGACAATTTCTTCATGGGTCAATTGGGTAACTCTACTTTTTTAATTAACAAACCCGGTTTAAGTCAGCATGCCCAATCCCAAAAACGCAATAAAAAAACACGTTTTAAGCCTCAATTGTTGGATTACCTTGTTCATAAATCCGAATCTAATTTGCTTTTTAAATCTGAACCAAATATAATTCTGGTGATAGTTAATTAACGTTTTATTTTAAATCCCGTCATGCAACACCAACATCGTTTTCAATTAATTCCGAATATAATTTTGGCCGTTGGAAATTTTTGAGTTTAATCCTAGTGTATGGTTAATTAACCCAGCACTTTGAAGGAGCTTGGGGCACCCCCTTTGGTTTTTTCCCCGACGCCCACCGTGTGCCCCTCCTCCAGAAGGAGACCCCTATATCATTTTCCAAGTCCTTTGGTCACATTCGCCCTGTGTATATCATGAACACATCACATCCAAAGCCTGTGATAGTCCATGCTGGACTGGGCCTCCCAATACCCCCTTCCATAAGGGGTTTTTGGACCCAATCCACCACCTGGTCCAATGGGGTTGGTGGGTGGACCGATTTTTTACATGCCCATCCAAACCCGCATGGATATCTTATTTTTCCAATTGGGTGATCGGTCCAAATTGCCCAACCAACAAAAACCAATGAACATTTTTAGGTCCCCAAGGGTTCAACCCTCCGGTTTCTAAACCGCTCATCCACTGGGTGGGCAAATTAATATTAATACAAAAGCAGCACGTGATTAAAGTTACATTTTTTTCTTTACATTGTGTGGTTATCAGAAAGTATAGAGTCAGTAATATAGTAATTATATTACAGTTATGTGACAACCGTCTTTATGTTTTTGATCCAATTTTTAAACACACGATATTTTCCGTCAACTAACCGGCGAATATCCGACTTGAAAACATTTTGATATGTAATAAAGTAAACATGTAAAAACGACATGATGTTAAACGACTGGGCTTTCCAATCTGGTTGGTTCCTTGGGCAGGAAAGATATAATTTAATGGTCAATTCAAACTTTAAAAGCCTCCCCTCAAATCCGATCCCTATACTAGATTCAAAAAACCTTAAATTCTTAACGTTTTTTCCCAAATCTAATTAAAAACGGATATCAATCCTGATAGCCGTGCAACAGTTCAAGTATCAGATACTATAATAATAATTTGTTTATTAAGACTTCCCAATTCTAATCTTACTAAAGTACAGTAAAGAAATAAATAATTATAAGTATTATATAATACTTTTATTACTAGTAATTATAAAACTAGTATAATAACGTTAAAATTAAGGAGGACAGGCGTTATACCTCAAAAATCTACCGCTGAAGGGGAATTTTCTTCAGTTTTTATTCCTTGTGCATTATCTTGTATACAACCTTCCAAACGGTCTTAAGACATCCGCCACTGTCCAAATATATGGCGCCGGCGATCGACTCGAATATGTCGCTCAGGGTCTGAAAATTAATAAATACATAAACGAAAACAGTTAGTGAAGGAACGTTTGGGTGTAAAAGATATTACTGCTGATATAACTCTTAAATGATGACACACCCTGGTAATTAATTGTTCGCTATAGGCTATTTCATAATAAGAAAATTGATGTTCTGTTCTTTAATGTCGTTAAAAAAATATGGAAAAAAAGAAAGACAAAGGGGTTTCTTACGTTGGTTCTTCAAAGTCTTTGCATTTCCAAAACGATGGTGATTAATTACTATTAGGGGTAACTTCTTATCTTTAATATATAATTTTTCTTTTATTTCCGAATTTTAAAATATCAAATCCACTAATTTACGTTTTGCGTTACTTAAATTTTTTTCCCGAGTTTCGGTTTTCAGTATCAATGATCACGGGCAGACTAATTTGTATATCTCTTATCTATGGATTTGATACTTTAATATACTTCTATATTGAAATAAGATATTCGAATATGAACGAATTTTTATAAACGTAATGTAGTATTTATGTAATGTTCTAATTTTTCATCTTTACACCACCCCAAGGTTGAGCAGAAAACTCCATCAGCATTAGGTCCTAATTTTGGAATGTCTTTATGCAAATTCAGTCGAAACCCAACATCGCATGTATTCGACTCAAAAAAAGACAAAAAAATTACCTAACAAAGTGACCAATAGCAAACAGACGTCGTAAGTACATATTCATAAGTAGACTGTCACTCATTGACCAGTGGCACTTTCCGATGTTTTGGTAAAATCCATAAAATCTTTCCACTTTACAAAGTGGTACCTCGGCGGTGTATTCTTCAGCCGCGAATCAATTGTGTAATCTTCCGGTCTGAAGGGCACCGTTGCCAGCGTAATTACTAGGTAAAGAAGACATAATATTGTGCTTTTGGGTAGGGCGTATTTGCTGCTACTGTCATCGATCGATGTGTCAATAAGAGAAGAACTACCTTTGGCACTTGCACTCCATCTGGCCCTTCTTCGTCTATCGGAAGGACTCTTCGACTTTCGTGATCCCCTTCGGTTTTGTTCGACGAAGGCCATTATGGCGTCGTCCAACAACGGGTTCAGTTGTGAACATAAATACCTGCGAAATATATATAACGTTACTATGTATTTATTTATATATATACATAACTTCCTCCGTATTCTAGTCGTATGAGCGAGTGCCTTAGAAACCGGAGGTCGTCGGTTCGAATCCTGCGGGGACTCAACAAATCAAAAAAAAATTTCATTGTTGTTTCCTAGTTGGTTAGGGCAATTTGGGCCGATCACCCAATTGTCTTAAAAGTAAGATGATCCATGCGTCGGATGGGCATGTAAAAAGTCGGTCCACCCACTAACCCGCATTGGGCCAGCGTGGTGGGATACGGTCCGAAACCCCTAATGGATAGGGGTGTACTAGAGGAGGCCTATGTCCAGCAGTGGACTATGACAGGCTGATGATGGATGGATACAATATTGTGAAACAATACGTAAAGAAAATAACGTATAACACTATCTATATGTAGTCGGTGGTGGCCCTGACTGTTATGATAAAGGTTGTGGGTTCGATTCCCCCCACGGGAAAAATATTCTGTTATATACATGGTGTTTTTGTCGTGTCTAGGTGTTTGTATTTAAATTATACATATTTATATAAAGTAGAGTCCGACCGAAACTGTTTTTCCGGCCGAAACCGAAACAAAGTTCGGCCTGTGGCTTCAGTTTCGGCGAAACCGAAACCGAAACCGAAACTCACGTGATCAAGTATAAAAATTTTAAAATACTAAAATATGGAGCTTTTCTGCCTTTATTTTTGCTTTATTTTAGTCATGGAATGTAGACAGTATTTTAAACGTGTGGTAATCGTTTATTTCAGTTGCTAATAATATTTTTGTGTAATAAAATATTAAAATATATTTTTTTTTTCAAGTAAATTTCTTATAGCAATATGAGATATTAATAAATAAATTAGTAATATTAAAAACTAAGTATTGGTATTTTGAAATCTTACTAATTAATACTTTGGGTTGTATTTGTAGTTCCGAGGGGGAATTAAAAAGTAAAAGGAGATAGAATATAATGACTATGATAGCTTAATTATTTATTTTTCTACATAATCTCCGAGTCCACCTACACACCAAGTCCAGCGTTCCAAGTTTCCAATGCTTCAATTCCTTTAAAAAAAGGATTGTCTTGGTCCTGCAAAAAGGTCACCACGGGATCGTTTACTTGTTATAAATAGTTTTAACACATGTTTTCTCTTAAGTATTGTATCAATTTGGAGAAAAGATGAAAAATAGCTAGGTGCCAGATCTGGTGAAGAGGGGGATGCTCAACAAATTGTACGCTAGCATGCTGAACGGTGGCCATCGCTAATGCCAACCTATGTGCCGGTACGTTGGCAAGATGAAACAGCTCGCCCGGTCAAAGTTGGCCGCTTTTTTATCATTGACGGTATTTCTCAGCCTCGGTATTAAAGCTGCATAATCTGTAATGATGGTTCCATGCTCCAGGTAATCAAACAACAATATCACATGTGAGCCCGAAAATATTGAGGCCATACCTGCCAGGCTCATATGATGGCCTCCTTGTCGTATCCGACAACGGCGACCTCTGCTATTTATTTCTTTGATGAGCCCGAACATGACTTGCAAATCCGATTTGGTCTTAAAGTGCGATCACACTGCGTACAATAAAGGACTCCTGAAGTATTATAAGTGTATGTATAGGTGACCTTTGTGGGTTTTCCAAGCACACGCTTCGTTTCCAGATCTTTAAGACGAGACTCTTCAAACTTCTTAAGTCCAGTCTGAGTATCAACACGCCATTTCGGCTTCGCATAGGCAAGCTCTTCCCATTTCTCTGGTGCGATCTTGCAATGACTCAAGTGGCGTTTCAAAACGTCTTCATATCTTAGGAATTGACCTCCCGGTTTCCTTTTTCCAACACTAAGTTCAGAATAAAACACTGCTTTTGGCAAACGGCGATCATCCATGCGCAGGACGTGCCCAGACCCTCTAAGTTGGCATTTCATTAGTATAGCTTCCATGCCAAGCATGCCAGTGCGCCGCAGAACCTCTGCGTTGGATATATGGTCCTGCCATTTGATCCGAAGGATAGACCGCAAGCATTTAAGGTGGAAGGAGTCCAGGCTTCTAATATCTCTTCTATAAAGACACCGGGATTCGGCAGCATATCGTTCCTAAATAGGTCTGCTTTGTCACTAGACGTGCTGCCGAACCCGTACTCCCGCCTCAAATCGAGTCATAGAGCGACCACTCTCGTCTAGCCGCCAACGTGCCGAGTGCCAACTAGAGAACAGTATCACTAAATTGGAAACTCCACCGCCAGAACTCGATCGCCGCAGGGCTTTTGAATCTTTGGAATCCAAATAAACAAGATAGCAAAGGTCATCGGCGCGTGATTTTGATTAAAGTGGACAAGCTGCGCAAACCGCAAGCCCACTCTCTTGTCTTAGCCCCCTTGAGTCAATGGACCGCCTAGACAGTACGATTGACGTAGAGCTAAAGATGCAGTGGTTCGCTGGTTTCTTAATTATTTAGTCGTCTCTTACGACACCCACGGGAAGAGATGGGGAGGCAGTATTCTATAAGGCGCCACCTCACGCCAAACTTGTTTCTTGTTGATTACTGGCCTCGATGCAAGTCTGCAACTATGTTCGTCTTCCGTGTACGTTCTCCCTACTCGAAATTAAGAAGCCCACTTTGCGACAATTGATTATGACAGAGCAGTCTCTTCTCATGTTGCTTTTGAGCCGCAGTAAATCTCATGCGTTGTTAACTTTTTATAACAGTGGTTTTTAATGACAAGGTCGCACTTGGGTTTTCTCTTTTTTCGAGAACATTTCACCACACATAGCAAACAAATGACTACATTCAGAAAAAAAGTAAAGAGACTAAAAGATTTTTTATTAACACAACAAATATCTGAGCTACACTTTCCAGTATTATTCGTATTTATTTTTTGGTTACCAAGGAGTATATATTTTGTTCTCACTACTATTTGTTCCCTCCTCGTCTTTCTAAAAGAATCATCAATTTCTTTTGTCAAACTTGTAATGTTTGTCTGATCTGAGCTCGATTGTAGCAATGATACATTTAACTTTCGCTACTATTTTGAAATTGAAAACATTTCTGAAACCAGTTTCGGTTTCGGCAAAGTTTCACAAATTTGGCCGAAACCGAAACTCGGCCGAAACTTGATTTTTGGCCGAAACTCGGCGAAACCGAAACCGAAAGTTCGGTCGGACACTAATATAAAGCAAGTCTATGCATATATCGGTTATTAAGTATTCATACAAAAAGCTTCTACAGCTTTGCTCAGTTTCGGCCTAGATGATCTTGTGTTATTCCTCCAGAAATATTATTGATGTATTAAAACGTGAGCCAAAGGATATAATTAAAGTAAGCAATGTAATCCATAGCAATGAAGTGGCGCTTTATGTCTAACGTTCTTATTTATGCATTGTCTTTGGCCCTCAAACCACTATTAAAGATATAAACGTTTTAGAACATCGCGTCATACATAATAAGATATTTTTTTAATATCGTCATAATATGCTCAGATTATATTTAGATATCAAATGTAAAGTTTGATATAAAATCAGAATATTGTAGTGATAAGGATTTAGATATACAATATTTTAGGACGTGCTACTTACGTCGTTCCTAACGATTACAAATAAACCAGTCACGCTTAAATGGAGAATATACAATCAAAATAAGCAGCATATCGTTGTTAATTATTTTTTATGACCGAATTCTTTACAAGAAGGAGATACTAAATTTGGAGCGTATATTTTTTAAAAATGTGACCTCGATGCCCCGCTCCTTGTGCTCCGATTGTGTTCATCTTTTTTAATTGATAGTGGTATTGGCTGTCATTTGGTCCTATTTTCTGATAAGCGGTTTAACCGATAATTGAGAATAAAAAAATACGGCACCAAAGAACGCTGCCGAAACCGTAAAAGCTATACTTAACGAATATTCTACCTAATTGTATTTCTTAAAATGGTCTACGATAAAGTAACGCTAACTTATATAGTTTCCTGCAGATGTTTTCACCCGCTAATATTGCGTCAAATGGTTATATGCTGTTTGAAGTCGGTCACATTTTTTTGGTTAAAGTTTTCCCTTGTTACGTTTACGTCACGTTATAGTGACTTTTCATTTAAAAATATATAGATAGGGCCTCCGTAGCTAAGTGGCTTGTGCTTAAGAGTTTTGATTGTATTGTCGTTTCCCAGTTGGTTAGAAAAGCGGTCGGTGGTATGCAAAGTCGGTCCTGCGACTGAAGGAAAGGCTTTCTGTTTATGTCGATTATCCGTCCAATCGGACTATGTAAGTGAAGGAATAGTCATCATCATCATCGGCTTTTGATAATCCACTGCTGGATAAAGGCCTCCCTAATACACCCCTATCCATTAGGGGGTCTTGGACCGTATTCCACCACGCTGGTCCAATTCCGGTATGTGGGCGGACCGACTTTTTACATGCCCATCCGACGCATGGATCATCTTACTTTTCAGACAATTGGGTGATCGGCCACAATTGCCCTAACCAGCTAGGAAACAACAATGAAAATTTGTTGAATCCCCGCAGGATTCGAACCCACGACCTCCGGTTTCTAAAGCACACGCCTATACCACAAGGTTACGGAGGCAGGTGCTATTATGCATTATTATAATAGTGCTAACGAAACTGTTTAACCACTCACTTGTGAAGTCCCAATTTGACGACGTATGCGGCAAAGGTGACGTTGTTGACTAAGGCCGATCTTAAGTCGGTCATATCTCCCGGCTTGAAGTCTCCGCAGGTCTCGTAGATGTGTGACGTCACCAGGAAGTCCAGGACCGCGTCCCCTATGAACTCCAAACGCTCGTACGACGGCGTGTGCCTATTGCGGATGTACGATGGGTGCGATAGAGCCTACAAAGAGATTCATCATTTTGTCTTCGAATGTACCAATGTTATTATTTTAATACTTTCTGCTGCCTACGCGAATATATGAAACATTATACAGTTTATACGCGAAACATCTTAGTCGGTCCTTTAATCATGGGAATGGTTTTAAACGACGTATATAATTTTAAATAATCGTAATGAGAAATAACAAATATTGTAAGCTTTGGAGTAAGGATTGGTTAATTATTTACCTCTAACAAGAGCGCTGGATCGTTGAATTTATAGTTCAATATCTCTTCTATGTCGGGTCTGACGTGGTACATCAAATAGTCTATTTCGGCTATCGACACTTCGTTTTTGGACAGGGCCGTGGAGACCTTTTTTTTAAGCATTGTTTCTAAATTGTCCTGAAATTGTTCACAATATTAAATATAATTTTATATGCGGCGATGATGATGATGATGATGATGATGATGATGATGATGATGATGATGAAGATAATGGTAATGATTTGTGGTCTGTGAAAACCTTAGAACATTATTAAATACCACAAAAACAACAACAGAAAATGAAAAATATGTGTTTGGTAAACAGTGCATGCTAGCTAATTATCCTCTGTCAATAACTGCGCTCATTTTCTTGTTGTTTTAATTAAACCTCACAAAAAGCTACCAGGCAGTTGAATTAAGACATAAATTATTTTATCAAGATAAAAGCAGGTATTTTTATGATAAAAACGAATAGTCGAATTTCTATTTGAAAGTACATAATAAATCTGAAACGCTTTAAAAAAACATTGCTCCGGTTGGAGGATCCCAATGTTCGAATTGCTGAGACAGGTGATTTGACAATCCCACATCCTAGTATAGTGTTATAAATATAAACACTTTAACTGCCTCCTAGCCTAGTGGTAAGGGCGTGTTAGAAACCGGAGGTTCGATCCTGCGGGGCTCAACATATTTTCATTATTGTTACCTAGTTCGTTAGGGCGTTTAGGGCTGATCATCTAATTGTTTGATAAGTAAGATGATCCATGCGTCGGATGGGCATGTAAAAAGTCGGTCCTGCGCCTTACTCTCTCCGGTCGTGTCGGTTATCTGTCCCATCGGGGTTTGATTGTATAAAGGAGCAGGGGGTGCGCCTGTGTTTGCGCGTACACTTGTGCACTATAACATCTCCTGCGTAGTTGGCTGATCTCTAATATAGATGGGCCGCCGTAGTCGTAATCGACTGAATATAATATAAAGATAAAAGTAAACCACTGAAATAAATATAACATGATATACCTCCGCGGGTATAATTTTAAACCACTCGAGAATTTTCACACCGGCGCCGATGCCCCCGCTGTTGAGGTACGTGCCTATAATGGCTTCCACGCAGTCCGATACAGTCTGAAAAGAGAAGAAATTAAAACATATAAGATCCGAAACAACACCTAAAGAAATAACAATACAAAAAGTCATTAACAATATTATAGTACAATCTCAATAACCTATTTTTACTGCATGACAATAGTGTTTTGGTATGGTTTCATCTATATTATAAATTAATATGTTTGGGTTTTATAGCCCGATGCGTTTGTGCGCTACGAATTATTTTTAAAATATCTGCCGTACGTAAACAGAAACGTACATTGAGAAGAAATTGAAATCTCAATAAATTTTATTGTAAAGGTAAACCTTTAACTGCCTCCGTAGCCTAGTGGTAAAGGCGTGTGCTTTAGAAACCGGACGTCGTGGGTTCGAATTCTGCGAGAACTTAATAATTTTCATTGTTGTTTCCTAGTTGGGAAGGGCAATTTGGGTCGATCACCAAATTGTCGGATAAGTAAGATGATCCACGCGTTGGCTGGGCATGTAAAAAGTCGGTCCACCCACTAACCCGAAATGGACCAGGTGGTGGGATACGGTCCGAAACCCCTGAATGGAGAAGGCGTGCATTAGGGGAGGCCTATCTCCAGCAGTGGACTAACACAAGCCGATGATGAAACCTCCATAATAAATACATATCTCAAAATAACAGGTGAATATTCTGCTAATCTCGTTACTTTAAATACTAAAACTACCGTTTACCTTGTCTGGTACAGCTTGGGCCTTCACGTAGCTCTGCATAGAATTTTGGACCTCCCATTTCGGCTCTCTTTCAGCGGCACCGTCGATGTCCTTGTATTGCTTCTGTATCTTGCTCAAACTTTCGCTAGACAATTTGCCGCTCAGCGCTTCTTCGAGCGAGAATTGCACTCCCAGAAGGAAGGAGGGCCTTAGCTGTGAGATAATCAATAATATACATAATAAAGAATATATTCAATCGCTGTCTGTATATACAAGTCAATCAAATTCAGATAACCGTGCCGTTTGAGAAGTCTAAATAGTAATAAACGGTGGAGTGGCTCGGTGTAAATAAATCAAGTATCAGATGGGTTAGAAGCGGACCCCATGATAATTTGGGAATACGGCCAAGAAGTAGAATACGACAAATAAACAATAAAATATCTAAATTCAAATTAAAAGCGCAGAAACGCAAGGGGAGCATTTTTAAATGTTTTTAGTTATTTAAGTGTAAGCCACGCAACGTTAAAAGCGTCTTAAACGGATTTTCTCAGTCATAATTAGTGTCCTGATTCACATAAGTTTTGTTCATGATCGCTGATCGGGCAACATGTTGTGCATTAACTTGTTACTTTCACTCAACTTTGTAGTCGTGTCGCGAGAAAACTTTTTAATATTTCGCAGCTTTTGTTTTTTTTTTTTATTTCAGAATTTTACTTTGTTTTCTTTAATAGATATCGATCAAAATTGTTTGTAATGATTATATTTCACAAAATTTTTAATGCTTTTATCGAAATTGAGCTAATCTCTTCATCGGACTGTAGATAAAAATTACATTTGATAAGAAATACCAGTTAACAATTTTATTTTTAACAACAACTGTATAAATCTAAGCCATATGGCATCTGAATATTTTTTATTTTAGAAAACAATAGAAGCGCCCCTTGTCGCAATTTATTTATTGATTTCGTCCGTCCATAAATAAAGAAAGCTCCAACAATAAGAGCTTCATAAATAATATATAAAAAAACAAGTTGCTACAGAGTATTCAGTTTTTCCTGAGTATTCTATAAATCTTCGTGAGAGCATACGAACAAATATTGGTTATGTTCACATACTAAATTAGTTTTAATATTCAATGTTAAATCAAAAATGACAGAAAACTTGAAACACGTCACTAACTACTTAATTTTTTTTCTTAATCACCCAATGGTTGACTGGTAAAGAATGCTTTTGGGATTAAGTACTGTATTTTGTACGTAACGTGTAAAATAAATAAATAAATTTAATTGTAAGGCTTTATCAAAGTCAAACAAAAGTTGTTTTACTGTCACAGAGTAATAAAACTTTAATATGAAGCGTTCTATTCAGTAGATCACACATCAACCACCTATATATGTTCTGTCAATTAGATCACAATAATTTTAGTCTTGAGTCATACCACAGGGCAATTTGGGCCGATCACCCAATTGTCTGAAAAGTAAGATGATCCATGCGTCAGATGGGCATGTAAAAAGTCGGTCCACCCACCAACCCGCATTGGACCAGCGTGGTGGGATACGGTCCAAAAACCCTCTGATGGATAGGGGTGTATTAGGGGAGGCCTATGTCCAGCAGTGGACTATCAAAGGCTGATGACGATGACAAATAAAGGATTACGCTACAGGTGTGACGTTAGTTCGTTGCTATAGGACACAATGTTTACGTCAATTTCAAGTCTAATTATAGATGAAAAGAAAATGTAATTAAAAGCCTTAAAATTAGGAGAACGGCGGTTATTATTTACATAGAATTCGTTACAAACATCACACTCACTGAAATGCTACACCGCAACAGATATGCAACACCGCATTACAGTTTATTATGCAAGAAGCTTACATCTTCACTTACAATCTAAAAGATCATATTCAAACAGATATTTTTATGCAAACCACCGTATCGAGAAGTGTCCGCGTATAATCGTACAATTGAATAACAAAGTTCAAATGAAAGGCGATCGAAAGAATCTTCTAATGATTTTTATTAATACTTACTATAACAACTAATAAGAAAATCATGGAGGACTAAATCAAAATATGTAGACTTTAAAAGGCTGAATATATTCTCCAGTAAAACATGCGGGTAAACTCACAAACATTTTCTTAGCGTTTGAATAAAAGTTATGCCAATACATATATACTTCAATACCTACTCATTTAAGTATTACTCAAATTAGTTTACGATACGACTAATATGAGTCACCCTTAAAGTATCGATTCTTAATGAAATATGTACATGATACATTTCTGAACATAAGTTAGTAACTTTTATTCCGAATAGAGTGAATATAACACTACACAGAATTGATTAGATGCTTGAATTACTCGGTACGGAAACAAAAGTACGAGTATGTACTTGTATTTACTCGAATCGGATCGACCCTAGTTGGAATTGGTTATTCTTTTTTTTTTCACCGTTACGTTGCACGTGGAAGGCCAAGGCCGTATTGTAGGTTGGCGGGAGATAGGCCGCGTTCAGTGTCAATACATCATCGAAATTCACGGATACCGTCATGCGACGCCGGCGGCGACGTACGCTCTCTTAGTATTTTAACGTAAACGATTTATGTAGCAGAAAAATGTTTTTTTACGCGTGGTAGTCAGGCTCGGTGTCCATCTGATTTAGGACTGACTGTGTGCACCACTCTACAAGTTGGTGTGTGTTTAAAACTGGACTATTTCAAACGCGTTGTTTAATAACTTCAACATTTTAGAGAAAAATTACATTTTGGACAGTAAACGCGATCGAGGAACACGAAAGTAAGTATATTATCATACAGTTATATTCAAAATTGCAGACCACCGCTTTACGTCTGTGACCTACATTTTTAAATTGTCAACAACTGAAGCTTGAACAAGCAAAACGATAGGGTATTTTTAATGGAATATTTCGTAACAAAATGTTAATTAAAATAAATTAACGTCCCGATTAGTATATACGTACGCGAAACATACAATGAATTGTCTAATCAATAGTTCTCAAGGTAACGAAGACTAATCCATTATTAAATAAACATTTAATATGTGTAAACACACATATTAATTCATTTATACCTGTAAAGATGCCATTCTTTAGGCATAGTTAATTCATTTTTATTTTTAATAATGAAGGAAGAGTATTAGTTAAACTACATGAAAAACTATATCAAAACAAACGGGGATTACAATGCATTTTGATATAGGTTTAAAAAAAAATGTATATAATATTAAAAAGTAGCATCTAAATGCATGAAAACATACAAACATTGTGTGTATATGTATGCATAGTATAAATATTTATTTTAGACCTATTTATTACAGGTGAAAAATTTCAATCAAATTATAGACGCAAGTCATCGTAACATTCAAATTATATTAACAAAAACTTGTGTCTAATAAATTTAAGTTTTTATAAGAACAAAGTTATTGATTTACATTTGCCTTTTGGGGTATATTTTTTATATGCTGACGGTTTAAGGTTGCGTGCATATAACTAACATAACATAGATTAAATAAATAAAAAAAAACCTATTAATAATATTTTGACATTAGTTTCGTACATTTCTTATTTACTCTATGAGTGCATGATGAGTGAGTGATGTTATGTTGACAGATACAAATTGTAGCATGTATTATTTATGCATTCATTCATTAAAACGTAACATTTAAAAAGATCCGGGTGAATTTTTATAAAATTAATCCAGTTACCATTTAAAGTGTACTTATAGAATACTACATTTAGCAATCGGGTAAAAACTTACTAAATAATATGGCGGGCGTGTGCGAAAACCCGTACTTTTAGTAAAGCAAGAATTACTACTGTGTTAGTGTGGTAAAAATTATGTTTTTTATGTGTGAAAGATTGTTATATTCCTTCCTTTTTTCACTTTACCCTTGTGTTTTTGCAAACATTACAGATGTTTAAACTATCCACATTGATTTTTGCCGCGATCGCAATATCGATCGGTCTGTGGACTTACGTAACTCGGGTTCCGGAACTGCCGGAATTGGACTACGACAAGTGGTGGGGCCAGGGAACGGAAAGAAAAGTCGACGAGTCCATTCGACCGTTCAAAATAGAGTTTAATAATACGGTATTACTTTTTTAAATGATAGTTTGGCCAAATTAGATTATTAATGTATCATCATAATCAGCCTGTAATAGTCCACTGCTGGACATAGGCCTCCTCTAATACAGCCCTATCCATTAGGGGGTTTCGGACCGTATCCCACCTCGCTGGTCCAATACGGGTTGGTGGGTGGACCGACTTTTTACATGCCCATCCGACGCATGGTTCAGCTTACTTTTTAGACTATTGGGTGATCGGCCCAAATTGCCCTCACCAACTAGGAAACAACAATGAAAATTTGTTGAGTCCCCGCAGGATTCGAATCCAACGACCTCCGGTTTCTAAAGCACACGCCTATACCACTAGGCTACGGAGGCAGTATTAATGTTACATCAATATTAGTTTTCTCTGAAATATGTAAACAATGTAACGTTTAAGGACGTAGTGAGTTCATACATCATTCTTATTAGTGACTTGTCACCAAGATGTCAGTTACGAAACGACAGTCCACTAATAACAACATCGCTTCGTTGCTATGAGTTACTTTGTTTACGACTATTATGAGATTTATTTAAACCATAAAGCATTCATATTTTTTTAAACCACACACAAACTATGAATATACCCATTACAAATTACAGATGATCGAAGATTTGAAATCGCGCTTGAGAAACAGACGCCCCTTTACCAAGCCTCTGGAGGGAATAAAATCCGAGTACGGGATGAACACAGAGTATTTGGAGAAAATTTTAAATTACTGGGTCAACGAATACGATTTTAAGGCCAGGGAGAACCGGTTGAACGGACTGCCCCGTTACAAAACACGTGTACAGGGTCTGGATATACACTTTGTGAGAGTAACACCGGCTGTGAAGGGGTTGAGAACGATACCGCTATTGATGTTGCACGGATGGCCTAGTTCGTCTAAGGAGTTCGAGAGATGATACCAATGCTGACGACCGAAAGGGCGGTGATTTACGTGTTCGAAGTTGATGAACGATTTACCTGGTTTGGATTTCGGAGTAAACTATAATGTTGAATAGATATTTTAGGATAATACCAAAGTACTATTTATACAAGAGCCACATAAGACACGGAATTGATGAAAACAATGTTACTCATAACCAATCCATTGCCGATGGTAAGTAACGAATAAGGAAGCTGGACGTATAGGGTCAGTTCGTTATCCGACGTCGTGAATGTAACAATGTTTAAGTCAATTTAGATTTTTATTTAGCTTACTGGCTTTGGAACTATAGTACTGATTTTTATAGACAAACACATCTGGGTATAATATAGATACCATGAACATTATAACAAAAAATATGCTTTAAAATTGATCCTATATCCTTCATCTCAGAAGTCAGGACATTAAACGCTCGTAAGACAGATAAACAAGTCTAACATTATAGTTATCATCCGAGCCTAGTGGAGAGTGTAGAAACGAGGCGTGTTCGAATCTGCAGGACTCATAAATTTTCATATGTTGTTTCTGTTGGACTTAGACTGATTTATGGCAATCACAATTGTCTGAAAAGTAAGATGATCCATGCGTCGATGGGCATGTAAATCAGCACCTACCAACGCATTTGACAAGTGGTGGATCGGTCCAAGCCCTAATGGAGGAGGGCATTAGGAGGCCTAGTACAGCAGTGGACTATACAGGCTGATGATGATGAAGCAATTATAACTTGCATGCTAAACACCGGGAGAATATAGACTTTGCTTTGCTTTTAGTATTATACGTGACCATTTAATTTTTTAAACAAAACTAATGAAAACAGTAACATCACATCAAGATATCTTAAAGAATGTTTTTTCTGTCATTATCGTACTAAGTTACTATAATAAAGTTTTAATTAACCTTTAATGTATAATTATAAAATGTGCAATATGTATTTAAATTTGAACCAATATTTGAGAATTCTTTTCGAGATTTCTTACTTTACAAAAATCAGTGATAATATTTACTTATATATAGCAGAATATATTTTTACGGTACATACTCTTGAAATAAGTGTTAATGTTCTATTATAAAACTATATAATCTGTATTTCTCTATTATGGAAGTAGTGGGAAACTATTTTCATTCTTGAAAATTCGGTCCTCATCAGATTTACTTATACACTGACACCCGAACAGTCAATTAATGGTTGACTAAATAAGTAACACTTTTATATCCTTTAATATGAGACTTTATTGTAAAGTGTCAAATGTCAAAATTATTGAATATAACTTTTTGTAAGAGCACGACAAAATATAATTTTTCGAATAGTTGTGAAGAAAAAACTCTACACCTTATTGTATGGTCGCTTTGCTTTTCGAAGGTTTTTATGTTTAATTTAGGCTGATCACACGCTTGACCCAAAATTGCCTATGTGTCTTTCAGTCAAACTGAGATACCGTTTATTAATATCTTGAAATATTCTATCATCTTATTACAATATTAAAATCAGTTCGTTTCATTGGATATATACACATTTAGAGATTAGTTTAATACAAAAATAACTGTTATTCAGATGAAGTTAGGTGACGGCATTTTTCAAAAATGTCTAATAAAAATATACGTAATGATTGGAATACAAAAAAATCTACAAAAAGGAACCTTAACATATTTAATGAAACGAATCGAAACAAAAGCTAATATTCGGAAAATTATAAAATATCAGCGATGTTTAAAAAATATAAGTTCTCTTCTTTGCACGTTCTGTCAATTTCTTTCCCACTTATACACAAAGCGATTCTTTGATGCGTTAACAACTTTCCTTCCTATTGTTCGTGTAAACGTAACATCACAAGAAAAAATTTTAAGTAAGTTTACTGTAGTGTAAACACTTCCTAAGGTTTAATTTGATGTGCTGCTTGTAAACTATTTACTAGCACGTCAAAAATAGGATACAGTGAAAGGCTTACACATATTTCACGCGGTGGTTGCCTTACACAGAAAACTTGTCTTTTGTGTTGTATTTGTGTGTTTAAATCTCGTTCCTACAACAACATAGTGCGAAAAATGTAGCCTTTTAATCATGAATTAAGTACGAATAATGTCTACCGAATTACAGGTCGAATAACGCTAACCGTTCAAATCGGTATTATAATGAAAAATCTCATGCGAAGAATGGGCTTCGAAAAGTTCTACATTCAAGCTGGCGATTGGGGTTCACAGGCTGCCACTCATATGGCCACATTGTTCCCGGAGGATATATTAGGGTGAGTTACTAAAAATAGTCAGGTATTTGCCTTGTCCTAAACTAAAAAGTTAACAAATTTGAGTGCAATGCGAAAAAAGTCTGAATGCAATAATGGAAAAAGTGAAAGTAGTTTTCAAATTGAAGTCCGTATTTGAGAAAAGTAATTATAAATTCAGATAAGATCGTAGCAATAATGGACTTTTGGTTATAAGGGAATTTGCACGGCCATTTATCTGAACGTGTGTCAGACATAAAAATGTGTTTTATTTCCAAATAAGTCATGACGCAGTATTTCAATCTGTTGCTGATAGCGCCGAAACGTTAATTTTTTTATTGTTGCCTGCCGTATATGTTTTATTAGTTTATTTTTAGTTGTTTATACGTTAATTTTAAATATATATATTAATTAAGATAATCTTTAACAATATTTATTTACGCTATCTCATTTTCAATATAATATTTAGTTTATTTACGTGAGATTGTGTTAATAAATTCTATTTAATGTACCCACAGGTTGCACACAAACATGCCGGTGTCCTCCCGATTTATTAGCATACTGAAGATCCTGCTCGGATCTCTCGCCCCATCGTATGCGGTCGAAGAAAAATATATTAACAGGATATATCCGTTAAAGAAATCACTCTCATATCTCCTACGTGAAAGCGGTTATTTCCATTTGCAAGCGACAAAACCCGATACAGTCGGTAAGCGTTGACATCATTGTACGTATGCAACATTGCATTCACAAAGAGAACGTTGAAAAAGAAACGATCTTTTGTGTCCCGAATGTTTTGCGTCGACGGGTGAAAGTGTCCTTATTGTGCAACAATGCATCGCAAGTTCTCTCAATCTTGACATACAAATTTAAAAATGCATTGCGATATATCGGGCAGTGAGATAAGATGCGTTATGAATACGGCAAGATAAAAAAAAATTATCAATGATATATTCAGTTATCGACGTATTTATATACTGAATTGTTGCTATGAAATGTATCACTATGAAAGATTGCTTTTATTTTCTTTCATTCTGTAATTAAATAGTCAAATGTTCAGAATATTTAATCATACTTCTTTTACTTAAAGTATTTTTTTTTGGCATGACGCGTTGGTTTTTATGTAGCGTCATTTGATCATCATTATCTTGACCTATATGACACATCGAATGAACAATCCTAATAACAACATCGAAACAGTTCCTTTCATTGACTTCCACTTAAAGTATGGAAATCCAAGAGTACTTGTACATCAATACACCAGTTTTTGTATAATTTTTTTAACTAGTGATCAACTTCGGCTTCGCACGGGTACAATGCCGATACTAAATAACCTTACAACAACGTTGCTGTGTTGCTTAAACCACTTCGTAAATTAAACCGTTTTTTCCGTAAAATGTAAAAGGATAATCAACGGTTATTGTGGGTTATCTTAAGGAGGCATATAACACCGAGGATTTTTTTAATCTCGTGGGGTTCAGCCAGTGTTTGCAATGCAAGCTCAAAAAATGTATTTATCTGCATAACATTAGAAACCTCTAAATTTATCAGAGCTTCTCTACAATATTACATCGCTACAAAAATGCCATGTATATAAACCTTTCTATTAAATCTCTCTATGTTATCTATTAAAAACCGCTTTCAAATCCGTTTCGTAGTTTTATATATTTAGGCATACACAGGGACGGACAGAAAGCGCAAGCTACTTTATTTAATACTATGCAGTGATTTTAACTACTCGTAAAATTGTATTTAAATAGATAACTATCACAAATTTAAATTAAACCGGTATCAATAGATCTGTGCGGAATACTCAATATTTTATGTGTAATTAAATAACATTTTCCAGTGTCACAATATTGAAATACCATTACAACAGCATATATGCTCTCATAACCCTACCAAATTACCATAGGTTGATGGAATTGCCTTAGACCTAGTTGTACTTAGTACGAATTGGTGTACAAAGATTAATTATTAACAACCGTTTACAGGTGTCAGCCTAACAGACTCGCCGGCTGGCATGGCCGCATATACCATAGAGAAGATTGGAGTTTGCAGCAACAGGGACCAAACCGACACTATGCACGGGGGCATAGAGAATTTGGATCTGGACGATGTCTTAGACACGATAACCATTGTTTGGGTGAACAACTGTATAGTTACCTCGATGCGGATCTACGCGGAAGCATTTATAGGGAAGGAGGTGAACATACTACACAAGTAAGTAGAATACGGTTTAATTAATTTTATTCATTATTTATTACGCTGAGACTCTCCTTCGATTGCGTCTATGGTCTTCGACTATAGCAGACTACCGTGGACGCTGCAAAGGAACTGAGCATTGGGAATATTCTCAATAAATTGAACACGATCAAATCCGTTAGATACATGTTGTAGATATGCCGATTATAAACTATGTACAGATATTTTATGATCTTGTTAATATCATAAAATATTGAGTCATCCAAAGAATCAATAGACGATGACCAAACGATTGATCCTAAACAATGTGAATTTAATTCTTTGAAAACAGAAATAAAGGTGTTTACAATACCACAGATTAACCATATCAATGGATATTAATAGTGATTGAGTGTGTTGATTTCGCCTATAGGACAACACTGCAGCCGTTAAATATCGTAACAATATTGATTCGAAGCCAATAAAACGTTTCGGTTTAATTGACAAACGAAAAAAAAAGCAAATTTTAGGTTGATAGTGTTAATTTTTTTTTTATGTGGGATTAAACTTGTTTTTTCAGTATACCGACCGACGTACCCACCGCCGCAATCAACTTCCTACACGAGGTCGTCTACCAACCAGATTGGATACTAAAAGACAAATTTACAAATCTTCTACGATCGACCACACTGGATTTCGGCGGTCATTTTGCCGGGCTGCACACTCCGAAAGAGTTAACCGACGATGTGTTCGATTCGGTTGCGCAATTTCTTGAATATCACGATAGAAACGGTAACATTTAAACTCAGTTGTGTAACATATATGGACGTAGTAAGAAATTATTTTCCTTCGGCAAAACTCGGATCACTATCCGAATACGATGACACCCAAAATGTCAATAAATAATCGAATTAAATAAGAGATATTTTCATATCTATGAAAATTAAACTTTATTGTTTAGTGTCAAAATTAATAATGTCATATTATAATGCAAAAAATCATATGGAGTTGTGTTGAGACTGAAGCTATTTGAGAGAGCGCGATAAAAGCTCTATCGAAAAAATGCGAAGGAAAATCTTTTCTGACTATATCTATACTCATATATTTAGTACGTGCGTGTTCAGAGTAAACTCTACATATATTCTGAGCTAAGCCTACTTTGGTTAACAGTGAATGAAACGAGACGTAGAACGTTTATTGATCCATAAAATGTTAAATATGCGGCGTAATAAGTGACTCTATTAAAAGATATAAGTACGATGAGTTATGATTGAAAGTTACCATTTACAGTGAAAACTTTTATAAAATATGTGTAATCATGGTTCTCCGTAATATTTAACCGTCAGTTTAATACAAGTTTAATTGTTTTAATTAATAAATTCGTATTAACCTTTTGCTTTTTACTTGTGTGGTGTTTATTAAATGCTTTAACTAACTGAATGTGCATATAATCTAAATCATTCCCTTTAACGCGTTGTTATTTATTTCAATAAGCTGTCGTTTTGCATTGCATGTTAAACCAAACAATATTTTTAGTGTTGCAAACATAGGAGATCTTTCTTAAAATATCTTTACTTAAGCATCGTAACATAAGATTGTAATTTTATAATACAAGCTCATGTTAAGAAGTTACCTTTTTGTTAGACTCTTTGAAATATCTGAGTATTAAAAGTGTTCATATAGAAAATCTAGTTCTACCACAATAATAATAAAAATATCAAGAAGTTATTCTTGAGAATTAATTACAAATCTTTTAAAATTAAAACAATATTCACAAACTCATATATTTTAAAGGTTCCGCGTAAGTTGGAAAAATGTTTCTTTTGCCATCGGAAAAATATTTAACGTTCTTTTAATGCTTACTGAATGGAGTTTAACTTTTGTATGCTGATCTCATAAATACGTTTTTGATTTTTTCTTTATAATATCTGTTTTTTTTTAATAAATAATAATGAAAAGCTTCTTATTTTTATACCTTCTATTTCCATCATGGTATGTAACTATTATACGACTAAAAAAGACGAAATTACAATTAAGTCGCTTCCAATATATTTTTTACGTAGGTTTTTACAATGTAACACAACAACTTACAAACACAAGTATCCACACTGTTCTATCAAAAAATTATGACAGAAAACTGACACTGACATACACATTAATCATAACTTTTTTTTTCTAATAATGAGCCTAACTCTTTAATTTCTTCAATATATATCACTTTTCGATAATCATACATTGAGGAAATAATCTGAAAATATCTACATAGGGGATCCCGTTATTTAACTCGCTGATCACGATATCTGTGAAGCTATAAAGCCGATTGACTTGAAATCTGGTATGAATATTTCTTTTGCCAAGTATAGATCAGCTATGAACGGGTTTTACGAAATCTAGCTACAGCAGCGCTAGCGGTCGGCTAGGATTAAAAAAAATATATATATATAACCAATGCTTATATTAGAACTATTAACCCCAAGAAATTTACAGTTTAGACGATTATTGAAAATATTTAGTTATAATTGATCAGTATGTGTAATTTTTATTGTACCCACGTGAGGAAACTATTCCCCACTAGTACAGGGAATTCTATCGAGGGGCTTATGCAAACTTCAAATCCATTGTTGTTAGAGTATTCCATGTGATTGTTTAGTTAAGTTTATGGTAAAGACTGTTCAGCAATCAATAAAGTTATTATGATTATTATTATACAGACACTAGTTGACCCGGCTTTGACTGACTTTGTACTAACTCATTCAATAAATAAAAGATCATTTTTTTATATAACCTATCAATCAACATAAAAACAAATCTGATAGATAATTAACAACTGTATAAAATCTATTAATCGTAGTTAGATGAAATTATGATTATTTTTCACCTCTCGAGAACAAATATGTAGGTAGAAAGATAAGATTATACTATATTTTTTTCAATTACCTTAATTTCCGCATTTCCGTATTAAACCTTCCCCGGACTACCACAAATAGTTAAGACCAAAATTAACTTAACAGACGTTCTCGACTTTTAGCGAGACTAACGAACAGCAATTAATTTTTATATATATAGATAAAAGGAATCACAGTTTATTTGCCTTTTAATGTTTCCATTTTCATACATTAAAATAACGAAGCATATAAACAGCAAAAAACTCACCTGATTACTCTCGATGAACTCCCTCACGGATTTCGGTGCGAAGAAAGCCGGCACGTCGAAATCGCATTTAATGCTGAAAGTGTCGACTTTCATTCGTCCGCCCAGACGCTTTTTCTCACCGGCGTAGAAAAGATTCCTGATAAAACAATAAAACTATTCTATTAGTAACAATCTCTTTGTATGCCTCCGTAGCATAGTGGTAAAAGCGTGTGCTTTAGAAACCGGAGGTCGTGGGTTCTAATCCTGCGGGGACTCAACAAATTTTCATTGTTGTTTCCTAGTTGGTTAGGACAATTTGGGCCGATCAGCAATTGTCTGAAAAGTAAGATGATCCATGCGTCGGATGCGCATGTAAAAGTCGGTCCTCCCACCAACCCGCATTGGACCAGCGTGGTGGGATACGGTCCAAAACCCTCTAATGGATAGGGGTGTATTATGGGAGGCCTATGTCCAGCAGAGGACTTTCACAGGCTGATGATGATGATGATATTTGTATGAATAATTCTTCTGTATGTATGATGACAGTGAACTCTCCCCTAACGGCTGGGCCGATTTAAATGATTGCCCGGCAGATGGCGCTCCAGTCGGAATCTGGGTCATTTATCTATACTGAAGTAAACTGCTGACTCGACTTTAATTATCAATATTTATTTTGTTTGCTACCCTAATCGCTTAATATCATGCAGAACAACGTCTCTCGGGTCCGTTAGTGTAATATTTATTGATCATTGTATGATCTGTATGTTATTGAAAAAAATAATTACACGGATTTCATTCGTACAATTTTTTTTTAAATTGTTTTATTTTAATAAAGAGTTTAACTTTAGTAAAAAATAAGAACTTGCTCAACAAGCACCAAGTCTTTTATTTAAATTCCAATTATACTGTACGTTTTCAATCTTTAACTTGAATGGTTTCTAAATTTTTGTATAAGCCGGTCGCAGATTGTGACACGGTTCTAAGAACGCTGCAGTGAGCAAAATTTCTTGTTAATTTAACAATTATCACCTGATTCTGATTACTGTTAAATAAACTTCAAAAAAACAGTTCTTTAAAAAAACAGTTACTAAAAAGAAAGTTAAAAAATCGCGTTGGAAGCCTAGAATTAATTTTAAAATGTAACCGCCTTTAAACAAATCATCATACATCACACCACGCACAAGTGGCGTAATACTTTGATCGTACATGTTTATAATCTTAATATACCTACATATATTTGCAATAGTTCATATTATTAGAAGTTTACTATTCACATATACTAATAAGCTATCTTACCGTCTACGTTAGCTGTATAAATACAGATAACTGCTATAAGCCATGCAAAAATCGCCGTGAATAGGTAACTCATTAACATGTTGGTGTCTGCATTCCGTAAGATTTTCCCCCTTCCAAAATGCCCCCAACGCTTTTACTCTAAATAAGTATATAATTTATTTAATATAGAAGGATTACACTCGTTTTTTGATTGTCAGGGATGGACCACCGGTTTGGAATAGCACGCCTCTGACCTGAGAAGAACCGACGAAAAAACTCCAGGGGCTTTTTTTTCCGCACATCTTTTAAAAGTATTAAATAATAAATATTGAATAAAAAACCTCGAGCGAATTATGCCATAACCAGGCTGTGTTATCATTTATAAATCTATTGATATCATAATGACCTTTACCTGTTCCCTATCAGCCGGCACTTGATGTTGGTGAGCTGGCCCTCGTTCAGGGCGGGGAACTTGTGGTAGAGGTAGAGGCTGGCCGCGTACTTGAGGAACGCGTCGCCGAGCGTCTCCGCGCGCTCCAGGTCGTGAGTGTCGTTCGACTTGGTGGTGGTGAGCGCGCTCAGCACCTCCCTCAGCTCCGGGCCCCGACCCTCGGGCCTCCTGTCCAGCAGCTGGATCTTGTCGTTGTACCTGGACCGGAAAGCGATGCACTTTTATTAGCTTCTTTTATTTTTTACTTTGCCAGAGGGAGTGCGCAAATAGTAAATATTAAAAGCTTCCATACTCCTTTTTATTATTTATTCTTAACTGTGTGCAATGGTGTAATGTGTTTCTTAAACAGATAGCGCGGTTTTTGAATGTCAGAAAACAAATTACTGCACAGTTTTTGTAAGTGGTTTCACGGCCTTTTGGCAATATTTCTAGGAAGTAAATGTCTTAAAATATTCTAACATCTGATGCATCTCAGATTAGCACGACTAACTGTGTAGTAAGATGATCCAGGCATCGAGTGACTATGTAATCCAGTACTGCGTCCGATCTATCTCCATATTAGTGCTCCGATGTCTACGCGTACACTTAAGCACAACAATACTTTCTACGTTCATCTCTAAAATAGATCGATCCTTGAAATCGGAATCGACTTTACCCGTGCCAAATTACAGTCTTATGACATCACTATCGGCATAACGTCGAGCGCTCTTATTTCGCTTGAGCGTTAACTTGAACCATTTATAATTGACGTTGTATGTTGTGTAGGTAAATTCTATGTCTATTTGTCTGTTAACTTTTCTTAAGTCTTGTCTGCTAACTGCCTCCGAGCCTAGTGGTAAGGGCGTGTGCTTTAGAAAGCGGGGTCGTGGGTTCGAATTCTGCGGGGACTTAACAATTTTTCATTGTTATTTCCTGGTAGGTAAGGGCAATTTGGGCCGATCACCCAAGTGTCTGAAAGCAAGATGATCCATGTGTCGGATGGGCACGTAAAAAGTTGGTCACCCACCAACCCGCATTGGACCAGCGTGGTGTGATACGGTCAAAAAAAACCCCTAATAAAAAAGGTGTGCAGTAGGGGAGGCCTATGTCCAGCAGTGGACTAACACAGGCTGATGATGATAATAATGATGGATACCGCTAGGCCATGAAGGAGGTTAGCATTCAATGCCTTTGATAATTGACGTTATAGTAGTGTATGTAAATTGTGCGTCCTATTTGTCTGAAGTATATTATACATTATTAGATTAGCTGGTTGAAGTCGCAATGGGCCGGTCACGGCTGTCTTGGCGTTCATTGAAAATGGACTATGTCCAGCAGTGGACTGATAGAGGCTGATGATGATGAGGATGATGATATTATTATAAATGAAAAGTCTTACACCATCGGCGGTGGCAGTATAGCGGCGGAGGTGTGGACCGGCCTCTGCGAACTGGAACCGACGACTACTTCCGCCGTCATGTTGGAGATCGGAGCGGTTATGAACTCGTCGTAGCACTCGATGTCCATCACCGTGACAGTTGACAGATTTCGTTCGATGTCTATCGGCTCCATGCGCTCCTGTAAAGTGTAAAAAAATGATTATAAAACATTAAATACAATTCAATACAGCTATATAAGGTTATAGAAGTTTCGGACCGTATATACGAATAGGGGTGTATTAGGGGAGGTCTATGTCCAGCAGTGGACTGGCACAGGCTGATGATGATGATGATGATGATGATAAGGTTAAATTGTCTAACTTAATCAAGTCCGAATTTAAATAACTAAGTTTAGATTTTACCAAGTTTTTTATTGAAAACAGGGTTGTCTTATAGTCGATTTTTCGTTTGCATTCAAACACATATATTGATTACGCATGTTTAATTCAATCCGGCTTGTCATTGTCCCAACGGTCGTTGTAAGATAACATTACTTATATGAAATCATTATGGTGGCATTACTTTACAAATACCAGTGAAATTTCACTTTAATCATGATGAATAAAGTATTATCGAAAGCTCATAAAGCACGTGTGTTATTGTGAATGTGGCTTCTATAAACATCGATGTAAACATTGATGTTATTAGACCATTTTGGAAAAATCATCTTATAGTAGAACTCCTGTCAGAATCATACCAGCTATTCCAGAGATTAGCTGGAATAAACAGACAGACAAACGGACAAACATTTTAAAATATATTTTGTTTTATAACGGTTATTTTGATGTTACAAACAGACACTCTATTTTTATTTTTTCGTATAGATCAATAGGATAATGTAATGCTTCGATAGTAAATTAAGATATTTGACATAAAATTAAACCAATGGCGTTGTAAAAACTCACCTCCCACGGGTATTCCTTGTTGATTTTCTGCTTCTGCAGCTGATACACGCTATCTTTCATGGATAATAGCTTGAGAGGTTTACGGCCCGCTTCGTCGATAGGATCATTTATCCTGAAAAAACGATAAATTTTATTAAATCATTTTACACTAACACCGAATTATTAAAAGTGCATAAGTATATAATATTTAAAGTTTACAGTCTGCTGGGAATAGACTTGGAAAATAAATCTGCAATTAAAATTTAACTTATTAAATTTTAAATTAAACTAGGAAAGTAAATATTCAATTAAAATTAAGTAAAAGCACCGTAGATAATTTATTTCCGGATAAATGAGGTATAACATTTAATATCGTAGTTTCGCGATACAATTTAAAGTGGCTTATGGCATTCCTAATAGAGACAGTATCACTTTTAACTTAAACATATAGAGGTAACTGCAGCGTATAAAAATTAAATGTATTTGTGATACCATAACTTAGATCTATGTTCATGTTACTTTGTGTCAAATCACGTCAAGTGCACTCCCCCTTTTCCTACTTGATGATGAAAAAATTATCAAAACTAATTTTTTGAAGGTTGTGTCTACTTTAAAAATTAAAATGTGATAGTAAAATAATAAAATTTGTAAAATAATTTCATATAAAATTATAGTTATTAAACTATGATCGCTGAAAATTTTGTAAGGTTATTTTTAATAGACTCTTTGTAATTATTTTTTTAAATTTAAGTACCCAAAATGTTTGTTTTTTTTTTTTTTAAATATTTTTAAATTCAAAATTTTCAGAAACTGCTATAAGGGATGACTATTATGTATGTGTACTTACGAAAAATATATTATTATGAACCTCCTATCATCAAGTGGTAAAAGGGGGGCCATTTAACATAATTTGACCCTATGCAATTAGTACGAGTAAGTCAATAAATTTAAACAAGGTAACCCATAGAACCAAGTAACCTCATACATGTGGCATTCTTATATCAGTAATAACACCATTCGTACGACGTCAATTCGTTGTTACAGGTCACTTTCCATCCATCTAAACCGACTCCGTAGCCTAGTGGAATGGGCGTGTGCCTTAGAAACCGGAGGCCGTGGGTTCGAATCCTGCGGGTCTCAACAGAAGTTCATTTAGTTGCTTAGGACAATTTGGGCGGTTCACCTAATTGTCTGAAAAGTAAGACGATCCATGCGTCGGAAGGGCATGTAAAAAGTCGGTCCACGCAACCAGCATTGTAGCAGCGTGGTAAAATACAGTCCAGAACCCTCTAATGGATATAGGTGTGTTAGGGGAGCCTTATGTCCAGCAGTGGACTAGCACAGGCTGATGATGATGATGAAACCAAGTATAATTTTGCTAATCTATAGATAAAGAACCATCTGCGCATCTTAACTTCCACAGAATATTGATAATTTACCTGTCTATGGTGTTCTTCAAAGAACCATCCGTTTCGTAATACTCAAGTTGCGATAACATCGATTTCAAAGCGATCTGTATGTCCACTTCTATCGGCAGCCATTCTTCATCTAAATTTACAAGAAATTAATGAATCAATATTTCGGAAAGACACCATTCAGTCCCAAAGAACAGCCTACACAATCATTATATTATAGATTATTGTTTTATGTTAATACTTATTACATAGAAACATGTTCCCGAAGTATTTTTTGTAGCAGGAATCGAACACCCACCACAGGAACAACAAAATAGGTGTCTTACACATTTAAAACATTACTTATGATAGTTTAAGTGAAATTAAAAATAGTACATAAATATTTTTTTTATTTTATAACATTATATAATACTTTCTATCGTCGCCTAACAAAATAGTTTAGGTACCGAAGGTCGTGCTTTTAAATTCTAGGTAAAAACCTTGGTGGTATTTACGTCTTTTCCTATTCAGTGCAATTTCTTCGGCTTTTTTACATCGATGCAAACGTTATTGAATTTAGGACATTTATTGTGAGACAACAATGTTATCGATTCTTATGACATAGACCAATGGCGCGGACGTAAAGTGTACCGCTTCAATTAGCACGCGTTATATGAACGTGTACTTCAATTTTATACTGGACTTGGCGAACAGAAAATACGGATCTTTTTTTAGATATTGTATACTTAGAAAAACTACAAATATATCTTTCGGTGCATTGTATGTTGCCAATAATATGTGTACACGCATTAAACATTAAAATTATTCCAATGTTCAGTCTTACCCACCTTTGTCCAATACCGGTTTGCCGTATTTCGTGGCTGCAGCGATTTCCAAACGTAGCTCCTCGGCGACTAGTAACATGGATATCCTGGAAAGGAAAAATAAACTAAAAAATAATAGTAGTTAGTTTTTTATCATTATTATGTTTATTATTAAAATGTATCCTAAGTAACTCTCAGTTACATCTCATCTTCCAGTAAAAGTCTAGTCTAAATCGTATAGGTCATTCCAATGAGAGAAAGATTACCGGTGGTAGGTCCCCTGATTACAGGAGACCGTCTGGGTGGGTACCACCGCGGTGCCTATTTCTACCGCAAAGCAGCGGTGTGAAAACACTGCTGTGTTCCGGTTTAAGGGCACCGTAGCCAGCTTATTCACTGGATAAACGAGATTTAACATCATATGTCTCACGGTAGGCAGCGCGTTGGTAATATTAGTATTGCCAATGTTCCAAATTCCATCAGGTGGTTCTGATTGCTCGTCTGCCAGCGTATGCAATAAAAAAAAGAGGCACACAGACAGACGAAAACTCTAAAAAAAATGTTCCGTTATATGTATCGATTAAATTACAATGTATTAATTCAAAAACGATTATTTTGATGTTCCAAACAGTCACTCCTATTTTATCTATTCGTATAGGTCAAGGCTATAAAAATAGAAACAAAATAACGTTTAACTTATAGCATTTTTATTAGTGTCCGACCGAACTTTCGGTTTCGGTTTCGGTTCGGAGTTTCGGCCAAAATCAAGTTTCGGTCGAGTTTGGTTTCGCCAAATTTGGCCGAAACTTTGCCGAAACCGAAACTGGTTTTAGAAGTGTTTTAATTTCAAAATAGTAGCGAAAGTTAAATATCATTGCTAAAATCGAGCTCAGATCAGTCGATTTTAGTTCAGACAAACATTCCAAGTTTGACAAAAGAAATTGAGGAGGAACAAATAGTAGTGAGATCAAATATATATTCAAATTCAAATATTGAAGTTTACACTTGCTTATTGATTGTCAAACACACTACCACTGGTTCGGAAAAGGACGCCTCAGACCTGAGAAGAACCAGGCGAAAGAAACTCAGGGCTATTTTTTATGTTATTTTAAAAATAACAAACAATTTGATAATTCGACATTACATATTATGCAATTTTGAAACAAGACCTGGAGCGATATTCCATTACAGGTGTGTTATCATTTTCAAATTCATTAATATCCTAATAAATAACCTTTAACATATAAACGTTCCTTGCTACCTTTTTAAATTTATTAATAGTTAAATTCTGAACGTTTACTGGGATTTTGTTGAAAAACGTAACATTGTCCCATAAAGACTTACTTATTCTTCGCAGTCTAGTTGCTGGAAGAATTAAATTATAGGTAACAAAAATAAATACAAATAATACTGGAAAGTGTAGCTCAGATATTTGTTGTGTTAATGAAAAATCTTCTAGTCTCTCTTTACTTTTTTCTGAATGTAGTCATTTGTTTGCTATGTGTGGCGAAATGTTCTCGAAAAAAGAGAAAATCCAAGTGCGACCTTGTCATTAAAAACCACTGTTATAAACACAACGCAAGAGATTTATTGCGGCTCAAAGGCAACATGAGAAGAGTCTGCTCTATCATAATCAATTGTCGCAAAGTGGGCTTCTTAATTTCGAGTAGGGAGAACGTACACGGAAGACGAACATGGTTGCAGACGTCCATCGAAGCCAGTAATCAACAAGACACAATAAGAATATGCTGCCATTTTCGAAAAACTGTTTTAGCGATTAAAGAATTACCATCTGATACCTAATCCAAGAAACGAGCATTTCATATAGAGGTACTCAACGCATATTGACACTATACAAATTTTGAATATGAGAAAAGTCTCCGCAAGATGGGTGCCGAGAATCGAAACAAAATCAACTTCAAAGATATCGTTGGACAAGTTTTAAGAAGATTCTAAAACTTTAAATCTAGTTTTGTGGCAGTAGACGAAACACGGGTGTCTTCATGCCGTGGCCGTGGTATATTGCCTGGCCGTGGGTATGCCTCAATATTTTGGGACTCAGAAGTGATATTGTTGTTGGATTACCTGGAGCATGGAACCATCATTACAGATTATGCAGCTTTAATACCGAGGTTGAGAAATGCCGTCAATGATAAAAGAGGCAAACTTTGAACGGGCGAGCTGTTTCATCTTGACAATGTACCGGCACATAGGTGCTAGCGATGGCCACCGTTCAGCATGCTAGCGTACAATTGGTTGAGCATCCTCCTCTCCCCGAGATCTGGCGTCTAGCTATTTTCATCTTCCTCCAAATTGATACAATACTTAAGAGGAAACATGTGTTAAAACTATAAATAACAAGTAAACGATGCCGTGGTGACCTTTTGCAGGACCAAGACAATCCTCTTTTAAAGGAATTAAAGCATTGGAAACTTGGAACGCTGGACTTGGTGTGTAGGTGGACTCGGAGATTATGTAGAAAATAAATAATTAAGCTATCATAGTTATATCATTATATTATATTCTATCTCATTTTACTTTTGATCCCCTTAAGAAGTACAAATACAAACCAAAGTATTAATTAGAAAGATTTCAAAATACCAATACTTAGTCTTTAATGAACAGTCACAATTATTAATTTATATATTAATAACTCATATTGCTATAGAAAATTTTTTGAGAAGAAATTAATATTTTTTAATATTTTGTTACATAAAAATATTATTAGCATGTGAAATAATCGATTCCACATGTTTAATATACTGTCTCCATTCCATGACTAAAATAAAGCAAAATAATAGGCATAAAAGCTCCATATTTTAGTATTTAAGAATTTTTATACTTGATCATGTGAGTTTCGGTTTCGGTTTAAGTTTCAGCCGAAACTGAAGCCACTACCGAACTTTCGGTTTCGGTTTCGGTTTCGGCCGGAAAAACAGTTTCGGTCGGACTCTAATTATTATTTATATAATATGCATTGTTTCCAAATAGTTCATATTTAATTTAGCTAATATTGCCACAGATAAAAATAAAATAAAAAAATATTATAACGATTTCCTTCCACGGATATATGTTTAAGATTCGTTTCAGTAACAACAACTGATTAGCGAATTGTAGGTAAAATAAATAAAAATAATATTTATTACTATAATGCGTGACCAATATTCGTGACTACTCTATTGCTTCATTATTGATTGATTACCACAACTGTGGTCATAACTTTCACCAAACACTAGTTTTTTTAGTTTCGTTTCAGAATAAAACGATTTTAAAAACTATCAAAAAAAGAACACCTATAAATATTTATAACATTACAGAAATTTTAGAACTAATTTTTAAATAATATTTACCATAAAAACATATATCAATATATAGTGATGACAATAACAGATAAAAAATAACAGGAATACAGATTCGAACGGCTAGGCTGTTCAATTTGTAGCGATTGTCAGTTGATTTTCTAGGATGACTTTCTAGACATTTCCACAAACATCCAATACATCTGTACAGGATAATATGAAACATTAACACCTGGTCTTTCATAAGCCCAAAGGCTAAACAGCTGTAAAAACCATTTAAGTATCACTGATTATCATTATATTTTTCTATTTATGTCACATCACTAATCTTCAATTATCGATATGACTTTAAGTCATATGAAATTATATCGAATTCATATGACTTAAAGTCATATCGATAATTGATATGAAATTAAATCATACAGATTTGTTGTCGAGCTTGTTTACCTGTTACTACAGCTATTATGCTCAAAGGCCTTACCTGTGCAACGCGCTGGGTAATATGGTGGCCTTGTACCACAGTATGGCGGGGAACTCGTATTTGGTACAAAACTCGGCTATGAAGATCTCCTCATATTTCTTCGATTTCTCCTCCCCTTGGGCGGCAGCAATCAGCCTGCATTGCTTCTCCGATAGCGATTTGTACGTGGCACCTCTTGGCATCAGGCAGTTTATACGCGTACCGAAATTACGAACCTGTATTTAAATGTGAGTAGTTAAAATTAAAATATTTATATATCAAATCCAATTTTTAAGACATTTCGGACTCTTTCCAGCATCCATGACAGGCAGAATCATGTGATCATGAATACTGGGAAAATTCCGAAACGTCTGGAATAAATATAAAGAATTAACACGTACGAAAAGTAGATTTGACATTTACACTAATCGCATAAATAAAAGAAATAATTAAATACATTTTTATTAGAACTAGACTCTAGTTATTGTCAAACACTTTCGTTCGTAATAAAAGAGACCTAACAATAACCAACGAAAAAAAATCAACAATTTTCGTCAGACACATACCGTTTTGTTTGAACAATAATTAAATTATATAAAAAAATCAAGTGCCCAATCTAATCGTATTAAAAAAATCTGTTTGAGAGCATTTTATTACGAATTTTTTTTATTTTGTATATCTGTGAGACTAAATAGTAATTACGGGACAACGTGTGAAATTACATCAGTGATAAAAAAAATACGGATTTTATAGCGTTTAGTTACTTTACGATCATTTAAATATGTATCCGACGTTTCAAACCCTACAAAGGATATGGTCATGGGACCTACTTAGATGTTGGGCGTCGAAATGTCAGTTGTAATTCGACTACCGTCAATTTTAAATATGCAGACATCTTTTTTTTTAAATCATGTATTGTATTCACGTAAGCAACAGAAAGTATTATAACATGTTATTTGTCAAGATTTAATATATAATTCTCATAGGCAAGGCAACCCCACTTGTTATGGTTGATAACTATATAATGTATAGGTTTTGTCTCGACGTTTCTTATAACAAAAAACACTCAATATAAAATGCAAGACGCATCGCACATTAATTAATATAAATTAAGCGTATATTAGATGTAACAAACAATCAAAATAATAAGGTTATTGATAATCCATTCAGTTATTAATATGCAAATTGCTTTCACATACAATGTACAATACTTAAAAACTTTATGCTTTTATGGATCGTAACATGTTGTATAATCACTTTTAAAAAAAGCTTACTTCGAGTAACGGTTGATCCTTGCTGCCTTCAATTTCCAAATTATATTTTCTCGAATAGTAATCAGCGTACGTGTCGAAAGAGTTCGTCTCGAAATGTGACGTTGGACTCTTGTACTCCATGACCTTTGTAACGATGTATCTGGAAAATAACAATATCGATATATTACTATCGTTTAATTTTTTAAAAACAAAATAATTCCTGCTCAATAATTAAACCGTGAACTCAAAGAAAAATTTCAATCGTTTCAGACTTAAATATCGATTTAAAAAAATAAAAATTATATGGATATTATTCACGGAAAAACTAATCTATTTTCATAGAACCGACAGCTTTTTAACATTTAATATTGCACTTAAAACATATGTATTGTTTCTATTGTACGTAAAGTTTTCTTTTTCCATTTAAAATATAAACAATTTCAAAAAAAAATATAGAATTAAACTAATATCAGTGTTTAGCTTTAGGTTAACTTAATAAAAAATATGTGATGCAACTTACCTGTCCGGTAAAATGGTCGCTCGGTACCACGGCGAGATTACTTTGTTCAGATAGCTCTCTTTTGTCACATTCAAAGATTTTCGTGTCTGATAGCGTTAAAACAAGACAACATTAACCAAACATATACATGTATATTAATACTATATTTATGTATATGATATTACGTAATACGGAATGCACTCTATACCACCCAGAGGTTAATAAATTTTTGCATTATGCCCGCCATTGTATAGCTTTAATAAATAAAAAAACTTAATTCAACTATACTCAATGAAAGTAGCGTATGGAATCATAATTTCCATAGAAATAAACGTCTCGCGTCAAAGTCTACTATAGTCGTTGTCGACAGACTAGTACCAACGCTCAAATTACAACTTTAGCGTTTGTAACAATTTGTTTATGATACGAGTCAAATGAAAGAAAAATGACGTAAATATAACCATAACAGAAATAGGTTGTATTTTCATTGATTTTCTAACCTAACTGCTAACAAATAGAAAGATTTTTACCTCCAGGTCCAAACCAGCTCCGGGTCAAATAGCAATCTTGTAAAACTAGGCTAAGGAGGCTCGGGTATAGGCTAAGTAAGATTAAGCAATAAACCTTAACCTCACTAAACAGATTACATGATTTAAATACAGTCAAGATAAATTAAGCAAAATACGTTTAGTAGTTTCACGTAAGAAAGTTAAGAACAGATCAATTTACATATTTGTGAATAATATAGGCAGAGTTACAATAGGGGAACTCATATATATATTAAACTTCGCGTGGGGATTAGAGATAGTCGCGGTTCGACAACAGGAACACATAGGCATCTGGCGCCATTAATATTTTTTCAGATTTATATGTTAGTCTATATTGTCTATACTTACACAGTAGTACAGTTCGTAGCTTTCGGAGGTAGTGGGTTCGAACCCTGCGGGGACTCAACAAATTTTTTCATTGTTGTTTCCTGATTGTTAGGGCGATTTGGGCCGATCACCAAATTGTCTAAAAAGTAAGATGATCCATGCGTCCGATGGGCATATAAAAAGTCGTTCCACCCACCAATCCGCATTGGACCAGTGTGGAGGGTTACGGTCCAAAACCCCCAAATGGTGGAGTCGTGCGTTAGGGCAGGCCTATGTCCAGCAGTGGACTGACACAGGCTGATGATGTGAGTACAGTTGAAAACTCACCTCTAACTTAGGAACAGTTACGGGCGGTATATCATTGTCCCCAGCTATAATATCCCAGTCGATGTCGTATCCGTTGTTAGAAGAAATCGGAACTACGAAAAGGCTGTATGTACTATTGTCAAACACCACAAACTTCTTCGCGACCTCCAATAACTGGTCGAATACGAAGAAATGGAATCTGGAAGAAAAGTAGGCCTGTAAGATGTTAAATATCAAAAATGCGATGTTTAATGTCTTTGCTCAATGATGTCATGAATAATTAATTATTAAAGTTTAGTATTTGAAGAGTGAAATTAATTAATAAACTTCAATTTAGGGGTAGCATAGAAGATTAAGCCATTTAAATAATGGCCTTAGCTTATAAAGACCTAAAATAAGTTTTTTTTTTAAGTATTAATAATAATAAAAAAGCGGTGCTTCTGGACTCCGCTCGCATCGTCCGCCGGTTTCTCTCCCTCTCAACCTAACCCTCGGCCGTTTGGTCTCCCCTGCCGAGGGCTTCCTTCTGGCTGAGATGTATCTATGTATTCAATGTTTATTATATTTATTGCTTTATTATTCCTATATACGTAATATTTTATTTATTGTTATAAATTTTCCTCTCAGCCAGATGAGAAAATTCTTTTAAAAACTACTTAATAATAAAAATCTTTATTTAAACTAAAAGTAAAAGCGTTAATACACAGTGAGCAAGATTCATACAATTCAATCACAACATGATATTGGTTAATATGAGTGAGTATCTGATTTGCGTTTGATCAAAGACCCTGCACTAGGTCTGTAACCGGTCTTGAAGGTATCAAAAAAAATGATTAGCTGGTTTTTAAGTGTTAGATTGATGAGTATACTTAACTAAATGAAAAATGGTAAAGAGCTGGAGTGTATATACTATATGTTTTGTACTGTTGAGACAATGAACTACATGTGTTAGCGGGGAAAGTTATTTAAATGTCATAAGTAAATTTTCAGACTGCTAATAGTTTAGCGTATTAGATATTCAGATATCTTCTTTTTACAGGCATAGTAGTTAAGAGGAAAAATATTTAACATTTCAACCCAAAGCAGCAAGTTGTGTAAAATCTATACTGTCCTTTGGTTTACTATGGTGTGGAATAGTAGCATATATATTTATTTATTTACAGACTCACTGTTTTATGCACTCGAACAGTTCCACGGTCAGATTTATGACGGCGTAGTTGAGTTTTATTGAAGTGCTCACTTCGCCGACGGAGAGGAACATTGGAAAGTCGCATAGCTTCGGTAGTGGGTTGCTCGTCAGGAAACCGAAGGTCTGCTCTCCGTCCAGAAGGTCGTATAAGGCTTGTTCCCTGGTATCTTTTGGTTTGGCGAAGGCCGGTTTGAACACTATCACGTGTAGGAAGAAGACTTGGCTGCCTTCCTTCCACTCATCAGGACCGTCGAGCGCTTTGGGGTACTGAGGAAATAGAAATCGATTACTCCATCGAACTCCGTGGACACTACTCCCCACTTTAACACGGTACCCTTATAACACGTTTTCACATTCCCCCATATAACGCGGGGATTACTCGCATATGTAAATAGGTGTTTCTTTGAATGTTAATATTACATATATTCATCAAATAATTGTAAATAAACTAAATGTGTTTCGAAAATTCTGTTTGATAATTATTTTTTATCGTTTCTTAATACCCCGAATAGAAGCGGAAATTATTATTTTCATAATAAGGAACTCTAGATAAAAGACTAAACAAACAATACAGACCACTCTAGCGTGCTTTCGTATTCTGCTTTTAGTTCCGCACTGCGCAGAGGTACTGTCACCATTATCATCATCTTCCGAATCCCACGGCCAATTTAAAAAGCATTGCTTTATATCAATGTTTTCGTAGTTCACTTTGCTGTAACATAACAAAAGAACAATATCTGACATAGGTAGTAGGTCTTCTTTTTACAGGGGACCGTATGGGTTGTTACCACCGCGGCGCCTATTTCTGCCGCAAAGCAGTAGTGTGAAAACCGTATTGTGTTCCGGTTTGAAGGGCACCGTAGCCAGCGTATATACTGGGTGATCGACACTTAACATCGTATGTCTCACAGTAGGCGACGCGTTAGTAACAATAGTATTGTCCATGGGCGTCGGTGACCACATCAGGCAGCCCGACTGACCCTTTTATCAGCTAGTTAACTACAATACTACTACAGTTACTAAGACAAAAAAAAGGTTTATGTAATATAAACAAAAATACATAAATCGCTCATCATAAGGTTTTTGTATTTCGCATCTCGGATCGTTTGATACAAAAAGTTTAACTAATTATGATGTAGTTACGATGAAACTATTCAATTTGATTAATGATGTATTGTGTGAAGGCCTGCACATGCCTTTGTTAAAAAAAATGGGATTGTTATTAACAGTGACCCATAGCATTGAATTGGTGTTGGAATTATGGATTGGCCTAATTATTATTGAAGATAGCTTTAACTTCCTCCGTAGCCTAGAGGTATGGGCTTGAGCTTTAGAAACCTGAGATCGTGGATACGAATCCGGCGGGCAGGACATTATTTTTATTACATCATACATACATACCATCATCAGCCTGTTTTAGTCCACTGCTGGACATAGGCCTCCCCTAATACACCTATCCATTAAGGGGTTTGGACCGTATCCACCACGCTGGTCCAATGCGGGTTGGTGGGTGGACCGACTTTACATGCCCATCCGACGCATGGATCATCTTACTTTTCAGACAATTGGGTGATCGGCCCAAATTGCCTAACCAACTAGAAACAACAATGAAAATTTGTTGCGTCCCCCAGGATTCGAACCCGACCTCCAGTTTCTAAAGCACGCCCATACCCACTAGGCTACGGAGGCAGTATTTTATTAATGATAGCTTAATCTATCTTGACGACAATTTGTCAATATGAAATCTAGTCGTGTGGCGTCACATCGTTGCAATGGGTAACCCATTGTTTAAAAGGATTCGTCATTTTCACTTAGGCCGTTAAGCACGGAATATATAACTCAATTACAATGTACAGCTAGTTAAATGACATTCAGGTGCTGCTAAATGAGTTGTGCTTTCGAAATGTTGTAAAGACAACATTGGTCAACAAAGACTAGTATTCTGTTAAACATTACATAGAGGACCAAAATGTGTGAATATGATTTATCCCTGCACTTGCATATGCCAAGGCAGGTGCTTAAACTATATAATAAAGATGCTTGTAATGTATTTTTTACATTCATTTAATAATAAAGAAGAGTTGATTACAGAGTTTCTTGCAGGTTTTTGTTTGGACCGAGGAAAACTACCGAACTGGTGGCAGATTGAGGTTAATAAGAGCTAGAGACAGAGCGTATAATAAATAAACAATTAATGAATTTAAATATCTAGACATAGTGGAAGTTAAATGGCTTACCCATAAGGCTTTGGTAAAATCGTAATAGGGTCCAGCTCCTCTGCTTTGTGCAATTTAATGCAAGCTTTTAAGGCGGCCGATCTTTTCGCATTCTTCAAATCGTACATAGGTGCACCCTGAAGACAAACATTTTAATATCCCTTGTAGCAATATAGTTTAAAATTCCTTAAAGATATATATCATATTTTATACTAATATACATAAACACTTTATGAAATGTCATCAACACGTCATCAATACGTCGTTGCATTATAAAGGGTGCTTTTATAATTCCTGTTAGTGCTATTAAGGTAATGCGATTTAATAAAAGGTAATATAATATAGTATATTCTGTTTTATTCACTTTTACCTCTAGTAGATTAAGTTGATCAATGTTATTAGTAGTAACTAACTCTAAATTAATGTTAAACGTATGACTTTGTGACATTCGCTTTGTGATTAACTAGACCTAATTAACAAGTCTATGGTTGCATTTTATTGCTATCTTTTTTACGTTTATTCCAAATCCATGTCTTTCTGATAACCAAATTTATCATGGCTTGGGCTTCTAGGCCACTCGGATTTTTGTGAATTACAGTTTTTACGCGGAACGATTGGTATAGACCCCCACAACACAAGGTTTGCTAAATTTGAAGGCTACGTCCAGTGATGACAACCTAAGGTAGATTTGACAACTGAATCGACTTTTAAATACCGCACTAACACAAACTCACTGCCTCCGTAGCCTAGTGCTTTAGGCGTTTGCTTTAGAAACCGGAGGCTATGGGTTCGAATTCTGCGGGGACTCTACAAATTTTCATTGTTGTTTCCTAGTTGGTTAGGAAAATTTGGGCTGATCACCCAATTGTCTGAAAAGTAAGATGATCCATGCGTCGGATGGGCATGTAAAAAGTTGGTCCACCCACCAACCCGCATTAGACCAGCGTGGTGGGATACGGTCCAAAACCCCCTAATGAATAGGGGTGTATTAGGGGAGCAGTGGACTATCAAAGGCTGATGACGATGATGATGATGACTGACACAAAAATCATACAATTGATGCAACTAGTTCGTCTAATCGTACCACATTGCCTTAACCAGAATACAAGGATAATACAAAGTTGTCTCCCTAAAAGATTTGAACCTACGACTTTTATAGCAAAATAGTATTAAAAGATAAACACCAATTATGTAATATTAAAGAGAACACAAGAAATTACAATTTTTCTTGTATTTTTAAGGGAATCCAACTAATAAATTTTGATTTAAAATAGTTTAAGAAAAAATTGTTTTGTTGTAAATAAAAAGCGTGGAATGCTTTTTGAGATATTATCATAATAAACCTTCTACTCATTACCGTAAAATGTTTTTAACTATTGATACCATGCACCCAACTCTTTTTTTTTTACAATAAAATATTTTTTTCATATGCTACTCTCAATAAAATCATCTCAATTAAAATCTGTTGCTTATCTTAAAGTTGTATTTCCTATATAAGCGTATTCTTTTACTTTAATTTTATAATTTTTTATTTTTCATTTTAGGTAGATTTTTCCATAACTTTTTTTTGTTTTGATATCAATAGTAATTGTTCCAGTAGTTTTACCATGATCGGTTCCTTGATTGGGCAGGCCAAGGGCAGCAGGATCGATATGACGGTCTTAGCCGGCCCGCAGTTCTCCTTTATCCACATCGGTGCGATCATCGTGTACTGATCGTGCGGCAGACAAGAGCAGTAACGGCTCAGCAGACTGACCGCTGATACGGCGGCCAAGCGATCTGTAGAAAGAATGTGTATTAAAATATTCGTATTAATAAATCCATACGAATTTGTATTTTATAATTTTATAGGTCGATTAGTTAGGACAATTTGGGTCGATCTGGGTGTCGAAATAATTGTCTTTTATTTTTAAAAAAGTAAGAGGATCCTGCCTCCGTAGCCTAGTGGTATAGGCGTGTACTTTAAAAACGGTCGTGGGTTCGAATCCTGCGGGGACGCAACAAATTTTCATTGTTGTTTCCTAGTTGCCTATGGCAATTTGGGCCGATCACCCAATTGTCTGAAAAGTAAGATGATCCTGATCCATGCGTCAGATGGGCATGTAAAAGTCGCCACTTCAACCCGCATTGGACCAGCGTGGTGGGATATGGTCTAAACGCCCTTAATGGATAGGGTGTATTAGAGGACCTATGTCCAGCAGTGGACTAACAAAGGCTGATGATGTGATGTGAGAGGATCCATGCGTCGGATGGGCATGTAAAAGTCGGTCCACCAGCCAACCCGCATTTGACCAGCGTGGTGGGATACGGTCCAAAAAACCCCCTAATGGATAGGGGTGTATTAGGGGAGGCCTATGTCCAGCAGTGGACTAACAAAGCTGATGATGTGATGTGAAGAGGATCCATGCGTCGGATGGGCATGTAAAAAGTCCACCTAGCAACCTACATTGGACCAGCGTGGGTTACAGTCCAAAAACCCCCTAATGGAGAAGAGGTGACACCGGCTGATGATGCTGATGATGGTGGTGTTAAGTCGAAAAATGTTGTGAAAAATTGTTACAGAGTTACATTATTATGAGTAACATAGTTTATGTTTACTACAAACTACTAAAAAAGTTAAAAATCCATAAAGAACCCTCAGAATTCTTTATGTGCATCAACTGAAAGAATTGCAAAATTTGCCATCAATAATAAAAAGGATAAAATATGAAATTTTCCGTGTGCATTAATTACATCTTTTCATAAATGGCTGTAATACACAACATAGAAACATCATTGCATCATACGCATGAAGCTTTTAGATTTGGACAAGAAACTAGAACGAACAGACAGACAAAAGTAATCACAATTTCATCATCATCATCATCACCCCTGATAGTCCACCGCTGGACTATCAGGGGTGGGACCTCCCCTAATACACCCCTATCCATTAGGGGGTTTTTCACTAAAATCAAAATTTATTCATTTAAAAAAGTTACTTTAATGTTATAAACAAACACCCTAATTTTATTTGAGTCTAATCAACCATTGAGCGTCAATCAGCCAATAACAACGCCACAATAAGTACAACTCAAGTTCGTCGTTCACATAAAATATAATGTTTTTCTTGCCTTTTTGTAGGTGTGTAATACTTACTGCCGTGCTCAGTCTCGTAAGGCGGTATTTCATCGTCGTCGTACAAAGATGTTTTGATTTCCTGACTAGTAGGTGCGTTCCTCGTGTGCGATTTACCAACTAGAATCTGGAAGTTAATAAATTGCTCTCTATACTCAAACTAAACTGGATATGAAAATAATGTGAACACACGCCCAGAAGCTTTGTTATACTTTTGAGGTTAAAAAAAATATGTGTACAGCTGTTGCCAGCGACATTGAACGCCTGGTAATATAAAAAAACCTGGATTTAAAAGAAAACCGTATCCTAAGTTTCTCCTAGTTATATCACCTATCTTCCAAAGAGAGTCCCGTCTAAATTTAACAGATCATTCTAGAAATTAAACAGAAGAAACAAACAGACAAAAAAAAGTGTTCGTTATATGTGCCGATCACAATGTTCTCATTTGAAGTCGGTTATTTTAATGTTACAAACAGATAATCCAATTTTATTTATTTGTATAGATAAAATTACTGTAACTATTGACTTTTTATAATTTAACTTGTGCAGTATAGTATTTCTAAAGTGGGTACATAGAGAAAAGGAGTCTCGATATTAGCGTTATGTCTGTCCGAGATCGTGTATAAAAGACGGGTCTAAAATATAGCGGGGGAGATCCTTATAAGCCGCTACCCGGAACGGAACTCTCCTCGTGCGATAAGTGTTGTGCATCTGTGATAGTGTTAGTGTGTTGAGTGCTGTTATGCGTCGACTGGTCCGTACGATACATCGTAGCTGTTGTCGGGGTCAGGTGAACCATTTCAATGTTTTTTACTACAAGAGCCGTCAGTTGTTGTTATCATTTTTACTTTTTGGAATATCATTTGAGATTTCTAAAACTTGAATAATTATGCTCAAGCAATACTGCCATGGCCCTCTAGGAACCTCTAAACACGAGAAAAACACTATTTTCATCACACTATAGTTTTTTTGTGGCAGAAATCGAACCCACACTACTAGCTCATCAATCGGAGTCACTAACTACTGCGCCAAGTGAGTAGTCAAATAATCAACCACCTACAATATGAAGCCAAATAAGCGAATTGAAACGTATGAAAACGAACACCAAACTCTTACGTAAATTCTATGTGTTATATGGCTCTAGTGTATTTTAATAAAAAGATAAAGGATTAATATTTAATATATAAAAGAGATTTCCACCTATACATTGACTCATCACGATATCTCTGAAACCATAAGGCGTAGCGACTTGAAATTTGGTAGGAAATACTACTAAAATACTCCTTTCACCGAGTAGAGGTCAGCTAAGAACGGATTTTACAAAATTGCACCCACAAGGGGGCTTGGTGGGTTTCAAGTACTTAATATTAATAATAGTTCGAAAGAATACGAAGCAGAGCAATCGCTAAGAAACTAGATGACTGATAAATACATCGACTTGCTTTTCTCTTGTAAATACAAATTACATAGAAACAAACGCCAGACACGAGCAATAAACCAACATTCACACAGTTTTTTCCCCGTGGTGGGAATCGAACCACACAGAGCGTAAAGTCAGGGTCACTAACCACTGCACCAAACGGGTCGTCACAGTCACGTAATACATTAAAACTTACGCTTTGTATATGTCCTTCGATCTTTTGAAACTCTCTATATTTGCCAAGGAATTTCGCATGTTTCGCCTGATCTATCATGATCACGTATGATGACTTCGGATTTCTAGCACGTCCTGTAAAAATAATACAAATAAAAAAACCTGATAAATAATATATAAATGTAAATATATATTGCTAGTGAAATTCAGTTTATTTTACTTTGAACAAAATCGTAAGATTTTTTATTAAAGTCTATTGACCGTAGACCTCTCTGGACCTACCTAATTCGATAGATAAAAGATCTAACTGTTACGTTCTCGATTTTAGCAATCTAACAAAAAACCAATTAGATTATTTAAACTATATAAATATATAAATTAGCATAAAGTGAAACTATCTCTTCATATATAGATCTTTAAACCTCTTGAGATCACATATGTATGTAAAAAGTTTAAATTAAATATAACAAGTTGACTTCTAACAACTCCATCTGACCTCCACTAAACAATTCAAGACAAAATTAGCTCGAATCGTTGCTCATTCTCGATTTTAGAGACTAACGAAACTTAACAATTGATTTTTTATATATATATATATTGATTAGGCAATAAAATTAGAAACTTGCGTATGCTCTTCACATATATATAAAGGGACTCCCTTATAAACCCTTTCCTTGCGATAACTTAGAATTATTAAAACTACAGGTGTTAAATAAAATGATAACAAGTGAAGTTCTACCAAAAAAATATGACTGACATCTATAACTATTAACAGCGTGCTCTCCGTACGAAATTGTGTCGCGTTTTCTGCCACTGCATTTTAAATCTCTGGTAAACTTTTAAGGTATTTATTTCATCAAATGTCGTCTATGACAAGTTTTATGTACATAGAATGAGGAATTGTTTTAATGCAATAACTTTAATGAGAACTTAAACTGTATTATGTTAAGTGAGCTTTAAATGAACCTAGTTGCAATTTTTAAAAATGTTTATTGTGCATTATTCTTGAAACATAGATATATGCCATTGCGAACTTTATTGTAGAACAATTATGGAAAACATAATTTATGTCTATCTTTTAGGGTTTTGGCAGCGTTTGTAATTTAATCTCGCGAGGTTGTGATTTTTGGTGCCGTAACTTTTTTTATTTCTGAAATATCTATTAAATAAGATATAACGAAGTTGTTTAGAAGAATGAGACCAATAGGAAGCTAATATCCATCATTTAGAAAAAGAATAAACAAAATCGGTTGGCTAGGAGCGGAGCAACGGAGCGGAATTGAGTACCTCCTTTCGGACCAAATCAATGATTTTTAAAATCTTATTAAAACTATGTCTTAACAGGTTGGGCATTGTCAAACATACAGGTTGGGGAAATAATAGATAGAACGTTAAAAATTATTAAATAATTTCGGCCATTTGCAATATTAAAGGGATGAAAAGAGCAGAAGTACACTTGGTGGTAAGTGATACACCCTGAGATATGGGATGTGCTAGCGTCACTTCTTTCTTGTTTGAACGACGCCGTTCAAACCGAAAGACCAAATTACGTAAGACCTTAAAGGATTAAGAATCCATAATAACAAATATTCACATTAATAACATTTGTTACATAATATATGATATCTCTCACCTTTGCTCTGAACATACGAGCGATATTCCAACGGTTCGTCAAAACGTAGCACCAAGAGGCACTGCGGCACGTCAATGCCTTCCTCGATAATACTTGTCGATATCAGGACAGTTGACATCTCTGTAAGAACAATCGAATTTCTATTAAGATTAATACGATTACAGCATTGTAATAATGACATATCATAATAGTGGGTTCGAGTCCTGCGAGGACTCGACAAATTTTCATTGCAGTTTCCTAGTTGGTTAGGGCAATATGGGCCGATTATTCAATTGTCTGAAAAGTAATATGATCCGTGCGTCGGATGGGCATGTAAAAAGTCCGTCCACCCACCTACCCGCATTGGACCAGCGTGGTGGAATATAGTCCAACACCTCCAAATAGATAGGAGTGTATTAGGGGAGGCCTAATTTCGCTCCGATTTAGGCCATTTTTATTAAAGCAAGAAGTTTTGGTGTCTTTACAAAAAAACTTTAATGATTACGAAACTAAACTCAATCATCTTATAGAACATCAATTGTTTAAAAGCGGAACCGTTAACACACAATAACATTTATAACTTACTTATTACAAAACTTCAATAAAATCTGCTGACTCTTTTTCTTCGTGAAATACTGTTCCCTCGTATTGTTGAACGGGTTTATATTGAAGCCGACTATATAATCGTGCTTCAGAAATCCGAATTCCTGCGGATTGACTTCGGTGACGTCTTTCAACAAGTTGTAAAGAACTTTGGCAGTGAAACGCTTCTTCACAAACAAAATGCCGGACAGAAGGTTTCTATTGAAGTTCACTTTCATATCGGCTGGAAGACAACATACAACTGTTACACAAAACATAAGGTATAGGGATTTGTATGTTTTAACTAGCTGTTGTCCGTGACTTCGTCGGCATAAAAAAATGTATTCTGTTACATTTTTGTCAGACAAAAATAAGCTTAGGTTATTCGTATATCGGATATGTTCCAGTAAAAGTCATGTAAAAGTTGGACCAGCAATCGATTGATGAGCCAGTACAAACGGATAAAAAATGTTTTCCTGTTATATGTATCGGTTATATATATTACAATGTAATCATTGAAAAAACTGTTTTGATGTTACAACCAGACACTCCAATTTTATTAATTAGCATAGTAAACGCCTTGAATGATTTTTAGTATCGGCATGAATAACTGACAGTCGTAATTATTTGTATTGCTTACGCGAATATTATACATTATTAAATAAAATGACTTGACGGATTTTATCGCGATTATTTTACAGTAGGTAATAATGACGGTCGTAGGTTCAAATCCAGCAGTGAAATAACTTTACGTATTCTTAATTCTCTGTTTGTATTTGATACTGTCTGATATTCTGTATCACTAAATTGACTTAAATATAATATAATAGTATGGGCACGTCAATAGTCGGGCCCGTTTGTAAATACCATCTTTGGCGGTGGTCACAACGCAGCGAGTAATTATTGCATATTTGAAATGCAGTTAATGTTTAAATAGTTTAGACTTTCGGTTGTAAAGATCAGATGCCAGTCGCTATATACAAAAAACTGTTATTCTGACAAATCTGTATGGCTTAGAAAATGATCCTATATCTATATATAACTTGGAAAGTGTCTAGGAAAAGAAAAAACAATTAACCGGCAGAATGCACTACGCTAGGGTTGTATTCCTTCAATATGTTTAGTAGTTGAATTATCTTTGTCTGATGAGTGTTTTGTGATTTTCTCGAATCCTTCCTCGTGCCTCATTGCATTCATTAAAACCATTCGAACCCTGAAAAGTAAAGAAGTAATTCAAACACAATGCCAATAAGTTTTGAAGATGATAAGTATAATATTGGTTGGTCACAAATGCCCCTAAAACTTAAGAGGAAAATTTATAAAACTTCATAAGACCGATCATTATGTACGGATCGGAATGCATGCAGCGGAGATGAGAATGTTGAGATGGATTGGTTTGAAAGCGGCACCTGTGATAAAAAAACTAAGAGTTTTTCAATCTAGCTAGAGGCTAACGTAGTACAGGCATGTTATGAGAAGGAATGAAAGTCATATACATAAAAGAATCATCATAGCCTGTGATAGTCCACTGCTGGACATAGGCCTCCCCTAATACACCCCTATCCATTAGGGCGTTTTGGACCGTATCCCACTACGCTGGTCCAATGCGGGTTGGCGGGTGGACCGACTTTTTACATGCTCATCCGACGCATGGATCATCTTACTTTTCAGACAATTGGGCGATCGGCCCAAATTGTCCTAACCAACTAGGAAACAACAATGAAAATTTGTCGAGTTCCTGCAGGATTCGAACCCACAACCTCCGGTTTCTAAAGCACACGCCCATACCACTGGGCTACGGAGGCAGTTCATAAAGTGTGTTAGACATAAATGTCGATGTACGAAGAGCGATAGGTAGACTTAAAAAGCGATGGATAGACTCTGTGAGAGAGAATATGAGAAAAAAAGGAGTAAGTACTGAAATGACGAATAATAGAGAGGAATGGAAGATGAAAACCTATTGGGCCGATCATGCATAATAAGGGGATAAGGGCTAGTGAAAAAAAGAAGGTTCAATGTTAGTCATTAAAAAGTTTTTTTTTTTACATTAGACCGACTGCAGGAGTGTGAAAATGCTGTATTCCGCTATGAAGAGCACTGTAGCTCAAAAAGGCAAAGTTAGCGTATATTATACTTTTTAATGAATAAAACTTTAAAAGAAAGTATTGTATCTAATCCCACCTAATGCGGGTTGCATTGGACTAGCGTGGTGGGATGGAGGTCCAAAAACCCCAAATGGGTAGAGGTGTATTTGGGGAGGCATATGTCCAGCAGTCCATTAAAAAACACATCACAAATTATATATATATATATATAGCGCGTATAAAAATTGACCATATTTTTATACTACGAAATGTCAGATTCGTTTCTAAGCTAGGCAATTCAAGATATAAAAATTAGGAAATTGATAGTACGTACTTATTGGTCATCGTACATTTAATCGATCCGCTTTAGTTGTGAAAATTTTATAGATGTCACAAACAGAGTAGAGAAAATTATTTTTGCATTATTTTACAAGCTAAATTAAAACTGTTATTGTTAAGACGCGTTCTTCAGTTGTTATACGTAAAGGTTGTCAACATTTTGTAATTACCCTTCAAATATGTAGCGTTTAATATTTATTATAAAGCGATTTGTGCCAGGGTCTCAGATAAATCAGTAAAATTATAAAAGCTTAAAGAATAAAGCAGCAGTAATATAAATAATAAAATTGTAGGCAATATAGAACAGTACTTAGATTTAGTTAAAAATCAATGTCTCCTTAAAACGGCAATAGTGTCTGTAAGTCTATTATTTTATTAGGATTTTGTTTTGGTTATAGCTGCAAACTAAGTTAAATCGATATTAAATTCACGAATCCATTTCAAAAAGTTAGATATGTGTTATTAAAAATTCGCCAATATTTCGATGCGAATGAATCAATTTTGGTACGCACCTTACAGACGGAAGATATCCGCTTTAAACTGACACAATACGTGTTTTGTTACCTGCAGTCGAAGTTGTTAAATAAATGCACTAAAATACGGCTATAGAATATCGAAAGAATAATTTCCCTACAACAGTCTCTTAACTTATCCTGTCTACTCAATTTGTGAAGTCACGTGGCAGGCTTACAGATTACTCTTGGTGCACTGAATTATTCAAAGTACAGCCAAATATGACATTGAAATTTCATAAACAAATTCTTCCGTCAAACTTGATTGGTGCCCAAAAGAAAGCCTCATTGATTAAACTTCCGATTATTCATTAACAGAAACATTTAAGCGTCATTAGACCTTGTTTATATAAATTTTATTTATTTTCTTATACTCGATGTGTAGTTTTTCCACAGAACAGGTGTTGTATCTCTTTCAAAAGTGTACCGAATAAATTACAAAGCAAGTAATTCTGTCGTACAAAGAGTATTCTGATCGATTCAAAACAAGCTACATATTTCAATGCAGTTCAAGCAATCGGCCAAGTAACAGTTACAATTAGAACTACCTTTCTTTACTTCGTAAACTACCTTTTCTACTTCGTCATACTATTCCGTGCATAACAATAAACGTATACTTACTCGACCAAGTATGTTATCGTAAACTTGTACAGCAGTTCTTCCTCCGGTATAACGGATCTACGCTTTAATTGTTCCAAGAGTATTATATAAGCAAGGACACTTATATTACCGCCGTAGATCCCCAGCTCCGAAATGAACTCTGCCATTGACGTTATCATGTTCTTTATATGCTTGACAACCTGAAAATTGTGCAAACGTATTAGTTATTTCATTAATAAATACAAAACAGATAAACGAAATTCGAGACTGTCTGGGTAGGTATCACCCCGGTGCCTATTTCAGCCGCAAAGTAGTAGTGAGAAAACACAATTCCATGTTCCGGTTTGAAGGGCCCGTAGCCAGCGTATTTACTAGGTAAACGAGACTTGACACTATGTCTCACGGCAGGCAGCGCGTTGGTGATACCAATGTCTATGGGCGTCGGTGACCACTTCCATCAGGTGGCCCGACTGCTCGTCTGCCTGCGGTGGCATTAAAAAAAAATGGCGTCTCTGTTTGTTACATTAAAATAACCGTTTTAAATGGTTACATTGTGATATATATCCGGTACATAAAAGAAAACATTTTTTTTGTCTGTCTGTCCGTTTGTCGGTTTGTCTACTTGTTCAGGCTAATCTCTGCAATATCTAGTCCGAATTAAACGTAACTTAAACTGAAAGATAGCTTATGTAAGTGGGCGCAACTTAGGCTACCTATCTTAAAAAAATACAGATTTTTTTTTGAAGATAGGTAGCCTAAGTTGTTTCATATATTCACAAGCGCACGAAGTAGCGGGCAACTGCTAGTTCACACAATAAATTGGAATCAACTTAATGACTCAATTTCCGATACAAATATAAGTACAAGTTTCATACATCGAATCACTATCGCATTCTTCGATTTTAATATAGTATTACCGAAAGAATTAGTGAAAAGCCTGCGTGTCTGTTCAGCCTGTTCTTTTAATTAATTTAAAAAAGATATAAATTACTATCGTATTATCTGAAACTATTAGTTATATTTTACGAACGAAGTCAACATCATATCATTATAGTATTCTATCATATCCACGTGCATTGTAATCATCAAAATTATTCTTTTTTAATTTTGTTATTCTTTTAACTAAACCATTTGTTTGTGCACAATTTACATGAGCAATAAAAGGAAAATTTTAAAAGCGATAAATTTTAGGTTTTATTTTATGTACTTAAAAGACGTATAAAGCCGTATTTCTATTACGAAAAGGCGTAAAATAATGTATCGACTTGCACAAAATTTTACGACGGCGACTTAGATTTTTGAGATGCAACAACTTACGTAGGAGGTATTGAATCGTATCGATATTAATATTATAGTTACATTGGATGACTGCCTTCGTAGCCTAGTGGCGTGAGCGCTTTATGCACCGTAGATCGTGGGTTCGAATCCTGCGGGGACTCAACATCTTAAAAAAAAATATTTGATGTTACTCACTACTCACTTGATGTTATATAATACCAAGGGTATCGCCAATGGGCTGCCTACCGTGAGAGATATGATGTTAGTGGGTAGGATAGACGTCTCGTTTACCCAGTAAATACGCTAGCTACGGTGCCCTTCGAACCAGAACGCAGTATTGTTTAAACACTACTTCTTTACGGTAGAAATTGGGACCGCATTGGTACCACCGCAGACGGCCCACTGTAGGAAGGGGACCTCTGAAAATTCATTGTTTTCTAATTGGTTAAGGGCCATACAATAAAGTAAGAAGATCTAAGAATATATCCGAAAAGTAAGAAGATCGCATACATTTGTGCACTATAACATCTTCTGTATACACCTACTACACATATACTCAAATATAGATCAGCCGCCATAGTCGAAATCGACTAAGAGGATATTATTGGGCTACAAACCTTGAAAGGGTCGGTAGATATGTCCACCTGACCAGTGCGTAGTTTCACAGAGTCTTGTCTCCTCACCACTGGCAGTTTGACGATACGTACAAGCCTATCCAGCTCCATTAAGAGATCGATCGCTTGTTGCGCCCCGCTATTAATAGTCGCCGGTTTGTATGTTACGACCACTTCGTTCGGGTGCGTAGAATAGCTGATGACAAAAGGCTGATGTAAATAATTTCAAATCGAACACCGAATTAATAGACTGCCATGTGGCCTAGTCGTTAGCACTTGCTTTAACGGAGGGCATGGATTCGAATACTGCGGTGAAAAAACGATAACATAGAGTGGGTTGTCATTTTTTTTGTAGTCGAGGACAACATGAGATCATTCATCAATTGCGGTGAAAATAAGACAATAAAATTCGAAAATTAATTAGATTCCTTCCTAGTCTTCCAAGAACTTTGAACTCCGAACTTACCACCGGTTTGAAGTTTAAGTCTAAGGATATTATTGGCACACGGCATAAAAAAGCGCCAGACGTGAGCGTTGTAATTGGTGGGAAAACTAGACAGTCCACCAATGACACCGCATCATTCATTAGTGTAAATGTTCAACTAAGTTTTATGGTCCTTATTGTGGCTATTTTAATTTTATTTCTGTGTAAACATTTTTCAGCATTCGTGATCACTTAAAAGATACAGTGTAACAAAAGTAATTATAATTTTTATTTACAAAAATAAAAATCATTATAAATTGAGAAGAGACCAGAGACTGCAAGAAAATTGGCAAGAGGCTACAGAAAGAAAGAATATTGGTAAGAGGCTACAGAATGGTAATAAATAAGACTAGAAAGACGAAAAATATTGGTGAGTCTAGAGAAAGAAAAATATTGGTAAGAGGCTAGAGAGGAGAATGATATTAGTAATAGGCTAGAGAGGGGAAGAATATTGGTAAGAGGCTAGAGAGGAGAAGGATATTGGTTAGGGTCTAGATAGGGGAAGGATATTGGTAAGAGGCTAGAGAGGGGAACGAATTTGATAAGAGGCTAGAGGGGGAAATAATATTGGTAAGAGTCTAAATAGGGAATGAATATTGATAACAGGCTAGAGAGAATATAATAAGGATTTTACCTGAGCACTTCTCCGAGTTCGTTCACGGTGGCGATGGTCGCGTGAAAGGTTCTCTCCAAATTGCGAAGGTTCTCCTCAACTCGGAGGAGATTTACGTTTGCATGGAGAAGTGTCGCCGTTAGTCCTAAAACATGTTTAAATCGATTAAAAAGATTTCTGTACGTATAACACAAAATCATCTAGCCACCAACTAATCAAACATCATACTATGGACAGTAGATGACAGAAACATTTATTAAAATAAATACATAAGTTATAGAGACGATTTCCTCTTTTCTAGATGTTTTAATAACTGTACATTACACAATATTCTTCCCGTAGTGAGAAACGTTCCCACATCCTTTGGTGTAACAATCACGGTCACTACGACAAGCGGGGCGTCAATTTATTATTAGCGTGCTGTCAATATATATTAAGTTAATACAACAATTATAAGCTCTAATGTTAGGTTTGCATATATTTATGTCATTAAGGTCTCATTTTATTAATTGTTGTCATACAATTGCGAAATGAGTGTCAGGTTAATGATAACCCTATATGCTATTTTTTTATATTTTTTTGTTTAAATCGGTTTCTGTTCTCTAGAAAATATGTTATGGTTAATGTTGTGTTTGCCTTTAATTTAAATATGTACATAAACTGTAACAGTTTTATTATATCCATTATTTGTAAAGACTTGTATGTATTTAGTTGGTAAGCCTTATTAAATAAATAAATAAATAATTCTGCTAGTATATAGTAAGATGCTATTATCCTTGTAGCAGGTTATATTGTTTACTATTATCCACATAATATTATATTGATGCTAAAAAAATTTGTGTAAAATCGTTATCGGACAGGAAGGGTCGGCTTTTGTTAAAGCTAAATGGCAAACAGAATCTTTATCGTACAATGAGTACATAATTTAATGATAATTTAGCTAATTTTGGTCGTTGCAAGCTGAGTATGATTATCAATATCCGAGTCAAATATGGCCCAGAAAAAAGCATAATCATACATTTATAGCAATCACAGTTCTCGTTTCGGTTACACCAATAACAAGATAAATTAAAACAGTTACTTTTATATCTTGTTTAATTGCCTTGCATTTATTTTAACAATAAAACTGAATGTATTAGCGTATGTTTTAGACTAAGATGTTGTGATTTTATAGCGTCATACCGTCAAAAGTTAGGTTGGGTTACTGTCAATTTTTGACCGAGTTTCCCAAAGAAAGAGGTAATCAATTGGGAACGCGTTTTTTTACGTGTTGTTTTTAGATGTTATCATTGCTGCGCTCCTGCTGCTCCGATTTCGTTCGTTTAAATGATAGGTAATAGCTGTTATTTGGTCCTATTTTTTTTAAAATAATTATGTGGTAAGTACTTTAATAGTTATTCAGAAATTAAGAAAATTTCGGCGTCAAAAATCATAACCTCATGAGATTAAATTGCAAACGGTGCCGAAACCGTAAAAGATAGGCTTAAACTTTGTTCTACATAATTCTACTTCTTAAAATGGTATATAATAAAGTCCGCGAGCGCACATATCTATGTTTTAACAATAACTATTGTATTGCAAAAACATTGTTAAAAATTGTTATATATTCAAAACTCATTTAAGATAACAGTTTAAGTTTACATTAAGTTAATACATTTTAAATCATTCCATGTGCATAAAATGTGTGTGTATCACACATTTGACATTTTGATTAAATGAATACCCTTAAATCTATTAGATATTTAAAATTCGTGGCGGAAACCGCGGGGTATTTTTTTTGCGAAGGCTCCATGTCACAGTCTGATATTGCGCTAAATAGATATATACTGTTCGAAGTCGGTCATTTTTTTTTTTTTAATAAAATTATTTTTTTATAAATATCAAAAATCACACAGATAGTAACTAAATAGCGGCCAGTCATCAACTATTCTAACAAAAAGATAGCTTAGCAATTTGGTAACATACGAGATTGATATTAAATTTTTATATAAATTAGTGAACTTTTTAAGCTGTAGTATAGTATATACTGGCATTCATATTAAATACGATGTATAATAAATAATATAGACCACATTATCGAGCAATATTTATTTCGTTTATGTAAGGACCATCCTCTGGCATGGGGGTGTGACAATCCCGCCCACTCGATAACGGATCTACCTTACAGCAATATTGTTTTCGGGTTTAAAGTGCGCTGTAGCATTGCGCGAATTAGCGAATTTGTGTTTCTTGGGCTGGATTTTTTTCGACCAGGGCTACGGTTTTGCTCCTATGGATACTACTAGCATATATGGTATCAATCGCAGGTTAATAGCAGCATATATTTAGAATATTGTTTTTACAATGACAATTTAATGTCGTACTAAATTGTCATTGTATTTTTAATTCATTTTTTAAAAAGATTTTAATTATTATTCTTATAGCTCTGCTCGGTTTGTCAATGAAGAAAGAAAAACAAACGCTTCTTTATTAATGGGAAGTCAAAAAGGAAAATAGACTTACCCAAAACCCTGGGTTGGTCCTCCGGCGGGCACGTCTCGAAATGCTTCATCACCGCTCGCATTGGATGGTCCTCTATTGCGTGGTGGCATTCGTCGAATATCAATAGATTTATATCGCTCACTTGAATATAATTGTGTGTCAACATGTCGCAGAGGATTTGACTTGTCATCACGACCACCTAGAATATAACAGTGGCAACAGTTAACTATTTAATTAATTTATTAAAGCTTATGTATAAATATCTGGTAAGAATTTATAGCAATGGCCTTTCATTCTGGAAAATCATACGCGTACTGAATATAAATTTAGAGTAAACAAACATAGAGCTCTATTGACGCAAAAACATTAAACGATCGTATAAGTTGAACATTAGATAATCGGAAGCGGTCAGCCAATTAGAACGATTTCAATATTAATGCTCTAAACGTTTCACATCAGACCGTGTGTAAATGAAATCTGAATGTTTTACATGGCTCGGGTATAGGTCAGTACAGACGACACAAAAATGGGATATAAAACATTTTTTTTACAAGCTTAGTAGTTAAACAAATAACTTGTAAATAAACTAAGTTTTATGTTCAATAACTTATGATACGACTACAAAACAAAAACACTTAACCATTTCTTGTAAGAAAGGATAAATATAAGTGTATTCCAAACAATGAAGACGGCAAATTTAAAGGATACTTCATTTAATCTTTACGTTTACAATAATAATTTTAAAAAAATCCTTAATTTTCAATTGTTTGATTAAGGTTTATTATAATTTTGTAAGATTAACTTGCAAGCGCATGTTTTTTTTCAACTCAAATACGGACATCACAAAAATATTTAATAGCAACAGATATTACATATTAAGTTAAAATTTTGAAAGGACATTTTATTCAATCTTAACGTTTACAATTATAATCAAAAAATTCTTTAATTTTCAATTGTTTGATTATGGTCTATTATAATTTTGTAAGATTAACTTGCAAGTGAAAGTTTTTTTTCCAACTCAAATACGTACATCACAAAAATATTTAATAGCAACATATTATGTTGAAATTTTTTAATTTTTACTTTAAGCAGCGTCTTTTTTCTCGAAACTAGCCTAAATCGAAAATTCTGCTTTACACGAGTTTACTTATTTATCATAATTTATCCATTAAAAAGTAAGAAAAATTACTTTATGTTTATATAAACTATTTTAGAAGGCAATTTACGTGAAAGACAAATTGCTAACAAACTGTTTCAAAATTATGGATCAAGTGATATCCACTCTTTAAACATTGGACCACGCGTGAACTGGTTGACAACGCGCCGTCCACCCGTGGACCACCCGTTGACAACAAACGGACGCCGCGTTTAGGCGGTGCGGGGTGTGCCGGGTGGCTATAATGAGCGTTGACTTAAAATGTTGCTTAAAGATTAAAGATGGTGTCGGTCCACTAATGGGGGCCCGTTCACATCTTCGCCATTACTGTTTAACATTAGACTTGGTTTACGTAAATTCAATACCTCATTTGGCTGATCTTTCATAAAAGTCACTATAAATAATAGTGAGTGTTTTTTTTATAAGGAATAAACTCCAAAGGTTAAAGATAAGAGGTTTGTTTAATAATGAGTAGAGTTTGTTACCAAATAATTCAATAAACAAGTGTTATCGACTTGGCTAAAGTAAGGTCTTTGTGGGAAAGAAAATATTTTTGAAGTTCCGCTGCAATGACTCATAATTCGTAGAAACAATATATTTATGTTATGTTCAAGAGCAGATTTACAATAGTTGTTAAAATAACTATAAAAACAATAAAGTATATACCTATTATCTTTTTTTATAAAATAGAGATATGTCAATAAAATTAATATTTTACCTGACATAGGCTCAATTCTTCGTCCCATTTCTCTTTGTTCCAATAGTCAACTCTATCTTCTCCGCTATAACCATTCACACCTTTTATTGGGCCAGATTTAGAAATCATTCCTTGCTAAAAATTTAACATATTCACATAAGTCTTAACAGCAGTGTTAAATTCTTCTAAAATGTATATGTAAAATAGTATAATGAGTATATTAAGTTTCATTACAGTTATATGCATAAAAAAACATACATTTTGCAGTAATATTAAATGAGTTTTTTTATAGTAATGTCATGCAAAATGCATGATTAGCTATGAGTAGATACTTGTGATATTACTACTTGAGTAGTATCATGGTAACGTCCTTTAAAACCTGTACCCTTTGAAAAAACAGTAAACAACTGGTAGTGGAATATTTTATAGCTTTTTTAAATGAGAACTTAAATTATTTTTCACCAAGCAACTAATCAATTTGTTATATTATATTTGCTATATTATATGTATTAGTTTAACCAACCTGTTGTTTCACCAGTGGCACTGTGTTGACAAGAAAAAATGTTCTTTTTGCTCCATACCCCCATTGTCCTTCCAAGCTTTTTCTAAATCTCTTGATGAGGCGAATAGCAATGTGTGTTTTTCCTGACCCTAAAAATAAATTATGTTTACCAAAAAATTGTACATAACTACTAATAATTGAACTTTGGCTTACCAGTTGGCAAATAAATTATAGTATTCTTTTTAATGGCAATTTCTTCAAGTTCTGTTTGATATTGTCTTGATACCAATTCACCTTCTTCAAACTCATCATGGTCATCCATTTCTGTAGCTTTCCTTAAAGAAAAAATTGTGATAAACTGTATATATCTATATAACTATATATGTATATAACTATACTGAACTCGGTACACATTACGAATTAATGATTGAGTAAAGTACCTGTACCTAAATTATTTCTAAGAAATGATTTGATAAGTATGTGGTTCTGAGCAGAATGATGCAATGATTTCAATTTACATAATTTACTATGTACAATTTTATATTAAATATATGTACCACTTATACCAATTCAAAAGCTATACTCAATAATTTATAAGGAATTTAACATTTAATTTAAGATCCTCATTTACATTTTGTTTAATAATTATAAAGGATATACTACTACCTACGACTACAACCCCTAAGTTGTGATAAGAAACTTTATTTTATAATAACGTTGTTCTTCTTTTTCTGATAATCTTATTCTATAAAAACAACAATAGAATTGTAAACAAACCCAAGCTATTTCGCGGTACTTTTAGCTTGGCTATTGACAGAATAATGAAATGAAAACTGCTAAACAGCTGAAGTTGTCAATTTTATACACCTACCATTATCAATCTCACAGTTCTCCCTATTTTATATTATTTAAGAAAAACTGTGTTACGTTACATACATTTACTTAAGTATTTATAATTTAATATTTATGTACCGAAATATTCATATATAAATGTTTATAACAACCATGTAGTAATAAAATATATAAGACCTGAATATTAGAAAAAAATTAAAAAGACGTTGTCTTGAGGCAATTTCATGCTACTGCAAACTAATTTAAGGACAACAAAGAAGTGGATTGCGGTGGACGTTGCGTATAACAATATTTTTTTGTTTTGCCTGTATTGAGGGATGATTTATGTTGTAATAACTCTTTTGGGGAGGACTTAAGACGTTTCGTTTTACATTTATAAAATTATAGAAAAACTGAATATTAAACATCTTTATCAATACACTAAAAAATCTAAAAATGAATACAAATACAAGTAAAAATGAACTTAAAATAAATCAAAACACTGCAGGTAAACTTCTACAACGCCGTTTTTTATATTTTATACCAAATAACAACATACTAAAATAAAGAAATGCGTAAAAGAGAATGATATTTCATGCTCGTTACCGACATGTTTTGTTATTCCTGACCAAAGACTATGGTCACGTTATTACGTGGCAAATTGCTATTCATTACTTTTGATTATAGCTACGTTTAAAATTTGAATATAAGTTCCATAAATACGATAAATAAACCGTTTACAAATATGTAATAAAACAAAATATGATAAAATAACGTTGTGCGCTTGATCAATGAAGTATTTGCATAAATTTCTAAGTTTCTAAAATTGTTGACCCCCTACTGTGTACATTTTTACACAACTTTTGCTTAAGATAAAGACTATATAAGTAAATATAAAGGCAAACAAGCAAAAAAATAATAACTGCTTATGGATTAATATCAAATAATTTATAAGCAGCAGCAATATCTATTAATAGTGACCCCATATTAAATCCAAAAAAATATAGAAGTCGTGACAATCTCTGAAACGAATGATAGAAAAAGACAGATTTGAGGTTTAATAACATGTAAATGATAATATTAAAAGTATTTTGACTAATATTAAATTTACAGACAATTTATGTTTCTCTTAATTAATAACGTTAGAAAAGTATTAAAGCGTTAATTTAAAGTGACCAATTGTACTTTAGTACTCTTTTTTTACCAATCCTAATCTTTTCAAATCCTGTATTCTGAAAGCACTCATTCGTATAATTTTGTAACGTATATTTCTTAAACATTTTTTTTACATTTTAATTGTAATGAAGGAAGTTAAGGAAGCAAAATTGAACTTGACAAAAGATGCGTAGAAAACTTTCATCAATATAGAGTAGAACATATCCCATATGAACATTTAAAAGTTTTTTATAGAAATTTACTTATGTTGTCCAGATACTAATGCTGCTGTTGAAAGAATATCTTCACTCCTTCATTGGGGCTGTGAGAAGTAGCAATTTTCTGTAACACCATTATCTGCCGTCTTAACAGTCAAATTTAATATTCACAATTAAAGTGGTTAGGATGCGGGGTTTTTGGACCGTATCCCATCGCGCTGGTCCAATGCGGGTTGGTGGGTCGACCGACTTTTTTCATGCCCATCCGACGCATGGATCTCTTACTTTTCAGACAAGTGGGTGATCGGCCCAAATTGCCTTAACCAACTAGGAAACAACAATGAAAATTTGTTGAGTCCCCGCAGGATTCGAACCCACGAACTCCGGTTTCTAAAGCATACGCCCATACACTGGGCTGCGGTGGCAGTGCAGTGTAGCGTAAAAGTTGTTTATCACCTTTTTAATAATATTATTTCGAAAAACTAATTTAATAATAATAAAACATCCCAACAGGTCTACGGCCCACTCCACAGACGCTCACTGCGTAGAAACAAGCTCGTCCTTTGTCTCGGTCCCTTTCTCTAGGCAACAGACTCTTCGTATCTGCTATCTAAAGACCATGGAAGCCAGAACAACTAGATTCTCCTATTCTCCTAGTCTTCAGTGGCGGCCGTGTTAATAGCAGCTTTGGCCGCAGAAGGCGGCGAAATCGACGAAACTCTGTCAAATGTCCCCTTCTGATACGGCCTCTTCATACCACATCTGCGGTGCAGCCTAGCTGAATCGAAGGATAGGAAAAGCGGCCTAAAAACAACCTACACAGCTGCCTTCCCTCGTGGACTCCACCTTGATTGTGGAGGAGCCACCACCCACTTTCAGTTTATCCCCCTCAACCTTCATGCTTCCACAGCTAACTTGGAACAGCTTTTATGGCTGCCCTACTCCTTAAACCAACCAGATTATACAGTTAAGATGATATAGGCTCTCTTCGCCTTCCGAATAGGTTCCCATTTTGTTGCAGTGGCGGTTATCAGTAACCGCAGTCAGTGTCAGCCGCGGGGAGCTAAGACCTTTAAGTTGCTAGGAAGTAACAACGTGGTGTTTAGTTAGTAGCGAGACCGAAATAACTAGAGTCCAAACAAAACTAGTTTTTCGGCGGAAACAGAATCGGAATGTTCGGCTACGGCTTCAGTATCGGCAAAAACTAAAATTTCTTAAAATATTGAATTTTTCAGAATCCAGCATCTTTCCAAGGCTTCAATTCTATCAATGAAAAAAGGTTTCTCTTGGTCCTGCAAAAAGTTTTCTACGGTATCCTTTATTTATTATTGTTTTAAAAGTACGCTACACGACACACAACGCTTCAACAACAACCGGAGTTTCATTCTCAACCATCATCCTTTCAATCAACTATTATTTATTTAATTCCGGTTGTTCGTTTTAGAGATCGTTTGCGCGTTTTGTAGAATCGGTATGATGTTTGGGTTGAAATCTCGTAGGTGTTGAGTTTGTCTTTTGATCCGTGTCTATGTAGTATGCAGGTATTAGACGGTCTCTGATATAATGCTTTTCTGTCACGCAGTTGAATGTTGTAAATTTAGTCGCTACGTTCTAACTAGGACTTTGTTGACGATCGATCAAATCAAAGTGATTTTGATACGCGTAGTACCCATACGCGAGTAAGCAGGTGCCGGATTACGAAATTATTCGATTGTTTTTAACCCATACTTCACATCAAGCAAATAGTAACCTTATGCAGTTGAAATAACCGTTCTAGTTAGTACCGAGAACCCGAAACTTTCTCGTTCTTTTTTATGCCGAAAGAAAGAGACAGACTTTGTGATCGGGTGCCGGGTGAGTATAGTAAGCCGCAGACCAGACAGAGACACGGCGCGCGCGTGAGTTGCGCGAGTGTTGAGGCTCGCGCATTTATGAATTAATTTTAATACCGTGGTCGGTAACCAATAATCCACAGTTGAAATTGCGATATATTATTTGGTTATTACGTAATGTTTTCTGTAATTTAGCTTGAGAAGTAATAGTATTTATAATTAGAGTTGTTTACAAATTCCATAAAATTAAGAAATAGGTGAATTGATAATGTTTATGCATAGTTTAATAAATATTTAAATAGAAAAAATATTTTTAAATAATATATTGAATTAATATACATATAAAATCAATTTAGAGCTTATGAATCGAATGTTTGTGATTGGACTGTCTAGCTTACGGGTTTTGATCGACCCGGGTTGCAAGAAATGATCGACTGACACAGCCCTAGGTCCAACACTCTGTATAGTCCTTCGTATTTGAATGAAAACGTGTTCACAGCTACGGAGATGTGAGTCTACGAATATAGGTATTTTATTTCGTGAGATTAACCGCCTTCATGGCCTAGCGTTATTAGCTCTTGCTTTATAAACCGGAGAACTTGCTTATAAATTGAGAAGCCCGCCTTGCGACAGTGGTGGAGTAGACTCTCCTAATGTTGCCTTTAAATCACAATAAATTTCTGGGTCGTTAACTGTTTAAAATAGCTATTTAATAACGTCTTGCACCGAAGCAAACAAATGCCTAGTCTTAATTATTATAACAAATATCAGAGGTGCTCCTGGCAGTTAATATTTTTCTCACCAATGCCTACATGCCTTTCCGTAGATCATCTCTTTTAGGTATGGTTGTCTCTCTTGGATTGAGTTGACCTCAATTGATGCACTCTTACCCTTCGCTGCAATATTGCTTTACATTTTTTTTATTTTGAAATCAGTTTCGGTTTTGGTAAAAGTTTCGGCCGTAATTCGGCTGCCGACACTTGATTTTTGGCCGAAACCGAAACAAAATTCGGTCGGACACTAATCATAATTAACCCACTTGTTCTTGTCTTTATGCCGAGTATTTGAAAGAAATGATTTACTATATAATTTATCTTTTTAATCTATGTATGGTGACAGAATTGTGCACATAGATAAAAAATTACGAAAAACTATTGTGGATGTATATATAGCATGTCTTACAGAAATTTGAATGTTTGTACAAATTTTGCGTATTTTCCTGTAATTATTATTGCAATTTTTGTTAAAATAGTTTCTCCTGGAGGTAAGTGGTGTACATTAAATGAGAATTAACATTTCAATTATATTTTCTTTACAATGCCTTAACTCTTGTGACTATTTTTTTAATATCTTTCAAGTCCATTTCCTTTTAATTTTTACAGCTAATGACCTGCATTTCTATGATGGTGCATCAACCGCCGATGTTATTGCCGGTGACGTCTTTTTTGAAATAATAGACCCACCAGAGTTACAGTACTCTTATAGAATAAGGCCGGCTAAGGATTTTGGTGCAACCTTCGTAAGCTAATGACAGATATTTCAATTATTCTCTAGATTTGATATCCGCACTCATAAAACTCTTAATGTTAGTTTGTTGTAAAAAAAATTTGGACATATGCCCAAATTTTTTTTGTCATCACTTGCTTGATATATTTTTAAAAGGTTATTTTGTTAACTGCGCTTTGAAATAAATATTCACATGCAATACTAGATATACAAAACTACAATTATTAGAAGAATATGCTCCTTTTTCCTGAATACCAAGTGAACTAGCTTTACTTATTGCACAGAAATAACATATCTTATAATGATAATATTTGCATACAAATATTGATATTGTAAAACTATCTAACATACAATAAACTTTTGAAACATATTTACAGAATGAGAGTTTGCATTTTGAAAAGGCCCGTCTTGTTCCTACAGTGCCATTGCACGGTTGTGGAGATATTGTTAATGTTGAAGATGTGGCTGGCCATATAGCATTGTCTGAAAGAGGGTAAGATTTTGTATACTAAAATTATATTGTTTTTTTGTCATTTATGAAAGTTCCTTAATAGGAAAACTTTTATAATAGGAATGTGCACATTACAAATATATATTAAACGTTAAAACACAAACACTATGTATAAAATTTACTCAGGCAATATAATATCAAGAATATTTGCTCAGGGCCCAAACAAAAGTAGTGTGCAAATGAGTACAAATTTCTACACTTATAAAGACTTAGGTAGTAATGCCTTTAATTGTTTACTTTTAAAACTAACTGGTGCTTATTTGGATTAGGTATTGATTGTGATGAGTATCTACAGTCAGTAGAACTCTTCTGAGTGAAGTATGCAATTTGAAAGGAAAAAAGTAAGGTTAAAATTCTATTTTAGGAAAAACATTAAAAGATGAATCTGTTTACGGTATTTTTTTTTATCATTACATAATGATAAAATTCCTGTCAATATTATCCTGTTGTATATAGATGTTGTTGTATATATAGTTCATTATGTTTTTAATTATGGTAACTTTATATATACAAAAACAATATACTTTATTACTGTGTTTTATTACAACTTAATTGTTACTATTCAAACTATATACCTTTGAAGTTATGGGTTACATTTTTTACATAACCATTTCATCAACCAGCATAATGTAAGCTTATGGACATAAAAACTTTTTAAAATAGTTCTATTTTTCGTATTACAGGGAGTGTTCATTTGTTTACAAAACTGCCAAAGCACAGCAAGCAGGGCCAGGGCAATAATTATCACGGAGTCTGTTGACAAATGGGATGATTCATTGGATCACCTTATAGAGATGGTTGATGACAAGTATGGAACAATTTGTATTTTTTTATAACAACATGTTTGGAATAAACGGTTCTATTCCATTCTTGTTTAATAGGGTTTTTGTTTACACAATAACTTAACACATACCTCATACACAACTCTGTATTATTCAAATTTACAGACATGATCATCTAAAGTATTTAAATTTTTAAATTGCGTCAATATAGTTTTATATTTTTACTATTATTTTTTTTTTAAATTTACATAACTTTCAATTTAAATTTGTTTTGATTTCTGCTTATTTTTATTATAAAACAGATGATTTGTGTTGAATATATATTTTACTAATTGTGGTTTAAAATGAGAATTGTCATGTTTCAGAATGGAGTTAGATGTTAATATTCCAGCAGCTTTCCTCCTTGGTAGGAGTGGAGCAACAATACTTAGAACATTAAAAAGGCTGCATAGAAATTATGCTATTATTAATTTACCATTAAATATGACCCATACTCCTATAGGAAAAATGAATCAACCTCCATGGATTGCGTGGTAATTTGTTCTTGTATTGTTTAAGTCACAAGTAATATTTAATATAATTCCGACTGGTAATTTGTTTGTTATGGCATTTAATTGCTAATTTATGCAGAATATGGTCAAAGTAAGCTAATAACTTTTAGCTTAATTAGTAGTGTTTTATTGAACCAGGCAGGAATGCTCATACACTACATTGTTATGCTACAATTCCCTTTGTTATACAATCTACTAGTCTTTCTGTCAAAATCTCTTATACTAAATTTGGAAACACTAAGTATTATATAATTATAATGACCAACATCCATTTTCTAATTATTCATACACAAAAAATTTAAATGGCTAAATGAAAATAAAATTGTTATTCTTTGTATTATACAGTCAGTATGGCTTTGCTTGCCAATCAGAGAGCTTTTTTCATTTGTATAAATTTTAATAACACCTTTTAAATCGATTGACACATATTTTTACTAACAGGTTGGATAGGATCACATATTTCTAAACAAAAACTTAAATCAGGTATTTTATAGTATATCTTTTTTGTTAATTATCAATATTCTCATGTCACAAAAAAAAATATTTATACCAAAAATACTTTTAGTTTGTATTCATATTGCCTTGTTAATGGCTGAATGTTATTTTTTGTGTTTTGCATTCTTTAACATGATTTTTTGCAAGTAATTTATATGTGATGTAAAAAAGCCTTTGAATGAGATTATTTAATATTGTTTTTTTTTCTTATATCTGTATTTCGTGAAAAAATTATGATTGTTTATTTTTACGATTGTATGCAGTGGATTTCTACCTAGCGATTTCACAAGTTATCGAGGGTGCTTGGCTTTTGCAACTTTTTTATTCCCAAAAATCAAATGATGTAGTTTTAAATAAGCCAAAAATATCTTGTAAGTCAGGAGCCATCGATAAATTACGTCACACAAACTTCGTGATTCTTTGTCCTCTCCTCTATCCTAGTCACAGCTGGTCATGTATGTAAGACACTGTTTCCCCTAGTGTGAAGTCATATATTTTACAATTTTTCCTTAGAAATTATTGAAATAAAACAGCAAATCCATAATTAGAATTGGTATTATTGAATTGAAATGAGACGTCAAGAAATTTAGGACTCCTATTCACCCCAGTTACACAAAGTCATACTTCATCGACCCCCTTCCTCCCCCTTAACATGTGATGTAATTTATTGATGGTCCCTTATGGAATACTAGAGCAAAAATTAATATCTGTTAATGATTGAACTTTGCAACATTTAATATCCATGTTGAGATTATAAATAAGACAAAGAATTTGTTACTTCCTTTATGCTCTATTACCACTTAAGGGTACTACTACCCCCAGCTTTTCAAACCAGAGATTGTTAGTTTTACTACTGCAAGTCATTGTTACCATGTTTTCTGGTTATTTAGGGAATCATTGGTCTGATTGCATACAAAGTCGATGTCAATGGGCATATAAAAAGTCAAAAGTTGAAAGACTAATTTTATCAGTTGTTATGGAAGTAAGTGCATAAAATCAGTTACTTAGACCCTGAATAGATTAGAAGCTGACTCGATGATAACTAAAATGGCTAGGCAAAGAAAGACTTCATAGACTAAGGTGCAGAAATAAATATATAAAATAATGGAATAAAATTTTAGTTTCTATTACTTATAAATGTTGTGGTAGTTAAATTAAATGTTTTTAATTTTGATGTGATAGTCAACTCATTACATTCCTGATAGCCAGGCTTAATACAACGCCTTATTAGATTTAAAAGATGAATCACAGAGTTCAAAATCATAAATTATGTAGTGTAAGACAATAATAAAGCAATAATATTGTTTTGTTAACTTTTTCTCCTTTATTTAGCCCCTTTTTTGTTTTTATGTTTTGGTTACATTCCTGTATAAACTTATAATGCAAATTAATGCAAATTAAGCAATAATGTAAGAAACTAAATATATTGTTAAATATTTTTGTGTTTTGGAATCATCCAATTTTATTCTTTCCCATCCCATATATTGTTGCTTAAATTATAACACTGTATAAGTTATAAAATATATGGTATGACCTTTGAATTTTTTTTGCAATATTTCATCATTTGGTAGTAGCTGCAGTTTAGACTTAAGTAAACAAATTTTTCATAGGATGGAATTAAAAGGTCTGAATCGAAAATTACTCATGTGGTGCAAGAACATAAGCAAGAATATTCTATTTTTTACACAGTGCTAAGTTGTAGCGATATAAGTGTTAAATATATATGTTGATTTTAATGCCTATTTATGACTTGCTTAGTCTCAAACTAGAAAAAGAAAAACAAGTTACCCGATAATAATAGAAAAGTGCATAATTATTAATTTTATTTTCTATTTATTTACAGCATATTAAATTACTAGTACGATTTTAGTAAGTAATAGTGGTTATGTAATTGTTTAAATAAAGAATGTTTATAAAACCTCTGATGAAATGTTGTTTTTATCATTTGTTAAGATAATATTTAAAATATATTGTGTAAACTGTGGAACATCATAAATGTATTCTCCAATGTGTACATTTATAAAATAACAAAACAGCATTAAAAAAATGTGTCTATATCTTCCGGTTAATTTCTGGAACAGCTGGTCAGATTTTGACCGGAAGATAGCTGATGATACAGGGAGTAACTTTTCTACTTTAAAGAAAAGAAATCTATTTTTTCATTTATGTAGTACTGGGACTCTGCTATGTCCACTTTGAGACTTTTTCTTAAAACATGAATTCATTTAGAAAATCCTTCTTTCTCAAGGAAGTTGACTAGCATTTGTCCCTGCGATTTTGATTACTGATAGACACCGTAAGGTTCTAAACACGATTTGATGCCAGTTGGTACACCTACTTTAGCATTAAAATCCCACGTTAAAGCACTATAGTGGGCCATGTGGATGGTATACAAGACCCGAGAGCCCCACGTAAACTCCACGTCCTCGTCGTAGTGTGCCGATGTAGGCGCATATACTAGTATCACTGAAGGTATGCTTTTTTTTTTTATGGCAGACGAGCAGTCGGGCCACCTGATGAGAAGTGGTCACCGACACCCATAGACGTTGGCAATACCAGTGGTATCGCCGACGCGCTGCCTACCGTGAGACATAGAGTGTTAAGTCTTGTTTACCCAGTAAATACGCTGGCTACGGTGCCCTTCAAACCGGAACGCAGCAGTGTTTTTACACTACTGCTTCGCGGCAGAAATAGGCACCGCGGTGGTACCCACCCAGACGGTCTCCTGTAAACAGGGGACCTCCCACCGGTAAATAAACAGGGGACCTACCACCGGTAAATAAACAGGCTACCCTACTCGACACACTCAAGACTGCGATAACGTTGTCAACAAGTGATTTATTGGCGAGGAATCCCACGCCGCCCTTTGACGGTTGGTCGCTCCCTCAGAAGTCGAATAGGTGACCCGATGGCAAGATTACCTCCTATCCTCTCCTTGTCTACGAACTTCACATAACCCTGAAATTTGCCAACGGACTTTATCCAGTTCTACCTCCAGGTCGGCCAGGTGTTCGCCAAGTTTTAATGTTTGTCCGTTGTACGAAGCCAGCTCAAGTTTTTGGTGGTTGCATCCGGTATTCTAGGGACCGTTTACTTTTCTGGGCGTCGATTAAAAAGAGTTCCTCGTAATTGCCATGCTGAGCGGGCAGATTTTTTATTGACTGATTGCATTTGTACTACCTATGTAACTTACCTATAACTTCCAGGCACAGCCCCCGTCAACTGTAACAATATAGATTTTATATATATTAGATATTAATTCCTTACAAAGCTCGTTGAAGAGCAACCATTTCGTTTCAATAAGTAAAAATAAATAAAATATAGGTACGAAACGTCAACATTTATTATTGAACTGTAGCTTTAATAATTGAATTTCATTTTATTTTTAACTGTTTCGATGATGTTTTCTCTTACCTTCGGTCTACGACTAGAATTGGTGGGCGTTTGTCATAAAAATTTAATTAAACATAAATGCTTTATAGTTTTTTATAATTTTAAGCAAAGTCGTATTCATTTTAAAGTTATAAAATTTCTATTTAAGGTTAAACAATGTTTTTAGTAAAAATTAATTGCGTAATGGCGTGTCGACATGCAAAGTCCGATTAACAAATTATTGTGTAAGTACAGTTTGTGTTAAGTACCTATATGATCTCATTGTTTCCTTTAATAATTTGGGATTATTTTACCATTTATTTGTTAATTGTTTTCTAATTACAAATACCAATAATTGTTTCTCATTTTATGTTTGTGTAGCACACATACATTAAATGACAAACGAAATAATCATTTATTTATTTAAACTTCTTGCACAAATAGTACAAAGGCGGACTTAATGCCAGGGGCATTCTCTACCAGTCATCCTTGAGGTGGTGCAGGAGATAAAAGTTGGGAGGTGCATTGATAAGTAGGATAAAAAAACATAGAACTAAGTATATTTAGCAAATATGTATACAGTTACAAAACAAGATTTAAATATAAATATATATCTTACTTAAATACATACATAAATATGCAAAATTAATATATACTAATATGTACAACATAAATACATTGATAACTCAGAATCTAATAGAAGGTTACTTGACAGATGATCTTTAATTCGGTCTTAAACTCTTCTTTATTTTTGGCCATCCTTATTTCGAGAGGTAGCGCATTCCTTAAAGTATAAATTGGATAAAAAATTAGGAGTGAGTGAAGTCAGAACGGTGAATAGGGCATTGAAGGAGACGATTATGCGTCAAACGGAGATTTTTGTTGCTGACATCACATAGGTATTGAAACTTAGACGATATGTACGATGGCGTAAGAGGAGAACTGAGAAGTTAAGACACATAGGGTGCGTCACTGGCGTATAGGTAGCCATTGAAGTTGGGAGCGGTAAATTGAAATATAATCAAATTTTCGAAGATTAAAAACGAATCAGAATGCAGTTGTTTAGAAGGCGGTCAAGTTTGTTGAGGAGATCTACATTCAGGATAAAATAGCACACGTCACCATAGTCGATGATTGGGAATATTTAAGTATGCACGAGCGATATTTTGGACTGAATGGGTAAATTTTTTTAAAATCTGTATAGAAAACGTGGGGCACCGGTGACTTTCTGGACTATATATGAGACATTGGTTTAGTTGGTACAGTTTTGTCGATGTGTAGACCTAGATTTATTACATTTTTGTCAATTGGAATGATATTGTCATTAAAAATTATCGGTGGAAGAGCGGTTACATCCATCTTGCCTATCGTTCATGACGTTATAAGACAACAAAATGACGTTTTATTGTCGGCGGAATATTTTGGTAGGTAGGTGTTCTGGTTGTATTTGTTTATGGCTGTGAAACATCTAGAACTGTTAAAATAAGAACTTTTAATCTTTAACACATTTACGAATACTTCACATGATGAAATAAAAGTCCAGTCCGTGGATCCTGCAAAGTATGTAAAATCTTATACATACAAACATACATCATCAGCCTGTGATAGTCCACAGCTGGACATTCGCCCCCCTAATACACACCCCTATCCATTAGAAGGTTTTAGACCGTATCCCACCACGCTGGTCCAATGCTGGTTGGTGGGTGGACCGACTTTTTTCATGCCAAACCGACGCATGGATCATCTTACTTTTCAGACAATTGGGTGATCAGCCCAAATTGCCCTAACCAACTAGGAAACAACGATGAAAAATTAGTTGAGTACCCGCAGGATTCGAACCCACGACCTCCGGTTTCTAAAGCACACGCCCATACCACTAGGCTACGGCGGCAGTTAAAAAAAAGAATAAGGAAAATTTATAAGTTCAAGGAGATGAAAATCTTATATTAAATCTTTAAATTAATGTAAGATTTTACGGACTAAAAACTTTTAAAAAATCCTGAAAAGGTATTTCCATATTTTTAATTTATCTGTCGCTCATGCATCTTTCGTGATGCTATATTTAATGATTCATTTAAAGTTAAAAAAGGAAATATTAACGTAATTATTATCCGCAAAATGCGATAATTTTTTGTATGTTTATATTTAATATATTATATTTAAGTCCTTCTAACAAGTTTGCTATAGTTTTTGGTTTTTCAAAGTCACAATAAACATGCAAACCTGCTCGCTACTTTTCCTATGTGTTGTTTAAATGTGAATTGGTTTGAACACTTGCAAATCTGACAATTCGTATTTTAAGGACCTTAAAAAGTCGATTCTAATGTTATATGAGAATATCTTCTGGTCTGAAGGGCACTGTAGCCCGGTTCATTACTTGTTTATCAAGACGTAAATTGAGACCTGGATAGTCTCACGACGGCGAGTTGATTTGTAGCTACTAGACTTAAGACAGAATTAAGGCCTATTAAAAAGTAGTCTAAAAAAAGTATATAAATGCATATCTTATGGTTCTGAATATTCAATGCGTGCATTTGTGTTAAATTGAAAAAAAAATGCCTAACGGAACTTAAAAAAAAAGCAATTGGTATTGAACACTACATGAAATAAATATGCGGGTTCATTGCGTATGCGCATAGATATGAGTAATTTGAAATGTCTTGCTTCAATAGGCTTGAACAGGGGGTATTTAAGAATTGTAATGTAACGGAAGCGATATTTAAATGAGTTTGTTAAGAAAGATAACAATGTTAAACGCGCATAGTAGTGTTATCTTTTTTTAATATGTTGTGTTGTATGCTTATTTTGAACTATATTTAGAAAAGATGCAGTTTTTCACTTATTTAACTGGCTACGCAATTGGTAATTATTTAGTTACTACATAAATTCTATCTTTACTTTATTCTAATAAAAGTTGTCAATAATAGGTTTAATTACGCGTTATTTAGACGCCATCGATGTATATATTGCTTATTACAGTTTTAATTTCAGATAGCTGACGCTGATATGGTCTGTGCTTTTCCAAAACTGAAATAAAATCGCTCTCGATATGTACAGCTGCCGTCCTACATTATTTTACTGCATCACGCTCTAATATTCTCAGTTTAAATGGCATACAACAATGGCCGCTGTCACGCCCGTCGATTTCTCTACAGCGAACAATGTTTATGTATAAAAACGCTTCACGCTTGGCCGCCGGAGCGTGGCGGACATGGCGTGTGCGCCGTGCTCTATGCGCGCCATCTTGGATGCTCGGATTGAATTGCGCCCGCGCTTTACGGGATGGTACGTTGTTAGCGTTATACGGCACAACGGTTGTGGATAAATATTATTATATATTTAAATAGTTATAGTAAGAATAGTAGGACGGTTTAATTTATATAAATACTGTCACCGCCATTATAGCTGTCTACAAAAAGGCCTGTTCTAAATGTCACATCGTAAAAATTATCAAAATCGTTTTAACGATGTTTCCAAAAAATGGGTTTCTGCAGATTTTTTCGCAATTATTATATTTCTTATACGTTCCGGTTTAAAGGGAACTGTGGTTAGGACAATTACATAGTTAATAATAAGTCTAATCCCATGTTACAGGATGATGATAGGATTTGTGGTTGCTCCATTTTTTTGGGCAGTAAGTAAATATTAGTATGCGTTTTTTAGTGTCTTTTAAAATAAAAGAACTCTCGATACTTTTATAATATTTTTTGAATTTGTTTTGATTAAGTTAGTATGTGTTTATTAATGTTTCAGTTGAGTAAAGTACTACTTTCAGCTTTGTATTCTTATGTTGTACATCAAATCATACGTTAATTGCTACGGCATAGATTTTAATAGTGCAAATTGATTTCGGCAACACGCAAAGTTGTTTGAGCCAGATTTCTAATTGTTTCTTTTAGCAACTTCAGAGGCTCAAGGCTAGCCCTGATTCGTTGTAAACAATGGACATTGCTAAAGCTAAACAGTGGTTACCAAATAGCTACTGTTGTTTCCATTCTATTTGGTACGGTTGCAATCGTTCAATTGATATCGTGTTCTCACAACATTTTGTGAATAGGTTGAAGTTAAATTTGTAATAAAGTAAAATTTATGTTGTTGATATTTTTATAGTTTCTAAAAATTTAAAGTAAATTGTGTTTGAGTTTTTTTATCCGTTTAACGTAATTGCATTAGTAAACGCGTATATGGTTAAATTATATAAATAATATATTTTCCTTATTCTTTTTTTATGGGGTTTAAGTTGTTTCCTTCAGATTTTATGATTAAGCAGAGCCAGGAAGTACAAAGTGCAGTGATTAAAGAGCTAGCTGATGATCTATGGCACTGATTGTACTCATTTAAAAAAAGTAGAATAAGCATATAATTTGCTAATCTTGTATTGGACGTACACACTCTAGTCCCTTTCAGGTTACTTTTGTATTCTCTTTCAATACTCTTTGTCCTGATTTGATTTTCATCATGATGATCTAAAACAATCTTTACCCGGTATGCTTATAAGCGTTTTAATGTTAAATATAATGTATCAGTTCCTAGAGCTTTTAAAGATTATAAGATGTTTCGAAAGAAGTAAATGTCAGGCAAATTTATTATGTTCTTTATAATATAACAAATACATTGCTGAACTTACGTCTTCCACACAGATTTCTAACTTACCATATACAGGTTGCCTCTCCATCTTTACCAGATATATATGAAACATGGAAATTATTGTTATATATTGTTTCAATGTCATATACTGTTTTGTAATAGTTCTTAACGTAATAAAGGTATATTTTAAATATACCGTTTATTAACATCTCAATAAATGTGAAATATTGAATACACAATAGCACATTTTACATTAACATCGACAAATTAAAAGCGTCGAATAAGTGGAAGTACTATGACCTTTTTTCTTATAAATATATTTTAGTATAATTTTAGGATATTAGGTTGAAACAAAACTACACTACAATTGTACTGGGTAATTATTTGCGAATTTTTCCATAAATCCCCGTTTTATTCAATTTCACTTGGGCCACGATATTTATTTTAAATTTACTTAAATTGTCTCGGGACATTGGGTCCCATTTGTAAATATGTAACGAGCGCAGCTTGCGTTTTTATATGAATATAACGTTGCCCGTGGGGAGTAAGTCGGTGCAATGAGTTTAGTTTTACATTTTGCTTCACACCTGTAAAACTAGTTCATATACCAGGCTTGATATTCCTTTTTTATTAAATTTTTAATTCATATTTCTTTTCGAGAGACGTTTTTAATTTACAAATAACAATTTATAGCTTACTATTGGCACAAATAAATATTTGAGTCAGGAGTACATTAAATATACTGCGCATTATTTTGTTTCTAACTTTGTAGCGACAAACAGACAGATGATTTTTATATGTATGTCACTAAACAACTCAATAGCCTACCTACTTAACGGATATTGATTAAACTCTACAGTTATACATCTTGTACGGCAGAACAAGATAGCTGTACCGATTCTAATGGTGTTGAACGTTGCAATACAAACCGAAAGTCGTGTGTTTGAATCCTGCGAGAAAACAAATTTGTAATATCGTTTCCTAGTCGGTAAGGGCATATGAGGCGACCACGCAATTGCCATCTTTGGCTCAATTCCATTAAATTTATTAAACGGCAAGGAGAAAGAACATTTTGTTTAACTGATAAAAAGAAAGAAAAACACTCATACGTTTAACTACAAAGTTTGCATAAACATAGAAAAGGAAACTAATCAATATTATCGCTTCGGTCCTACAAAAATAAGCTGTTTGTCTCGGGTATTAATGACAACAAAATATAAAATCATTTATTAAGATATATTGTAACTTTATATTATTTATATTTATAAGTAAATAGAAATATGCTGTTATATTTATCACACATTTATTAACCAAGGTTATTGCCCCTAGTTCAAGCTTTAATCTTTTTATTTAAAATTGAGTAACGTAAGTTCAAATCTGCATGACGGAATTCATTAGTGGACAAACAATAGATATAAAAAAGATATGTACATTATGGATAATGTACTTGCACTTATATATCATTTAAAAAATACACATTTTGTTTTCGAGAAAAGAAGTATATTTCATTAAATAGAATTATGTAATTTTCCATATTGAAAATATTGCCGCCCTGTAAATCCATTGATGATCGTGATTTTTTGTTATATATAAATATGGAGGTCTATGGCCAACAGTGGACTGACACACGCTGATGATGATGGTGATGAAACATAAATATATATATACTAACAACATACATTTAAATATGAATTATTTTTATTATTTTTCTAAGTAAAAAATTACTGATTGGAATCAAGACGTCGAAAAAGTACACATTATAATACTTTGTTTTTGTCACCCGATAGGACTGACAGCTATCAAGAGTTCGAGTGTAGGAATATCTTGTAGCACGTATTGATGTTTACAAAAATAACTTCATATTAGTTGAGTTCAATTGAATGCCAGAGAGGCAGAATGAGACTTCACAGGCTAGGCCACACAGCAAAGAATAACTGAAGTGGGCGGTGCAAATGAAACACATCAGCGTCAGCTATACATTTAGATAGAAGACTGGGAATACTTATCTTTCGGGCGACCATTGTTTTCTGAGGACTTTTCGAATGGTTCCTGTATCGTTTGGCCACTAGGGAGTCCACTGAGGGGTCTCGCTAAATTGGTGTTTTTTCTAAGATGGCCTATAAGTGTATAATCTGGGCCCAGAGGTAAACAGAGATTCCGCCGTTGTTAGTAGCAGGTGGAGAGCGAAAGATCGTTAAGTATCATATTTGTTCTCTGCGAGAAGGTGGTATTCCGAAAAGAAGTTGCGGAACAAGTTAGGGTGCCCAAAGGCTAACTACGTTTGGTTCATCTATTAATATGATAAACTCTTTCACAAGTGTTCAATGACATTTAAAGTCAAAGTCAATTTCGCTTTGCCGACGCCATTATAGATAAACTGATAAGGGGCAATATGGCTGTAACAATGTTACCTATAGTAGGTACATCATTATATGACACGTATTATATATCTTATTTGTGGATCCCTAAGTTTTTAATCAGTTAGCGGCCGAAAAGGTCGCAAACACATAGATGTTGTTGCATTTTCATCTTACTTACAGACCATTTTATCCTTTGTCGAAATATAATGCAGTCGTTTAATCAATACTTATATTAAGTATGAGCAGTAGAGGCCACTCTACTGCCGTCTTCTCATTTTTTAATATAATTATTATTTTGATTCCGAAAACGGTAAAATATTTTTGATTGTAATTATAATGTTTCGTTTTATAGAATAATTTTTTAAAACAGTTTTATTTTTTGTTTGTTTCAAGTTTTAAATATTGTTATGAAAGCTGTGTGTAGTAGTACTGTTTTATCGACCCTGCCCCTTGCCACCTTACCTTTTACGCAACTTGTCAAAAGGGGTTGTCACGGCGCATGCGCGGGCGTTGACAACACCATTACCCTGACACTAAGCACGCTTTAGATTGCGAATAAATACAGTATTCTCAAACACACAAAAATAGTTTCTAGATACAAAAACAGTGTTTTTACGCGTTCCGTTACAGTAGCAGTGCCCTCATTTTCGATTATAAATTCAGTTTCTGTTGTTACATTCGTTATCTTCTGTAATTTGTCTTGGAATTCGCCATAATTTCAAGAACTTTAATTGTGAAGATATGACGTGTTTAATTAACATTCAGATGTAGACTATAAGTACATTATGTTGGACTGAATACACGGAAGACTATCGGCAAGCCAAAGTCACAAAAACAACGAAACAGTTCAAGAATGCATCCTGCGTCATCCGGGCAACTTGAATCGAAACGATCACAAAATTAAATGTAATAATAAATTTAAGATTGGAATAAGATACATATCATTCTTGTGCCTGAAGATTATAAATAGTATTTACAAAATATATTCAATTAAGGAGTAATTTACTCACGACTGCTTACACCGCTGAGACTGTAAACATATCATCGAAGTTGTTTTTGACATAACTGGAGAAGTGGTGAGTACGTATTTCTTATTACTTTATTTACAATAACATTAGAATCAATTCCGGTCTTACTTGATTGATACGAAGAATAATTACTATTTTATTATTTTTTTGTATAAACGTTAGTTAGTTATATTAATTTAGTTTTAATGATTGCGGGCAATTACAAAAGACATTAGACTTGACCCTATTTCTGATAGCTAGAAACGAGTATGTAACAGCGAATATGTAAGGATTGGTTATTCGTCCAGTCCTATTTTTTTTCGTAGTTTTTTAAATAGTTAATCAATCAATAATTGGACATGTGTACAACGAAATTTCTTTCTAAACTGATATTTAAAATATATTAATCATTTGTACGTAGAGTCACCATCGTTTGAACAGTTTTAACGATTTTAGATGGAAACAAGTTTATTTCTATATCAAAAAAGCTATTCGAGCAAAATATAATTTAATTTTGTTAATAAATAATAGACATATTGTCGAAGCACTTGTATTTTATGTGGTTCTAGTCTGCCCTAACACTAGGGTGCAAAGTGAACGCGCGGAACCAAAAGTCCGTGAAGGTGGTCTTGAAGGTCAAGTGTGAGTAGTATGTACAGGATTTAAAGTGTGAGGAGTAAATCTACAATATAAATGACAAATTTTAATTTTTTTCTCAAAAAGTGCATGATGAGAGAAATTTCGCAATACAGGTTCAAATTATTTCTCACTGCGTATCGAAAGAAAAAATGTTTACAATACGTATGAATTGAAACGTTTGAGAGCACGTAATAGTTAAAAAAAGTACAATGGAAAAAGCGAATCCAAAAAAAAAATACGTAAGCTAGGAATGGAATATTAGTAATAGTTAGGTATACGTAATTTCGTACTTTGCAGTTGATGCATGATTTCTGTAAATACTTTTTACGGGTTTACTTTCAAGCATATCTACTATGAACACGTATATTCTCCAATTCCTCTGTATACTCGATGTTGCTATCGTAACACGCTCTGCAATACGTTTATCGTATTATATTTCACTTTTAAAGGGCGTTTTTTATAAATCTTAAGTCATCATCATTATCATAAACAGCCTTTAGCAGTCCACTGCTGGACATAGACCGTTTTTAATGAACGCCAAGACAGCCAATTACGTTGGCGTCCATTAAAAAGAGTTGGTCATAATTGCCACGCTAAGCACACGGAGGGCACTAATTGCACTTGTACTGCATATCTGCCTTACTCCCACAGTAAGGCAGATCCGCCGCCAAATCAAAATGAACCACAATACTAAATCGTCGAATTTAAGGTCTACTTTCCCTTAAAATAAGAAAGCTTACTTTCGTGAGGCATTTATGAAAGATATTTAGGAACACACGAAAAAAGGTAATCCGCTGTGGGGCCTGACCTCTTACGCGTTATGATCAGGATCGAAGACCTGCAACTTACATATTTTCACTTTCAAGGATGAGCAATGATGTTTTAATATCGAAGTAGATAACGAAATGAATTTTTGAATATAAGCAGCATAATTGAGTTCTTTTTGTTTAACCTTGCGATTTTATTCGACACAACAAACTTTTATTCGGTGGAAACTCTTTATATAAATTTTATGGATGCATGTTGAATGATTGGTGGTTTCCTTTGATTTAAAAAACGATGGTAGTAGGTTCGTTATCTGCGGAGCAACACCTGTGTGGCACGATGGTAAGGATAATATGCATACTCTTGCACCGCATAGCCATACAGAGAACTGGTTCTACTTTTCAGTGATCTTCCACATGTACATCTAAAGTATATAAAAATTTAACTTGGTACTGAGGTGAAATTGTAATGAAGGATGCATGGCAACGAAGGAGTGTCATACATCTAACGTTATTATTGATAAATTGTCATCGGCATATCAAACACTCACTGACAGTCGTCTTATAATAACACTATATGTCTTATAATAACACTATATGTCATCATCAGTCTGTGTTAGTCCACTGCTGGACATGAGCCTCCCCTAATGCGCACCTTCTCCTTTAGGGGGTATCTGGAGCATAACATCACCTGAAGTTTATACAAAGTTCAATTTCAAAGTAATAATAATGTCCTCCTAGTCGATTCCGTCTACGGCGGCCGAACTATATTAGAGATTAGGGAACTGCGCAGGAGATACTATAGTGTACAAATGTACGCGCTAACACAGCACTCCCTTTCCCTTCACTCTCTTAGTCCGTTGGGACAGATAACTGACACGACCGGAAAGAGATCTGGTTCAGGACCGACTTTTTACATGCCCATCACACATATGGATCATGTTACTTTACAGACAAACGGGTGATCAGTCCGCATTGCTCTAACCAACAAGGAAGAACAATAAAAATTGTTGAGACCCTGCCGTATTCAAACCAACTACCTCCGGTTTCTAAAGCACATGCCCATACCACTAGGCTACTGAGGCAGTTATGTATATATATAAATGTATTTTTATGACAAAGTAATGGTGTAAAATATAAGAGCCGCCATATTCGATTAATATGTACGTTTTATTTTTTAGCACCTTTAAGCTGAAGACCAAAAAAGTTCCTTAATTTTTAACAAATATGCTATATTATAATATTGAAGGTATTTTGGATTGTATTATAGACATGCTTGAATAGAAATCTGCAATCACTTTTGGATTTCTTTATCTTTTAGTTAACTAGGAGAACTGTATATATAGAAACCGATCCGATATTGTCTTTGCAAATGTCTAGAAATAAAATAAATCCTTTATTGAATAAAAGTACTTTTTTAAGGATTTTATCGCGTTCCTGTTACATTTTTAATACCTGACGTTTCGAAAACTTTGCAGCGGCCGTGGTCACGGGGTAGAATAAAGATCCTTTTTATGATACTATATGATTAAATAATAAATTCATGTTAAGGGACACTGACTGCTATGTTTAAATATCCGTGGGCCTTACAAAATGTTCACTAAAATTTTATTATAAAATTTTAATAACAACTTGAAGGCGTAAATTTAAATACTAAACTACTTTAGTTACGAAGCTGGAATACTTTAGTGGGCATAAGTTTTGTAACGAAGCAACTAACTATTTTATGACTGAATGATGACCTCTAAATCTCGAGAATCTCAAGCTAGGGTCGGGATACATTGTTAACAGAATTCCTGGCAAACTCCCCGGAGTGATATTATAGAAGGAACAGGGGAAGCTACTATTTCATAATAACGTGTTGCTCCATTAACGTGAAATATATATACATTGTCACCGCCGTACGATTTCATTACTCGGATTTTACAGCGTAAATAATGTGTTATGGGAAAAATATTACGGAGTGCTCCGACTTCATTCCCATTATGTTGATCGCATGGGAAATACATTATGTTGCGGCATTCGACGCGTCCACAATGTAATTAGAGGATTGCTTTTATGTAAAATTCAGATTTTTACCATCAATGCACTCTTTCCGTATACCCACGTTTCACACAGTTTTTAACATTTAATCTCGTGTGTTTACGATTTATGTGATATTTTAAAAGATGCTTTCAAAGAGCTATTATAAAAACGTAGACGTACATAAATACATTTTTCCTTACTTACCTCGTTTTTGACATCTTGTGATGAAAGGTGACTATCACATCAGTGAAATGAATACCATAGCTACCAATTTCAATACAATGCATACAATGTTGACGCGGTATCAATATGTTGCTATTCAACATAGAAGTCTCATATTGATATTTATCAAGACTTTTATGTCGAAGCGTATTAGAATTAATATGCCTATTTGCATTCAGTATTAACTGTACCTGACAATAATTATTAGGAAGTGATGAGACGAAAGGAAGTTTTTTTTAGATGGTTAACTCTGTCCTCAAAGAGGCAGGGGGAAGCACTGCAAATCCGGTCATTTTCGAAATTTCCAAAAGTTAAGTTTCGCAAAGAAATCTTTGACTAAGAGTAGAATTGGATGCAGTGGATACTTTTATATATTAAATACCGTGATATGTAAAAGGAACTTAACCGATTTAATGAATTTATCACGTTTTTTTATTTAACTTTTATTTTCATATAAATACTCGTACATCGATATAGATAGTCGATAATCTTGTAAATAAAATTTAAATGCTCCATCGTTAAATTAGCTTCGTATTTTTGATTCCATCGCATGAACTTTTCGGCACATAAAATTTATATTTTCCGTGTATTTTCAGTCATACACTCGTTCATGAAAATCGATTTGAGCTAACGAACAGGGTGAGGCTTGCGTGTTCACCTGTACTTCGTGTTTTTTACTTGCACGCCAGCCGCTCGCTGGCTTATAGATTTCCTTGCTACATTCTGGAACATGGGCACTTTGACGAATATTGGGCGGATGTTTAATCTATTATTTAAGCTATTGCTCGGTCAGGTCAAGGAGATTGCTTGTTAAATATACTTTGTTTTTTCGATAAAACCTGATTGTTTACGACGCAATTATTTTTAACGTTCGTTACGATTATGAAAAAAATATGAATCTATATTATATTTTTGTCTGCTCTGACACGACAAATAGCACATTTACTTGATGATGATATGTATACGTTATGAAATCATTCGTGATATACATTCCAATTTCGCTTTTCACTCTGAAACTTGATGTTAATTTAGGCCCTACTTCGAACTCAAAAACAGATAAATAAACAAACATTAGAGATGCATAGTTGGGAACTACGATACAGAAGAGAAAAAGAAATAGGTTTTGTATCTCATCTCGTCATCATTGAAGAAGATACGACGTCCTTCTAAGCGGAACGCACTATTATCTTCTTTTTCTTATTCACGTTGTTGAAATGGCTTAGTTTTGCAGCTAAAATCGGCATCAACGGCAACTCAAAAAAAAAGAATCTAGATAAATAACATTTATTAAACTATTATCGATCGTCAGTAATGTTACAAAGGTTCACTTTTGGTGCTGTATGTAAAGAACTTGACGCCATTACTTTTAAGACTAGTATCTTTGTACTGAATTTGCTTTTATATATATTTGGAAAAGATTACCGTCAACCCAAACCACGACATCATAAATAATACGATATAAGCGGTTGTAATATCGTTGTCGCAATGACAGATTATTAAAATTTATTCGAAACAATTATACTCCAATCCCACTGAACCTAGAATGTTCCGAGATAATTGTGTGAATTCGCATCACATAAGTTTCATGCGAGTTTGAACAAAGACTGAGCACAATCGAACGTTAAATTAAATCTTTATTATAAACGAAACCTTGGGAATGGATACATGTTATCGATATTATATACATTGTTTCAATTACAATCCTTTTGTTGTTTTATAATAAGTTTGTAGTTTGCGTGAGATAACACATTATTGCTTATCGTTGTAAGTTAATTTCGGGTCGGTAGCTTTTATTTGTTTTGAATATGCGTAGTAATGTTTGCCTAAGGGTCTTGGGGGTTCAGGCTTTAAGCGGGACTTATAACTCGGAGATTCGATTAAAATTTACAACTTAGTCGACGATGGGATGATATCGGCTGCTCCTTCAGCTGTCTGAATATCAATGTGCATTGGATAGTTATAAAGGAACGCGGCGACTTTTGGAAAGGTCATCAAAGACTGCCGGTATTAAACGTTGGTCTTCAAATATCATGTCATCTGGTCGGTGTATTGTATTCTACTAGTTTACTTGGATTGTGTAAGCTAGATGTTATTGGCAGTGCAGTAAAACGTCATACACGTATATTATTATTTACCTGTGAAAAAGACACTGGGTATATATATACGTCATTGTAAGTGTTAAGAGTTTGCAATTTTGTTTGTTTTTATTTATCTCTCCACGCTGAATTCTTATATTAGATAGTGTGTTTACAAAAAAAAAACCAATAACATCTAAGTCGAATTTCCAATACTCTTATCAGTAAACTATATTACATCAGACATCTGTTCTTGTTTAAAATATACCTAATAAGATTGTATGCACCAATAATGTTACGTTTTTTACCCACTCTAACTGCACACAGCAACTGGCGGATAATCGTCGTATTCAAGTAATCATTTAATTGTAAAACTAGGTCCATTTATCCATGTCATGAGGCAACAGCGGACGCGACCGGCAGCCGGTCGAAACGCATCGCATCGCCCGTTAATGGAGCGGTTGCGATTTCGAATCCGGCGCGGGCGCACCACCGTGACCGGCCGATATTTTTTTGATTTAGCAATACTGATTCGAAAAAATAACGAGTATTGGAAAGAATCTTTTTTTTTTCATGTCGTATACTTAAAATACCCGTTTTTAACAATTTGGATGACAGATTTTTTTTTTTATGGCTTACGCAGGCAGACGAGCAGTCGGGCCACCTGATGGAAAGTGGTCACCGACGCCCATAGACATTGGCAATACCAGTGGTATCGCCAACGCGCTGCCTACCGTGAGACATAGCGCTATTAAGTCTCGTTTACCCAGTAAATACGCTGGCTACGGCGCCCCTTCAAACCGGAACACAGCAGTGTTTTCACACTACTGCTTCGCGGCAGAAATAGGCACCGTGGTGGTACCCACCAGACGGTCTCCTGTAAACAGGGGACCTACCACCGTGATCAGATACAGATATCAAATACTAATGTTAGGGAATGTATTGCGTGAACTTAATTAATTTAGTTTTCAAGCCTCTTGACGTCGTTCCAGAGTCTTCCATTTCCGAACCGGTGGTAAATAATATGTATGATATATAAAGAATATATATATATTTATATAATATATAATGATAAGAAAGTGTAATGTTTCCATATTGAATAAAAACTGACTTTGACCTTGATGCGTGACTGCCATGTCGTCACTTTATTTATTTAATATATCGGAGTTAACCATCATCATGAATGCGGATATTCTATGGCGGCGAAAATTAAAAACAACTATGGATGGATGTCAAAAGAATATGTACTTTAATGGTTATAGAGCAAACAGTTCATTTTGTGGTCAAAAATTCGGTAGGGGCACTATTTTGCAAATTTGAGAATAGATATCACACAAGCACGCATACAAGTAAAGAAATATCTTTGGCTTAAGAGACATTTAAACTGTCAAATACGTCGCCGTTTAAGAAAGCATTGATCTATTTTATTTAAATTACTTAATTTCTTACATATGCGCATATAGTACTCATTATTAAATTAAAGGACTTCAACGGTGTTTATAGCGATACTTATTAACAACCTACGTGATCATGAGGAAAAATGTGTTCGAAGCGTCGGGCATTCAAATATTAATAAATATGTAAATAAACGCTATTAAATGGGTTAACTTCTGTTATAATTAACATATTTTATCCTGTATAACTACATTTTAGTGTATCCAAAGTGTACTTGCAAAATATCTTTTGCCAGTGTATTTCTTACACAAATACTGTTATTATAGTTTAGTATAAATATAATATATAATGCCGGTGTGGGCTGGATGAGAATAGCCGAAGATCGGAAGCGGTGGCGTGCATTGAGGAGGCCTATGTCCAGCAGTGGACTACACAGGCTGATGATGATGATGATGATAATATAATAGTATTCACAACTATAACGCTGCTTTGCTTGTGTGAAAATTAATTTTCGAACAATATTAACTCATTCTTAATTTTAAATATATTTATATATTAGACACGTAATTGACGTTAACTTATGGCTACTAGATAATGTTGCATGTTTTCATCGATTTACTATCAGCGAAATATAAATCACTGATTATCATAGCGGTATTGGCCCTTGCTTTATAAACCGGACGTCGTGGGTTCGAATCCCGCGGAGCAACAGTTTTGTTTTATCGTTGCTTTCTGGTTGTTTAGAACAATTTGGGCCGATCACCCAATAGTCTGAAAAGTAAGATGATCCACGCCTCGGATGGGCATGTAATTGAGAAGGCGTGCATTAGGGGAGGCCTATGTCCAGCAGTAGACTAACAGGCTGATGATGATGATGATATCATCACCATACATGCAACGTCAGTTAGTTGTCTATTTGTGTTGCTGTATAAGGTATTTTGTTCATATAAATTCCGAGTCTAATTTGGCTTAACTACTTATATAGATATAGATCAGACATCCAACTTGTCATCGTCCAACTTTTCAAAATCTCTCAACAGTCGGCGCTAACGCATAAAAATAGTGTTGACTGACTACAGGGTAGCCATATTAGAGAAAAGAGATAACGTATACTAAGTCTTGTGTCAAACGATTATGCTCCTGGTATTAAACGCGTTGTTATAGATAAACCGTGGCTAAGTTCAATCCTTACGCGTTATTTAACCAGTAACCGTGATTAATTTGTTGGCGCCAATTGACTTTTACATTATATTATGTTCAAAATAACAATGTTTACGTAAGTTTTGTTTATGTAAATTGTATCTCTTAATCGGCTAAAGCACACCACAACACTTGTGCGTCCTTACTTAATGTGTATCATTACGTAATGCGCCGTTATACACTCGTAGTGAGTGTATAACGGCGCATTACTGCTGCTAAAACTATATTAAGTGGACGTTATTCAACACAATTATCTTATATCACGATCGAGATCAGCCTCTGTCAAAATATGTCAGAGACGATCGTAATTCACCATTCAAGTGGCAGCCAGTCACAATAGAGCACTGTCGGGCGCGGTTTGATATCCGGTGTGCGCACGCGCCGAGCCGTGGGCCAATTTCCGCCGAGCGTCCCCCCTATTTGGTTTTAGTTGACCTCCTTTTGTTAATTTAGCCTATATATGACTGGAATGAGCATACATACATCTTTACTTTGTTGCTATTATTAGTATCTATGCTCGTAATCCGCGTATTCAGCGGCCATTGAAAGTGGTCTCATTGATGCGATATTTTTATCAGTTTCAATTAGTTAACCGTTTCTAATATTACGTTATTGTTTCTAATTGAATTTAGCATCTATTAATACATTATTGCTTTGTTTTTTTAAATAAGTTTAAAACCTACTTATATTATAAATGCGAATGTTTGTAGGTCCTTATGTTTGTTACTCTTTCACGAAGAAAGTGATGAATACATTTTATTCAAATTTTACACTAACATAGCTTATTTATGTAAATGGAATATAGGTTACATTTTAATACAGTTGTACATTACGGCTAAATTTTAATAATAAAAATACAATGTAAATTATTCAAGAAAATGTACCATTTGCGAGCTATTCCAGCATGCACCGCAAAACCTTCTGGGCCTGCAATAATGTAATGTATAATAATCATTATCCTACATTTCCGTAACCACGCGAGTGAAACTGCGGAGCGAAGCTAGTATGCACATGTAACTAGGTTATTTTAGATAGAGTTCGGTGAAAGTTATACATACATAGGTTGCAGCAACTTGTTAAAAAACAAAAAACGTGCCACTGATTTAAAAGATTACGCCATTAAATATTAAATCAAAAATAACTGCTGAAAGTCAGTTATCTCAACATTTTAAACTAATTGTTGTCATGAAATTCCATATATTTTGATTAATATTGTAGTCTTAACGTAATTTTTATGCGTATTTATTCTAAAAGTTAATAATCGATAATGCTATATCGAATATTTTTTCCACTGCTGAGAATTTTTTTATATTTTTCATTGCAACATGTTATTCATCTGAAAAACATATTTTTGTATTGTATTAATTTCATTATACAAAACATAATAACAAACAAAAATACAACTCTCAATAAAGAAAAATAAATATACACGTACGCAGAATCCCCTGGAATTTGTGACCTATAAAGAGCTATTCTGAATCAAGTCATAATTTTTAATCGTGACACGGTTTTTAAAGCCACCCGTGTCATCAGTTTTATTCAGTGCCAACCATATCGAAAATGAAAATGTATTCGTACACGTTTCGAAAAAGGTAAATGTATTGTGATTAATTTAGCGAAGCTTACTTTCATAATTTGTTAATTTTGTTTACTACAGAACTGATTTTATCCTACCAATTTTCGCAGTTTATCGCATTGTCAATAGATGGCGCTGTTCTGTTTTTCAGGGGTTAGTGCCATACGAGGGTGTTAAATATATCATATTGTTTTCTTTTATTCTTCAAAGAAAAAAATATTCTTTAAAAATATATTATTTCACCCCTGAATTAGTAGGAAAGTGACTTTGATCTAATACACTATAAAGGATACTTACTAGGCAGGAATATTTTCTCTTCTATACCTAAGGCTGACGAGAACATGTAAGAGTAATATTAAAACAAAACATTTGCTAGCTTAACATTTTTTAATATATTTACATATAACTATCAATGATGTTAATTAATTTCCAACAAATAATTCACTTAATAAAGTGCTGACCTCCTTATCGTTTCTAATCAAGTGGTATTTATACAAGTCACAATAAAACGATATCCATGCACGTACATACTAGTGACTATATTTTATGATAAAAATAAAATAACTAACACCAGTCACGTAGTGTTATAAAAATAGTGGAAAAAAGTGTATACTTTCTCGTGAATAACAGCATAAAAAGCGTTATGTTATTTTCATTGCGTGGGCATTAAGTGACAGATTCTGAAATGTTTATTCTGAAGTATGCGTGTTGCACGCGTTTTTCCTCCATTATTTATTCCATTTTAAGTGCGATGACACGATTAAGGGGAATTCTCGAGCGAGTTTGGGCGTGGATTACAACGGCGAAAGTGAATTGTTCTGGTATTTTATCGAAGTTTAGACATGAGCGGTATAACTTTTTTATGAAATGTGACAAGCAGTAAGTTTACTGGACGGGAAGTGATACGCGATACTTATATACAGGATAACTAAAAAAGAATATGATGCTAAATATATTCCTTAAGATACAGGCGTTCTGCCTTTTTTACTAAGTAACTACGGTGCTCTTTAAACCTGTATGCAGTTATGATTTCCTAGTACTACTTTGGAGCACAGAGACACCACAGTGATACATCTTCTGTCAATTTACTACTAAAAGATGATCTACAACTTATTAATTTTACTGTTGGTAAATAACGCGTAATCATTGATTTTTCGAACGCCATGGCCCGTTGAAACTGGCACAGTTGACACAGGTGGCCGTGGAGTCATAGTTTATAAACAATAATGCTTTTGTTATCCTCTTTATTTTTTTAAAACGATCACCCAATTACCTGAAATATTTGTCTAAATATGGGTGAGTAAATTGTCGATTCTTTTCTGTGTAAAGTATCGACTTGAGAACTCGTAATAGGACTTAAAAATAAGCTTTAAAATTTTCTAGCATCTAATCCGTTCATCGATCGCAGATTAGCCGTTTGGTTAGCTAAAAGTCAAAAAAGCAGTCACATCGTAGTGGATTAGTACCCAACCGCGTAAACTTGACGAACATGGTAAAATAGATAGGAATAAGAAATATCATTGACGTCGTTAACAATCGACTAGAATATTACTATATTTTTAAATAAAACTGATATAAAAGCAACACACGCTCTTTCTTTATATAAGCAATCAATAGCATGCTTGAAGTTACCGATGTGGGGTTGGCAATACCTTATAAGAAAAGCCGTCTGAGTAGCTGGACTTCAGGTTTTATGTCCCCCGGAGCGTAGCACAATTGTAAAATTTTAAGTGTGTTATTGCCAGATAAGTCTTTGGATGTCTGAGTAAGTGAATGTGAATGTAATGTGATGGGAATATATTAAAATGCTATTATATCACTCAAGGATTATAAGTTATTCTTTAGTGCAAACGTACGTACCTACGTGCTATTAAAACAGCTTCTAATACATTTTACTTTAAAAAAAAATATATATGTACTTGCTGGATCTTGAAGTAGAATACATTTGATAAAAGGTTAATTATACAGCGCTGTGTATTTATTTGGCTATCAAATTTGAGATTGATAAAGTAATATTAAATACCGCAAATTTATAAAATGATGACGTTTAATGATTAACATACAAATCATTTGGTTAAATGTATAAAAACACCATTTACCCACTAAAACAAAAACTGTTTTTTAGAAAAAAACAAACAGCTTTTACTCTTTGTCTGTAAAATAATTAATGTAACTTGTGACTTGTGAAGGGATGGAAAAGGCCTCATCATAATTAAGTTTTGTATTGTTATTGTATTATTGACCTTAAATATTTAATTATAAGTCTATTAAAAGGGGGATAAGGTGTGAGTCTTAATTTTTAGCCAAATGCTTAATAATTGTTACAAAAAAATTAACCAAACACAAGCGTATTAAAAACTTGTGTTAATTTGCCGTCGTGACCGGTCGCAATTACAGCAATCATCAAATTATGCACCTAGCAATACTCGCTAATCGCAACAGTGCTAATATTGCGCAATTAGGCAAAGGAAAGGGGGGCAGTGAACCCCGATAATGCCTCTTTAATATTGTATTTGGTGCTCGTACGAAATAACCTATTGAGGTACGAAAATAGTGCTTGTAATTTATTTTGATGTATGCATGTGTGTAATAATTAAATATTAACTTATCTTTCGTAGTATACTTCAATGGGTAATAATAATCATATTTTTAGACGAATAAAACAGCATCATGTTGTCCCAAACTAAGCGAAGCTTCTGCTACAGATACTTAATGACTGACAAATATATAGGTTTTACTTTTCTTTTATAAATAAATACAAATATAAATGTGAACCATACTGCCAAGAAGGTCAATAATATGTTTTATACTATAATTACCCGAGTTAAATAAGATCTGAAATTCAAGAAAACAACGCCCAATAAATATTAATAAAATTTTATTGGTGCCAAAACGCATGGCTCTTTATCGTTAAATGTCGCATGAAGGCTTGCCTTTGGCCAATCGGGGAATGAGTTAGACATTTCACTTACAAGGTTTCCACATTTTTTGGCTACAGTAAAAGTAATATTACTTGTATTGAACTGAAATGCATGAAGACGAATACTTTGTCTATACTATTGTAAAGATTATGATTTGTTGGATTGTCTGTTTTGAATGATCATCATCACATATTTAGTCCACTGCTACTCCGCATGCTTCCAAAGCTCCAATGCACGCTTGCTTAATAAGGGATTAATGAGACTAGTTTCACCATCTGGGCCAAAATGCCAGTAGATGCAACCTTTGCAGGCCATACAAAGCATTGGATAATCTTACTATTTCAGACAATAGGTTGAAATCGCCATAATGTCTATTGTGAGAAACAACGATAACAAAGTTGTTTGCCCACCGTTCGAACTCAGACCTTGATTTACTAGGTCAATTAACATTTTCATTCTTATTATTTTTCTTTACCACTGTAAAATACAGACTATAAACATATTGCTTCAAAATACTTTTAGCTGACCTGTGTGGCTATGCATCATGTGTAATGACCGATCTCCTCTCAATCTGCAAAATATATAAAATTTAACAAGTTCTAATTTAGCTCTATGTTACATGAATATACACATAACCTTCTTTGAATCACCGTATCTATTAAAAAAAACTGCATCAAATATAGATATAGGGAGAGAAAAAGCGACTTTGTTTTATACTATGTATTGATATAAAAGAATCAAAACTCAATAAACACTGTCTGTGATCTGCATGTCCGATACTTATTTCGTTACTTATTTGTTAATTAAAACCGGTTAAAAGATAAGCCCTGAAATATAAACTCTTACTTATTCCAGACGTAGATAGATTTTTACGTCCGAGAGAAAAGAAATATTAAACAGTGTGTAATAAATGTTTTTAGGAACTTTAACGTGCTTATTTTCAATTCCAAAAGCTTTATTAAGAATAATTATTGTATTGTAAAAAATATATTTTAATTTCCGTCGCAAGTTATTGGTTATTTAATTATTTATTCTTCGGTGTCATGTTAATGTTACTTGATTATATCACCGCTTTCGATTAAAAGGTGTACTATTTGTAAATTATATAGAAACTATAACATATTATGTAATTAAATCGTATTTTTCTTTTGTATTATACGGCCCTCTATGACAGAGAGTATTTATTAACTACAAAAGTAAATTCATAGATGGCGCTATCTGTGAGCGAACTGATTAATAAATAAGTTGAAACTTACATTGATAAAGAATTTAGAGTAGTAGACTGTAAAAGTTTTTTGGTTTAGCTAATACTTGCTAATACCTTACTTTAAATTTACAGTGTCATAGTTTTTACAATAATAGTAATTATGAATTGAAGTAATGAACTTTGTATTTTGACAAACGTTATCGTATATTTAAAATTTTAAAATAGTCTATTATACGTATGTTCGATTTGTATATACAGCATTATTTATATATATTTATATTTTACCATCAATAATAGAACTCTGTTTTTTTTGTCACAAAACCATGAACATTAACAAAATGTAATGGAAGTCTTCGAACTAAAGTAATATAAAGTAGTCGAAGAATATAACGTTCCTATACAACTAGGATCTAAAGCTGAGAAATTTCTAGAGCGGTTGACTGTATAGATATTGACTCAGTGAATTAATATTTGAATATTTCAAGACCGCTGTAACCTAGATCCCCGTTAAAATTTACTCCCGTTTCGTAACTAGTATTTAATATACCTGTAATTTTGTACCGAGTCAACTTATTAAAACAACATGTGGCGCGGCGTAACCTGGTACAGGTTAAAGTTTTTAACTTGCGCAGTAAAATTGTTTAGTTACTTGTCGGAGCATTTTTATCGTCAGCCCGCTGAAAATACGATACGGGTGAGTTTCCTTGTGTGTGTGTGTGTGTGTGTGTGTTTTATTCCTGTTTGTAGTTAAATTCACTCGAGATCCTAGAGAGTATAGAAAAGCGGAGTGAATGGTCTTTAGCGAAGACGGTGCTGGTGCGCTTTTTTTTTTTACTTTTTCTCTGTTTTCTTCGGTTGATTTATACAGCGGGGTTCCTTTGATGCGTTGCAGGCTTTAACGCAATTTAGAAATGCCGGTTTTGATATTGCAATGCTATTTTGCGGCTTAAATAGAGTAATGGAGTCGAATGTTTTGTATATACAGATGAAGACTAGAGTTGTTATCGTATTTACCTGAAATTAACAATTTCGATATTGAACTTATTAAATTTTATAAATTTGAAAACAAAAATGCACGAACCACCTTTCAAAGTTAAAATTGACTTGTATTATTGTGAATTTTAGAAAGATTATTGCTAACATTATTAAATTAATATAGGCGTAAGTTAGGCAAATTAAATATTCCTAACGAACTGATTTTTTTTACTCAGGCTTTAGAAAGATAAGGAGATAGTGTGTTTTCAAGATAGACATATATAATAGTACAAATACAGCATATACATACATCTCAACTAAAATAAGTTAGCTTATACGATAGGGGCCGTCTGGCGCTACTACCACCGCTATTTTAATGTGAAATCAGTACTGTATTCCGGTTTAAAGGGCGCCGTAGCCAGTGCATTTAATGGATAAACGATGCGACCCTGGTATTGTCGATGTTCAAAACGACGGTGACCACTTTCAGGTGTCCCGACTGCTTGTCTGCTGCGTATGCCAAAAAGAAGAAATGTGAATATTCCTAAAGATTTAATATAAACAAACTTATTAATGTTATTAAGAGAACCTCGTAATTGCAATATGCAAAACGAATAGATGGTTGAAAAACTCGTTATTATTGACTTCACTTTATAATATTGGTGGACCTTTTGTCTGAAAGTCACCTTTATAAAGGTTCATACACCTTTATTAAGTTATTAAACATAGTTTCCTTGCTACGAGACAATAAAGAGCAATTAACGTTTATCGTGTGATAAGGATTTCCTTTTTTTTATTTTTAGTTTTTTATTAAAGTTGGATTTCGATTGTTTTAATATACCGGTTTCCCCACATCATGATATATCGTGCGTTTTGTTTTGCTGTTGCATTTGCATTTTAAACTTAAGCATTCTTTTTTTTACATGTATATTAGTTAAATAACCATTGTTTCATAGACCAGATCTCTTTTTGGATGGTTAAAATTTAATTTTAACGTAACATGTACACACACATATAACGCGGTAAATAACAATTAACGGTCTGGGTCACTTTACAGCTGATTTTATTTCTGCCGCGGTAGTGTATAGACACTACTATATTCTGGTGTGAAGGGCACGGAATCGTAATTACGGAGACGCTGCCATATCCTCTGCCTCCGTAGCCTAGTGGTATAGGCGTGTGCTTAGAAACCGGAGGTCGTGGGTTCGAATCCTGCGGGGACTCAACAAATTTCCATTGTTGTTTCCTAGTTGGTTAGCAATTTGGGCCGATCACTCAATTGTCTGAAAAGTAAGATGATCCATGTGTGATGGGCATGTAAAGTCGGTCCACCCACCAACCCGCATTGGACCAGCGTGGTGGATACGGTCCAAAACCCTCTAATGGATAGGGTGTATTAGGGAGGCCTATGTCCAGCAGTGGACTATCACAGGTTGATGATGATGATGCCATATCCATATATCAAGGTGGCGAGTGAATCTGTAGCGTCTTATGTTTCGTTTCTTACAGACAGGGAGTATCACTTACTATCGGATAAAAGTCCTGTTAATCTCATTACTGTAATATATTAAAAATCTATATTTTTTATCACTTTGCATTAAATTTCCATATTTTAATTAAAATACATTCATAAACGACGCTTGGTCTGTATTTATTGACGTAGGTAAAGTAAAATTTTAACGTCTAAAGTTTTCTTGGAATTTTTAAGTAAAAGTTTATATAAAACTGCACTGTCTTGATTAAAATTCACAGATAAAAATGTTTTTGATATCATTTTAAATTAAGTTATTAAAAGTGGTCGGGGTAAAGATTTACGTAATAAACAACATAATATTCGTCTTACATTTCTTCACCAGAGAGAATAAAGTATTTCTTTTAATGTTTTTATAATACAAAGTTTCTGAAATCGGTATAATAGGTAAAACTAGAATATAACATTGTCATAATAAGACTATAAATTGATATATTAATACCGTTTTATGAAATTTTACGGACAATTGAAAGCGTAAGGTTCCTTATTTTAAATATGTATTTAAATGGCTTAATAAAGCAAAAGTAGTCATCGCGTGACAAAATACCGTATTTGGAGCATACTAAAACTAATTGTTGGATTAATTAAGACTATTCCTATAATTAAAAATGTATACCCTCATACAATTAAGAAACTACCGGTTATATTTCCATCTATCCATTGTAATCATTGATTAGTAGTTGCACGTTATTGTCATCTTTGGTTGTTTATATTCATATACAGAGCAAAGTTCATAGAGATCTATCTTTAGATTGTATCTCCCCCTTTGGGTTGTGAAGGTCAGATGTCAGTCGCTTTGCGTAAAAACCGTTATTATATATAAAGCTAAATTTGGATGGATTAGAAGTCGACCCCATGATAACTTGGGAAAATCGCTAGATGAAAGAAGATACAGAGCAAAGTTAAAAGTACAATTTTTAATTATTAAAATAGTCCCCAATAACTGATTTTTTTTAGTTCCACTACCTAAATATATTTAGCTTGGATACCAAAGCATTTAAACAATATCCTTGGAATATACCAATATCCAAAAGCTTTTATTTGAAATTGAATAGATTTAAGGCTATATTTGAATTACTTGCGTGTTCATCATCTAATAAACGGTAAGATTGACGTTAACATTCTAGGTTCTAGATTATTTTATACACTGATAAAATGCGTTTGTTGAACCTCCCCCTATCCTTCCCTCTGAGGGGTATATTCCTTTTAGGGGTGTACACCTATGTCACCTAACTTTTTGTTTCGTGTGTGTCTAAACCGTTATTAGCCTAATGGGTCTGCGCCGTTGAATAGATATGTCGACCTGAAACTAATGGGCGGCCATATTTGATTACAAATTTCTATACATTTTATAAGACTCGCTTCAATGTTTGTACGTACCAATAAACTTGGTAGGTTGTGGAAGTTTTTAGTTAATGAATCTCAAAATTAAAAAGAAATACACACATAAAAAATTCTATTAGTAACTAAAACGCGTGTTTTAAAAGTATGTGTCCGTGCAATATTTAAAAAAATCTTTTCTCACGATCCTTTGATTTATTAAAAGGCTTTACTTTTACGGCACGGGCAGAGTCTGCCAGGGGCTATGGAACTAGTAAAGGATTTGAAACATCACGAATATTGTTATTAAAATCTATTATTAATGTAGAATTTTTGTAAATGCAAAAAAATATCACGACCCTTTTGTTGAAGAGGCTTATATTACGTTCCAATGTCAAACTTTAATCGTGCTGTAATAATCCTTTGATAACTTATTGTGATTTCTAATCACCCATTTAGCAATTTTTTGCCGCATCGTCGACGCCAAATTACACCTTCTGGTCGCATATCATGGACAGTGTAATCGTGATGTGTTTCACTTGTGTATGTCATTCTGTCAGCGGCTGAATGTTTAAGACCATTCAACGTATTCGCACAGTTGGCACTATCATTTAATAACTGCTGACAGCTAACTAGTTTTTATTAATGCCACCGGCCACGCCAACTTTGTCTATAGCCACCTACTTGAGTAATAAAATCTATTCGTTCATACAGTTTTCTTTCTTTTTTACTTAAAGATAAAATACACAAAACACCACTTCTTATCAGCGTTTGTGTTTTAATAAAAAAATTGTCCTCTAAATTTTTTTTTTTTGGTTCAAAGTTCAAAAGTCACGTCACGCTGTTTAAATGGTTTCTTTCGACCATTTTGACCTTGATCAAGAAAAAAATAATTTTTGAGGGTAATTATTTCACGCTGTAAATTATTTCTATAATCTAACTTTTCACGTTTTAATTGTTTTTGTCGGTGTAGTTTATTGAGGTATGTTTTATAAAGAGTAATGACTCTTTCTTTGTTTGAATAAACCGATCATAAACAGGTTTAATATTAAAAGTTATAAAAAGGTAGTTTACGTGTAAACGAATCGCAGTTTGGCGTGTATATTACATTTTATATACGTATATAGTTAGAAAGTAGTTGCCTAGTGGTATGGGCGTGTGCTTTGGAAACCGGAGGTCGTGAGTTCAGTTCGTGCAGGGAGTCAACAAATTTTCATCGTTGTTTCCTAGTTGGTTAGGGCAATTTGGGCCGATCACCCAATTTTCTGAAAAGTAACATGTTCCTTGCGTCGGATGGGCATGTAAAGTCGGTTCACCCACCAACCAGCATTGGACCAGCGTGGTTGGATACCATTACAGAGCATAGTGCAAATAAGTGAGGCGAAATGACAGATAAGAAGAACGTTTGCTTATTCTATTGACGAAGTGTACAAAAGCATGCCTATAAATGTCTGTTTTCTAAAATAAATCACATGACTATTTTAATATAGAAATGTTGGTGAAAAATGTAATTAGTCGCTTAAACAACTAGAAAATATGTATCTACATAAGAAATCCTTATGCAATTTATTACTTTTAACAATTGTTCATTTTATTTGGATCAATATTGCATTTCACAGTGTATAGTATATATTAATATTTTAGTAGTTTACAGTAATTTAAGTTACGAAGGTAAACGATCTGAGACTAGGTTTACGTCAGCGAGAACGTCAAGGCAATTTAAATATAATGCTTGATTTCAAAGCCGGTCATATTTTATGATTAAATTTTACCTGTACTTGTTTCTAATAGTCAAAACGTAGTGGATTATCTTTTAGTCTGAAGGCTAACTGTGTAGCAGCGACATTGCAAATATCTTATAATTAAATTATAACTATTTTATAAGGATATCTAATATTTTTTATTCACACAAAAATCTAATTAAATTGTATAATTTGAAACTCAATCACACTTGTGACATGTCGTAAAAGTAATAATAATGAGCTTCTTGTCGATTCGACAACGGCGCCGATCTATATTGAGATCCGTCAACTGTGCTAGAGGTATTATAGTGCACAAGTGTACGTGCAAACACAGGTACACTCCTATTCCTTTTACTTTTACGTCCAATGTGACGGATAGCCGACACGACCTGAGAGAGATAGGGCGCAGGCATCTTTTACATGCCCACCAGACGCATGTAGCATCTTACTTTACAGGCAATCAGGTTATCAACCTGCATTGCCGTAGTAACTAGGAAACAACAATAAAAGTTGTCAAGTCCCCACTGGATTCGAACCCACGACCTCCGGTTTCTAAAGCACACGCCCATACCACTAGGCTACGGAGGCGGAGTTTGTAAAAGTAAAAAAATATTAAAAATAAAATTGATTTTTATACATTACTATTGCACTTGTAACTTTTAACTTGTAATGGAAGCATTTTATGGGATTATATTATAAAATGTGGTAAACGACCTTTTAACCAATGCTTTACGTCGCTCATAGCAACTCTCATGATAAACGTGGCGTTTTTATTGACGACTCGTCATATCATGGCGTTGCCATGGGTCACATTGTATACAAACAATTGATGTAAGCGAAATCAAATACCATCCTGATAAGAAGTCTTTTCAATGTTGTAATATAATACTACATGTATCTATATTCTCAATATTATTTAGGTCTATATTTTCAATTTTACGCTATCGAATCTGTAACGAATACCCAAAATAGGGAATTTATGAAGAAATTTACACAATTAATAATGAAATCGAATAGAGTTTCGGGTAAAGAAATGAAAATAGAAACAAATAAAGCTGACACAATACGCCTTTGAAAGTGTAACAGAAATATACAACGGATTAAACTTCAATACAAAATGGTTTTTCTTATTCGGAGAAACGCCAACCGACGGTTCGTAGACGACTACCCAGTCCTAGTTAATTGGATTGATATAATATAAATAGTCACTCGTAGCGAAAATATTCCCCAAAGCGGCATTAATTTGTTACCTGTATTATTAGACCAATTCGGGGAATAGCCGCCCATTTTGATCGATCATCGTATACAATGTCGATTCATTAGAGCATTAATAACTTGCAAGGCAAAGAAATTAATAATGACTCGTAATAACTTCTTACGAAGGTTAGCGTGAGCGTATTATAATCACATCACACAATCAACTTTAATTCCGTTGTATAGCAACGTGGAGGACAACAAAAAACTTCGACGTCGGCCAATAAGTGACGGACGGCGACCGACGACATTCGGACCAGCCGCCTTTGTAAATGACACGCGCAGCGGAATACAGAACTCTCCGTAAACGCCACCCCGCATACGTGCTTTTTAAATATTAAAGCGTGTACTATTTCCAGTGCGCATGTGTTTGCCCACACGTACGCTGCAGTCCGAGTAACTACCAACAAACTCATAAAACATACATACATAATAAGCACGCCCGCCTATATAGGACGGTCGGCGCCGCTACGGCGTGTTGTGGGGCGCGGTTGCCATGGCAACACCCGCCACGCAACCTTCCCCTCTGCCCCGGCCCTCCCGCTCCCTCCCCTAGGTTTCAGCTGACCCGCCGACCTTTAGTGAGGATACGGCACCGTTGGCCCTTAATGCCGGGATATTAGGCGGTTTTGTTTTAATGCTCCTTGACAAATTAATTTTCTCCTTTCCCCGGTAATGTTATTTTATAACGTCATTCGCGATAATAAGTTGGGCGGGAGTTTTCCTCATTTTTGTTTGTTTAATATAATGATGCCCATAATTGATTATATCTAGCGCTCATAATTTCGACTGATTCTTATTGTTGCTTTGTTCCGTATATTTTTACGCGCGCAAGTTTCAATGAACAATGCGAATTCCTATTCGAAAAATGTTTTTCGAAACCACTCGGCTTTCCGGGCGTACAATTTTAGCCTAATTATGATGTATTGTGGTTGCACGCAGTGCTTACAATCGGGGATTGTTCGTGAAATTTCCACGTATTAAACAAAACAGGATCTAGGAAGCGTTATAAACGATGTTTTTCGTATTATTCACATGTGCTTATTACAGTTTGTAGCTACTAATAAGGCTGCAAAATCATGAAAGCGTGCGGTTACGCTAATAGCTACAGCAAGGGTCCATTCCAGCCGTGGTTTAAATAAGTATGTTAACGTTACATCCATTGTGAGCTTGCCAAAATTTGTGGCGGCCGTTAAATTTTGAAGTTAGTTGATAACAACGCGAAAATTGCTAATAAAGCAATTTGCGGGACGTATTATGCTGACGCTTAGGGCATCAATCTTAATTTAGATCCGTTTGACATCGTTATCTCTACGAGGTTCCCGTGGTATTTTATACTTGGTTCTGTTTTTATTTAATTGAATTGTTTTTTTCGTTACGTTAAATATTAACAAACCTTTATAATTAAACGGACGTCTATTTGCGTTTTATAAAGTCTATTATTAGATTTTTATGAATATCAAAACTCCTCTAGCGCGATCTTTTCCCGTGCGATCTTTACCTGTATGGAAAATGCAACGAAAATGTTACGTCCAATTCTCTTTTACGCCACTTAACGTGTCACCTCACTATTTTCGTAGTCTAGTCTAGTTCGTAGCTTCCACTGCGTTATGAATACTTTAGACTTTGCTGTTCGCGTGACGTGTATGCCGGCCAAGGAGGACTATTGGAACGTTTTACGTCTGCTTATAAACCGACATGTTTAAAGTATGAAATACGAATTGTTCCTTATATTTTATATATCGAGTGATATGACATAAATGTTTTAAGTTCGTCATCTATTTTCGAATTAAACAAAGTTCAGTAGTGCCTAAATATGTTTAGATGCAAAAATGAACCTATCTTTTCAGACTCTTTGAATCATTTATATTATAAAATACAAAGCGGTGGATAACAAGAACGTTTGTTCTATATTATCGTAGTATTATATCTCACTCTGAATCGAACTACATCCGTTTCGCAATTACTAATAGTTACATGCGATAAATGTTCTTATATTGTCGTATGAATATAATCTGATGTAAAACGTCCTGTTGTCTGATTCATAGTCACACAAGTCACTGTTCTATCGATTAAAAATTTAAACTGTACTTTTAATTAATAACAAAAGTACAATGACATATTCAACTGTCCGTTTTTTAATGTTCACTTGCCGTGCATCCGAAAAAGATTAGCCTTTTCTATTAAACAAGGATTACGACACATGATTGAGGTTATTCCGACTCAATATGTGAAAGGAGGGATCGGTTCATACCAATACTTATACGTATTTTATTTCTTCTCATTCACAGAAGTATTTTTTCGATGATCTTTGAAAACTTATAACAGTTTTATTTAAGTCAAGCTTAAAGAAACGTTCTAATAAATTGTACTTTATCACAAAGCGACAAGGTATTTGCTGCTTACAGTTTCAAGAAATAAATGGTAGAAAGTAATTAAGTTTTCGTGTAAATAGCCTACGTCGAAACAATGACCTTTAAGCCCTCTCTAACTGAAATCTCTTTAAACTCGGCCGCTTTCCTCCATCGCACGCATTCGCAGCCTTGCGTCGGCAAATGAGTGACTCCCTGTCTGAGATCAAAGGGATAATTACGAGACGGGTTAGCAGCTCGTTGCCGTACTAAATTGCACGTTACATTTGAGGGCATTTATATATTTGTACACGAGCCGTCGTAACGCGTCCTGCGGCCTGTAACGACTTTTCAAATAATGGCCCCCAACCCCATCGCGCCCCCTGCATTTGTCGTTTCCATCGTTTTCAGCGTTCGTGCAATTAAAAAATACTTTCATCCCTCACCCGCTCAAATAAGGATCATCCCAGTAATCATTCATGATTCTGAATTCATCTCGGACTCCGCATTAAGTGATGGAGAGGAAATTAAAAACTTTCCTGATAATAAATGTCGGTCTTTAATATAAAAGGACATTGTGTCCCTCGACGGTGGAAACTCCTACGCAATCACAGCCTTTGCTCCTTGCATGTAAAATGTAAAGGCCGCCTTTGAAAAGGATTTTTATATACAAAAGGATAATTCCGCTTCCAGTTCCCGATGTATGCCGGCCCATTGTAGTCGGACGCCGGCTCTAAACAGGCCCAATTTGCAAATGCACCACTTTTAATTTTGCCTAATTGACTTTTACGCGGTCAGGACCCGCTCTGTGAATTGCCCTCGATTCTATTAAAGGGGTTTTGTATCTTTCCGATAGCTTTTTATTTTTGTAATTAGCTAAGCATTTAGTCAACGTTGTTGCGTTGTTAATTTTATTTGTGGCAGAAATGTAGCTTTGCCGATGATCGGAAGTGGTAGGGTGGGTTAGGGGAGGCCTATGTCTAGCAGTAGACTGGTGTAGATGTGATGATGATGATGTAGGTTTTGGTATTAAGTGCTATTCTATGAATAATTTTAACTAAGTGTTATGTACTCATAATATGCTTCAAAAAAAATCCTCTTGTCTTAGATGATGAAGAATCATAAAATATTTCACTATGAATTCATTTGAAATTAAAGATACTAGGCTCTCATAATTTTTTTTGTTTATTGGATACTGTGAAATTTTAGTTTTTTTAAAAATACTTCACAAATTTTCATATTTTTGCCAAACCTTTATCGTAAACACGGTCCAAAACTTTATTTATACTGAATTAAAACAAGATGTTTACAGTTCATAACCAATGGAACACATAAACACCTTGCGTCGAGTGATGCTGATAGATTGCAGAAATCAATTTGTTAGCTGTAAAGTGATCTCCCACCATTTAGAATACTAACAATATAACAATACAATTTCTGCACAATGGATATATATGACGTCATGTTGGTACGATTTGCTCTATTTGCTAAGATTTCACATTTTATTTAGCTCAGATATAGTGGGCATTTTCCTACATGCACCTGGAACGCGATATTTACATTACAATCTTGAGTTAATGACTATCGATCATACATTTAGTGTGGATGATTTTAATGTCGGTCCAACACTTCTTACAACTATTAGGTTTCGTGTTATTAGGTGCTGTATTTTAGACATTCTATTCTATGAAGTTAGCTCAAAGCCTTGGATCAAAAATTAACAGCAACAGCTTAAAACGTCCCAGGGGAATATTTGGTGTAATATTTCGCGGAGTTTACATTGAGTGCGGGTTCACGCTGCGACTTGTTTATCCTGCAGTGCGGCAAGTGTTTTGACATTTATCATTTCGCAACACCGTCGGGCAGGGTTAATAGGCTTTTTGGAACATTACCAGGTTACCTATACAGCGTTCGGGAGAGCCACACCGGCTTATAACTTTTATCGGCCCGCCTATTACCGCTTTACGCTGCTGGGCGCTTTTAAAGCAGCATATATATCTTGGCACTTCGGTACGCCCAACTTTGGCGTTGGCTTTAAGACTGTATTTTATGCTTGGAATATATTGTTTACGGTCGTATTTATAGTGAAATGGGAAAGTAATTTAGTTTATACTCCCCCGGCTGGGTTTTGAAACGATTGAAGTTTATAGTTGATATATATATATATATATTGTGTTGTTACTATACACACAATATATATATATATTGTGTTGTAATCTTTTTGTAAGTATTAATGACGGTAATGTACTGGTATTTTTTATATCTAATATGATGTTTTTATTTCTCTGAGTTTCTTTCGCCGGTTCTTCTCTGATCAGAGGCGTCCTTTTGCACCGAACCCGTGGTAAATTTTTGTCAATTAATAAGTGAGTGTATTGCTCTTATGTTGTGTAAAGATATTTGAATTTGATTTTCAATTATTTCGTTTCGATTAATTCTTAATCTTACTTATACAAATAATGTGAAAGTTTTTGAGAGAGAAGAAGATACAAAGTTTTTTATGGATATTTTGATGAACATTATACGTATAAAAATTCTAAGAAATAAAATTTATTACAAACATGAAGTCGCGGAGAGCAGCTAGTACTACTAAAGCAAATTGAAATTACTACATCGATAAAGTTGGTTTTATGGAAGGAATAAAGATATGACATGGAAGGGGCTACATTATTGCTGTATACCACATAAACTATAGGGTACACTTAATCAATAAACTTTTTTACGTTTCCGCTGTGTTATTGTGTTAGTAATGCTCAAAGTGGCACCATTATCCCGAGCGCACTTAATGTAGCGCGGGCTAAGGTGTCACTAGACGGCACTCCCAAAAACTGAAGCTAATTGCAGCAAGATACCATCCTTCGCTAATACGATATGTGTTACACGGGGTGCGGTATCCAGCTAGAACGTATCACGTATAACGAAAACAATGATATGGGATATTCGCTCTTAACACAATGACTTCATCGCTCACATTCCCGTGTGTTATCCGGGCTCATGTCACGTTTGATTACGCCTCCCGGCTAATGGAAATTGTGAAACGACCCGTGCCGTTACGCGCTGCAAATGTACGTAATGTGTCGTCAAAAGGGTGAAATATTTTAGTCGGTCCCGTGATTTGGTCGGTTGCAAATCGCGGCTCGCAAACTTTGCCCTAACAAGGTTCCGTCAGTATTAGATAAAGCTTCACATAGGTCCTATTTTTACAGAGGACTGACTGGGGAATAACCACCATGTTGCCCATTTTTGTCAGAGAACAGAACACTTCATCACCATCAGCCTGTGTTAGTCCACTGCTGGACATAGGCACCCTAATGCACGATTCCTCCATTAGACGGTTTTTGGACCGTATCCTACCACGCTACTCCAATGCGGGTTCGTCTTACTTTTAGACAATAGGCTAACCGGTCCAGATTGTCTCAGCCAACCAGAAAACAACAATAACACAAAGTGGTTTCGCTGCAGGATTCGCCTAAACTCCTGTTTATAAAGGGCCAATACCGCTAGGCTACGAAGGCGGTTTACTGGAGAAAAGAGCACTTACGAATGTTAAAAACACATTAAATAATTTGCTAGGTTGTAAGACCTATATCTGTTCAATGATATCAATTTTTTTAAATGTAGATAGGTGACAGTCTGGAATCGATAATAAGCTCGTTTTTTTTCATGTTGGTAGTATGTATAAAATAGTTATTAAAAATATATTAGGCTTAAGGCACTACCGCAAATTGATAACTTTGTTTTTGAATTGAACTTGAAAGTTGAAAATAACGAGTTTAAATTTTTTTACATTTATTTGTTTGCTTTTATCGTATTTTGTGAAAAATTTTAATGCACCGTGATATTCTTAGAGCCCTTCTCAAATATACAGTATTGCGTTACTTTATATAACCTTAATAAGCTGTAACAAAAAACACACGTACAATTTTACCTATGAAGTCAATTGAAGACATTTAAAATAATTTAGAACAATAAAGGTAGGAAAAGTGGAAGATTATATCCTTAATAAATCTGTGCCGCTTTCAAAAACAATGTTTTTATTAAATTCTTTTGTGCATTATCTGCCGAGGAACAAAAAATCTCTACGTTTCAACTAAGCTTTAAAAATCAGGAACTTTTCGATTCTTCCCTCTGGAATTTTCGACATTTTTATAATTCTTTATTTCGAAAATTGAAAGATTAACCGTTCATTTTTTTATAACAATTAATCTTCCTATCTCACTTTAATGCAGATTTGTAAAGGCGAGCCCGAAGGTATCTCATTATTTTTTATTTTTAAAACATGGAAATAACGACGGCAACGATATTTTTAATGAGCGATAGATCTGTTTCGATTGTTTGAGCTTTAACAATAATGTACGTATGGAGAACATTTCTTCTTGACGGGTTTTTTGTATGATTCAAATATGATTAATGTCTACAAAAATTAATGGAATATGTTATGACACCGGAATAAAAAAATTCAGGGCCATAACTCTGTAGTGTACCGCTTAATCATTGTAGAGTTGAATATTGTAATTAATAAAATTATTGTTGATAGGAAAGGAGTAAACACTTACTATACACCGCATCACAACATAGTGTAAAACAAAGTCGCTTTCTCCGTCCTCCTTATGTATGTTTTTTAATAGATAGAGGTGATTGAAAAGGAAGGCAATATAAGGAAGGTAATATTGTAGGTATATTTTTTATCAGCATAGCTCCCGTGCGAAGCAGGGGCGGGTAATATAAAGTAAAATCGCTAGTGTAATATAAACGGTAAACCACTGCGTTTAACACAAAAAACATTTTAGGTTAAAAAAGAGTAGATGTTATTATTTGGATGTCTCGTATAGCGGCAAATTTATACACGAGTAGCTTGCGCACTAAGCCGGCTCCTGCTTATCCCAGTTAATCGGTGAGGGAGGTAATTATTTATTAAAATTGTTGCCATATTCGCCGCGAGCCGCCCACCTCGAGACACGTTATTAACTGACGCAAAATTTTCGACACAGAACTCTCTCCACGTGGGAGTCACTAACTCGTGTCTAGTATGTTTATAGAAAACGCCTCGGAAAAGTTCTGTTGTGTAATTAAAATGTAATTGTTCACACAACTTCGCTACTCGCTTTGTGAAGTTGGACAACTTTGTTAGCGTTCAATTTCTGTTTCTTGTTTGTTTCTTTTGTTTTTACTCGTTCGCGTTCTCTTTTTGCTGATTGGATATTGTTTGATTTCGTCGATCGGTTTAATGATTGCGTTTATATTTAATGAGTTAGTTATTTTTTCTGCTAATTAGACCAGTAAGTTTTTCCAGTGGTCAGTAAGTAATTTTTTATTAGTGATGATTCTAACTTATAAATAATTTTGACTGCGTTCCGATTACATAATATTTGTATAGTGATAGTCTTTAAAAAGGGACGATAAGTGTGACATTGTTTCACTTGACACACGTTTAGCGCATTTTTTATCGTTTACTATTAAGAGAGCTTCATGCTCTACGTCACTTTGCCTTAAAACAATATCATTTTTATTTAGCAAAAGGTTATTTGTATACTCAATTAAAATAAATATATACTTAATTTAAATTCCCGACGTTTTGAACACTTTCCAGCGGCCGTGGTCACGGTGTAGAAACGTAGGAAATTTAAATATGTAAAATAAACGCGATAAAATCCGTAAAAAGTCATTTTATTTAATAATATTTGTATACTCTTTGTCTGCGCTCCATCCAACCCAAAACAGCTTTGTGAGGGTAACAAGAACTGCGCAGTTCAACGTTGCTAGCGCCTGGTTACCTCGTCAGATAGTTGCCGACACGTCGATCCCGTCGACGAAATATTTCAGCAGCTTTATTAGCCAGCCCGCGGAGCGGTGCGACATTTTCTTTTCGACGATGCATGCGCCCTATGAAATTTTCAATAGCAGTTCCACTACAGCAGTTTGAGTCGTTTTAGTCAACGTTAATTTACTCTACGTGCTCACGTGTTTTAATAAGTGATGATGATTTTTACCTTATAAATTTGAAATATGAAGTCATTTTGTAGGTATAACATTAAGTCGATGACGTTGTGTAAATTTCACAATTGAACTAAAAGAAACCTTTTTATGATGATGTCGTGCGAGCTACAAAAAATGCAGATTGAAAAAAAAGATGATGTTTACCAACTTATGTTAAACCCTAGCGCACTATTATATCATATAAGAAAGATATATAAGAAAGGACAAAGAACTTAGAAAAAAGTGAAAAGGGTGCTCTTCTAAAATGTTAGACACATTTTAGACAGCGTCTCTTTTCACGTTTTCCCAGTATGGAACGATTTTTTTTCTTGCTGTGGTCAAATGAAAAGTTTGAGTACAACTCTAATGCATCCTTTCGTTTGTCATGTCGAACATTCAATTTTTATTTGCTAAATAATTGTCAGAGTTCCGCACTGCCCGGCCACAGTTGAGTTTTATGTTTAACTTTGCGCTCAGTGTTACCGCGGGCACTTTTTAGCGCGATTTTTCCTACAGTATTTCCGTGGGCCCCCGATGCCGTATTCTACGCAGTGTTCTGAATGAGTTTCGTATTTAAAAGGATCATTCAAACGGCCACCGTCCACCGCTAAAAAGAACCGTTCGCAATACGTCAGTGCAAAGTTTAAAACCCTACTTGGATTTAATCTCTTAGCCGGGCATCACGTGTACGGCAAGAAAAGTACGTAAAAGGCTCCGAACGAGAGAACGAGGAGCGGGCAAGGGGCTGGCTCGATAAGCGTTTTAATCTTTTTGAGTGTTGTCAGAGCGTTCGGTGGCGGGGCATTACGGGCCCCCGTTGCCAATGTATCAAATGTCGCGTTTATCGCGTTTTGAACCGTGAGTTATGAGTATTGCATCGGCAAAGTCCGTTTAACGAACGAATGGCCACGGTTGGCGGTGTGTGCTCTAGTTTTTATTGCAATTATGTTGCTTTTGACAGTTTTATGCGTGTTCGTAACGCGTTGTGCATTTCTTGAATATCAACGGGATGAAATGTTTTTTAGCGTTCTTTGTTTTTTCGCTGAACGAAGTAAACTATAGTTTGGATAATTTAAGCTATCAGTTCGTGTCCTGTTGTGCATTTTTCAATTGTCTACGTAAGTCATTTACATAGCGCGACTAAAGCCTATGGCAATATAGGTTTTAAAACTGATTTTCGGAGCATTTAAAAAAATTATTTCGTGGTATTTGAAAGAAACATACCGAAAGGTTAAAAAGAGGGATTATATTTAAGTTAATATTTAAAATATTATTCCAGGAAAAATCTCTGTTAAAACAAGCAACGCCTTTCCTTTGAAAGGTAAAAAAAATATTAAAGCCGTATTGCAAATTACAAAATTTTCTACGGTACATAGTAACAACCATTTGTTCTTTCGGATTTCTACGTAAAATCATATTTCATAATTAATTTCGAGAAAAATAATCATTTATAATTGAATTTTAATATCTTTATAAATGTTTAATTTTGACTTTATTAATATTAAACCTGATAATTATAATTTATTTTCATTTTGTAACTTTACTTTGCTGATTGACACTTAATATTAGTCAATTTCGTTTCATCCGTTGCACTAGTAAGCCTTCTTATATTTTTCTTGCTTATTAGTACTTTGGTCTGTTTTCCGGAAGAATTCGGATGTTTTTGGTTCAATGAGCTTATTCTGAGCTAATCGTAGCTTATTATAGTCGTAAATGTTACAATCAATCCGTCTTACACGATTGAAATTCCTCACCCCCTCTCGTTACCGCCACGTCATTGCAGCCTTGTTGGAAATTATATTCGCAATACCGTTGTCAGTGGTTCGTCAAAGCCTTGTGAGTTAATTAACAGTGTGCACAGAGCGCCGTGCTAGTCCGCCTGTTATTAAGTATAACACGGTGCTAGGCGTTTATTGGTTGGTTGCTTTGTTATTGTTGTGGACAGATGTTGTTGTTAAGGGATAAAATGGCCTTTGTATTTTTATATCTAAGCAAATTAATTGTTTAAAGTATAAATTTTTCTTAAATTAAATATGAGTCACTCCGCATTTGTGTATTATTCGATGAAATTACTACCAGAAAATAAGGTGTTTTATGTGTCGAATGTTATAATTTTGCCTCGGTTGTTAAGACCACCTTTGTAGTGGTTACGCCGGTAGAGCCTTTTGATTCACTTACATCTAATCCATCCATTGAAACTGTTAGTTTTTGGGTTGTGGAGGTAAAATGTCAGTCGCTCTACGGATGAAATGTAGTTAAGAGGCCGACTTAATGATAACTTGGAGAAAGTAATTCTTCTGCCAGTTTAATACATTTTCACCTTTAGGTTGTCGTCAGTAACACTCGCACCGACTAGAACTACCACGTTGTTCCTTCCTGGTGCCACAGAGATGGGGTCACGGGAACTCTTTGGCAGTTTTCTGCGAACCCACCAGCGGTAGCCGCCGAAGCAGCACCAACTCTGCCCTACAGCCATCTGCCTGACAGCTAACGCGCCCTTCGTCTCGGCCCCTATAAACAAGTAAAGGACTCCCCCGAGTCTGTTACTTGGGGGCCACTGCTGTCGAACCCAGTATAACTTGGAAAAATGGCCACAAATGATAAAAACTGTTCTGAGTTCTTTGATATATTACTTATAATTTCGATCAAAACATGTAACAATACGCCATTCAGTTTAGTCTAATAAGTTGTTACCATACTTAGCTTATAACATATAAATATTACGATATGGTAACAATAACTAACAAGTTTGCCGTGTGCACGTGCATTTTATATTAATACAGCTAATGGATGATGAAGGTGTCAACTTAAGACATGATAACTCCACTCCTAACCCTTGGGGATAAGTCACCACTGTAATGGATTTCAGGCTTGTGTACACTAAAGGTAGCACGCAATCCCCGAAAAGGGTAAGGGCCGATAAAACCTGCGATGCTGAACGATAAAATGACTTTCATGGTACTAAATGTTATCCAGCACGGAATTGAAACCATAGTCTTTGGTGATAAGTCATGGTCACCGATGACCACGCTAACCGGAATATCAAACTACTGCATTGGGTTTTAGTTTTTAAATCTTATTTTAACTGCAAACAGCCAACAGGTACTTGAATAACCATCTATAATCTAATTTGTAGCCAAAAAAAATTTAAAGAACTGTGTTGAAATAATCTACAACAAATAACATAAAGTACTAGTGCCAAATTGGTTTTACACCGAAAAGCGTTATTAGGTGGCCCTCGACCAATAAGATTGCTATAATTTTTTATCGCTAATAGCTGCTTTCTTTGAAATTCTGGATAACTCTGTCTATAGTTTGGCCAACTTACCCTTCGAATAGATGTTGTATTCATTTAATGTCTAACACTAACGTTGCGAGGAGCAAAGGAGAACCTACTGGAAAACCGCGACCGTTTTCAAGCTTCAATGTTTAATCTTAAGAGGGCCAGACGTATAGGCGCTAGTTGACTTTGATATTAGCCGTTGTTTACGTAAATTCTACCTCTAAATTGGCCAAGCCATAACGTACTCGGTCATCGGACCATCTCGCAATTCACCCGACGGGGGCATTTCGGTCGCGCGGGTGCATTACATTAATATCCAGCCGCCAGCAGGGGCATTATTTCGTGTCTAACTCGGCACCAACCGCGAAATACTAGTTCCCCTGCCATTTATAATAAAACCCGTCGGAAGCCGCTAAGCGCTAGGCATCTGGGCGCAGAGCTGTAGCGAAAGCTCTACTAAATTGCGACCATCCTTAATAAGATATTCTCATTAGGTTAACTCATTTGTGTACGTTTTAGTTGATGTTAATGAGTGAACATGTAGTTGTATTGGTGACGAATAACTTTTTGCGCACTACGCCGTCGTTAGTCAATTAAGATTCACGGCGCATAAACGTAAGCAAGCTTTCTGATTGATTTTCGCGCCTTAATGTCATTTTTGTTTCCAGTAATTGACCAAGTATTGTTTAGCTCCCGTATACAGCTTTCAATACGATTGTTATCAAAATAATGAATACCTACAATACCTAAAATATAGGATGAGCAGTAATTTATACATTTCGTAGATAATGTTCATTAAAATTCTGATGCTGCCAAGTTGTAAGCTTTATTAAGGTTGAAATACTTGCAGTGATTGACTTTTGCAGCTTTAACATATCGGATAACTCTTTATTTGTTTAGAGTCTAGATATTTTTTAGCTCCAGCGAGCATCGTCGTATTTCTTCGTTTAAGCCCTGATCGATTGTTATTAAAGTAGACTGGTAATTTAGTGTCCACATTTCTTACCTACGTTTTGAATGAGATAGGACTCATGTATCCCTTTTATTGTTGTTTTTAATATTAATACCTTACGTACACGATCATAGTCGTTTACAAGTAAGTGTAATGTTTCTCTTTTTAACTATCGTCTTTTTTCCTTATATTTATAAATTACAATTAATATTTAATAAACACGTTCTATACATGTACTAGGAAATCGTAATTACGTAGTACATGGCATTGGTTTACTAATTGAACGCTATCGCTTAACATTGTAGGTATAATAATAATATGTTGCTAATATTACTAAACAGTTCAATGCAGGCTTAATCTGTACTTGTATTATAACGGCAGCTTTTATTATATGATCAATAAAAAATGCCTTTTTTAAATAATGGACTTTCACTCAAATATGACGACGTCCTTCGTTTGGAATTAAATATTAAATTTAGACACAACGTAGTTAATAATTAGAGCAACGTTTTAGGTCTCCTTTTTAAATAGTAACGTCAGAAGTAGCACCACCGCGCTGCCTATTTCTGCCACACAGCAGTAGTATATAATCACTACTGTATTCCAGTTTGAAGGGTCCACCAATCAGTGAAATTACTGGGTAAACGACACACAACATCCCATGTCTTATGCGGCAAGCGGATTTGTAGCATCTGACATTATTATGGTCAGGTTTTATTTACATGTAGATTTCAATTTTTATACGGCTCAGGAAAATAACCATTTCTCGTATATAGAAAAAAACATTTTTTCCATAAAGATTGTTCTCGAATCTCGTTACAAATCGTGTCAAGTGAATGCGTCGTACGCAGTATCTAGCGTGAACGTGTAACAACTATTTCCATAGCGTAGTGGAAGAAAAGCTTATTGCTGCAATACGCTTGGGTGTATAGTTTATACCTGAGAGAAGAGCGTTTTCGCTGAATCTTTGTTAAGGAGCTCATAGCATGACCTTTTTATACGATCCAAAAATTGAGGGATTAAATTTTGAAGACAAAACGCCATTTGGTAATATGTTCTCGTTATTTCCTTCACAGTTATCCTAACATGGGTGGATTATTAAACGGTCAATAAGTAAAAGGATGGAAAAGTCACATTGTCATAGTGTCGAATCGGCCGGTCGAGGTTGCCGACGCTAACTTCGGTTTTAAGACATTGCCTATAAGTTGTGACATGTTAGTTCTTTTTATTTCAAAAAAACCTCATGTTAGAAATTTCAATAAAACAAGTCCAAGTCCAACTTCCGAATAAAAGTTATATTTATTAAAATAATATATATTTATAAATAACAAGGACGAATGTACATGAAAATCGTCTTTATTTATTGCTATATCGTATGCATACATGTAATTAAGAATTTCCAAGATAAGGTGCAATATTCAGATATAATTTAAGTAGAATCATATCAGACATGATTTTACTTAGACTACCTTCTCAGTTTTTTTTGTTCTTTCGTGATGGGTATCGAACGCAAACCCTTTGGCGTTGCAGTCAGGGTGTAGCGTATAGTGACCATTACGACAAGCGGGTCGTCCGGTTAGGCCTCAGATGGTACTTATAAAATTTCCGAATTTCGTTTCGCTCTAGTACCCATAGCAAGTTACAAGCCGTTGAACAAAGCCTTTAATGCGCACATGTAAAAAGCGAAGCTTTCTTATTTGTTCCTCGGCAAAAAAAGCTTACAGATTTTTTTTCCTCTTTTATTTGTTTCTACACAGAAACAGTGGTCGGTTATTTTTTGCGATAATTTACGAGATTACAACACATGCGCCAAATCCTGCCGCTGTTTATGTTTGATGAAAAAAATCGGAGAAACAAGTGTGGTTTATGCCGTTTAGGATTTATTGCACGCAGTAATGGTTCAAAAGCTCTACGCTGAACGGGGGCATGGGTGTTCTTCATACTTTCTCACACAAACAAAGGCCAAGTTATGACATAGTCACTCTCTCTTTGTTCCGTAGACTTAGATGATGCTTAGTATAGTCTGAAATATGGTCTATAAAGTTCTAGATTAGCTTGACAATTCCATAGCTGTCCTCTAAACATGTTTTTATTCGTTACAGTTTTGGTATAATATTTTTAGACTACTGCATCATTATGAACTCTAAAAATGAATGTTTCAAAATTCCAGAAGCCTAATAAAAACTCATTAACTTTTACGAGTTACAATGACGGATGTCGTTCGATATTTCACAACTGTTACGCGTAACATTTCTTAGCTTCAATTCCGTTCATTTCGCAACACTCTGGTGCTCGTTTGTTAGAGCGCCCGCCTCGGGAGAAGTTGGCGTTTTAAGTCTGAGACGAATGTCTTCGCTACTACTGTACAAAGGCTACGTACGATAGTCTAGTGCGCTAGGTACTTTAGTGCGCTAAAGATTGGCTCTAGTTGAAACTTCGCAGGAGCTGTGCCCGTTTCAGTTTTTGAGACCCGCTCTAAGCCCCCTTTCCACCCCCCATTAAAAGGGCCACTCGAACAAACTGAGCGTCGCTTTATACGGCGAACTATAATTTATTGCATTCGACGCAGCAGTACGGAGACGGGCATTAAAGGCGCTGACTGCCTCGATATTAACTAACGCGATTCGCTGAGCCGCTGAAAATATTTTGAAAGTTTCACGGCGACAGGATGCTCGGTGTCGCGGGAGGAGAAAGTGCTTTTATTTATTAAATCAGGTTTCATTTTTCTTGCGATGTAGAATGTTTAGATAGATGTTTCTTTGGTCATAGTTATAGGATACTCCTTAATGCTTCGCTACGAGGAAGTTTATTATATTTACCTAAATGTTTAGTGGATAGACTGTGTAAAAGTAAGCAATAAATAAGTTTTATTCCATTCGGACGTGGTGGCAAGTTATAGCGCGCGCCATAAACTAGGGTCAAACTTGTCCACGTCCGATCGATACGTTTACTTATCCGCCGACGCACAGGCCGGACACATCGCGTGCCACCTTCAATACAAAAATATCGATTTTTCCGCATAGCCGCGTCACCGCAATCAATATGCCTTTCCGCCCCGTGCCTAATTACGCCCACCTACATCACTTGAGCATCGGTAAAAAGCATCGTAATCACGCCGCCGCCGCCGCACAGACGGCAATGCCGTGCTGAAAAATAGCGCACACTGAATCATTCAAAGCGCACAGGAAAACGCTTCATTGTAAACGTTTTATTTAATTTTCCCTCCATTTACTTTTTATAATTTCTGCCGGGCATAAAAAACGATCCGCCGCCGCAGGAAGGGCGCACACCGACGCGGCGTTGTGTACGCACGCACACACGTGCGCAAACACCTGTCTCGGGAACGAAAGGTGTGCTCGAGCGTGTGCGTAAGGGACGGCCGTATGCGCTCGTCGCGTGTGTGAGTGAGAGGTGGTTTTGCGCGCGCATAGAGCCGGCACGCCCGCCGCGCGTCCCGCTCGCGCGCGCTCCCGTCTAACGGCCGTCAGTCTACCGCGCGCAGAGGCAGCGCTTGTATGTGCCGCCATTTGCAAAGACGCGACCGACGGTGTGCCCGTAACCGGTGTTCGGAAAATTGTGCATGTGCGTTTTCCGACGGAGGCAGTGTGTGTGATTGTGTGATGTGCTATTGTTTTCTAGGTAATTGTGAACCGATGTTTTGTAAAGCACACCGACGCTTTTATATTTAACGATAACATGTTGGCGCCATGTATATTTCGAAGCCTTTTTTGCGTTCGGACATATTATTTTTTTTATTGAATACTAAATGCATTTCAAGATTGTGCATACGTTTTTTGGTTTTCCGCTAAGTCCTTCAATTCAGCAGCTTAGTTTATTCCTATTAAAATAATGTTATTCAGTGTATCTGAATATAAAAATATTAAAAGTAAACACTGAATAAAAAGTAAACAAGTTTTAAACTATTCCGAGAAAAGAAATACAATTGTTGATTCAAGTTATAATTGTAAACTCCAGTGCTCTACCGTTATTATTTCCATTACACATAATTATTTCTATATTATATTCAAAATATAATAATTATGCAATATAAAATAGATGCCGAAAATCTTAAATTAGAAATAGAACTCTGTACTCTACATTTTTTTCAGTAGCTCTACGCAATATTAGGAATTTATGAGACAGCGTGGTATAAATTAGATGATATTTATTTTTCGCTGTGGACGACGTCAATAAAATTAATTGAGGTGCAAATGAATTGAAATAATATGCATTAAATTATGTAGGTATACCATTTTTTGAGGGTGTATGTATATTATGTGGCAGGTAAATTCACCTGATATTGTACCCTGATGAAGCCATCAATCTCGCCCTTGACTGCGTAAAAGCCATCCCCGCTATTCGAAATATTTCTAAGGTTGATGTAATTTATTTAAAAGGACACAATTGATGTCAATTTGATGAGTGAACCCGACCTTTGGAATGCTGGTAGCCCGTAAGACTAATAACCAGAAGAAATGAGAGGTTAATCGAATTAAATTAGACAGAACACGAGTATGTAACCTTTAGTTATCCCATAATAAATTACTTGCAGCTGCTCTTTATTCAATAAAATACGTACGATACAATGAAGTATATTTCCCTCTCTATTATTCGTTCATTTATGTAAAGGGAACAAGAAATAGTAACCCATAAAAAAGTATTATTCGTTATCGAACTATAATGGCCTATTACGTGTCATGGTCTGCATTTAATGCATATAAAACTGTGGCAATTGAAAACAATGCTGTGGCATTGTTCTTTCAATTAAGAGCGACTTGGTTTTTATTTTTCCCTTGCCTCCGCTACTTGGAGCGCGGTGTCGGTATTTCAGAATGATGCTAGTTTTAATTGGCGAGACCGAGCTCGTAGTCTTGTTGTAACGAATCTTACGGAATACTCTCGTGTTTTTATTCGTCGCAGTACATAAATCGATCTATAATGACTCGTTTGACATCGTTAGATGGATTTTTTTCTATGTCTATGTCGCGCGGTAATATTCGGTTCCGTGATACGCGAGTCTATTATTAAGGATTTTTTGTGTCTTCAATCCGTTCTCCAGCACGGTAATTACCGAGGCGGGTACATTTGGTATGGCCACTTGGAGCCCTGATGTTTCGTTGTTGCGTCACGTCACGACATGACGCGCGCCATTAATGGCCGCTTGTTAAGCTGAATTGGTTTCTATCTTTTTTAGATCGGTGTCCGCAGCCTTGATGGCATCTATTTCGCACGATAAGGCCTCACAGAGTGCCTACAGTTTGTAACATCTTGGAGTAACGTTGCCAGCGGACGTGTTGGTGTTGTCATGTTTTTCGTTATCTGTCTTGTTGGTCTATTTAAAAAGAGAATGCATGCATAAAAATATAATAGAATCAACATTTATCAGGTTATTACATTTAAATCAGTCATAACATCATATGAAAAAGCCTCAAAGACTTAAATTGACTTCACCAACAAACGTAAACGCGAAGTTTTAATGAAATATAAGTTGTTCCCATAAATGTCACCCTAAACGGGCGCTTTAGCAAAGTACATTTGTCATAATCCACTCTCAAGTATTGGCAATCGATCGAATCCGGTCGGAGCCGTCCAATTTTTTAGCAATAATACTTGTTTTGTGTATTCTAGGCGTGGTGGGATTCTCGTTGACAGGCGATTTGTCTAGCGCGCCCCCGGAAAGCGATCGGATAGCATTGATTTGCGATGGAAAAAAAAATAGCCCCGTCACTCTGTCTGCGGCCGGACCTCCTTTCAAAGCAATCGACACTGCCCGTGGCATTCTGTAATGAAAATATTCAAACGTTTTCTATATACGCAGAATTTCGTTTGTTAACAAAATATATTTTTGGTGGTCGGTGATCACTTCCCATCAGTTATACAAAATATAACTGATGGGAAGTGATCACCGACGGCCATAGACGTTGGCAATACCAGTGGTATCACCGTGCAGTCTACCGTGAGACATAGGGCGTAAAGTCTCGTTTACCCAGTAAATACGCTGGCTACGGTGCCCTTCAAACGGGAACACAGCAGTGTTTTCACAATACTGCTTCGCGGCAGAAATAGGCACCGCGGTGGTACCCACCCTGACGGTCTCCTGTAATAACGACCACCACCGGTTTTAAATACTTATATTGATAGTAACGTTACAGAACTTCGCGGAGATTCGTGTTATTAAAATCAACGCTAACCACTCGCCGCTGCGCTTTTCGTTTGATATAAATATTTGCCGCAATAAAATCTATTTGGGTGATTAATTAAATAGAGCATGACGTGTTTTCTTTCTCAGACGGACCAGCGGGCACTCGGTTCGCGTAAAATACGTAACCATTTTTTAATTAACTGTGTTGGTGATTTTTATGTTGTGTTTCGTCCTACGGACTAGAATACGTTGAAGTCACTAATGGAAGTGTTAGTAATCAAGGATTCTTAAATCCGTTATAATAAATAGTAAATAACAGTAAAATATCTAAAAAGTTACCGGAATTCCTTTTATCACTAAAAGCCTATTAAATTAATAATATTAGTGGGTCAACTTAAGCGGTTCGTAACACATTAAATTAGAACAACTATTTTTACTTTAAAATCTGTGAACGGGATTAATATGTTTAAATTTCCTTGTATATTTGACAAGTCTTCTTTATGACGAAGATCAGTTTTATTTGAGAATTATTTTAAGCGTTATTAAAATAATTCTCAATTAAACTGACCTCCTGTTATAATTGATATTTTAAACTTGTCATTAAAGACACAAATTAGTCTTATTTAAAACTATTTTATAGTATACTTGTCAAGTATAAAGTCCTTAATAGAGTTAGATTAAGTATCATTGTAGATCTAAGAATAATCTTGAATTAGAACTTAAAAATAAATTAATATATTTTATATTATAAAGACCAGACATTGTATTTGGAATAAGACAAAGGAATACTTTACGTAAATGAGGCATAGTTTTAAATATACATATTGTCGGAATGACTAAAATTTCAGATTGCTCATGTAATGAGAATTCAGTAAAGGAAAGTAGTATGTAGTTGTTTGTAACATATGTAGCCAGTCCGTAGACAAATGTTTCGAAAGTACAATAGGCGTTGTGCACAGCCTGCGCAAAAAGCATGAAACTTTCACAAAGGAACAAAGCTTATTTATACAACATAAGAATGACGAAAGTGGTGATGATTTAGTTTGCCAAAATGTATTTCAGTAATATATTATATTGTTGTTGGTAATAACGCGCAATAAGACTTCTTTCGAACGGATTTTTATTGATTTTATAACGCATTTTGTTTATTTTTGACGATAGAGAACATAGCTTATATTTAAATCTTTTATGATGATAGTTACTTTATTTGATTTTACTCTTTTGATAATTTTCTATGGTATTTCGTAGCCGATTGAATATTCTAAATGCGATTTGTGTATAAAGCTACGAACAAACTTTTAAATGTACTTACTCTTCTTATAGATGGAGTCCTTAAGCTGTCCTAAATAGTGACGGTAAATATGCGTTAAAACACCCGAAACAAATGAATAAAACAAGCTGATTTTAGTTAACTATACTATTACTAGTTTATTTCTTAGGTTATTTGTATTAGTTCTGTTATAGCACGTCTTTTAATATGGAAATCATAATTTTTGTTAACACTACTTTTCTTCGAGACTGCGTTTACACCCAGGTAACACACAATATCACAGAATAGTATTCATTATATAAACGTTCTCTTAGTGATAATATGGGTTGGTAAATTTGAGCAATATAATATGTTAAAAGAATACAAATAAAGTTAAAATCCGATTGGTTATCCGCACCCAAACGTCAGTCTCTACGCAATTTCTGACCAGTACGAGCCAGTTAGTGTATATAATAATCTATGTAATAGAACTCATAGCATATTCTTTTTGAAAATGACACGAGGAACGAGTCCTTCGATACTCTGCAGTACTCGCCCCATAAACAGGTGGTACGTGGGTGGTACTCTTAAATGGGTAAATAGGTGCAATTTGGGCCACCGCCGGCCAGTCAGTCTGATTCAACACTTCGTTGGGGCAATTAGACTCAATTTGCGGTGCGCATTCTATGAGCTTGCCCTCGTATCTAACAAAGGCTTATTTCTCATGAAATTAGGTTAACGTTTTACAACGGCACAACGATCATCGTGTAATCAACGCGTTGAACGTAGTATTCAAAGTATAATTGTTCCTTTTATTTATGCGAATATACTAATTATTTAGATACTAAGTCCCGACGATTAGGAGTGTTAATTTAACGCTAAAATAGTCTTTCATTAAATTTATTTACTTTTAGTCAAATCAATTCATCTACTTATTAATTTGCTTAGTAACTTTACGATTTTTTATACATTTTTTACGCTTGGTATAATTAACAACAATTTTTGTCTTAAAATAGATTATCCCTTTATTAGCACGAATGACACTGTTGTCTAATTGAATATACGTATTAAATGCTCAACGATTCGCGCAACCGCGCAGGTACATGTGTCCTCAAGTTTAAAAGATTAGCACATTTGTAACAGCATTACAGCTATACTTAAATGATTTGAATTCTTCACATGTTTATACATGTATTTAACATAGGTTCCGTTGCGCTAATCCGCTGTCATGTTGTCGATATGACATTTGCGGCTTTAGAGTTTGATGCAGTTGCACAGACGGTGATTAAGTATAAGTTTCGAAGAATTTATAGACATTCCAGTGACCGCAATCTAGTTGGTCAGATAGGTAAGTATTACAAAGATTAATATGTGCTATATTTGTTGTAATGCCTGCAATAATTGGCGTCTGATTACAGGTTGACGGTTTTTTTAATTAATATTGACTTCTCCTCACCTCCTTTTAATTTTAAATTCACTAACACAACTGATCCGAGGCTCACATTTCGATCTCGGAATTGTTCGAATTCACTAATTGGAAACGATGTTGAATATAATTCAAAACGAGAACAGAAACAAATAAACATGAGCAGAAAGTGGGGGTTGGAATCATTTGTAGCGAATTCGAATAAGTATTTAAGCGGGGCGAAATTAAATTCCCTGGCAGTCCAGAGTTGCTTATTGTAAAGTTATAATGATTTACAAAGACCCGATCGTCCCCCCAGCTTCTCTTGTCTACGGAATAATTCGTTTTAAGTTTCACAAAACTATTTCTTTGTGCCGGATATCTCATAGTTTTCAATTTAAGTTGGCTTGTTCACGCGCCCACTTTTATGATAGTTGGAATGAATTTCAAATTATTGTTTTGTTTTTAAAAGTACAAGTTGGTGGCGACTTTGTCTCCTTGGATTTTTAGTGTTATTAAGACAATGGTTGAGAAATTTAGCATAAATGAGTTAAACAATATTCTATTGAATTTTGTCGGGAAATAAAATTAATAATTAAATAATGGAATAATCAAAGCATAAAATAAGTCTTAATTAGTATTTATGCTTATAAAAGGTAAGCTGGCGACCACGATTAAAATAATTTAAAATTGAATACAATTTTCTGTGTTAGACGAGGTCAAATCTACAACGTTTTTGTATCAAATTGCGTTTTATTAATTCCTTTGGTTACGCGAATACTACACATTATTGAATAGAAGGACATTTTACTGAATTTATTGCTTTTATTTTACTTTTTAAATTCCCGACGTTTTGAACATTTACCAGCGGTCATAATGCGTTTCGATACAGCATTATTTTTAATTATCAACTTTTACTTTTTTAAGTGTTTTTATGCGGCCAATTTCCTAGCTTACAAATAGGTTTTAACTAATAGAAATCTATAAAGCGTTTGTGGTACATGTGATTCGCTCAAAGTGCGTAAACTCCCGCTTGCCTCTCAAGACGTGGAAGACGTTCGCGGGGCTTTATTTACGGCGACGGCATAAATACGCCGTCGGCTTAGAGCGTTCAGCGGCGTGGAAAATATCGCCCGGGATGTATTTTCCGCGCGATTGTGCCGGGCCCCCCACCAACCTAGTGCTAAAGTTGTGTTTGTGCTAGCCGCTAGCTAGACTTGTCTGTAGACGATTTACGTACGATGAAGTTATGTGAACTAGTCACTTCCGTCATTTGAGTTTTTCGCGGGCGTTTTATTGTGTGTTTTTTGGTGGTGGTCAAGTTCGGATTTGTTGAGTTGATAGTTTTGTTTCGCAATACCTTTATTTTAATCCTTGAACACCATCTCGGTCTTGTTGCCTGTTCTAATACGCGATATCTGTTTATTATTTATTTTGCGAGATTTATAATGAAATCTATGAACATAATACATCAGTACATCGATTTTTTTATGTCAAGCTAACTAACGGAGGATTAGAATCAAGTACAACTTTAAAATAGTTTCATAATAGCATGTATGTAGCCTGTTTTTACTTTTGTATTAAAGTTGTTCAATAGTATCATGGTTAATTTTTTTGAAATCGATACTATAATATTTATTTTTGAGAAAATCTACAGTAATCCAAACGGTTAAAATTTCAACCTTTTTTAAACCGTCTTGTTACCGAATTTCCACCTTTTACGACGGAATCGTGTATGACATTTCTGGTTCATGATTACATTAATTACACAATTGTCCATGTATTATTGTGACAAAATTGAGTAATCTTCATTATGTATTGTATAAAGCAGTTACGAACGCCTGAAGGACTGAAGGAAGTTTCGAAATGACGGAACAAGAACAGAAAACTCATAATGCGACTAATAAAGTTAAATCTATAATGTACAGTATCTTTATGAGTACTTGCTAGTAACAAGAATAACCGATCCATAGGCCAACGGTGCTTTGTGTCTAGTTTGAATTAGGCGGCGAAATGAATTTTGTAATAATTTCGAGTACTTCGCAATTGATATCGCGGGCGTATTCGTAGGCAGCCATTAAAACGCCCGTCTCGTTTTGCGTTTATTTCGAATTTGCGCATTAATGTCGTTCGGGTCAGATATAAACGCAAAACAGAAATAGTGACGCACAAAACTCTCGTGGCAATAATCTCATTCCAAGTGACACATACTACAAATATTTGTAAGGAATTGGATCAAATATATATAACGCAATTTGAACACGTGTGTATACACTAAAAACTTACATTTTTTATGAAATGTTACTCCTACACTGACAGGGAGAGATAAGTTGTTGTACATTCATCGCTCCAATCCTATAAAGAGCATGTTAACCGAGGCCTTCTTAACACGTGTCTTTCAAACCAGAACACTATATTGTTATGACGCGATTGATTCGACTCAGGTATTCACATTATATCAGTTCAGTTGCTCAAATAATAACAAGCGTAATTTTATTGATATGGTAAACTTTACAATGATAAAGTAATATAAAATAAATACGTACCTTATAAAGAGTATTCAATAATGATTGTTATGAAATATTAAATGTAACAAAAAATCATCGCGTAATACTAACCTTTAGTACTTTAAATAATTTAAAACATTTATAAAATATGTATTAACAACTCCACTAGGATTACCGTTGATCTGCCCACAGTCTTCGTTGAGCTTTTAAATGTTGTTTATTTAAATAAGCCGTTTTCAGTTAAAAGCTTGGTGGATTATCTACCGAAAATCCACAATTTTTGTTATATTTAGTTGACTAAATATTAAATGGAAGCTAAGCCGATTTCACTTAACGATCTCATTAACATTTTTTTTTAAGTAGGAATGACGTGATTCCTTTAAGTTTATAAAAGTTTCCGTAATTAAGGTCCCAAGTTATGTTTTGCTCCGTTTACGGTAATATTCTAAGAGTTGTTGCCGTCTTTCTTGCGAAGAATCTTACTAAAGTAAAGTGATTTAATATTCAATAATAGCACTATATAAGATATATTACATTTGTAAATTAGCTAGCTATCTATATTTAGAAGATAATATTTATACTCTTAGAGTAAAGTACGTACTATGAAATGTTTAATATACTCGGCAGATCAATTAAATGTATTTAAATGGTAATTTTTCTGTGCAAGTATAAAACAGAAAGTGTGTAGCGTCATTATAGGCGGAAAGTTTAATGCAGTCGCCGTTTTGAATAGTAATCGGGGAACGTGTTGTTTCACGCGACAACGCTTTGTTGCTTGATAAACATTTATTAGCGTAGGTATCTCTACTGCGACTGTCGGTCTCAGGCCTTTTTTAGTGTACAACTTAGTCACGCTTTAACAAAAACGTGGCCTTGAATGTCTAAATAATGTAACGTTAACTCGCTCACGGCTTTTTGCTCTCGACTGTTGCATGTGCGTTTCTATTGTTTTGGGATAATTGCTTCGCTCTGGCACTGGTATGTTGGTGGGCGATGAGTTAGTGTCTCTTACTTTGGATTGTAGTTTTTTCGATATTGCTAGGTGAAAATGTAGGATATTGAGGTATTTAAGGTAGAATGTAAGTTTATTTTTTGATATATACCGAAATGTTAATACTAGTACGTGAGAAAATCGTGGTAGTCATCATTTTATCATCATCATTGTACCATATAAAACAGTCCGCTACAAGTACTAACAAGTTTAGGCTTAAAGAGCAATAAAGCTGGAGTTATATGTTATGTCGTTTCATATATCCAATTCGTGTTAGTCTTTACGTGTATAGCATATCTTATAAACAAATTCATATGTATTCTTTTTGTCACTAGTTAAAGTTATCATGATGTTAGCTTTTAACTCATTCAGATTTACCAGAATCATTTTACATTTTAGACAAACAGGTGAATTGCCCGTATTGTCCGACCTTCGATTTTTAAAGCAAGGGCACATGCCACTAGGCAGCAGAGGCGATTTCAAATAAAATGAAAACATTTCCTTCATACAATATCCAAAATATCTTAATGTATTATTCATTTTTCGATTGCTCACTGAGAAACATACGGATTACATGTTTTCACTTTTTGTGTAGTCCGCGATTGCTCGTGTTAGACAAAAACGGGGAAACCTCGCCCGGATCTTATCGCATTCGCTCCCGTCAGATTAGACAAAAGAAAGGGGGAAATGGCCACCGTTATAAGAGATATAAAACATTTAGGATAGGGATAAACAGTAAAAAGTAGACAATCGTAGCGACCTATCCTTTCGGTTCGGATTCGTGTAGCGTGCTTTAAACATATATTTTGACGAGATTTTTGTCTAGAGTGCAGTTTAATTAATAGCCTTAAATAGATCTATTTCATCTCTGTTTTCCGGTTTAAAGGGTGTCTCTACAAATTTTTTGTAAGGTATATATATGTGAAGTTGGCAAGTATGATGCATGAATTTTGCGTCGCGTTTTGTTAGCTAACAGTCAAAATGTCTTGTATAATGTGATAAACTATGTTCAGGTAAGAAAATAATAACAAATATTATAAATGCGATGTCACCTTTTTAACCTTCAAATTAATCGGTATAGTATTATTCATAGATGATTTTGTGATCCAAGATATATACACTTAACATTTTACTTTTACAAACATTCAAGACCTAGCTTTGTTATGTATTTATATACAAAGGTTTTCTCATTAATTTCGATATTTTAATAATGATATTTATATTGCCAATAATCGAATTATAGGCATTATTTGAATAATACTGTTATGTAACTAACGTTATGATAATTAGCGCGCGTTAAATATGAAAATCAAAATCATTTTGCAGTTGTTTACTTGTAGTTAAAAACGAATTTATAAACGTAAATAACGCTTAATAATGTTCAAATAATTAATATCAACAAATCATTTACATAAAACTAGCTGACCCCGATACCCCTTTCTGATAAAATATGAAATCCATTTCAGCTGACCTCTACTCTACAAAGGAATATTTCTACATTTATCAAGTCTGGGCTTCTTTAGATCCAGATATGTAATAGGTAATTATTTTCACAAAAAAAATGAATAAAAGGACTTTTAACAGATCTTGTCATGTTTATTTACGTTTTTAATTATTTTTAATTATAATTAAGATCTGTTAATCCTGCTTCAGCAATGGCAACATGACGCATGGCATCCTAGTTTTCCCGTGACCAAGGCCGATGGAAAGTGTTTGGATCGTCGGGAATCAAAAATGTCAAAAGTCCCAATTCAATACTGTGTAGTATTTCATGAACAAAATAAAATAAAATTACATTAAAAGTCCGTTTACGTTCATAAAGATAAACGTAAAAAAATTCAAGCGCATATTGGCCTAGAAGAGTTTCGTTTCGTATTCGTATACAAAAAAATTGCGAATAACGTGAGTCGTTTCGCTCGTGTATCACTAACGAACACAAAAGCAAATACAATGTAATTCTCACGGACACATGTTCTAGAATATTCGTTAGATATACCGTGGCAAGCCTCTTAGGCGCCTTTATAGGTGTACATATGCGGCCGTTGGCATTATTCACTTAATCCTTCACGCAACGAACACAGGGTCGCAGTGCCTCTGGGCGGTTTCATTCCTAGCCAGTCGGTACGCTGCCGAGTAATTTGCCTGCGTTTGAATTAAAACAATGATGGTGAATAATTTAACGGGCCGTTTCGTATTTACGACGTTAATTAAGAAGTTGCCGCGTGCGTGATTGCCTCGTGGTACGAAATGCCGGTTACAAGTGTACTAGAGACCAATGCGATCTGAAAATAACAAATAAGATTTCGTTTAGCTTTGATAATGCCAAAACGTTATCTTACTTACATATTCCTTAAACAACATAATAGTCTACCTATTATAGATTTTTTTCAATTATTTTAAGGTATAGATTGTATTCTTAATTTTTGTGACATCAATCGGTAGCAACCTACACTTTAAATATTTATTTGTATGGTAATATATCCATATTTTGTAAAAGTTTGTTCAATATTTTTTGATACGAAACAGTTATACAAGCGTATAAATAGGAACAGTTACCGGAAAAGTTATTGCGACTATAAATCGGCGGTCCTGATATCTTGATGTCATGCATATTACAATTTAATTTAGATGCTTCTACTTTATTAAGATGACTAACAATTTTTAATGGCATTTGAGACACGCACCGCACGTGTGCAATGAGGTTAATCTATATATTTATATATATGTGTTTTGTGCAGATAAATATAATCTTTAGTGATGCAGTTCTTTAATTTTGAACAAAAAGTTTTTGTTTTGTAACGTTTTAGATTAGTGAAACATTAAGCTATTTTAACGGAAAATCAAAATATGACGGTTTCGTGCAATTATTAAATTTATTTGGTCTCCAAAAAAAAAAAAAAAATGTAGCAATTTGGAAATTTATACAACATAAACGCGCTAACGCCAATAATACTAAATTATTTATTTATAACTTTCCTAAAGCAAATTGACATGTACTCTTTCTTTTCAGGATCGATCGCAGAGCGTTGAAATCGACGAACACGAATGAGAGAGCGATTCAGCGCGAACCTGCGATCTGAAAGTTTCCGAAACTTTTGAAACCGAAACGCGCAGAAACAGTACCGATCGCCGGTCGCAATCAGGGCGCCGATCAGCCGAGTGTTGAGCGCGTAGAGGTGCCGCATCCGCGTGGCGCGTGCCCGTCTCGCCTGTCGCTGCCCAACAGTCGGTGCTCGCCGGAGTCGCGCGACTCGGCCGGCACGCCCCGCCACAGCCGTGGATAACCTCGGCCAGAGCCCCCTACCGGTGAAGAGGCTGCACGAAGCGCTGCAGAGTGCGCAGGTGAAGCGCCAGCGGCTCTCGCCCCCGTACCCCGCCCCACCCGCGCCCCTCCACCCGATACACCAGCTCGCGGTGCACCAGCACATTAAGGTGCAGCAGAGCATTGTGCAGCAGAGCATCGTGCAGCAACACCAGCTCACCTTGGCCCACCAATCGCTGCAGAACCTCCAGGCGGCGCAGAGTTTGCAGGCGCAGGGCCTACAAGGTCAAGGTCTACAGGCCCAGAGCCCATCGTCCGGTGCCCCTAATCAGATCCCGTGCTCGAACCAGAGCGCATTAGTATCGCCGCAGCAGCAGTCTTCGCCGAGAGCAGCTTCGCCGCAGCACAAGAATATGGAGCTAGCGCTGTGCCAGAGCATGGACTCCGTGAACACCGCCACCACTGAGGAAGAGGTGAGAGTTACGCTATTATTTTTATTAGGGTAAAGTTACGTGCTTATGCGTTATTGTCGTCTGACATCAATATGGGTATTGATGGAAGTTGTTTGTTAATAGATTTTTATAGGCGAAAAAGTGACATAATTCTTGCTGATCTGTATTTTTAAGTCGTGCCAGCTTGGCCTTTTGGGTTTAGTTATCAGCTGCCATGTGATAGTAAATTATAGCATGGTTTTTTCTCTATTGAACTGTGTATCATTAAGCAAGAAGGAGTGTCACGTTTGAAATATAATAATATTGTTTCAGATAATGTTAATTTATGTTGTATTCTCATTAGATAGTGTTTAAACCTACTACACCGATTGTGTTAGAATTGAAACACCCGAGTGTGTTTCAATTTTGTAGTTCACCACGCAAACGAATGTTTCGCACGATCTTTTCGGTCGGATTCCCACACGGTTAACAAATTTTTGCAACACATGTTTGTCTTTATTCCGTCTGTGCTGTTTCCTATTTTTTAACTCCCAATCCGCATTACCTGATAGTATTTGGATCAAAAATATACAACATGTATGCGCCATGCCAAAGCTTCGACGCTTTTATATCACAATCCAATAATTTTCACTTGATTATTGGAATGATATTTTTCTAATAATTACATGGTATAAAACAAAGTCGCTCTCTCTGTCCCTATATCCCTATGTATGCTTAAATCTTTAAAACTACGCAACGGACTTTGAAGGAGTTTTTTTATTAGGTGAAGTGATTGAAGAGAAAGGTTTATATGTATAATTAATGCATGATATTGTAGGTGTAGCTCCCGTACGAAGCAGGGGCGGGTCGCTGGTAAATTTATATATTTCACCATAGATTTTACAGATATCAGTATTGCACCCGTGTTGAGCCGGGGTGGATAGTTAGTATGTGATATTATTGAACTATTCCTAAGACAAAAAATGGAGACAATAACTGTCTTTCATATGAACTAACGTATTTAATCTCGAGATATTTCTTCGTATTTTACAAATTATATCGAGTCGTATACAATAGATAATAGTTGCTTATCCTACCTCCACCACACAATTGATAAATTTCCTTTAATATCAAACATTTCCCCGCCGGCAACCGGAATAGTATCGTCTTTCACTAGTTAGGGGATTTAATGTAACGCTTTGGCGATTTATCATCGAACAATTGTAAGGTAAAACCGAACAGCCTCGCCCTCCGAGTGCCAACAATGGAGGAAACGTTCCGATATACAATAAGCTAACACAATAAAAGGAAATTCTACTTGGACGGATCACCGCTTCGCGCGAACGTTACATTTTGGATCTTATTATGTTATAGAAAAGGTGGATTTTGCTATCGCGACTAGATATTTGCGGAGCAGACGCGACGAAAGCTCTACTGACGTCATGTCACTACCCAGTTCGAGGATGGTAACCCACAATGGGTTCACATTTGAATTTGCTTTCGTTATAGTACACGTCGGAAATATTTCCACGGTACGTATTTTGAAACGCTTTTCCCGAGTTGTAAAGTGTATATATTTTTCATGACTAAAACTCTCTTCTGACTGATTTTGTATTTGGATTGAGTAGTTTAATTAACGAAATGGCAATAAAGTGTTGCCTGTGTAATTAAGCAGTCGTATCTCGTCAACAGTCAATAGGTTACACGCATCGGTTCTAGTTTATTAATGACCGCGCTCGTTAACACATCGCTTGGCAATAACGTTATTTTAAATTGTCATCTCATTAGTACGTATCTATGCAACGAATTGTTGTTAAATGCAACAATGTAGTTGTTAGTACGTGTAAGCTGTTAAAACTAGTGGTGGGCTGAGGTTAAAGGTTTATGCGTATACAATACACAAATATAAACATACACACTTATGTGTAGATGTAAGTATAATACAGAGCTTCGTACAGCTTAACGGTACATGAAGATAATCTTTATAACTTTTAATCGTAACTATTATTAAATGATCCGACAAAACCCAGTATTGTAGGCCTTTGCTCATTTACGTTTATTCTTAGAAGCAACTAATGGCAAACTCCTAAGGTTTTATAAGTGTTTATTTATATATACGTCAATAAATTACACATAATTCTAATTCGAGTTTTCTAAATGAAGTTTTCCTTTATTCCTTTATAAAAAATCTTTGTGATGGACGCGGAGAGCTTTGTAAGAGAGCAAATATTTAATCAGCAGCGCGGAATCTTCGGGATCCTTTAGTCCTTGAAAAATAAGACAGTAGCCACTCTGAACAGGGAAAGCGATAAAATCCTTTGAGCAAACTGTAAAGGTGCGGATACACGAACGGAGAAAATTTTCATCTGCAAATAATACAAACATTGTTTTTGCATAACGATAATAACGATGTATTGGTTATGTGTTCGCCACCTTATAAATAACGCCTAGTTCATAAAAAATTTTAATCACGTCACTATAGATCCGCTAATTATCCATAAATATCGTTATCTTGTCCTACTGAGTAATTGGTAGTAACGATGTCCAATTAACTTCAGATTAAAATTAACAAGGTTGCGTTTGCACACAACCGTTTTGTAGCAGAAATGTGGAGCGCATTCGTTTGTGTCTACACCCTAGCCAAATAAGATTGAGATGAAATTTACGTAATCAAAATAACATGAAATTCGACTGGCGCTAAAACGCAAAAAGCATTATTATTATTTGAACATCGCGTAGAGATTTAACATGTCGGCAGTCCACAAATAAGAACGCTTTCGCCTCTGTCTCCATTAGTGTTCGACGTCAGATTTTATTTAAGTAATTTCTATCTGTTTTTAGCTGGGGTTTAGTCGGCTCCAATTTAACAGATTACTACATCCTCAACGGTGCTAAAACATGTGTTTTCATCACACGAATTCTCCCCAAACATCCGTTACACCCGGCTCGTACAGTGTGTACGCGCCTTAAGGAGGCGACGTAAAGTGGGCAGCACAATTCGCCGAGACAAATAGAGCGATGTCGCCTCGCCCCACCCTAGTGTGCGGGCAGCTTTATAAATAACTTGTTTTTACACCCAACACTATCGTTTCATTTCACTTTATTACCGCCTCGTTGGAAAACGGCGCGATAATGGACTTCTTAGGTTGCTTATGTACCATGTTGCCGCGAATATAACAATCCATTTGCCCCCGCTGTTGCTAAATTAAATTTTCACTCTGCGCTCCTTTGTAGAGAGCTATGGTTTTGAATTACTTTTTATTTGATTTAATCCTGTCTTGTCTCTTTGCCGCTTTTATATAACTCGTCACTTGTTTTCTATGCGTAGCCGTACGGTATTCCGTTTAGATTGCTGTTTAGAAACACGCTTTACTGGTTGAGTAATGAAACAAAGTATTACAATCATTGACACTATAACAAGACGCGTTTCAAAAAATAATTTTTGTAAACAGCAATTCATTTGGGGGTTTTTGGACCGTATCCCGCTACGATGGTCCAGTGCGGGTTAGTGGGTGGACCGACTTCTTACATGCCCATTCGACGCATGAAGAAAATACCTCCAAATGGAGAAGACTTGCATTAAGGAGGCTTATGTCCAGCAGTGGACTAACACAGGCTGATGATGATGAAACAACAATTTTGCCAGTATCCTAATACATAAAATATTCATTTGATTTTGTTCCTTCGTTTAAAGACAACTGGTTATAGCTGACGTTGCGGTGAAAACATGGTTCGGCTACGATTTCCGTCTGTCCTTTTTCATTTCCCTCAGAGCCTTGTCCATTAACCACAAGCCGATTTCCGGGACCTAGAACGAAATAAAAATGTATAGTGTTACATTTACCACATTTTTGGCGTCCGGTTGGCGTAGCATAGTGCACCTGTCTATCGCAACGCAGGATGTGGGTTTGATCCTTATTATTAGAAAAACAAGCGGATATTCTTCAGTTTTTGTAAAATTAATGCTTAAACCAATGTTATATAAACGCACAAATATCAAATTGCGCATGTTTTGATACATTACAATAGGATTATATAAAAAAATGCTTTCTAAAAACAGAAGTTGTAACGTTTTTAACTTGAAAAAAACTCCATGACTTTAAATATCAGCAGCTGTTATTTTTAATGTTCTTATTTGTTATGACTTCTGCTATACATTTAACACAATGTAATATATCTATTTAGAATAACAAATATATACCTATTTAGAATCAATCTGAACCCCACAGTATGCGCCTTATAGGTATTCTCAGCGTTCTTATTGGTGGATAATCCTAGATTGATTGACAGCTCGTCTGACAATCAATAAGTAAGAGGCACTGACGCTGTTAGGGCTGTTTAAAAATAATCTTTTTCTTAATTATTTATTTTATTTACGCGATTATTATACATATCAAATCCACTAATTTACGGATTTTTCGAGTCACTTAAATAAATTTATTCCCGTTGTATATTCTAGTAAATATTAATAGTCTAATATGATATATTAGACTAAGTTGGTATGTGTCTGTATCACTATGTTTGATAATCTTTTTTTTATTCTACTAAAGTGTAGAAAACGATCAAACTCCGTAGCAAAGATATGTCTCGAATCCATTATTGTATTGAATAATACCAGAGCCTAATAAGACTTGGAATTCATGTGAACAAATTCTAATATCAAGCTTATATGGCGCCAAAATATAAAGCGCTGTGTTTATTTATTACGACGAATATTGATCACAGGCGTAGCTTGAATAATACGTAGAACACACCTTATGGCGCAATTAGTTCGAAATTACTACTTTGTTTGTAATTATTGAACGCCTTATTTGGACCTAGTATATGGTGTACTGAGTATACAGAGGTTAATAGGAAGTTCGTCATGCGTAACCGCCTCGCTAACTGAATGTAACACCTGAACCCCCGCGGCGTGGAGGCGCGCAAAGTTGAAGCGGATCCATTTACATTTCACGTATTGTGTGCAAATTAAATCGTACGATGACCCTGCTTTTAGGATTTTAATATCCAGTATTAGTTAGTTGGCATTATATTTTCGGTTAGAAAAAGAAGGAAACAAAAATAGCTTTTGGCAGTTTAAAACTTTAAGTGTGTTAACAAAGCTATTACTATCGTATCTTAACTATGATTATATTTATAATAATAATAATAACGATACCAAATATTAAAAAACCAACAAAAACAAGATTCAGCACATAATATTTGTTGTAGTAACTTAAAATAAAAAAAAAGGGTTATTATTTTAACTTCAAAATATTTCGTTATAACTATTGAGTACTCTATTTATGGATAACAATAATGTTTTTAAACCACCTGTCTCGTTAAAACTACAGTTTAGTTTAAAATACGAGTGTAGTCAAACCCACCCGACAGTTACAGTCTTAATAATTTTCACGGTTCGTGGTTCCGTTACGTCGCTAGCAGAGATTTCTCTTAATTATTCCCGTAATAATAACGGGAGTGCGGCTCCATCCTGCCGTTCTGCAAGTTAGCGTTGATCCAAAGCTTCACTTTGATGTGAACCCGTGCACCGAGCAAAGGGGATGGATTATGGACAAGACCCTTTGCCGGCATAGCGTGGGTGCAATCATTCGTGCGACTGACTTGGCGTGGCAACCCTTTATTCATATTAGGCTACGGGCATTAGCATATTCCACCACTGTGGGGCTGAATGCAATGCGATCCTCGGCACAAGATGAAATTGCAACGCCGTACCTATGTTTAGAATATACCTGACGGAGTGTCCTGTATGTCCCACGCGGCCATAATACTCTGGGAGTGACATCAATTAACTGTTGGTTTTATTTTTGTCACAATTAGCATATGTTTTTATGAATGTGTATTTACATTAGATAATGCTTGTTGAACATACAACAATGGGTGGAAGATGTCAATGTAATCTCTTTGATAAGAACTCGACAGAGCCTAAATCGATTTTTTTTTATTGGAATTTAAAAAAAACCCGCGTGAAATTATTAATTGGTAATAGAAAACGTTTTAGAGCAAATTGTTTTAATTGCCAAATTTTCTCAACTATATGTACATAATTAATCGACAGTGTTTATTTTTTTACAAAGAAACAAGAAGTTTTTTTTGTGTAGTTCGATAGTTGCAAGTTGATGCATTAAAGTTTGCCACCTATTTTCCATTAAAAGTGACTCAATGAATGCGGAATATTTAACGTTAACATTTTCAACAATATGTCGGTTTTCCAACGCTTAAACCTCTTATCTACTTTAGCATATAGTTAGTTCAACGTTCATAGTTTTCAGTTTAATTCCTCTTTGTCGCCGGCATTATGAAATAAAACATAAAGTTAACATTAAAAAGGTGCTTTTAATGTTATGTACATTAAAAGCACCTTTTAAATGTTAACTTTGTACTATTATTATACGTATTTCTTTTACTTATAGTATCAACTATGAAATCATGATAAGTTTCCATTCGTTAATAACATTTTTGGTAAGTTTTCTCAGTCACGAACGCTTAATGATATTTTTCTGCAGCGCTTCGATATAAAGTTGAGTTTTATGCTGAAAAATGTTTCACCCTACATTTAAAACGCAGTCATCGTAGTCGGTTTACAAACGATGATTCTTTTTCGGTATTAACACATGCTTACAATTGAGAGGCACATTTCGTACGCGGTTAATAAAAACATTGATCCCCAAGATAAATAATGAGATCACGGAGTGTTCCGAAGTTGCCGGGGCTAGATATTAAAGCGATGGATTATTCTCGGAAGCCCGGGATTATTTCTAATTTCGGGAACACGTTTAATAAATGCTACAAATAAATCGCGCTATGTTTATGATTGCACACGCTAAAATTGAACTCTTACCACTCGGTACACTTGCGGTGCCGAGTGTACCATTTTTTAACTCGTTTGATGTGTGTCAGTGTAGTTTGAGCAAATGTTTGTGTTTAGATCGTTTAATTTAACATGAACTGTGCACATAATTAATTTTAGGCGTATAGCGTGGGCGTGATGATATTAGAAAGTAATTATACTGCTTTTGTATTTGAGCCTGAATTTAATTTACTTTTAAATTGGTCTAATCGAACAATATTGTGAATTAACGTTATTGTAATATATTTGGATAAAATTACAAGAAAAAGATGGTAACAAAATTATATATGTCATCAATTTAATAATTGATTCCAACGTTTATTAAATTTAATTACATAGTGTACGCCTAATGCCTACCATTATTAGTATTTTAGCTTAACCTCTGAAGTTATTATTTATTTCGTACAAACACAACAAGACAGTTTCACTTTTGATTTCTCGATATTTAGTCTGACTCGAATTTGAATAGCGACGAATAATGGCCCCTGGAGTCGTATTGGTCGAAAGCGATGTATACTTTACGATACGGTGCTGTACTCAGGCGGAGAGGTTGGGGCCGAGACATGCAGACGGCCCGCCAGGCGCCGTCGAGTCTGGCGCCGGAATAACGCGAGCTGTCCCACCCCACCTTTAACTTTTTTTTTATTCTTATGCATCACCGTTTTGATGGCCAGTAACTTTATTTTTAAAACGTCACTTTATTTTATATATCGCTTTTGTGTTGATTGTTTAATTGTTATTGCAACATTAAATAGTTTTTCTTTTTATTTTAAGCCAAAGGTGGTCCCATTTGTCTTAACTTTTGTGTTTTTTTTATATTCAAGATTAAATGCGGAAATGCATAGAAGCTTAGGTTAGCTTTTAACTTTCTTTTTGTACATCGTTTTGAAGTCGATAAATTTTTGGTTAGTTTATATTTAAGTATTGATATTTTTTAGCTTCAAATGGGGCCTTGATATAGGTTATATGTATTAAATATAGAAACAGTATATATATATACAGTTTCTATCTTTTAACACTATTCTGAAAATAGAACAATTTATTGTAATAAAATTATGTTTTTAAACCAAGTAGAGCGAAATGTGTGCATGGATTGAGTCTTTCCTACAAGAGCATCAATAGCAGCTGTCAATATTTGAATGAACGTTAAAATATCTCCTGTAATGAAGTGTTTAATGTCCCAAAAAGTGCATTGTGTTTGGTTTTCTTTATAAAACGAATAACATCTTAAAAATGTAGAAGTTTGTGATTTAGTGCAACCGTTTGCGTCCAGATAAGAATTCTAAATCGGACCATTTTCTCCACGCTGTCCATATTTCTCTTTGTGAATAATTCATAACGCGTCTCGTATAGTGCCAGTTTTTGTAATGCGCACAAATGTTACCTAAAATGATAAATTGTGTCCTAACTAAGGCTGTTTCATCACTGAAGTTCTGTTTTTATTACGTTATTTTATTGACGTGTTACATACAGTTACTTTAGTTGCCTTATTTATTACCAAGATTTCGCTTGCGTATACATAAAACTGCGGTTAATCTAGGTTAGATAGTGGTATGGGCATGTGCTCTTGAAACCGGAGGTCGTGGGTTCGAATCCAGCGGAGTCTCAACAAATTTTCATTGTTGTTTCCTGGTTGGTTAGGGCAATTTGGGCCGATCACCCAATTGTCTGAAACATAAGACGACCCATGCGTCGGATGGGCATGTAAAAAGTCGGTCCACCCTCCAAGCCGCATTGGACTAGATATGGTAGGTCCAAAAGCCCCTAATGGATAGGGTGTATTAGGGGAGGCCTATGTCCAGCAGTGGACTATCACAGGATGATGATGTACGTGTATGATGTAATCTAATCTCCATCTTAATTTTACTGTAATGCACGGCATGGAATACAATAAGAAGCGAAAAATAGTATTATATTTGATATTAGGCGCTCTATTTTTTTGTATAGCACTCAAAGTCTGGATACCAACGATTTTTCAAGCTTTCACATAAAACGTGCTAATAGCACAAACCACTAGCTCCACTGCTAAAAATTAAGCAACATCTGGCCGCCGCGAAACTAGCCGTGGAACAGTTAAATCTGAATGCTAATTGTGCACAACTGGCAACACCGCGCGTGCAAAATCTCCCTAGACGCAGTGGCACGAAAAAACGGTCATGTATACGGGATTAAGAGCGAGCGGCGAACTAGCTTCGGATATTATCCACTACGTTTACGATGCAAAGCGTTCACGGGCGTATTATTCGTTTTGTCGGCTAGAGAGAATATCTAGTACGCCCGTGTGTTTAACTAACTAATATACGTCTGAAGTCAATACGGTGTCGCAGGTTTATATAATGGTGTTATATTCAACTATCTTTATTTAGCATAGAAATGATGCTCTTACTTATTGTTTGTCAATGACGCTACCGCCGGTTTGGAGAAGGACGCCTATTACCTGAGAAAAGCCGGCGAAGAAACTCTGTGGGACTTTTTTGTGTTCTTTTTTCAATTAACTTAAAGCAATAAACAAACTGTTACATTTCTGAAATCGGCATCTTTTCCAAAAAACCTGAAGCACTTTTGGCTTATTACCAAATTGTGTTGTAATTCAAAAACTGTTTTTTTCCGTTATTTAGCTTTAGTAACCACGTCCTGCATAAAATGATTTTGGCAAATTGTTGATAAGATGTACAAAGATTTTGCTTTTAATTAAAAAAATATAAAAAAGACTAGTAACAGTATTTACTAAAATTTTAGCTACCGGCAAGAATTTGAACAAAATTATATTTCTCTTCGCCGAACAAGCGAAAGTGCGTCACAAAAAACTGACTTGTAAGGCTTCCTAAAACCTTAGTATTATTAGTTTTGTCGTCAGTTAGCTTTTCCGTTAAACTTTTTAATTATTCTTTGAAAATTTTATGTTCAAGTTGTAATTTGCGCAAGGAAGAAGAATATATTTTTAGTAAATGCGCTTGAAATTAAACCTTTTTGAACATTATGTCTTAGCTAATAATATGCTTGATATTATTTTATGTAGACGATCTAAGTGTATATATAATTACACAAATATTGTCATTGATGTCTGCACAGGAGCAAAATAAGACATGAAATTAATTTTAACAATGTAACCGAAACTAACAAAGTTGCGCCATTTTTCTTTGTTTTTTTATTATTAAATTGTCATCTTATTATTAGTCACTCAGTAAAAACTAATATAAACGCAGTTATTAAAACGGTATATTTAATTGCTATAGGTTATATTCTTTTCGTTGATTCTATATCTTACATGGCTTTGATATATTACTATCACGTACGTTCCGACATACGAACGTGGAGAATGACGCTCTACAAGGGATGATCTCGACTTGGAGAACATTTCGAGTACATTTCAACAGCACGCCGATCGGGCGAGACCTCTGTAGGAGAATGGGGGGGAGATGTATAGAAAATTACAACCCCCACTCGAACAGAATCGTAGACACTCGACGATTTTTAAGAGAGGATTCCCCGCAGAGCGGAATATAGACACCTCGGATGCTTCAACAGTTTGTCCACCTAATTTGTTCGTCGGCGCTCGACTGTTAAAACAAATAGCCACCCGCATCCTCCCCTCCAGACAGAGAAGGGTGTATTACGCCCGAACGGTCGCAAAAGAGATGCTTTCCTCCACACATTTTGAACGGTTCAACCGTACGTATAACTGGGAATGAGCTCTCCGCTAGTTTCACTCGCCGCTGATCATGTTTGTGTGATTTTCCGAAACGGCCCCCTCTTGTAATAATTAATAGGGCTTTAGCGTTTCGCTTTAGTTACGCTCGGTGCGAAGTTTCAATTGAATTTGTTCGTTTTCGTATATGTCGGAACAGAGGGCGGGGCTAAGACGTATTTTTAAATTGTAGTAAAACGTAAAGTTATGTAGAAATATGAGAGTTTATTAGTAAAGTCCACTATTAAAATTAGTACTGCATTTGGCTTTGAAATACAACAATATCTTCAAATCGGAATATTGTAATTTACAGGGGTAATATATTAGTGTTTGCATACAATGAATTTTCTTTGAAAAGTGTAATACGCCGGAACATGTTAAGCAGCATAATTTTTGCATATAAAACGTCTAGCATAATCATGCTCTGAAGTGCTGTTAAATGCCTAAGTCAAGTCTGACACGGGGTAAAGTTTCGCTCTAACGCGTGAGAGCCTACTTTTAAATACTTAATGTACGTAACGACTGCGACCCAAATAACTTAGGCCCGATGTGTTGTGATTTTAAAATCTCTCGATGTTGCTCGGCCGCCGGCTTTTGTCTCATTAATAGGGTATAACGTGCCCCCATACAGCCTGTTTAGTCGTCTATTTAAGTAATGCTTATAGCGAATAGTATTTGGGCTCTTGTTGAATAGTAATCTAGGAGAACAGGTTTGAAGTAATAATTAAAATGTTTGTTTAATTTATATTTAAAATTAAATGTTAAGGATACAATAATAATTAAAACACGCTTGTTGACAAATATGATAATGTCTAAATGAAAAAAATATGTTGTGTTTGATAAGTTGGCAGCAGTCATTTTCTATATGGTATGGTAAGTTTAGAAGTTATGAGTTAAAATTCAAGTGTAGTCGAAACCCACGTCCTAATGTGCCGTTAAGAACTCGTAAACTAAAATCACAGGGTTAAAGAAATGTCGTATATATCCTTTTTAAAATATTTTACGATATGTTTTTAGATATGTTTATTGTTTGTCTGTAACTATTATTCTTATAGTTAGATTTTAGATATTGCAGTTAGGAACTTTATTACGGTCCTTTGTGATATTATTTCAAGCTATACCAGCAAATTCAGTCTTAAGCAGCAGCATAATACATTTCTCTTCGCCCGCCTATGTGGTATAATTTTATATGAATTTCCAAGACGTCATCAATAACAATATGGCGACATTTATTATTTGTAGGCGTGATTATTGCCCGACAGATACTAAAACCAACTGCTCCGCTAGCAGCGCGTGTTCGCGTAATGGCAGTGAAGTAATTAAGAGTAGACGCAGTAGTAGGTATTTATTGTGCATTGTGCAAGCGACTTGGCTCACAGCCAGAATTGACCTGAGGCGTTATGAATCAGAACAATGTTTTAATTCGCCGATTCTTGTTATCCTACGGCGAAGATTTATTTCAAGCGGCCTTTCTCACTTCTCTTCTAGTTTGAGCTTGATTGCTAAGTGCTTTCAATTTTATAACGACTTCAACTTCATATACGCCATTGAAAGCCCACATAGCAATGAGGTAGGGTAATATTGTTGATATTACTTGACTGTCGTTTAGTTGTCGACATTTGCTTACAATTCGTCAATAATAACTGTTAACATCAATTTCGTATTTAATCCTTGAATATACCTAACTTTGCGTATAATTCGAAAGGAAAGTGAATCAATTTGTAACGAAATTCGTGTAACTCACTTAAGTATGGTTACCTTTGCCGTTTGAGAAGGTGATTTAAGTATCTCCTTTTTATTTTCCCCTAAGATCATTTCAAGTGCGCTTGTATAATAAATAAGAAGCACTCCCTCAGAAGTTCGAGTCGGCGAACGCGAATTTCGCTCGTTACAATATTCCTTAACCTTAATAGGAATATTGTAACATTGATTTTGATGTGTATACATTGCACTGCTGAGATGAAGTCTTTGTATACGGTGGTTAAGCTACGGAGATTGAACAATGAGGACCGCGAGTCGTGCAGCAATAATGCCGAATGCAGACGAAAAACGTCGCCGGTATTGTGAGCGGAAAATCGAACTCGGCTGTCGCGAGACGGGAGGCCCTTTGTGCGCAATCAATGGCACCCCGATTGCTGATAACTTTCTTCGCAGTTTGGAACTTTTTAGTTGGGGATTGCTGACGGATCCGTTCTGTTCGCAGCCTCCCTGGTGCTGAATAGCCAAATAAATGTCTTCAGATACGATCTCGATTTGTGTACAGCGTCGATATCACTCGTGACAATACCCGTTTTGCGTTATCTCAACCTTTTGAAGTTCAGCTCGCTTATTAATAAAACGGTACTGGGAAAAGTTTGACTTTGTGAATTCTACGTAAGTTCTCCTAAGAAGCCCTTTCGTAGTCGGGTAAATATTTAAGTTTTGCGTTTGCACAATATTGTTTCTCTGATTTCGGCTCAATTATTTACTGAGTTTCGAACTCGGTCTTTATGAATTAGTTGTACGACTTCGCTTTTGAAATTGGACACGGAGTCGTTTACGGTTCGACTTGTAGATTTGTTTTCGAATTGGAAACAATTTTTTATGCTACCTTAAGCGATGGCGCTTGCCTGCTGCCTAGAGTAAGTAGAAAATGATTTGACTCATTAACCAAGTAATTACACTGTTTATGATTCCCTTTACACTAATGCACAGTTGTGTGTTCTCAATACTGTTTTAGACATATGCAGCTACTAGAGTACTACGTTGCTAGTAGGCTTAGTAAGGCAAAAGGAATGACTAGCAGGTTGACCACTACCTTCGTAGATAACTATCGTGCTACTGTATATTACGTATTCACGAAGTACGGTGACAGAAGACAATACCGCTAACAAGCCAGGCGGCCGGCACCGTTGGCAATAATTCACAATCAGCTGGTTACAGCAGAAATTAAGATCTCTGCCCGCGGCGGTCACGTACGGGGTCAACTTGTTTGAAATACGTTGCCGCTCATCGGGTCCGGCTTGTTAAGCGTCGGAGCGTGCTTTTATTAGGACGCGGCGCGCGCCCAGTACGCGTCGACCCTTGAATATTAAACCGCCCGCCGGCTCGTGATTATTGTCTTGCACCCGGAAGAGGCTCGGAAGTCTATACTGACTCGGCCCCACTTGGAGTTGAGAGGTTACATTTGTTATGCATGCCTATCCAGGTTGCACGATTCCATGTATGTACTTGTGTCTGAACTCTAAATCTAATTCTTGAAAAGGTGTAGGAAAGATATTGGTTTTGAAATTTACTTTAGATTCTTCTTAAAGCATCGTGATACGTCACGATAAGATAGAATTGAAATATATGAATCTTTTGCTGTTATTATATTGGTGGGACTGTAAATGGTTATCATTACACTTGTTCAATTAACTTCTAAATATCTGTAATTCACTTGGCAGTTACTAAATAAAAACTGCTTTCTGCGACGTTCTAAAGGTAACGCGCGTGTCGTCATATTTCGTCGTTCTATTGAATTGTGAACACGTCACCTGCCAAACAAACCGTGCATGTTGTTCACACGAGCGTATGCATCGGCAACTCGATTTGCATAATCGGGCCCGTGCCGCCCCGCGGAAGCCTTTAATTGTTTGGCCGAACGATGACTTTGTGTTTTCCGATTTTGTTTGTAGCTTCAATGTCGTTTGCAGTTAGTGAACACATAGTCATGTAAATGTATTTTAATACTTTATTCAGTTTAGCCTTGTTCAAAAGTACAATTATATGATCTGTCACCGGTTAGAAATATAAATACATAATATATAATATAAGTGCCTTCAGTTCACCCATGTCTTCGATTTATGGTATGCAGTTTACCCTTTTAGGGTGAAGGGTCCAGAGACCAGTCGCTGTTCGTCTAAACTGTCCTACAGATGATCCAGGGTTCATTAGAAGTCGCCCTCACGATAACTTATAAAAATGGCAAGAATGATTATAATAATTTAGCTGAGCTGTACAATTTCATGTCACATTTAGAAAATTGATTGTCCTCTCCTATTAAACGTACCGTGAGTTGTTATATATATTCTTAAGCTTTACCAACGCACTCTAGCCTCATGTATTAATAAGCAACGGAAAATAATTGTGTTGTTTTGGTTATTTACTTGTTTACGTGCAATTTATGTAAATTATCTCAATGTCTAAAAAGTGATTTGTTAATAGGTTCTTTTGTATTGTGAGTTGTTTGTTGTATACCTTTGAATTGCAGAAATCGATTCTATATTATTTATAAAATCGATTGCTTTATCATGAACATCCGAATAGGGCAGTCCATCCGGCTGGCTAGCATGTTTAGAATTCTATTAGCGCTGGCATGGTCTCAAGGAGACATAAAATGTTTATTGCGCATTATTGCATAAAAGTCAAGTCAGTTTCGTTAAGTCAAACATGGCTGCGACACTGATACGATAGTTTATTGCCACTTTTTGGATTGTAAAATAATCCGCGATGAGTGCAACTATTATAATAATAATAGAAGTGATATTATAACAACAATAAAATGCATATAATCCGCAATGGCAGTGACGAAGTTAAACGCGTTCAAATAGAGTTGCGTTTCGAACGATGATATCTATAATAACGCCGAGCGGAAATTAAAATGCAGTTATCGTCATTGCTCCGAGGGCGATCATTGCAACAGTCGCTCTGCCTATTGTCATTGTTTATCGCTTTTGTACTTACATCGACGCTAGATGGGGCGTTTATTGTTTACTAATGATCTTGTTATAAATAAAACTTCTTTGAAAGCTCCTCTATCAAAAGCTAAGCCGTTTTACTGGTTAATATTTTAATTACATCGATGGATAAACATAAAGCGATTCGACTTTCAAAGATATGGGAACTCTTATCACTGAAGACATTCTAGTTTTTATATTGAAAAACAGCAATGTCTGGCTTCACGGAAGACGTCGGTAACCTGTTTTGAACCTGCTAATGAGTAAAACCATCCTTGCTATACTAATATGATTTACTTCATACTATAACTAAAAAGCAAGATTGTCGCACGCATAAATGATTTTAATCAAGTTGATAGATTAAGTTGATTTAAGGGAAATTTGTACATCTCAATTGTTTGGATCTAAAAGTACCGCGATCCATACTGGAGATATGTGGAGAATAGGTTAAGAACAATAACTTTTTCTAACGTTTTTAGTGTCACAAGAGCGCCACAAACATACAAGCGATGATTATATTTCTTCGAACCGGCAGTTCCATAGTAAACATATATACACATGTACGTATGGTGAAGAGACAATTGCGAACAGGTCATATCGAAGTCGTGACAAATACAAAACAGGCGGGATTAACCGCGTACAATAAACCGAAAATGGGAGTTTTACGCATTCAATCCGGACACGCACGAACGGACCGACACACGACAATGATATTAATAATTCTAATCCGCTACGCTTTGGCCGAATCCGCGGGGGATAGCAATATCCGCAAAACCATATATGGATCACGTATATGGTCATTCCCTCATTCGCTTATACGTTGTCCCGTTAATTAATTGATATAATTTATTAGATCATCGAATTGAACCGATAAAACTGATTGGTTATATTTTGCCTCAAAGGGAATATGTCATTAAACATTAATTATCGCTTTTATGTAAACGATTCGTTTGAAATGGTACGTTTATTATAAATTAGCTTTAAATTAGCCCCATGTTTATCTAATATATTATGATTAATGTTTGATTACTACCAATGTTGTTAATGTGGTATGACAAAGTTTTATGTAAAAGTTTATTCGTTTATATACGTGTTTGTACATCATTATGTAAATTTTTATTTACGAATTGTAAATGATAAGTGAAATTACAGTTTATAAATCATGATCATCATTATCATCAGCCTGTGATGGTCCACTGCTGGACATAGGCCTCCCCTAATACACCCTATTGCAGGGTTTTGGACCGTATCCCACTAAGCTGGTCCAATGCGGGTTGGTGGGTGAACTTTGTACATGTCCGTTCGACGCTTGGTTCATCTTACTTTTCAGACAATTGGGTGATCGGCCCAAAGTGCCTTAATCGACTAGGAAATAACAATGAAAATTTGTCCCTGCAGAGTTCGAACCCATGACCTCCGCTTTTTAAAGCAAATGCCCATACCACTAGGCTGCGGAGGTTGTTTTACATAAATGGCATAGTGAAAAGTTTTCCTTTCTCAGTTATTTCAACATAACTATATAATTAGTCCAGAACGATCTTTCTTTTTTTCTTTGTATTTGCTTCAAAAGATCATTGTCGTCCATGTTAAACGTTCCGCTTCATAGCCGAACCATATACGCTTAACGTATTCAAAACTGTTTTGATATTCCTCACGCGGCAACGGCTAGGGATCATCCGCGGATCGCATGCGGAAGCTCGCCCCGAAAGGCGTAATGATTTATTGCGTATACGCTATCGGTGGGGACACGTGGCCAGCGGTCAGTACTGCTATTATATCGTATCGCTTGTTATTAAGCAAAAGATGCAAAACAAAAGATATGTACATTTTATATCTCAGCCGAATGAGATATTGAAATTATAGGCTTATGGTGGATTCATTATACACTTTAGTGACCGACATAAAACCGACACAAACCACCGCCGTGGCCTAGTGTTATTGGCCCTTCCTTTATAAACTGGAGGTCGTGGGTTCGAATCGCGCGAGGAAACAACTTTGTGTTATCGTTGTTTTCTGGTTGGTTTGGACAACTTGGGCCGATCACCCGATTGTCTGAAAAGTAAGATGATCCATGCTTCGGATGGGCTTGAAAAAATCGGTATACCCACCAGATGGAGAAGGCGTGCATTAGGGGAGGTCTATGTCCAGCTGTGGACTTACACTGGCCGATGATGACGATAAGTGACCGAAATTCTGTTGCAATATTATGCTACGATTTTTATTGCATTTTTTGCAATATGTTCAAGTGATATAAAAAGGCCACTATGCCAATTGGAATAGCTAGATTAAAAAGACTTAAAATTTCTAACTATTACAGACTTGAAGTGGTACATTTGTGTGTAGCGACCTAGATTGTGTTTCAACATAACTCACACAATCTTTGTTTTTAATCTAAACTTCGATTCAAAAATTAACAGACCGCAAAGGTCGAGATCAGTTTTATACGCTCTATCGATCGCAATTTCCAATTCAGTTATTATTTTATTCCAATTCGATATGTTACGTCCACATAAGAATAATATCGCATATTGCGAGCATAACTTTTCCTCACATTGTTATTTTAACGATACTTGACATTCAAAGTTTTGGGAATACGGCTCTATGATATCATCCGATTATTATTTTCTCATCTATGAAAATAGATCGTTATAAATATCCAATGCCCAAATATTAATAACGCTCAGCCGGTCGGCATTAACTTGGCCGTGAAGTTTTCGTCTGATGCTCGACATGTGTTCGTTATTGTTCGCACATTCTGTACCCGAATTAACAATCCATCCGGAATAATTGCCACCTCCCAAACGATGATTCGTTAGTAATTAATTCATCATCATCAGCCTGTAATAGGCCACTGCTGGACATAGGCCTCCCCTAATACACCCCTATCCATTAGAGAGTTTTGGACCGTATCCCACCACGCTGGTCCAATGCGGGTTGGTGGATGCACCGTCTTTTTACATGCCCATCCGACGCATGGATCATCTTGCTTTTCAGACAATTGGGTGATCGATCCAAATTGCCCTAGCCAACTAGGAAACAACAATGAAAATTTGTTAAGTCCCCGTAGGATTCGAACCCACGACCGGTTTCTGAAGCACACGCCCATACCACTAGACTACGGAGGCAGTTAATAAGAGAGGCGGTAATTAATTACGAATTGAATAATTTTTATGGCCGTCACAGTTCACGCTAATTAACACCGGATAAAATTGGCCCGAATATTCGCGGATGAGCTCGTAAAGCACTCTATTACTGAGATGTTTACAACAATAGACGATTAGTGGTTAATGCCAACTCGCTTATTGTTATCTCGCCGATAATTTCGCTTCTAATATTTGTATTGATTGTATGGAATACGGATGAGCTTTTGTGTATGTTTTGAATGTTCTCGTGTAACAGAAATAAGTTAAATTTGAACGGTTTTTTCCCTTTTTTCTTTTTTTGTTGGCACATGATTGTAACGAAAAAAATATTTTTTAAAAATATGTCATAAATAAATTTTATCTGAATTTGATTATACATTGAACTGAAAGGATTTTAAAGTACTACTTTCATATTTTTTGCAAAACGATATTTATTTTGCAATAAATTCCGGTTAATGATTTTTCTCCTATTTAAACATGAATTGTTGAGTTACTTCTATAATGTAAAATCAGTAAGACCAAAAGTATTTCACGGACTTACTAATATCTATACCGCGGTGTTTGCATAAATCAATTACTGTATATGCTACCAATATAAAGTTGTACCAGGGTCTTTCACGATTAGCATCGTGCGTCCGAAGCCCCTCAATACCGGTCTAGCGTATCGTTAACAACGGCCGCCGACGACTGCCGACAGTTGGCGACCGACCAAAGCTGTGTCCCCGTCGACCGTTTTGTTTTATACTCTCATCAGGAGCCCGTACCGAGAAATGCCCGTATTAGATGCGGCCTTAATTGATGTTAATGTTGCGGGTTTCGCTATAACATGTTTCGTGGTACAATGTTTGTGCTTTGTTACTACCACCAATCTTAAAATGTCCCATATTTTAGTGTCTGCGGTAGCTTGTAACGTTAATGCGCTGTTATAAGCAATATTTGTGACTTACTAACTAGTAATTTATTTAAGAAAAAATAAAGAGATAACGTAATTAAAATTATATTCTTTGTGACAATTACATATTCTCAGCGCCTTTAGCCCGCAAATCTCAAGACTTTGAATATACCAGTCTCATCATCAGCCTTTGTTAGTCCAGTAGACTTAGGCCTCCCCTAATGCACACCTTCTCCATTAGGGGGTTTTTGGACCGTATCCCACGGTCGCAGGTCCAATGCGGGTTGGTAGGTGGATAGAATTTTACATGCCCATCCCACGCATGGATCATCTTACTTTTTAGACAATTGAGTGATCGCCCCAAATTGTTCTAACCAAACGGAAAATAATGACACCATAAAATTGTTTCCCCGCGGATTCAAACCAAACGACCTCCGGTTTATAAAGCAAGGGCCAATAGGCCGCTAGGCCAAGGAAGAGGAAGCTATACCATTGTAAGATAAGATATTGAACTTTCTTTAAGAAAGTCCCATGTCAAATTACTGGTGCCTACCATAGTCGCTCTTATGTGTTTTACTTTGTGTGAACACTATGGCGGTCCACTTAATGAAACGAATTATTTGTTATTGCTATTAGACTTTGTTAATAGTCTTTGTTTTCGTAAACGTCACGTCATGTCTAGCTCGCCTATAGTTTGGCACTTAACTGAAATGTCTTATCGTACAGGCTAACACTGTAAAACATTTTTCGGTCCGACGCGAGTGCGGCACACGTTTTTAAATCCGATTATCTGTTATATCTGTTGACACACAAACTCGACGATGAATATTAAACACGCCACTCCGTTATCAACTTGTTTGACTCCGCGCAACGTAATTCGCAGCGGATCGGAATCAGGTAAAATAATAAACGGATTCCCGGCATAAATCCGCCGTGTGGGAGCCGGCCTTATTATGTAAATGATGCCTTATGTGTTGTGTTGATAAAATTTTTAACGCATCACGTTACGAGCGCATGGGGCGGGCGGGGGCGCTTGTCGGTTTTTATTGCGTTCGCTAAACGTTTGAAAAGTTAATGAACTCGCCCTTTTTTTGCTGAGCTTAGGTTTTTTTTTAATATACTCGCTGGTCATTATGAATTATATACTTCTACGTATGTATCGCTATTCCTCATCAGCCTGTGATAGTCCACTGCTGGACATAGGCCTCCCCTAATCACATCCTATCCATTAGAGGGTTTTTGACCGTATCCCACCACGCTGGTCCAATGCGGTTGGTGGGTGGACCGACTTTTACATGCCCATCCGACGCATGGATCATCTTACTTTTCAGACAATTGGTGATCGGCCCAAATTGCCCACTAATCAACAGGAAACAACAATGAAAATTTGTTGCGTCCCCGCAGGATTCGAACCCACGACCTCCGGTTTCTAAGCCACACGCCTATACCACTAGGCTACGGAGGCAGTTATTACTATTATTTAGTATCGCTATTACTATAACAAATTATACGGGCGTATAGCGATACCCTGGTAGCGTTCATGATCACGCTAGAGACTTTTATTTCAAACTAATTATATTTTATTTACATTTTTTCCAAAGAGAACTAAAGTGAACAGAAAATTAAAGGCTATTACTAAAATAAAGACATGTTTTTTTAAAGATAACAAATTACTCTTTATAATTACCGACAGAAAGCTTAGAATTGCGATAAGTTGGACTAAGTTTGCAAAACGCTTGTTATATATGACATTCAACAAAAGCGTCTCTACTCAAAGGGGTGAATGGTAATTAAGGTCCTCCATTTTGCCCAATTACTGACACATATGGCGTCTCCCACGTCCGTAAAAACATCTATATACATATGTATGTATGTGTGTACGTCTGCTACGGAAAAAGACGAGTTAGAAGTCTGGTTAAATCTAATGTTAGTAAAGTTAAGTTAGTTTAAATATCCTTTTAGTGCTCTAATTACTGTAAAAAAGATTTCTTTAATATCTATTTGTCTGTTACTTAATTGCTTAGAACTACCAATCCTTCATTTGTGTTTTTCCCCTCTATATTTCGAACAGACAAGCGATTGTTTATTCGGAAGACATCGGTACAAAAACGATACATAATAGTATAATCATTCTCGGTAGTTTTTTATTGTTATACACGTGATGCGGTTGTTGTCGGGTCGCCCCGAAATTTCCCACATCGGCGTAAACGAGCCGGAATACGGGCGAATAATCGCTTATTTGCCTCATTTAGGATTCACTCGCGACCTGTACGTGCGATTGTTACGATCGCCCGCATCGCCGCTGCTCATCATTCACGGTTGCACAGTAGGAGTGCGCAACCACTTGTGGTATCCATACATACATACATAGTGTATTCAATGTATATATCGCATTGTACTTGTAATTATATGTTTGTATAGCAAATTTAGCGTTCTATAAAATAGGCTTTGATACTATTTGCCAACTATTGTTATAGATGATCTCATTCAATGTTATTTTTACGCAATCACGCGACCCTTGGCCCTTTTCCCAAGTTATCACGGGGTTTGCTTTAATGTCTATGAAAAATAAATACAAGAAATGTATTATATATATTTGTAATATTCTTGTGTTTAACTAAAAGGAACTTCACTAGTGTAGACAAAAACAATCCCGATAAAGTATGAATAATGTTACAAAATGTCATACCATACTAAAGTCGTGTAATATATTGTTCTTATTCAAGCTTTGGATACCGTCTGTGGCTATATGGAGTAGCTTAGCGGCAGAGTTTACAGCAGTCCATTCTTTAATATTTTAGAGCTTATATGAGATTCTTCCTGACATGTTGGCAGTAAATAAATACCATAATCCGAGAGTTTTAAAAATATTTCCACTTTAATAATTAATCGAAAGTGCCTGTAGAAAGCCTCGAACTCCATCAGTTTTCCGAGTTTATTCAGTTTTCTAGAGAAGAGTTTGTGCCTCACCTTGTTACTTAAAAGTTTCTTACAACGGTAACTTGGCTTACTCCGTCTTGTTACTTATAAACTATTAAATATTTCTTATGAAATAACTGCTATTAACAGTGTCCTATTTAAAAATAAAATAGTAAATTATAAAAATACTATTGTAAGATTATGGATACATTGTTGCTTGTGCACTAGGTATTTTGCTAACGCTTTACTAAAGCCCACATCACATCACATCATCAGCCTTTGTTAGTCCACTGCTGGACATAGGCCTCCCCTAAAACACCCCTATCCATTAGGGGGTTTGGACCGTATCCCACCACGATGGTCCAATGCGGGTTGTTGGGTGGACCGACTTTTTACATGCCCATCCGACGCATGGATCATCTTAATTTTCAGACTATTGTGTGATCGGCCCAAATTACCCCAACCAACTAGGAAACAACAATGAATGAAATTTGTTGCGTCCCCGCAGGATTCGAACCCACGACCTCCGGTTCCTAAAGCACACGCCCATACCACTAAGCTACTGAGGCAGTTAAACCCATCTAAAGCTTTACTCTCCCGAAGTATGCCATATCACAATATCTGTTATTAAGCCAATGAAAAGACATAATTTTATACATAAATATAACCATTGCAATGCAATGGTATCGTAAGTATGGCGTTGTTCGTTGTCGCTCAGTATCATTCGTGACAATTTATCAATTAAAACCTAGCGTTTTAATTGATAAATTGTTTTCGACGGGTGTGTGAGTAATCGAACATACAAAGTTTTCGTTTCGAATCGAACGTTAATATTCGATTTTAGTTTCGAATTATTCGCGAAATTTTGAATAACTTGGAAAATTGATTTATTCGTTTCGAACGATATTCCCATACCTCTATTGTTTTCATCAATTCCGTATTTTCTTTAGCTCATGTATCATATTTAATGCATTGCACTTAAAATTATAACACCTTACGCAAGTATTACCTAAATGTTTTTTTTTTATTTGCAGGTAAGCCACTCCTTATCAATCAGAGCTGGATTGGGATTTTGGTAAGAGAAAATGAAACGAACCTTTTTCTTGATTTCCAATGAAGGCAAACAAGCAGTCGGGCCACTTGATGGAAAGTGGTCACCGACGCCCATGGACATTGGCAATACCAGGGTATCACCAATGCGCTGCCTACGTGAGACATAGGATGTTACGTCTCGTTTACCCAGTAAACACGCTGAATACGGTGCCCTTTAAACCGGAATACAGTAGTATCTTATAAACTACTGCTAGGCGGTGTTACGGCGCCGGACGATCTCCTGCCAAAAGGGACTATCATCTCAAGAACTTTACTTATATTCCTTAATAAACTAAACTAAAGTTTTTTTATTATACACCAGAACAAGATAGAAATAACACTAAGATAAAAGTTAAAAAGTAGTAATCGTAAGAAAAACTTTGCTATACGCATAAAAATAAGCGTGTGAAGCCAGAGGCGAAAGCTTGCAGTTACTATAACCATAATCTTTAGTGATCTAGAGTAGAGGATGTTGAATGCATTATCATAATATACACCGAGGATACTCGTCTGTTAGTTTACTCAGCAGTTTCCCGCGCAAACGATGAACCCGGGGGTCCATGTTTGGGCAACCCTAATGTATCCAACGCCGAGTTCGCAGTGCGCAAACAGCCATGCCCTGAATTTCTCTATAATACACTTTTCGCGGGTACACATAGCTACGAACGTGTTTATTAACTAAAGCAGTATGTTTGCAACGGCGCGCCGCTCTGTTATTTTCAGCTTATCATCGCATCGCACACTGGGCGATGTTTTCGAACCGTTATTTTTACGTGTTTGCGGTGCATTCGTATGCGCGTGTCCCTAAATGAAATATCCTCTCTCGTTGCACTAGGTGCATGCTTACTGGGTGGGTTTTAATTTACTAATGCGTTGGACGTCTGATGTTGCCGAGTGATCGTTGAAAATACGTGGTTTGCGTTAAAACGCGATGTGTGATATTAGTGAAGTTTTGAAACGGAAAATATTAACAATTTTTTTGTGACGTTATTTGTGTCAACTTATGCTGATAATTTAAACAGTGCGTGTCTGTAAGATATATATGAAAAAGGGATGCAGTGATTTATCATTATAGGCTGTGGAAGTTATAATAGGGTCAAGCTAACGATACGGTACGTATTGTCGCCCGAAGTTCCAGTGCTAAACAACGTGATTGTGACGGGCTATGACGTAAAGAGCTTAAGATTCTACCCTAAAAATATTTTTTGGCAATTCAAAAGCAGTACACTATATTTTATTTATCGGATAAATAAAAATAACTAAATGCTTTACAAGATAGATACAATCACGTTTCGTTGAAAATTGTACCATTTTTATTTGTTTATCAACAAAAATATTGACGGGGCTAATTCTATTAAAAACGTTGGCAGTATTTGCGAATTATGTAACGCGATTCAATGGAAACGGCCGCGTCGAGCGGATGTGTCCACATAAGAGTTTCGCAATCGTCGCGAATTCAGCGATATTGCAAAAGAAAACAACATTGTGTTGGCAACAATGCTCTGAGAAACACAGCGGTATTTTGGTGATGAATGCAAGCCGACTTTGTACAGTTTCTTATTCGCCAAACACTATATTGAGATATTGTATGATTTTCTTACGTTTATTTATTTGTTAATAGTCTGCACTGTCTAAGTAGTTTTCTTTAAACACAATAACTTACAATATATACCGTTGCGATGTAACACTTAGTGCGTTGTTATTGATCTAGTCAAATTAGACCCAGATTGGATGTAAACATGTAAATTTGTATAGCGTTGTCGCTTTCGTATAAGCCTACCGTGTTTTATTGGGCTTTTATATTTTAATTTTAAAAAGGATTATCTTCAATGTTGGTGCAGGACACGCATATAGAATTAGAAGCTAAGAGCACTTATCGACTTTCCCTATTAAGCTTATTAAGTTTTCTTTTGATAGACTAAAGTGCTAAGGCCTAAAAAAAACTACACCATTAAAGGATTTGAAATTCTCCAACCGTTAGCGCTAGAACGAAGTCATTAAGATTAGCCTTAGGTTTTAATAGATGTCTGAGCTTGGCGGTTATTACAATTTTTTGAACGAAATAACAAATCGCTACGACTTGGCCATTATAAATGTTAAACGATTTAGTAACGCGTTGATGTACGAATTTAAACAATAGTGGGAACCGCGTATAACTCTAATGCGAAAATGAAGGCACAATTTATTTCGGCCCCGTCCGTTGTTTAAAATGTTATTAGCGCTATTTGTGTGGTGTGAAACAAAAGAGTGCTAAGCGGTGATTCTTAACACTGGGTGTGTTGTAATTTTAGCTACATTTATTGTGACCTTCAATGTGGTTAAGTGAAGTTTTGCTATTGATAGCTATCTCGCTCGTGTGAACTTTGTTGGTTATTACAACGTGATGTTACTGCCGTTGCGGTTCCTCAAACAAAGTTAGTATCATTGCTAATGGTGCCGATGCTGTGTCCAAAATTCAAACGATAATAAACTTTTCTTCTTTGATTCGCACATGGTAGTGCAAATTAATATAATCATTGAAATTTTGGTACCGAATTGAGTTATATAAACAAAACTGAATTAGAAAGTTTGAAGAATTTCCGATATTTTTTTCTTTTACTAACATTGTAAATAAATTTTCTTTTTTTAATGAAACTAATTAACATTCATAAATCTTAAAGTAGTATCTACCAGCCAAGCGCACCATAGATAAATGGAGGAATACAGTAAGACAACTTGAACTCTGCCTCCGTAGCCTAGTGGTATAGGTGTGTGCTTTAGAAACTGGAGGTCGTGGGTTCGAATCCTGCGGGACGCAACAAGTTTTCATTGTTGTTTCGTAGTTGGTTAGGGCAAGTTGGGCCGATCACCCAATTGCCTGAAAAGTAAGATGATCCATCGTCGGACGGGCAGTAAAAATGTCGGTCCACCCACCAACCCGCATTGGACCAGCGTGGTGGGATACGGTCCAAACCCTAATGGATAGCGGTGTTACACCGCTATCCATTAGGGATTGCGACTATGTACAGGCCTCTATGGGAGCCTAGTCAGCATGACTAACAAAGGCTGATGATGTGATGTGAACTTGACCTCTAAGGTTATTATTTCACGTGACGTCATCGCGTTTCGTTCGTCAACGGAAATAATATCAGCCAGTGCGAAAACGTCGGAATTAAGTTGACGCCAGTAGCCAATTGCCACACGTACGCAATTAAGGGCGATATTCAAAGGATGTGATAATTGCCCCCTTCCGTCTCTCGTATAGCTGAGTTTATATTGGACGATCGTTCACACAACGAACGCAATAATATAGGGAATATCCGATATAGTTTCTGTTTCTGTTTATACACAATTTAAGGATGCAACGACGATTATGACATATCCTTGTTATATTGTATATGCGAAAGTTTGTATTATGGTATGTGTTACTCTTTTACTTAAAAACTACTTGAGAGAAACTTATAGGCTATAATATATAGGGTAATATGTAGTTTTGATGATGTCTAGTATCGTTATCACAAATTACAATCATCAAGCAGTGCACAACGAAATAGCAAGCTTTTCAATACCCCATACTTAATATAATTGTTTTCTAGTTAGAATCGTATTAGAGAATGAACACTGACTTGTTAGGACCATTAAAGTGTTCGTTCAAATCATAATTGTTATCAATTAGGTTTACTTTCTTTGACTGAATTTTCCTTTGTAGCTAAATAATGGGTGCACTGGTTAATATAACTATTGGATAGGAATGTCGTTGCGTACAGAATTTGAGACTACTTAAAAACGGTTAATAAATACAAAGAGTCAAAATTAGATTTATTTAAAAATATAGCAATGCTATACTTGAAACTTAACTAATTAGAGCAAAATGTGAGCGTAACGAGAATATTTTAATTATAATTTATGAGGTGATTAATTTAAAAAGATCTTTCTAAAGGTGCTGTGCGCAGACATGACAGACTTACAAATTTATTAATTCCTCATGTTAATAGTATTTCGCATTCTACCCCAATAAGCTTAAAACATAAATAGCGATATTTAAAACAGTCATCATGATCAATTGCGACATCGTCTGGTATGTAAAATAGATTATTTAACATAAATTTAAGATATATCGTGCCTTGATAGCCTAGCTAATTATGATAATTTAGCCAAATCAGGTAGTCGATGATGTGTGTTGACTCAAATTATGTTATTTATTTGCTTAAAAAGACATAACACTTTGAATTTTTTTCTCTTTAATGGAATTCAGTTAACGTCTAATGGTAGAAATTAATATAGCTGTATAGTTAAATGTATACTAAGGAAAGTGCACCAAACTTTCTTTGATACTTATCGTTTTATTATGAAATTGACCTGGATGACTACAACTTTTTACGAACAATCTTCTGTGAGAGTTAATAGTAGTTGTGACTTCATCATCATCATTCATCATTTGCAGCCCCTATCCGTCCACTGCTGGACATAGGCCTTTCTCAATGAACGCCAAGACGGCCGATCCCTAGCTACTCGCTGCCAATTTGAGCCGGCTACTACACGGAGATCGGCATCCCACCTAGTCAGAGGTCGACCAACGCTCCGTCTTCCCAAACGCGGCCTCCACTCCAGAACCTTTTTGGCCCATCGACCATCGGTTCTTCTGACCACGTGACCGGCCCACTGCCACTTCAACGTGCTAATCCTTTGCACTATGTCGGTCACTTTAGTTCTTTGCCGGATTAATTCATTACGAATTTTGTCCGACAAAGAAACTCCGAACATAGCGCGTTAAGTTGTGACTTAGGTACTATAAATTATTAATTTTGCCATTTAGATATTTTTTTTAATAAATCATTAAATTCATAGCAACCAATGTATGTTACGTTATTAATAGGATAGCATTTTGTTTTGTAAACCAACTCTATTTAAATCTAACATGTTTTGTAGACTATTATATAAACCAGTAGACTAAGTATGTTCGACAATCGACACTAGTTTAAACCCATTAGTACTCACTGTTTAATTGCGTTATCGAAATTGTCAAAGCACTAAGCGAAATTATCGTCCGGTTGCACCTAAAATCGCCACGCACCATTCCTAATTAGCGTTTGAAAATTTAATTAAAACGCACGCTCATTAGCTGTATAGCCTGGATAGGCCGGGCGCAGCAAGGGCGCGGTCGCACTGGACGCCTGACGCTCTAAGGGTGCGTCCACACGCGACCGGCCCATTAGTTGCGTAAACAATGTTTTATGTCTCGCATAATATGGCGACACGTTCGTGACACGACAGCGTCGAGTGAGGAATTGTTGCGACGCGACCGAATTGTTTAGCCTGCAGTGTTAAGGACAAAAACGCCGGCCGCTCGAACGCCCCGTTTATGCTAATGTGGGTGAAATGTATTCATTGCTGACCTTAGGCTACTGGTTTTTTTGCTTATGTTAAGTTTTTTTTATTTATTGTGTCAAAACACCAGCTGCGAAGTTATACTCGCTCGATGGTAAATGATCCGTCCTGCTCGTGAAAATGTAACGTAGGTCTTCACTAAGTCGCTCGCAACCCTAAGACATTAAATGTTCAGTCTCGCTTTTTTAATGTAGTAATTATCTATGGTACGGTACTCTTCCAACCGGAATACAATAGTGTTTGTATACAACACGCTATTGTGTCAGAAGTTACAACCGCGGTGCTGTTTCTCTATTCGATCCTGCGTGATTATAAACGTAGGTTAAGTTATGTATTGATTAGATATTATAAACATATCTTTCCACGTATAATATTTTTATAGTACGCAAAAGCTTTGCCCCACAGTGGGTCCGCCCGAATCGCATACCCACGCCTTTAGTTCGTCATTCCGGCGCTGTTGTTACGAAAGGTACCATTAGGATTTATTGATCTGATGATATCTTATCGCTTCCATTTATCTACGGCTTCATTGGAGCGAGCTTAGGCAAATTAAAGTGCGTTGTTTGTTTGCACTGGCGTATGTATATTGTTAATATGTTTGTTGCGATTCTATACGTATGTTTTCAACAATTGCATCGATTGAATACTTTAATTATACTTTCTGGGCCTATTCTTTTAGTAAATTAATAGAATAATGTCGCTTTGCAACTCTCGAAATAAATAAATAAACGCGATGAAATCCGTTAAAAGTCCTTTTATTTAATATTGTTTTACATTAATAATGTATTGTAATTATTATGGAAAAATTTTAAGCGTAGTAGGTCTCTTTAAACAGGGACAGTCCCACTGTAGTACCTACTTCTGCTGCAAATCTGCAGTGTATAAATACAACTGCTTTCGGGTTTGACGGGCACCGCAGCTTGTGTAATTACTGGATAAACGAAACGTTTCACTCCATGTCTCAAGGCTGCGAGTGGATTTGTAGCCTGAGCTGCGTTACTTATTGGCAGGGCACACCGGGCAGGATATCACTTACCATCAGATGAACTTGATACTTGTCTCTGAAAAAACTTAAATTATGTATTAACTTTTTATCATGATTATGCCCTCATTAGACTTGTAACGCGAGAACTATAACTTATATCATCTATTAATTACACTTACGAATTATATGGTTGTAATATATTTTTTTAACGTTTGTAAAAAAAGAATTAAAATAGCATAGTTTCATTAAAATGCTGCTTCCAAAAATACCATAATTTCAAAGTGGCTGAATAAATATGCACTTTTATACAATTATTCCTTTTATATTACTTACTGTTTTTCAATATTACTATAGTTTTGATATTTGACTCAAAACGATACGATATTAAGAATACAAAAAAAATATGGCTGTGATTATGCGAAAACGTTAGGTCTACGTTTCGTGCTAACAAGTCGGTAATGTATTATTACAATTAAAAACTATATTCGGAGTTTCTCTATCTGGTTTTCGTTGTCAGCGCAATCTCCGTAGCTGTTTATTCCAACTGTAACGTTGGTTTATTTATGTTCCGGGCTGTATTAACAAACGGCTTGCCTCGGTACTTGATAATGATGTGTGCTTTAACTTCAAATGGAAAAACGTTTAAACTTGACCGTACACATCCCGAATTGAGTGTTTTTAACTGTTTGTAGCGTTGCTCTCGTAATTAAAACAACCGAACTAAGCTTAAGTTTACTTAGACGGGTTTACGTTTGTAGTACAATGAGAGTTAATGCTAGTATTTCTAACTACTTCTGTAGAGCTTTGCAATAGAGGATGGTGAGTTGAAATCACGCGCAAGGAGGTGTTATGTTATATTTTTTTAGAGAAGATGTAATTACACGATTGGCAAACTGAACGAAACCCACGCAGGAATTACATTTCTATGTTATATTTTACTCATAGGCCAAATATGGCGTGGAATTTATGATTACAAAATTAAACTTTTTGGCTCCACAAAAGCTTGGTCTTCTTGTTGGTTGACTATTACGGGAGGATTGAATATTCCGTCTGTCCACCAAAAAGTACACTATAAAATTTAGGTGCCTCTAGTATTTAACATTCGTTTTTTTGTAATTTAGTCATTATCTCATTAGTCCCAGGTATAGTTAAACATTGCAATATAGCCCCTTAAGAATACGAGCTTTGCTAGCAACTATTGTTTAGATGAAAACGTTGAAAAACATTATTTATAAAATAAATATAAACATACTATCGTCTATAAAAAGGTTTCATTTACTACTCAAACTCCCTATATGAAAGGATATCCAATTATGTTTTAAAACAAATTTGGATATCGTCTAATATAACCGGTTTTGGTTGTAAATGATTTTTCGGGCAAACTATTTTGTTTTATTTGACAATCAATCAATTTACGGACAGACGGCCGTTAATAAATTATGATGTGACGGCTCATAATTATTTACTAACTGTTTAGATTTATTAGCTGTTTATTGGAAAACTTTAAATATTAAAGTAACAATAAATAGTTAATATTATTAATGTATACTTTATTTTCGTGGTCTAGCGGTATTGGCGCTTGCTTTATAAACCAGAGGCCGTGGGTCCGAATCCCGCGAGGAAACAACTTTGTATTATCATTTTTTTTGATTGATTAGGACAATTTTGGCCTATCACCTAATATGGTCTCAAATTCAAATTCAATTATAATAAAATCAAAATAGTCGGTCCAACCACCAACCCGCATTAGACAAGCGTGGTGGGATACGGTCCAAAACCCTCTAACGGAGAAAACACAGGCTGATGATGATGATACTTTATTTAGAACATTATTGACAAAAAAAAGTTAAAACGATCTGTTAAGTTTGTGACTTGTCAACGGCGGTCAAATGAATATGTCAAACAGGCTAACGAAGTCGCTCGTGTGTTGTCATTTTGGATAATTCCTATATAATCACTATAAAAAATAATCGAGCTGTCCCCTGTATAGTTGTTATATCCGAATGCACGGCACGAGGCAAAACAATGCGAGCGAGCGGAAGCCAATTTTTTACGAAATGCACGTCGGTTGGGCTCTATGAAAAGTCAAATAACACGAGACAACCCGATTCGTATCTACCCTCAACGGTGACGCAGGGTACGCTAGAAATACGTACAACTGTTCTAAAGGTGCGTACGCACTAGACGAGCCGAGCGTGAAATGTAGCAGATTAGTAAAATATTCGTATAGGCAGATGCTTTCGCGAACGCACATGCAATGCTTGGCGAGCCTTTTCGCCGTTAATTGACGAAGATCTTACTTAAAACGTTTTTTTGAGCTAGGCTAGATTTTGTATACGCACCTTCATGTACTATGTGATGGGTTCGTACGAAAACTGTACCTTGTATGACAACCGTTATTTTGGAAATGATTATGTTGCGTATAGGCACTTTTAAAGTTAAATGTTGTGGGTTCGTTGATGACAATTTAACTTGTAAAGTACGATTATGGTTATTTTAGGGTTTCGTGCTGTTGTGTATACGCACGTTGTCATAGCAACTGTGTGGAGAGGGACGAGGGTATTTCTGTGCACCTGCCGTGTCACCTGGCGCCTCCTGCATATTTGATTAGGTTCCGTAGGGGTCGACCGTGCCATGCCAGTGGCTGAATTGGAGTTGGAATTTGATGACTTGCATTGTTTCACCGCTCCTTTTTTAATGGTGCTACACGCGTGTCTTCGCTTTTATGCATTGGTTGTTGTAATTTCGTGACGGCTTTTTCTATATTCGAAAATGCAACAAGAATTCCGAGATCCAGTATAAAAATATAAAAATAACTAAACATATTTAGGCTAAATAGTAAAATTATTAATTAAAATTGCTTTCTTAGTCGGGCAAATATATAAGCCAAGACTTATTCTTTTCGATTTTTATACACAAAAAGATCTAAATCATCTTCAAAATTATGTCACATTTCTCGCAACGATATAAGTACGAAAATATAACGAAAAACGTTTAATCCGAACTATTATTTCAGTTTTTGCAAAAATCAATCTAGTGGTTTTCATGAAACTGTTACGAATACTATTAAAACTTTTGCGCCGTGGTGTAACATGGATTAAAAGTCGTCTTACGTTTGAAAAACGGTTCAGGCTCTTACAACAGAAAGCGGATTCCGCGGTTTTGTTAGAGCTGTAACTCGCCCGCCGTCGTGGTAACAACGCATTTTAACTGTACAGTCACCGTTGACTCACTGTGATAGCCATAAACGTGCATACTTACCATACACATTGTTGCTTAATCATTTGCGGATACGTACGTTCAGTTCTCGGCAAAATGCTTATTTATTTAAGGATTAAATATTTAAAAATTTAGACATGCGAATATTTTAAACTTAAGCTTACTTAACTCATCGGCGTATGTTCGTAACGCGTGCGACCTAGGATATCTAAAATGTTCTTAGAATACGCTACAGGCATTAATTTTGTTCAATATTTGGTAGAAGTTAGTTAGAATGTCTGTTGAACAACATACATTCAACAACTGTTTATATAAGAAAACAATTAAATATTAAAAATGTATATATCAGTTTTAGTCTTCATTTTATAAATGTTAATGTGCAAGTGAGATTGTCAAATATATAATAAGTTATTTATGTTGTTAAGACATTTGAATATTGTCTCATGGATAATATTTATCCAGTCTGTTTAACCGATTTCGCGCATGCTACAAACATAATATATCAATATAAAGCTCAAATTGAGAGAGTTTCGGCCGCAAGGGTAACGACTTTAAGCAGTTTATCTCGGCAGTAATTTCCTTTGGCAAACGTTTCCCACACTTTAGCGTTAACTAAGCTGCTACACGCTTCGTTTTAGTACTTATAGCCGTATATTCCTAGCGCTAGTTATGTTGCGAAAATATATATAAATACAGTCATCATTAACATGTTTATACATCGATATAAATTAATGTTTTAAACTATAAATCTACGTTTAGTTTATTTCTGTTTCATTGATGCCTTCAACGATAGTAATTTGAATGCGCTGCTGCCTAGCTGTCGTTCGTAAAGTAACTTTATGGGCACTTCATGATCGTCCCGTGCTTCGATTTACCTAAGCCCTGTGTGGGGGCAGTTAGGCGTATTATATTCGACCGCAACTATGATCCGAGGTCAGGATGATTGTTCACGATGCCTGTTGACCACAAGACCCGGCAGGGAAGTCATATTTGCCCTTGGTTTCGATGTATTGACCAATTTGTTGCGTCATTTGGTTATTGTTGCATTTGACGTGTGCAGCGTTTGGCTTGACAAGGTATCCTCTCTCTCGAATATGTTGAGTTCTGTGTTGCATTCAGCTCGCAGTGGATGGTGGTTTTTATTTACTATACAAGCAATGTCAAACATAATTTTAGATCGTCGAGTCGCAAATAAATAGATTATGAAAAATATTGAACAGTTTCTAATATTTTTCTTTACTTTTTCGGTCTCCTACGTAAGATAATCACGATTTGAAAAATAAAGCTTTTTTAAAAATTGTTTTAGTGCTGAACTCATGATATCTTAAAGTTTTGCCTGTAAAAGAGAAAATTTCTAAATCATTTTAAAATTTTGCCAATCCAAATAGCCTACTTCGAAAATCGTACCGCAAGCAAACACTTTATTTTTCAAGCATATAAAAGCGTGTCTAAATTTCAAATTCTATGTACGCTCAAGATTACTAATTCATTTTATATAAAGGTTGGTCCGTTTCCATCTTTTGACTCACTATTTTTAAATACTATAGCGCCCTCTCCTCGCTAACGAGATACGTCCTCTGCCACCCAAGTGTCCATACCAAACGAGTTTGCAGAGGTGTTGCGGATTATATGGATCGCTTTCTAAACTAAATCGTCGCAAGTCTCGTGTGATTCTACGTTCAAAGGTATTTTCTCACGGGTGGTTTGTGTAAATGGCTTGGTGTTTACGTGTATAGTGTCGCTAGCTTTCACGCGCCGGCTTCGCACGTAAAATTTTAATGGGATAATATGTATGGTAACGTTTAAATTTAGTAATTTTATGGTATATGGTAAAAACGATACATAAGACCTATCATAATAACATTTGTAGATCGGCTCGTTGAGATATCTTGTTATTTAATTATTAATGCGAGCATTATCTTTGTTTATTATATTTGCTCTTTTCTTTGTCTACATGTGTTTTAAAGCGACCAGCTGAGATATTTATTGAGTAATTTAAATCCTTTAGAAAATATTTTTGTTTATAGCTTATGGTAGAAATATAAAAAACGGCAGACGTTTATTGCAGGTATTGTTAATTCTTAGCTGTAGAACATTTTCCAAAATGAAGTTTATAATAAACGGGAATACCGTTTATCTGCAGGGTAACAGACTAATATGTAAAATACAGAGCATAAGTTCACTCTCTGTATTAAATTTATAATATATATAGGAATTAATTTATTTCCGAATAAATATAAAACATTCGCCAATTCAAACATCGCATAATCCGTTTTCGTTTACGTTTAATCGTAACCGTTGCCGATTTGATGAGCGGACTGTGAGCGCGTATTTGCAAAACCTCTGTCGGAGTTTCGGTGACCGGAAGTGCTTGCGGCTGGGAGCTCGGGGTTTCGACCGGAGGTTGCGCAACCCCCGGCTGATATGTTAAGCCCCAGCGCGGGGCTTAACTGAGTTATTAATTAACGGCCGCGGGCATCCGGCTTCTATCGAATCAGCGAAGTTTCCAGACCCCCCTTTTTTACCATTTCGCAAATGACGCAGTGTTTGGCGTTTCGCTATCGTTATAGAACACTATGTGTCGCATAAGTTTGCCGCTTCAGCTTGGATCATTCGTTAGATGTGTTATGAAATAGATTTTTAAACCAAGTCTGGTTAGTACTTGAGTAATACATGTTTGGATGGTAGTAAAATCGTTGATTTTGAAGGTCTTGACACACTTATTGCCTTGATTATTATACGAACTGACGATCAATATATCTAATATCACAAAAAAACCTGATAAAACTGCATCAATTCCTATGACGATGCGCTGGATGCTTTTATTAAATCGATAGTAGTTTATTCTAAAATAGCGAAACGTTGCACTTGCCATGATTAAGTCTTCTGTAAATTAAGTGGCAGGTGCTGTTGCGCTATTGTTTACTGCCTTTATCGGGCTTCGCTAGACATGCACTGACCTCATGAATCATTCGTTAAGTTGAAACGGATCAGTACAAAGTATAAGTCTTAAAAGGAATTACTAAATAATAAACATAGTACAATTTTCTCTTTTTTATCGATAAAAGCCATAAGACGACATAGACGTTCAACTGATAGTAAGTGATACATGCCCTGCACAAAAGAACCGCAAGACAACGTAGGACAAGTGATATTACGACCGTTTACCTAGTAATTACGCTAGTTAAGATGCCCTAAAGATCGGAAGACGGTAGTGTTTTTGTTATACTTAGCTGTTTTGCAGCTGAATTAGGCACCGCGGTAGTACTTCCACAAATGATCCTTTTCAAAAGTGGAGATAGGTTACTTCAAAACTTTCAACGTTATAGTTAGTTTTTTAGTCAATCGAAAACGAATGCTCGTAGGTTCAATAATTACTTAAAATATTACTTTTTCGAAGTCTTATACCTTAAACAATGAACCGCAATTGTTCGTGTTTATTTATAATATTTAGTAACAAAAATGTTTTGTTTTTAATTTTGAGATTTGTTCGACTTTACCCGCGGATTCATGACCTACCGAATCTACATAATTTGCGGTGCAAATAGATGTATTTATTTCGACAAGACTCTCCTAGCAACATTTGTGCACGTGTATTATTAACATTGTTTGTTTTTCATCAGTTAACAGTAAATTAACATTCGCTAAGTCTGCGGGTTTGCGAATAAACAAGTTGTAAAACGGTATGTTTGTATCAACACAACCCCCACTATGTGAAACTATATGTATGCCGTTTCACCTTTCTCTATATTTATTCAGTGTATTTTGTTATATTGTGCTAGGTTCTTTCCTTGTTTAATTAAATAAAAATAGTAATTGTATCTGCATATTCTGCACAATATTTAGTTTTTTATTTAAGCATTAAGTCTTACTAATAAGTCTTAATAAAATAATAGGATTCTAATAAGCTTAATTATATAACATTAGTGTAATAAGATGTGACTGTTTGTTTAAATTTATAAAAGTATTCTATGCGTCTAAGTAGTTCACTTGACAAGTGTGTGGATAAATGAACAAAAATGTATAAATCACTTAATGTGCTGAAGAATTATACTATTGTGGTCATCTTAATTAGAATACTTTTGGAATATGTGGTGACTACTCAATTTTATCCTGCTTTCTTTTCAATAAAATTATGTGTATTGATTTAAATAGGGCTGTACTAGTCGTGAAAATTCCTTTACCATCGTTCCAATAGGACAGGTTCCTAGTACAGGAGCATCTGTAGCTCGCAATTTTGCCTACTATAGCAAATTAATGTTTTTTATTTATTATTCGTTCAGGCAACATTAAGAATGCAAATTCTGTGCAAATGTCAGCTGTCTACCTATTTCAGGTTATGAGATACGGCCTGCCCACACCGTGACAGCCGGACAGTAAAGGGGTTATTATGTATAGGGGCCCGTTGGTCACCCTCTATCTATCTATATATATATTGCAGATGTTTTTAGGGTTTCTAGGCTAACACGGGCAGGCAAATTTGAGTCCTATTGAGCGACAACGGTCACAATTGAAATAGAAACTTCATACGCAATGACATCTTGCAATTACTATACAAATTAACAAACCCGCCCCGTTACTACTTCGGGCGTTGTTTGTAACAATTTTATTACTGAAGTCTGCTAAATAACAATAAATGCTGCAAAGAGTCCGAAGCGTTGGCGATATAGTATTCACAAATATAAGGAATAATAACTCGTTTTATTCCAATATTTCAGTATTTTCGTTCTCTGCGAACATAAAGGGGTAATAATCTGATCAGTGACTACGCGATAACGGCAGCGAAAACGTATTACGAGACGTGAATGACCAATAGATAATTTCCATCGACAGGAGCGGTTCGAAATCGCCCCGTAATGGTTGCCCAGGGGTTCGTGTATCTAATATGACAATATCAATAAAACATGTAAGCCATACGCGTGGGCCGGGGTCGTTGGCATTCAATGGGGCCATATGCGTACTCACCTGCCGTTCGTTTCCCCTTCAGTTACGATAGCCACCCCCTGGTTGGATATCAACTGTTACGGTTTACGTTCTGAGTGTACCGGTGTAGTCGTACACTGTTGCCTTGGGAATAATTTAGACTGTGTGTTGAACTCTTGTATTGGCAAAGATACGCAGGATGATATTGAATTGGAAATGTTGCGCTTAATTGGAGTTTAAGTTCACTTTCGGGGCGCGTTATGTACTCTTTGTAGCGTTTTGATGAAGCAGTCCTAACCAACCTCATACACTAAAACTTTGGGAGCGTTTTATGCTTGAAACTTTCGATTTTTTTTTAGTCTAGAACAAGTTTGTCTTACATCTTTTCGAAACTAAAAAAGGTAATTTTTTTAACTTATTTTAACTTCGTATATGTACTATATGTATAATCTTAAATGCGAGTCGTAATAGAAAAGCTTCCAACAAAAGTTGGTAATTTTTCATCCAAACAATTGCGTGAAAATCCCACACTGTTCAGCCAAATTGATGACGGGCTTAGTAGCAAAAAATGTATGCAATTTTTATTTCAAGCATCAATCACACACCTGATGTGTACTGACGTATGCAAAAAGCCGAACATAATGTAACAGTTCACTTTAGTATTACGTTCTCTTACGATCTTATTAATTTACTAAAATTATTCTTTATATTTATTGCTTTATATACATAAACAAAATTAATAAATTGTGTGGACATACAATTAAAGTGTGTTTATTTAACCTATGTTTAAGAGCCTCTTACTTATGAAAAAAATGCGAAATTTACGAGTCTGCGAAACGTTGCATAACTTTAGGAAGCCGTAAACTTACGTGCATATAAAATAATTCAACGACAATGAAATTAAGAGGCGGTTGCGCGTAACATGACTTGATGGCGTTGAAGTTATGAGTCATAACTGTAAGAGGCGCTTGAGGAGGCAAATGTATGGAGCATTTAGAGCGTATACGCGAAGACTTTTCGCGAAACTGTTGTATTTTTCATAATATCTTTTCTTTTACTTGATTCAAATGTTAAGGGCAGCAATACAACTTGCATTGTGAGATTTACAATTAAGAATGAACCTGATTTAACTTTATTTAAAATTATATTTTTATTTATAAAACGACATCATGACATAATTATATTAACATAGTAGTAATTAATTATCTTTCTTTGTCATATAAATCATTAATAAAAATTCCTTACAGAATATCTCGTACAATGTATATTCAATGACGTTTTCAAAATAATAATGCCACTGAAGTTTTATTGAAAAAAAAATGTATATTCAGAGCTTTCATTCCGGGCAATTGATTAAAGGTATCTTCGAATCTGAACGCTCCCCCTCCATTAGCTGTCTAATATTGTGATTTATCGTCACTTTTTTGCGATCCAGAGATATTTCATAATTCTCCCCATTTTCGGATTAATTTACGATTGGGAACTGTCCGTACTAATCTATTATTGTCAACGCAAGAATACTTGAATACGACCAGGAAAATTTTGATTAAAAGACATAATTTACTGTTTCTGATTTTTTTTTTAATGTAAATATTTATCTAAATGTTACATTGATGTAATCCATTTTCGATTTCGTTATTAAACATATATTGCAATTTCAATTAATAAGAGAACTCTAATTTGACAATTCTTGTCACAATGTTATAGGTGTATTCTTTTAGTCATCGCAGTCTAGCTAATTTGCCTACTACCCCCCTTACTCTCTAGTGTGGCGAAGTCGCTCCCTCAAGTGGGAATAGGTGGGGGCGTCCTTGAGTGTTCCACGGTGTTCCACTTTTCCGCAAAGGTTGCACCGGGTACCGTGCTTTGTGGACGGTGGCTCGAGGCAATTCGGCTCGGCCGGCTCGGGACCTCATTTGCCTTGCGGTTGCGGCGCATGTGCCGCACGTTTGTTGACTCTCCCCGGCGTTTGTTTGCTTTTAGTAAAAATTTATAGCGCTCCACAGAGGTTCCCGCGAGCGAGCTGCGTGATGTCTTTGAACTTGCACACGTGCTTATGACAAACTACGTGCATATATTTCACTGATGCCCCGCCGTCGGCTCGTGTGCGCGAACACAAAGCGAGCGGGCGACCCAGTTGTTTTCGCTTTTCTTTATTGCGTTTCTTTTTTTAAATTGACGCAATATCGTCTTGATTTATTGCTGTACGGATCGTTTCGTGTTCTCGGTTTTTATTATTTGGTATGTCTGCTTTGAGGTGTGGTGTTATGGGATAGTTTGTGGTTATGTCGGTGACTGATTCGAATATCTACTTATTGTTTGTACTGTAGAAGTTAAAACGGCGCCTCCTAAATAAAGTGTCCGTGATATCATAGCTTTTTTTATTTCCTGGGTGAATACATCGGTTTTACGAAGCATTTCAAGCTATGCAGTTAAATATCAGATAATATTTATTAAAAAATGAGAATATAAATCAAAGAAAAATATTTCGATTTCCTCCGTTTTCAGTGCCGTTGCAATATTTACTCATGCTGTTTTTGTTCTCGGACAACAGAAAATGTAAGAAATATCGTATCGCTCGTACTTTTATATCTGAATTCACTTATCAATTGAACCAATAAGATGTTGCGTCAATTAGTCGAAACGCGATATAATATAGCAGTAACAATCGTGTGCGCCGTACACTCGCTTGTTAACCGACGATCATTAACGGCGGGTAAACAATCGGAACGGGCTTTAACAATCAAACATTTTCATTAAGCCGACGCTTCGGGCTGTAAAAATCACCTCTGGCGCGATTTACGCACTATAACGTTGTTGGCGTCGTTTATCTCGGTTTGGTTTAGGACTCCCCCGTTTAATGCGAACGCGTTACGATTAGCTTTATTAAGCCCTATCTAGTTATCGTTACGCGTACAGACGTTCGCTTAGTATCGTGTTTGTTGCTTATGTTTGATGTCTTTGTTTTGTTTCTTGTTGTGTTCCCTTTTGTTTGTTTGTGATAAGGCACTGTACGTTCGTATATCGTTTCTATCGGTAGTTTAAAATAACATGTGAGGTTGTTTGTTTATTTATTATTTTTTATTGGCTACGAAGGCAGACAAGCTGTCGGGTCAATAGATGAAAAGTGGTCACTGACTCATCGTCAACGTATTGCTTACCGTGTGATGTAGGATGTTAAGTCTCGTTTACCCAGTAAATACGCTGGCAACGGTGCCTTTCAAAGCGGAACGCAGCAGTTGAAAAAAGAAGACCTAACACCTCCTTAAATATGTTTATGTTAGTAGTCCGAAAATAAGAAGTAATATGTCAAATGGGAATCACTCTAAAGGCCTCATTGAAAGTTAAAATAGTGTTATAGAACTTAAGTTATTTTACTATTATCACACCATAAAAATTTAAATATACCGTACTGTTTTATTTAAAGATAACAGTGAGGAAGTTGATCGTTTAACATATAATTGCGTAGGTGATTTGGCATAGAATCTATGCGTAGGAGGTAATTTGTTCACTCGGTATTGTATTTAAACGATTTTAAGAGCATTTATAGGTTACAAATGATCATTATTTTAGAGAAGCTATTAGATTACCTTAGAAGTTCATTTTTACGTAGAGCTTTTAGAGCAATTTCGTCGCACCGTAAGTTTTTATAAAACCGGCATTAAGCTATCACGGCGAACGGTCGCATAAAACGAAAGCACGTTATAAAAAGAGTGGCATCGGCCAAATGGAGTCGATAAAGTCGAGTAATTACGAGTGCCATGTTGCAAAACGGGCCCCTGCAAATTAGTTTACTTACGCCGGGTGGCGCCGCTCCCTTGACCGTATCGCCGGAGTAAATTAAACCCGCCCCGGTGCATGCAAACACCGCTTTATTGCGTGCACATGCAAAGATCGTTGCGTTATGAAAATATATCGCCTGTCTCTTGTTGGCGAACATTTTGGTGTTTTTTCTATTGATTGAAGAGACGAGGCGAGTATGTTAAACTGATGGCAACGTCGCCTAGAGGCATAAGATGTTACTTCTTTTTCCGGTAATAACTCTGACTACGGTGTCGTTCACACCAGAAGACAGGATTGTTTATACACCACCGGTTTGCGGCAGACATAGGCGTCCCGTCGGCACTTAGTAAGTGGGTATCCTGAGACCACCTACAAGGGTGGTTGAGGGTTGGGCGTCAACTTGGTTTCTTTTGCGGTCTCTGTTTTTGTACAATTTTTCGGATTGCTTGGGACTACCAGTTTGTTACCAATGTCGACCAGTTGATAAAAAGACTGAGAGTTTAGGATTAATACCAACATATATCTTAGTGTCAATAATTTAAGACCGGCGATATACACATGTTAATCTTTACATTATACCTTTAGTACCTTCATCTCATTATTCACTTTCTTTCTTACCGTATCGTTATTCAAGTAACTCATCTATCTTCACTTAAACAGAACCCCCGACTCCTTCTTTTACAATTTATGTGAATAACTTCACCGTTCTTAAATGTAGATATCGTAAGGAGGGATGTTCCTCTTACGATACATACTCGTTCGAATGGCGGGTATTGTTGGGATTTTATTAAGAAAAACGTTAATGATTCTTGAGTCAAATATAAGACATGTAATATAAGGAAACAATACCTAATATCAAATCCTAATGATGACGTAAAATTCACGCGTTATTGAACCAATTAGATCGTTCGGTGTTTTAATGACAAATAAATTTGAGGTTTTTTTGACATTAAACACTATAATAGAATTGTACGCGTATAGGTATAAAGATATATCCAAAGGTAAGTTCAACCCCGTGGAATTGATTTGAATGCTTGTTATTCATCCAAACTAATCTAAACAATACTCAATAACAACACACGGCCATAGCTTGTTTGTTTTGATAATGAAATGTAAATACATCTTTTGGTACATCATTTCGAAACCACAAAGTCAATATTGTGAATAAACTGTGTATCTTGTTGTTATCAAGTAGATACCGGTTTCCACGAAAAGCAATTTCTTCAATGTATTCGTTCTAAATATACAAAGTTAATGACGTTCCTATATTATCTCTTCTTTGAATTCTAATAATGTTTTCGACTCCACCCACTGCTATCTTTTTGTTTAGCGGCACACAGTAAATTGAATTCGTATTTTAACTCTAGAGTTGGGCGTTTTTTGCAAATAGAATCGAAATAATAACGAACAATTTGTGATTTAAGAAATCTGTGTATCGCTCTTATCCCGTTTAAAAGTACTGGGATACCCATTTAGTTCAATGATTTTGTATTGATATCTTTGTTTTAGTTAACGAAACGGAGCTGATCAATCATAGGCTTGAAAATTGACATGTTCTGTTTGTTGGTTGGACCATTAAGAGACAATTATTTTTCTAATATTCGCGTGATCTGATTTAGTTGCTCTTTCGAGTTATGAGCATGTGTAGCAACTGTGGATGTCACCTCTGCGCTGTTATATCTTTCTCAAAGATTTCTATTAACATCAGTGTTGCAATTATTGTACAGTAGCAAAAATGAGTTATCCTTTTTTGTCTTGTAAACATTTACCTAAGCGATAATTGCAATATGTAGACCGGTTGGCCATCTCTTGTCTGTGCTAACAAAAATAACCACCTAAGAATAACTGCAACTTTAATGGTGTAAAGACTATCTAAAAATGTCTGTAGTAAAATCATGAGAACTAATTCCGAACCTTACCAATTTTGCGCCGAGGTCGTCTTAGCCCTAATACTTTAACTAATCGTTGGTCTATTATATAAAAACAAAAGAATTACATAAAATCTGCATAGGATGTAATTGCAGGTAATTCTTTTGTTTTGAAACTTGTGCACGTTTTCTAAAGTTTTAAGCTAACATTCGCCTTATAATGGCGTATGCATGCAGTTTTATAATACGGGCTTAAGAGATCGATAGGCAGTTGCACTATATCAGCTTAGCCTGCTATGTTCGCGTGGACGTGCATAATAACCTTCGATTACTTTTGTTCGTACTTTGTAGCACCTGCAAAACTACCGTTTATTATAGACCATGCATGTCCTATTTATACTTTTTTATACAAAATGCGCACGAAGTGAATCCGTAAATAACATGATAGATTTATTTTAGCTTCAGCTACAATAAGCACCTAGTTCGCGGGGACGGGAGCTTTCCGCGAACTCTGTGTTAGATGAACCTTACCAAAGACAATAGTCTGGAAGCGTAACACCCGAGTAAAAAAAGCGAAAGTAAAACTATCTATAATAGTGACTATACTAATTTAAACTATAACATTGACATGTTTAATTCTTGTTGAAACTATTTTGCCTGTACGTGTAAACGGGCGTTAATGCTTTGTATTAACGCAGCCAACATCTGTGTAATAGTCGGAGTTTGTTCCCTAGTTCCCGTAATGTTAAACATCTTAGAAGCCAAACTTCTGCCGTGGCTTGATCAATACTGTGTATATCTTACATTTACAGACTAGCTTATAGTTAAATATACTTACGTGAAGATATTTTTATTATAACTAAAATTTTATTGGGTGTAAAATAACAGTTTAGTTAAAAAGAAAGGCTATTATTAATTTGATCTAATGTAACAGGAGATATGAAACGGTTCTGTACATTTCTCCTAATAGTTTTGTGTTATAGCAATTGTGGTGAATTCTGGCTGCAGCCTTATCTGGTTTTGTTAAACAATTGGCACTTTTGTTGGTCGGTAAACATCCTGCGACGATAAACTGTTTGAGTTAGCCGTGCCATTGTTGAACGAATTCGTAGTCACTTTGTGAAATAGCCTTAATAGTAATTTATTATTCGAGACGCGGTTATAGCTTGGAAAGCTTTAAAATCTATTCGTTCTTCGTCGTTCTTCTAGGTTAAAACTTATCTTTATTAACAATTTTAGATAACCTTTCGAGTAAAGAGTCTATAGCTGGTTTGACTTATTGTATAACTTTATTTAGATAATGTAACACCACTGTGTATGTCTTAAAAGGGCGGGACTGAAATCTATTTATGACAGAATATAAAACTGAATTAGGCAACTGCGACATTATATGTCAATGTCACACTCACTTCTAATGCCAAGTTTAATCAATATTCTTGGTAATTTAAGATGATTTTTTTAAATTATTCAATAAAAACTTATTTGTTTTCTACAGCGGATAGTGTTATAAGAGCTTGTTGTTTTTAACACATTTGGTTGCGTTCAGAGCATAGGTATACGCTCTCTCTATTCTGTATTCCCTCATCAATTGTTTCGCCCGTTTGTTTGTGTTTGTTGGCGGATGTCTGTTTTCATAACAGAGTGTGTCTTTGATCAATGTTTACGCGGGGGTTGGATCGCTCCGTGGAGGGGTTCCGAGTATCTTGCGTTTCGAAAACGATTTGTTCTTTAATATAAGTCTGCGTTAAGTTTTGGACTGTGTTAATGATTTTACTATGATACCGAATCTATTCGTTTTTCGTTTTTATGTAATGCTCATTTATGAACAATTATTTATTGGTTTTCGGACAAGTGATTAGATTTTGTTGTCACTGCTTTATACGAAAACGGAGCGTTTAGTTTAACTACAAATCCAAAGTAAACATTGTCTATCTCGTGATTTACAAAATTTTGATAGCAAGAAATATTTTAACTTGCTAAAGAATTTTCCGTTCAACTATTTAACAAGCGTAGGTAAACGCGTGTTGATAAATCATTAAAAATCTTAAGCTAACTGGGTGTCTTCGGAGCAGCATGTTTGCGGGTAATATTCAAGCACTTCAAATGCCTTTGCACGAAAGTAAAGTCCTCTGTTGGTGCGGTACCTCACTACGACGGAAGAGCGGGTCGCATGTAGCGGGGCGCGTCCTTGCCTTAGTCGTTGTCCTAGCTCTCTTGGACCACTAACGTTGTCCCGTGGTTTCCGCACGTATTAAATCCATTTTTTGAACCTGTTATATCTTTCTGAATTCTCATATAATCAGCTATCGAAGTTGCTACGGGTCTTTGAAAATTAAACGACTCCTTCAAATCCGTCGGCATTATAGTGATCGCTGGATGTTTTTCGGTTTTAAGTACACGCGTGCGTTTCATCAGCATCCAGCGCGTACAGTATGTTTGGCATTTGCATTTAGATTAATCGCTTAACATTAATCGTTCGAAACATCATCCGCCAAAGAGTATGCACATCAATTTGCTAATCCTTCGGTGGGCTTGGCGCGATTCAGCATAGCTCGTTTCGCTCTTGGCTCGAGTCCACTGTATCAATTTGACGCCGAGTTGCGCCGCACCTTCCCTTTGTACCGCTAATCCCTTGTTATTTATAACCGACAATATGCATTTCGATTGTTAATTTGTTTCTGTATTGTCACGCTGTCCGGTGTAATTATAAATGCTGTTCGATTATTACTTTGAAATTGCTGAAGATTAATTAGTGCGCTTGCATAATTTGCATATCATATGCGTTGTATATCGTTCTATATCATATGCCTATTTGTGATTAAGACAGCGGCCAGTACTCTTTATTTTTATGCACATAATCCCTAAAGCTGTAGTTCAATTTGAATATTTGTTTTTCCCTAATGAAGTTACAAAATAAACGTTTAATTCATAGTACATTTACAATTAAATTTTATAAGCAATGGGTTCTACTTCTCATCACCCTTATACTTTAATTTCGTCGTGTCGAAATTTGGGAGATTTTACGTGTCACTTGCTGTTTCTGGTCTTAAACAAACATTTTAAGCCCTTTGTTTCTGTTTAATTTAAAGCGGGTATTAATTTTGTTGAACAGCGTGGTTGTGTAAGTTACTGCCTAACATTGCTTGTAGTCAAACTTTAATTTGTTGTTTCACTTAACTTTCGCGGTATTAAAGGGTTAGTTTTGACTTATTGTTTATAGCTTGTTATTTTTATCAACTACAACATTTACTTTCAATAATGAGCCAGTTATTTGAAAGTAACGTTTCAATTGCAATTTTCCTACTCAAAGGCACTTTTAGGCGTTTAATTAGGTATATAAGACTCGATATAGCAGACGACACGAATTCAAATCGAGGGCGAAGAAAAAACCCAATCATCTGTACTGTTAAGATGGTCGACGGTGGCCGTGACTGTAGAAAAATGGACGCTAACAGCGATTCGTTTCGATTGACGAGTGTCGGATCTCTTGGACGTGATGGCCAGGCGGTCGTTGATCCGGCGGATTCGGAACACGATTAATTGTTTTTTTTTGTATGGTAAAAGCTCACCTGAGGGCTAGTTACCAGCTACGTAAAAAGGGGGATTGGTAACGATTGGATGTTATGAAAGATTTCCTTTGTGGTCTAATCAAGTTACAAAGCATTACGTGTTTTTGAAAAAGTCGTTTGTTTTTAAGTTGCTTTTGGTTCTTTAAATAAAATAAAGTTAAATTTGAGTCATAAGTTTTGAAATGAAAGCGTTTATCAGCGGGCTATTAGTTTTTTATTAATCATAAGCGAGGAAAATCTATGACCAAAGGGTGATTTACTTTTAAAATTCATCCACCTAATAAAGTATATTAGGTAGATTCGATTTCTTAAATATTATATATTCTTCCTATAGTATTCAATGAAATAACTGATAAAATATCCACTTATTTAGCTGTGGATTTTACCGTTCAATGTTTTATATTTAAAATGGAGAAAAATTTTCAAGATTTCGCTTGTTTTATTCTGTTTTCGAGTGCAGCTTTTCTCTCGGCGTCTCCTGAAGGATGTATCCATCAAAGGATTAGGGGCCCGTCTGGGAGCGAGATCGGTTCATCGGTATTCTCTGGATATAAATTATATTCCACTTAAATGGCATCACGAATATTTAAGCCGGCACCGGATTTTTCCTTTTTACGGATGGAGGATATTGAATTATTTATTTATAATATTATTGAACTTTTTTTCAATAGAGTTTCGTAATTGGTTAGTGTTACTTCCGATGGGAATAATGTATCGTCTTTGATATATGTATATTTTATAAATTTAATCGCTTCTTTGTTAGTGGAATGTGCATTTAATTTATTATTCATATTAAAGTGTTTAGTGAGCATTGATGGCATGAGCAGTCTTTAGTATTCGTCAATTAAGTCGTGCTGATGAAATTTGTTTATTATATGTTTAATGGATAGCGTGAAAGGTAGCCACGAAACAAATTTGTACAAAAATCTTATTGGAAAAAGTCTCGCGGGTATGACTTGTACCAGAGTTAATACGATTTAGATTGTTAATAAAATGTAATGTACTCAAGCTGTTATGGCGCTGAAATTTTGATTGCTCTTATTAGTCGCGACTGCCTAACGTCGATAGTTATATGTATATATTTGACAAACTTAAGAGCGATGCTTTTTAGCTCAGACATGGTTTGACAGTAGACTATTTCTACATCAATTCTTTATCTTATTTAACATTGATATAGTACTGTAAGAGTAAGGGGTACACGCAGCAGTTTGCAACTCAATAACGATACGTACACAGTAACAAATGCGGTCGGCCGCCAGTCGGCAATAAGTGCGCATTGTGTCTTACTGGCTGCGTTCACGGGGGACATGCAAAACGCGTGGCAAGCGAAATCGCAAGGTTTCAATGGAGCGACCGCTGAACTGACTGGCGTACTGACGGATTATAGAATGCATGACTGTGCGACTCAGGGAGTCGTTTCATCTAGTGCGATTCGGAATTAACGCGGCCCACATTCGAAATGCAGCATATTCTGAACGAGGTTGGCTCTGTTTGCAATGAAATTGATTTGGATCGCAAATGAGATGGAATGTCTGTAACGAAATTGCGTCTATACTTGGCCTGTTTTGTTCCTATTTTATTCACAGCTTTAGGTCTAAAGTATTATTAAGTTCTTAACTTTTTGTACAGATATGTCGAACGTCAGGTGGTCGCAATTCGCAATTCGTTAGAATTATTATTTTATATATACTTTATAGCATTCAGCTATATTTGTTGGCCAATTCAGTTAATACAGTTGAAAAGTTACAAGCCCAATGTTACTCTGAAAGCATAAGTGAAACTTATAAATCATTATAAAACACTGCCATATAAATTACCTTCCGAGAAAGAGTAAGGAACTTTTAGACATTGACAAACTTTCATGTTCATGTATGAGTATCATACTTATTTTCAAAAATGTTTCGTATAATATTTCCAGTGATAAAAACGAACGACAGAGTGAATAACGTTTTTGAATCGCACGCCACACGGTTTAGTGGTCCAATTGGTATAAAGGGGGCATACAAAATCCTTTGTTCAAAAATCCAATTTCATCTGGAGCAGTGTAACCTCAAAGTTGAATGGGTATACAAGTTTTTCTCTCCCACCGCCCGAGCACACCGATGCATAGATCTGAATAAAATGTAAATTGAAATGATATCGGTCGAGCGCGGGCCGTCCTATGCGGAGCCACCATTTTCAAACTTTTACCTTCTGGTGAGCGATGTTTACGGAGGCTAATCGGAATTGTTCCTATTAAGAAACGTTTTAATGTTTCGATCAATATTTACTTGGTCTACGGAGAACTGAATGAATTATTCCCGTCTTAAAACATTTCTTGGTTCTTCTCGGCTAATATTTGTTGTAAGTCGACATTGAAAGGTACATAGTATAACCTTCTACGATAATTAGTTCAATTAATCTTATACCTCAGCCAAAAAAGATGTGTAATATTAAATATATAACCACGAAACTTAAACAGTCTAGTGGTTCACCGCCATATTTAATCTCCACGCGTAATTATAAAAGTCCCTATAGACTTTTATAATTAATTCGTAATATTTCTAATTCATATAACTGAATTTATCCTCCGGGCTAGCTTTATCTTTCCTCATGATTTAGGAGATCAAAGAAATAATGAATAGCAACATCAAAAGCCACCTTCTGAGAATACTCTTACTGTGATATAACCACTTTGCTGTAAGAGCCGAGGACGCGCTCATTAGTGTAAGGCAGGCTGTATGTGCAGGTACGTACTGGTGAATACATATATGTCTATTAAAATCAAGTGTATAGTGGATGTATTTTATTATTCAAACCAATTAATCTTTGCGCGTATATAACTTCGAAATAACGTGCAATTTATTTTTTACAATAAAAATACATACATACCTATAGGTATATGTATGTATTTTCTTATATACATATACCTACAGGTTATGTATGTATTTTGTCAGACTCCATCGATCCAATTGATGCAAGCAATTTCGTAGTTTCGTAGTAGTTAAATGAAGTATAAGGTACTATTTAGCACTTAATTATTCAATATGTACGCTGGACCTGCGAAAGTATTACGTTATCTTCATGAATTTTATGTATGCTTTTACTTATTAAAAATACATATTTAATTTTTACACAACACCATAAGAGTAAATCACGACGTCTTTCGCGTAATGACACAAAAGCGGAAGACCTTTCCGATGAGGGAGGAGGGGTTAAACATTCAACAGTTTTTTTGCTCTGAAGATATCACTCGGCTCATAGTTGCACGACTCGTAGTTCAGCGGAGTGATTTCCGATCACAAAGGTGGAGGAGGGAGGGGAGGGGTTATAAAATGGCCACGTCGACGCCACGCCGGTTTGGCATTCGGATTAATTTGCAACCATAGTATGCCAGCGCTAGCGTCCCCTTCGATATAGGTGTCGGGTGGAATTTTTATGAGCGACCAAACTGGAGGCTATTGGCTTGGGTTGTGACGTCCTCGGTTGTCCGGTTAATTTATTCAGCCCCCGATTCTAATTGTTGTCGCGAGTTCGACACTAGCAGCGGCGGAGTTGATTAGAAATCAGGAGTTATATTTGATAATGTCCCGAGTATACTAGGACACGGCGACAGGTCTTTGTTAGAGATTACATATGGAGGTAGAAAATATTATTGTGTAAAAGTATACCTACTTACAGAAGCGAGCAATCAGGTGTTTCGCCGTCGTTGCTTGGACACCAACTAAAAAAAATCCATAAGCTTACTTACTTTCCCGCAGGAGTGGAACCCGCAAACCCTTCTTAACAGCAAGTCAATACCATTGGTATAGGTATCGGGTGGAATTTTTTTGAGCGACCAAACTGGAGACCAAACGGGACAGTTTTATCGGATCAGTTTGAAATAAAAATATTAAATCGACATGATAATTAAGATTATTGTCATGCCACGAGTCTCAAATCAGTTTTAACCACGCAAAAGCTTGCCTTTATATGTTGAAACTAATCAAATTACCTGCCATTTTGATGAGGGATTCGTAGGGCTTAATCTAATCATGATCCGAAGTTTGCGTATATTCAATAGTAACCTATCGAAATTGATACCGATAATTGCGGCGTACGCCAATTTTGTAATTAATTAATCGGTGTTAGCGTCGTCAATAACTTGTATACGAAATCGGGCCGCGTTTGTTGAAACGATCGAAGAGCGGAACGATAGTACATGTGCATGTACACGTTGCATAGCACAAGTTGCAAATGTGCCCCTCGCAATTAAGTCAATGCGATTCTGTGCGACGGCGCAGGAAAGTGAGTGGCCAGTTTGAATATGGAAGTCGGAACGCAATAGCGCATGTCGACGCGTCAGGGCTGCGAGGGGATATACATCGGCTTAGAAATTGTAGTAGACATTCAATCTGGAAATGCATAATTTAGAACTGCTCTAGTTACTTGACGACCTGCTTGGCGTAGTGGTTAGTGACCCTTTCTATTACGCTGGAGGGTGTGGGTTCGATTCCAACCACGGGAAAAATATTGTGCGATAAACATGGTGTTTTACTCGTGTCCGGGTGTTGGTCTATATAATATGTATCTATTTCCAAAAAAAAGAAGGTATGTATTTATCAGTCTTTTAGTTACAATAGTACAAGCTTTGCTTAGTTTGGAACTAAATAGTGTTATTTTCTTGTACCAAGATATTTATTTATTTATTATTATTTACTATGTGTAATATCTATTCCATGTAAAGCGTTTGTTTTTATATATAGATATGATATATTGTAACGAAACTATATTGTCTTCCGCTTTATAAAGAAAATTGACAGTACTTTTTGCATCGTTGAACCATTTCAAATTTCTAAGCATTCGTCTGTCAACCCTGCGCTTTATACAAGCGTTCCACGTATCACGCATTCTCTCTTTGTACGTACAGCTATTGCAGTAAGAATGCGCGCACACAAAACGGTTGCCCAACACTAACCTATATGGCGGATATGTGTCAATAGAATATATAAGTTGTCTCGCCCGAACGCCAACCAGTTGCTTGAATTGATGGGCCCTCATTATTACACGTCGTATCGTTGACGTGCCAATATGGCTTGTTCAAAAATGGCGCGAGTTATTGCGCATTCAACTTGTACATATGTAGCGACGATGCTTATTTGAATCTAACCTCGATGATGTCTTCTCGTTATTGTATTGGTAGATAATTTATTATAATTGAAACTTAATTGCACTATTCTGAATACTTATGGTTGCTTCTATGCAGAGTATCTTCATTTACTTTTAACATTAGAAAATGATAGTCACCGTCTAATGTTAGCATTACAATAAATAGTTTACAATAACCTTTAAAACAAAAGTTAAGCTTTGTCCTAATTTGTTTTTAAATAATTTTCATGCGTTAGCCGTGACCGGGTATATGTGTTCGACGGTTAAAATGTACTGGATTTTATACTATAGTCAATTATAGAATTAATAAAATATTTCCTTCGGCTTAAACACAATCTAAGGCGAATATAGGCGTACTTAACATAGATAGCAGCTTTAATCTTTTGCTTTCATAACTTAATGAACCCTTAAACGAATTGAATCCTTACACGATCTCTTAAGGAGCTAGTTAGCGACGATTTAGTGCACCATTCATCACATTCGGACCAAGAGCGCGCCGGCGAAAGTGGGCCGTCGAGATACGGCTAGCTGCATAGAGATCGGCCGCTTGATTTATACACTCCGCACAGCGAGCGCGGAGCATCTGTTTTTCAGCAACGAAGACGATTTAATAAACGAGTGAAGTTATCAATGTTTTAAACTCTTCACTCGAGATGAAAAATATGTACATTTTGTGTAAAAAGTTTGCAAAGATTTGCCGCAAAGCGATTGCCTGTTTGGTGACAATGCTATGCTGGAATACAACGCTTGTTTGCGGAAATTCTATTATTCTTTTGGCTTACACTAAGTAAACCATTGTTTGGACTACTTTATCTAGGGAAATTTAGCGATACTAAATTGAAGTATACATCGTAACGGATGGCTACGATGTCTCGTAATAGTATCTTCTTGCGCTCTTATTAGAGAGATGTCATCGACTTGTCAATCGCTGAGTGACAGTCGGCTAATAACTACACCATTCGTACGAGACCGTTTCGTTGCTTTGGGTTATTTTTCACCATCCTTAATCTAGTTTGGCAAAACTACAAGCCATACATTTGAAAATTGCAATTTAAAATATGTTTTAAAATAAAATAGTAAACATAAATATGCAACTATATTGCATACTTATATTAATATTTGTTTTATTTTTATTATTACTTTGCTTACTCTTTATTGGTTCATTCCCCAGTAAATGTAGTAAATGCAAATTTCGCGGAAATTCAATCATAACGGACGTAAAGGACAAATTTGTACTGAAATTGAAATTAATTTATTTAATCCCATCGCTCGCATGTTAACAAAGGACCTTAATAATAACATGATACACATGAGTGTGCGCTGCTCCCTTGTGGATTTTAAAATACAATATTGGTACTGTATTACAATATTAACGTATCAAATTTGTCCCCATTTATAGATTAAGTATTCTAGTAGGTCTTATTTAAATAGTACTATTTTTTTTTATTTAAAAATGTTATAAAAAGTATATACTTTTATTTACGACATGATTTATTGAACTATTTATATAGATGGTTTTTTTATGCTATTTTTCTTAAATTTAAAGCGATTTTGAACGCGTGGTAACGTTACTTTTGATTCGCGTTAACTTAACCGTCTTACAAAAATGTTCATTGAAAAAAAGTTTTGAATTTGAAATATTTCCATAGGAGCTCCAATCGTATAAGTCTTAGCGTGGGTATTTTTAGCCAATATATAGCTAGTATCGCAATATATAGGCTATTTAAAGTTGAAATTATTCTAACAATCAGACAGATTGTTCCTGAGATTATTTCGTTTAATTAAACAAACAGTCTTTAGCATATTAATATAGATAAAACATTTGCAGTATATAAGAGACATTGTCTATTACATCTCGAAACATATTGCGTTCATAGATAAATATCGTGGGGTAAGTTTAGATCGAGTTCCCCACTAAACTATGTTGCTTACTTGTCTAAAATTTGTCTCCGATGGGGGAACTAATGTAACTGCCGTTAGCGTAAATTATTAGAAATTGGTTCCGCTACTTATACTAATCGACCTGCACGTCCCAACTTGGCCTATCTTCACTTCGATAGTTGTCTCGAAAGTAAGTTTCGTGTTCGAAGGTTCAACTTCGTCTGGAGTTTTGTATATCTTTTTCTTCTTTGGGTAGTTGATATTGAATACTATATTAAGTCACAAGTAGTGTAGTTTTTCATTAAACTTGTAATGATTATGACATAGAATCTGTTTTTAATGTAGCATAATTAATTTAATCGTACCAGAATATACTTTAGTAAATAACCCTACACAAATGGACATTTTTTTTCGTAAGGTAATGAATATAAGACGTTAGCAACTAGTAATATTGCGTAATAATTGTCTATTAAATTTTTTTCTTTAAAATTATATATTTATATAAACATATTTTGATTACTTATTTGTATTATCTAAGATTGATTCAAAACGCTTTTGATACACCGCCCTAACAATATTGAATGTTATTAATAACTACCTTTTAAAATTAAAAAGTTTTGTAGCAGGGCACAAAACTACAACGCAACATTTTAGCTCTGCGATTAAAACGAGTTTTATTTAAAAACTACACATAATAAAAATAGAATAAAATGCCCTATGTGCATACATTTCTGTATTTATTAGAGTACAGCTACATAGTTGGCAACTAGGAAAAGTTATATTTTATACATGTGATGAAAATAATGCATAGATTCACCGTGAATATTAAAATACTAAGCGATGCGTGATTTCAAAGTGATGACAAAAGTTAAAAAAACAACATCTAAATAAAGAAATCTCTATATTATTTTATCAGTTAGAACGGAGGAGTTTCTTAATACCAGAAATCTTTTAACCTATTTCGGCTGAGGACAAATTCTGCTTTCGTCTGAGCTAACGCGGTTGAAGAAATTACTAATTTAATGATTTCATGAAATGGGTGAAATTTGTTTTGTCAATTTTTTTTTGTTTTCTGTATTTGGTAAGCAGCATCACCATGTACAGCACGATTTTATACAAATGAAAGTAATTTGGATTCGAACTCATTCCTATATCGTATAAGCAACGTTAAACTCGATCGCCCACGCACTGAGCCACGACGGCGCTCGATTAAATTGATTGAATTACAGTTTATATTTCTTCCAAGCACCCCCTCCTACGACTTACGTAAATACATTTGTCAATTACGTTAAAAGAAGTAAACAAGTCGACAGCTCAACTAGCGTTGAATGACAGCCCCCAACGACGCGCCCCGACTGGCTTCAACGAATTTCTTAAGCCCCGTATAAATAAAATATTGTGCTATAATTCGGCCGTATTCTTTCGCTGTTGATGGCTGTCTATCTCTTTGCATAATTGTTTGGACTCCGTTATGTCGGTTTTGGTTGTTTTAAACAAATTTGTGGAATATAATCTTTGCTTCAGTCGACAGAACGTTGTGGCTTTGGTAGATCTAGTTAAAATATTAAATAAGGACACTATTCAACGGAAATGGTTGTAATACATTTAAACGCTCGTCATGTTATTATTTAAGTTTATTAATAATATTTCATAGAAACTTATAAATTGATTTTATTATAAGAACTGTGAATGAAGTTAACATTTGGTTAATTTTAGGGTTTTTCGATCGTTTGAACTGAAATTTTTAAGAGGCCTAATACTCCTTTACTATGGCATTTGAGAGAAGATAAAATTATTGACGTTAATTATATTTATTATTTGCGCGATTATTATACATATCAAATCCACAAATTTACGGATTTTTCGCGTTACTTTAATATATTTAGAAATTTCGGGAATAAATATATTTACGCAACGCGAAAAATCCATAAATTAATGACGTTACTAAAGTTTAAAAAAACCAGACTTCCAGAGCATACCAGATTAAAAGATGATCGCATAATAACTTGTGAAAAATGAAGAAAGAGGAAGAAGATTCACCAAATCCAATAACTTGTGCGGGAAATATCATGAAAGTTATATTCAAATTTTCCTGCTCCGTCGTCGACCACCACGGAACTCCAATTGAAAACTAGAAAAGGCTAGTGCGTTTGAGTAATGCCATGAGCAGGAGGATTGTTTGTCTCTCCCAGGGCGTATCGTTCGGTAATCCAATAGTGGTGGAACAGATAAAAGCGGGCAAAGATAAAAGGGGTGGTTTAATGGAATTACACAAGGGCCCGGGGGGGTGTATTCTGTGACCGTTGGTGCTAGCTGGACTCTAAGAACGCCTTTGTTACGATCCTCTTTATGTTCGAATAAGAAAAATCGCCCCGAGAAAACAAGGATTATTTAATGACGGCCCGCTTTAAATGAGCCCCTCGCTCTATGAATTACATCGCAAAGCGAAATAAATTTTTGTGTTTCTTCCTTTGCGTGTGACGTTATGTTTGTGTTTCGAGTCGTTTCACTTTTACCCGGCTGGAAACATGTTTTGTTTGAGTTTTGCAGGAGCAATTCATTGTTCCGTATCACGTTGTAACACCGACATCATTGTTATAATGTATTGTTGATTTGCCTTAACGGTAAACAGTGTTATTTTTATTAAGAAGTTATCAATGTCTTCGATAGAACTAGACGATAATTCTGCTTTTATTAATACGTTGGGATTAGTATTAAATTATTTGCGCGCATTTCAAATCATTTTATTGTTAGCTATTCAACTGTCATACACGCATAGCATCGGAAGCATCCTTTCCCGATGGACGGGCGCACTTAGCAAGGCGCTCGATGATTAGTAGGTCGATTACCATGCAGCCGATGCCCTCTTTCTCACGTAGGGCTGACACTCTTAACCACACTTATTGTTATTGCGAGCGAGGAAATAAATGAGAAAATTCTAAAGCAAAAACTACATACATATAACGATGTAATCATTTAAACTATACACAAGTGAAAGTGTCGGTATGCGAAGTTTAATAGTGGATCGTTCGTGCATTCGGTGATTGGCATCGCAGTGTTAATTAAAACGCTTTAATAAGAACTGCACACTATTAACGCAATTGACTTCAATAAAAATTACGTCAAGTAGAAAACAAAGTTGTTAATAAAATTAACAATAAGTTTATGTTTGTTATTATTTTTATTAAATGCTATTTAAATTGTACGAATGTGTGTTTAAATTCTTTAAACATCCTTTTACAATGTTCTTATTTGCCGCGCAGACTAATGTCTTAAAGTATGTGACACTAGCAACCCCGCAACCTCCCTTGTGGGTGGAATTTCGTAAAATCCGTTCTTAGCTGACTTCTTCTCGGCGAAAGGAATATTATTACCAAATTTCTAGTCGCTAAGCCTTATGGTTCCATAAATATCGTGATGAGTCAATATATATAGGTGGGAATCTCTTATATAATATATATAGAAATATATTTTTATATCGCTACTGACTGTTTAATTGTATTACTTTGACCGAATCGTTTTAGTCATAAAGGGCGTGCCTGTACACGTACGTGAATTGTGTTCAAGTGTCAGCATCGACATGACGATTATTGCGTGGATAAGCTCATTATTCGGAGAGCAGTCGCGTTGAGCGGGTGACGCGTCATTTGTGCAAATTGCTGGGAAACTATGGCGATTAGCGATAATTGCTCGGTTTGCCAAATTATCGGATCTGTGGACCTTGTGGGATGTCGAGTTGGCGCGTGACAAATCAGCGTTTATTAGTGGCGTCTCTGATCTCCGAACGATGCCGTCGCTTAACATTATTTGAACGCATAACGATTTGTCTACAATGTATTGAGTAATAGAGGCATTCGCGACTTTGTTGTGTTTTTATTATTAGACAGCTGACGCTTCCAACGGTGTCACATACTGTTATATTTTTAAATTTAGTTTAACTTTTTTTTAAATAAAAATCCATCATAAATCCTTGTTCAATTAATAGAATTAGTAATAGAATAATTGGTTCACTCAAAAAACACACTTTAAATTATATACTTTTTTATTACATAATAATGATAATAATTTTTTATGACAAATAAACATTATTTAGTCCCAAACTATGCAAATCGAATGTGCTATGGAAAGTAGATGACTGATAAATGGACGCAATATTATTTTCTTGCATTGATCCACTGTGTCAACTCATTATTTATTACAAGTTGGACACTTCACATTATTATTTTTTCCATTTTCGGATCCCGTTAATAAATTAAAATACATACACAAACATAAAGACATGTTTATAATATTGGTATGCAAAGATATCTTTTGCGTGGGGGCCAAGGTGGCGAACGTTAATGCAATTGAACGTCAATATTATTAATATGATTAAACATATTACGCGAAAGTTATTGTTCGCGCAACCTCCAATTGAATGCGACATAAAATAGTTTAACATCAAAGCATCGATGTCGTTGAACAGTGACCCTATCGTATGAAGTTATTAAACTGTCATATAATTATATTTGTTTGTTTAATTACGATATAGGAGTTGTGCCAACCCTAAGGCACCTGTCGTTGTCGGTCAACGGCGTCACATTTGTCGGCGCGTGCACTCTTTGTTTTGCCCTTTTCGCCTCTCGGAATAATCGAGCGTGTTGTTTTTTAGATGGAAATTGGAATTTTTTATACGTTAAACTTCCATAAACAAATGTGATAAATAAGTTACTTTTTAATATCTCACTACCCGTTTATTTAATAACGTTTGATTTCTTTAGATTTGAAATCGATTTTGATGAGTCACGATTGATGATGTTGCATTTGTGATTTATCTGTCTATTACTTACAGTAATTATTAATTCTTAAATGTCCAATCAACACACAAATATTAATGAAATTATTTTTCATAAGCTTGATTAGTAGAAGCTCCACATACATATAAATCTTACTTGGCGCACATGTCTCTAAATAAAATTATTATCTGACAATATAAGTCACACTACGAAAGGTAGTCATTAGTATTGCTGTATAATTTGCGAAACCTTAATAAAAATATTAATAAACACTCGTCCCGTTTCCCAGTAATAATATCTATCTGTTATCCGTAATAAATGTCACAATATTGCGCGAAGTCCTCTTGGCTTTTGCTGACGAAGCAAATTTAATATTCGGCCCGACTGCTTGTTATGAATGCGCGAGCGGGTAGCGGGGTGATGGGTGGGTACAAAGAAATATTTACGACATCTCTCACACCATCCTAGTATAAATCATTGAATTCTTGGCTTGTAATGATTCTTACCAACATTTTGCTCAATCTTTAAACAATTACGTTAGTCTTTATAAGTTCTTCTGAATCCGTTAAGTATCCATTCTATAATTGCTTGGCACATTTAAAATTCCAATGTATAAATTAGTCATTCATACTTCCTTATAAATCATTTATTTCTTAATTAATCGAGATTGTACACGTGGGCTTTGAAAATGCTTACGTTATTACTCATGGCTTATTTATGTTTGTGGTTGTTTTTATGTCTCTGTAAATTGATATCATTCAATCTTCTTGTCAATGATTATTAAGTATTGAATAATTTTTATATGGTGACGAGTTGTTTAACAAACAAATATTTTTGTAAAAAACTGACATTTTTTAACCATCAACTGTATTATTTTTGTGCAAAAAATCCCATCAATACGTCCTTCATGACGATATATATGTATATTCACAGACTTTCGCAACAGTAAGACTAGCAGCTCGTGACTTGCTCCGCGTGATATTTAAATAATATGGACAAATTACACGGTTTTTAAAACTGATAAATAATTGTTATTCTAAATTATAAGCTAATATCACTTTTAAGTGTTTGTTTTTGACATGAACAAACATCATCACAGAAATTGACATTTAAAAATTTAATACGTTAAAAGTACCAAGGCAATATAAATGAGTACTGTATAAAAAGTACCAGGGCGACATAAACGTCATTAGTTAACTCGGTTCGATTTTAAGTGAGTAGGGGACATTCGCGAGTTCCCAGTCGGATATTGAATAAAGAACAAAGTGGCACTCGGAAATTAGCTCGAAGAGTTTCGAATTCGGTACGACGTTGTACGGATCATGACCGGAATTGCGTCACACTGTTTGAGAATTTCCTGGAAGTTGGCGTGAACTGTTGCAATGTTACGTGTTTGGTTACGCCCGTGCCTCGTACCACAGGTGACTTGTCCTACGTGGACCGTTTCTAATGTGTGCTTTATAAGTACCATACGTACTGTACGGTACGTATGTGTATATGTAATAAAATAACTCTGGGAATCGTATGATATATGATAATAGTCGCTTTAAAATAGTAGGGTCGATGACTAGAAATTTTATTACTATTAAAAAAAAAAAATTATTACTATTAAAATCTGGAAACTCCGCTTCAGCACTGGCATCCGTAAAAAGTCCTTTTATTGAATAATATATATTGTAAATTATTGTATAAAACAAATTAAAAGGATCAAGCAATCTTAAAAATTTGAGAAATTATTAATAATTAGTATGTTCTCTTACAAGTGCTGTGGCAGCGTTTTATGTATAAAATAATAACGAATAAAAATTATTGACATTAATAGTGTTCATTAATATGTAAGATTTTATTGCTGTGACTTTATTACTAGTTGCTCGGATCTGTTTATGTGGGATGGATGTAATTTAAAGCACTAATAAATGTTATTTTTGAAAATAGACTTAATTTCTTTATTCTTGATTTTAAGCTTAATTTTGCTTTGCGCTTTGTAATTAATTATAAATAAAAAAGAAAATTAGCAAGAAAAAACGTAACGGGTCAGTAATCCAGTGGGAAATAAGTGAAATCTAATAAATATTTTTCCTTACGACTAAGAAACGTTAATCAATCACATTGCTCAACTTTATTTATCTGCTATAATACTAGTAAATTCCTTCGTGTTTAGCAGTATTTATTCGAGTTTATAATAATATCATAGCTGAATTGTAAATGTTTGCATGTCCGGAATTGCATCGAACGCGTAATACAAGCGAACCGAGTCGAATGGCAAACGTATATGATATTTACGCCACAGTCGTCATCAGATACGATTCTATTTCTATAATGCGACCGCGCGACCGATCGCCAACTTTCTCGGTATCGCGTGGCGTCGTGCGTTACATTATATCGTATCGATTCGGCCGATCGTTCGTTACACGCGATCCGGATTACCCCCTCGTAACGTCTTGATGTTCGACATCTGCCGCACCCGAACGACCGACAGATGGTTCCTGCGGGCGTTTCTTTAAAAGTGATACTCCTTGACGTAACGCTATTTGACGGACGTGATTCGTTATAATGGTTATGTAAGATTCGATTTTTTCTTGTGACGACTTAAGTTATCTTTTGTTATCATATAGTCGTCTTCTGTTAACGTTTTATCTTCTGCGCTGTGAGAAAAATGGAATCTGGAATACTCTGTAGTTACTCTTTTATTTTAGTCTCCTTGATTCCATAATAAATTGATTATTTATTTATTTAGCGTCGCGGTAGCTCACTGTCGGGAAGATCGTATTTACTCCGGTATACCGAATTGATCGCTATGCGCTATGCGGAATTGATCGACAGACTCGTGTCGCTATAATGCTAATGTTCAGTTCGATTTTTGGTACCTAACGAAAACTTAAGTAAATATTAGTGTCATAACTATATATGTATGTATATATGTATTTATTTGCCTTATGCACTGAATATTACAATAGCGGACTTAATGACAAAAGACGTTATATACCAGTCAACCAATGGGTGGTGCAGAAAACGTTCGCTAGGTGCAGAAATACAAAATAATCTATTAACGTTTTGTAAATATTAACTCATATAGATAGTTATTACTACGGTATACTTGCAGGTTCCGTGTTTAATAATGTTTCCGAAATTTGAAATTCTCGTTTTAAATTTTGCAGTTTTAAGTCTCAAATTACCACGTGTATAGACGACGCGGTTAGAGATAACTTGCATGGCAAAGAAATAAAAAATAACACTATGATTTTTAAAGTTCCTCTACCCGAGTTAGTGCCGCATGATTGACTTTTATGCCCTAAACCCTTTGTTTCAAAGGAGACCTTTGCCTAATGTTGGACTATATAAGGAGGCTGTTGCTTTTATTTCTTTTTAGAGCTAGGGTTGATGTATGGATACAAGAGATAATGTAATGTGACTAACAAGAAACTCTGTCATAGTAAGATATAATAAATATAAATTAAGCTTTAAGCTTCATCTTCGCACAGGTTATATATATCTTATTTTAGCACTGTAATGATACAATAAGTTTATTTTGCATAGGTCGGAGTACAGACTAAAAATATTTTATTACTATTAAAATCTGGAAACTCCGCTTCAGCACTGGCATCCGTAAAAAGTCCTTTTATTGAATAATGTATATTGTAAATTATAGAATAAAACAAATTAAAAGAATCAAGCAATCTTAAAAGAAATTTGAGAAATGTACAAATTCGCACAGCGAGTATATGTAGTAATTAGTAATACAACAAAATATGCAGAAAATCTAGACTTAGAATCCTAACCACTTTATAATATTAGTATAGATTGAAAACATAGTTGTTGTTTACATTAAAACGTTCCTACAGAGTGCGAAATGAGGAAATGAGTCATGAAGTCTTGAACCGCTTCATAGTTGATGTAAATATTTTAAGCGATACTTTAAAATATATTTTCAGTACGGATGAGTTCTCTGGAGTTTCATTTTTATCATAAATAACCATTAAAATAGTGAGCCGACACTTTTTTCGCTTATCGAAAGTTCACTTTTCTGTCCACAAATAAAAGTCTACTTCAGTAAAACTATTATTGTACAAATTATAAAATGAGAAAGTTTATTTCCGGTGCTTGCAAAAAGTTTGAAATGTAAAGAAACAAATTTAACGGAATAAATAAATGTCACTCAATTTCACCGCCTAGCTTCGTATACGTATATTTAAAAACAATAGAAACTGTATTATTGCATCTCGTATTTTAAACCTACATTATATATTTGTAGCGTTAATATGTACCTATACATAATTATAGGGTAAGGGACACCCATTCTAACCAAGCTTAACATTTGTATCATCTCCGGAATTTTCATCAAAAAGATTAAAGTAATTTAATTATTTTTAAGGTAAAACTCATTTTCTCATAGGAGATAGTTGAGTCTCATTCTTTTCTCAACTATCAGCGACATTTAGCTTTGCTCAAATCGTAATCGTCACGTCGACGTTTCCCGGCCGAGTTTTACGAGGAGAGACATAAAGTCGTGTCGTTCAGTAATCGGTATGATATTTCTAGGTTATACGCCCGGTCGTTAGAGAAATTCGCCTGTTACGCTCTTAATTTACGACCGTTTCATTTTTGCTTCGGACGATTCGATATTGCTAAATTTTTCGTGGTAATCTTTTATTTTTTACCGATTCGTGACAGTGTAGCGACATATCAAATATATTCTCTACACAACGTTGTATTGAATTTGTTAATCAAAATCGGAAAATACGTTTTCGACTGTTTATTAAAAATTACATGATCCTTAAAAAAGGCCAAAGCTTTGCTGTATATTTTATATTATATATATATATGTTTATAGAATTATTTATTTTGATTTAGTCCCATGTTAATATTATATTAGGTTCTAGCCTAGTCCTTTTAAATAATCGTACTAAGTTATACGGCAAAAAGATGTCAGCTTAGTTATAATGGTGGCAGATAACAGTAAGTCGCCGAGGAAACATTCGGTGCATTTGACATTTTCAAAACCCACTTTGGACCGCGTCCAACAATCTTCAGGTGTGATAGAAGAGATTTACGTGATTTATTGCCATTTTAAAAATCAGCGCGGCTTATGAGATACGTGTTCAGATTTGTCGTGTCGCCATTATAACATAGCTCCCCGCATACTTCTAATCAACAAAGAGCGATAAATACAATAAATTTAATTCTGATCTGTCCGACAGAGTTATGGCGAGACATTCTTTGAACTGAAAAAAAAAATCGAGTGTAGATTGAGTCAACATTTTAAAAATAAATCGCTATTGATAGTCACTATTAGTTAGCAGAAACACTTTTTTTTTTCATTGTTCATTCCAATTTGATTCTTACCCGCATGCGACGTCGGACGGTTATTACCATAAGCCAATTCAATATAATGCTGCTACTTAAATATGAATCATGACTGCAATGTATGATGTATGTCTCTTAGTATCATAGTGGATCAATCATCGACGGGTTAGTTATTTGCTGTGATCATAATATAATGTAGACACATATCCATGTAAAGAATAATGTATGATTTATGGAAATACTCATTAGTAGCAAATAACATGAACCAAGCGGCTGTCGAAACACCGCCTATCCTTTACATATACTAAGGCTAGATTAGATAACATAGTAACACCGGCAACGTGGCCTCATCGATTCAAAGCAGTTGTCGGTTGTCGGATGGAAGTCGGCAATTTGGGTACACGAAACTCCACATAGGCTTCACATAGTCCTCTGTTGTCAGATAGAATCCGACAAAGTGGGTAAATAATCGCAACGCTGTTGTTGGTTGTCGGATGGAAGTCAACAATTTGGGTAAACAATCGCAACGCAGTTGCTGGTTGTCGGATGGAAGTTTGATGCTTGAGAGCCGTCCAACCCGTAGTCGGTCGTTGTTCTCACGTACGTCGTAACCAACAGTCGTATACAGATTCACCGACGGCCCAGTACTTATGTATACACTCGTTCGCAGGCGCTGTTGTTTGTAAACGTAGCCTTGCAACGTCTAGTGATTCGAAACGTTGGACCTTTTATCACGCAGTTTTATCGATAAATGTGCACACCGTTTTCTGCACGTTTCCTCTTTTATCACGACGTATACGAGAGTTTATATTTCTGTTAAAACAGCTGCATTGTTCGTAAACATTTTGTTGAATGGCTACCATAAACGAGCGCTTTCAGCATTTGTACTTTTACAGGGCTGTAAATACATTTTGTTGGCGATACAATATGTATCAAATGTTATACAATATATAATAACAAAAATTATACACCACAGTTATTGTTTGTATTTATAAGCTGAATTTTATCGATGTTTTTGTGTAGGGTAAAGTATCGATAAATCGTGTCCCCGCAAACCGCACTATCCAACCGCTTCCCACGGCCCGTTTCTAATGAGCCGCGTTGTGTTGAGTAACAGGGGCAAGAGGAGAGGCTTTTTGAAAAAAAAAAACAGTGGATCTCTCGTGTAGTCACGCGTTGTCTGTTTATATATTGTACACAATTAAAAGTACGCTGTAAATTCTTGTGTATAGTGTTTGTAAATATTATTATATTGATGCAATAGGATTTTCATTTTTTTTGCCTCAGTGGCTTGGCTGTATTCCGCGATACTCGGCGGAGGTCGTGGGTTCAAATCCCGCGGGGAAACAACTTTGTGTTATCGTTGTTTTTTGGGTGGTCAGGACAATTTGAGCCGATCACCCAATTGTCTGTAAGGTAAGAAGATCCATGCGTCGGATGGGCATGTTAAAGTCGGTCCACCCACCAACACGCATTGGACCAACGTCCAAAAGGTTCCTAATGGAGAAGGCGTGCATTAGGTGATGCCTCTGTTAAGCAGTGGACTAATACAGGCTGATGATGTGGATTTACAATAGCATTCTAAATAAAACTCAAAAGTAAATGCTCTTTACCCTTGTTTTTAGTTACTTTCGAAGTATATTTGCCTTAATACGAATGTAACTTAATAGTTAGTAACTAAACTATATTAATGTGTAATGTTTGAGATATTATTTAAACACACAACAGGCAGAAGAAAGGATTAATTGTGATATTTTGCGTTTTATTATTTCCTTAAAAATCAATTATGAGCCCATTTGTTATTCGTTAGTTGAACAATTAGCAAGATGAGTTTGATACTTAACCTGTATCATTCAGTATATGACAAAGTCCCTAAAAATAATCAAAACGGCTTGCGATAGATAAAAGTGCGTTCCGCCTGGCTCGCGTCGACCGTAAGCGCTTCGTCCGCGGCCGTCTGAACTCTGCAGTACAACGACCCTGCGATGCGATCGCTATCACGAGACTTGTACCGTGGTGGTTGCCGTAAGCCTTTTGTGTGCTTGTATCCTGGATGCGAACTATTTTCATTGTACGTTACGACTGCAGACTCTATTTATGCGTAATTGTCAAATTATTAGCGGTTTGTATGAAACGATTGCGGATTATCGGTGACGTTGTAACAAGCAAATTCCGATGTCATAAACTTAGTTGGGGTTTCATTACATGAAAAGATTCAGAGGATGAATTTAGGCCATACGATTTTATTGTCTTCTTTTGCAATATTTTTGGTGTGTTGAAAAGTATTTTTATTAGCTTTACCAGGATAGTACTAATTTATTGTTTATTATTTAAGATCAGTTTAATAATATTGTGTAGTAATTTACGTTTTGTGGTTTAAAATATAATATAGTAACATTTCGTCTATATCACCACTTATGCTTAATATTAGGTATATATCATGGCCATCCTAGCACTTTATGCAATTACAAGCAATTAGCCCACGGCTCTTTCATTCTTATTTTTATATCTTTATAATGGATTTTCGAAAAACCAATAAAAATATACTGAAACTTATGTTCGAAGTTACCGTAATCTCATTACATTTCTGCATACAAAGATAAGAAAAGTAGAGAGGTGGCCTTATTTTTGTGCTGAAACTGATAACTGAATATGTACATGTTTTGTCTAGGCACATTTAGAATGTATAATCAAAAATTTATGCGCCGAAAACGCATGGAAAATTTCTTTGTGCATAGAACGCCATTATTGTTCTTATAACTATTATAACTGAGCTTATCAGTCACTAATAAATACTTCACACAGTGTTTCATGTCACCTATAAGTTAAAATATAGACGGTTATTGAATTAGTGCGCTAAAGTGTACCGCAAAAGTAGTATATTAGTTATTGTGTTCTAATTAATAAATTATTTAAACGGTTATTATTGAATACTAGAAGTCCGTCCCCGGCTTTGTCTCTCGCTCATTTGCAATGGATTTTCATAAGGATTAAGTTACTCAAGAAAAATATACTTTCTTAGTATTGAAAGAATATTATAAATCTGTTTAATAGTTTCGAAACCAATGAAAAAACGTACATGTAAAGGAAACTTTTTATAATATTGTTACAGATAGATATCTTACGACTGAATCGTTTTCGGAATTCTCGAGAGCTATAATTTCTCGCAATATTTTTAGTTCACTAGTGAGACATGGGAGCCGTGGAGGTTTTCAGACCATTGTTCGACTCTTCACGTAGTTTTGTACGCTTTTGTTACGTTTTAATTTAGGTTTGTACACACTCGCGTATTGTTTTAACGGTATTTGTGCCGTATGTTGTGTCGGATGAAATACGTCGAAATATTTGTTTTGTTTATTACTTTTGTTTACGTCGAAATATAAAATTATTATTTGCTTTTTCTCTTTTTATTTTATTGTCGTTATTTAAGAAACCAGTCGGTCATTGCCCAGTTTGTAGACGGTTTTATTGAATACGACGTTCAAACCTATCTGCATACAATGTGTTTCGGTTTCCGTATGATAATAAATCGCATTCTAAGTGAACACGTTTCATGGAGCAACAAAAATACACTATCAAATTATTTGATTCAGAAATGCACTAAGTTTTGTATTGATAACCTAGATTTTCAGACCTATATTAGTTTGGCATCCGTTTTACATATTAACTTACTATTGTAACAGTCTATTGCTATCATTATCCTTTACAATGTTAATGAAATTAACATTAAAAATATATTTTAACGACGCTTTATTACTTTTAAATGCTCTTCGCTTACCACAACGCTGCAGTGTATCAAACGATACAACTTAAAACATCATCATCGGCCCCGCCGGTTCACAATGTGCACCGCGAGCGTTGAAATAATTTACGGTACCGACAATGGGGCATTAGAAAGTGCACGCGTTCAGTTGCTCGCTTTTTCTACTGTGATGTCGAAATGCTGGCAACTCTTGCCGCGAGCGATCGTCGCTCTGTACCGCATACCTACGTGTTTACCGGCGTTCGTCTTGCTTATGTACTTACTTTCTGTTTTTGTTGTATTTAATTGGTAAATAATAGAGATTTTTTATCGTGTTTGATTTCATGGTTATTTTAAACTATGCTTGACGTTTCACACCCTTTCCATCGTCCATAGTTATGAGACAGACTAAGATGTTGAGAAAATTAATGGATTCCTTTCGGGTAACGTTTAGTTAAAAGTTATTTTATAGTAATCTAAACAACAACAGAAAGTATTGTAATTAATCAGGATTTTTTTTAATAATGCCTGTTTTATAACTTTGCTAGCTCTTACTAATCTCTGATTATAAATTTATCAAAATCGAATCTTATAATGTTTATTGGGGCTTAAAGGCTAGAACTCTAGCCTTTGTTTTATCTGGAATTTGAGCTGGATTAAAACAAAATGCAATAATAATAAGCGTTGTTAATTATTAGCGTTGTTGTTGTTTAATGCAAAAATAAGTAACTGAGTAACAGTCGCCAAACTTTTGCATTTATATATTTAAAATTTGAACATAGGCACTGAAATGGCAGGGACAGGTTTTTATTTTATTGACTACGCAGGCAGACGAGCAGTCGGGTCACCTGATGGCAAATGGTCACCGGCGCCCATGGACATTGACAGTACCAGTAGTATCGCCGACGCGCTGCCTACCGTGAGACATAAGATGTTAAGTCTCGTTTAACCAGTAAATAAGCTGGCTACGGTCCCTTTCAAACCGGAACACAGTAGTGTTTTCACTTTACTGCTTTGCGGCAGAAATAGGCACCGCCGAATAGAGGTAGATATATTCATGCACACATATAAATTAAAGTAATTCACGCTATACTTTAGTTTATAAAAGTTTACAATTTGTGTCCATTTCGAAATACTTCTAAATTAAAAAAATATTCTCAGCTTGAGTTGGTTAAAAAGTGTAAATTTTAACGAACGTTCCTCTCGAACAGGTATATCAGATTTGCTGGAGCAAGGAATTATAAAGGCTATATTATATACTTCACCATAAAAAGTGATGGTCTTAAGTCTTGCACCATTAAGATCTCTCTTTAAAAATGGTCGTCATAATTTTAACAGAGGCAAATAGAAATAAAACATTGTTGCCTCAGGATGACGACGCAAAACATATTTTTGTACTAGGGCTGGACGAATTTTTTTAGCTTAGTGGGCGCTTGATATTTCTGGAGCTATTTGCTCGCGTAAGTAGGGCTCTTATTGCGCGCAACGATATAAATGGTCCCATAAGACTCGTTGTATTCAAATATTTTTATACGAATAGCGTATACTGAATGTTGTTCAAATCTTCCGACAAGTATAGGTATAATATTAGTACTTGGGTTTCATAATGACCGTACCAACCTAAAGATAAAAACAACTGAAGCATCTGCTTCGATACGATACTTTTAAGTGGAGTTGAAATAGTCGAAAGTTATCGAAAGCACTTCAAATTGTTCGTTACTTACCCTGTTCTTCGTATTATCTTCTTAAATGTAATATTCCATTAACTCGTGTAACAAAATAAAATTTTAACGACAGCGCTAAAGCTTCTTGTTGTTTACAACCTCGCGTATAGTTATTAATTTGTCTACAAATTTCCGAGTCGGGAGATGGCAACTTACGTAACGACTTAATTGAAGTTTCGAAAGGGGGAGTTGAATTTTCGATGTCTTCCATAGAGCCTTAGTTATTATTAAAGAGTTTTCCCTCCGCACAAAGGCTTGTTGCGTTGGTATTTCAACCTGTTATACTCGTGCAGTACACAGTTTCCTTGAAAATGTTCGCGCAAAAAGCCCGTTTTAATGGATCCCTATTGAATGTGCTTTGCTATCGTGACTTGGACGCTTTTTGTACTCCGCTTAGATAATGGCTGATGACTGCCTGTTGTTATTGTCTTGGGTTGACGCTGGCGTGAATGTAAACGGTACGCGTCCTTGTTACAGAGTTTGCTGACTAAAGTAAGTATTATACTTACTTATTTTGGTTACTAAACTCCAGGGTAATTTAACAATAACTATTGTTCAACGTATAATATCCCCTTAGCAAGTTCCGACTAGGGCGGTTTATATCAATTCTGTAATCAGCCCGTATTGTCCCTTATAACTATTAAGTAACTAACTAAGTTGAGTTGCGTTATTTACCTACGGCTACGGACATATTCAACATAATTAAAATAACTAAATTTATCGTTTAATTTTTTTATGAGATAGACAAGAGGTATGTTAACCTACAAAAAGCGACACGCTTTTACTATAAAAATAAAGGTAAGAAATCATCTCACATTACATGCTATGGTTCACTTATTTCGTTACCTGTAACTCAACAGATTATTTCTGCAGTATTAGCCACCATGGTGGTACTTATCACTTTTCATCGCAGAAAACGATAAAACCCGTTAAAACACTTGCTGTTTATGTCCAAAACTACTTGAAGACACTTTGTTTCTGCTTGCCTCTTCTAATAGCATAGGTTTTTAAAACTGTACACGTTGTTCATGTGAAAGTTGGCAATTTTTGATGATTCTGTAAATCCATGTAGAATACAGTTTTACGCATCATTATAATGAAGTTGCATACCAATAAAAAGTTCCACTTGACGTCAATCATTAATGGTTGATTAGGCAATTAATCTACATTACATTGTTGCGTCAATGTAAAACATGCACAATCAAGGTTTAATAATGCGCAATCATGATTGCATTTAAATTACCTCATTAAGGATTAAAAAGTACTAGAAAGAAAAAAATAAGGATTTTTAAAGAACCATATGAAAAAGGAGTACTACTGCCAAAGTATAGGAACTAATGAAAGAAGGATGCATAAATATCAATACATATTTGCAGACGACACACTACACAACCTAGCCGCAAGGTATCGTCTAGTAATATGAGTAAGCAAGCTGTTATATATTGCTAAGCAATTCTTGTACTACGGCTATTATATTGTTATACTCGCAATAAAAATAATTATACATGATTTAATTTTAAAAATAATAACACATATAATAAAGATATAGACACTCAAACTTAAGGAAGTACCACTGTACTGTAGTATAGTATAGTAACTGCTCCGTAGCTAGTGGTATGGGCTGTGCTTAGAAACCGAGGTCGTGGTTCAATCTGGGACTCAACAAATTTCATTGTTGTTTCCTAGTTGGTTAGGGCAACTTGGGCCGATCACCCATTGTCTGAAAAGTAAGATGATCCATGCGTCGGGTGGGCATGTAAGTCGTCACCACCACCCGCATTGGACCAGCGTGGTGGATACGGTCCAAAACCCCTAATGGATAGGTGTATTAGGAGCCTATGTCCAGCAGTGGACTATCACAGGCTGATGATGATGATGACTGTGTATACATTGACTATTTCAACCCAAAGGGTAAACTGCTTGCTATGAATAGATTATTGGTAAATAATTTGAAGGCAGTGACGTCATATATTGACTGCCATAAAATGGTCTTGATAACCTGGCCCGACATTTTACCTGCCCATCGGACGCGTGGATCATCGTACTTTTCAGACAGTTAGGGTGATTGGCCCTTATTGCCCCTTTCAAATGATAGTCAATATCATCTTTGGAAGTCCGTATAGGATACCCATTTTTTACATACACTGACAACAATTCATTCTTCTAATGCAGTAAACCTTATGAATTGTGGAGGTCAGATGCCAGTTGCTCTGTTTAAAAGCTCTTAATCATATTAATCTGACTGGATTCTAAGCCGACCTAATGAAAAATGAAGAAAGTATTTATTCATATGTTTGAAAACTCATTTTTGAACTTACTGATCTCGATATCTCTATAGCTTTAAGGCCTATTGACTTCAAATTTGGTATGAATATTTCTTTCGCCAAATATATATCAGATAACAATGGGTGTTACGTAAAAACGCGGGTGAATTACAACAGTTAGTTTGCTTTATAAGCTTCTAATTGCGTCCAAAGAAGCATTGCGACGCACACTCGGCCCGTCCGCGCGCGACCGTCACGGTGCAACTGTCGCGCATCGTTAACCGCCGCACCGTTAACGCTTGTTGCGTGGTTTTACAACTATCATCTACGATCGGACTGATCTGCGTCTGAAGTGTGAAAAAGACGCAGTGTTTCACTGATACAGGAATGTTTGTGACGAATTTAATGTGCCAGCCTGCTCTACTGATTTTAAGTAGAGAGGAATTGATTGAGATTTTTACTGGGACCACTGCAGTGTAAAGATCCACCATTTTTTACAGGGATCATAAGTAACACTGCGGTGCATATATCTACCGCGAGGCAGTTGTGTGGGAACAGTATTGCGTTCCGGTGTAAAGGACACCGTCGAAGTAGTTAATAAGTAAGCAAGAAATAACGTCCAGTGTAACCGGTTAAGACGAAACTAAAACGTCCCTCATTGAAAAAAGATAATAATAATTACGAACTTTTTTCTTTTTTCATTATAAATAAAATAATTTTATTATTTCTCTTGTACTTTCGTTTTTATTATATATTTTGAGAGTCTTAAACTGGGATACTTAATGTATAGTTTCTGCTTTAAAGCGGTACATGAACCCGACATATATTTGGTATTTTTATCTAATAAGTTGTTGAAATTTTACTAGATTTCAGTTAGAATATACGCCGTATGCGGTATACGGCGTATATTATATATATTATACCTTCTTTTTTAGCCAACAGCTAAGAATTCTGTTTCTATCGCTCCAATCACCTTAAGAATAATAGATTCATGTTCATAAATGACACTTAGCATTACAAGAGCAATCTGCCCGTTCTCCTCCTACGCAACAAAGAAATGAGTTTTTTTAATTTATCACACACCAAGCTGTCACCACTAGGTTGAGTGTCAGTATTAATATACCATTAATCGCTTCGTAACAGTTTATACAATTTCACGCCCGTCGTCCTGCATTACAATGTGTTAACATTTTAAAACGTAAATCAGCACTGAGGTGTAGCATTTTAAGTGCGTCGTCCATAACGCACGTCAAAATATTATCGGAATCATAGCTCTGCGAGGTGTTATTGCTGTCACATTTCCACGGGCGCGTATAGCTAAATCATTACGCGTACAAACAAACCGACCATTGTGAAATGTTCGGATTGTTTTGGAGCACTAAATTCATTACTAAGCCCACAAATACGTTTGGGATTTCGATATCGTTATGTTAACGTATTATTGCGAAAAAAATTGAATATTCTGTAATATAATGTAGGTTTATCTTTCTAGTTGTTGTGACATTTTTCCTAAATCTAAGCTCCTAGTTGTGTAAATATATATATATAGACAGAGCAGTGCCACAAAACTATAAGCTTTGTGGCAAGAATGTAGATTAAGATAAACTCAAAACTGTTTTAACGAAAAGTTTTATTATACATCTGTCGGGTTAATCATATAAAGAGATCAGGTTTGTATAGTAAATTACCAACTCATTTTCGCTGCAACCACCACGCAGCAGAACAACAAACACTACGCTCTACTTTTTGATTAATTCGTACAAACTCTCCCGCGGCGTCCCCATTCGACTTTATTCGCTCTTCGGCGGAAGAGAATGAAAAAAAAAGAGAGAGAGACGAGGGAAACAAAAGTGACTGTAAAATTTCAACGGTAGCTGTTTACGTCCGACCGTTTTTTACGATGCTGTTAACTGTTGATTCTTTTTAAACATCTGCGTTAGGAACTGTAAACTACATTGTTCGCGGTCCCGATGTCAAAATGATGGCCCGAGTTGTTTCCTTTGCTTTATAACTTTTTGAATTGTACGGGTTTTTTTAAAAGGACTGTATATTGTATACCGCCGTAATTGTGTTCGTCTTTAATCGATTGTACGTGTAGGTTTCGTATTTGTAGATTAAATTTTGACTTTTGTTAAGTATATAGATGGGGAATTATCGTAAGTCAAGATGTTAACGCACTTTAAGTAGGTGCACTTTTTAATTTATTGTGATATGAGTAAAATGTTACTTTCAGTTGATTAACGGTGAATGGTTATCTTAACATGTCGTAAAGTAACTATTTTGTGTTCAGAAAATAAAGACTAAATTGAGAAGACGTTAGTGAATTGTTTCTATTATACACACATATAGTTTTATATAATAGTACGTTTGTGAAGATAACAAAAAAATCATTTATATAATAAAATGCCACGGGCATCATTTCAGAAATAACAACGTGGCCATGATCTAATTGCAACCAGATATGTGTCAATTGCATCAGTTTATTCTTCATTGTCATCGCAATAAAAGACAATGCAAATTGTCCGACAGCATTATGACGAACATTAAAATACTGGTTTTATTAATGTGTCTAAAATAAATCGTAGATTAAGCTTGCGACATTATTATATACGCTATTATATAATAATATTCTATCTCATTATTAAAAGTCGCGTACAAATTGATACAAATGGTTATGAAAATAATAAAAATATTAATATGAAAACCAATGATATCTGCTGGCCTGATACAAATGTTACAATACTTGTACTACTTTCTTTCTTTTATAAATCTCTTTTAATCATTTCGTTTCGATTGTTATTTAAATTGGCCGAGTGAAGATTATTCAACGACTTGAGTTGATTATTGTTTCTCTTTTAGTAGTATCTTTTCTCTCCCTATTCAAGTGAGAGCTCGGTAGCGTTAATCGTCCTAATAACGATACAATTTGAATCGAGCAACGAGCCGAGCAACTCGAATTGATTTTTATCGTTTTATCGATAGCGGACCGACTTAAGACATTCACTCGATTGTCACGCCCGAATGATCAGGTCGATTGAAAGCGCGCTCGAACTTAACAGATTAAAAAACTAACTTTTATTTTTAACTGTGTACATTTTTCGCTGCGGCATTCTACCGCAACCGTGTTTGCTAATCACCAAATACTCTATCGTCGGACTTGCTCCGGTCCAGTAACGAATTGAGAAATCGCAAAAGCGTCACGAAGGAATTGGAACATTTCGCGGCTATTAGCTTCGAAAGTGTTGATCTCTCTATTGTCTGAACGGAACGCTCCAAACAGAGAGCGAACAATCTATCAGAGGCGGATAGTCAGCACATTAATCAGAATCCGTGATACAAAACATCAGAGAGCGGCGATGGGACTTTGGGGCGCTGAATAATAAATCATAAGCCGGCTTTTCAGCGGATATCAAAGGCGATCTTCAAAGTGCACACTTAACACTGTTATTACGGGGGACTTGTAAAAAGGAGACGAACGTAAAACTTTCAGATTTGACATTTCCAAAATGGGGTGAACTTATCTTTGATTCCAGCGCCGAAACCGTTGAATAAACAAAAAGATGGATCGGTTATTATGGCTATAACGCACACTCTAGGAATAATAATTCAAATAATTTTACTTGTAAATCATACGAGAAAAATATAAACAGTGAGATATCTACATAATAAACAGTGAGGCTATTGAGATAGAAGCGTAGTGTGAAGAGAATGGATAGGACAAGAAATCAGTATGTATGTAAATGTCTTTATCCGCCACTAAGTTAGAGACATTTAGTATAGGTAAACACTAAAAACCTATAAAGGCTATTTAATATGAAGATTAGAAGTCATAAACCTTGTGTAATTTGAAAAATTTGAATTTGAATTGAATATAAAGCTAGTAAATAACACAAAGATAAAGGAATTGAACCAAACAACACATAAGCTGTCGCCTTCATTCATATTTAAACGAGATGTAATAACAGTACTTTATGTACAAAAAGAGGGTCATAAGATATGTATACACGAACGGAATGATTTGTATTAATACAAAGTGGAAACGCTAAAACGAAGGCTATCAATAATGGATAACCTTACAAATGTTACATTATTGTGCCTTTGACATCGTTCTAAACAATTTGTGAGAGACAACGAACGGATGGTGAATATGTTTACTCGAGGTATCGACCTTCTGTACAGTAGAAATGCAAAACAACACGTGGACTAACAAATCACATGTATGCACTCCACCTGAATATATTGGTGCCAAATTGTGCGTTACCATTGTTACTGAGGCTATCTCTGACATATTGGACTGAGCTATAATTTTAATTCATCCAAGGATATAACGACCAATATATATTTTATGGAGCAATATATACTCAACCGAGATTATATTACGAGTACACGGTACAGTCTGAATGTAAAGAGTTTATGTAGCGATGTCACGAGTAATTAAATTGTAAAAAGATATTTTTGTTTTCATTCACTCTACTTTTCTGACAGTTCGATTTATTAGTAATATTTTTGATCTGCGTTTATTTGTATTGTTAGAAATATGCTTTCATGCATACTTAACTTGCATTATATCCAAATTTTTACATGTGTAATACTAATAATTCTTTATTCATTGTTTTTTGATGATTTCGATAATAACTAACGAGATATTTCTGTTTCTGTTTCAGGTAACTGATAATTCTGGATAAGTAATATTAAACTCTGCCGAACCGTTCACTGGGTAAGTAATAAAAATCATATTCCCGGCGGTGACAAAATGTGGAAGCGTTTTTTTTCGTATTTCAGACGACGATGTTTATGTACTGCAAAGTTGTTGACATTTCCGTTAATCGATTTTCCTGGTGCGACGAGGCCGCAAGTGCTGTATCATTTTATATAGCCCCTTGGAGGGTTTGTTTCTTCGGTCGTTTTCTTTCGCCCTTTCACGAAAGCGACATAAAGGCCTGTTCATAGCCAAAATAATATAATAGCAAGCAGCTTCGTGACATTGAATAACCTATGGTGAGGCATTTCGCCATCAATATTGATTGGTCGGCAGATTATAAACGATTTAAATAATACTTGTTATTAATTTCCCTTATCAAAGCGAATAATGCACATCTTGATTTCAATTTTTTAATTTATTTTCAAGTGTTTTTTAAACCATATCTTTTCCAGTGCCCTTAGTCTAACTATTCCGTGATAGAAAAAAATTCGAAAGGATGTTAAGAGTAATATTGTAAAATGCTGTTATTTATTAATTAAATATGTTACCTACCTAGTTATTAAGTTCGTGTTTTAGCTTTGCCTTTAAATATATGCATATGTACGGCCCCTGTTTTAAACAGTTTTATTTTATATACGAGATGCGTCTTTGGGTACATTATCTTTTATAAGTAATAAAAACTTATCTTAAATCATACATGAAAAACTTAATTTGCATTAATGATGTATAAAAATATATTACAGAATAGGTATATTTAAATATTGTTTTTATCTATGGTAAAATATATTGCTGTGAATTGACTCAAAAGTATATTAGGTACATATTTTTGTGTAACAAACATCGATCCAACCTACTTTTGGTATAATCGAAATTCTCCGACAAACCAACTATTGATTCTGAAGGATTTTTTTTAAGTAACTTTCAAGATTAGTTGATTTAACAATTAAAATAAATACTTTTTAACTTCTTTAAATGACACTCATAACTAAAATTTCTTTAGAAGTATTTTATAAGAGATTTTTAATTGAGCCCGTGGGATTGAATGACGAAACTGCGATTTTGCTAAATACGTGGGTGTTGAATGAAACATTCAATCACATTAAATAATGATAAAATAATTTTGAAGGCAAACACAAGCAGTGAAAACATTTCAGAACACCCATTTATATTAAAGGCCAAATATTTTTTATTTGTATAGATATAGACAACATTTTTAAAACCAAAATGTTGTCGCTTGAACTGGCGAAAGAATATCAAAATTTAAAATGAAAAGAGCGGAATGCAACTATGGATTTGCAAAATCAAATTGAGCTCCGTCTATTCCTAATGAAGCTGAATAAACTTGTAAGTTTATGTAATGCTAGACAAAGACTGAAAAATACTTTTATCTGATATACTTTGCAGTAGCGTGCAGTATTTTTAAAATATTTTGACGTTCTGTTGTTGTAATATATTATATATATATTTTGTGACACAATGTCTCTTAATAATTGTTTTACTGTATATAAATGCTATAAATTTTAACCGTAATCATTAGAATACCGTAGTGATCTGTAATATTTAAGTAAACGCACTCCAGTGACATTTCAGATACTGCGATAAGAGTATAAATTGAGGTAACTAAACGCAATTAAAATCCTAGGTATTTAACGAAATTCACAAAAGAAAGAATGTACAATAACAACACATTGTTACGTTACCTAGTAATCTACGCCCAATAATTAACGCATCAGAACAATAGATATTGGCACACATTACTATATACTTGTATTTATTTTAAAAAAGAGCATCAATAATGGTAACTCTTGTCTAGGGACCAAACGGTATTCATTACGTGAGGCCAGAATACGGACACGTCCGACCGCAACAGCAGCGGCCCGCGCCATAAGGACCAAGTCATCGGATATCTAACACACTGTGGACGGAAGTAGTGTATAGTGTACGGTTACAGTGACTATGGAGCGTAGTCTCGATTACACCGAGGATTGGATTGCATTGTGTCTGCTGCCGCGAAACCAACCCGCCGATTGAGTTTCCGCTTGATATCCTCGATACATACATTGCTAAACTGATATCCAACTGTTCTCTATACCTGAGCCGAAGAAAGGACGGAGTTGATGAAAACAACGCTTGTCTATCCTTTTTAGATTGAATTAGATAGATTGTCACTGTCACAGGATGTCAATCACTACAAACAACGTCATTTCCCTGCTATGGCCAACATAGTCAATCACGCTATTTTCGCTGTAACTCCGCTATACAGCGTAGTCGCCCTATAAACGTTTTACACCGAAGCCGGATTATTATCTAACACGTGTAATAAAATAGCGAACTGCAACTATTTAACCATTCTCGAGACAAGTGAAACTAGTTCAGGCACGTTGTTCGCGTTACACAACATCGGTTCTCACGACATTGGGTTAAAATTACAGTTATAACGCCGCGGCGGTCGAGCGCAGCGCTCTCAACAATCCGACTGGTAATTACCGAAGCCGAGTGTAGGCCGCTTCGGCGTTGTTACATTTCCAGATGATAAATCCCACCATTTTGATAGATTGTACATCCGGGCACTCCGTGGACCGCGCTGCCCATTGTGCACTCGCGGTGCTGATTACTACGCCCGAAGGCCGACCATTGTTCTATGTTGGACTCTTGCACGCAATCCGGTGTCACCGCGGGAGCTATTTTTTGCCCGCTCTGATTATCTCGGTCAGTTTGTTTCTATTTAGTTTTATAGCGCTCTGTTATCCGTTTTGTGACTATGGCCCTTGTTTCTCTCATCTTACAACTGCAATGTCTCATTATTTCTGACGCTTTTGTTCTAATAGTCAGTCAAAAACTATGCGAAATTGATAGCATTATTAATTAATATTATATTTTACAAATAATAAAGTATGGACATATGATACTTTCGGTATGAATGAATGAAAAAATTAAAAAGGAACTACGCTGCTTACACACAGAAATCATTTCATGACCAATTTTATATCATCAACATTATCAGCCTGTGATAGTCCACTGCTGGACATAGGCCTCCCTAATACACCCTATCCATTAGGGGTTTTTGGGCCATATCCACCACGCTGGTCCAATGTGGGATGGTGGGTGGACCGACTTTTTACATGCCTATCCGACGCATGGATCATCTTACTTTTCAGACAATTGGATAATCCGAAGGATTCGAACCCACCACCTCCGGTTTCTAAAGTACACGCCCATACCACTAGGCTACGGAGACAGTCAATTTTATTATAACATTATTAATTCTTATCCTTTGTAGACCTGAACCAGTCAGAGCTTGAGTGTAATTTTATGAACAAAATTGCTTATAATGCATTTTAAACACCGACTAATAACGAATAACAGTAATTATTTATTATCTTCATTTAGCATGCGTATAACCTATCTACATTAAGACCTTTGCTTGGACCCCTTCCGTTCCGTCACGCGATATCCGTATACATTTAACAACGTTATCCAAGTTTCCAATTCCGTATACGAAATCCCTGTAATAGCTTTCGGTCACGTCCAACCGGCCATTTGTAGAGTTAATCAGAGCGAATAAAAAACGGGAAGGGTAATAATGGAGAATAAAAAATTCATTGCGCTCACTGACAACGGTACATCGCAGAGTGGCCACGGAAGTGCGGTGCGTGCTCCGCTGAGCGCATACGCTCGCCTGACTTTACTTCTACGCACACACAGTTAAACGTGATGCAGTAATCATATCGGTATATCTATTCTGTGTACCGTTGCCGCTCGGTTGCAACATGTTAGCGAGATTCGTTCCTTTGGAAGTGTCTAATTTGTTTTGGTGTCCGTGATAAGAAAAATTGCTTAAGGCGTAGGTACTTTTGATATGGCGTTGTAAAGAATTGTGCTGTAATTTAAAATTTGTTATTAGCAAAGAGCATTTGTCACCTATTCCGTTTTTGCAAACAAGTATTTCTTACAAAAAAAAATTGACATAAAATTACAATTTAACTTAACAAAAAATCTAATGTGTTTTCGTTTGCTGCCCAAAACTGGTTCACTTTTTAAACGTATAGAGAGAACTACCGTCCCTGGTAACAACTGACCATTAAGAAATTCAAAAAAGGGAATCAATCCCAGTTGTCTATGGTTTCCTCGGTCACCGGGCGCGGTCGGACGGATGGACGGGCCGGGCGAGGCATTTGCATTCAGCGGCGCGCGACCACCGGAAGTTGGTGGGTCCCCAAACTGTTCGCTTCCGTTGCCGTGGCCGGCGTTTTATTGTCAAGGTGTGACCGACGTTTGGACGGACGTCTGATTGGGTACGTGTGTGTGTCTGTATGTGTGTGTTTAATTGCGTTATAGCCTATAAGAGGCATGACTTTCGGAATCAATGCTTAGGGCGAATGTCCTTTGATGTTCTTGTCATGTCATGCATGACACAGGCAGCTTTTTAAGTAAGTGAGGCAAAAAGCTTAGATATTTCTTTAATGTGTAATTATTCCACGAGTGAACAAAATGGACGATCAAACAGACCCATTAGATTCAAGATCAAAGCACACAGCATAACCATTAAAATTCTAGTGAAAAAAAAAATTCCGACCCAGAGTGGAGCTACAGAGAAAGAAATTCTAACATAACTTTTAATAAGATACTAGTACATTTGATGCTAATCATTCTAGAATTTACAAAATTTTCTTCTTATAATATATTGTACTATTTATCTGTCGATATATATAATAAATAATGAAATGGTAACGGCACTTTATTCAATGGTTTTGTTAACTATTACAAAAACAAATTTTAAACACTACGAGTAGTCCGAAGGCAGCATTTAAAACACAAAGTGGAGCATTAAACAGTGCTGAGTTAAGCCGCATGCATACTCGCTGCGGTCGCCTGTTGCGTAAGATGACATCCGAGCCGTAGATTAGCATATCGCGAGTGATGCCGGCACACGAGACCAGTTATCGATATTATTAATTGCTTCACGTTTGTTATACATAACCTTCAAATAAGGCGAATGTTGTTTATGCTCAACTTCGTCCGTAGCCTAGCTAACAGTCGTGGACTCGAATCAACTCAACTACTTTTCTAAGTTGTTGCCTAATTGGTAAGGGCAATGAGGACCAATCACCTGATTGCCTAAAGTAAGAAGATCTATGCGTCGGATGGGCATGTGAAATTTTGGTCCACCTGATCACTTTCTGGTCGTGTTGGTTATCCGTCCCATCGGACTATGATGTGTTTGCGTGTACAATAATGCACTGTAATATCTCCTGCGCAGTTGGCTGACCTCTAATATTGATCGGCTGCCGTACATTATTACTATTATTTTTTGCTAGAATACTCGACATGTTAGGATGTCTGAAACAAGATGGCGTAAATCCTTCGTGAGGTAATTATACATTCATCATCATCATCATCATCATCAGCCTGTGATAATCCACTGCTGGATATAGGCCTCCCTAATTAGAGGGTTTTGGACCGTAACCCACCACGCTGGTCCAGTGCGGGTTGGTGGGTGGACCGACTATTTACATGCCCATCCGACGCATGGATCATCTTACTTTTCCGACAATTGGGTGATCGGCCCAAATTGCCTAACCAACGATACGAGGAAAAACAATGAAAATTTGTTGAGTCCCGCAGATTCAGAACCACCTCCTTCGGTTTCTAAAGCACACACCTATACCACTAGGCTACGGAGGCATTTATACATTAAAACTAACGAAATGAAATGAAATGGAAACTAAATAAAGTTATAAAATAATTTTACGGCCACATTATATATCTTTATTGATTAATGGTTTTATATTATTTCGGGAAGCACTCGTAAAGATATCAATGTGACAGCGTAATCTTGAAAGAGTCATAAAATCGATCTCTTAAACAAACTAACGGAAGTCGCTAAATTATGGTTATGCATTTTAATAGCGTATTGAAACGACAGACTGAACGCTGCAAGTACAATTTATTGTCTCCTGACACAATATTAGCAAACAGCGAACGACTATATTTCGCCTGTAGCGGATATGGAAAGTCTACTTTGAAGCTGGGAATTTCACAGACTGGGATGTTTCGAAGTTAGTATTATCTTTAGGTAAACAAATAAGGATATGAATCACCTGCAACTTATTTTGTAATTAAATTGCAGGCGGATTTTATCGCGTCTAATCGATAATTTTAGCAACTTCAGAACATGGAAGCTAGTGAAATTATTTTACACCGGATTTAAATGAACAGGTTATGGATGTTAGCATTAATTAAATACAATTTTGCCTGTACCTATTGGGTGCAAAAATAAAACATTGTATGAGATCTATTCCTCGCCAGAGACATTTACTTCGTAACAGCCGAAGATAACGCTATAAATCCTTAAAAACTTTGTTTTATTTATCACTGTATATTTTTATCGATACAATCAGGGCAATTGGCACGTGACTAGCATCATTATTCGAGGTCGTAACATGACATGATGGAGCTCGCGTATGATTCATCGTCATTGTGTGGTACTTTGCAAACAAATTGTTCGGCGATAACGTATTTCAATGGTAAGTGCATTTTATGAACCTCAGACTGGTTATTAACATATGTATTGAGTAGAATGAGCGATATTATCTGGGGTAATACTCGAACGACACGTGGAGTAGCATTGAAGTGGTTTTGGTCTTGCGAAATTTATATTTTCACGCGACTTAAGATGTTATTGCCTCCGTAGCCTAGTGGTATGGGCGCGTGCTTTAGAAACCGGAGTTCGTGGGTTCGAATCCTGCGGGGACTCAACAAATTTTCATTGTTGTTTCCCAGTTGGTTAGGGCAATTTGGGCCGATCACCCAATTGTCTAAAAGTAAGATGATCCATGCGTCGGATGGGCATGTAAAGTCGAGTCCACCCACCAACCCGCATTGGACCAGCGTGGTGGGATACGGTGCAAAACCCCCTGATGGATAGGGGTGTATGAGGGGAGGCCTATGTCCAGCAGTGGCCCATTACAGGCTGATGAGATGAAGATGTTATTGTGTACTTTTTTCAAAATTTACACTATAACTTACGTAGTTTAAGCGTCGTTTAAATATAAATCAGTTGGATATTAATGTAAGCTATAGAGAGAAGATTATATTTGTGGTGATATTTGTAACAACGTTAACAATCGACTTATATTAATAATAGTTTAATTTTTTTACTAGTTTACGATCAACATAAAGTCCTTGATATAATCTAGTAAAAATTTTAAAATCAGCTCTGATATAATACATCAAATTTATCAAATTTTAAATAATTATTCTAATACTTTAAGTTCAAACGAGCGTTTTAGAAAATAGTATATTTTTTAACGTTAATTCCTGACATATAGCCTAAATTGATCCATTAATTTCGTATAATATAATTTGGAATAAATAAGTAGAATGATCCAATTGTTATGAATTATTCTTGTTTTGTATTATAGCACTTTAGTTTACATGTTCACTTCAATAAATTTATTAATAACTCCTCCGAATGTGTACTTACATTGCGATTCCTTTAATTTGTATAGAAAATAATTGGCATAATAACGAACTGCGGTTAATGTTATTGTTTCCGTAAGTTTTGTATTTAACATCAATACAATACACCAATTCCGGTTGTTTATTATTGGTTTATTGCCGTGATTTGACTGTCATGTCGATTCGGAGCATATTAGATCCATGGACAATAGCTCCCGTTTCTACCGACCAAGTTGCGTTATTTTCTGATCCATCTGTATTTGTTAATTTAATATTGTCAATTTGATTAAACAAAATTTCGGTTTTTATTAAAAATTTTAAATTATAAATAAATTTAGTCATCATCATATCGCTTAAATCACTGAAGAAAGCACATAGCAAAGAGATCGATCCTACGTTTCTGCTTCAATTTCATGCATTATATTAATTAATATTTGTCAATTGTTGGATTAACAGATAGGGTATATCATTATTAATAAATATTTAATATATGTTATGATAGACATTTGTAGTCGTTGCGCTTATATGAACATGAAATAGAAATAAAAATAGCAATAGTGTTAGCCTTCACAATAAAACATTTAAGATTATCCAGTAATTAAGCGAAACCTGTTTTAATCTTATTCACCTAGACCAGTACTCACTTAGATCTACTCTGTACAGTACAGTACATTCAATGTACATCACATTGAATGTTACGAAATGCAATACCTATTTTCGTTATTACTTAACACACGAAAATTTTGCTATTATTCCGGCATCGTGTCGAATGTAATAAGATTGTAACGGCAATGACAAAATCTCCCGAACTATATTTGTTTGTTTGTCGTGACGCCGCGTCACGCGTCTAATCGTGTCGCCGATGACAAAATTACGTTACTGGCTGATTTTAAACCGGCGCTTTATACATTCAAGATGTGCATTTTATTTCGGTGGTTTCGTTTGACGTAACAGAATTGATATTCTGGCAGGTATTCAGCCGGCGGCCGTCCGCGTCAAAGCGTACCATCGGCATCGTTTGAGCACGAATTTTTGATCTGAATATTCTTGCACTAAATTACCTAATAAAGGAAGCACGTTCCCGCCAAAATAGTGCGGCGAATGGCCGGTCAATTAGACTGGCTTTCGGCATCGTGCAGTGATTTAGACGAAATGGGAATACGTTCACTGTTTTAATGCCCTTAGCGACCGATATTAATGGTACCATAGCGTGTTAGTTATATTTTTTCATGAAATTTTTATATTAATACTTTTAACGATCCGTTTAATCGTGTTATATTTTTTTATTAGTATCACGGTGCCGTTCTCTCTAACCGTTTAACTCATCCAGTAGGTTTTCCCCCGGTTTATCTATAGTGGTTTCTCGTGTTTTCGACATTAGTTTAGACTAGCGGGCAATAATGTTAATTTACGATGTTCTTTTACTTTTATAAGACTCGCTCGTATCCAGCGGCCGTGTGCCACTAAATAGTGACTGGTTAATATTCGCCACCGGAATTCGTACAGCGTTCACGATCAGGTTCATAAATTTTCTTTTTCGATCACAAAGTGTGGTACGAAAATATCGAGCATTTGATTCGAATTAGCCGAGGGAGACGCCGCTATTTAACCAATTTGAATTTGATTACGTGAGGCTCCAATTTAAGGGACCCTGAGCGTACTCAGCCAATTTCTCGTGAATTGTTTCATTAACGTTTCCTCGAGGTACTGCTTAAATGCCGCCTTTGTTACAGGATATTTATAACTTGACGATTAAAGGTACTGTAAATTTTGAAGCCGTTTTATTCGTTTGTGTTTATACGGGACACAAATTCGAGACGATAACTGTTGCCATTATGTTGCATGCCGTATCAAGGTTAACTTTTCTGTTAAGAAACAGCTATAAAGATAAATAATTACGTAATTTCTTTATTTTTTATTATTGTTTATAAATTATCTTTTATTCTTAATTTTATATTTTTATATCTCTTTTTTACTTTGCTTGGTTTGTAAAATTCGATGGAAGGCTTCACGAACAGCAACTCTATGTGTATAGTAGACAGTAATAAAAGACTAAGTAATACCCGAGGGTGTATTAACGCGACTGAATTTTTCCCCCAGCTCGGCCATTTGGTAAATTAGAAAATTTCGACGTCCCCTTACGCTATATGTTATATCTAAGCCAAGTAATGGCAATCGTAAAATATCTATCGAGGAGTTTATCATTCACCCGTTTCGCCCTGCCCTTGTTTGCACCAATAATGTCAGTTAGTATGAAATGTATCAATGATATTTATTTTAGGAACGACTTTTACTCCAGGAATAAACAACAGCTATTCAATGTAACGATTTGGTTGCGATATATATTTTGCTAGCTATTCTAGCAACTTTCAAACAAACTTAAACATCTTAACTTCTTTCCGGAATATGAAATCTACTTTTTCTATTAATAGTAGAATCATAACTGACTATATATGTTGAACTATTTTTAAGTTTTCCAAAAAAATGTATTCGAAAAGGTAAAAAAGAGGCTTCTATAACTTTCATTGCCAAATTAGTAGTAGATTATTTCATAATCAATAAGAAAGGGTATTGCTTTAATAAAGATATTTGACTTTGACTTTCACTTCACTTTTTAGTGGTTTGAACACTTTGAACAGGTAACGATAGTATTTACTTGTATTTATTTGCCGTTGATAGCCAATTTTGTGGCTTGTTTTATTGCACAAAAAACGCCGGTAGTATTAGATAAGTGCCAATGATTGAAAATATTACGAATATTTTGTGAAAGTATTAGCCGTTGTTAGTTATACCTTTCATCTATATGGCTTTAGGAATAGAAGTGAAAGAGTATCGGTATACTGAATTGAAAATAGCGGTGCATTGAACTGTTAACGCCCGCAATTCACGGCTGTATACTAGATTTGCACTCAATTCCTTTTAACCTATGCGTTGGATACATGTCTTTATTATAACCATTGGAATTTTGCGATTTGAATTTTAACAAGCATTCATTTACGCTGAAGTGTAACTACAGGAAGTTCTAGTTTTAATATGATAGGACTATTTTATATAATAGTTTAAAAGGAACTATTTTATGATATAAATATAAAAAAACTGTTGATGTTTTATATTTCGGTTTAGGTTACAAGTAAACTTACAAGTTTACTTACAAGTTTACTTGTGTGTACAAGTAAACTTACTTGTGTTTTGAAAATATTTTATCGTATTTTTGATTGATTCTAAATACTTTCCAGTTTGCTCTAATTGCGATTGTGTGCTATTTAGCTGCCGTTAATAATAATGATTTAATAAGCGGCTTAGGTAACTTTTGTATACATAAAACGATAACATATAATCTTTAAAGATTAAGTTGATTCAAAGTTTAAAGAAAAGTGAGTGGTTATTACCGAAGAAACCAAATATATTGTAATTTTCATCCAATCTCGAATGTCGATGGAAATTCCATCATACGTGGTCAGTCTTAGTGCATACTAATGTTTGGGCCATAGGACCGCCCTAGCCAGTGGGCTTTAATGCTCACGTGTACCGATCAATTTCACTACATCTCCGGCGGGCTATATCTCATCGGGGGGTCCGTGCACTCGCCTGTGCCACCGTTGACACACACTCGGGCCGGCCGTCGCAGTTTTGTGCATTGCGCACTGATTTATCGGCGACCGCATAGAGTCTGTACGCGCGCACTGCCGCAGCCCACGGTGCGTGTTCGCGTATCGATTGTGCTAATGATTTGAAGTGCAGTTTGAACGGTTTTAGGTGTTTTGATGTATTTGCGTTAAGTGTTATTATTATTTTAGAAAGAATTAATTTAAGTGGTTCTAGAGTACGAATGTTCTTCATCTTAGCTGATGGATCGATATATAGGAACTTTCCTGATTAAAAATTGAACTTTTCGACCACAAATAGATTTATTCAATTCAGTTCTATCATTAAAAAAAATATTAGTTTATTTCAGATTTGGTAACCAACCACATTATCTTTATAGATTTTTTCAACTAGCCGACCCGATTATAATTTGGTACAATGACCAAATTATAATCGGGTCGGCCTGTAATCCATACATATTTACATTAAACTGATACTCCGGTAACGTTTAATTTCTAGTAACAATGTCATGCCATTTGGAATTTTGTTAGTTTCTTAAAAAAAAGTTAATAATCCTATTTTACACTGCAAGTTTAGTTTGATTTGCACACGACTAATTTCGTCTTGCCGCGTGTATGATTACATACGAGTCGAAGTCGAAACGTTCGATCGAGAGCTCTCGTAACGATGTGGGGTTCGCAGACGCTTCCCGTGTCGCTCGTCAATACTGACGCATCGATATGTATTAGGCGTGGAGTCGCGACACGGGGGCAGACTGCGGATTGATTAATACGTCAACCCCCCTCCCCTGCCCTTCGCGCCCTTCTACCCTTTTTTGCGTATCACCATTCAAGCAAAAAGAGGGCACGCTTGAATGGCTGTACGCAGCGGAACATTTATCATGACGGTAATGAATTATCGGGAGATTTCCAATAAGCCCACGCTCAATGCTATCCTATCCACTGTATTGCCGCGTGCGGGGAATGAATGCCGCGTAGGACTAAAGTGAAGAGTTTTATTACGTGCCGCGTAGCATCGCTCTAATGCATGGTTTGTGTTAGATTGCATGGAAGAGTGGAGCGCAGTAGTTTTTCTGTGTGATAGAAGAACGGCAGCACGGCCTTTATGGCTTCTGCGATGGTTTTAATTACGTGGGATACCGTTAATAACGTCTGCGCGGCATACATCGTTAATGTATTCAAGCGAATTAAATTGTATAGTGCATGTAAGCACTAGATAGGAGTTGATGTAATTTCATAGAATCTATTTGAAATATTATAATTGGCTCTTAAAAACGTACCTAAATGTAATAAATATTATCAGCATCGTTGATGAGTACCAATTAATTTGTATATTCGTTAGTAGGTCGCAACGTTCCCGAATATGTGCCGTTGTATGTAATGCGCCTACGTTAGCGAATAGCAGAAAAAAATATGTATTGTGTCTTTATTTATACATTTTCCATACAATACGAGGTCCGCAGTCGTTTGTCAAACATTAATTGTCCCGCGCATTGTCCATACAATGCGCCGCTTTGAAGCGTAGCCCGAGTGTCCTTTAGTCGGCAAGCCGTACGGCGAACAATAACTATTCAAAAATCCTTCACGTCTCTCTCGTCTAAAGCTGTTACTGAATGATGAAACGACACGGCCACAGTTGTTATCGGAAGATGAAAACCGAACGAAGAAAGGAGGTTTTTCTTTCTCCTGTACGTCCCTGAAATCGAAGTGCCTGCAAAGATTCTGTAAGGTCTACAAATAAAGTTATAGAGCGATCTGTCGAAATTATATTTAAAAAAAAATACTACATGTACGACTCAAATGCAGAAGTACAAACTATTTCGAGTTGTTAAGTTACAATCGTCAGTAAGGCACTTAACGAGTACCTCTTTGCCTATTTATTATTTTATAAAATATTTGTGTATGTTTAAAAATCCTGTGTGTCTAATTACTACCATTGACTGCATAAATCTGTATAAAAGAATTTTATTAAGTTATTCAAAACTTAATAAAATTCTTTATTATGATAAGGTTATGATTAGATTCGATCGTTGCAGAAAAAACCATCAAGTAATAAATATTTGTAAATTATTCCATTTCGGTTAGTTCATGTAGTTTGTATTCCTTGCTAACAAAAAATAATTTTGTTCCACTTGCCCGTTGACGACTTTTCCATTTATTGAGTTAATTTTACACTAAACAGAGTACTTTCTTAAGCTTTACTAAGAGACGAGCTATGTGCGTAACGCAATTTAGGAGAATATAAATCCCCCACTTGTGTAACGTAAGCTAGAATGTACATGATATAATGGGAGTAATATGAAAATATTTATTATTAAATTTCGAGTACAGAGCTAGTTATTTGTCCCGCCCACTCGCCTTAAATGTAATCACTCAACTCGCAAAGAAATTGCCTTCTATAAAGTAATATTAAATGTACACATTATTTGCGTATCGTCGTAACAATCAATCCGCAACACAATAAGTTATTGTTGTTATTTATTTGTATGTTCACTATTCTGTTCTATAGTTGGTTTTTACTAAAAACACATTACGGCAATAAATTTCGACGTCGTTTTTGGAAGCGCAAAAGCGGAGTAGGGATTTGTCGTCGTGACTACAAGTCTTTTGTGAGCTTTTCGATGTCAACGAATGATTATAAAGAGCGGGTCGTGATGCGAATTCTAATACAGATTGGTGGCTTCATTTGGTAAATGGCAATTTGTCTTGCATAGCGCCCGCGACGGAGTATAATCTCGGCGTTGAGAAATTATATGATACTCGGAGACTTTTCTTTTTAAGTTGTCTGCTTTTGATGGTATGGATTCAGGAAATATGGCAACATAATTGTTTGTATACATTTTATAAATATTCAACCAATCCCACTAAGTTTATGCCATGGCAACAAGAATTCTTACAAATAAATGTATTTATTTGTACATAGAACACATTTTAAATCGATTCTTTTCGTTGTTAAGCCAGTAATGTCTTTCTTGAAAGATTTTCGCGTGTTAAAGTTTCGACTCATCTCATTTACACGTATGTGTATATGCCCTCTCGTACACTCGGCCCGGTTTTGTGTAACTTTAATAACGGCGCACTAGAGCAGTTTTCGTGCGAGGCGTCACGCCACCTTCGCGCCTTTGTGAATATTTTCCGTGTTGAAAACAAAGTTGTTACGTGGCCCGTATGTCTGCATGCTTATGTCGGTGCGTCATCTCGGCCGTCGCTAGTCGACAAAGCCCCGGGGTCGGGTCGAAGGGCGGGGGGCGCATTGTTAGCCCGCGACCCATGCTCGAGTGCCTTTCATGGGGACACTCGAGCGTAGGGGCCACGCGGGTCGGGGGGGATCTCAACAGGTGCGGAGTGGGATGCGCTCGGCGACGTGGCGCATCGACGTGTGCCGCCGAAAAATGGAAGGACGTGTTGGGTTATGCTTTTTTTTTTATTTTTTTACGTGTGGCCAGTTGGTGATTGGGTTTTCGGTTGTCACAGATAAGAAAGGGATGTTTAAATATGTACCTACAATTTAATTGTTATAATACAATAAAATACTATATTGTACTACACAGTATATATGTCATATCGCGGTCACTTAAATACTGAATGTAATTAGGACTAACATTTACAATTCAAATATTCTGATACAATAGAATGCTATATTGATCACTTTTATATGTGATAATCATTCACATATGATATTTATTTCTGAGGCAAATTAGACACAAAGAGATGAAAATAATGTAACCTTTAGCGACGAATTTGTGTCAGACGCATAACGTTCTTATTAAATAATCTTAATGCTGTTATTATATTAAGACAAATATATTAATGACAACGCGATGCGTATGTGCCACTTTATTTCTAAAGGTTGCAATGTTATTAACAATTCAAACTTTATTTGACTTTTATATACATATTAATATTAATTAACACAAACGAAACTAGCTACTTTGACAGATTCGAACTAAGCATAAGTATCGTGACTAAGTAATGTGACTAAAAGTATGTTATAAAAAGTGTTCATGTATAAAAAACTTGATGGAGCTATAGAAATTTGCACAGCGATACGCCCTTACATTTTCCCTCGTCGCGTTTTCGCTCGCAAAAAGATAGAAACCGCCAAACGGACTTGGACTAAGACCGGCGGGCCCATAGAGAGCGTCGTCTCTTTGGCGGGTCGGTGTATAGCGTAAGCAGGTTACATTCAGCCGGCGCTGCTTTCACTCTATCAAAGGAGGACGCCCTTCCTTCCTGACCCGAATGAGAGACTCGGAAGGGGGACCGCGATGCTGTGAAAAATACTCTGCCTTTGTATGGTCGCCCGATTTGGGCAATCGATAATGAACCCGCCCTTATCAACACTTTGTCGGTGTAAAGTAAATAACGCTTTTTTTTTACTAGACATTATACGTACTGCCGTACGACTGGTTATATGTATAGTTCATTTCGTGGAAAGAATGAGAAAGCCTCATTAGAAGCAAAGTTTAATAAGTCATCGCACAACTGGATATTTTAAAAGATTAAAAGTTATTTGTGTTATTGATTGTGTTACTGCTTCTAAAGCGATATTTTCAGAAGTTTTAAATAGCTTCGGTGGTGGTGAAAGAAACTGTATTTGGATGTACAGCCTGTAAATAAAATAAATTATCATACTTTTGTATGGTCCTATTGGTCATTAGCTACCGCGCAATACTAACATAATAGTTCATATATTAATATAAATTAGAATGATCAAGCTTAATGTTCGTCTTATACTATAATTAGTGTACGGCGAACTCGGCGTTCTGTGGTGTTCGTTAAACCGAAATACTTTTTTGAATCCTTCCTTTTCAGGGCAGAAATTCGCAGAGCGATGTAACATCTCTAGTACAGTCCACGTAAACACAAAACCCACATTCACCAGCCGCTTCCGCTTCACTTATTCACCACGATTATGATGGAGAATAAATCGAGCCGTCGGTTTGTTCGAGCGTATTAACGCACTCAGCCGACGCGCAAAACTCGAAATTAATTAACGTCAAATGAACATTCCCGCGCCGCAAACGTTCCGTCAAACCGAGCCACGCCAGGAGGAGGACTAGTTTCAATTCAAAACTTGGTCCCCGACTGCGCCAAACTAGTAGTGTTCTTGCAACGATTCAACTGCTGAAAGCGACCGGGGGGGAATCTTCACTCGGTGAAATTAATTCATCTTCGCTCTCAATGGAACGGCGCAGTGTATTAATGCCGCCCTAAAACGCGACTCAATTTCCGTTTCTATATTAATGTGGATGCACCCAAGCCGAATATGATGGGAAGTTTTTGTAAATAACCCAATATATCGCTAGGAAATGGCGTCAAAACATACGTGTGTGATGGCGCATCGCGTTGACATTGACGCTTTCTGCGATCTATCGACTTGAGCCCTAAATTTATTAATGCCATTTTTGGCTAACAGTGAGTTATTTTGGTTATAGTTTTTAAACGACAAATAAGGCAAATATTTAAGTTATACCTAAAGAAAAACTATATAAGATGTAGAATATTTACTGAATTACCCATTATGACTTCATAACAAAGTTGAATCATTAGTGCGCTTGTCGACACAACAAAAGCAATTCCGAACAGAATGCTATCCGTTTGATGGAACGGCAACATATACGCTATTTTATTTGCTATTAAAGGGAAACATTGTGATCCACCGCGTATTTTCAATCAATCTATTCTGTGTTTACTTTGGCGCACTCGCGTACATTAGCATGTGGAAGTTTTAATAATATGGCGAGCTTTTCCCCGGTTTAAAGCGAATATCGGATGGCGGCGTGTTTAAGTTTGAAAAACCACTCAGCGAAAGGGTCGAGTTGCCTTAGTGGGGAACGTTTGATTTTTACTTTGATGTGTGAGCTGGTTTTAGTTTTTGTGGTTTGTACAAAGTCATGAAAATTCCTTTTCTGTCCACCACGTTTTTGTCTACCGCTTTTTTCATGTTAATTGAGTCATTAATATTGATAATGGTCTAGTCATTATCAATATTAATTATTAATTTCCTTGCCAAAGTGCACATATTATACAAGCAACTATTATAAGCTAATATGTGAATTTCTACACAGTTACTCATATAATTGCAATAATGTAATTGTAATATTTAAAGTATAAATTTATATTAAAAAACCACCACCAAACCATGATGAATTGTGTTTTCGTATTTAACCCTTTAGATTTCTATAAACATCAACAGCTTTTCAAATGAGTTACAGAAGGATACGGAAACGCTCAAAACGCCTTCGTTAACAGTAATTCAATTGCCTGGATGTGATTTTAACCCCTGTATTCGAAACTGAAAATCCGCCATTTTGTGTTTATATTTTAACACGATATGATTGACGATTTGCTGAGATATATATGTATTTTTGAATTAAATGTATTTGAATAAGTTATAAAATAACGGTTACCAGAATGATTTCAGTTTTTCCTCGTGAAATAAAAGGACTATTAAATATGAAATATTTTCTCGGAAAAGCCGAATAAAAGTCCCGGTGCTTTATATATTTTATGGATGTTTTCTTAGAAGTGAACCCGCAGAGGGCTGCATTAAATTTCAATCTGGTAACTTATTTGACTGTTGGTGCCGTCTCGAAATCCTTTCAAACTTATTGAAGCAACTTTCAAACTACTCCCACTGGTTTTGAGGAATTAATAAATTCGCCTCCCGTCGTATCTGACCGTCTTGTGATAAAATTTCCCCTAATAACTTTCTAGTTTATAAATGAAAGTGGATTTTATAAAATTTATTAAAACATTTCAGAATGATAGCTGTATTAACTAAAGCTGCAGTAGAGTACAAGTTTGTTTTTTTTAATTAAAATATTTTTTGTTTAAAAAAAGGGTCATTACATCATTGTTAGCCTGTGTTAGTCCACTGCTGGACATAGGTCTCTCCTAAAGCACGCATTCGCCATTTTTGGACCGTATCCACCACGCTGGTCTCATGTGGGTTGGTGGGTGAACCGACTTTTTACATGCCCATCCGACGCATGGATCATATTACTTTTTAGACAATTGGGCGATCGGCCCAAATTGTCCTAGCCAACTAGAAAACAAAAATGAAACCTGTTGAGTCCCCGCTGGATTCAAACCCACTACCTCTGGTTTGTAAAATACACACCCTTACCACTAGGCTACGGAGGCAGCCATAAAAAGGGTAATAATAAATAATTCTTATTTTTGGAACTCCTACCGTTTATCTTTCTTAAGTGTTTTAAAAAGTGTGTTGCTCACACTATTTCGTTAGGCGCTACATTATTTATCCGCGCTCTGTACTTTATTGTCGTTTGTACGTAGGTCATTTAAAAATTATAGCCCCATAAAGGACCGTGAAATGCTTTTACTGCAACATGTGTTTACACTTACGTCGTTAATTCAATCTTTGTATGTATGGGAACATGCATCGGTTAGATTACGGAATGTAGGTAGACAATAATTTATGCCTAGACCGCTTACTATGTTGATGACGTTGACTATATTAATTAGCGTTACCTAGATTGTAATTAGTGAGTTGGTTTCAGAAGCGCTTACTATCGGTTATTTCCAAATAAAGGATGCGGGTGGAGGTATAAATTCCTGTGGGCTATTGTCAAATGACATGTTTTAGATGAGTTATTTTGATTTTGTGTAGCATTACTTGTTAATGCGTCATATTGTATGAAGGTAGCAGCGATTGAAATGTAAACTTCATTTTCAGCTCATTGCAAGTGGGCAACTCACATCTCTTTGAAACTTTTATTCGTTCTTGGGTATCCAGGACGTATTCGGAGGACCTAGTAAATAGGCACTCAAACGTACAACCTTTAAATTCTCTACGTAATATTTTGTCTTAAGAAATATTTGAAACAAGCGCCTAGTGTTGAAGCTAGCATGCTACGCTTGTTTTTGGTTATTGCTATATCAATGCAGTGCAAATTGTGCTATAAAACAATAAATTGCTGACATTAACTATTAATTAATTTATTTAAGCATATTGTTACATTAAAGATTCAGGCATACCACTAAATTAACGTTGACTCATTTAAATTAAGACAAAATATTCTAAGAGTATAATTTTATAAGTGTAAAAGCAAGTAAAAGTAAGTAGGCCATACCATTGTGAAGAATAACAATTCTGAAAAACTTGACGTACTATCACAAGACAAATTGTGACATGATCTAGACATTTCTCAGTGTGAGTTGTCTTACGGAACGAGTCAAAATTAAAGCTGAAATATTGTTCTTACTTTTGTTTTACAGATTGTTCTGTGTATTCTTCGTGTATCAAGTTTTAGTTACATTAAAACCTTACATTAAAAAATGGACACACATTTACATCAGATATAATCAAACACAAAAGTAAATGTCTACCTTGCACATAACTACGTAAACTCAGCAATTTTATAGGCGGATAATCGTTAGGTGGCATCAAATATATTAAATGGAACCCCCACGAAAACCATAACTCGCAAAGGACGCTGTAAATCGTCATTTATTAGACAGTATCGAGAGCGCCTTAAGAGGCTAAAATATATCGACGCGGCAACGCGGCTGTTCCCCGGAGAGGTTCCCTTCGCAAATGTTGGGACAGTGTGCCTAGACTGTGTATATTTTACCATTCCGTAGTTTATAATGCATCCTCGAAGTTGTATAAAACATGAGCCGAGTAAGATGTCAACTTTGTAAACTATGGTTAATACGTGAAGTTAATAAGTTTCGGTTGATACGTGTTAAATGCGAATTTACAGTAAAAGCTTTGTGTCTACAATAATCTTTTATTATTTTGTTTTACTTTGTTATTTGGGTATATAAACCTTTTAATTCTCTAATAATATTTGCAAATTAAAATACTTTTCTTCATCATCATTATCATCCTGTGCCAGTCACATATATCTCTTAAATTATTAAATAATTTAATGAAATGATTTTCTGTGAGCAAAGTAATCTGTAATATGTTTTTGTTTTTTATCGATAAAAAAAAAAAGCCCAGCGATATCCACCTATAAAGTTTTAATACTTGATATCGTTTACAGTCTACAATTTATTTTATTATAAAAATGTAAAGACTTTAAATAACCATCATAAATAAACACTGTATCTGAACTAAAAGCTTAGGTATAGTATAGAAGACCTAGACGCTTACACCGACGGCACGGGAGTATCGGGATGGGGTTAAAGATAAACTTCATCTGTAGTGAAAGCCAGTTTTTACTTAAAAAAAAATACAAGAAAATACAGATGTCTTAACTTTGGAAATGCTGTGCCAGGAGTTGGGAAGTGCGCGGATGAATTCCCGACCGTGTTCCGACAAACTTGAAAGAATTCACAGCGGTCTACCTTCTCATTATAAATTCCAGTTTTGTTTCAGAGTGCCGCTTGTAATTTAATTTCGAAATACCTGTCCGCCGCGGCTCTACTCGTATGGATAACTCATTACACCCCCTTTCCTAGATTTTCGTAATATCCGTTTTAAGTGGCTAAAGTTAGCCTTTAAATTACGGTGCGTCACTTTCTTTTAATTATTTCAGTGACTATTTATTGTAACAACGAGACAAAATTTAAAGGAAATATTTAGGAGGTATTGTATATGGCGAGATTTTTATTATTTTAAAATTTATACTTAATATTATACAAATAATGCTGAGTGAATCTTTGTAATACTAGTAATAATCAAACTAAATAAATAGTAGACCGATGTTTGATATAACAAACTAAAAATAAAAGCGAAAGTGAAAATACGAGTGAGCGTAATAATAAACCTTTATATATAAAAAGAAAAATTGACTGAAACGACGCGTGTCGATCGATGAGGTACTTGTGAGAGGCGTAAGATATGAGGAGGAAATTGTGACCTCTCCAATAAAATTTCCCGATGTGCGAAATTCTCCGAACCGTTTATAAAGTTAACCTAATTGCTTCCGCGAACAGGGGGAGTCGACTTGTTAATATCTCTTGTGAAAAAATTCACGGCTTTTATACATACGTATGATGCTATTGTTTTTGTGTGTTTACACGAGATAACGCGGGTAAAATGTGCTTATCGCCTTTGTGTAGGTTTTAAAGGTTCTGCAGTTATATTTGCTATGTTTTATAAGCTAGTAAAAATCACATTTACATAATATTTTCTCGTAGGCATATTTTATTAAATGTAAGATTTAAAGTTTCTTTACTATGATTGTCGGTTCTGAATAAATTAAAGAAGTTTAGGAGTTTTTTTTATATTATTGTAATTATTTATTCGTGCTTAAACGTTAAAACTCATAGAATCTTACTACAAAAAACCTCTAGTAAATTTGATGCCAATTAAATCATTATTGTAACCAAATCATTACTATAACTTTACATGACGTAGATAGCCGTGGCATTTCGTGTGACAACTCTGGGGAATAAAGGACGGTCGGATGGCTCCACTATTGCCAACACTCACAAATTCACGGGCGATAGAACGGAAAAATTTCGACCACTCCCCGAAGATGGACGCGGTATTGCGGTTAGTTATAATGAAACAGATCTAGTTTGCGACTTCATCAGCCCTCTGGGCGGTATCCGAACAGATTGTTTCGGCCTTTTTTCTCTCTCGGCCCATTTTTTTTTCACGTTGCGATGTTTTATTCATGCACGTCATTTGCTCCTTATACATTTCGCCGTTCTCATTCTATTGCTGTATGCTGGCTGTATCGTATATGGCTCTTGTGATTTGTTATTTAAAAATTTCGTCGTAAATAATGCTAATGCTATTGCGTCAGGGTGGTATTGTTTTGAAAAGATAAATAACTTGAATGGGGTGTCGGTAAACATTTTAATGAAATATTAGTTTGCTTTATGAATAAACTTTTAAAAAATAATCTTTTGTAGTTACATGTTTAGTTAAGTAAATTATTACCTAAAATTTACAATGTCAATAATGAAAATAAATAAATGTGGTTTATAACAATTTGTTTCCGTTAAAACAAGACAAAATACTTATCCCTAACGCTAACAAAATAATAAGATGATGCTAATTAACTATTTCCTCCCAACACCAATAAATACGCCCTACAGTTAATTCTTATTTTTTATATTTCGTCAATCTATATTCATATTTTTCCCATTACAAACTTTTCAACACTTTCCGCCCTATCACAGTGTAAATGGGTCGACAAATAGTGGAGAGTCTTTCGGTAATGAGGTTTGTCACGGAATTCGTGAAGTGGTCATGGGGGGGTGTAGCGACGGGGTGTCGTAGTGGGGGGTGGTAACTCCGCGCGGGTCCGAAATCAATCCTCTGGCGTCAGACCCGTTGTCACATGTCCAATCAAGTGACACACTGTTCACTAGGGATCAGAAGACACTCGATCGTCCCCCTGCCGACTGAGGTGCGGCACAGTTTGGTTGCTTCGAGAAAATTCCATTAAATTCCGATCAGCGTCAGTTTTGATACTTGTCGAAGGTTAGGCTCCAGTAACGAATATGACGAGGCGTAATCTGATTTGTGTTTGAAATAATATGTATCAAATTGAGTCGGACTAATCAATTATTTGAATGTTTATCAGATTTTGAGTTTGTTTTCATTGATATTATTCTGTGGACGTAACGTGTAAGATCGCGGCAGCTATGAACTTTGAAATTAATTTCAAAAGAAGTTTTTGTGGTCAGTGAACATGATCTTCTAATCAAATAAAAGACTTGTTAGGGTCCGTTAATATTTGTCATTAAATGTATCCGTTACAATATAACTACAGAATTAAAAAAAAACACCTCTTGATTTAGAGACGCTAAATTCTTTGACTAAAATAATCCAATTTTCTTATGTCAGTAAAAATTTTTTAAAAGGATTCTCGGTAGAAACGTCTGTAATCGTTTGAAATAAAACACGGCGCGTTCCAATTTCGTGACAATAATTGTAACTCCGCGATCTTAAGTCGTATAAAGTTGAATGACAAGCCATTGTGGTCAGTGAGCATGACTTTAGCAAGACGGTGTTGATTCGATTCCGTTCATGAGGAAAGTATTGTGCTATAAACATAATATTCACAGTTTAATATACTCTTTTTACGGCAAAAGGGAGTTTACGAAAACGCAGGGTAATAAAAACAAATTCGACTAAAATTCAATTCCTTGTGCCAATTATTAGAATTTCGGTTTATCAATATAATAGACAATATTCTAATTAAAAAGCGGATCGAAAACGTACCCGCAATTTACGCAAAAATATTATTTTCCCGACCACGTTAAAAACGTACACGCAATCTCGCCAAAGTGATTACAGCGTAGTATCACTGGTCTCTATGTAAACATCGCAAGTTATTACACGTTGCGTTCTAGTCCCGCGGGCACATGGGCCCCACCCCACTCCACGGCGGGGTCGCGAGTGACAGGTCATATCCGGGGTCGGCTGCTGGCCTTCGATTCTATTACACCGCGACATATTGAGTGCCGGCGAGTGACGTTGCGTCCTGAAACTAGCGCAGTGCCGGTTACGGCGGGGCAATTAACCCCCTCGGGGGACGGGCCATTGTTCGAGCGGAATTAGAGCTCGTGCGTCCGCCCCGGTGGCCGTTGAGCGCCGCTGTCAGTCGCACGTACGGTGATGGGATCGATGTCTCGTCAGAACGTTGAAGTTGATTGGTTGGGAATCGAATGAATTAGTAGCGATGAGAATAGAGATCCTTAAACTAAGAGTGTGATATGACATCTCTCAGTTGTATTTTTACAACACCGTTTTCCGGCAAATTTAGACGCCGCTCTGGTACTTCCCTAGTCGATTGAAAAGGCACACACTATCATCGAAACTTATAAATCTTAATAATATAATAATATATTTTTGCGGCAAATATACATGTTATTATGTTGATGTTACAAACTTAGAAAAATCACATTTACTTTGTACATTTTTTATTCCACAGTATTTCTTCGCTTTTTCTATGATGGGTACTTGATACCTTGGGAATCTAGTACCATATATTTTACTTTAACTAGTTTTCCAACATTTTTTTTCACTGGCTCGTTCACGGAAATAGCGTTACGTTTTCTCATTAGGCCTTGTGACACGACACCGTTCGTAAAGATCGCTAACAAGCTGCAATACATTCATGCGCCGGTTAACAAGGTGAAAACTGTGAATTTTACCTCGTTACTGGGCCAATCCGACAGATTGTGGAGTCGTAATAAAGAGTGCTTTACGTTACTTTTTAAAGTATTACACATTCATTATCAAATGCACGCATCCTGATGTTCGGCTGCGTGTGAATTTATTTCTCAGTTTACTACGTGGCTGGTAATTAGGAGACGTTATTTATAACTGTATACATTTAGAATCTATGTAGAAATTGGAAACGCGCTCTATTTCAGTAAGTATTTAGTAAAATACCTATTTCTTTATTTATCGACACTAAACCTTAATAAAACCTTAATTAATCACCGCCAAATGTTTAGGGCTAGTATTGGTTTAGTAGGCGATGCTAGACGTATATCAACACGCGATGATTTCCATTATAAGGAACTTAAAGTTGGCACCATTACAATTAAACATTTCTAGACACTATTTTAGATGGGTATATGGACTTTGTATAATAAGGTTGAATATCATCTAACTAAATCATTAAATCCAATTTTGTGAGTGATAAATTTTCAAAGAAACTCTCTTAATAACCCTCCCCCGTGACACAGATCCGGTACAGCGGATAAAATATTAATATCACCCCGTGCCCCTAACCCGGTGTATAATACTAGTGCTTGCACCGACGTCGCTGCCACCGAATTATTCACGTAGAACGCGTTTCTCCCAAGCTATTTCTTTATTGCGCTCAGTGTGCCCGCTTTTCGGCTTCATCCCGACTGTTTTTATTATTCCCTTTAAGGTTCCACTCAGTATATAGATACTGTCTGCGAACAGAATCCCGACATTTATTATGCCACCTAATTACACATAATTCATTCAGCTTTGGGCGCCACCTGTCGCTGTGCGTCGTGGAAACTGAAATTGCAACGGGGATTATGAATATGTTAGTGTTTTTGGGAAAGCATATTGTAGTACGTGTTTGTTTGCGTTGGCAGGTTGGTAGGTTGAGGTATGTTTAATTGCCTCATTATTCAAATATATGTATGAAGTTCAGTATATGGGTGAAAGGTCAGCTAAGAATCGTCATCGATATGAATATCCAAATTAGTAAAATGTAGCTACTACTTCTTTATCTAACCTTGTGGGAATTTACTTGCTTTTTGAATGAAATTTTAGTATGTTACTTGATGTTTAAAAAATAAATATACACATCACGATATAACAGTATAATTAAAAACACTCAATGTGTTAAAAATTATCAAATAAATCGGACTCAAGAGGTCGACGGTGCTGTTGTCTTTACAATCAATGATGCTGCTTATGCTTTTATATTTGATCATGATATTTTATACAAATTCAGTTTATATGGTTGCTTTTATCAAAAATAGCGTGTCTAGCTATACTTCCATTAAGGTGGTATTAGCAAACAAACGTATATTAGTGGACCGCCACAGCGTTTTGATGAATACGCGACCCTTGCCAATGAATAATGGCTGTCGCTTAATAACAGTGCCTTAATTGCGTTATCTAGACTCTAGTGGGCGGGTGAGCCTCAGCTATCCATAACGTGGCACACTCATAATTGTCAGGGACAGAAGTGAACCCGGGACGTCGAGTTGAACGCGACAAATGACCTTCACTTTATTATTTACTTGCTCGTGTTCTTTGAATATACAAAACTAAATGTACCGTATAAAATGGATGTGTTGTTTTGTATAATGTAACAGTAACCTATTGTATAACATTGCGTTGAATATGACGTAAGATTTTTAAATCGAATTTGTTGATAATAAGAATGGCTGTTATCAAGTGGCAGAAAAATAACTATGATGCTTAACCAACATCATTTCCAATCAATTTTACGGGATTAATACCGCAGATATGATTAATTAGTTTTTAGAAATCTTTTGTTCGAATGTGCTTTATGCTAAAATGATATTTAATTATAACATGAAGTCAATCACACGTGATCAACATCGTAAAAACTTAAGTAATTACTGTGGGAAAACTCGAGTTTTAACGATGTTTATTAGGTTAATATTAATATTTTCATAAAGTTAATATCAAAGGCATAATAAGCGTACACTCAAACATTTGAAGCGTTTCGTTATACCCAAGTTTTCATTGCTTTTACATGCTCAAAAGACGTGAAGGTTGAAATAACAAAAGTTTCCATCTTCCTTATTCAATGTTAACAACTTGTTATAATCCCCCTCTCTTAACTTAATACAATACGAGGAGGATTTTTTCATATGCATGACAAGGCATTCTGTCCCATGATACCTTCTGAAATCACAGAGCAATTTGAGTTTTATTAGCTTTTGTAAGGACTTTAATTCGCTTGCAGCGTTTCCATGCATGCCTAGTGAACCGAGAAACTCGCATAGGTGAATGAAATATGGAGATACAAAGCAAGAATCATATTCCGCTCGTGCCCGAAGCGCCGTGCTCTGAGGATTACGTTTCTTCATTCCTGAAAAAAAAAAGAAAAATCACTACACCGTATGTTTGCTGAATTAATTTTTGCCGTTTCTAATCTACCGAATCTATGTAACTCTGTACTCCGTTTATTAAAATATTCCTATTCCAGTTATTGCGTTTTTTTATTGGAACCGTTACAATATGTATAAATATTCGAATTCGGATAGGATTCAATATGTGGCTGCGCGTTCCTCTATCCTTTACGAGAGCGATGCAAATAAAATAACAACAGAACGTTGAAGTGAATCGTAAAACAACACTAATCCGAACGTGTCCCCGAAAAGCCGCCCCCGTGGGCGCGCTGGGCGCTACGGCGAAAATATTGTCCGTGTTTTGATTTATGGGCCTTAAAAGCGGCCCCTGCCCCTCGCCTCCGGTTATTGTTTCTCCCTTTATGAGTGTGCCGCGCTTCTCTTACCAAGTTTGCTTGTGATTTATTTCGGAGTTAAGTTTATGTAGCGATAAGCCCGTTTTTTCGTGTGGGCCTCACTAATTGCCTTTGGCGTCGACTTCATAGCACCGGAAGGGCGCGTTCGATTTCGTTCGGCCCCGTTTTTTTAATGAATTTAACCCCGACGGACCTGACGAAAGGCTTTTAGTTGAAATTTAGATCATTAATAAGGCTGTTTTAATTTGAATAAAATACGTTTTCTTAATGTGGTTATATACATTTTCAATTAGTAGTATAGAAATGGGTTCCTTGCGTTTAAAGTACTCACGTTTAACTGAAGAAAGAAACTGTCCAGTAACAGCTTTATTTTAATTATTTTTATTATCATTATATATATATTAGATTAATATTATCCGTTTATTAAGTAAAATCAAGCAATTACTAATGGGTAAGGAATAATGGAAATATATCTTTACTTCAAATAGACAAAAACCTAGTTTTGTTATGGATTTATACGAAAAATAAATTAAAAAAAAAAGTCATTACACCACTCAAACTATTAAAAAATGTCGACTAATGGCTGTATGCTTTTTGTAAATTCCATGAAAAACAGAGTAATTCTAGGTGAAACTATGCACGGCATATCGCGTGTTTCAAAAGCCCCGCTGGCACCGTAATTACCCAACATTCGGAAGGAGCGCAAACTATAACTGTTGTAGGTAACAGTAGGTAACGTTCTGTATGTTTGGGAACTAAGTATATTGCTTATTATTTTGAATAAAACTCGTCGAAAAGGGACAAAGAACTATAATCAAAGCGTTTCTTTTGGTTTCAACATTTTATAATTTTTTCCAGCTGTATTTTTGAAATAAAATAAGAGTATCGTGTATAATGCAGTATTCATTTAGAAATAGTGTTCTTGTTAATGGTAAACCGATTAAAGAAGTTACAGTATAACAAGGAGCCCCTTTGAGTTTCTTACGCCGGTTCTTCTCAGGTCGGGGCCTTTTCAACCGGTGGTAGCTTGTTCGATTATCAATAAAAACTTTAATGCTTGAATACTGAGTAAATTTATTTGTCTTAACTTAATATTGAACTCCACGATGCGTGTATTGTTACCCACACGACAGTGAGCACACTGCAACTTAATAATATTTCAACTCATTTCGTTTAACTCCTCACACCTCGCACATTGAAACATTCTTATTTACTCTATATTTGTAATATGGAAGCCGTACATTAACAAACGGCATACATTGACGTGAGATATGACGTCACGTTAAAATGACAACTAGCATATCATATGCCTTTGTGTTGGATATTTTTACGTTGTTCTGACATTGGATATGACTAAACTAAGTTTTAGTTATACGAGTACTGCACATACAAAATAATTTCTTTTTTCCATTATTACTTTTTTCCACTAATGCATGCTTGTATAATTTATTTGTGTTATGATATGCTTAATTGGTGTCATATGAATTGTGACCTATATTTTTACTCAGAAAATGGAATTAACAGTAACAAAAGAGGAACCTTGAGTGTATCATTCCTCCTATATACTTATACAAGTACGGAGTTACTAGAACGCATTGATTACACGGTAGGAGCGTCGTGCTGGATCGGTTCGTTTAACATTTATAAAGTAATTATTGCTTAGCATCGGCGAAGCTATAATTTGAACCGTGGCCGTCCATGTTTGCGATCCGTCGCTAGGTGACGCGCCACGTGTGAACGCTCCCAAGCCGTATCGATTGTTAACGATGACCTTTTCACGAATGTAATGTTGTTCCTGTGTCGTAATTTAATATTCTTGGAACATTTAAGTAAGCGGATTTTTTATCGAATGATTTGTTTATTGTTTGTATTGCGAAAATTTGGTAATAATATCTATTATGATAGTGAATTCTGTTTTGTGTAATTAATGTTAAATATATAGTAAAACAGTTAGAGGCGTTGTCAAAAGTGTATTGTCTGTAATTGTAACGGATGTTCTACAAGAGAGACAGAAATAGGCTCACAACGCAATTGTTTATTTTTATAAAATTACAAAGCTGAAATATAAACATATGTACAAACCTAATCGTAAATTATCCAGCAATCTCGCATCGGATTGTGAGATTTCGAAATTGCAAACAAAGATTGTTTCTGGAGTTGTTAAATTTGTTTGTACATTAGTAATATTCTCCCCAACATGAGTCGGGAGAAAGTTGTGAATTGAGACAAACGCTATCCAAAAAGCAAGCGACGCAAACTTTTCAAAGTCAGTTTAAATTTTGTGAGCAAGTATTTTGCGTTAACGTTGTATGTGTTTGGGCATTCTAATGTGTTCACATACAAAATACCATTGAATTTTGTTGAGTTCAAACAATTACTATATCTGGAGAATGATAAAAATAATCATTAAGATGTCATTTTATCGTGATTTGTTTCATTTTAATGTTTCACGCTAAAATTGAACAATAAAACTATTATGTTCATGTAAAGGTTTTGTAATAATAATAATAACAATATTTGAACAACAGCAGCACGGGTATATCTAAAACCCTTGAAAATATAACGTTTCACATCCTAATACGTCAAGATAGAATCGCTCCTCGTATCGGAATCGTATATTACACGATCCTCGATAATTGCGTCCTCCTAAAGAGGAGTCGATACGGCATCAGATTTTTCGCCTTTGTTGTGAGGAATCGTAATGGAACGAAATAAGTCGGCGACGGAAAATAAGCGTCGAGCATCGATCTAGGGGTCGCGCTAAGCTCGGCCCAACAAGGGTAAGGAATACGCGAGCATTGCTCGTGTAGAGCTACGAGCGTTCCGCAACAATTTCTCGAATGGCGTCTTACGCATCGGATAGCAATGATGTAGAGTTTGTGTGATTTTGCGGCCACATTCATCCGTTATGGTTGATAGAATAGGGATATATGATTGAATTTTCAAATCATGCATCTAGTTTTGAACGTTTGTTGGTTAACTTATATTATTACTGATATTATTGACGCCTGTCAATGCCAAGAAATGTGCTTAAATAAACTCTGTGGGCTGTCAATCAGATTATACACGTTTTTTATTCTGTTTTTCGTTTTAATTGGATTCCATAAGTGGATTGTGAGTGACCGACCTTTTTTAATGAATATGTTTTAGGCGAACCAAAATAAATGCTTTTCTTATTTATAAACCTTTGAATCGAAAACTTTGTAAACATCCTGTGTAACACGCTAACGAGATGTTTACGACGATGGCGGTCGGGGGTCCAACCGTTTGTTTCATTAATTTCTCCATCAAGCGTGAATTCAGTCTAATGACCCACAGATACGTTGAATCCCTTACGGATAATTCGTTTCGAATTAGGTTTTATTGGCAAAGTTTTATCTATTGGTGATTGCGTTTGTAGCAGAATCATTTAAAGCAATAGTTTTAAAAATCGCTACGAAATTATCGCTAAAGTTAGAAATAATAAGTGCCATAATTTGTCTATCTTATATATGTGTAACTTTGATCGTTTATAGACTTAGCTTAACTTTATTACGAAAAAATATATGTATGTAAAATATTTCAAACAAATACGAAAATTCGTTTATAATGAAATAGACAAATTCATTTGCAAGAAATACATAGCTACGTACTTCTATGAAACTATTTTAATTTGTATCGCTTGAATGTAATGTTTCTTGTATTGTTCAATAGTAAAGTATTTTTCCTATAAATGTAGCTTGTACAATTGCTATCAAATAATAGTAAAAGTATCTCGTTATCAATTAAGATTCAAACATCGATCGTCTCACTTATACATGCCATTACCGCCGACCCCTATAAATTGATGTATAATTTCACCCTCTTTACACGTTCCGTAGTCATCTTGCGGGATTAATTTCCACTTATTCTTGCGGGGTGAGGGGGGGGGGGGACGGTTCCACCTCTCTGAACAAAAGAAATACCTGGGGGATAAACATTCGAATGTAAAGGCGTCTTAATGGCTCTCTCCTAGGGATTTCCTTTAAAGATATTCACGTTATATTTTCACCTTTATGTTTAAAGGGAAAGTATATATTTTTTTTTAATTATGGGAAGTATCAATGTGTCAATGTCTATTTGGTGACTGTAAGTGTGTGGTAAAATATGTAATGAAAACGAGATTGGGGAACAATGTTGAATAAGATGTATCAATAAATTCGACAAAGGTTATTATAATGCTAAGTATATGCAAATTTGGATTTCCAAAAAAGAAGAAAAAACAAACATTGATATGTTTTAATATATTTGCTATAAAATATGAAACATTATCCGGTGTAAATTTTATTGCATCGTTTCATTATACCGTGTTATTGAATAAACTCCCACCTCTTACGTAATATTTTACTTTAAAAGCCAATAAATTTCAACATGCAGAGTGCAAAATAGAGCGAGAATTAACCTCGCAACAGCCCGCTTTGCCAGTTTAAATATTAAACGCACACTGTTAGTCGAATATTGGAGCGGATAAGTTGTCTTAGCTTCGGTTACGTTCGATATAGAGCAACGGGTCTTTTGTTCCTCCGCATTGTGCGAAGTTGGAGTCAAGTGGAGCGATCGGGGGGAAGTTTGGTATCAGACAAGTTACAACGTGTTCCTGCAGGATTTTCCCCTCCCCCCGAGTCGGGCCGAGTGACGCTAATCCGACCTCAAGTATGTTTGCGAAGCGGCGGTTTAATTGTTGCGACGCCGTCGTCTTTTGTATATATTGTATAGTAATTGAAATTCGGATGATGTTGCTCGAGTTATTGTTATTGATGACGTATCATATTTTTTAAGAGATTCGTTTGGTTTTGAAGTAACTTGATATCCATGATGTGCTCTGTATAAATTTATTTCTTGAAAAAGTAGGGTTGCGTTTCGGTTATAGGTTAAGATATTCGGTGATTATCATCATCATCATCAGCCTGTGATAGTCCACTGCTGGACATAGGCCTCCCCTAATACACATCACATCACATCACATCATCAGCCTTTGTTAGTCCACTGCTGGACATAGGCCTCCCCTAATACACCCTATCCATTAGGGGATTGGACCGTATCCACCACGCTGGTCCAATGCGGGTTGGTGGGTGGACGACTTTACATGCCCATCCGACGCATGGATCATCTTACTTTTCAGACAATTGGGTGATCAGCCCAAATTGCCTAACCAACTAGGAAACAACAATGAAAATTTGTTGAGTCCCCGCAGGATTCAGAACCCCGACCTCCGGTTTCTAAGCCACACGCCTTACCACTAGGCTACGGAGGCAGTTACGATATTCGTTACATATTTAAAAACAACAAAACTCTATGGTAGTAGCAGTGCAGTTATCAGTATTAAAATATTTATACACATTAATCAAAATGCATTCATATCATTGCAATTAATAAGATTTAAAAACACGAGCGTAACGCGACAAGCTATCTTTATGATTACATTTAATGCAATTAGGTATTCCGTTCGTCATAAAATTGCAACGCCCTTGGGCGAATTCCTCTTGTATATAATTGCACTCTATCCGCTTCCGATAGATTAACGCAAAGCCACCGCAACACTAGTAAAACGTTGCACAACTACGGTGCGACAATAAGTAAGCAACGTCGCCCACTAAATAATTTCGGCCCATTACCGCCGACAGTCCGGACGCAAATTAATCACGGGAATGACAGCGAAGGCGTTTAACACTTCCCGCAGTGAACTGCCCGTAGACTCGTAGAGCCGTCTCGTCAGGGACAATGTGGTTGTTACTGCTACGAGCCAAGCTACAGACGTTCGCCCCCCGGTTTCGTTAGCGCTACGCCGTAGACGCTCTACGTTGGCGGTGGCTCCGTTGTGCTTTCTCTTTTGTTTGCTCGCGGATTTGGTTTTGTTTTCTTTTGAGCTTGATTTTGTAATGGTGTTGGTGTTTTTTTGTTTTGTATTTATCAATTAGCAATGTTCTTTTGACAGAAATGAGATTTATTGACTTAAATTTTTGTTTTTAATTTATTTAAAATTAGGTAACTTTAAGATTTGTATTATATAATTTGAATGTTAAATTGTTAAATCACTGCTATAGTCAAGCTCATACAAATGCGATTTGGTTGGCACTCAGGTTTTTTAAATATTAACAAAAATCGAATAAACATTGATTTTAACCTAAGATAAACATTACACAAGCTACATGCATAATTTTATTTACGTGAATAAAATTAATCTGTATCTGAAATGCTGTCAAAGATTTTTAACAGCTTTCTCTCTCTCTTCTCTTTTATCACCCATAAGATTAGACACGCAACGATATTACTTGCGCAGTCGCCCCCGCCCTGGCAAAATATATCCGAACGAGTTAAAGTTCAAGACAAATCACCCGCACGATATGGCGTCAGGCGTCATCTGTCACTATCGCAACTGTCAAACTATGTGGATAAATCGATCACGCGCCAACTAATATCGAAGTTGGGGCGACCGGTCGACGGATTAGTCGGTCGATTGGTCGACTCGGTGAAGTGTCAGTTTGTTCTTTAGATTGCTTGGTGTGAACTACAATACCTTCTAAAACTAACGACTAAATTTGTGATGCTTTGAATAACGTACATGGCTGCGGGTGACTAACATGTAATTTTATATATAATAAACACGGCGATTTGTAACAATTATGCGTAAGTCATACAGAATTGTTCGTACCTAAAATCAGGCGAAATATATTTTTATATTTCATTTTTGATATGCGCGCTGTAGCTGACAAGTACCTATAAAATAACTATGTTTAAACAAGTATACAATTTTTCTTCCAGCATGCTTAGTGAAATAACAGCAGTTACCTACGCAACGAGTTTACTTAGGCACCCAACAAACGGGAAGATTAAAACACGAAAAAAAAACGTCAAGAATCGCTTCGCTACACGTTTATCTCGGCTCCTTTGTAACGCGTCGTTCGCAAAGTAACTTTGTGCTAACTCATAAGAAACAGCCGGCGGCGTTGCGAGATTTTTCTATTACGCTGAAACAATATGAAACAATAACAATCTTGCGCCCCGACAATAACGCAACGGATACGGGTGAAGCGAAAAAAATTACGCTCTATTTATATTTCTCGTAGCTCCTGGCGGTATAAAGCCCCCGTGCAAAGGGCCGGTGAATCTCGGGTTCGGTCGATGTTTGCCGAAGGATGACCCGGCCGTTTCCCGGACACACGAGCCCTGGTGATCCCGGTATTACGGCGTATTCGGACAACAATGGCACCGGAGATACATCCCCGATGCTGCGATACATTATCTCCGCCGGGGCCAAGTTATGCAGGCCGTTTTTGTTGCCGATCCTCCCGCTGTTGTGTTCAAACAACTTGAGCCCGCAAATTTGTTCGCGGCTTTGTGTTCCAAATTGAAAGGAGTGAAGGAAACATTAAAGGGGCACCTTTTCCTATTTTTTTTAATTTCACAAAATGATTTCAACTCATACAATGTGACGTTTGTTTGTCACCGCTCGTTATTTCAGTCCTATCTAAATGAATTATGCCTGGTCTAACTGTTTACACAAAAATATTATTTTTCGAATGTTCAAATGAGTACAATCCAATATTAAAATGTAAATTTTTACTACGATCAACATGGTATGTACAAATTGTTAGCGATCAAGATCGTTTTCATTTTCAGACGACGAACGGAACTATTGCGGACGTAGGGCCATAACTACAACACATTTTAGTAAGCCCACAGAAAGCGTTACAATGATCCGATCACTAGCTGTTTACCTTGAGCGATTTGCAAACATCCATTGTATGCCGAGGGAGAAGGTAAAACACACGTATGTACGTGCCTACTCTCATACATACCGACTCTTTTTGTCCCCTGTCGCACAATGTGAATTTTATAAGAGGCCGTTTGAAGTTTTAACGTAACTCTTGTCGCTAGAGTATATGTATATGAATAGTGGAAATATGACATAGAGTATTTTGTATACTTTTTGCTTAAAATTGTGCAATAGAAGGATTTTCTAAATTTCAAATATTAGATGGTAGTGTAATATTTTTTCATTAGAATTCGTTAAGCCGTCTAAATATATATTTTTCAGTATCATTATTATTGAATAGTTATTTATATGTTACTTAAAAAAAAAATTCCGAGCATTAAACCACACTTTAACCCTATCTACATTTAGATTATTAACAATATAGAAACGCAAGTGGTTTAATATTTTTTATTTTATTCCCGTAAAGTTCTATTAGAAACTGTTTTCTACAGAAGCTTAAACGGGCCATTATGGGGAAGCATATGTTGTCACAAAAACGTTGTAACATTGTAAAATCTGTAGACGAGGTACGCTTCACTGTCGCAACGCCCGTAGACAATTAAGATACTTGACCTGATTATAGAAGGTGATCCAATGTACGCTGTAAGGGTCAATGAAGCGGGGGTCAAAAGGTTCCACATAACACATATGTAGATGTCTCACGCGCTCAATATGTAAGCAGACGCCGCAAGATATTGGATTCTCTGGAGGGCGATGTAGTAACCTGTAATAATCTCCTAATTGAGATCGTACATATCGTCGGAAATAGTTTTATTGCATTGCAATAAGTTTAACATGACGTAGGGATTGTAAAAATAAATAGAAAGGTCGTTTAAATTATGGCTGGTTATTGCGTTGAAAGGCTTTGTAATATAATAACCTCAATATTCATATGGCATGTAAAAAGACATTGATTTAACATTTAGACATAAGTTGACGTGAACGACTAGTTCTTATTCCCCAGATATGCGTACAACAATAAGTAATACTTTAGTTTTAATTATCAATCACTCTAGGTGGATTGTATTAGAAAGTGCTAATTTGAAAATCGAGTTTCCGTTTTACGCAATTTATCTTGTTCAAATACTTTAAAACCTTCTACTAAAATGGATCTTAGGAAGGATCTAAACGTCGAGTACAGTTTTAACATAATTGAACCCAATCAAATCCATTGAACTATACAATTTACCATTTATTTGTGATTAATAATATTCGCGTAAGCTAAAGAAAAGATTATTCATACCTTTTTTTTAAATACACCAGACATATTGAAGGTATCCCGTTTTGAATGTAGTTACCCTCTCTTTTCCCCACCGGACGGAATATTAAGACTATAAATTGAATCCCAGCTGCCGTTGCATATCTTTAATACATACACGCGCCCTGTTGATCAGACCCAATCCAATATCCGACCTTATTTAATATGATGAGATATTTCGCAAAGGTGGCAGATAAAAATCACACTCGGGCGCTCTTAAACAAATTATTCACAACTTGCGCTTCATGCTCGCTTCGCGTACTTTATATCGGAAGGTTAAAATATTAATGAACCCCGTTTTTTTTTTCATTTCAGGTAATGCATATTTGTGTTTCCGCCGTATGAGAAATGAGTCCCCTGGCGTGTGAGTAAGTAGAGAAAATCATTTCTGCCCTTGATATAGGGGCGAACATTTATATGAACGCAAATTGTAGCTATTACGGTCCCTATCACTCGCCGACGATGTTCTGCCGGAATAAGTGATAATATTTTTAATGATACACGAAAATGAATACAATACTTTGATGTCATATATTTTTTATATTAAAGTATTAACTAACGAATACGTCACCCATTAAAAGGGCCTTTGCCTTTAAAAAAGACGAATTCCTATTCACCGCAGATTGTATATATAGTTATTTGCCTGGAAGAGAGGTCGGTTATTATTAACAGATAAAAAGAAGTGTGCGCCCCGAGTCGTACATCAAAACAGCGGTCGCCTAACATGAGCGGAGAATATTAAAATATCCATCTACGCGTAGAAAATACACGGCTTAGAGGTGCGTATACACCAAGCTGATCTTGTAACGAAACCTTCCATTTTATGGTATCAAACAAGGCTCAACTGTCTCCGTAGCCTAGAGGTGCTTTAGATATCGGAGGTCGTGGGTTCGAATCCTGCGGGGACTCAGCAAATTTTCATTGTTGTTTCCTAGTTGGTTAGGATTGCCCTAACCTGGGCTGAAAGGAAAGATGATCCATGCATCGGAGGGGCATGTAAAAAGTCGGTCCACCCACCTACCCGCATTGGACCAGTGTATAGGGATACGGTCCAAAACCCCCTAATGGATACACCCCGTATTAGGGGATGCCTATGTCCAGCAGTGGCTTATCACAGGCTGATGATAATGATGATGAAACAAAGCTCACTATCTCAGGAATACTAGACTGCTGAATGTTGTTATGTGCTCTACTCGGTGTGTACGCACCTTAAGAATAGACGAGGCAAGCACAATTTTGTCGAATCGATGTCCCCAATTCGTTTGCTGAATCCCTAATGGCGCCTCGGGGTCTCCTCGAACGCTTTCAGTATTTAATCCGCGCCCTACCCTCTGCTCGCACCATGACACTACACATGTTAGAACGCTTTAATTGGTGTAGACGTATCCACAATTCTTCCGTTAATTACATTTCAGTAATGCGTTATTAGTTGAAATTACATACTTCAAAATACATTATTCAGTTGAAGTTTGAGTTGTTGGTTAGCTTTTATTTGTAACCTTTAATAGAACGACGGCACACCGTAATAACTAAACACTTGATAGTTCCTCGTATTATCTGGAAATTATACCACATTAATTTAGTAAAGTTTGAGTTTAATTACTTCATTCGTTTTTCGATATTCATTAAAATAGAGCACACATGAAAATATGTTTGTCTCGGAATGTGCGGTAAGTCTTTCTACGGTACAGTCTGCAATTACTAATATATTCCGATTTATAAAGACTCTAAAAACAGTAGTGTACTAAAACCATGATTCATCGCCGTCATGGATGTTCATTCGCCTTATCATTCAACAAAAAAGTTTATTCAGTATTATGAGTTTGAACTAGAAAGGAAATTTATGTAAACTTACTGTCTAACACTTGTACACAACACAGTACATCAGTCATAGTACTCAGATGTACTCGTGTGCACTTTGAGCCATTGCATTGAAACTGCACTGGTGCATAATTGCCATTTATATAAAAAAAATATATCTTATTATTCACACCACTATTAAATCGTTGATAGAGAAGTTGAGATGGAAATCAAACCTACCTAAACAGAAAAATTAAAATTGGCTACGCGAAAAAGTCGAATATGACGCTTGTCATCCGCCTGCGGCCGTATTCATTACCGTCGAGCCGTGGCCGTTTTAATCAATACTAACAAACAAACGAGACAAATAAACAGGCAAAGTTTTCAATTCGCCCTCGTAAATCTTGGACAATTTGATGGTCCGCCGTGGATCCCTAATTCCCGCTCCGTGTAATTGATCCGCGCCGTCTCTACGAGATTATTTCGTCCTGGCCCGATCCTACCCCCGTCTCTGTTTTATTGCCCACCCTGCGGTGGTCCTGTGGATTTGCGGTCGCTAACAAAAATGTCCCACAATCCCGACCCTAAGTCCCGCCTCGTGATGGTTGCAAAAAACCGACTTTCGGAAAAGAAAAAGGACATAGCTATCCGTATGCGTACAGATATTCGAGTGTGTATCTCAATTTGAAATCGGTGTAATTTGTATTTATTTAAAATTGCCGAATCGATGTTAACAAAGTCTCACTTTTAATTATTATGTCATAGGAATATTAATACTAGTGGTAAAGGAGTGCTTTAGGAACCGGAGGTCGTGGGATCAAATGCTGCGGGGACTCAACAAATTTTCATTGTAGTTTCCTAGTTTAGGTTTAGGTAGGGCACTTTAGGCCGATGTCCATGCGAGGGCATGTTAAAAGTCGGTCCACCCACCAACCCGCATTGGACCAGCGTGGTGGGATCGGTCCAAAAACCCCCTAATGGGGATACCTATATTCAGCAGTGGACTAACACATGCTGATGATAATGATGATGATGTAGTGACTGACGTTTGATGACCATTTACAATTCATCGATTAGAACGATTCTTTGCTCGTACGTGAATCACGTACATCCAGAACGAAGTTGATCTGAGTATAATATGTTATTTACGTTTGCGAATCTCGCAATTCATTTAATTCCAAAGTTCGAATTTGCATTACTCCTCGAAACTTATATTAGTTGATGTCGGTCAAGTGCTTTCGAATGGGGGTAGGTGAATTTCGACGGCTTTTCGCGGCGGAGCACCTTCATTTGGGTTAAGTGTTTCGTATCTGACCTGGAACACGGATTTGTTGTTTTAACTGTTTGATGTGCATTAATGAAGGGCTGCTGCATTTCGCAAAGCCCTTTGTCATAAGGCCAATACGTGATTATTCCAAATGACTAGGGTAATTAATCTAAAATTTATTCTCCATCCCAGTAAAGTTTAGGTGAAAAACATAGAGTTTTTTAGAATAAGAGTTACAATTTTAAATTTATTTATTCGTACGCTTGGTGTAGTAGAACTCTAAATGAATGATGTTTACCAAATTTAATTAGAGTAAACCATAGTTGCAATAACATAAGCTTTGCTAGATTTTGAACTGAATGGGGTTGTGTTACCGTCCTGAATTATTTAATTTGTTGTCTAATTATTATTTGGAGTGTGCAAGCTCATACTATGGAATTTGCTCATTAGATAGTATCAAATGCGCCGTCACTTCAGTCGTTTCCGTTAATCCATTGCACTGTACGTGCCTCAAGCTAAGTATGTTGTGGCAACACAATTTGTATTTCAATTGGAACCGGTGCGAGGTTGACAAGGTGCGATTAGCGCGATATATTGCTTGTTTCGCTACCTTGTTCCGGGTAATACGTTATTGAGGTTTATTTGTCATTTGGCTTAGACGATAAATTGAAAAAGTTCTAAGCCCCATCGGAGTATGAAACGTTTGTTTAATTGAAAAATATTTTTAAGTTCTTTTAAAAATGATACTGTGAAATTGATACTTCAATGTTGATATTTTGAGTATTCTCAATTGATTTGAATTTAGTGATACAATTATCTTCTCCGGAAAGTGTCAATTGTTTCTGTGAGTCAAGTCTGATTGTTTTACTTACGTGACATTTAATACCGTTACTGTATACACTGCAATTATACATGGCTGTAAGACACAGTAAGTAATTAACGTTGTATGACTAAGCAGTTAGGAAGGTGAACTTCTGATCAGTAATGACTGCGTCTAATCGTTGCGATCGAACGAAAAAAGGGGCCCTCCAGTGATCTCCCCTTCCACGTAGTAGTTGTCAGTGTAATTGATCGCCGCCGCCGCCGCGAGATAATTCCGTCCGTGACGTGATCCGCATTGTTGTACCACTTTTATTGGCAAAGTCACCCCCTCCTTAACCCCCCTCGACCACTCCTTGTAGCCGGTAAAAGCGAAAATCAAAACAAACCCCGAGTTAATTGGATCCCCTACGATCCATTATTCCGTGCCCGTTCTCCTCTGATTTATCGCGTTTCTAATCTGCGGACGTCGATTGATTCGTCTTTTGCTACCGTCGCCGTTTCTCATTTTGCTTTATGCTGTTTGCGTGACCTTCTTGTTTGTGAATTGGCGCGGGGCGAGTTTGCGATCCATCCGTGACGTCATAAGGAAGTTTTGCCATTTATGATTCCCCCAGAAATATTTATATACTCACATTTTAATATTACTTAGGCTAGATATCTTTAGTTGATGATAATTACTGAAATTATCACAATTTCCCCCATGGAGCAAGCAAAAATGCTTTGCATGCGAAAGGATCGTATATTGGTAGAGTACAATAGATTTATCTGAAGACAAAAGGCGTATTGTAAACTAAGCTACAGCTTATATTATTTATGTAAAAACAAAAGTAGTTACGGCGCAATTTGTTTGTGTAATAATTAATTGCATTCCCCTAAACTTGCACTGGCAATTGTTTGTTTGCAAATTCGATTAGCGCGCAAGTGCCAGATAGCTTAAGCACTTGATCTCTTATTTACGCTCGCACTACAACTACTGAATTCCTAACACCAGGCGGCCGAACTAAGTTGGGCTGAAGTTTTAATGCCGGTCCGAGAGCTTGCGAAATTATTGTACCATCAGCGTAAGTAGTTTTCGGAATCGCTGTTTATTAAACAACAGGGGCGTAGTGTCAAAGTGCGTATACAAGAGAAGAGACGAGGCTTCTTCTTAGGCTTGATAGCGCTTGTACGAACCTTGACATGCATTGACAATGCGCGACATAGAAGATAAATTCGACATAATGTATGCAAAGGAAAAAGAAGATATAGACATAGATTATGACTTGTAAAGAATGAAACCCATATGACGGAATATTACTAAACTCTCAACAATCCAGCATTAAGAGCAGCTCTACGTGCTATACGCGCGATATTGTTTTCTTGCTACAGGATACGTTGTTTAAAATTAAACCAGAGTGATTCGTTTCTGGTAAACAGAAATGTACTCTGAATATATCGAATTTATCTGTTCCTTCCATCGTATACGCACCTTTGTAATAATGTAATTGTCCTTATCGGGGACATCCATCAATCATTTCGTGGATCGTTGGCTGTAATCCTTTGAGGTTTCCTTTATTTCGTCTAACAGGAACAATCGTATTCGGGGTCGAATTCAAAGTTGCGTCAATTGAATTAATTCCACGGCCATTGTGTTCGGCCCTTCGCCCTATTGCGGTTGTAAAGTTGAATGTGTCACTCACGACGTACCCTTAGTAGAGATTTTGTCGCAGTAAAGCCAATATTAAGATATAAACGTTTTATATTACAAATTAAGGGCTACGAATATGCTATAATTTATTTGATGTCTCACACGAAATTTTTATTATACATATAGATGTATTAAATATATAAAATTTCTTAATGGATCAACAATTTGCATAATGTTCTATGAAAATTCTAAAAATATAAATTAAATCTTGCAATCGTTTTAACTATTTTTTCAAAATGTCATAAGTAATATTACCACAATAGGCAGCAGACTCGATAGCTTTCAACTTTTTATTTAGACACCAAAAATAAATCTTCCAACTTATATACAACTAATACGTATCGTCAACAAATTTCCGTTTTTCCAATAAGCGAAAGCAATTTATGCCCAGAAATTATCAATAAACCCACGTCGCCTCTCGCTGCGTCGGAAACATTGAATTATTATCACGGAGGGTTTATCCAAGATAAAATTAAATTTGTCCGCTTATTGAAATTACATTCTGAATTACCGGTCATTGTACGCCCTCCCCCACGATACGCGTATCTCGATGGTGCCTGTGACGTTCTGATATTGTTATTGATTCTGTTATCGGGCCCCTGTTATTTGATAACGATAATCCTCTAATGCTTGTGTGTACTTAACAGTTTGTAGTCTCTGTAAATAAGTGCAAAAAGGTATAAATCTTACCATACTCCAATTTGTACTGGTATTTTAATTATGAGATATATGTCTGGATATACTATCCTCTGTTATGCGAAAGTAACTTAACGGTTTCTAATGCAAATTTATAATTATATAGCAAGTTCGCTAAAATAACATATTATTTTAGCGAACTTGCTATTTTAGCGAGCTATTGAAAGCCTTGCGAGGATGTTTGTTATTTTTGTTCTTTCTAAGATTGTTATAAAAATTTACAGCGATGTATTTAAAAATAGAACAAGTATAACGTAAATAACATGTAGTGTATTTTTGCAACATCATTAATCTCATATCAAAAATTAATTTTTGCTATAAGCATAAAATGTTTAATAATACTTATTTCTGACGCACATTTTAATTTCGTTGAAATAGTTATTTCCATATTTCTTCACAGAGCGTTCATGAAATCCGAGACAAGATACAAGCTACGGAAAGAAATTTCATAGCGAGAGGCTCGAGGAATTTCTTTACGCGCCAAGAATGCTTTCGAACCTCCGTTTCGTTTGATCGTTTGAAGCGAAGGAGAAACTTATTTCCCTTTGCCGTTTCTGAGATTCGAGGACATGCAACCGCACGTCGTAAAGGCTGAATTTTAGTGGCTTTCTGTCGATGACTTGTGTATCGTGTCCGTTTGAAACCGACGCACAAATAACTTTGAATCGAAATGTGAAATTTGCGATTTATTGTATATTGTTACATTTATTACAAAATATAGAGTCACCGATACATCAGACGATTTGGCACGCTTTTGTACATTGAATAGTAGACTAATGACGATTACTAATATTAAATCATTTAAATAAGGCAACTGTTATGATCTGATTTATTCCTTGTGTACAAAGTTTTCGTGTATATAACATTAAACACCATATACAAGCAACAACATCCCAAGTGTTACCATATTAATCATATTCAAAAGAGAGTACCCGGACGAAACTTTGCGTCGAATATTAAATTATTCGAGTATTCCCGCAGGTTGTGTACCGACAAATGTCAGTATTAAAATTTACAGCCGGCCGGGGTCTTACACGAGTCAGCGATTTGAATCGTATTCGGCGAGAGGGGGGTCGAGGCGTAAACAGAAATCGCTAAAACGCTCCACCATCGAATGGTTCGTATTAGAATTCTCGTATCGCCAATTCGATCCCGATCGAAGTTTTAACGTTCAGTAACACCTGCTCGAGAGTTACGCTTTAAGTCTCACTTATGGTGGCCCGTGACGTAATGGGAGGGAATAAGTCGGAGTTCTTCGCGCCTAATTTGGCATCCCGACGCCCGGAATTTATGGGTGCGGGGGCTCCACTGCAGCCTGAAATATTCGAAGGCTCAACTCGACCGTGAGTTATGAATGGAGAGGCGCCTGCTAAAGGGGCTGGAAAATTTTCAACGTCACTCGCCGACTTGATGCTGCCGTGGCGTCCTTTTGTTTTGCGGACATCAATCGTTTTCTTTACTGGTTTTTTGGAGATTATATTGATTAGCATATGAAGTGCTTTGGCTTTATTATTTATCGATTTCAGCATCACATTGTGATAGTTTAATGTGAAATTTAAAGTGTAATAGTAAAATATTGAAGTTAAGTAAAATTTTAAATGCGTTTTTACATTTAATAAAGTTTGTAGGTACTATAGTGACAAATGTCGGAATAAACGAAATATTTTTTTTTAGTTTAAGATAGATCGCACCATAAAAATCCCATCGAACGAAACGTTTGAAGAATAAATATTTTAACTTGTAATAGTATTATACAGTTGCTTCATTACTACTTATTCAATCAGTATTTTATAAAGACAATAGCTAAATGTTCATAAAATATACAGCTGCCCCTTGGTTTGAATATAAAATCGAAGTGTGTGGTTATTTTTAGATTTAGACCATTACACGGGGCTTAGACCCTTTCCGTATGGATATTAGGGCGAATTAGTTTACCCAGAATATTTTAGAGATTTAAGTCGGCGACATAATTTCCTTCACATCCGGTTACAATATCGTTTGAATAACATTTCCTCATTGTATATTACCTCAAGGGCTGTTCTCATTTCCATTTGATATCAGATATCAGAAAGTTAAGGTAATAAAGAATGACAATTCTGTTATATTTATAAAGTAGTATTAAAACTATATTTATTCATTTTGTAACTAACAATACAAAGAAAAATTCAACATTATTAGTCAATAAAGTAGTCAGACGTAAGTTAATGCGCAATAATATTTTAAATTTAACAGTAGCTTCTACCATAATTAATTACGGTTATCTGTATAGATAAGTAAAATATTTATTACGAATAAATTAAATCTGTTCGTAGTTAAAATTTATTTTTCTTAAAAATGTATCCAAATAGGTTAAGCTCATAAGATGTTTAAGCAAATGAACAAATTCACGTTTACTTTCATAATTTTAATACGAATTCATGGTATTATATAGAGTATAATATACACGGCGTTATTCCAAGGCGCGGCATTAATATTTTAAGGTGAGGCATTACCCCTCAATGCGGCCCCTCGCCGCCGCCCCGAATGCTGTCATATAATTAAAGTGGCGTGCCATTTGTAGCGTGCCATAGCCGTTAAGTCATACAAAGTGACTGTTCTTGAAGCGAGTAATCACATTTCAGCAATTAATAACATGTTTCAAAGTAAAGCTTTCGTGTACGAGACATCTGTTGCCAGTCGTTTGCACCTGCCCATGGTAGGAAATCAAGAAACTTTGTCGGTGACGTATGTATATAAAACTGGCTTTTGTCCGCGACTTCGCCTGCAATCACCTTAAAGTTAGATTTTCGTAAAACCGGTTCTTAGCTTATCTGTACTTTGCAAAAGAAATATTCATACCAAATTTTAAGTCAATCCGCCATATACCGTCAGGAATATCTTGGATCTCGGAAAAAAAAATGATTCGCTGAAACAAAAAGGCAACACGCAATCAGCATGATCGAACGCGACAGACGATAAAAAAGCGCCCCTAATGGACGCTGCATAAGTAACGGCGCAGAACGACCGCTTGCATTTAAATCTGTTTGATTTATGCGCCCTCTCGCTCGCCCCCTTGCGTCCGCGGTGCCAAGAAATATAACCTTTTACGTACGGACTGTGCACTGTACGCGGGACATTGAAGTGTAATATAAAATTCCGTGTGACGTCACTTTGACTGTCACCCAAGGTAGTCGGGACTTTAAAATGTAATATGAAATATGATTTCATTCGAATTTAAAAATAAATGAGTCTTAAAGACGCAAGCTAGATAGAGTTACGTAGTTACTTTTTATCAATATTTTGATCTAGAACATAATTTGTGGTAATATTGAATTAACAATCTGCCACTTTCTTCTGGTGTTTGTCGCATTAGAATAATTACCAATTGTAAGGTTATCATTACAAATGGAATTTTCTTGGGACGTAGAATAGCAGATTCTAATTAAATCACTATATTTGCTTTAAAAACTGCTTAATAATAAGATTTACATCTTTTTTAACATTAAAATCACATACATCACGTGAAAAATCTGATCATCGCTTATAAAATGCTTAGTATTGGATTTTCTAATAATTCTTAACAGTAAAGATTCATCATTCAAGTTCCTGCAAACTCCAGTCGGCTAAATTAATAAATAGCCGTTGCCGGAAATGTCAGCTCGCGTCATTTTAAAAACTAAAACGACGCCTGCCCGAGGCTGCAAAACTGAAAATTGAATTTGGTCCGCTATGAATATTTTAATGCGTCCTGTTGTCGAAACTGGCTGCTCGGTACCGCTAGACCTCTGACTTGTGCAAACATTTCGGTTACACGAAATATATTGTACCGTAACGCTGTTGTTGTGCACTGTTTTCTCGGTATTTTCAGAAACAAAATTATTTATGCTCTTGGTTGATTTTCTTTTGTCTATTTAGTGTCTCATTCGCGTGCATATACACATGTTTCTAGGCATATTGAAGATTGTAATAATATTATATAGTTTAAAAATTAGTAATAATGTTATCATTGATTTAAATATCTGAAATTTAACCGTTTATGGTGTGGCTGCAATTTGTTGTACGGTCGAAAACTGATGGTTATGCAATATTTATTGTATATCGTTAAGTGCAAGCCTTTAAGGGTCTCGGTGGTTTAAACATATCGTTATACACTACCGTTCTTAGCAGATGCCTATGCATTGGACAGTTAAATAATTGTAGCATCAAGCTATTGTATCATGAGCTATAATTTAATCCCTCAAAGAATAAAAATCACACGAATGCTACACATAATTAAAAAATGCCGACTTTTACACAGTGAATAACAAATAACAGTTTGATTTTAATGCTATTTTATTCGCATGTTAATTGTATTTCAACATACGGGACGGTCTGTCTAGTGACTTTAAATGAATGACTGAAAACGTCATTTTAAGCCAATATGTAAATACACGTTAAAATCCGTAAAAATTCTCATATTCAATAAGGTATGTTTGTTTTATAATTATTCTAAGGTATTTTTCTTAGATGGTGTGTAATTTTCCTTCTTCCTTATTCAGAGGGAAAACATTTGCGTACTTTCACGTCGAAACGGCAAACCGATCGATCCGAATGTATAACTTTGAAAAGTGCGAACAAGCAGAAGTTAGCGGATAAGGGCAATTCCCTCCAACGAGCCAGTCTGCGAATATGTTTAAACCGATGTTGTGAGTTTCAAAGGGCTCAGTCAGCCCGTCTCGCGGGCGGAATGTAGTTTCGAACTTCAATAGAGATCAGGCGCCCGTAAATTGTTTAATTTATTAATGGAATGAATTTTCATATATGAATTTCGATTACGATTCCATCACTACATAATATAAAACAAAGTCGCTTTCTCTGTCACCATATATATGCTTAAATCTTAAAAACTTCGCAAAGGATTTTGATGCGGGCTTTTTTTTATTAAAAAAGTGATTGAAAGGGTAGGTTTAAATGTATAATTCATGCATAATATTGTAGAAAAACGCAGATGTTTTTTTTATTTATTTATTATTTTCCATAGATTTTACGGATATCAGTATGGCACACGTTCGGAGCCGGGGCGGATCGCTAGTTATTAATAAAGTATAGAGTTTTACTTCCAATTTTTGTTCCGTTTCGACGACAGTAGTGTTTAAACACTGCGGTCATTTGGTTTGAAAGGCACCATAAATAATAACTGTGTCAATATAATCACCGATGTAGGTGAGTGCATTTTATTGTCTTACGATACATTTCTGCAGTCAGGGCTTATCCCTCGCCACCATAGAGGCGTTTTACTTGTCCCGTCACTTTAATCAATAAAGAATTAAGTTTTGTACTCTCACGAGTCCTATTAGGGTAACATTAGTACACGAATGACACCTTTTTTATGTGAAACGTGTAGTGGGCAGAATAAGTAATGCACTAATTAGGGCCACCATAACCATTAGGGTTTCGTGTAATGTTTTCGAGATAACATCGGGTAGATTGGATTCGAGTCTTGAATAATTGATAAACCTGTGGATAGGACTATATTTTCTTTAATTCAATCTGTTCTATACCTTGCCAAATTAGACTCGAGAATATTAACATAGTAAACTATAGATGCTGCGTCGGAGCTATGCTGTTGTTATTTGTCGAATGTCGCTTGCCATCTTAGTGACAATTCACGAAAAATACGCTAGAAGAACGACTTAATGGGGTACAATATTCACATCGATTCTGACTCTAATTTGGCCCAGAAATAGATTAGTTGTACTAATTGTACAGGTTTAACTTTTAGAGTGTAGTTTTTACAGTGCCACAAATCCCATGTAGTATTAATGCGACGTGCGCGCTCTTAGTTTCATCAATAAAACAAACAACGATGTCGCAGCTAGGGTCGTCACACGCCCGCTAATTTTCATACTAAACGAGCGGGTGCATTATTAAAATGTTCCCCTGGTGCGACAGCCCTCGCCCGACCTCGCTCAGCATTTAATCCAGCTATATATATTACGTGCAGTTATGCTCCCAATGTTTCAACTCTTCTTAATGGTGGAACTTTAATGACGCATAAATGCCTTATGCCTTGCTAATTAAACTCTCTATTGAGAGATTAATTAGCATTGACATTTTAAAGTCATTGATGTTTGATTCATGGAGTAAACAATTTAATTGTAATGTTAATCTTTTATATTATTGTTATTTATGAGAATACTGTGAGTTTAAGTATTTATATTTTATTTAGATGAATTGATTTTTTTAAATTTTCAATTTATTTGGTCTATTTGTAAAGTTTTCTTATACATTCAGTATTTACTTGAAACATTTTCAGTCACGTATCTCTCTATATCTCGAAGAACTACTCAGAAAGCATCGACCGCCTAAACTCTTTGGTAACAACAATAATACCTCACTCGTTACATCGTAAACTTTCGACGGCGTCAACTTTGAGACCGACGCATTTATTCGCGGCGTGTTTGCGCCATCCATCTAGCGCCGTTTTCGTACTGGGGGCGTCGAGAGCAGGTGTCAAAACTGCGAGACGTTAGGCTAATGTATGCAGATTGCATCTCTTACGTGCGACGTAGCTGACGGCGCCACTAGAAGAGTGAGCCCGTGCATTACCCCATTAGCATTGCTTAATTTAATGCTTTAACACAATTCGAGCTCTCAGAGCGGCGCCCGTGTTACGCCGCTTGCCAGCTTTTAACCGCAGCGGCTAATGGACGCCTCGCGCTAAAATGAATACACGTTTTTAATCACGCAGTTCGGAATTTCACTCTGGAATAGATTGTTTTTCGGTGCCCGTTTCATTTGCACGCGGCTTGCGTATAAAACAGTAGTGACGTATAAAACATTTGAATACGCAACGCGGTGCCAGTGTCTCAAAGTCGTAGCAATGTCGGATATATTAGCGATAAAACGGGGATATGTGCGATAAAAATATATATTTTTTATTTCAGCACACGAGCGTATCGATACAGTGCGGAAACACTTCAATATTCATACGGTATTTCCGCATTTATTGCTCAGCCACTCGTCGGGAACATAATAAACGCATTCGCATACGATATTATAACTCTATTCGGCATAGTATATTACTTTGTATAGACACCGTTTTCGAATTTATTGTGAAGAAACAGTACAAATTGAAATATCCATGTAAATAACATGACTTATTATACACGACACCTTTAGATTGCGCAATCCGGTCATGTTTAATGGATAATATTGCAAATAACTGAAGCGACCGCAGCCACTGATATTCGAACGTAGGGAATTTAATAACCCATTTATGTAATGTTCACGTTTCGGAATACGGTTCATTCGCTTGTGTTGTTTAAAATTTAACGTTTTCATTAATTAGTAATTTTTATTTTTTATTAAGTTGTTATAAAACCGTGCAAGTTATCGACTTAACATTGACTTCTCGTGTTAGTGCGTACGTTGAGTTAAGGAAAACTGCTTACTTTTTGTTGTTTTTATATTTCATAACACTATTGTTTTTTTTTATATAATATGTATTATTCATCTAAGCGGCAGTAACGTACAACTGGATAACTGCTTCGGCTAAAGTTTTTTCTTGTAGTGTCGACGGTCACTAAAATTCGCGAAATTTCAATCGCTAATTAAATTTTTTATGTAAAAGTCAAACAAATAATGTCTTAATACACAAAAAAACCAAAGACATGAAACGCTTTTAATTTGAAAGGATCTAGCGTGCATTAGCACATGTATTAACCTGTTTCTAATAAATGTATACCATTATTTGTTTTATATTTTTCACATAATGCCTTAACATGTAAATACTTTTAAGTAAAATAGTTACAATGTTTTATATTATCATCATATTTATTTTAATAACTTAAGGGCACTTCATTTTAATGGATAAAATAAGTAAAAGAAAAGAGCTTTAAGTCGAAACGTCTATTGCTCGTGTAAATGTCAAAGATAAAGATAAATATTCTTCTCCTTATTTATTCAGCGTCCTCTGTCCTAACTGAATGGCCAACATATCCAATATGAAACACTCGATAAAATAATATTGTACTCGATAAGTTATACAGTCCGTGCGAGCCGACATTTTGTACTGCAATGACGTCACAAAACGCGCCAGATCGAACTTGGCGTGTTTTTAAATATTCAACAAGTGCCAAGAAACTTTAAAGGTAGTCGGGAGTCGGGCAGGGCGATGCATATTTTAATACCACGGAAAAAGGAAATAAAAGGGAATTGGTAACACCGTTGTATAGTAGACACAATTAAGACTCAGCGAATAATTGTCTGGGTTTTTATAGAACATTATCTATCTTTTTCAATGATAGTCCATAGTTAGCATGACTGTTTTTCAGACCTTATTTTTGTGATTTGATTGATTTAACGCAGCATTATTTGCTTTAAAATCAATAACATCGATAACTATTTGGAAGGACTTTACATTTACACATCGAAATTGGTTTCAGTTAAGTAATATAGCTTGTAGCACGCTTGTAGTGTGTTCTTAAGTGAACCTAATTTAAGGACTAGTCTCTTTACTAAGGTCTTTAGCTCTTTTGTACTAACTTTACATTATAGACTGTTTGTAGAGAGATATTTAAGATATTATTATAATATTTGAATACTGTCTTTGCAATAAAACGATTTTACTTTAAATTCTTAACATGATTTTGTCGACGAAACATGTGATGAAAGAATAACAGATTACCTTTTCGCAAATGTTATTTCGTGTGTATCTATCACTCTAATTCGAAGTAAAATCGATACCATAAGACGTAACCGTAGAGCGGTTCTCGCGACGCCGCGGCGTACCGTTTCAGGCGTCGAATTAAATTATAAATAGGCGACGTCCTCCTGTAAGAAGCGGGTTCGCAATTTATCTCAGGACAAATCCGACCGCGCGTAAGACACCTGTCAAATGGGGCGACGAGCGCCGTCTCGTCTCGTACCAACAAACCTGGTTAAATTAGAATAACTAACATAAATAAAGGCGTAATTAACGTTACGTTGCTGGTGTAAGCGGGAATAACATTGTTGGCTTGACGAAAAGCTTGTTAGACGCTCTGGCTTGTCAGAACTCGTTTCGGTTGACAGTTTAGTTACATACAGTTAGTAATGACATGATGGAAATATTGCGTACATCTTGCGCACGTTTAACTTGTGACGTTATGGTCTTACATAATGTTTATTGTGATTAATTAATTTCCAGTTTGTTGCAGGTGTAAATTCTTGAAAGATGTGTAAATGTAGTTTAATTGTGCCTCAATTGACTGTTTGTTTAAATTTTCCTCGGCGGTTGTTAGTGAATGATAGTTATGCAGTGAAATATGGTATTACTCATATTAAAATAAAATATCAAACAGTAATTTATTGTTACTAATATGACGATCAACTCGCATTGTGTTTAGTGATTCAGACTGTTTTTGTTTGCGTTAGAGGGTGTGGGTTTGATTACATCTACAGGAAAAATTTTCTGTGACGAACATACTTTTTATTTGGATACCAGTTTTACACAAACTGGCATCGGGATCTGTATAACGGGAATTTATTTACAAAAGAAGAGTTAATTTATTTATGTAATTACCACAGTACAAGCTCATCTGAGTTTGCGAATAGATGATGATCGTCCCGTAATATAATAATAACTTTGACAAATTTTATAATATGAACAGATGCCTTTTGCCGTTAGCTTTATTCTAAGCATGGTACTTACTATACATATTTTTGATAAAAAATATGTATGTAAAGTGTAAAAATATGAGCAATGAATAAATATATTTTCGCCAAAGTCAATTTCGAGCAGATACCGACCAACCAACAAGAGGATCGTGGAAATTTAGGAGCACGAACAAGGGCACGCTCGATTCACCATCTAAATGGAAATTTGAAGACGGCGCAAACATATTAATTTGCGAGAAACATTTCGGAGGTTGTTACTTGTCTCATTTGCACAAAGGTTGCGTGGCTCCAGCGAACGCTCGGGTGGCGGGCGTTGCAATTTGTCCCGAGATAAATCCGACCGCAGACTGATGCCTTCTGCAGCGATGTATCCAGCGCTTGTTGCTCGATACAGCGCTCCAAGTTAAATCCTTTTTGGGACACGGCGGCCGCTTGATGGATGTGTGTACGGATGGCGGTATTATCATAATCTCTTACAAGCCTCGTAGCGGACGGTTCGCCTCAGGTTGTGACTGGATAATTTTCGATCCAACCTTTTGTCGTGTATTAAATCACGGTTCAATGTTTAAAGAGGCACTATGCCCCCGGTTTGGTGGAAGCGATTTGTTTTAGAGTGGGGTCTGTTATTTTAACGTGTCGATAAATATACATTGTATTTATTTTGTATTTAGTCTTGTTAAAGAGTTATGAGGCTTAAAGTCACTTTTTGATAAACTATAGAAAACGTTTAACGTTAATGTATACATAATTTTCGTATAAATCAACGTTTGTTTTATATTTGTACATTGAGTTTATCGCGCGGATTAAAATTCACCGACGTGACAGATTCGCTTCGGGGGATCTGTCACGATGCTCGATATCGATTACAAAAGCGCTGATCCTCGACACGTCGACGTTAACCTGAAGCGCGTGAATTCACACGTCGAAATAGCTCACGCGCCCGTTTCCCAACACTTCAAAGGGGCCCGTTGAACGTCGAAGGAGTCTGATTAATATTTCGCTTCAGAGACGCGCGGGCCGAATGCCACCTGGCCACTGTCAACGCGAACTGCCAATTTAGATTCCAGACCGTCTAATTGGTCGACAGCTCGTTCCAAATATAAATGTTAAAGGTTGAGCAAGATCAAGAAACGCGGGGGTACCAAAGGGGTGATTTTCGATTGAGTAAGCAATGCTGTGGCCATTGATTACTTCGTGTTTTTGTTATTAAATTGCGCTCGTTATCTAAACGGCAGTTATATTTTATAGAAAAAAATTATGAAACCTTTCGATTACATTCGAAGAAATATACCTTTTTTAAAAATATGTTTATATATTTTTTTTTCGTTGTGAATGTAAACATTAACTCATCGTAGCTACTTATAAACTTTTCAACTAAATAATATTTTGATAGAGCAATATTTAAGTTAGAGTTAAGGCTGTTGTCTATATTTATCGCAGGCATTTTGCCGTTACCTTAAGGTCTGTGTTTTATCACATTCTGTTGCATACTAGCAAAGGCAAAGTTAGATATAAACTTGTCACAATGCTGCAAGAATTCTTGGGTCGGAAAATTCTTACTGTATCACTTTGAATAGTGAAAAGCGTTTCCTTTACGTTTGACTGCAAGCTTTATCTAACTTGTTAATTGTTACCTGAGAAATGACGCTGAAAATTGCATAAATACTTCATATTTTTAAATATTTGCATATATAAGTTTTGGTACTTTACTATTTTTACATTTACAGTTTTACATATTTATGTCTTATCTTAGTCCTGTTAAAATGTATTTACAATTAGAAGAATATATATAAAAATCACCATAACGCTCTCGCCCTAGTAATAACACTAGCAGCAAAATTCGTAAATGTAAATATAGTAGTGTTTTTCCCTACAACAGTTTTGCGACACAAATAAGCGCAGCGGTCGATCTTTCCTAGTTTTGATCGTGTTACTTAATCAAATATGGGCGCCATGCTGCCAATCGTCCTAATAACTTTTTAATAATTCCTAAACGTTTTAATATTAATATAAATGTTTTCCGTCGCGTACAGTGCACTTCTTTCTCGAGTGAGCTTTCGGACTGTTTTACCGTTTTCGCTTAATATTTCAATGCGAACGTAATTTGAGTCGGCGTGATATTTCAAGGAGACCGAGGTCCGAATAGCTTACCTTCCGTTTTGGGTCGAATAGAGCTCGTAAAACCGAGAGTCATGAATATGTTAGTCCGTTGGCGGTCCACTTTAATAGTTAAATAGTCGGGACACGGCGAAGTAAAGGGATACTCGATTCGCCCCTTGTAAGACTAGTAACATTAACCACGACTCGGCAAATTTCATCTCCTTAATACAATCGTATAATTTAATATCGATAGCGTATTAATGTCGATTTATATTCATGAAGCCTTTTGATTATTATTGTATAATGACCTTCAATTGTATTTGTTTTAGGTGATTTTAATCATAGACTTTCATTAACATTAATTGGTGGTTGTATAATATTTGCTTGTTGATGCTGCCGGCTTTACAAATTGTCAATAGAACGCAACAAGAAAGATTTGTAATAGAATAATTAAGAAAACATATTAACCCAGCATAAACAAAGATAATAAGTTATGTGAAATGTATAAAAAATTTAAGCGTGATGTATATTTTGCAGCTTTAAACTTAATATTAAAAATAGTGAATAGATAAATTTTTCTTCACTTTAAAGTACGTAAAAAATAGTACGTAAAGATATATATTATCATATGTTTTGGATCAGCTGTCTAACGGTTTAAAAAATATATTGAAAAGATACAACTGTATTTAATATATTATATAAATCTAGATTACTGTAATATGTGTTACACAGGCCTATTTTCAAAGCGCATAACTTGATAGCGGCATGCCTTCACGTCTTGTAATGCCTTCTGTCTCAGAACTTGTATTACTATTTGCGAATAGTTCAATCGTTACGTACAAACAGTCGCAGTCCTCCTCCTCAGATATTCCGAACAGTTTCGCAAACGTAGCGCTTTCGATTCGTCGCCTGTTGGCAACGGAAATCCTCTCGTAACATCTTGCGATCGGACTTATCCTTTACCCAGTACGGGGTCTTAAAATTTACACGAGTTTAGGTGATCGGCGCATGTTCGCGAAGATGTCTTTGCGATCGAAATAAACGCTTTGGAGATTGTTCGAAGTGTATTGGTGGTTTTACGATAGGCTACAATCTCGTTAGATATCAATCAAATGTAAAGGCACGTAGTTTGCTTAGTCTCGAAATAAATGAAAACGTTGTAACCAATAGCAACGATATTCATGAGTTGTCACGAGGTGTCAATCGCTAAGTGACAGTCAAGTAATAACAATACCGCGACGTACCGCATGTTGCTAAACGTTACTTTGTTTAAATTCTAAACAATAAGATGATATATATATATATATATATATACCACAATGCATATTTTTTTCAAAACAGGCTGCTTTTCGGTTTGAATGGTGTAATAGTAAACTTGATATACTCCGGGTAGTGAAGCGGCGACATGATCATAACAATTTATCAATAAGTAAATACAAACAAAACTCCTAACAAAAGTGTTAAATTTGCATGAATTTATCAAATGACAAATTCCTTTTTTTCATCTTTTATAAATGTAGCTAAAAAAATAAGTTTTGGTAAAGCTCATCAAATAGGATGATACCTATAGTGCTTTGTCATATTATAGCTGTTCTCCAATGAAGCGATTTGTCGTGTGACATCATAACTAATTTAAAATAGAAAATAATCCCACAGTCGCGATACTAATGCTCGAGTAGATTATTAAGATTTACGACCCGCGTGTTTACATCAAAACAGATTTCAGCCACGCGTAATCTTTTTTTTACGTATTCAGGGCATAAGATTAAATATAACGCGATACAATATTAACTTTATTGAATGCAGTACAGTCTTTCAGAATAAAAAAAATATTTAATTTCTAGTTAATTATCAGATTTTTTACAAAATAACCAAATTACTCATGTAGTTTTTGTCCCGAACAATTAGCTTTTGAACTACGCCAGTCCTTAAATATAATCCCCTGTGCCATAAGGAACTAATTACCTTATAATTTATCAGTATTTATCGTACTGATAAAATTTAAAACTGATTGTTCCTTAAAAAAGTTTAAAACTTACAATTAATATAAATATTATGTTTGTATAGGAAATGTTGCACTGTAGTTAGACTTTTAGAAACGATTTGAAATTGAGCCTCATCAGAATTGTGGCCGTGCGCGGTTGGAATAAAAACGAAACCCTTCCGGCTAACAATGAATAATTGGCGATTGTTCGCTGCTCCGTGGAAATCTTGGCTCGTTCCGAGGCAGGTGGCCGTTGAATGGCGGCAGGGGGTGTTTTTAAATGTCGGTTAAAAGGCGGAAGTGGGTCCCGTGCTCCACGGAACGGTGGCCCTAGCAGGCTTATAAGGAAGCCTAAAGGTCCACCCCACCTTTCGTCGACTAGTTAGCGACGTTGCGCTAGTGCGTTAATGACTTCCCAGCGGAAAGACGCGGAAATGCTGGATTATTTTTTTTTTGTGTTTTAATTGGACATCTATTTAATCTGGCCTTTTGTGTTAGCGGCGCTTTGAGTCGGTTCGACGTTGAGTTTGTATCGCTCTTTCATGGTTCAAATTTGTTGCATTAATGCGTTTATGAATTTCGTTTTGATTGGATAAATTATAGTTCAGAAGAAATTCAATATGTATTTCTGAAATGTTTTGATACACATGTATAAAAATGTTGTTTTGACGCTTTAGCAATAACACAATATTGCCGTACAATTGTACAAAAACTAAAAAAGTACCTTTCTCATTCCACAATGTAAGCGGTAATTAATGTATGTAGGTAAGCATAGAATATTGTAAAGATATCAGCTGTTATGCATATATTAGTATTAATCAAACGTTTTAAAAATTGGAGTGTAATTTTTATAATTATGTTACTCGAAACGAAAGAAATAACCACGTCGTCAACATTCGAAAATCAAGCTAAATACACAGTGTTGCGGTTGAACAAGCGCTGCATAATTACGCATAATAAACGTAAGCGAAATTATATCGTACACGGGCCGCATGTGAGAGCGGTCTGCATACTAGGTACATGTGTGCACACTGGCGAGTTCCCGGTGTTAATTGCAACAAACTTTCGCGCAAACCCAACACACATTTGCGCGTATAACACGAGTGTCATAACCGCATTGTGTTGAAATACCAAACTCTGGGAAGCGCCCGACGAACTTGTTAACTGGATTCCTATAAAGTTGATGTTGAATAGCGCTGACGATTGCTCCATGTTGATAGGCGTTTTGATTTTTTTTATATTTTTGATAGATTAGAGAAGAAAATAAAGATTTAAAGGAAAAGAAAAAATTCGTTATTATTTCTTTTCAATACTATACATTATTAAATAAAAGTCCAGAAACGTCGGAAATTTAAATATGTAAAATAAACGCGATAAAATCCGTAAAACTCTTTTTATTCAATAAAATTCGTTATTGTTAAATTCAGTTAATTTCATGAATTTGTGTTTTTTTATATATTCAGATAAATCACGTTCTTTCACACGTGGAAAGTCATTAAGTGTATTCTGATGACGTTTGCTTGGTTTTTAACTCCGATAACTACATAAATAGATCGAGTAATAAATTGAAGAATATATAATATGAAATTAAAAAAATTGATTTATAACATTGGGTTACTTCAAATTTAGCTTGTTGAAGACTAATAAATGAATGTAGAAACTGTTTTATTCTGTTTGTGTCCTTTATTATACTTATGGTTGAATATTGACTGTCATTCAGTTTTCGGATAAACTAATGCTAGTAGTATCAAAAGGTTAGAACTTTATGAGAAATAGCTTTTCCTTTCAATGTTTATTTGTACTAAATAATTGAATGCATATATTTAAAATATGAAGTTAGGTAGCGTTTTATAAAATTGAAAATTTCTTCTATTTTCAAAGTGAAAATGTTTTTTAAAAAGACTTCATGCAAAAACTAGTTATTATAAACTTGCATCTCTTGCAGATTTCTATGAGCGAAGTTCTGAATCCTGTTTGAACGAATTTAATAAAAAAAATTCACGGCCCTGATATTGCTCAAGCGAAATGAAGTCTTACAATTGCTTTAAGCTGTTTAATTAGAAACGTAGTCGCGTTATTTAAAAACAGAGCACACTCTTTATAACTTTGCAGATATTCTTTTATATTTAAAATTGTTTTTTCTCCATTCTTGTTTATTACTTTCTTTCAGCGGTGATTAAAGCGCTTTTTATTTATTTTTTTATTTTCTCTACTCCGCTCCGACGTTGTTTACGGTCTATATTAAATAATCACATAAATGTTTTATTAAACTTTCAGTTCCTGAGCTAATGAAACAAAAGATGGGAAATGATTTTAACTACTTTTAGCGATTATAGTTTCGCGTTAATATATTTTGTTTATAAGTATAATAATTTCCACAGCGTTAATTATAAGCGTCATAGAATTAGATTTTTGTTTGCCAGCTAAGAAGTGAGGTCGGTAAAATTTATGTTGTTTATAATAATAATCAAGTAGAGTACTAAAGTTAACTGCCTCCGTAGCCTAGTGGTATAGGCGTGTGGTTTAGAAACCGGAGGTCGTGGGTTCGAATCCTGCGGGGACTCAACAAATATTCATTGTTGTTTCCTAGTTGGTTAGGACAATTTAGGCCGATCACCGAATTGTCTGAAAAGTAAGATGATCCATGCGTCGGATGGGCATGTAAAAAGTTGGTCCACCCACCAACCCGCATTGGACCAGCGTGATGGGATACGGTCCAAAAACCCTCTAATGGATAGGGGTGTATTAGGGGAGGCCTATGTCCAGCAGTGAACTATCACAGGCTGATGATGAAATGAATGATTAAAGTTACGGTAGTAAGTTTTTGATATGCATTGCGCATAAAGATGATAATTATCTTTAAGCTTATTATATTTTTATTAAATGGTTTTTTTATTAATTTATCAATATCTGTAGAAATAGTGCCAATTTGTTTAATTTTCATAATTGTTGCTTCACGTTTTTTAATTTATATAGGTATATATTTTAGATTTTTAACCAGCCTCATATAGTGACCCGATGACTTCTTATTTTCTTACAAGTAACGAAAAATAGTACGACGAAATCACTTTTATTATCGTGACATAGCGTGGCCTGTTATTTCTTCTGTTATCTGTGCGCTTTTAAAGAGACGAACGAGTTCAAGCCATTTTTTTCGTCCCTATTCTTCATTGTACTTACAACACAATTCGCCACTATTTACACAGTCGTTTCACCCACTTGTGATGCGGTAATCAACTCCCTGCACCAATTACCGACTACGAAACACGCGCTAACACATTCACTATACGCGAATGGACGCCTAGGTCGTCTGAATTGCCACGAGATAGAGGCCTATCTCATGTGAATGATGCCGAGAGCTCAACGGTGTGTTGTTAAAACTGAAGCCGCGTCGAGTCGCTCGCTAATTGTCCTCTAGGTAGAGTAGCGCCAGCCCCCCCTTACTCTACCTAGTGCTCTACACTCCTTGTTTCGCAGTGGCATTGTGCGAGGGGGAAAAAAACTGCCACTTATAACTGGCCTGACATTGAGCCCTCTGTAACGTGCGCCTTTGCTGTGCGAGTTTGTGACGTTTCTCGGTTTGTGACGGTTTTGTGCTGAGTGAAACGGCGCTGCACATTTTGAGTTCACGCAACATAGTAGCGTGTTCGATTTCTGACAGGACATTTTTGTCAGCATGTTTGTATGTATATAATTTACATACATTTTTTATTCATAAGTTAGCTTATGCATTTACTTGTTAGTTATAGAGTAAACATTTCATGCTTTGTTTGATTCTGAACGTGATGTTATAATTTTGATGTCTTTATTTTGATATTGTTTTGTTGGCATTAGTTTATTGTATTGTAGGTTTGCCCTTAGACCCGGATCGAGGTCACTACTTATGTGAATACAAAAGACCTTTGTGTTAACATCACAAAGGAGTTTTGTTTTTCATATGTGTCTAAAATAATATCGCTCATCACCTCAGCCGTGTTAAGGACTAATGAGGTTGTCGGATGGGAAAATAAAATGTTCACACTATTTGATCGTTTTTCTGTCGCATTTCAGAAGTGGTTGTTTCCTGTGCTAATTATACCATAATATTTTTCTTAGAGAGTGATAATAAATAAAATCAGCACGTAAACCATATTTCAAAACCATTTTTCACTCTCCGCAATTTAATGTCAAAATGTGAATGAAATATATCTTTCTACTTATCAAGTCTCGAGCATCCGAGCGTTAGTGCTTCATTTCTAGTGCCAAGATTCTGAAAACTTGCCCGCTTTTGTCGGGCAAACGTGCGTCTCTAGACGTGTGAAGGGAGCCAAGTATTGACCGTATTTCACGTACGTACGAGATGAGTTTTTTTTATCGATAGTAAGAAAGTTTTTAAATCACCGAATGTACTCGGCACAAGTATCGGCGGTTTTTCATTATCGGCTGCGCGATACGCGACAGAAGCGACCGCGGCCCGCGTACCGCAACAAGCGTTCCGAAGTTTAATTCAATCCGTGCGCCCCGGCGTGTGTTGGGGCGCGTGGGGTGTCGGAGGCACGCGGGCACGTGGCGGGCGGGGCGGTGTTAATTACTACTCGTGTGGTACACCACACATCTCCAACTTCGGTGACCCCCCCTCCCCCTTTAGCGCGTCCAAAAGCCACCATATTTATCTTAAAACGTCGCCCGTACGTTTCCCCCCCGCATTCAGAAATCATTCGGACTAACGACGGCCCCATCTATTGTTACTGGAATTGTCCGGTCGCACTAATTAATAACGCTGATGGATTCGCCGCAAAGTAGTTAGCAGTTAGTTCGCAATAGCAATTTGGCGTTGCGACGGAATAGTTTCGTCGTGATATGTCTGCACGGTTTTCTATTGAACGGGGAATTAAGCTGTTATCCAATATTAAAACGTGTTCGCCATTTCAATTTGGATCGCTCCCGTAGCCGCGTGCCTGCGTCGGATACCTCTGACATTCCTATCCCTTGTTAGGGGATTCGGTGCCGGTACTTTGGTATACGGAACTCGGTCCCGTTTCGACGCTTTTCTCATGTAAATTTTACAAGGATTTCCAGATAAATCCGATATGTAAGTTGTGGAAGTATGTGGAAGTTGTTGGATCGTATTTGCAATGAACGTTATTGAGTGCGACTTCTGGAAACTTTTTTTGATAGCTATCGGATTTTTTTGCATACTATTTTTTCTTATAAATATGTCTATATCAAAGATTGTGTGTTTTAAATTAGTTATAAGTAATAATCTTTTACGGTCTATTATATATATATATGCTTTATCTCTCTCCTCTTCTACTGTTGACCGTTCATAAACGTTTAATAATTTTAGGCAGTAATCAATTTATTCACCAAATTCTTGTTAGTTTATATTTTAAAATAAAGATGTTTCAATTTAAATTATTTGTTTATAACGAGGTGCAACAAACAAATGTTTCGAAGCCACAACGGTGGCGGTCGGAAAAAGTTGTAGCATTTGCGGCGACGCGGTAGGATCAATATCGTGTGGCCGCGTCCCCTGGTCCGTCTACATAAATACGAATTAACGTCAGCTTCGGTCGACTTACGACGTTTCCAGGGGTACTTATTAACTTGTTCGTGTTTACAGTATATTTATTCGTTATGGGGCTTATAAACGGCGGCAACAGGTGTAATATCTTTTTTTGTAGAATGATTGTTAACAAACTTTGCTAGTTTGATATTAAATTTGAGTTGATAAAACGAACAATATGTATGAAAGTTTTAAAGAATTTGTCTTGAGTGCATTAAACTTTTTGTCTTTACTGACCCTTGGTCACTACGTGATCTTTAAATTGCCATGTAAAAAATATAATCTATAACACAGACACTGATAAAGAATATAATCTATAGGTCTTGTTTTAATAATTATAATTATTTGTGTATGTATATATTTTAAAATATTTTATATAAATAGTTTATAAAATTCTTAGTTTGATTGTACTTTTGATAATTTTAACTAACAGTAATATGTCAGATTCCCTACAAATCATATATATTGTTGTATTAAACACGGTTGACACAAAACCACGGATGCGTATGCACAAATTAGTATTTAAAACAGGTATTCATTATTTTAAACATAAAATTAATCCCCAATGTTGTATTTGTTGTTTAAAATGTTTATCAAACACTCTTAAAGCCATAGAGTGTTTCACTCCAGTTTCCCTACAATATTATTTTCCTCAAACGATAAGTGGGAGAGCGCTTTTTATACATCAAATCATTTTTAAGAGGCGGAAAGGTCCGAAAGTTAATTTTTGTCCTCGGATGAACTCTTAAGCGTGGAAGACATCATTAGAGGTGTCACCAACTTCCCTGAAAATTAATCAAGTATTCGGGTGGCAGGGAAATTTCCGTTATAAATGAATCTTTTGGAGGGGACGTTTTCAGTAGTTGCTTTTCATTTTTAGCTTGGATTCGTTTTATACATTTACGTTAATATTTCTTGTACCACTTTTAATAATTCTGGTTTATTTCCGCCTCACATAATGCTTTTATGTAGCATTCATATTTATATGTACCATCTATTTAAAATAATCATTAACACATACAACATTAAAACTATTGCATAAACAATTAGTTTGATATATCATATAAAAAATATAACATGCATATTTTTTAATGTAGCTAATATTTAAAATACTAATAATATACATATACATATATATTCATATTAAAGATTCATTAGGATTGTTAATATTCAAGCCCATAACTATGTAACAGATTTCAATATATTATTTCAGTACTTAGCACAGCTATACAGCTTCCGTAGTATAATAATATATAAATTACAATCAATAAAATTTTGTTTTCTTTCTATAATGTTGATATCAATTACTATTAAAATTAATAGAACGAAATGTACCCAGATTATTCGATCGGAATAACTTATATGGCGAGGCGTCGTCGTTCGGTGCTAAATTAAGTGAGTTTGTTGAGAGTGTACAGGGATAATCCTTGGCTCGGCCATGATTAGCATATCGCGGCAGGCGGAGGGGCGATCTGCAATTCAAATCGGCGACTTGGCCGGGACGGGCCGGGCTCCTTAGCCACGCACTCGGAATTTCAGATTGCCGTTTCGATTTTCCACCATATCGCGTCCGACAATATTGATTCGTAATTTCATAAATACTCAACGGTGATAGGGGATTGGCTGGGAGTACGCTTGTGCCTGAGACTTGATCAATATACATGATATGATGAGATGTCGTCTTCGGGACCTGTTTGAATATTTATCTTCTTTTAAAATAACAAAGCTGCAGATAATTGTTAATTAATAACAGCCGCTTGAAGTGGTTTATACATGATAGTATATTTCATTATTTTGATTAGTGTTTAAACGAGGAAAGCAACATATTTCTGATTAATTTTCGAGGTGGTGGGTCCTCTTTTTACAGGGGGCCCCGTGTAAAAGCGGTAGTGTCTGTCCCCTCTTAAAAGCGGTAGTGTGAAGACACTATCGTTTCCCGGTTTATAGGGCACCGTAGCCAGCGTAATTACTGGGTAAACGAGACCTAACACCCTATGTATCACGGTAGGCAGCTTGTTGGTATTACACTTGACGTTGCCGATGTCTATAGGCGTCGGTCACCACTTTCCATCAGGTGGCGCGACTGCGCGTATAAAAAAATATCAATTTAACTTTACAATGTCACTTACAGTTTACGATTGAAGTAAAATCAACGATCAAAAAGCCTGACGCAAAGTCATAATTTTCCATCACAAAACTTGAAGGATTTTATTTCAAAGGACATTTCCGGGCCACGTTTTGTTTTAAATTTCAGCTCATTCTAATATTTATCATTCTCAGTCCACGTCGACTTAAAAATTGCACCAGAGCACGACGTCGAGAGATACAGGGCAGTGAAAAATTGCCCCAGATGTAGACGTTGAATGGGTGAATCCCCTCCCAGTTTCTTGGCTGGCGAATAAAACTGAACTGAAAAATTAAACTGTTCCTGTGCGACTTAAATGCGAACAGATTTCTCTTTTCTACGCTTGTTTTTGTTTTCTTTACTGTCTATATTTACTATTAAATAAAAATGTTTACGTTGGCCGTCTACCGATACAAAGGTTTTCTTGTGTAGTAAGGAACTGTTAGGAATTAATGAAGATGAATTGTAGTGTAGGTCACATAATATTAAATATTATGTGAATTATGTGACTATGATATTTAATGCTATCAAAGAAGATTTGATAGTATTAAATATTATGTGTCTCCGGACAGTATGAATGATCTGAAGTATAAGGAACAAATGTCTAATGTAAAAACTAAAGTGATTAAGCATTTGGAGCATGTACTTTTCAGTATCTAATTCCTTTTTATGTAATCCCAAACGTTGTTCATAATTTTTTCTGTTGTACTAAGGCGTAACAGAAAATGACATAGGGTAAGCTTTATATATATTTATAATATACATACTACTCTTACAATAATATCGATAAATATTTCTGATATAGATTACATTATGTGTTATATAATATGTTAATTTTTTTTATATTTATTTCAATGTAAACTTTTTGAGTGTCAAAAAGATTCCTAATTGAAGACCTTGTGCGTATTAAATATTTTTGTGGTTTAATAAACGAATTTATGAGTGTACCATAACTTGTACGTAAGGGTTATTAAATAATAATACAATAAAATAAACTCTCTTTAAGCTGAGGTAACTAAAATAATGTGATTTCAATGACTAAAAATATTTTCGCATTTATCTTCTTATACTTTTTGTAATAATTTGCGTCATATATTGCGTTTTGTTGCACCGGGCATATTTCAAAACCTTTATACTACCCTCATAACATTTGTTGGGTTTTATGGACACAGTATCTGGCTAATCCGAACATTTCCGCACATATCATCTGCAGGGTTATACGGCACGAAGTTTATTGCTGTCTTGGCTCCTAACTTCCTAATCCTTTCGGGGGTTCTTGATAACTCATTGCTATTTCGAACATATCTTTACTACGGTGGTGTCTTTTTAAAATTAATTAATATAGTTTTGGTATGGTACTCATAATCAGAGCAACATCTTTGTATTGGGATATTCAGGCATAGGTTACAATTCCCCAAACGAATATTGGATTATAAAACATCATCATTATAACATTCGGATGCTAACCACCGTTTTAGGGTATACTCGTATAAGACAATAAATATGACAATATTTACAAACAATTTAATAATACTTTTGAACTAGATCTGTTTAAAAGTACATCGTTAGTAAAAACAATCAGAACTCATACCCCACTTACTGTGGAACTACACACTTTTCAGTCTCATCAGCACTTATTACTTTTCACATTACACGAATGTCTACAGACCAAGTTTGCAAGCACGATGATCTCCTTTAAGCACGTACTTGATATTAAGTACGCTTTATCGTAACGGCAATATTCAATGACTTGGATGTTAAACCGTAATCGATCGTAGTTATATTTTTTGGTATACGCTTATTATTTTTAGTTATTCCAGTTTTGGATGAATCGTATCATCAGTACTGTGTTGATTTAACACTACTATTAAAAACTATTGAATTGGTATGTATATTTCTTTGATTACTCGTGGTTAGAATGCGGTTTAAAAACTTCTGTTCATATTTTTTACTAAGTGTAAATATTTAGTAAAAAATAATTATTCTTTAATTAATTTTAAGGATGCAGTTTAAACGGTAGTTTTAGTATATTATTCATTTGATTCTCCAAGACTAGTTCGATTCGCTATAATTTTATAAAATCACACCGCTTGAGCTGTTCGTTACATCCGAGAATATTAAAGACTAATAAAACAAGAGTCGATGAGACAAGCTCAATATTTACCCCACGAAAACAGCTTCCGCATACACGATACAACCTTTTGGGTTACACTCGTATTGGTTTCATAAGCCACCCCGCAACCGTGCCGTAAGTTGCTGTGCCAAATTCAATTGTGGCTGGTAAATCTATACCGTGCAGGAAGCCGGGCTCCCAATCGTGTTCTCACCTGCAGCCGGATTTGAATTTCAAATGGGACGAGACAAACCCGACTCGCCCCTAACCTCTCAATGTTTATCGACGCTAGTTTTCAAGGCGTCTGCAATACACCGATCGCGCTAAAAGGGAGTTGTCGGCGATTTTTTGTTTTAAATCTTTTGTATTTTGTGTCTTTATGTGAGCTTAACAAGATCTGCATTTGTTGTATAAAAACAACTTAGTAATCTAGGTACAGAGATGGAGTAGATGTCAGTAAGAGCGACGTCGTATAAAGACTGCTACGGACGGACTTCTACTTTTTACACAAATCCGACGTACGCATCACCTTACTTTTTTATGATATTGCGTCATCGGCTCATATTGCAATAACCGACTTGGAAACAGTGGTAACATAAATTTGTTTTTTTAGACCTTTAATAATTTTGTTTTTTAGAGATTTGTTCTTTTGACCTCCGATTTGTAAAAAGAAAGGCATAATATGGTTGATCAATTAAGCCAGTAAGCATTTTTTAGAAAAATAAGTACCTAACGCTCATATTTCCACTTATTAAAACATTGTTCTTTATGTATATTCCATACTACTAAGTTCTTTTTGATACAAAGTTAAGTTCTTTTTAATTAAGACATTTCAAAGAGGTCCTGGCCAAATTTAACCTCCTTTATGCCTTTATTAAAAAAGTTTCAAACGCTCTTGTTATTAATGTGCTAATTATACCCCATCGTCTTAACTCGTACTGTTTATTAATATTACATTTGGTACAATTAACAAAACTATCTCATTTAAAGTATAAAGACAATACCAAAAACACATCATAAAACCTGACTAAAAGTAATAAGAAACAACAAAATCAGTAATTACTTCAGATGTTGAACAGTTGGTTACAGTATATAAACATACATCATGATTTATATGGATAAATAATATGTTATCATTTGCGTGAGAAGTTCCATAAAAAATGTATTCTGACTAATTTAATATTAAACGGTTTTTGACATCCTACCGTAACCGGTAATTGTCGTCAATTGTTATAGGTCACCAGACAAAGCCTAGGTGTCCCTAACCAGATGGGCCAGATCATTACGATCATCTCGCCATTGTTGGCCGAGTGAAAGGGGTCGATCAATTATCCATTGAACATAATTTGGGCGGACCACTGAACCGATACCGGTGGTTTCGATTAAAATCGATATTTCGTATATTCATCCGGGACTTATCGATTCAAAAGCAACATTCAACGGATTATTTTAGGTTGTCAATTGTTTAGATACTTAAATCTTACTGGATAAAGTTTGATTGAAAGATAGGCGCGTTATGATATAATATTTTTTGGGCTGGTATATTTAAGTGACGCATTTAATTTAATATTGTCTCGATCGTTATGGTCTCAACGATTGATACGTTATGGGAAATAAATTGAATCAATTGAAAATAGGACCATGATTTAAATATGCGTGAAAATAAAAGTTTGTCTTTTCTGGAGTTAATTTATGAGAATTTTATAAGGTCCTTATGTATATTAATATCTATATGTAATAAACTTATTGATTAAATATATTTTTACGATTTATCGCGTTTTTAGTATCTATGGCGCTGAAAGGTTCAAAGCATCGAAAGTAGTTGTTAATATAAATACTATAAATCCGTTGGAACAGATCTAATTTATATCATAAAGCAATAGCGGAAGATCATAAGAACTTAAATATAATTTTTACGTGTTGAAATTTTATTCAAATATCTTTATAATATTAGAAATGGCCTGCGGCCTTCTAATTCTACTTAGTAAACATAACTCACAGTTTAAAAAATATGCAAACAATTATTAATACAATAAACCCTCCATTACGCGGTAAGCCCTTTGTTCAATCCGTTTAATTCAACAAAAAGTACCAGAAATTTAAACAAATTCGTCCTGTGATTGTTTGTAGACTTAATATGTTTGGGGCAATCGCATTTTCTCACTTCCGTCTGTTTAGGACGCCGTCCCCTGTTTCGCAATGATAATGATTCAGAGGCATCTTTATCGCTTTAAACTTTTTCCACCCGTCCGTAAGACTTGAGGAACCCCTTTTAATGGAAGTTAAACTGGCCGCTTGCAATTAAGATAACTACAGCCATAGCTACTGTCTTGGCGTTTAATTAAAGTTGAATCGTGTATACTGACTCTCTTTCCTAAAACGGGCGGAGAGGGTTAACAAAAAAAATTATATTTCCGCATTATTTTTTGCTTCCCGCCGTTCTTAATGGGATAAAGGTTACATAACGTTATTGGAATTACAATTTTATTTTATTACATAAAATTTAGGCATTTGTATAATTAATAAATTTATATTTCGAATTAAGTTTTAATATTCTTTTCATAATATTGTTGATGATCTCCATTTTCCGTATCCCATTTATTCTATTTATGCAGACGGCGCCGAAAAGCACACTCCCGAAATGCTTAATTCCCGAAGCGAAACGGTCATAACTATCGCTCGCCGCCTGAGACGTCTAATATCGAATCCCCATTCGCCTCCAATAACTAATTACGACAGGGGCGCCATTCGGACCCATTAAACACCCGAATTTTCATATTTATTCGACGCACTAAACGTCCCACCCTCACTTGTTTCCCGTGATATTTATTGCGGCAACTTTCCCCGACCGAACCGACGGCGACGAAATATCCTTTTAATGGTAGCCGGAGTGTCGGGCCGTCTGCAATTTAGATTAGTCCTTTAATTAAATTAACATTATGATCCCTATCTCGGCGGAGCAGGTGGTCGGGTGTATTGCGCCTTTGGATGCTCGTTTTTTGTATTTTCGGGTGTTTTTTTTTTGTTTTCACCCGGCGATTTTTGTTCTCCCCAATGTTTTGGCAATTACGAAACGTTGCCGCTAATCGACTTGGTAATCGGGCGTTATCAAACGTTATTTCGCTCTGCGTAAGATATTATTTTAATAAGCGCGTTTGATAATTATTAAATAAGTTCGCGTAAACAAGAGAATTAATTGCGTTTCATTATATTATTTTTTGAAATTCTTAAAGTTCATTAAAGTTGAACTTAATGTTTAAAAAATATCGGTATTAACAAAGAATGTTACAGTGTTGACATACAACACTGTAACAAGTGAAAGTATTAAATTTCATACTTACTTTATAGTAAAAGTGTTTTATTGGATTTATTTGTCAATTTTATAGTTTATAATATGTACTGCTATATTAGTGTATTTATGTAAAAATATGCATAAACCTGAAAAGAGTATATCATCATCATCATTAGTCTGTGTTAGTCCACTGCTAGACATAGGTCTCTCCTAATGCATGCCTTCTCCAATTGGGGGTTTTGGACCGTTCCGCACCATGCTGATCCAATGCGGGTTGGTGAGTGGACTGACCTTTTACATGCCTATCTGAAGCATAGGATCATCTTACTTTTCAGACAATTGAGTGATCGGCCCAAATTGCCCGAAACAACTAAGAAATAACAATGAAAATTTTTTGAGTCCCCGCAGGACTTGAGCCCACGACCTCCGGATTCTAATTACCACTGCTGGAGGCAGTCATGGAAATAGTATAACGTCCATTAATTTTTACTTAAAACCTATTAGGACCAAAAAATTTCATTTATGTACATTGTTCAGGACTGTTAAAATTGACTAAAAATAAATATAACCAATATTTCCATCCATCTAAAATTTATGCTCTGTGATCTTTCATTAATAAAGCTTTAGGAAAATTGCGAAGAGGCGATATTCTTCACCATTTTCAGGTTCAGATAACGCTTCGATTTTATGCTAACGATGTTCAAACAGCGATTTTAATTAACCGCCCGTTTCGGCCGCTCCTCGAATTGCGAGCTCATTTTTTTTTCCACTCTGCGTTTCGCCTTTAGTTTTTATATACATCTCGAGGGCTGCCAGTATTGCGGGGCAGGTCAACCGAAAAATTAGAAATAACTCTATCCGAGGCGATCGCTTGGCCCCGCCGTCCCATCGAGCATTCTGATTGTTTGCAAAATAAATACATCCACCATCCTGGCAGTTTTCTATTATCTTGTCTTTTGGCGTTTCACTGTCCTCATCCTGGAATGTTCCCTTGATGTTTTGTTTACTACGATGTGTCTGTAGTCCTTTAATGTTGGCAGCTTTGAATATTGGTGAAATATATTCGTTTGTGGTGAACCTACTTATATCGCTCGGGGGCTTGGATCGTCTTTGTACGTATCAAGTTTGTCGTATAAATATGGATTTCATGTTGGAATTGTTGGTTGATATATATTAATATAGAATAAATGATTCGGTGATTTAATCTGTGTGTTATTTATAATATACACAACGTTGCAATTATATGCTATTAGTTAAAAAGCATACTTAAGTGGCAAACAGTTAAATCCTAATTAATGTATATAAAATAGGTCAAAATGTTGCGAATATTAAAACTCATTAACGCAATCAAATCATTAAACTAGTTATTATATTTCATTAGAGTACCATTGCAAGCAGTCGATAAATGCTTAATTGTAGTTGTTTTTAATACCATTATATTATTGATAAATATTTATACTTACCTAAAAAGAACAACACGGTTTCTATAAGAAATTGATAACAAATCATCTTCGAATAAATATCTTAGGGATCGAACTTGAGAATTATTGCTTCTGTCGGTGACGTGAGAAGAGAAATTGATTTCATAAACTTTGAGCGTACTCCCCTCGAAAGTTTTCTTTTTCAATATTTTGTTATCGTCTTCTATCAACAATGTTATGATATGATGTTATACAGAAATTTTTTACACTTTCAAATCGTTTTGCCAGTGTTTTATATTTACCGCTACACGGTTACTTTATATTTTTCTATTTAATGTCTGTTAGGAACGTTTAGTTTTTGTATATATGCGCTTTTAATATTCAACAATCTCATTTTTCAATTAATGATACATAGCAATGGACAGTAATTCAGAAAGCCTTAATTTTAATAATTTAAGTAACCTTTATTCCTAATCAGCACCTAAATTAACTAAACCGATAATGTATAACAACGATAAAACATTATATCCTTTCAATAGATTATAACCAGTACGGAAACAAAGCGAAAGGCAAATAATACGAAACGCCTCATAACGGACTAAGTGAAATTCTCACCGATTCGCCGTTCAAAAGAAATGGTATTTCAATCAAGCAGAAAAATCGGAATAAAACAATGACACCGTTCAGGCGCTACGCCGCAACAGGGCGCCGCTGTTTTCTTCAGCTGAAAACGGCCAAGTTCTTTTTTTTTAAACATTTCACGACCGTTTTGTCGCTTGTTGTTTCAATGTTTTCTGTTCTTTAAATTTATTTGTCGACGATTGAAACAAATGTAGTGAATAACGGAATGAAAGGGGCAAGTTGAAAATTAACATCCAAAATCTGTAAGCAATTCTTGTATATTCTCAAAGGTGAACCGAACCATAAATTCCTCTCGTGTTATTATTTTCCATTGAGACTAGACGGCTGACATTTAATTTCAGCCCCTCTTTGTGGAGTCGTGTTTCAAATGTGGGGCCACTTTTTTTTTTCATTATTGTCCTTTTTGTGCACGTGGAAATAACAATGTCGCTGCCAATAGACATGCGGCCGGTTCAATTTGATTAACTTTTTTTTTATTATTGTTTTTATTTTCCTTTATAAATTGCCTCCCATACAGTGCCCCGGTATTGAGGTTTGTTATGAAACTCTGTTCACTAATTAGTTATTCTGCACGAGTGCATTTTTCTTTTTCTATTTTTGTTTTAGAATGCATTTTTTCCAATATGATGGATTTTTCTTCTATGGAAATTTTTAAGGCGTAGTAGATTAGATACATTATGCAAAATTTTACTCTTGTCAGTATTTTTATTTACTTTTACTTTTTTAAAATCGTTGAACATAAAATAAAAATAATATTATAAAAAAAAAATGAATTTATTACCAGTGTGTATATATGCATGAAGCATGTATAAATTCATATTAATTTACATATTTCAATATAATAATTATTCATTGCTCGATTTTTCCCCAAAATACATCGTTCCACTGCAATTGTTGTACACCAACTATTCGGATAGTATGCTGAAAATATTAATACATTTTGTGCGATTTTTTTTTAATCTATTTGTCTCGTTCATCGCACGTGTCGCATACGTGCCATAAGTCCGCCACCCCTGATCTACACCGGCGCTACCTATGTTTGCTTTTAAAGGTAGACACACACACACACACATATGTATGCATCAGCACATGATAAATTCGCTGTGCAGTGCCCCGGGTGTTTCCGCTCCACTCGCTTCGGATGCATGCTCGCGCGATCGATCGTGTGAATACGCCTTTATCCCGGTTTTATTTTTTATTTTTATTTTTTTTTTCTCTTGTTTACTTATATAGCTTTATTGAATGCCAGCCTTATATAAAACTATAATTACTTTTTATAATTTCTGCAATAAACAGCATATTAATGGATTTTTAATTATGTTTAAAGGTACGTAAACTTCAAATGTTAAAAAATACAAGGTTTATACTGATAACTGATACTGATCATATTTTACATTCTTCTTCAGTTTGGTATTATAAAAAAGTAAACTAAAATATAAAGAAATTTTAGTTGTGAGTAAAAAATAAATAGTTTTCCAAATCTCTTTGAATATTTCTACCACACCAGAAGTTCATTATCTGTATTGCAGTATCGATCAGTTGTTTACCGCAATAAAAATCTCCTTTATTCGGCTCGAAACTTTCACCCGCCAACGTGAATATTTAGCGCGCCGTCACGGTCGGGAGATTTCATTAAACAAAAACCAATGAGGCGTCACCCGGCGGCCGAATGACGAATCGGAAATGAATTATGGCGACTTTTTAAACTGTCCCAAATTAGTCGCGACCAAATGGCGGGAAAATAACAAGAGGCCCGGTCTCCTTTCCTCCGCCTATTCAACGCTTCTTTTTTATCAGCCACGAATAAATGTCAGTCCGCTCACAGATTATATCTGCCTCTTTAGTCAGATCAAGTATTCGCTACGCTTTCGTAGCCGTAGAGGCGTGAAATTGAGATGAATCTTTTCGAATTAGACTCGCTGCCGTCCGAGCCTTTGTAGAATGGATAATCTTCATTATTTATTAAGTTTTATTTTAAATGTGAACGGTTACATTTGATAAAGTACATGACGTGAATTGGTTATCAACAAAAAGTATTTTTTATTTGCGCCCTTCTCTTGCTTTTTCTATACTTAATTATGGAAAGAAAATAATAAATTTGTTTCAGTACCTGTTTAAATTATAAGCCAGGGAAAAGAAACTCTTTCTATAATATAAATCACATCTTATATATTGTTATCAAACAGCAATTGCAATGTGTTTATAAGACTTATTCGCTTTATCTCGTTTTGTTTTTATGAGCGTTCGTAAAGTCATTTGCACGTATTTGTTTTATACTAGCGGATTTAAAGTTTTTAAGAGCCACGAATGAAGAAAGATTTACGTTTGTTGTTGGAAGCTGCCATAAATGTTGTATAATGAGACTCTATATAGAAACTCATTATACAACATTAATGAATGCTATTTTAATACTTTTTAAAGCGCATATACCCATTTTTTTTTTAAATAACGTAAATAAGCAAAGCCACTTTCCATCTAAAATTAATATAAAACATAATCTTATACCAATGCGGGGGGGGATTTGAGGCGCGACCGTGCGTAAAATGGTCGCTCTGACCCTACACCGTTGCCGCCAGAATGAAATATGGTATAACGTCTGCCCGTACTATATTATTGCTCGTGTTGTATGTGTTGTTTCTGTTAAGAGAGTTTGTTCTATGCCAGAGCTATAGTCCAGATAAATAAAAGACGGGATTTATGTAAACGAAAACGAAATAATGGCATCAAAAGCGAATCATTATCATCATCATCACAATGCCGTCAAAAGCGAGCGCGTTCATATTGGTTGGCCGTGACCATGTTCAATCCCTACGTGATGTTTGACCAATCACTGGGCCCGTCGTTTTGTCGCAAGTTGAGGTCGATGTTAGATTTTTTTACGCATGTTCATTAATCACTTATTTTGCTGGGAGACTAGATATCCATGTATGCTAGTCTTTACATTGCGTCGAAGGAAAATCGTGGGCAGACTGCTCCTAAACGTTAGGTTTTTCTTCTTTTAACTGAATAAATCTTTGAACACATACGTTTTATTGTTATTATTGCTTAATTTAATATTAGAGATAATTATTTCGGACGTAGACTCATTGTGTAGTTTATATTGAGTCAACATAGCTACTGTTAAAAGTAGGTTTTTTTAATTAGGGTACTTACTAAAACTAACGACTAAGATACTTTTCACGACGAAGATAAATGTTCCACTGATAAGAAGGCCATCAGTCTAATTGCTGGATTGTCATTAGCTCAGACTTTAATTAGGCGTAGTAGCGTATAGAGATTGAATTTTTTTTGTTTGGAATGCTAATTTCCGAAACTGGTTAGTCCAGTTTTATTATAATTTACTAAATTATAACTTCTCTTAAGCAGTGGAGTGTGAAATTTTTCATGTGACGAATATGTAGTTGCTATGTAGCTACGTGTGACTGCGGACTTTTTCGAAATATTTAATAATCTTTGTCGATTTGAATTGATGAACATTTATCGTTATTACCTATACAAATGCATTAGCAATGCAGTATTCAAATTTAGTCTGTCTTTAGTTCCTTTAAACAATTTATTTGACTTATTCAATATTGATATCTTACACATTTCTTTCGTGATATTTAATGTAAAGTACAGCAATCTTCTATGAAACTATAATAAATAAGGACAAAGAATATAAGAAGAAGATAAGAAATTATCGGTAGAGTAAGCGTCAGCAGTGTACGGTGTAATACAAAACTTTCGCAATTTCATGTAACAGACGCTTAGTAAAAGACACGTGCGCGGGTAGTAAAGCTCAGAGGAGCTGTGTTAAGCTTTTTATTACTCAAGTACTAACATCCACTTTGTAATAAATTGTTAGTTTTTAATCATAAAGTAAATCCAACATTTTTTTTATATAACTTTTTACGTAATGTTTATGATAAATAAATAAATAATTAAGTATTTATGTAAAAGTCTCAATATATATAATGAAGTTATATAATAAAATAATCTTTTGTTAATTTCGAAAGAAAGTGTTAGAAATAAATTTGATTTAATTGTAGTGTTGTTTTACTTTGCGTCTTACGTTATTTGAGTTAAAAATGTAAAAATATAAAGCCTTAGTCAAGTTTTAATATTTGAAAGATTTTTATGTTTTGTCTTGACATTTATAACACAAAATCGAATGAATTCAACGTTCGCGGGAACTTCTCATTCTAAACCAATAAACGAGACAAAGAAAATTGTATTATTCTCGTTATGAACGATGTCAGGTAAAAATACAAAGGTTTGTAAAATATCTAGCTTCGGTAAATAGAAATTGTTCAGGCTTTTTCTTCCATTAAAACAGATTACGCGGGCTTTTTCATTGTTCTACAACTGAAAACCTTTTTTAAAAGATTTTCATGTTTATTCTAACTTTATTGGTACCTTAGGATAAAATAAAATATGTTAAACACAACAAAAAAACATTTTATATATCTGAATTTGAAAAGTTTTCACATTTTTTCACACATTGACACTGAAAACTGCACGTGACAAATGAAAATTTTGAGGATATTAGCGCATTGGATTCATTTACAGTTACATTCAAGTAATTCCAGATATTTTGGACTTTTCCAGTGTTCATGGTCACCGGACACACTGTAAGAGTGACGTTTAACATTACAATTTAGATTATCACAGTACATTTTTGCTATCAGGTAATAATTCCACACGCTTCGTTACTGTACAAAATAAAATATATAAAACATACAATTAAACGCTGCAGTCTTTTAGGTGTTAAATTTAGACTGAAACAATAGACCTGTCATAAAGAGAGAAGTTAAACCGACCAGTTGTTTTCTTTTCGATGATCATTTGTTTTGTAACAATTTTTTCGACAAAATACACTTGTTCATAATTTCAAATATTCTGTACTCTGCACTTACTTCTTTAACATCTGAGAGCAACGGAATAAAAATGAATTTACAAAAATATCACGTATCATTGATACAGGGAATTCCCGGGCATTCGACCGGAAAATAGCCGACATAAAGGCCCGACATTCTGGTACTGACCCGGGCGAGGGGAAGCGATAAAATATATATGAAAAACTATACCGCTCTTGTGCTGCAAGTGTTGTTATGTCCGTGCATAATATGTTGGAGCCGCGTTATTGAAACAAACTTATAGATAAGATTTTTGTTTTAGATCCTATCTAAGATTGATTTGGATTTCTTATTATTCTTTCATAGAACTTTTTATTGTTTACATCAAGAAATATTTAAATTAATGCTCATGAATATCTGATGCCATAATTATAATTTATTATAATAAATACTAACTTAACTGTTTTTAGTTTCTCAATAGATGCAGAATATGTGTGTACAGTATCATATAGACCCAAATAGCCAATACGCGTTAGTCCGTAGCATACGAGGAGCGTAGCGTTTAAAAGCGAGACTCAGACGCATAAATAAAGCGCAGAACAAGATGGCGCCGCGTCGACCGGTGTTGCCAGCAATTAATCTCCATTTACCGCACGCGCCAAATCGCGCCGCCATTACGTGCTCTGTTTTATTTCATTAAATGATCCCGCCAAATTAATGCGCCGTAACGTTTACAAAAGCCGATAAAGAATCGGCAAATGGCCGCTTTGAAGGATCGCGCGCCCCTTTGTGAGCGTTTGTGATGAATGCCCTCCGGTCATTGTTTAAGATGGCGGTGTACACCGTCGCGATCCCCGCTATCAATGATACCAAGATTTTGCTTTGTTTATTTGTTCCCTTTTACGACTTACGGAACAATTGTGTGATAATTATCTACATTAGTTTTTTTATGTGACATCTTTTACCAGATCGTATCTTTCTCGTTGTTTCGATATCTGTTTATACATGCTTCTTTTATTTACCTCTAATGTGCATTCAAATGTTTATTATATGTACTGCGATTCGAAATTAACTTGTACCGTATTCAATTAGTGCCATATTAAAAGTGTGTATCGTATGAATCATAAAGCCCGGCAGCCGTTCAACTCGCCCGTGTTCGCAACTCCATTTATTAAGTTGTTAAAATGAGAAACTCTTAATTACAGGTGCGCACTTTGTTCGTGAGCGGACTACCGATGGACGCGAAGCCGCGCGAGCTCTACTTGCTATTCCGGGCATACGAGGTGAGATATTTACTCTGTGCATCGTTATTAACACTGTTCATATACGAGATTTATCTCGGTTAGCCACGTGGTTCGGTGGTGAGTCGGACGTGGCTGTTTTGATGTGTATGGTGTTTGAATCTGTTATAATTTAATGCTCTAAATTTGCGTAATCGTATAACCACTAGCGAGTTTAAGACATGAAAGTTTTGTAACTTAAAAAATATATATATTAAAACTCTAAAGTCTCCATTCAATTTTGTAAATTTTTAGTGGTTGTATATACTAATATTTTGCTATGAATAATAGCGTTTTATATAAAGTTAAAATGAAGCCAAATAACTTATTCCAAAACAGAGTAAAAGTTCCGTTTATGTTATTCCATTTATGATTCACTACGTGCGACGCATACAGTCGTTACCTAAAAATTTCCAACCGTAAGATAATATATTCCAGGAGAATATAATGCAAAAATCGTATCGCCCCCGTCACGCGACCCGCTAGATAACCTATCGGATTACAACCTCGTAAATATCAAATGTCGCGGCCCGATAGGTAATATTGTGATTGAATCGATCCAGTCTGACGATAAGGGTTGGGTACGTCTGCGTTGACTGGTACCGGCTGGTACGGGGTTAAGTTTTGGTATCGCGTGTACGCCGCTGTACCTGGTTGTGGCTGGAACCATTTTCGTTGGCGAATCGCGTTTCCCCGATCGCTCTATGACGTGTATCAGTCTATGACAATGGGGGCAATTTGGTTTATGTGAATGCTATTACTCGTTATTCGAATGGAATGAAAGCGTGTGCGAGCGCCATTAGTAGTTTTTGTTTTTCTTTACTGATGCTCCTTTCGCGTTTTCACGATTATGAGTTTGTGTGATTATTTAAAGAGGGTTTAATTTTAATTTTGTTTACAGGGCTACGAGGGATCGCTCTTGAAGGTCACCAGTAAGAACGGGAAGACGGCCTCGGTGAGTTGAATACTGTAGCGCGGTAGAAATTAATAAAGGTCTCCATTTTATTGAGGGCTTGCTGGGTATGTGCCACTTGAGTGCATGTACTAGTCCGAAGAATTATTATTGTGTCTTAGTATGATATGACATACCCATATCTCAGGGTGACAACCAGATTTATAGCGAGTTACGCTGTTTTTCTTTCGGGTAGACAGAAATATCAGCTACCATTGGGTGAACGTTCTGCTAGTGTAGTCGCTTTTTCAATAATGAAAATAAATAGAAAAACCATTTGACGTTAAACAAACACAAAAATCGCTACCGTATTTAAACATGGAATGAATACACTCAATAGGAGCGGTTTTTAATTGAAAAGCACTCATCTATATTACATTCTGTTTTGTTTTTATTCCTGACCAACATGCATTCGAATGCCGATACCAATTAAATAATGATGGCTACGAATAACGATGAAATATTTAACTGCGCGGTTATCAATACTGAGCTTTTCAGGCTAATTGCTTAATAGTGTATCTTTCAGCGAGATAATTAATTTTGTACATGACTCATAAGCGAGTGTAATTATACTTTAAAGTGTTATAGAAATAAGACAGTAACACAATGGGCATCAAATATCAAGCAAATGAGCGCATAAGACTTTCGACTAGTTGTTGAATAGATTAAGATAGATCAGACACGTCCTACATATTTTGCATCTTTGCAAAATAATCAAATACGTCAGTTAGTTAATCGATTAGACAGAAAACAGCAAAGCGAGTTGCTTCACTGAAGTAAGAACTGTTAGTCTTCGCTTTATCCAAATATTTAGTTTGGATTTTATAGACACACAGCGATGGTTTTGCCCAAGAACACTGAGGGCGTTCCTAGTATATAATAAGATTCAGGCATACACCTAGACATATCTAAGTCACCTCCTATCGATTTGATACTAAGAATGGTAATAATGTTTAACATTAGATTGTATTTTAATGTTATTATAATATTTGAAAATGGCATATCGCTTATAGAGACGTCTTTACAGCGTACATAATGAGAATTTTGTTAAAACGTAATAAATGAAAACTCGAGATATTTAGGTTGCACAACCGCTCCGTTGCGCAACTGTAACACCGCACCTACGGATCTGCATAAACAACTGTACGCGGCCCGATTCGCACTCGTCATATTGCATTCGCTCTCCTATTTAAACCGGGTGTTGGTTATGTTCCCCCGGTGTGGAGTGCCCGCTCGCAAATGAATTGCACGCTCGCGAGTTTGCGTATAGCGGGCAGCGGAGTTGTTTCACTCGATATACACGCGTTTGATTTGATAACGGATCGTATCCGGTTGCGCTCGCTTTGCGTGATTTTTTGGGGTACGATTGGTATGCTTTGAGTTCACGGTAGTTAATTAAAATTGTTATTAGTATGGATAGAAACGATTTCACTATTTTATCTTAAGAGGTGAAATATGTTGAAATATAGTAAATTAATATTTTCACGATGTTCTCGTATAGTTATAGTTACAAACTGTTACTTTCGGCTATTTGAGTAAATTTGTCAATTTTAAAAACTCTTTTACGGTATAAATCCTTTGTAAATCTTGATAATTGCGATCTAAATTAATAGTGTACTTATCATAATATCACATTGGAAACTTAAGGTTTGCTACATGCTGTTGAGCTTGTCGTGATGGAAACGACAAGCTCGTTCGTTTAAAAATAAAGGATTGATTTAAAGCGCATTCGCGAAAGTGAGTTTGCAGAATAACTGAAAAACGTACGTACGATGAACATATCCCGGCCTCGGTCTTCAGAAAATACTGGGTTAATTAATGGCATGTTTGCAACGGTGCACCGGGGAAGTAGTCGAGAGCGTATTATACATCTGTCAAGTATTGTAGTTTTTATCAACGGCTCCAGTACAACAAAAAAGATTTTTTTGAATTCATTCATTTTTCCGTAGCGAATAATCGAGAATTAAATTAAAAGAGTCATGTACAGTCGCATTATAAAGTTATTTGTTGTATCATCATTATCTTCATCATCATCAGCCTGTAATAATCCATTGCTGGACCCACCGTATCCCGCCACGCTGGCCCAATGTAACCCACATTGGACCAGCGTGGTGGGATGCGGTCCAAAAAACCCACTAATGGATAGGGGTATATTAGGGGAGGCCTATGTCCAGCAGTGTACTGTTATAGGCTGATAATGATGATGATATAACGTACAACGTTGTATGATACAACGTAGTCTGGTGGTATGGGCGTTTGCTTTAGAAAAGGTCGTGGGTTCGAATCCTCGGGGGAATTAACAAATTTTAATTGTTGTTTCCTAGTTCAGCCAGCCCAAATTTCCGTAACCAACTAGTGGTTAGGTTAAAAGATGATCCATGAGTCGGATGGGCATGTAAAAAGTCGGTCCATCCATCAACCCGCATTGGACTACGTGTGTCATTTTCATCAGTATTTTGTTTTGTTTATTCTTCGTCTTTTAACATCTTTAAATTCCTTTGCAGCCGGTGGGTTTTGTGACTTTCCACACCAGAGCAGGTGCTGAGGCTGCCAAGCAAGATCTTCAGGTTGGTTTAATCACTGTCGTGTAGCTTCCACACGTATTCTTCAAGTGTTAACAACTATCTATTATTCGTTGAGTTAGTCTAACCTGTTTATTATTAATAATCATTCTATTATTATAAGGTATTATAGGTGATATATTTAAAAATAACGTTATGTTAACTATTTAATTATTAATTAATTATTTAAAAAATAAGTCGTAAATGTTAGGTTATCGGGATGCGTTTTATTTCTCAAAACTTTTTTATTAAATTAAATTATCCATACATTATATATAACTATTGTTATTTTGTACAAAAGAACATATTGTTATTACAGAAATTAGCATAATTCCGTGTTCAAATGTATAATAATAGGCGAAAATGAATATATGATAATATTCTATACTGAAACAAATCCATTAAAATAACACTGAACATTAGGTACATGGCCAAATTGTGGCAACATTTGCATAATACCGACCAGTGAACAAATGATTACCAAGCTATCTGTAAATACTAAAACCGATTACGGCGCACGGTCTTACTAAACCTCTTCTCATCACATGCCTCAACACAGCCAATAAGCACAATAGTTAATACTCTCATTGTAGTAATTGAAATAACATTTTCCCGACTCGTGTAACCGCATCTCAAAGTTACGCTAAACCCATGCACATTGAACATATACTATACGTCACGACGACGCAATCATGTGACGTTCCGAAGCTAATCGAGTACTACACCGGTGTTCAATCGACCAACCGACGGTGTAAATATGCAATTGCATGGTCACTGTTTGACAGGTTTGACGTCACACCCTGAGCACTGTGTTCCGTCACCCAAAAATCGGGCGCAAATAGAGTTATAAACAAGTGCATTAATACGGTATGACGGTCATACGGGCAGTCTGTCATGCGAAAGCACGAGACACGAGTCAAAGCGTGTGTACAAGTAGAGTGTTGCGCCCAACACGCTAAACATCCAAGGCGTTTGGTGCACTCACCACCAGGCGTCGTCGGGTACCCACGCGGCATAGTCTCCATCGGTCATTATATCGGAGCGCCGCACCGCTCGCGGCTGTTCACAGCAGGGCGTCCGGTTCGACCCCGACATGCCGCAAACGATTCGGCTGGAGTTCGCTAAAAGCAACACGAAGGTCAGCAAGCCGAAGCCGGCAGTTGCCACAGCCGCCCCAGCTGCACACCCCGCATTGATGCACCCACTCACCGGACGTAAGTACCGCCGAGCGCACAACGCCCAGCCCGCACTCGACTCTCCTCACACGAGCAACGGTCCTGCCGACACCAGAAACGAGCAAACAACTGGCATGAGTCAGGACCGCTCGACTTACACAATCTCCTTCCTGTAGCTTCCCTACCAAGCTAGTTCACTTTCAATTCGGTTTTCTAACTTGAACTCTTTTCGTCTCCCTTTACATTTCAAGACGTTTTCAATGTGTCAATTATGTTTTTATATTCAAAGATTTTTTAATGCTTTCGTGTCTTAAGAGTCGAGTGAGAGCAATTCGGGCTAGTATCTGTTAAACCGCTTACACGTACCACGCAAAGCCTAGCTCTGTGAAGCTAATATCTAAATATGTATCTATTGGGCTCTATACCACTATAAATTCTGTATTTAAATGTTCTCATGCTAATATGGTATGTCGTATTGTCCCAACGAGGTGTGTCGTATATTAATCAACTATCGATTGAGCATTTTTTTTAATTCAGTCAATAGTTATGAATATGTTGAAACTGTTCCATTGTATATATTTGTAACGGCTACAATATAATAAGACTTATATTCGTTATTAAGTGTCTAAATTTATTCTGTACACAGATGCATTCAACACAAGCGTTTAACGTCACCTAATCTTTTAACGTGATTAAATTTGAAGCCATTACTTGCCGAAGTTGTACCGTCGTTTTTGGTTTTGAAACTATCAAAGGACTGTTTAACTGATGTGACTGTGGTTGGATAGATTTAGCGAGCCCGTTCTTCCCCGGCGGTGGGGCCGAGCTGTGGCACCACCCATTGGCATATGGTGGTGAGCTGCCGGCGCTGTCGCATGGACTGGTGCATCCCGCCATCCATCCCCAGATGGCGCCGGTGCGCTCCTACCTCTGACTAGCTGCCGCCGATAGGCCACACCACGTAAGTGACTTGAACTTGTCATTTTTTTTACATTTTGGTTAGATATTCTCTTAATAGGTTTCAAGTTAATAATTACGTAAAATATTCTTAATTATACCAATATTGCATTACTTCACTTGTTTTATCAGTTTTTTTTTCGAGGAAGGTTTTATCTTTCTAAAGTTAATGCTGAGTTTAATAGACTTGCGTACATAAGTATAAACATAAATACGATGTATTTGTTTTTAACAGCGCCTTTTAAAACTAACAAAACGTTAATTTTTCATATCAGTTATTTCCATGTCGAAAAAAGACTCAAAATATTTCAAAGAATCTGGAAAATTAGGCAAAATTATTAAGTTTTACTTGAACGCTTAGTTTGTTTATTTGGGCATGGTAATACTTACACGTCCTTATTCATGCAGTTTTATGCTTGTATGAATAAGGGCGGCCGCCTACGTGGTCTAGTGGTGTTGGCCCTTGCTTTATAAACCGGAGGTCGTGGGTTTGAATCTCGCGGGGAAACAATTTTGTTTTATCGTTGTTTTCTGGTTAGTTAGGACAATTTGGGCACATCACCCAATTGCCTGAAAAGTAAGATGATCCATGCGTCGGATGGTATTTGAAAAGTCGGTCCGCCCAACAACCCGCATTAGACAAGCGTGATGGGATACGGTCCAAAAACCCCCTAATGGAGCAAGCGTGCATTAGGGGAAGCCTTTATCCAGCAGTATACTAACACAGGCTAATGATGATGGTGATGAATAAGAAAGTATTTGTTATAATAAATCCAACAAGTTTAAATTTCAGTATATAAAAATCTCGGTTTTGAAATTAATTTTCGTGTGATCGCAATAATTGATTAGCTCTTGCAGTCTATAAAGTAAAAAATGGATTGGGGGAAGTTTAATTGACATTTTGCGTGCCCTATAACGTTGTGTCATTAGATATGTTATATGAAAGGGTGGCAATCGATTTCGAGTTGGGGTTTATTCATCGCGTCTGTGGGGTTATAAATGTAATGTCAACTTTTCACCCCACGCGAACATAAAATATAAAGTTACACAATTCAATTCCTTTATAGGTCTATATAGAACTATTACTCTATTAAAAGGTCTTCGTGGCCTACTGGTACTTTATTCTTAACCAGGAAACGTTAAAATTTTATTGAAAAAAAAGGACCGTAAAGTAGTTCCCGTTTTAAGGTATATACATAGTTTACAACCCTGTAATGCGCGTAATGGCACGTCTCGTTTAAATAGTGATTTCAGTAGTTCACAGCATTTTTTTCATACGATTGCTTTGCGGCTGAACTCAAAATCAGTATGAATTATAAAATACAGCTCCAGGTAAATAATGAAGCAGCCTATTATAACATAAGTGTCAACGTAAGATGACTGCTAATACCCAGTTGGCTGTGCGAAGAATGGTCTTTTTCCAATAAGAAACCGGCCGCAAATATCATCAAACCTCTCGTAATTTAGAGTCGATATATATCACGTCTTGTCTGCTCAGTAAATGTATTGCCTAACGTGCCTATACAAAAGCCAAGCGGTATAAAACACATAGATTTTGCAATTATTAAAATAAGCACCACTGGTATTTACTCCGCAGTATCGATACTCGATTTTCGTCATCAAGCAGTAAAAACACATGACACTAAGTAGAATACTTTGATCTATAAGCCATTCCGTTGTTGCGTAGACCCCGTTGACGCTGGGCGCGTGCGTGTTGCCCGCGCCCGCGCTGGGCTCGCCTGGTGCCGGGGTGGCCGCTCCACCCACCCACCCGGCGCACCCATCGCACCCCTCGCACCCCGGCCACCCGGCGCACCCAGCGCCCCCCTGCTCCACTCTGTTCGTCGCCAACCTCGGCCAGTTCGTCTCCGAGCACGAGCTCAAGGAATCTTCAGCAGGTACGTTGAACACAGCGAATATTTGACGAGATAGGATTTGGATTACACTTCTCTATCAATCGGTCGTCAACTATAGCGGAGACCACTGTTGTGGGTGATAGTCGATTGACAAGAACCAAGGGTGCACAGTTATTGAGATGACAAATATATCTTTTTAAATTATACCGGTGCATTCACCTTTCAATGTTCGCAAATATAAAAAAATATTTAAAATTTTGGTTTGGCCCTTGTTTCTTCAAATGACATCTATTGAGACTTCAAAATTGTTTAAGGTGTCTCTAAACTTTTCTTAATAATATGCATGATAACGTCACATTTCTTTAAAAGCTACATAAGGTCAGAACTAATGTAAGATTATGAAAAAGAAATATTCTTACTAAGAAAAACAACAGTTAATATATTTCAAAACGTGCAATATCCCAAAAATTACAAAGAAATTACAATAAATTTAATGACTATAATACATATAATTGTCGTATAGATGTACCACGACCTTATGTACCCAACTATACTAAAATAAAATTAATGGTGTTTGTGACTATATTTTCCACAGTGCATGTCGCACCAAATATCACATTGTCGGCTATCGTTGGGTATCGACACGACACTTTAACGATTTCATTTCAAATGATTTGTGCAAAGATTTTTAATTTTACCTCTTGATAAATTGGTATTTTATACATTATTATCATTTTGCTAATTGGAGTTGTGTGATATCAAAGTCTGCACCAGTCCCACTGTAAGCATGTCGAATGTTGACACCGTACACTAAATATGGCACATTCACCCAAATCATAACAATACGCTTCTAGTTAAAAAATAAACAAGCTTAATGAGCTTAATATTCCTAGTTATATTCGAGATACATAACTTGTATTCAATAAATGATAGATAATATATGGGATTGCAAATAACAACTCAAGTGTTGTCAATTCTTTGGTAATTTCAATGTACCATGTATGACAATAGACGTTATCGGAATGGAATCACATTTGAAACAGTAATGTTGCCCGAAATTTAAACATATAAAAAGGGTTATTTCTATCTAGTTCGTAGATCGTGTAGAGTAACAAGCCTTTTCTACTTTTATATGGGTACAATGACTTAAATAACATTTAATTTTTATTTGCATACAATACGACACACAGAGCCCAAACCTTAATAGATTAGTGTCTGACACTAAAGCTTAATTACAAAGCAGTAAATCCGACTTTTTTAATAACTGGGGCATTATCTTGACAATTAAAACCCAAAATGCAATTGATATAAAAGCCTGAATTGTCAAAAAGCTGAATTGCAGCTTAACGTCAAATGAATTTAGGTCTAACCGGAGTCGTGAATATATCTCAAATTCAGACAAAACACGCTGTCCTTAAATCACTTATTATTAAACTAGAGACCAAACACAAGAATAAAAAATGAAAAATATCATACAGATCATACGAACTGATTCGACGAGGCGATCTTTCAGCTTGGGACTGGGGTAAATCTACATACAGAGCCCGTAGACAAATACGCTTGCATCACCAAATTTATATCGTACCCATCAGAGTACCGAAGTAGATACATAAGTAACAGATTAGAAAACGTTCGCAATAATTGTCACAAAGTCCAAACCGGTAAGTGTGACGATTAGTCCGGTGGATGTCGCAATATGTTGCAATGTCCAATCTGGTAGAAGTCGCTATCTCCAATCTGATGGATGTCGCGACGTCCAATCCTGTGGATGTCGCAACATGTAGCAATGTCCAATCCGATGAATGTCACAATATCCACTCCGATGGGTGTCGCAACGACCCAATGTGGTGTTGCAACCGCGGACTGGGTTGGGTTACGAGTGGGGTGTAAACTGGGTGTGGTACAGCTGCCCGGGCTTCTCGCGCCTTCGACTGCTGACCGGCGGCGGCGGGGGCGGCTCGGGCCCGGTCGCTTTCGCGGAGTTCGTAAGCGCCGCGGAGGCCACCGCCGCGATGGGCAGGCTGCAGGGCGCCCTGCTCCTCAGCTCTGAGGGCGCCATCCACCTCGAATACGCGAGGCATAAGTTGGCACACAACGGCTGGATTCTCGCACACGAAGTATGCACGCGCACGTACCGCTTTGTTGGCGGCAGGCAGATACCGGCCTCGCTTGAGTAAAGTCGATAAGAATCGAATTAAATGACGAAATACTTACTTATGTGTTTGCTATTACAGTTTGAGGTTTAATATAAAATAATTAATATACATTCTGTGATTTGAAGATTGGCGGTCAGTTACGGATTGTCTACGGATGATATTACTCATTAATCGGCTTTGTATCTGTTTGCTCCCAACTTTAAAGCTTTGGATCCCATAATCTTGAGACCTTTAACATGTTTGCCCATACAAATTTATACACACCACCAAATTCTCGTATGGCCTCCAAAGAGTTGTGTCGAGGTGGGAGTCGAACTAAACCGATCACAATGCACCGTGCACCTAGTTGAACACACCCTGCCTGCTATAAAAACAGTAAACAGATACATTGACGTGAATTTCAGTTCGCAGACGTCTACTCAGATGGGCTAATGAAATGAAATTCGTGACCGACAGGGAGCCAAAGGCGGAGAAGAGGGCTAACAGCATTAACTCGTTCGTGGCTCTCGGCACTTGACAACCGGCTAACTGAGGGATGCGCCATCTTGATCCACCGAATCGCAACGGGCCCGCACCGATGGGGGCCGAGTGCCACTACCCGTACTACTGCTGCAACGTACAAACACCGTACAGATGAATTGGATCAAGATTATTTTTCAGCTGCTACATACATAGCGTTTAGATCGAATATAGCTCGATGCTCTTTTCATTGTCTATAACACGGTCCGGCGTCACAGGTGTGGTGTACTTTGTTGATACCAAATTTAGTGTAAATTCTATTGTATTATTATTAACATTCCAGTTGTATTGTTCGTCGTTCACATTTATTAGGTTTATTTCATTGTGTTTATTTTAATCGTCCCATTAATGTAATCTGTTTGACGAACGCTAAAAGGTAATAATTATTCAGTTTTATGTAATATAAGATTTATTTACAACTAACTTATTTTTGTGGATAAAGTTTGTATATTAGTTTCTACAAAGCCGGATGTAAACAACAGTGTGGATTTGTTATGGTTATAGTGTAATATCAGAAATTAAAAAAAACACTAGGATATCGCATTCGTATAAGCTAAAAACCAAAGGTGCCCTTCATAGAAAAATTACGTTTTGTTATATAATATTTCAAGTTGATGATTTTTAATGGAGTTGTATTTAATTATAACGACACTTTCGTTTTAGTGGCGGTAATGTTAGTGTATATTTCGAATGGATTTCTTCACGACTATCTCAAATTTATATTTACCTAATGCTTTCCTTAGTGACTTTAATGTTCAAGCATCACTCGTTAAAGCGCTGGCACTCTAGTGTTGGTCTTTCTGTCTGTCTATGGATTTATCGCAATATTTGTACGTTGACTTTGACATAACGGTTGTCATCAAGTCGGACGTTGCTGGGACGTCCCTCGGTTATGCATACGTGTAGTGCAATAGATGGTCAATAACTCGGTGCGCGTGTTGTATGGCCCATCCCTATATTGTTCCCTTATATTGGTCCTCTAGCCAATGCCTCTTGTGCCTTCGTGATCCCCTATCGGTATTATACTGTACCGTATCTCTTCGACACTATACCTGAGACAAAGTAAAGATGGGGCTGATGTGAACAACGTAACCCATAGCAACCAAGTGACGTCGTACGTAAACGAACGAACGACGTAAGAACGTTACGAAGCCACTACGTTGCTATGGTTACGGCTGTTACACCAATCCCATGTTCACTTTGGTTCGGCTATAGTTAACAACCTACATCACTTCGCCATACGACGCGTGCCGTTCGTCGATCGCCTAGTGTTGCGTGAATTTAGCCTTTGCCTTATGAGAGTTGAATGAAAAAAAATAAATAAAATAAATTAAATTAAAATTAATGTAATCATTGTAATTTATCTAGTTAATATAATAAAAAAAAAATCAATCGGCGTCAGGCGCGCCCAGCCGTTTAGTGGAATACGGTTATTCTATTCGCATGCTTTGACGAGCTTTTTGGTAATAATCTAATTTAAATATTTAGTAGTTACTTTTTATTGTGTAATCATTAGTTGGTTAATATAATTAGATAAGGGTATTTATTGTAGACAAATCAGCATAGTTACATTAAATACATGACGAATGCTATTTCGTAAACATAATAATGAAACAATGTAATCAGGTTAAATCTACCGACGTGTTAGTGTTTAATGGAAGATGAATATTTAATATATTTTTTATTTTTAACCCCCTAGATTTAAATATATATCGCGTACAGTTTGGATACATAGTTACCTTCTGTCTTGATTCGGTGTCGTCGTGGATACACCGCGAGAGAGTTAGCAGTAAAACCAAAAAAAAAAAGCTATGAAATCTTAATGTTTATATTATAGAATATTTAGTGAAGTATTCCGCTGGTGTAAACATGATATATTAAAAAGTAAATAAGAGAAAAAAAACGAAAAAAATCTAAAAAAAAAATCCCCGCTTAGTCTGTAATTATAAGGTTTCGGATGTTTGGATAATATATATATATATATATGTATGACCTTGGCGCGACAGATATCAACGACATGTTCATGCGACCCGCGTCGTCCGTGAGACCAGTAAACAATGTGAATTCTTATGAAAAAGTTTCTTAGTCAATATTAATAATAGAAATATCGTCAATTTTTATGACTTAGCGAAATTTTATACATCGTTTTCTAGTGGTGTGATCGTCACATCGTACCGGGCGTCGTTGAGTATAGACCAAAGATGATATGATGATATACTAAACTTTAATGAATCACCTCAGACCGTACCAAACACTTATTGTTAGTTGCGCGTACCAATGTGACGTGTCGCCGGTACGTACGGATTGTTGTCCTTCGTAGCTCGTACCAGGACCGATGCTATCCATTCGTCGCATCACTAAGCTGGTCCCGAACCTCACAGCTGTGACTCTAGTGCAATCATTTCGACCGGACAGGAATTTCCTTCTATACCTGAGTCAAATGAGATAGGAAACTTTTTGAAAAGTAGCGTCATTACTTAAAGCGTATTTATTGGTAGAAAGCCGCGAAGTGTCAATCACTACGCGATCGCCGACCAATAGCAGCGCTTTACGTTTTGCCGCCATTTTTTAGTCACGGGTTAGGTGATTTTAAAATATTTTTAATCTCATTTGAGTCAGGCGTAACTACAACAACGGTTTCCCAAATCCCCGCGTCGATTCTTAGTAAATAAGCTAAGTCAATGTTTACTTATTTAATTCGATATATAATGCTAATTCGTGTGTAAGTATTCGTGTTATAGTGTATTAGCGATCTCCCATATAATCGGCGCGCGGCGTTCCCCACGCTCGAGAGTACATCGAAACATCCGTTCGTTTCGCTTGATTCGTTCTATGTGCGGTGTTTTCGTTTCCTTCTAGAGGTTTCCTCTAGGAGTTCTTTCTAGAAGTTTCCTTTCCCCCGTCTAGTGAGGGCCCGTTCGGTTAGTCAGGCCAAGGGTCGCCGCCGCCGCCATGATTCCGTCCAACGACCGTATATAGCGAGTAAGAGACGTCCAGTGGCTGAGGACACGGCTGCGTCACCTATTGCGGGACTACTCGATACATATCATCGTAATATTAATGTGTAATTAGTGGTAAAGAGCGTTTTCATAGAGACGTTTTTATTCTGTACCCTCGTCTACTTATTCTTAATGCGATCGGCTGTACGTCACGCTAATGTTGCTGTTGTTTCGATGCGACAAAACGCTCTCTCGCTTCGACGCTGAATTACCCGCCCTTACTGCTCCTCTTTCTAAAAGCAATCGATCTGTATCGGCTTTGTCTGACGGTGTGTTTGTTTGCATTCGCGTTTCGTGTCTTTTGATTTGAATCGGTAAAAAAAAACACTTTGAAAATAAAAAGCGCGCGTTTTCTCCATCGTTTCGCGCCCTTTTCGCAAATCGAGTAGATTTTTTTGTAAGTCGTTGAAGTGGAGTGACATTGGCCCGCGTGTGATTGGCTGCTGGGGGTGTTTAGTCGCCTTGCAAGTTAGTATAAGTGAAGCGGTATCACACAATCGCCGTGTATCGGAGACATATCAATTCTGTGCCCCTTAATAATTCTAGTTAAATACTAATCTAGATGATACGTATGGATAGTGTAATGAGACAAACATAAAAAAGTAATAATAATAAACGTTCGGAAGTATTAAATACGTGCTAAGTGTTGTTTTCGTATGTCGAGGGTGTAAAATTGTCGGTCGCATCGGTTCGTTTCTATTTGTGGATCACGCGCCGCGCGATTTCTGTTCGCTCGCGCAATACGACATATTTGTGAGGTTATTTTTATTGTTAATTCTTAGACTAATTATTTGATATGGCTTGATTACCAAAATATTTTTTTTTCTAGCTGTTCGCTTCGGATTCAGTATTAATGATGTTTCTTGTTTTTTTTAATGTATTTGTTTTTTTTTATTGTCTCTCTTTTTCTCTCGGCGACAAGAGATAGTGTTGCCGGAAATGTATTTGTATATCGAGCAAAGTAAACCATACAAGAAATATAGTTAGTAATTAATTGTTAGATTTGTGTGACTTGGATTATTTAATGCTTTTAGAGCAACGGTAAAGTGTTGTTGTGGTATAAGAAAAAAAAAACATAATGACATTGTATAAAATAGTGATAAAAATTTAGCTTAATTATCATTATTACAACTTTTATAGATGTTCATTGATTTTTTCTTTTTCTTACTTCATCGAGTTCTGTGGCATTGGAGGCGTCGTTGTTAATTCAAATAAATCTGAGATCATCCTCATTCGATTTTTATTCAACCGCCAACCCCAATATTGTGTCTCCATTTATTAACCTAGCGTTTAACAGCGCGGGATACCTAGACCGGCACTCCGTGTCATACAATCAAGTTATTACTGCAATATGTATAATGTATTATCAATATTCTTGTAATATTAATGAAAATATTAGTAATATACATTAGTTATTAGGATGATCGATTAGATTTAATGGTTAAAAGTTGCTTTGACCTGCGCTTTGTAGAATTTGCTTTGGTTCGTTGATGTGAAAGCTAAATAGGCTATTTGACTTACGCATTATCGTGTTCGTCAGTTGGTTACAGAGATGCAGTCGGATCAACGGTTGTACCATCTTATTCTCTGTTTCTACGTTGGTTGATTTATTGCGGTGTTGTAATTATGTTATGATTAGTTTTAAAGCATTATAGGGTCCAAAGATTGGGAATAAATTTATGTGAGAAATTTAAATTCTTGTTTCCTTCTCTCTCGGTATTCTTATTTAGTGTGTTCTCCTTTGAAAAAATAATTACAAAAATGTTACGGAAAACATTTTAAAAAATATGTGACATGATCAAAGCAATAGTGATTAATACGAAAATGAGATTCAGAAAAATGGTTAAAATAGTTTAAAAGAATTTCAATTATTAATAATATATAACATATACACATAGCTATACATTACAGAAACTTTCGTACACATTTCAGAATATTTTATTAGAAATGTTAAAACTAAAAAAAAATATCGTAAAAACTGAAGATGAATAATATTAAGTTCATTAAATTACTTTCTTCTAAAGATTATTTATGATCTTTAAATGAAGTATTTTTTAATAAATGAAGACACAAAAAAATCCGGGCCTTCACCTGACGGTAAGCGATATGCCCGGCCTTAGTAATTTATAATGATTTATGGCGATTTACGCTGTAATAAAACGCTATCCATCTAGTTACTGCTTTGAGAATAATAATATTTCTAAACGAATTACACGACATCATCTAGTCCTAAACAAACAAAGCTTGTACTGTGGAATCTATGATTGATAAATACATAGACTTTTTCTATTTTTAATAAATACATATTATAAAAATACAAAACACCCAGACACGATAAAAACCCTATGTTTATTACACAACATTTTTCCCGTGCTGGGAATTGAACCCACACCCACTGGTGTAAGAGTCAGGATTACTAACACCTACATCAAGCGGGTCGACAAAATAGACACAATGACTGCGTCTCGTTTACTCAGTCATTAGAATTACTATGTTGTCTTTCGAACTGGAACCGTAAATTATAATACCAGGAAATTCATCATCTTCTTGAAAAATATTTTTCTAAAAAAAGTATTTATGAATTGAGAACGCTGGTACAAAGTCAACTTTAACCTAATAATGTTTATTTAGGATTATCCAGGTTCGTTCATTGGCAATGTTCCAGAACCTATGTGTAGTATCCATTTCAATATCCTATTTGAAATTTGGAATGTTCTAGATACACGATATTTTAGGTCAATGGTAGTTTGTAAGTGTCGTACAAAATAAAACTGAATACAAGTTAATTGTGAACAATCTAAAGCACTGAATTTAAAATGCGCTAAAATATCAGATAGTAAAATAGCTACATTTAATATAATTAAGAACTACAAAAATAAATCAATGCTTCGTCAATAAACATTAACTAAATGAAACTTTTAAATTATAATTATTGTGCTGAACTTGCTAATAAACAATGAAACATACATTAATTAGGCTCTCAATTCCTAATTTATGTTTTCGATTGGACCAAACTTCGTAGCTTTCCATTCACACAAATGTTTATTGTGTTCAAAAATCATCGGAATACCGAACTAAAGCACTGCATGTACCAGAGCACCACTCCAGTTTCCAGAATACAATTGGATGAGTAAGTATTGGGTTGAACTGAATGCAGCATATGTAGAACGGAAAAATTGTTAACACAAAGTGTTTTGATAGGAAATCGAAATCGACGTTAATATGGAATGATGTATATCTTTTTTTATTGCCTACGTAGGCAGACGAGCAGTCGGGCCACCTGATGGGAAGTGGTCACCGACGCCCATAGACATTGGCAATACTATTACCAACGGGTTTATCGTGAGAAATAAGGTGTTAAGTCTCGTTTACCCTGTAAATACGCTGGCTACGATGCCCTCCAAACCGCATCATAGCAGTTTTATCACACTACTGATTTGCGGCAGAAATAGGCACCGGGGTGGTACCTACCCAGACAGTCCCCTGTAAAAAAGGGACCTACTGTCATATCTGCCTGAAGTTAGGACAATTTGGGCCGATCACCCAATTGTCTGAAAAGTAAGATGATCCATGCGTCGAATGGGCATGTAAATATTCGGCCACCCTTCCTACTGCGTTGGAACAGCGTGTAGCCGAAACACCCCCTAATAGAGGAGTCGTAATTTAGGGGAGGCCTATGTCCAGCAACTAACACAGACTGATGATGATAAAGATGACAATGATGATGGTTTACGAGTATATCTACTTAGTGCCTCTTTCGCTTAGTGCTATTGTTTGTTGCTCTACAAACCGTAGGTCGTAGTTTTGAATCCTGCTAGGAATAACTCTGCATTGGTGGTTGGTAGAAAAGCCAATTGTTTAAAAAGTAAGATGTGCCACGTGTCTGGTGGGCAAGAAAACGTCGGTCCCGGTTGTCAAAATCATTGTTACCAGGTGTCGGTGATTGCATATATAGTGACAACTATTTTATCCATGCGAACTTCACAAACTAAGGCTTTGTTTGGAAAGTTCAGATAGTACCTCTGCATAAAACGATTAGAAGCCGACCTAATATCAAGTATCATTAATTGGAAAATGGTTAGGAGAAAGGAAAATGGTCAAAATGCTAAGAGGCCTAATGGCATAGGAGCTTTAAAACCCCGAAGATGTAGCTTTAAACAGAATTCAATTTGTAAAACAAAATTGTTTATTTTTCTTATTTTTATTTCAAAGATTATAAATTTAAACAATTCGTGTCTGAGCAGGGTGAAATAGTTAAAACAGTGAATTGAATAAATGATCGAAATTCACATATCTATGCGAGCTAATAGCTTCTATACTTTCTAAACTCTCAGGGAACCGCAAGGAAAGTAAAAATAAATATGGTAACCCAAACTTAACTCTCAATTTTGTGGCTGTAAATGAATTTGGTTCCTGGAATCGCATAATGGATTCAATTGAACTATGCCTTAAGGCCTATATATCTCCAAAAATAAGATTTTATAGTATTTCATTTTGAAGCTTGGCTCGGATAAATACGATTGTTTAGCGGTTGTGTTGACTTGTCCGCTATTTTGCTACGGCGCTTTACATCAAGTAATCCTTCAATCATCAACAATTATCCTTTATTTATAATTTCCGATAAATATAAATGGTCGACTCAAAATATGTACTTATAATGTAAGTTTTACAAAAGATCTAATTAATAAGCAGCCGTATAGTAAAAGTCGTTATACCTCTAGTAGGTCAACGAAGGTGATTCTAGCAATGTAATTAAACGACATAGATAATACAACGATTTTTAGTAGGCTTTTAACATGGTATTCAATGAGAAGTATCATATTTCTTTTCAATAATTATACCTTTAATCTTGTTTTTTTTTATTAATAAATCTCCTCCTTAGCCTAATGGTATGTATGGGCGTGTGTTTTAAAACCAGAGGTTGTGGGTTCGAATCCTGCGAGGGGACTTAACAAATTTTCGTTGTTGTTCCCTAGTTGGTTAGGCGATTTGGGCCGATCACCCAATTGTCTGAAAAGTAAGATGATCCATGCGTCGGATGTTCATGTAAAATGTCGGTCCAACCACTAACGCGCATTGGACCAGCATGGTGGGATACGGTCCAAAAACCCTAATGGATAGGGGTGTATTAGGGAGGCCTATGTGCAGCAGTCGACTATTAAAGGCTGATAATGTGTAATGTTGTAATGTAAATAATAAATCAGTTATATGTAAACAGTAATTTTGGTGCTATTTTTGTCAGTGTAATTACTGGGAAATGAGACATAACATGTAACTGGAAGGTGAGGGTATTTGTGCCTACTCGCGTTAAATTTCTATAGGGCAATCGTGTAACTTACTACAAGTTTAACGTCCTGAACGTCACATTGTTGCGTTAAAAAACATTAGTAATTCATAGTAAGTAGTCATGTACACGAATGCTTTCTAGTAAATAATTTATAGCTTTATATTAAAACAACACATAAAAACATATTAATTCACCATTCCAAAAGTGAAACAAAATTGCAGAGGCCTTGTTATCAATTTACAGAATAAAAAATTTGTAAGGAATTGAAAGTTCAAGGAAAATTTGTACATCTCTTATTTTACCTGAAATATGACCTCAAGATTGTTTAAGGTGTGGAATTTGAAATAATAGAGGCATAAATATATAAATCTCTCTGAGGTAAAAAACTTCGTCTGAAAACAAAACAACGTACTATAAAACTTTTGTGTGAACTATTATAATACTACGAAAAATTATAGGGTTTATAAGAGTTGTATAACTCAGGAACTATCAGTGTTAACATAAATTCAGATTAATAGCTTGCGCACTATTAGACAACTAATTCAGATTTCTAATATAAGCTAGTGCAGAGACTATTATTAGACACTGAAACCTCGAATGTCCAAAGGCTAGTCTCGATAATTAGTACTGCATAGTCGCTCCTAGAGAGTAAGTAATATTTAGTGACAGTTGGAACGAGTCTGGACCACATTTCTTGCTCCTGGGTTAATTTCTGAATAACATTATACTGATTACTACAAAACTTACCTGTTTCAGGTTATACGATATTATAGGAACACAGAGAGTAAACTGAGACTAGACATGTTGTGTATTGGTTCCTCTTATTTTAGCATTTTAATTTTCATGATAGTTTCTGCTGATCATATACCTTAATAAATGATGGTTGATGGTATAACAGTTTTTAGAGCAAAAAGTATAATGAAGTACTATGACGTCGTTTGTGTAATTTTAATTACTATTGCCTTTATTTAAATTAGCATATTTAAAATTTTCATGGGATAGGTTTTCTGCGTTTTTGCTTCTGAAAATATGTAGAAATATCTTTAAACCTATATATTAGTTAAGGACAACCGTCGAGGAAGAAAGATTCTCCCGTGGCCATAGCAGTGTGAAAAGGCCCTACACGAGATGCAGTGACGACCTGTTCAATGCAGGAATTCATGAAGTCAATGGATGCATGTTGTGCAGGGTCGTACTTCTTTGTAACTAGTAGGGGATGCCTATGTTCAGCAGTGGATTTCATTAGGCTGATAAGATAATAAATATAATAAATTTAGCAGATAATGGACAATCACAATGATAGTAGGATTACGGAGAAAGAAGGCCGGTCTTTTGTGAGTCACCGTATTCTTACTCAGCAGGGGTACGCCCGTACCGTACGCGATAGCACCGAGCCAATTACTAAAATGATAAAGATCTCTAGGCTTCCATAGAATAACGTGCCTGTGATCCCCATGCTTTAAGCACCAGGAATAACGTAGGGCCTTTTTCTTACACATACGGTCTTGCCGCCTTAGGGATAGGGTTACAGGAACAAAGTCGGTGCGAGCGGTGAAATAACCTGTCTCGCCTCTACATGGATTCTAGTACGATGGTTTGTTTTTTTTGCACACAGCAAACTGAGCAGCACATGTTAAACTTGTAAGTAGCGCTACTTCTGTTTCTAAGCATTTTAATTAGAGTTAAAAAACGAACAATGCATTCATTTTCATATGCAGAGTGAAACATTTTAGTTTATTAAAAATAAACTTAATATTTAGGAACTAAAAATCTATGTAAAAGAAATTTCGTGAAAATGAAATTAAGTAGTTTCTAAAAGTTTCAAATTTTTTGAGCAATAACAAAAAGTGTTCCTAAACACCATTCGTTTGAATTACACCGTGTTATACCTAGAAGTACGATGGATACAATTCAAAATGTTTCGGTAATCGGAGCCACATCAAAGGAAACCTAAATTCCCTCATCCACATTGAAATAAAGATGAAGCTTCATTGCTGATAATTCATTACATAAGTTTGGCGAGTTACGCTTTTGCGCTTTACTAAAACTACTTATGTGGCTATTACATTGACAGTCAATAATTATTAGTATTCTATTACGTCTAGCAATTCGTTTATTTAATAGTCACTTAACTGAATGTAATTTAAGGTGCATATTTTTTTATCGCATTCAAAAGCTGACGAACAGTTGGTCACACCTATAGACATAAGCAATACCAATGGTATCACCAGTACGCTGCCTACCGTAAAACATAGGATGTTACGTCTCGTTTACTCAAACCGCAATTTTATACACTACTGCTTTGCGGCTGATGTCCTAATGACATCCTCTCCTCCAAAAAAATCTTTAAAGTATATACATCATCAGCCTGTTTTAGTCCACTGCTGGACATAGGCCTCCCCTAATACACCCCTATCCATTAGGGGGTTTGGACCGGATCCCACCACGCTGGTCCAATGCGGGTTGGTGGGTGGACCGACTTTTTACATGCCCATCCGACGCATGGATCATCTTACTTTTCAGACAATTGGGTGATCAGCCCAAATTGCCCTAACCAACTAGGAAACAACAACGAAAATTTGTTGCGTCCTCGCAGGATTCGAACCCACGACCTCCGGTTTCTAAAGCACACGCCCATACCACTAGGCTACGGAGGCAGTTTAAAGTATATGCACACATTTAACTTCATTTATTAATATAGACTAGCAGTTTTCGGGTAAATGCAAAAGTACGTACTTTGAATATTTATTTCGTAACAATAAAAGTTTACTGTACATGTGACATTTATCACGTCTTTATGTTGTCCGCGCAATTCATACAACGTCATTTCGTATTATGTACAATATTTTTGGTCGGAAGTGGCAAAACGCAACAGTTAACCGCAGTTTCCAATAAAGTTGCATCAGTTTTAAGCAGATTTTTAACACTTTTTGGGTTTGTTTTAAACGAAATAAATACTACTGTGTACTTTTGAATAGAATTTTAAATTACTTTATAAGTTACTATAATGAAAGAACGTTTAATTTTATTTCTTCACATAAAGATAAGTTTAAACAAAATATTCGCAGACCTACAGCTCAAGGGGATAGCGTCAAATTTTACCTTGTCTTTTATAATTAGTTGACAATCAACTATTAATATAATTCTGTAATGATTAACGCGTATGACAAAGTATAAAAATATGAATATTTCTAAACTTTATTACATAATAATGTTCTCCTAGTCGAATTCGACTACGGCGGCCGATCTATATTAGAGATCAGCCAACTGCGCAGGATATATTATAGTGCACAAGTGTACACGCAAACACAGGTACACTCTCTATTCCTTTATCCTCATAGTCCGATGGGACAGATAACCGTCACGACTGGAAAGAGATCAGGCACAGGACCGACTGTTCACATGCCTATACAACGCATCGATCATCTTACTTTACTGGCAATCGGGTGATAGGTACGCATTGCCCTTACTAATTCATCATCATCATCATCAGCCTGTGTTAGTCCACTGCGACATAGACCTCCCCTACTCCACGCCTTTCCATTAGGGGGCTTTTGGACCGTATCCCACCACGCTGGTCCAGTGCAGTTTGGTGGGTGGACTGACTTTTTACATACCCATCCGACGCATGGATCATCTTATTTTTCAGACTATTAGCTGATCGGCCCAAATTGCCCTTACTAATTAGGAAACAACAATAAAAATTTGCGTCCCCGCAGGATTCGAACCCACGACCTACGGTTTTAAAAGCCCACGCCATAACCACTAGGCTGCGGAAACCTACTTTTATAACATACATGATTAGAAAATAAATTTTTGTAAAAACTGAAAAATAAACAGGCAACGTAGCATTACGTGAGAAACTCGTAACTATTCAATCGTACCTAGTACCCATACAGTGTTGTATATCTGCTTTACGAGTATAACGTGACACGCGATTCGCGATCTCAGTGCTTATTCAACATACCAATTTGCCGAAAGCTGCATGCATTTATTATTTATTCACGTTACACTTAGGTAAACAAGTCATTTGCGTTTTCAATTTCCACCAGTATTTTCCAGCTCAGACATACAAAAAAGTTTTATAGGTTCCAATGATTATTAAAGTTAGCAAACCAGTTTGAGGAAACGTTACTGTGATAAACTATAATGTTCGGACTAGCCGAAGTAAATAGTTAATGAAAGCTAGTTGTTGGACAATAACAAACATATTTCAAGCCAGATAATAAATTGAAGTGCATTTTACCATCGGACTGAATATCCTGCGAAGCCCTGTTGTCTGTCCCAAAGCAAGGACCCATGATTGACCTGACCGGACCTGTAACGAAGCGGCGTGGCCACCTGCCCTCTGCCCCCGCATCCAGCAAAGTTCATCATCCATTTGGTCACAATCATCCTAACTTTGCTATAGCTGTTGTAAAGTCTTATGTGTATTTTCCGGAATTGGCCCACAGGGGTTTAATTGTCCAAGATACTTAATTGTTGCTCTGACGTTGACGTAAACGTCGTAAACAGTGTTGAAAGCGTCTGGGGATGGCGCATTCGGAAACTCCGAGACAAGATTAAGGATTTTTCTAGCACTATCAGATACCTACCTAGCGCATACTTTACCAATCCCAAAAGTGAATTTATTATTATTAAATTTGTACAAAACATATCTTTTAACATTCATATTAATATAAAATTTTCATATTCTCTATGTACCTAATTTATATTATACATAATCATATTATATAGTTTATAGGTTTTAGTCACCCGTGACTGTCCATAACCTGGACGACCACAATTTTTATTAAAACATTTCAGCTTCTCAGAGTTAAAACACTACTGGCTCACAACGCAAATGTTCTGATTTGAAGTGCAAGACTCTGCAATTATTGAATAAAGAAACAGAACCAAAAATTATTTAGATATAGCTTTACTTTATAAAAAACTGTGTAATATTATACATAACTCCAAAATCCGTATAAAAATCAATGTATAAATCTGTATAACACAAAGAAATACTAACTAAATAGCTGATAATAAACTGAAAACTTGGTTAGCCAAAAATAATGTTAAAACACCGTCACTTGTCAAATATACATGTAAAAGAATGTAAACACGTAATACTACAAACTAACGTATTAAATTACAGCAATAAAGCTACTGTTTATAATATAGATGAGGGAATTCACGTTCCTTTGATGTGGCTTCGTTAACTGAAACATCTGAAACTGTATCGTACTTGCATTATACGATGATTCAAATCTAATGCGGTCCTATAAATGCGCTTTATTAAAAGTTTGCTGTTGATTTTGGTCAAAATATAATTTTTTAATATAAATACCACACTTCTACAATAGAACCTGAAATACAAGTCCTACATTTTATAAATATATAAAATCGTTAAATGATTATCATAAAGTGCTTTTAGTTTAAGAATATTTCCAAACGATATCATTGCAGTAATATTATGAGGAGATTGTTGAGACATTTTCTCTTCTCGGATTCGTAGACCATCTTTATTATAATGAAAAACATGCCATTTTTTCATATGTATCATATATTATTTCATGCATATATATAACATATTATTTAATATTTGAAAAACTAAACAAGTAAACAAAAATGTTTAACGTAATCAAATTAAATAGAATATATCGATCTCTGAGTCTTCATTAATTTGTTTTAAAAAGATAGTTGTTAAGCTGGGATAAGAGTGAATAATTGTTTTTTATTACCTTAGTATAGGGGCCGAGAAGAAGGGCTATATCTGATTCATCTGTAGGTAGAGATAGAAGGCCCGATGAGGGATTGTCTCGGTGGCCAACGCTGGGGGTGTCGTAAAGACTGCAAAAGCGTTCAAGTGCCCTATTTATTATCAGGCTACCAGGAAGGAAAAATATGGCCGTTTTAGAAGGTGGATGTGTATGCGGAAGCATATCCTTACGTAAAAAAGGCCACGTAAAAAAACCCAATTTCGATAAAACTGTGTCCTTATATGAAACATTACATACATACATACATCATCAGCCTGTGATAGTCCACTGCTGGACATAGGCCTCCCCTATCCATTAGAGGGTTTTGTACCGTATCCCACCACGCTGGTCCAATGCGGGTTGGTGGGTGGACCGACTTTTTACATGCCCATCCGACGCATGGATCATCTTACTTTTCAGACAATTGGGTGATCGGCCCAAATTGCCCTAACCAACTAGGAAACAACAATGAAAATTTGAAATAAAAAAAAAGTGAGTTCCCGCAGGATTCGAACCCACGACCTCCGGTTTCTAAAACACACGCCCATACCATTAGGCTACGTATGCAGCTATGAAACATTATTGTTCAACATTTATTAAATTAAAAAAAATCTTGCGCAGTGCATTTTTAATTAGCACTAAACTCGTTCGTACGTTAAGCGTCCACCACCACCGCTAGATAGTAAGTAATCATTTAGAGAGACCGAGTCTGTGCCCATTTCGCACGGGCTAATTACTATGAATAGTATTAATAGCGCATTAGCCACCAAAACTTACATAGTTTTGGTTTAATGTGATATTATAAGTGTATAGTATCATGCAACAGCGAATTACCTTGGGGAAGGGTATGTTTTTACGAGGGCTGCACTAAAAGTATCGGGAATGGAATATTGACACTATTCCTGTCATATTAAAATCTTGTTAATTACAAACTCTTTGGTTTTGAAAATCGAATAAAAATTTTATTTATTTAAAAACAAGATTCTCGGTCTTGTCACAAGGTCTTGTCAAACTTATAATCTTAGAATGAATTTACTGAGAAATTAAAATATATTATGACTTTGAAGTTTTAACATAAAATTTTCGATGATTTCTGCATTTGTTAGAATTCAAAACACATTATCGTTGTAATGAAGTTTACGGACGTCAGGTAGTTATTGAGACTATATGCAGTGGTTTAACATAAAACAATCGTGTAGCTGATTGAGGATAGATTTCTGCGATTTGTTCGATGGAGCCCATCCAAAAGCAAAATTATCGTTGTTAATTGAGATTCTCGTGGACGTCCGAAAGTCTAGGCAGTGATCCTGTCAAGGACTGTCACAAAGTCATCACACAGAACGTTAATTCGGATATAGCGTAAGATCGATTACGAGAAGATCCATCAGAGTTGGAGTGTTAAAATAGTTGATTCTACAATGGATCGATTCGTTCAGTGTGAAAAGTGAAAAGGCTACCGTTCTGGCTCAGTCTCGAAAGATTCACGCAGGATTCTCAAATGCTGACAACTCATATCTGAGTGACAAGAATCCTGGATTACATGACGAATGGTAAAACCAGTCACGAGTTTGGTTTGAATAGTTAACAGTACAGATTCTGACTTCAGAAAGTGACTGCAAAGCGCCAGTTATCCTCCATCACGCAATGCGACTATTCTTCCGAGGCGACAGAAAGAACATTTAAGCAGAATAAATGTTTAGCCAACCATCAGGCCTGACAGAGCAACTGCAACTTTCTATCTCTCCATCAAACAAAGCAGTTCTTACGCATGAGATCAGAGAGTTTTCATGACAGAAGAAGCTGTGGACGCCTACAAAACGGCCATTTTGGAGACCGATACTTCCGAATGGAATGGTTGCTTCAATGATTGGTTCCATCGTATGTAAAAATTTATTGTCAAATTTCGCGAAGATTACTACGAAAAGTAATTAATAAATTTTTAAATAGTAATGTAATAAAGGAAGTGACTCATCCTTGATTCCCGAAATTTTCGGTGCCGCCCTCGTATTGGTACTCCTTTTGCTATTTCAATTTTAGAAGCTGGTCTCCTTTTACAGGGGGCCGCCTGGGCGGTACCATCATCGTGTCTTTTTCTGCTGCAAAGCAGTAGTATGTAAAATAGTACCGTGTTCCGATTTACAAAGCACCTTGGCCAGCGTATTTACTGGGTAAACGAGACGTGGCATCCTACGTCTCATGTAGGCAGCGCATGGGTGATATTGCCGATGTCCTTGGGCGTCGGTGACCACTTTCCATTGGGTAGCCCAACAGCTTGTCTGCCTACGGTGGCAATAGATAAAAAAATCTAAACAAAATTGACAATGAACACGTACGAAATCGTGACGGTTGAATGTAATACTTTGTGTTTTGTTCATGAAAAAAATATTTTGTATCATATTTCAAAGGAAAGAGGAAAATTGATTACTATTAAACTATAATAAGGTCTAAATGCGGTCACTGAATTTTATATAATATATTTTTTGCTGCTTAAAGGGCTCAAACGATTAACGCGCTATTTTGTACATGACATAAATGACTATAACAGTGACTGTATTTATATAAAATATTTAATTAAACCCGCGGTACTAATATTTTTTTCTTTGTTGTTATTAACCTGCATTTTCAAATAAGAAGTTACGAACATTATATATCCATATGCATATATAGTACACTCCGTAAATATTGACGCTTTTAAAACAAAATACATTCAATAAACTCGATGAATTAGAGAAAAAGTAAATTTTATCTATATAGTTATCACATAAATACATTAAATAGTAAAAAGTACATTATACATAAAATAAATAGAGTTAACTATGAGAAAATCTTAATAAAAATTGCTCTCATACAAAAAGAAGTTTAGTATAATATTTTATTAAACATTTTTAAAACGAGTGCGCTATTCTGAGCAAGGTAGACGAACGTTAAAAGTAATAAAAATAAGCTTATATTTAAATATAAATGTCTTATATTAAGCTTAATGCTATTGAGAACTGAAAGACTCCGTAAAAGAAAATGTTATGTTCGTTATACTCCATGGTAAAGATCACTTATGAAGTTAAAAACGGAAAGAGCACTAAACTCCTTTCATAGTTCTTATAAACTTCGTATACGCAATGCATTTAAAATAAATACGATAAGTATTTTTTAAAATATGAGTACTAAGTGGAATGTATGTTATTATATAAGTTAAAATTTTAATACTATATTAACGAGAATCAAATATCAGTAATCGAGTGCTTAGATTACTTTAAAACATTTATTGTAATTATTTTAAAGATTTTATGTTGTCTAAGTTCCTCTATTTAGTCTTACTTAAAATCTATTTATATTTTTGAGTAATGGCAACCAATCTGAAAATTATTGTATAAAAACTGTTCCGCAGCCACAACAGAACTGCGGATTCGTGTTTGATATGCCAGTCCGCAGTTTGCCCTTTGCTGCGTCACTATAATGCCACATTAACCCGAAACTAGGTAAGTTTTGGTAGCTAATGCGGTATTAATGTTATTCGCAGTAATTAGCCTCAGGCATAATGGGGTCAGACTCGGTTCCAACTGTCTAAATAATTACTTACTCTCTATCGGCGACTGTGCATACTATTACGAAGACTGCATTCGGCACCTTCGAGTTTAGTGCTAATTAGAAGTGCTCTGCCCAAGCTTATGTTGAATCTGAATTTATAATATGCGTGTTAAGCGAAATCTGTTGCCTCAATATTATTAACGTGATATTGCTTATCTTCATCCAATTCGTTTTAAAAAACCATATTTGCTCTTTTGAATAATATGCATTAACTTTTGTACGGTTATTACATTTTAATTGGTTTATCGCAAATTGTGTTTCGTCAAATGCGTAACAATATACTTTCAGCAAATAATTTCAAAAGCAAATAAACCCTGAGGTTCTTCCACGAAGGGTACAGTTGTAGACGTTTTAATTTACGAAGCCACATTATAGTCAACGAAAATTCTCTCATCCACATTAAAATACGAAGCTTTTTATCTGTTTATTTCTGTTAAGATGCTTACGATATACATATACAGACATCTTAGGCAAAGTATCTGTCTGTAGTGCATTGATAGTTCACATGTACATACATTTGTATGAAAACGAACTTTTGTTTGATTTTAAAGCTATAACGTTCAAACTAAATGTTTTAATAAAGTTTTTTAAGCATTCGATGTTATGCCATACCTATCACATTAAAATTAATTTTTATCGCGCTATTTATACCTTCGGTTCTGATTTATTTTAGCTGCTAACCAGATATAGTTAAAAGGTTGCTATGTGGTAAAACTAAAACCTTAAATTAACATTGTGATATCCTACCTCGTTCTGTTATCAAAAACTAGCTATATTAAACATTTATTAATGTAATAATTATAGCAAATACCTACAAAAAGACGATGTTGTAAATGCGGTTATTGCTGTAATATCAGATGGCACAATTGACTTCAAAGGCAAGAAATAATTATTTGTTACATTGTCGAAGTTAGGAGGAACAAATAACCCTTTGTCATCTTTGCGGTTTGTTTAATAGCGTTGAATGCCGTAGCAAAATATAACTTATGGTGATAAATTAATACAATCACTAAATTATTTTCTTATTAAGGTACAGTAAGAAATATTTCAGAAGTAAACACAGTGTTGAATATCAATAAAGAAAGTTCAATGTAGTTTTCAACACATTACATATGGAATTGCAGTGAAAATTTAAAAAGGTTTTATTGCCAGAATCGTATTTTGGTCTTATTTATGCTGAACGTTTCATATCTAAATCTAAAAGTTTTATTACAAAATGTTATTATTACCTACTTGTGGAGTACAGACTGTACGGTTTTAACAATTAATTGCTTGAACACGTTACAAGCTCACGGCGGTCGGTGGCGGGTACAATGAGCACTCAATTAACCCAAGTAAAAACTAATTGTAAGCGGTGAACCACGTTGAACGTGCTTTCCGTGCGTAAATTCCGTATATCACTCTTTTGGTATAATTCGAAGATTTTTTCCCATAGGAAAGTAACATTTTATAATGTATTTTTTATGAAGTAGTTTAGATCAATGGAACTTGTCATATAAATAAAAGTTACATTGTTATAACTTCGCATAATATTGGGTTTATTTTCCTTTTATGGCATTCTCTTAAGTTGTCACGTCGGCTTCTAAGGTCTATTACATAACAGTTTATTGCTACCACAACGAAAAGGGCGAATTCCATTTAATGATTAAGTTGTCAGAAAAATTTAAGCGATAACGTACTTTATCGTCTGCTAACGATGGTCTATCAATTATCTTACTTTGTAAGTAGTAGTTATTGGTTTTGAATCGTTTATTTTCATACTTAGTTGCGTTCCTTCGTACCGCTGATTATAAGCACAATAACGGTACCACGCCGTACGCCGTCCGCAATTAATTACAAGAAAAATTTTACAGTATACACCTTTATTATAGTTTAAAATAGTTTTATTCTCCAACTTCTACTAGGAAGTAAATATTTTTACTTTAGTGTAATATCCAATAATGGCGGTTTTCCGTAAATTGGTAAGTTAAATAAGCATTGAGATCGCGAATCGCGTTTCACGTTTCACTCGAAAACAGATGTAAGACTGTTGTATATTTACGAGTTTCCCGCGCATTGCTACGTTGCTACAACGTACAAGTTTGCCAATTTTTTTTAACGTGATAATCAATGTTAAAGCTGTAGAGTTGATACATTTGTATATTTTGTTAAATGCCTAAATCGTAGCGGACTATCGGTCTTAATCCAATAACTTTTTTTAAAATCCTTTTAACATTTTGTTAAATGCCTATAAATAAATCGTATTCTGTTATTATACCATTTTAAATTCTTTTAACTGTGGTTTTTTAGTTACGTTTATGTAAAAAAAAAATGAACTGATTTATAAAAGGCTAGGTCCTTTTATAAATCAGTTCATCGTTAGTTATCTTACATTATAGTTTTATTACATTATAATGCCTAGTTTTAAGATGGGTCTATTTAACCATAAGGAATAAAAAGCTTTAATTAATCGAATAGCGAAGTATTTTCATTATACTTTTTAGTTAATAATAAAAAGGTTTCGATCAATCCTGTGTATTTCTGTCACATAAATTTATATTAATGTCTGTATAAAATAATTTGGGACTACCTTTTATAAAATACCTTGTTTAGTGGTCAATGAATAAGCATCGAAGCATTGGTATTGTTTATGATTTTGAACTTGTTTTGGATTTGTTCACTTATTCTTGACATCATCATCATCATCAGCCTTTGATAGTCCACTGCTGGACATAGGCCTCCCCTAATACACCCCTATCCTTTAGGGGGTTTTTGGACCGTATCCCACCGCGCTGGTCCAATGTGGGTTGGTGGGTGGACCGACTTTTTACATGCCCATCCGACGCATGGATCATCTTACTTAACTTACAAAATGGGTGATCAGCCCAAATTGCCCTAACCAACTAGTAAACAACAATAAATTTGTTGAGTCCCCGCAGGATTCGAACCCACGACCTCCGGATTCTAAAGCACACGCCTATACCACTAGGCTACGGAGGCAGTTATTCTTGACATAGAAGATTGTAATTACACAATAGTTTTACGTTTATGTTTGCACTTAACATACACAAATATCTAAAAATTCCATTTAGTTTTACGTGTAAAAATTACTTCTTCTAATTTATTGATTTTTGTATTCATCTACACAGATTTATAATTTAGATACTTTAATTGTAAATAAAAATATGAGTAGACGGTAGTATTATGTTTCACATAGCATACCAAGGCGGTAAATGAAACGAGTAACATGACAAGGTGACGGAAACTCAAAGCTTTGTGCTTTCATGTATAAGAATAGAATTATTATCTGTCAAGTATTTATCTCTCACATATTTTTCTTATAAAAATGCAGGCCACACTGTCACCATTATGGAAAATAATCTATATGAAGTTTTACTTAGCCCAAGGATACAATTGTAATGAGGTTCGTTAATCCATCCAGATATACTTAAATAACAGTGTTAACGTAAATTAACTTCTCTAAATAAAATTCTTACGCAGCAAGACTCGAACTCATAACGTCCAGCCTGTAAAGTAGAAACCAACTTCTACTAGGCCACAGAGGCGGTTAATCATGTGGATCATCATTTAAAGAACTGTATTAAACTGTTTGACAAAATTTTAAATTCACTAAACCTCTCGAAACCTCGTAACTTGAATGTCATGAGAACCCGTATAAAATTACTCTCTATATAAGGAAAGGCGTAAAGTAAGCATGTTGAAATATATTAATAAATGGTTGCAGATACTGAAGTCTATAATCTCTATTCCTATATTTATTTTAATTTTGTTGATTGCACCTAAATTAATCTTTTACCTCGCTCCGGGTTGTCTGGAAGCGAATGAGCAATGGCATTAAGTACTCCTCTTATAATACATATTTTTGAGGTTTTAGAATAAAATGTAAGTAAATAAATAATTTACCGTGTACCGACTTCCAGGAATATATATATATTTGCATCTCGAGGTTGTAATTATAACTGTTAGACTACATAACATCAAAACAATAAGAAGCAAAAAACACATACTTCAAACAACATTTTTGATGTAATTCAGGCGAAATTCCGAATGTCAGTTGATTGTTATAAAAACCCATTAAGTCGTAAGAGTTAATGGTATACCTACAATTTAAACTACACGTACAGTTATAAAATGTATTGTCTGTTTCGCACAACATGCTTTGAAAACAAATACAAAAATATATTTACAAATATTCACGCTATAATTATTACTATAAACATAAACGTGCTTAAGCTTTTATTTTGAACTCGTCGTTATCGTCGCGGTTGTTATTAAATATGTGATAGATTTATGTACCCTGAAAATAACGGTAAACAATGTATAAGACCCTTTTCATAACTGTCGGGAGGCGAGAGATATTAGCAGAACATGGTTTCGTACTTTTGTAATTTACGTAATAACACATGAGATCGTTCTCTGATAACACCCTGCTGAAACACATAAATACTTGTAAATATTTTCAGGAAGCTCGAAAATATGTATATATTTGTGTAGGTAACGTATATTTTTTCTTAGATCCGTTTTTAATTAAAAATATACAAGTGTAAGTGTCTTGTACTTTCGATGTATCCTATTAAAAAATATTTTCACTTGCCTTAAAAGTTAGATAAAACAATATTTAACAATTCAAATGTGTTTGAATACCAAATACCACGGTTGGTGGATCGGAGAAGACTTTTTAGCTTTACTCCTAACTTGTATCATAAAAGCAACAATATACAGTTACCAAGTTTTTATTGTCAATGTAATTCAGACATTCATTAATTTCCATCTCAGACAGTTGTTTATGTACACTACTGTCTAATTGAGGTTCCAAGAGGTCCCCTGTAAAAAGAAGACCTACCCATACCTACTACCAACAAGTTTAAATATTTTGACACGTATAATGAAAGCAAATAAGTATAAAAGTTTGGAAGTTAATTACTCTCGAGTGAATCTATTTTAAATGGACTCGTTGCGGTTGAAATGTTTCCGATCTCACAGATATGGGTTGCATTGATATGTATTTGAAACGAGGCTCAAACTTTTTATAACTAGTTTTATCAAAAGAAACATTAAATCCTTTGAGTAATTTAATAACTTAATCGGCTTATTATAATGAAAAAATGCTTATATAAAAAGCTACTTCTATAAATATTTGTTACAATGATTATGTTACAGTAATACATAGCACCTTTTTAATAAAACACAATATTTTATTAAAAAATAAATTCTAAAATCGTCTTCAATTAAATATATATCACCAACGTATTAACAATTAAATTAAGTTTGAATTAATGTGTGCACGACTGTTTCTTTATTAATTCTTAACAGAACCTGATTTGGTTGAGTTCAAATTCAGTTTTAATTTGCCGAACAAACTTTGCGCAAAATGTTTCGTTCCATTTTCGTATACGAAAGTAGTTTTTGTTTAATAAAAATCTGAAAATAACATAACTAAATGAATTTAAATCATTGCTCGTGAACTGATTGTTTTTGAAATAAGTTAAATTCGAGAGACAAACAGTACCTACGAATCCCTGTGCTTTTTATGAAAGTTTAAATTACAAAATATTGTAGCTAAATATTAACAAAAATAAATCCGGTTTGTATATAACCATTTTTATTCACTGTACTATTAACTATGAGACTGGTTTTCTACTAATTATTAAATTTCAATTAATTGTAGACACATAATTGTAAAATAGCGGCAAATCGTAAAACCATTTTAAATATAAATTATAAAAAAAAGAATTTAAAATAGTATGCAACATTTTTAAAAGTAAGAAGTCTTTTAATTCTTTTTATATAATTTATTTAAAAGCCATAAAATTTAAACCAGTGCAAATTTCACGTCAAAATCATAGCATTCAGACAAATATTTAACCTTTTAATTTTTTTTCTTTCTTTAACATGTGTTATATTCCAAAACACTGAATATATTTAATACAAATGGAATTTATTGTAAAAAAATAAAGGAACTATTTATAGTTCACCTTTAAGTATTCTTTTTTCTTCAAACAGAGCAAAATTCAGCCAATTTAGCAAATCAACGCCTGAACCTGAAAGTGCATTGCAAAAGTAAATATTTGCTCAATTACCTTTTTCCCAGAGCGGCCGAATGCAGCAAAAACTAAATTGACGTCAGAAAGAAACATTTGAAGCTTTGAACATTAAAATTTTTGATCAATGCTATCGATTTATAATGCAAAAATTTGTAGATTTTTTTATTGTAATATAGTTTAAAGAGTAATAAATTTGTTTTTTTTTTATTAGTAAGTATCTAATACTCTTGGTATTTCGTGTTTATAATTTAATATTAATGTTAAGTAAAGACATTTCGTACTTTGTTTATTGATTTAAAAAAAATAAAAGGTCGTATAAAAAAATGTGCGACTTATCTCTCAGACGCCTGCGCAAATAAGTTAGCAAAATGACTGTACTACATTGTTTTCAAGGTTGCTAAATTTTTTACTAAATTTCTAAAAGTAAAGTTTATATATTTACATATATATATATATATATATATTACTCATTCCTAATGGAAAGTATTTGTCATGTATTCCCATATTTATAAAATATCTAGTCATTTTGTACAAATTCTATTTATTAAAATTATATCTTAATATTAAAAATAACGTACAGTAACGACCAACCCGCAATGGACTAACGTGGTGGGATACGGTGCAAAATCCCCCCAATGGAGAAGACGTGCATTAGGGGAGGCCTATGTCCAGCAGTGGACTATTACTGGCTGATGATGATGAACTTCCTGTAGCCATTTAAAAAACATCGTAGCATAATTTAATTCAAAGCTAAATTACGACAATATAGCATGAATCCTGTGTAAGCATATAAAAAATAGCTATTATGCTCATAAAACGTGCCTTTGTTGCGATTTAGGTAAAATTTATATCTTAAAAGATATCAAAGATTTAAAATGCGACAGCAAAAATTATTAGGCGGGTGTGTGCAAAAAACTAATCGATATTAAATTCCTGCGGCTTAAACATTATAACTTAAAAAACAACATTATCAAATTAAAATTATATATTATATATAAAGATTTAAATATACGAAATTGTTAATACTTTAGCGATATATATTTTAGCAAAATAGGTCGTATACACAAATTTAAAAAAAAGCTGCTTACGATATCAGTCAATACAGGCAAAAATTTAAACGAACTGCCGAGTCTCCGAAATAAAAATGCGGCATGTATGAAAATACCGAACCAATTAAGCCATTCACAGATCCGATGTAAATTTTATTTTTCTTTATATGTTACCCTGTTGCTCCGCTCCGAGTGCTCTGATTTTGTTTATCCTTTTTTTATTGGTTGCTGTCATTTGGTCCCATTTTTTTTGTAATAAATACTTTAATAGGTGTTAAATAAATTAACAAAAATTCGGCGTCAAAACTCATAACCGCGTGCGATTAAATTGCAAATGCTGCCGAAACCGGAAAGATAGACTCAAACTATTTTCTACATTATTGTACTTCTTTAAATGGTCTACAATAAAGTCTGGGTGCGCATATATCATTTTTGTTTAAAAATAACCTAACATAGCCATTCTCATGTAGAACATTGTTTAAAATTACATTTTCAAACTTCATTTAAGGTAATATCGTGTGTGTTTACATAAAAGTTAATACATTTAAAAAAATCTTCATTCACGCGCATAAAACGTGTACATGACATTTTGATTAAATGAATATCTTAAATGATATTAGACATTTAAAATGAAGTGACGGAAACCGCGGGATAGTTTCTTGAGAGCACGTTGTCATCTGAGGCTTAAAATGCGTTGGCAGAATACACGACGCTATTACGTACGGAGACCACGTTGTTACCTGCTTATATTGCGTAAATGTATTTATACGCTGCTGGAAGTCGGTCATATTTTTTATTAAAATTTCACTTGTTAGGTAGGCTGCTTAACATATTCAAGTATTAGAAATATTGTTTCTCAATCACCTCTGACAGTAAGGTCTCGTAATTTACAAGCCGTATACATGTATGTCTAATTCCGCAACGGTCTGCAAACCATTACCTATGTTCTGTTTGAAATCACGCTTATCAGTTTTTCTTTAAGTTTCTTTAAAGAAAAAATTGTGATGTCCTATTTTTGGTCAATGACACATAAGTCGGGCTTAGTTTCTATTTAAGTACCGTACAAATTTTTATGCTGGACAAATCCATTTTAACATTTCAACATGAAACGGTCACAAAGAGGGACTTTATACTAGGAACTCGTAAAACAAACACGAATTTCCCAAACTTCTCTTTTTTAGTTTGATTTTGTGATTCTGATAGTTAGAACTAAACAAATCTGTAAAATAAACCTTACATATATTTTGGCTGGCTCCTAGCTCCTAGCTCACATTGGAGAAGATTGAAAACAATGCTTAGTTACAATTTACTCGGCTCGCAAAAAAATATAACTTTAGGCACTTTTTATAAATATAGTGGAGGTATACAAAATAATTTAAAAAAACGTACATTGTAATCTGATTACATTATAATGGACATTTATATTACTTAACAAAAAGCTCTGAGAATGTTCATGGTACAAACCGCTAATTAATTTGAGATATATGGATAATTTTCACTTTTCACTGTCTTAATTGGAGTGTCAATAAACACCCAAATCACGATTCCGAGTCGTGTCAGTCGTATAAAAGTGTAGAAAACTGTAGGAGCTTTTTAAATAATTGTATACGTAAATATACTTCGGATAACAAAACAATACATGTTGATAAAAAAAAATCTGAAAATGTAATAAAACAGTTTCAAAATATATTGTATATTCAGTAAAAATTTTATTATGATGAGTGTCCTGTAATTATCTCATTTGTCGTTAACTTTATAATAATTTTATTTACCTTATGAACAATAAAACAAATCTTGCAAAGGCTGTTAACAAAACAACAAAATGGATTTCAACGGGGGGCTTACGTTACAGTTATTTGTAAATCTAAAACAGTACACATTTCAGTGGGAATTATTACAAATTTGAAAGATCCGTTTAAGTGGAATTTTTTGAAATCTTGGGATAGTCTGTGGCAGAGCTTGAAATTAGTATTAAGCAAATATATTATTAGTAAGCATATTAAATTTGTTTATTACTAATTTATAGCCCTGGTTTTTTAAGTATAAAAAAATCAAATTTAATCCTACTTCTTACCTTACCTCAGTAATAATTCGTCTCCGCTTTGGTCACATATGTACGCCTAAGTTTTATGCTAAACTTAGCTATTATAAGTGTTATAGTGCATATCTGCATTAACTAAATCATAGACTCCAAAACCGACTTAAATGTATGTATTGCATAAAGGATCAGATCTCGTAACTTCGATTGAGAATTTTTCCGTTATGATGACCAAACGTCTGTACGAATGACTATCTTGTACCTTTATCTTTTAAACTTGGGTTGTATTATCTAATAGTTGATCTGTTACTGTGGTTTCTAGCAACATAACACAGGAATGCTATTTCGAGCTTAGTCGTCGAGATCATTGCTTCCAGACTCAGCGAAGAACGGATCAAACTGCATCACAAACTTTGACTTGAAACACGATTGAGTATGAAAGTTTTCATAGTGTTGACCCCTGCTATTTTATGCCGATGTTGACTCTCTCTCAAAGACGAAGACTTCCAGACTTTCGTATAGATTTTTGAAGCAGAGACTGAAATCGACATATCGACAATGCGCTCAAAGACCTTTTCGAGCCACACACTATAACCTATCATATGACTTCTGCAAATTCAAACGTTGCCTTTTTAAAGCTTTATGATTGAGGAATTGTTGGAGGACTTACGATACGGTTAGATCGGTTAGTAAAAATGCTGTTTCAAAAACATTAAACACGTATTTATTCCGCAAAGCAGTACTGTAAAAAAACTATTTCCTTTCGGTTTGAAGGGCGCCGTAGCCGGAGTAATTGTTGGGAAACCACCATACCATTCTTATCGGGGCAGAAGGCGGAATTGCATCTTCTAATGTTGTAATTCTTATAAACAGGTAGTATAATCAGGTAATAGTCCTGCTAGTTTCGTCGCTTTGATCAAAAACAAAAAAAATATATCACAGCCTTAAATATTTCTGCATTGCTAAAGAAAAACCGGCTTGAAACTTTGGTGCCTTTTATTATTTCTTTAAAATTATCAGATATGTGAAAAAGATTTGAGTTATTATTTACCATTGCTTATGTTGTTTTATAGTAGTTGCTCCTTTGTTGCGCATTTCACAAAAACGGCAACTTTGTTTAATATATCACAGAGCAACATCTGCTGAATTTCATGTTGAACAAATATTGCCTAAACGTGACTGTGCGATGCTGAGGCTTTAGTTCGATACATTTCCTCGTACCTGTTAAGCTACTGCCAGCACTAGCTTTCGTATCGAAGCTCGTTAAATTAAGCAAGTGTACTGCGCAAGGTTACGTATATTAAGGATACAATTATAGAGCTACAGCTCGACTTTATAGTAATAAAGTCACTAATTATAAATTGCATTTATGGCATCTAATTATAAATTGAAGTTTTGTATGAAAAAGTTCATTTTATGTTTTCAACTCTTGTCCGATCTACATTCTTTCTTCGGTATCCTTCTAACAATATTGTTTGAGCATTTTATCTAAGATTCCGTATAAAACTGTGTTAGTCCACTGCTGGACGTAGGCCTTCCCTAACGCACGCTTTTTCTATTAGGGGTTTTTGGACTGAATCCCACCACGCTGGCCCATTGCGGGTTGGAGGGTGGATTGACTTTTTACATGCCCATCCGTCGCATAGATCATCTTACTTTTCAGACAATTGGGTTATCGTCCCAAATTGTCCTAACCAACTAAGAAACGACACTAAAAATTTGTTCGCAGGATTCGATTCCACGACCTCCGTTTTCCAGTTTGTACAACCGGTAAAATGTTATATTTCCTATAATTAATAATTTAAATAAAAAATAATTTAAGAAAAAGGGATAAAGATATATTTAGAATTAATGTAGATAAAGTTTTCGTGTGATGTTTCATTCGTAATGGACGTCCAATTACCACTAATTGAATTTGTACTATTCTGATCTTGCCTGTGAAGCTAATTAGCTGGAATCACATTCTGTACTACGCTGAATGTAATACTAACTTACTTACTAAACTACTCTTTAGCTTCGTTCATTTCATAACTGCAGAAGTTAATTTATAAAAAACTTTATATTTATATAAATAATACATCAATTCTTTAATAAATAGGAAGGAGAAAGCAAATAGAAAAATATATAAAAAAGTATTAAAGTTTTATTAACACATACAATGTTCTTTTTTTGCATTTGTTTTATCGTCTTTACAAAAAACCCGAGTTGACCCGCTGGAATAAGGAGTTTTTACACAATTCACTTTTTTAAACTAAGCAAAATTTAGTACTAGTATAATTCATCAGTGGGAGAGAGTTATACAGGCCTAATTAAAGCAGTTAATAGTATTTTAATACGACACACTTTACGTGCCATTAGTTACTGGTATAATAAAAATAGAATGCCTTTCAAAGGTCGTAGATGTAATAAAAAACGAGTCAAAGTACAATATAGAAACATGTCGAAAACATGAAAAGTTTGAAGTATAAATGTTTCTTGCTACAGCAATAACGTTTTTGCGGCATTGCCCTTAGCGGCCGTTAGGAAATACGCAAATATTTGCTTTAACAATGCACTTTCAGGTTCAAGCGTTGAATTGCTGAATTGACTAAGCTTTCGTTTGTTTTACGAAACAGAAAACTTACAGGGATTGAGTTTATTTTTTTAAGTTTATTTAATGCCGTACATAAATATTTTGCGATTGTTAAAATATAGGATGAAAGGATAAGCTATAATAATAAAGGTACCAAAATTACTTATACTGATTAGTAAAAAAAGATATTTTTAATAAAAATACGTAAAAATTATACTAAGAATGTGCAATTCTTTAACAAACGGAAAATATAAAAACCGATTATACAATTGTTTTCTTCAACTTTTATTTTTAACATAAAGTTCACGATAGGAAGAACGCTCTGTGTTAAATATGAAAATAAATTTATTAGACAGCTTTCTGCGATTTTCATTTACGTTGATATTTTTAAAATATTTAAAAAATATTAAGTAAAAAGCATTTAAAAGTATATAACCGTTGACAATATGTTTTGGTGACATTTAAATTGGAATAAAAAAAGGGTAGACATGTAAATATCGGTCAATCAGTATATCGGTCTATCGGTATAACGGTCTCCGAATGAACTTGGGTAAAACCAAGGTCATGTTTAACGAGCACGTTGATCCGGGACCGATCACAATTGATGGCACCTCCGTCGAAGTAATTTCGAAGTACGTTTACTTAGGGCAAACGCTACAACAATTTTGAGGGGGAGGCTAACAAAAGGATTCGGCTAGGCTGGGCAGCTTTTCATAAGCTTCGTCGAGTTTTCTCATCACCCATTCCACAGTACCTCAAATCGAAAATCTTCGATCAGTGCGTCCTACCCGTTATGGCCTACGGTGCCGAGACTTGGACACTTGCGATTCGACTGGTCCACAAATTTAAAGTCGCTCAGCGAGCTATGGAGATGGCTATGCTCGGAGTATCTCTGAAGGACCGCATCAGAAATGATGAGATCCGTCAGTGAACCAAAGTCACCGATATAGCCCACCGGATTAGTAAGCTGAAGTGGCAGTGGGCAGGTCATATAAGCCGCAGAACTGACGACCGCTGGAGTCGGAAAGTTCTGGAGTGGAGACTGAGGCTCGGCAAACGTAGTGTGGGACGCCCTCGGGTAGGACGGAGTGACGACATTCGCAAAGTGGCCGGTGTGGGCTTGATGAGAATAGCCGAAGATTGGAAGTGGTGGCGTGCATTAGGGGAGGCCTATGTCTAGCAGTGGACTGACACAGGCTGATGATGATGATGTAAATATTATTCGTTTCGACATATCAATTTTTTGTTGTGCCTTATACTTAAATTAACTTTCAAGTTCCATTATGTCGCAATGTTCTTCTGTAATTACTTTTCGTTATTGACAATGTTATGTCAAAACAGCTTGTTAAACGGGTTAAATAATTTTGTAGTGATAAAGTTATTTTAACATTAATGTCTTTAAAATAGGTGTAAGAAATTTGAGTGTTTAACGATAAGTATTCCTTTTTGTTAAATACAGAGTAAAATTAAGCCTATTTAGTAAATCTAGACCTGAAAGTCTATAGCAATGGCAAATATTTACAAAACCCCTTATTTCTAGAGCGGCCATGACAGGACTAGGACATGCAGTAAAATAGTTATCTATTCACGTTGTCAAGAATCATTGTAATTTATAACATTTTACTAATCAATGCCATAGATACAATCGTGTTTTTGAATCATGCTATTCTTTAAAAAGTACCCTACTTTTAAGGTAAAATAATAACAAAAATAAGATAAATTGTGGACTAAATTAGGTGAAACAGTTTAGTTTCATCATTTTTAATAATACGAAAGGATCTGATCACACATTTGACTGTATGTTTGTTTTATTACTTTTGTCTGTATGTTTGTTAATGTTAGTTAAATTCTTTGATCAGGTATCAAAGTGTACAGATTTTAAACATTTTCTTTTTGATTGAAAGTGTTATTTTTTGTTACAAGTTCTTTTGTCAAAATGTTTTTGTTAAGTCAGAAGCAATGCGCGCAATATAATCTACAGTTTTATTTTCAAATATTTTAACGCCTGTATAAATTGATTAGCAAAATTCAAGTGAAAAAATTGTTTATACATTCTGCATTAAGTAATAATTTTACTTGATTTCTTTGTCACACTTCCCTGTACAGACATGTATTGAATTTTTCGTAAGTTAATTTAATACACGAGAGACACATTGTTATTGCAAAGTTATTTATTCTTAAAAGTTCAGATTTAACGAGCTAAAATGCTTGAAGATAATACTGCCTGCTAAGTTTCAGTAAAAAGTAAAACCAGTTGTAGTGTGGTTTAATCGTTTGTTGTGATAACTTTATTAATGCCTACCTGAACCTAATAGTACATAGTTACACACATATATATTATATATTAAGACATTACATTACATATTACATTACACATATATATTAATCTATTGATAAAACCCATTAAAGATGGATATTACACAAAACTTAAAGTGTTAGTCCACTGCTGGACATAGGGCTCCCCTAGTGCACGTCTTCTCCATTAGGGAGTTATTTGGACTGTATCCCACCACGCTGGTCCTGGTCGCTCGGATCCTATAACTAACCCCTGAATTAAGCTATTGGTATTACTGTACTAACTTTGTTTTAAATTTTCATTTTACAGTAATATAAACTATATATTTCAGTGCTAAACAAAACACACTAATATATCATCTACAATTTAGTTGTCTCGAATCAATGTGAAGAAAGTAATTCGTCCTCTTTTAGAAAGTATTCAAGAGCCAAAGACAAATTATGTAATTGATGACATGAGAACAAATATTTTATTTGAAATAGACAGAAACTACAAAACATGGTACAAAATTTTTACAGATGGGTCAAAGATGGGTGAAAAAAAGAGGAATGAGTTTTTATGGTCTCATTAAAAAGCATGGTTTTAGCGATAAATTTAATAATGAGATTTCCATCATGTCACTAGAATTATTATGTATATCCGAGGCAATTCTCTGATAGTAAAAATGCTAGGGTTACAGAGGAGTTTCGGTCGCGTACACAATAATTAAAAATATTCACATCTGTGCTGAACGTGGAATAGAGCTAAGGCTACTATGGATCCCATCTCACATCAGACTATTTGTAACGAAGAGGCTGACAGACTTGCAAAGTTAGCCTTATCAACAGGTACAGAACTTAACATTAGACCATTTTACCCAGAGATTATACCAAAATTCAAAGTAGTTACTTATATAATGTGTTGGAAATTTTATTTTAACGAACGATCAAATACCAAAGGTATTTGGTGTAAGACTATACAATGTGAGCCTCTTCAGATCCCATGGTTTGCCTTCTGTAAATTAAGTAAATATTTGTTACAATTAGCTGTTAGGATTAGAGTAGGACACATCCTATCAAGAAAGTATGAACATCTAATGAGATAAGCAGATTCAGCCAATTGTAGTACTTGTGATACGGTAGACGAAGTAGTACATATCTTGATGGAATGTTCCAAAAATCAAGACAAAAGAGAAATATTTATTAAGCAATTCAAAGTAAATAAATTTGATGTTGGTTTTATACAAACATGCCTCAGCTTGCCCATTTCCAATATAGCAATAGCAATGTATAAATTATTAATCGTATAAAAGTAACCTTAATATGCTGTCTGTATTTTTAGTACTATAATGTTACTGGTATCTTATGTAGTATATTTAGCTACGATGGGATTGACATGTAGATAAAACACATAAAGATAAAAATCCCTAACGAATAAATAAAGAAAAGAAATCTACAATTTATATAAAAATGTTGATAGCTTTGTTCGTGGGTTGTATACGAATTAAAAGAAAAAACATTGAATAACAATATCAATCAGTAAAAGCAAAAATTTAAACAAACTGCGGATTGTACGGAATAAAAATGCACCGTGTATGCAAATACCGAATCAATTAAGCCATTCACAGATCCGATGTTAAATCAACAATAAAAAATTCAATTGTTGGCGTAACAAACAAATCATTATTCCGCGCTACGGTAGCGCATTCTCTGTATAGAATTATTTTAATAAAAATTGTTTGAGCACGTTGTTTTTAATGTCTAATACACTTCGTATTATTAGATATTTCGTTATTTGAAATATCATTATTCGTTTTCTATCATTCGAATATATTATAATTCCTTCAATGATGAATAAGACACTATCTAAAACTAAACATGTAATGCTTCAAAGCATAAGTTAGGTGTTACGGTTCAAATGACGCCAATAAATCCTTTTAAAATTTTTGTTACAATAAAATGCATTCTAATACGTTTTCTTTGCTTCTCTTAATATTACTTTTTAGTAGAGTCCGACCGAAACTGGTTTTCCGGCCGAAACCGAAACCGAAACCGAAAGTTCGGCCATGTATTCAGTTTCGGCCGAAACCGAAACCGAAACCGAAACTCACGTGGTCGAGTACCAAAGTTCTTAAAGCACTGAAATTTGATGCTTTTTAGCCATTTTTCTACATAAACTAAGACATGAAAGAGAGACACAGTGTAATTAGTTTCTGGTATTGATTTATTTAAGTTGTTTTTCTTTTTTATATAATAAAATATTTAAATAAAAAAAAAATTAAATAATATTTTCGTAGCGAAATAAATATCAGTTATCAGTAAACAAATTTCTAATTGTTACAGTTGCGTTAAAAACTTACTATTGGTGTTTTGAGATCTCACTAATTAATACTCTGGTTTGTATTTGTAGTTTCGACGAGGGATCAAAAGTAGTGGGAATGAGATAGAATATAATGAGTATTAATAACTTAATTAATGATTTTTCTACATATTTCCTTACACACTAACTCTAGCGTTTTTCCAAGGCTTCAATCTATAAAAAAAAATTGTCATAGTCCTGCAAAAAGAACTTGACAGCATTCTTTACTTATCTTCGCATTCCTCTTAAATATTGTGGAAATTTGGTGACAAGATAAAAAAAACTGCTATGCTCCAGATCTGGTGTATAAGTTGCTTCGCAACAAATTAGAATGGCGGCCATCGTTTCTACCAACCTAACTTCAGGTGCGATATCAAGTCGAAACAGCACACCTCTACGACGATTCCCTCCTTTTTATCATTCACGGCATTCGCAACAAGGGAATTAAATGTAGTTCCCCGCTCTAGGTAATAAATAATAATATCACTTCTGAGTCCCAACATATTGAGGCCATAACCTTGCCAGTCGATGCCACGGCATGAAAGTTCTTCGGGGTTGGCGCGGACGGTGGTTTTCATTGCGAACATTTCAGTTTTGTCTCCAGGTCCAAAAGGATAACCCATTATTATGTTTCTTCGACATTTACAAAACGAGACAACAAAGTTTTCCGAATCTTCTTATAACTTGTCCAACAATATTTTCGAAAAGTCAAGTCGATATTGTTTTTGAATCTCGGCAATATGCGGAGACTTTTCTCATATACAGGGTGGCCCGTAAGTCCTTTGATATGAAAAAAAAAATTAAAATAAAACTAATTACATTATGAATTAAATTTTTATTTACAAAAAAAGGTAAAAAAAACGGGAATAATTTTTTGAAAATAACATCCTCTAAATGTAATCCGTTGCGATCACGGCACTCTTGCAAACGACGTCTAAAATTGTCGATGACTGCGCGGCACGTCACTGCTGAAATGCTTGTCATTTCTCTGCGGATGTTTTCTTTAGGGCCTCAAAGGAAGTTTGGTTTGTGTCGTATACTCTTAAGTAGCTCCACAAAAAAAAATCCATCGGGGTCAGATCTGGACTACGTGGAGGCCAGGAAATGTCCCCTCTCTTAGAGATCACTTTGCCAGGAAAAAGTTGACGGATAACGGACATAGCAGTGCTAGAGGTGTGAGAAGTGGCCCCATTCTGTTGAAACCACGTCCTGGCATTAAAGCCTGAAAAGTTTTGCAATCCTGGTATGAAAAACTTTTCGATCATAGCCACATATCGCTCCGACGTAACAGTAACTGCGCGCCCTCTGCCATCCCCAAAGAAGTAAGGCCCTAGGTTACCATGGGCTGACATAGCGGCCCAAACAGTCACTTTCGGACTATGTAAGGGCTTCTGATGCTTAAGTTTTGGATTGAAGGGGCTCCCATAGCGGCAATTTTGTTTACTAACATGCCCGTTAAGATGGAAATGAGCCTCGTCAGACAACATTATGTTGGTGAAGGAAGTAAACCGATTCAACATTTCATTCGCATAATTTTGTCTTTGAATACCGTCAGTTTCCTTTAATTCTTGAACTAACTGAATTTTATAAGGGTGCATATGTAAATCTTTCTTCAAAATCCGTTGTAACGATGTCCTGGATACGTTTAATGCTCTGGCGCGCTTACGAGTTGACTGTGTCGGATTTTCGCGAATAGACTGTGTCACTGTGTCTATGTTTTGTTCCGTACGTGACGTCCTTGGGCGACCCAACTGCTGTTTATCTAACGTCGAACCGGTCTCCTCGAACTTAGCAAGTTCCAGTTCCCAGTACCCAGTTCTTAATCGTTTGAAGAGTTGAAGTGTCGTCAAAGTTGTGTAAACCTTCGTGTTCTCGAAATTTACGCCGCGCAACGGTTGCCGAATTGTCGTTTTTATAAAACTGGCGCACACAAAACGCACGGTCCGCTCCGGTAAAACGCTCCATCGCGACTAAATTCCCAGAAACCGAATTTACTCCCCCCGCTTCCCCTGCACCGCTCACGCGCGCCCTGTTCGTTTTATTCAAATATTACTTTTCAAAGGACTTATGGGCCACCCTGTACAAAAGTTGTGTCAATGTGGATTGAATACCTCCATATGAAAGTCAAAGTCAAATATCTTTATTCTATTTAGAAGCATTACGCTTTCTTATAAATTGTCAAATAAACTTTCACCGGTTTGGATATGCAAGGTTCTGTTCTGAGAAGAACCGGCGCAAGAAACTCAGAGGATTTTTTTATCTTTTTTCGATTAATTTTACAATTTTTTTACATACAACATTATATTTTAAGAGTTTGGAATAGCCTGGAGCGAGCAGTTCATTACCAGGGCGTGTTATCTATCAAGTCATTACAGCAATAATATCCTTTAACATACAAATGTTCCTTTCAAACTTTTTCACATTTATTTACAGATGATAGCTGAATGTTTTTAAAATGCCCGTTCCTTGAATTAGCTATCGGATGGTAATTCTTTGATCGCTTAACAGTGTTTCGAATTTAGCAGCATTTTCTTGGAAAAATGAGGTTGATGGGTGGCTGTAATGTCATTTTGTCTTCCGTGCTCGTTCTCACTCAAAATTGGGACACTCGTCTTATAGCAATGGCAATAAGCAGAGCAGACTACTCTTATGTTGCCTCACAATCGCATTGAATATTATGCGCCGTTATTTTTTTTTAACAGAGGTTTTCGCTAACAAGCCCGCACTTGGTTTTTCTACAATTTAGAGAAAACGTGCTGAGGAAGGCAAACAAATCACTACATTCAGAAAAAAAGCAAAGAGAACCGAAGATTATTTTTATTAACATAACTAATATCTGAGCTATGCCTTTCAGTATTTATTTATTTTTGTTACCAAGGAGTATCTATTTTGTAGTTACAACTTTTTAATTCCTTCTCGTCGTTCTAGAAGAATCATCGATCTATTTTAAGTAGCTTAAAATGGTTGTCTGAACTAAAATCCACTGATTTGAGCTCAGTTGAGTTTTGATACACTTAACTATCGATACAATTTTGTTTCCCTTTTAAATTCATTTAATTTTGATAACATAACAACTTCTGAAACCAGTTTCGGTTTCGGCAAAAGTTTCGGCCAAATTCGGCCGAAATCGAAACTGCGGCCGAAACTTGATTTTTGGCCGAAACTCGGCCGAAACCGAAACCGAAACTTCGGTCGGACACTACTTTTTAGTGAGATTAGAAATTGCACAGTAATGCAATAAACACAAAATAAGAACAAATAATTTGTATCACACCCTCATGTACTGTAACAAGCTGCGTTAAGAAATTCTGAAATATGTGGAATAAGGAAAGGGTTCAATTCTGAATTTCTTTTTCTTTTTGCGTAAACATTTTTACGAACTGATATGGATATGATACGGCCTTTTAATGACACAGTATTTCCGATACCGACCTAAAGAATCGCAAAAGCTTAGCATATTTATTTCTCCCCCTTCATTTTATATTAATATTCTGCACATCTGCGCAAAAACTATTTTTCATTTAACTGATTTATATATAAATTTTAAGAGAGCAAGCATTCAATAAACTCACGGGTGTCATGAACTTTTACATGAAATAAGTTTTTGTTTTAAATTTTTTTTTGGATAAAAATACCGCAAAATAAACGCAAATCCTTCTAAAAAATTGTCATCAATAGGAAGCGTACTATTTAAACGACACAGTTGTTCTATTTCTACCAAGTGTTAGACAGGGTTTTGTAGAATAGCGTCTCTTTATTCATTGAGTACAGTTTAAAGCTCCTAAAGATTGACTAGAGCAATCATTTGGGGCTTTTATTTTTGTTTATGATTTGTAAAACTAGATTCCGCGCTGACGTACTGAAGAGAGTACGCAAATATCCACATCTTAAACATGCTGTCGTATAGTAACAGCGCTTTGGTGTTTTGTACTAGGAGGAAGTTATCTCTGAAGAAACGGCAAAGTGAAAAAAAATACAGGGTGTTTCTAGAGAACATTCTCTGATAAATGATAAACCATATTTAGAGGTATTGAAGCCTTAGAAAAGCGTTGGATTCGGCGAGTAGGGAAACTCGGAGTCTATCTAGAAAATCAACTTATTAGTTATCAAAACTTAAGCAAACAGGCGTCATAAGAGGTATACACAAAGTAATACAACACTTATTCCATTTTGTAAAGAGCCTTTGTAGACCAAGATTTTTAACCTAAAGCAATTTTAGTACATTCTAAAAAGAATCGACATATAGCAGCATATTTATATTAACTAACCTTCATTTTAAATATTAATATTCTAGCACTTAGATCATAACGCTTGACAAAACCGTTTTTATTTAAGTTCAATTTATACTATAAATTTGTAAAAGTAAGCATTGTCCAATAAACTCACGTTATTGAACTTATATGGAAGAATTAAGTTTTTGTTTAATTTTCATTTGGATAAAATACCATGCTAAATAATTTTGCAGAATCCATTATAAAATTGTCATCATATTAGAAGTGTACAATTTAAAAAGCACACCGTTGTTTCTATTTCTCCATAGTAGTTAGTCAGGTTTTGTCAGAATAGCATCCCTTTTCATTGAGTACAGTTTAAAGCTCCTAAGAGATTGCTAGAGCAATCATTTGATTCAAATTCGTCTGAACGTGACTGGCCTTAAGAGAGTATTGAACATCCATCCTTAACTACTGTCTATAGTAACAGGCTTTGTATGTTTATGTACTAGAGAAGTTATCTCTGAAGAGAAACAAAGCAAAATATGAAAAACAATACAGGTGTTCTTTAGAACATTCTTGATAAATATAACCATATTTAGATATTGAAGCCTTAGAAAAGCGTTGATCTGGCAGTTTCCAAAAACTCAGTGAGTCATGTAAATAGTGGGACATTTAATGTTTGATATTACGCTCATTGAGCTATTAAGTGGGCTATACTCGGAGTATTTCTGAAGGATAGCATCAAAAATTAAACGATCTGTCACAGAACCAGAGTCACTAGCATAGCCCACCGGATTAGTAAGCTGAAGTGGTAGTGGGTCGGTCACATAAGCCGCATACCTGACGACGGTTGGAGACGGAAAGTTCTGGAGTGGAGACCGAGGCTCGGCAAAAGTAGCGTTGGAAGCCCTGCGGTCAGATGGAGTTTAGAAAGTTGTGTTCGCAAAGTGGCCAGTGTGGGCTAGATGGCCGAGAATAGCCGAAGATCAGAAGTGGTGTCCGGTATATCCAGCAGTGCACTAACACAGGCCAAAAATGATGATGATGATTATGAATATATGATTATGTACGTTAAACTCGTTACTTTTTAGAAATAATGCCTTAACAATTAGATAATAAAATTAATTTCAATTTTTTAATTACTTCTTTCATATTTAAAAACTAGGTATTTTTTAAATAATAAATCGAAGCTTATGAGAAGTTAAATTAACCTTACATTGAGGGCACAAATTGTGATTTCAGCAATTAGTTGTGCAGTGAAGATCAGAGTAGTCCAAATCTAATTAGTGGTAATTAGATGCTATTATGAATGAAGTATTGCGCTACAAGTTATTTTTAATGCTCAACATATTTTTAATATCTATTTTCTAAAACGTAATCTTTTAATCCCGGTTAAAACTAAAATATTTTGTAATGTTGTTATTCATAATTAAACCTTTCTCAAAATAAATATTAAAATTTTCTAACAATATTTTATTGCTTGTTGATTTGTACAAGACAATAGATTTTTAAAGGCTATTTACGAGTAAAACTTGAGCCATTAATAGTTGGCAGGTATAATAAATATTTTAGCATATATGGTGTATTGTTTCGAAACTTGAAGATTTTTTTGTCATTAAATCTTAAATATTTATTATATTGAATTGTTGCATTAACCTTGTTGCAACAGTTCGTGTTCTTTGCTCATTACAAACAGCAAAGGCCATCTCTTAGCAGCATCTGTTGGATTTCACATTAGCCAAATATTGCCGAAACGTGACTTCTCGGTATTATGGATTCCGCTGCGTACATTCCTCGAGTGCCTTGTACCTTTACCTTGGTTATTTTCTGTGCAATTCAGCTGAACGTTTAACGGTCATTAATGTACTGTGAATTATAACCGCGTTAAAAAATCAATATATATATATGATATTACGTGTTGATAGTTATTTTTAGGCTATAGATTATCAATTTGGGCCGATTACCCAATTGTCTGAATAGTAAGATGATCCATGCGTCGGATGGGCATGTAGAAAGTCGGTCCACCCACCAACCCGCATTGGATCAGCGTGGTGGGGTACGGTCCAAAAAACCTCCTAATGGATAGGCGTGTATTCGGGGAGGCCTATGTCCAGCAGTGGACTATCACAGGCTGATAATGATGATGATGATAAATAAAGATCAGAATCTTTTTTTCTGCCTAATTAAAAAAACTGCAACTAATTAAAAAAAGTTGTAGCCATCAAGATTAACTAAATTACCTACAGTTCATAAAAACTAAAAGCATAAATACATATAAAATGGAATAATGGTTGTAAAAACACGATAAGGTCTATGACGTTTTAGGTACTTGCCAATTAAACCTTTATCGATTGATTTAAAAAAAGAGAAACGTATTTATAAAAAAATTATAAAATTTTACAAGAAATTTACGTGTTTGTTACATTTTTTATCAGATATTTATTATTATATATTATCATATCTTTTCTTTATACTCATAAGAAAAAAAGATTTAAAAAATTGTTATATTAAGATATCGTCTTACGGTTTAATATAAATATTTTTAAACATCTTCTGAACTTCTCATAAACAGGACAATACTTACAATATTTCTACGGTAGCGTAATCTCCGTAACTGTCTCCATAGCCTAGTGGTATGGGCGTTTCTTTTAGAAACCGGAGGTCGTGGGTTCGAATCCTGTGGGGACTCAACTTGTTGTTTCCTAGTTGGTCAGGGCAATTTGAGCCGATCACCCAATTGTCTGAAAAGTAAGATGATCCATGCTTCGGATGGGCGTGTTAAAAGTCGGTCCACCCACCAACCCGCATTGGACCAGCATGGTGGGATACGGTCCAAATCCCCGTAATGGATAGAGGTGTTTTAGGGGAGGCCTACGTCCAGCAGTGGACTATCACAGGCCGATGATGATGATTATGATGAGCGTAATCTTCGCAATCGGTACGATTTGTTCCTGAAATTTTCTTTCGCAAATAATCGTGTCAGAAGCCGTTGTCATAATAATTATCTCCATGTTTTGACACACAGTTCACGTAATTATTTATTATATTTTTTTTTTCAAAAGCGTACAGTTATTATTTTTTTATCTATTTATAGACTATTTCACAAATAACCCCCGCATATATAATTGAGGATGTTTCAAATAACTTGGAAACTATTTCTCTTATATTAAATATTAGCCCATTTTTCGCAATTCAAAGTAAAAAATATATCCATTTGATGCCCATAATTGTTGTAAGATGAGAAATCAATACACTTTTTTAAAAGACACTTTTTTTAATATGGCCTTAGGTATTGTGAGCCAGAGTGGAGAAGAATTTTTTTAGTATATAAGTCTTATATTACATAAACATTAGGTTTTTTAAACTTTACAGTTATTATACGTGTTTTATTTACCGTGTCCTGAATTTTCTACATATAAAAGTATATTCATTTACGGGAGTTTATGTTACTCAACAAAAAGCTTTGAGAATTTTCAAGGTACAAATCGCTAATTAATTTGAGATATATGGATAATTTTCACTTTTCCCTAATTGAATCGTCCATAAACACCCAGATCACGAATTCTGAGTCACGTGTTAGTCGTAAAATAGTGTAGAAAACTGTAGTAGCTTTTTCAATAATTGTATACGTAAAAGTACATGTTTAATAAAAATATTCTGAAAATGCAACAAAACAGTTACTAAATATAATCTAAATTCAGTAAAAATTTAATTATGATCAGTGTCCTGTTATATATTTAGATATTATCTTTAGTCAACTTCATTTAATATTATCTCATTAACTTTATAATTATTTTTCTTAATTCGTGAACAAATTTCGCAAGGGCTGTTAACAAAATAACAGATTTCAACGGGTGGCTTATTTTACAGTTACCTATTTCTAAATTTAATACAATATACACATTTCAGAGACAACTATTAAAAATGTCAAAGATCTTACGATAAAGTATTTTTTTTATGAAATCTTGGGATAGACAGTGGCAGAATTCGAAATTAGTAATAGGCAAATATAATATTAGTATATTATATATTCCTATTACTAATTTATAACCCTAATTATTAATCTAATTTAATGCTACTCTTCACCAAACCTCAGTAATAATTCCTCTCCGCTTGGGCCACATATGTACCGCTATGTTTTAAGCTAAACTTAGCTATTATAAGTGTTATAGTGCATTACTGTATTACCTAAATCACAGACTCCAATACCGCCTTAAATGTATGTATTGCGTATAGGATCAGGTCACGTATCATCGATTGAGATTTTTTTCATTATAATAACCAAAACGCCTGTACAGATGATTATCTTGTATCCTTTCTTAAAAGCTTGGATTGTATTATCCAATAGATCAAGCTATGGTCTCCAGTAATATGACACAGGAATGCTATTTTGGGCTTAGACATCGAGATCATTGCTTCCAGACTAAGCGAAGCACGGAACAAAATGCCTCACAAACTTCGACTTGATAGATGATTGAATAATATGATAGTTTCCAGAGTGTTGACCCCTCGTTATGCAATGCCGATGTTGATTCTCTTTCAAAGACGGAGACTTCTAGCAGAACCTGAAATCGACATACTGAAAATGGGCTCAAAGACTTTCTTAGAGCCACAAACTATGACCTGTCATATAACTCTTGCAATTTTAAACACTGCATTATTAAAACTTTATTAATGAGGAATTGTTGGAGGACTCACGATACGGTTAGATCGGTCAGCAAAATGCTATTACAACAATTAACATTTAATCCTGTTACTTCCGCAAAGAAGTACTGCATAAAACTATTGTCTTTGAGTTTGAAGGACGCCGTAGCCTGCCGGCCGGCCCAGTCTTGGGAAACGTAATATTCTTATCGGGGCAAGAGGCGGAGAAGTGTCTTCTAATGTTGTATTTCTTATAAACAAGATGTGTCATCAGGTAATAGTCCTGCTAGTCTCGTCACTTTGATCAAAAACGAAAAAAAATTACCACGGCCTTAAAAGTTTCCGCCTGGCTAAAGAAAACCGGCTAGGAACTTTGGTGCCTTTTTGTTATTTTTTTTACTTCTTCGTGTACGGCAAGTTAATTTAAGACTTGGTGGGAAGATTATCAGAAACGTGAAAAAGAGTAAAGTAAAAAAGAAATTTAATGCTGACTGTTCATACCATTTGTTTTTATGCTACACTCTGATAAGGATTTGTATTCAAAACCTGTTGTCACCACCTTTGATAAATATTTAAGAAAAAGCGTTAGACGCCACAAATTCCTTTATTGCTTTAAGGCATCGATTGTTACGTCTTGTTCGCAGTAACGTTAGCTACGATGCCCTTCAAATCGGAATACAACGGTAATTTACACACTGCTGGTTTGCAGCAGAAATATACCTTCCAGACGGTCTCTTCTAGAAGTTAAAGTACCACTTTTGTACAAGTCACAGGTAAAAACAGAAAATAGGTATTGAAATTCATTTTGAATTAATGTAGATACAGTTTTAGTGTGATGTTTCATTCGCATTGGAGTTCTAATTACCACTAATTCAATTTGTACTATTCTGATCTTGCCTGCGTAGCTATTTAGATGGAATCATATTCTGTACGCTGAATGTAAGACTAAATTAACTTCTCTTAAGCTTCGTTCATTTAATAACTAATAGGAGTAAATTTATTAAAAACGCTGTGACATCATTTTAGAAAACTGTATTTTACAAAAATAACATTTATATTGCAACAGCAATTTGAAAAAAAATTTATAAATAAATGTCAAAGTTTTGTAAGCAAAATCCAATATTAGTTAAAAAGATATTCTTGTATTTTAAATCCTACAAATATTGTCAATGCGTTAATTTGTGGGTTTGGATATTTGTTATAAGAACGTTTTATAATTCATACACACGAATAAATGCATTCGTGATAATTTAATGGGCTTTATAAAAAAACAAAAAGCAGGTTAACCGCTGGCATAAGTCAGTTTTTACTCAGGTTTTTTCACTTTCACAAGTTCCACAAGTCACTTTTTAAACAATTCACTTTTCCAAACTTTGCATAATTAAGCACATATACTGATATAATTCATCGGTGGAGGGGAGTTATACAGGCTTAATTAAAACACTTAATAGTAATAGTATATAGTTATTATACGACATACATTTATCGTGGTTACTGGTATAATAAAAATAGAGTACCTTTCAAAGGTCGTAGATGTAATAAAAACGAGTCAAAGTACAAAATAGAAACATCAAAAGCATGAAAGTTTTAAAGTATAAATATTTCTTGCTACAGCAATAATGATTTTGCGGCGTTGCCCTGAGCGGCCGTTAGGAATAGGCAAATATTTGCTTTTACAGTGCACTTTTAGGTTCAAGCGTTGATTTGATTAATTGACCAAGCTTTCGTTTGTTTTTAAGTTTATTTAATGCCGTAATTAAATATTTTAATAAAATATAGGATAAAAGGATAAGACATAATACTGGTAGGCACCAAAATTACTAATACTGATTATTTTATAAAAACGATATTTTTCATACATTACGTAAGAATTATACGGCCTGAGATGAATTGATGAGTAAAGAATGTGCAGTGCTTTAACAAAACTAGGAAACCATAAAAACCGACTATAGCATTATTTGCTTCAACTCATATTTTTATTATAATAAAAAAAAATAAACGTAAAATTCACGTAGGCAAAACGCTAAAAACGTTACAAACGTTAACGTTAAAAAAGTTACTAATTTTCTTGTCATTTTGGTTAAAAAAGTATAATTTTGTATGAGGTGTACTTGTTATTTCGCTTTTCTTTTAATAATGCCTACCAGTTTTGTCACAACAAAAAAGTGCTAAATACAATACACATAGAAAAATATTGGCAAAATAACAATAACAACCAACGCCTAAAATAAGAAAATAAATTTAGTTTCATCATCATAAGCTTGTGATAGTCCACTGCTGGACATAGGCTTCTCCTGATACACCCCTATCCATTAAGAGGTTTTGGACCGTATTCCACCATGCTGGTCCAATGCGGGTTGGTTTGTTGAGCCCCCGCAGGAATCGAACCTCGGCCACCAGTTTCTAAAGCACACACCCTTACCACTAGGCTACGACGGCAGTATTTTACTTGCGGTAATAAATCTCAAATTGTTCTATTAAACTACGCTAAGCTTTACACTATACACTTCATGCATTATACTAAATTTAGCTCGGACCCCATAACTAACTCCTGAATTAAGCTATTGCTTTAACTGTTCTAATTTTCATTAAAATTTTCATTTCACAGTAATGTAAAGACACCTTAGCTATATCAATGCTAAACAAAACACACTTACACATCGATCATGTACAATTGATATAAAAAAATGTTGATTACGTTGTTCGTGGGTTGTATACAAATGAAAAGAAAAAACATTGAGTTACAATATCAATCAGTAAAAGCAAAAATTTAAACAAACTGCGGATTGTACGAAATAAAAATGCACCGTGTATGCAAATACCGAATCAATTAAGCCATTCACAGATCCGATGTTAAACCAACACTAAAAAATTCAATTGTTGGCGTAACAAACAAATCGTTATTTCGCGCAACGGTAGCGCATTCTCTGTATAGAATTATTCTAATAAAAATTGTTTGAGCACGTTGTTTTAACCGCTACGACAAAGCGAGAACCTGTTCGGGGGGAGGTATACACTGCCTAATACAACGATAGGTAAATTTCTGTGTAGGCCTTGACTAGACCAATCCTTCTCCATCATTGTCATGAAAACATATCCGGAACTCTTTTGAGAACGAGGCTGCTTGGTCGACTAACTCTGCGGTCGGCCGCCTCAGACCTCAGAAGAACCGGCGGAAGAAACTGGTAGGCGATTCTTTTATGTTAACTTTTGAAATAAGTAACGAACAATTACAGTCTAGTTGCTGGAAGAATGAAATTATGTTCATGTACATCACAATGTCTTAGGAAATCGTTTTTTTTTGCACATACATTGCATTGCCTTTGTAGAAGTTAATCCAGTTTGGTTAAAAAAAAACAAATGGCAAATTGGTTTAATATACCACAGAGCACCATATGCTGGATTTCGTGTTGAACAAATATTGTCGGAACGTGACTGCGCCTTATCGAGGCTGTAGTTTGATGCATTTCCTCGCACCTGTTAAGCTACTGCTTGCGCTAGCTTTCGATTGCTCATTAAATGAAGTACCCATAGTAAGCCAGTTTTCTTATATGTAGATATGAAAAACTTGTAAGCCCGTAAATATAATGATGATTAGACAATCGATCAACAGTTACCTTTTTGTGTATAACTATGCTCTATGTTCTCTTTTAGCATGATAAAAGAAGATTAGAAATACCTTGTACAGCTTATTATTAAATCTTAAACCTTGAAGACGTCTCTAGCCACTCCTATGACCGCTTCCGGTGCTTGATTTTTTTGAGTTTTAATGACCGATTCCATTATGACCTCGAAAAACGGATAGGATAGGCCTTTGTTAATAGGTTCATATGAGCGGTAATGGCCGGTTGGTGCATCTTCCCTTTGCCTCTTCGTTAAAAATGACCGTATAGGTTTAACTGAATGCGATAAATTAAAAAAAAATATTATATGGGAATATAGGGTAGCAAACAAAAATTTAAATAGAACCGGCATTATTTGTTGACTTTTAATGTTTTATGTTACGCTCATTGAGCTATGGAGAGGGCTATACTCATAGTATTTCTGAAGGATCCCATCAGAAATTATGTAATCCATCAGAGAACCAAAGTCACTGGCATAGTCCACTGTTAAGCTGAAGTGGCAGTAGGTCGGTAACACAAGCCGCAGACCTGGAGACCGTCGGAGAAACACACGCTGAAAATAATGATATTGATTCCGAATATATGATTATGTATATTAAACTCGTGACTTTTTACAAAAAATACCTTATTTAATAAATAATAAAATTAATTTCAATTTTGAAATAACTAGTTTTCATATTTTATTAAATAGGTATGACGTCATCGTATTTTTTTTTTGAAATAATAAATCGAAGCTTACTAGAAGTAAAATTAACCTTACATTAAGGGCACAAATTGTGATTTCAGCAATGAGTTCTGCAGTGAAGATCAGAGTAGTCCAAATGTAATTAGTTGTAATTAAAAGCCATTATGAATGAAGTATTGCCATAAAAGATATTCTTAATGCACGATATATTTTTCATATCTATTTTCTAAAATGTAATGTTATAATCCTGGATAAAACAGAATTTATCCGTAATGTGATTAAATATTAAATTATTATATTGCTTGTTGATTTTAGCAACACTTTTTTTTTTCTTTTATATATATTTCATATCATACTACTTACTCTTAAACATTTATTATGTTATAACTAGAAAGCCGTATTTTAAGATTGAATTAGTTTGCGGACACTATTCAAAAAACGTTCCACCATCATTGTACCTGCTAATGTGCTATGTACTGAGGCGGCGTTTCTCTTGCTTTTTGATCGGATGTCGTTCTGATCTGATTGTTTTTCGTAATAAAATACCATATCATATTATTTAAAGTCGATATTATTTTACATTATACGTCTTCATTAAAATGTATTATTTTTTAACATATTTAAAGTAACTGTAAAAGCGTCGAATTTTGCACTAACCTTCTTGCAACAGCTCGTGTTCTTTGCTCGTTACAAAAAGTAAAGACCGTCTCAGACAAACACTAAGAAACATCTGTTGGATTTCATATTAGCCAAATATTGCCAAAACGTGACTTCTTGGTATTATGGATTCCGTTGCGTACATTCCTCTAGTGCCTCGTACCTTCACCTTGATTACATATTTTGAAACTCAGTGGAACATTTAAAGTTCATTAATGTACTGAGAAATATAACCGTATATACATGTATATAGATTTTTTATCTATGCCTTGTACTAAAGTTTGAAATTGGTATGAATGACAAAACGTGTTGATAATTATTATTAAACATTTGTAATAATGACATTATTAATCAAGATCGAAATTTTTACATTCTATCTTATTAAAAAAACAGCAACAAGTTGTTCGTACCGAGATTACCGAACCGAATGTCAAATGTTCGTAAAAATGGAAGTAAAAACACCACTAGATCTATGACGTTTTTGTTAATATTCTATATTACTGTAAATTAAGTCTTGATCAATTAACTACGTAAACAAAAACTCACATAATAATTTACGTTGACTAACACCCCATTCATGATGTTTTATTCAAATAATTAAGAGGAGTAATAATCATCTTATCAATATACTCATAAAAAATAAAGATCTAATGAAGTATAAGAAAATCGACATCGTCTTAGGGAACTTGAAAATCAATGTTTATAAACACCTTCTGTATTTTAATAAACAGGACAAGACTCACAATATTTCTACGGTAGCGTAATCTTCGAAATTTGTACGACTTCTTCCCGGAATTTTCTTTTGCAAATAATCGTGTCGTAAGCGGCCTGTCATCATTATTATCTTTATGTTTTGAAACAGAGTTCGCGGAATTATTTATTATAAAGTATTTTAGGGCCAAAAGAATTCATTTACACAATATTTTGAAAAACCTATTTCGAGGGTATTGAAGAAATGACTGAAATGATAAATAGGTAAAAGAGGATATTTTTAATTACACGGAAACTAACTATTCCTTGTATATAAAATATATCAGTAAAATGCCTATAGCTAATACAAGATGACAAATCAATTGATCGTTATAGGAAATCAATTTTTGTATATTAACATTATTGTAATATACAAAAATTTTAACTGTACTTTAAAGAGTAGAAAATACTAATAGGGTCCTTTTAACATACATCTCGTCACAATCAGTTTGACTCAAATGTAGTAGTACGAACACGCCATATGTACTCATTCTTATGCACTTTTTTTTAGTTTGTTATTTTTATAGATTTGTAATTGTGACTCAGTGCTCTAAACTACTTATAATATTGTTTATCTTATCATATTTGTATACACACAACTCATCTTTGTACCATCTAAAGGTTGACTGATTAATAATAGATTGATTAATTATCAAACCTTCGTCATTTTCTCTGTCATGTATGAATTGAATCCACAAAAAGTTTTAATCGTCATCATCAGCCTGTGTTAGTCCACTGCTGGACTTAGGACTCCCCTACTCCATGACTTCTCGATTAGGGGGCTTTTGGACCGTATACCACGCTGGTCCAATGCGGGTTGGTGGTTGGACCGACTTTTTACATGCCCATCCGACGCATGGATCATCTTATTTTTCAGACAATTGGGTGATCAACCCATTTTGCCCTTACCAACTGGGAAACAACAATGAAAATTTGTTGAGTCCCCGGAGGATTCGAACTCACGACCTCCGGTTTCTAAATCTAAGCCTAAGCCTATGCCACTAGGCTACGGAGGCAGTTACAAAAAGTTTTAATAAATAAATAAAAATATTTTCGTATCTCTTTATTTGAAGGGAACGTTATTTTAAAACATCGCTATAAAATATCGTTAACCAATTGATATTAACAATGTGTTATGCTCGAAAGTTACGTTATAAAATTAATTTCAAAATTACAAAACTATGTTTCGCTTATATCTCTCGCCTTTGACAGTTCTGAAGAGGGTCTTCAATATTGTATGCCGTGATTTTCAGAAAACATAAACCTTTTGAATTCTAAATTGTAAACGTGAGGGGTGACGGTGCCCTAAACCAGTAAAAAATGGAACCCAGGTCTTTGAACTTGAGAACTATCAAAACGTTCTAGAATTTTAAAAGCTAAACTCAATAATTTATGTTCTAAATGATTTTATGATCCTCTTATAAAACATTCCATCATAAATAGAACTTTAAGAAAGCATGCAGTATTTTTTTTTCCTTGATATTAATTAAAATTACACTTTTTATTATTTTTATTATTTTGCTTCTTAAATTGTCAGATAAGGTCGTAATTGTCATGCTCTTACAAATAGCTTCAGTACCTATACATCTTTATATTATACAATGACATTATACATATTTTCACCTTAGACAACCAACACAATATAGTCCTATAATAATTGATATAAAAATGTCACTTATTTAATACGATCATTCATTGACAGTCATGTCTGCAATTACCTACATTTCCTTAATATCATTAATTTTTTTTATGGCATACTCAGGCAGATGAGCATTCGGGCCACCTGATTGGAAGTGGTCACCGACGCCCATAGACATTGACAATACCAGTGGTATCGCCGACGCGCAGCCTACCGTGAGACATAGGGTGTTAAGTCTCGTTCACCCAGTAAATACGCTGGCTACGGTGCCCTTCAAACCGGAACACAGCAGTGTTTTCACACTACTGCTTCGCGGTAGAAATAGACACCGTGGTGGTACCCACCCAGACGGTCTTCTGGAAACAGAGGATCTACCACCGGTCAATTACACATTGGTTAATAAATTTGATTGACATAAATTTCAAAATTAAATATTTGTCAAAGGTTTAACAACAAGTTGTACCGTATGAATATATATCAAAATGTTCCGCTTCTATAATACTGTGACTGCCTCCGGCAGGTTATTAATCATCATTTATTTTTCTCTGCACAATTCAGTGACATTTGTGTACAACAGTAATATAAAAGATAATCATCTAATTCGTACAAATGAAAGCACAAACCTTTTAGTTTCCGCCAATTTTTTATGTTACTTGTTTTATTCATGTCCCCGTTTACACTTAAAGAACATTCAGTCGTTATTTTATGTTGCGTATTAAATACGCTATTAACAAACAACAAACTATTAACAATTTTTAAAATTTTACGATTAACAACAAACCAGTTTAGAAGATTACATAATCTGAGCTAGCCAAAATTTGACCAATATCCATTAAGTAACTATTTATTTTATTTCTATTTTGTTTTTTTATTCAGAATCTATAGCATAAATATTATCTCGTTACTCAGCTAGTAGTAGTTGCAAAGACGTCAGAGCAAATATACACTCAATTTTCAAATCAAACTTCAATCAAACAGTTTTTTTTAGAATTAGTGTGAGACGAAACATAATCATTTCTCAATTAATAACAGCTTGATACAGTTATATACCACTATTTTTTTAAATGTTGTCATCACAGATGAAACAACAACTATTTCATAAATATAACATTTACCCTACAACTCTGATTTAACTCTACTCTAATAGAGGCGCATGTTAATTACTACTATCAACGAAGCAGTATCTCGCACCTAGTCTCCTGCTCGCAAGGACGTAGTAAAATAAGCGGCAATGCTGCAGTCCGAGAGAAACTGATTTTTCGACCGAAACCAAAACTCACGTATTTAATGTAATATATACTGATTATGTTTTTAATTAAATTCTTAAATTAATAATAAATTTAATCTCTGTAAAAAAAAAAGAGTTTTATCTCGTCACCCAACACCTCTTTATCATTTCTGTACTTGTTTTCCCTTAGGCATTCATTCAATTTCAGAACAGATAAAAATTGACAGGCATGATCAACCAACCCCAAATCAATGGTCCTTTCTTATATATTTATGAAATATGTTACGATACAATTAGTTGGGTGATTGCAACCAATTTTTCTAATCAACGCCCGAGGAACACTAATTTTTGTGTTTACGTAGGATTCGGAGCTTCACGACCTCGGTTATTTCATATTTCGTCTTCAACACTAGCTATATTGAAATTTAAATTTATAGGCAAACTATTTAATGCAGTTTATGATACGTGTGATCAAATATTTTTCATTAAACTAAAATACTTTTAATTTTAAGTGACTGTGCGAATTTGATGTTTCAAGTTTTTCAGATGTTCATTCTAGTTTATTCCTTGAAATAAAAATCTTACCTCGTTAGTCATTACAAAATTAATAAATTTTATAATATTTTTCGTAAACGTTTAAACTTAAAAGGAAGCACTTTATTAATTCCAGCTCCATTGGGAATACTTGTGGATTTGTATCATTTGTCTCTCAAATATAATTTCATTCACAAATAACTGTTCCACAAGCCATCTGTCCAAACAACTCTGTTATTTTATTTACAGTCTTTTTAAAAATGCTTCCTGTCTCTTTTTTTGTGACCAGCGTTTCAGAAATATGTTTATTTTGCTATTTATTAAATTCTCTTCATTATTTTAAATAAGTCTTAGTTCATATTAGTCGGTTTGTCCTATTTGTTGTTCAGTTTGTTAAATTTTTAAATATTCATGTTAAAGAAATTATTAATTATTTCCTTATATGAATTATGTCTATAGGGTAGCAAAAGTTATAAAATTAAAAAAGTTGTACTACATTATAGACATAGCCACAGAGTTGTAATAAATATGTTGGCGGTTTACCAAACAAATAGCCGAGCATGTCAAGAATTAATGAAACTTTATTTCAATTAATTTGTTTGAACTCCACTTTATGACGTGATTCCAGGTATTCATTTAAATTAAAAATAATTATTTGAGTAGCGTCCGGGTAAAATGCTACCTTTATTTTGATCATAAGAAGTGGTATAAACTGTAAGATTTCTCTTTTGAAACTTTTTTAGAAATACTAATACTTTATCTTTTTGTTTTAACAAATATTACATTATACGTTATTTTACTTGTTTTATTTTAAAAAGGCATTTCATATGAACTCACTTTTAAACCTATATATTAATTACTATCCTTTATGCGGAAGTAGCCATAATATTTGGTACTTTTAATATTTGATTTAAAATTGCACCTTTATGCAATGGAGTACGCTTGTATATAGCCTTTCTTTTTAAAATGGTTAATCAACACTTCCCAACTTATCATGTGATTGGCTTCTAATCCATTCTACTTTGCCTAAATAGCAGTTTTTCAGTAGCCAACAATATTCTATGGATGAATTAGTTTTTGGTAAATTTCAAGGCACTGATATTCCAAAACGATGGCCATCTTGAAATTTGTCTTTACAACAGGGACCGAATTTTCGACGCATAAATCATTTTACTTTATAAACACACAGTTGATCGGCCAATTTTGTCCTAAACAACTAGAAAATAACAATAGCACAAAGTTTATTCCCCGTAGAATTTGGACTCACTGACTCGGTTTGTAAAGCAGTGGATTACTATGTTTACAAGCAAACTGTCAATGTTTATATAAAAGTCAAAATAATCTAAAAGAATTGTTGGCTCGAAAGGTGATGGCGACAGTTTTCAGGGATGGTTAACACGTTATATGCCAAGATTTCTATCTCTATGATATCTCTGAGAACGTGTTAAGGTATCATTTTGATTTATAATTTTGAATGCGGGAAAAAACCATCTCAGTTATTATATTAATTTAATGCCGAATTGTTAAAAAAAACGAGAAAAATTTTCCACAAATAACTGATCTTTATTCTTTAAATTACTAAAGTGCCTACCGTAACTAAAAATTTATAAGTTGACTTCAAGTTTATTACGTATGATCTGTATTTACCAGATTTAGCCCCGTGTGTGACTAGCTATATCTGTTTTTGAAAAGATAACCTGAGGGACAAAAATTTTTCATTTCGAATAACCTCGACTAATCATATTTTTAAAAGTTATTTGTTAAGTGTTTGACCCTGAAAGGAAACTATGTTGAAAAATAAACGTGTAAAATAGACTTATCTAACAGCCCTCCTATGCTGATGGCAATAGTAAAAATAAATAATTTAAGCTTTAAGTTTAAAATAAATAAAACACGAAGGCAGTACAGTTACTCCATTATCAAAAGTTGGTTGTTTAGTTTTATGAACTAATCTTATAGATACATTTTCTAACAATTTTTTGGAACTTCTGACATTTGGTAAATATAATTCTCCCCAAGACTTTTACATCTTTTTTACAACTTGAACTTGACACAGCATTCTTGAATATCACGCGCGTACGTTTATTAAGAAATCTTTGTAAAAATATCAACAATAACATTTATAAAGAACCTATATTTAACCTTTTTGTTTTGATCGATGTATGATTTTTTTTACTCAGTTTAAAAATTACCAATAACGCCAAAAAGATAGTAACACCATAAGTTATATAAAGATGTGATCGATAGAGGCGAAATATCGTTAAAACTTTGAACCTATAACACCCATTCATCTTATTATAACATAGGAGGTTTTTACTCTATAAAGCAATCATCTCTTATTTATCTCAGTTATATTGGTATCAATTTTTTTCAACAGAATCAAAGACACTTTGAAATTCATGACTAAGCAACTACTTAGCTAAATAATAAATTTATTCAAATTTCTAATTCAATAATTATAATTGACATATATTAATAGAAGTTTTTTACATTACAAAAGCTAGATTTTTGCAAACCGAAGTAAATTAAACGCGTTGTCTGGTGCACCATCGCTATGCATTATACCCGTGATATTAAGCCAATAAACCGCCCGATGTTTTGAAAAGACTGATATTACACTGTTTACGTAAATTATTTATGTCATTTGACACTGGTAAAAAAATTTACATGAACTGACAACACAATAACACTTTGAATCTTATAACAAACAGAAAACTAATGTCATAGTTTTTTTCGTAAGTATATTAAGTGAGATATGATATCCAGAAGAAGCCTCTGAACACAATTATTACTGTAACAAAAGTTTGGCAGAAGTGCTGTCAAAAGTGAAACTCAACTTGTCTATGAGAGAAACAAGTTTGCATGTAACTCCCCGAGAATGGCTACAGCTGTAACTCTTGTAAAGTATATTAATAGGTTTACCCTCAATGCGATCTAATTTTGTTTTGTTTTGGGTACAATAAAAAAAATGTTTATATTAAAAGTAATGTATAGTATGCCTTTCAAAGATATTTGATTATATATTCCTTGAATATCAATTGAATTCGTATTGTCTTTGTATAAAAATTAAGATGATGATTATGAATATATGATTATGTTTGTGAATATCGTAAGTTTTTACAAATAATACCTTAATTAATAAATAATAAAATTTAAATTTTTAATTTTTGAAATAACTAGTTTTCAGATTTTATTAACTAAGTACTACGTCATCGCATTTCGTTTGATTTCTAAATATTAAATCGAAGCTTACTAGAAGTTAAATTAGCTTACATTGAGGTTGTAAATTGTGATTTCAACAAGTAGTTCTGCAGTGAAGATCAGAGTAGTCCAAATCTAATTAGTGGTAATTGGAAGCCTTTATGAATGAAGTATTGCGCTAAAAGATATTATTAATGCTCAACATATTTTTGACATATATTTTCTAAAACGTAAACTTTTATTCCTGGATAAAACTAAAATGTTTTGTTATGTTGTGAATCATAATTAAATATTTCTCAAAGTAAATATTAAATTTTTCCAATAACATTATTTGATTGTTGATTTTAGCAAGACAATATATTTTTAAAGGCTGTTTAAGAGTAAAATTGAGCCATTAATAGTTCACCAAACCAAATATAATAAACATTTTAGCAGATATAGTGTATGGTTTCTAAATTTGAAGTTTTTTTGTTATTAAATATAATATTCGAAAAATGTTCCATCATCATTGTACCTGCCAATGTGCTATGTACTAAGGCGGCGTTTCTCTTGCTTTTTGATCAGGATGTCGTTCTGATCTGACCGTTTTTCATTATAAAATACCGAATGCTATTTGTTTTAATTTATATTATTTTACGTTATGCGTTTTTATGAATATGTATATTTTTTAACATATTTAAAGTAACTGTAAAAACATTGAATTTTTGCATTAACTTTGGTGCAACAGATCGTGGTCTTTGCTCGTTACAAATAGTAAATACCGTCTCAGACAAGCACAAAATAAAACAGTGGGATTTCATATTAGCCAAATATTGCCGAAACGTGACTTCTCGGTATTATAAATTTCGCTACGTACATTCCTCGAGTGTCTTGTACTTGTCAGTGGAACATTTAACGTTTATATATACAGTGAATTATAACCGTATATATAAATAGATTTTTTTTATTACCTTGTACTAAAGTTCGAAATTGGTCTGAATGACATAATGTGAATGAATTATTGTTATTCATGTGTAATGTTGACATTGTTAATAACGATCGAAATCTTTTCATTCTCTCTTATTAAAAAACAGCAACAAGTTGCGCTCTCCGAATGTCGAATGTTCGTAAAAAATTTAAGTATAAATTCATGTAATATTAAATAATGGAGAAAAGTTGTTGTCACTACATTATATTACTATAAATTAAGTCTTAATCAATGAATTGAGTATAGCGAAACACAAATTTTAATATTCATAGACTAACACCTCATTTATGTCGATATTAAAATAAATAAGTAGAGTAATAATCATCTTATCAATTTACTCATAAAATATAAAGACTTGAAGAATTATAATAAAATCGACATCGTCTTAGCAAACTTGAATATCAATATTTATAAACATCTTCGGTATATTTAATGAAAGGCTCACCATATTTCTACGGTAGCGTAATCTTCGGAATTTTTACGATTTGTTCCTGGATTTTTCTTTTGCAAAAATTCCTGTCCAAAACCGCCTGTTATAAAAATTATCTTCATAGTTATTAGACTTCGCGAAATTAATTATTGTAAGGGTTTTTGAGGCCGAAAAAGTTCACTTGTAATTTTTTATATACTTAAAGGCTAGTGTAAAGTTTAAGATGAGGAAAACACTTTTTTATTATACCATTTGGTATTGTATGCCAGACCGGAGAAGAATTTTTTTGTGTCTAAGTCTTGAAAAATTAGGACTTCTAAGTTTTACACTGTTAGATTTTTATACGTGTTTTATTTTAGTGTATTTTTAAACTATAGTTTAAAGTGTACCGAAACCTAATAATGTCCCTTTAGTATATATGGTATTTTCCATTTAGAATCACAGTCAGTTTGAGTAAAAGTATACATTAAAGTATACCCAAACGCCCATATGTGCTCAATCTTTAAGGATAAATGTACTTATTCTAAAAACTTAACATTTATTTTATCAGTATTTGGGGTTTGACTAACACCCTACGGAGACGAATTTATATCTTCTTAAACTAATGTATTGTCATCAACTGACCGTGTTGCATCTAGTTTTAGCAAACAAACATGAGCTTTAATACAAATATATATATAGAACAATGCATATTTGTAGATAAATAATAGTCTACTAGAAAGAAAAATTTTAACAGACATTTGTTATTTTTAATGATATTATATATATTTTGACCTTTTACACTAAACAGTTAAGTTCCATATTAACGGATATGAAAATCATTTGATACGATCATTTATTGACAGTCAGGTCTGCAATTACCTACATTTCCTAAATATATTAATATTTGTTATGAATACCTTCCTCTCTTGTTATAAATACATTGGATAATAAATTTGATTGACATACATTCAAACAATAAATAAATTAAATATTTGCCAAAGTATTAACATCAAGTTGTATCGTATGAATACATATCATACTAACGCTTTTATCATGCTGTGACTGTCTCTGGCTTGTTAATAAGAATCATTTATTTTTCTCTGTAAAATGCAATGTCATTTGTGAACAACAGTAATATGACAGATAATAATTTAATTGGTACAAATAAAAGCACAAAGCTTTGAGTTTCTGCTGACTTTTTATGTTACTTGTTTTATTCATGTCCCCGTTTGCTTGTAACGAATATTCAGTCGTTATTGTATGTTGCGTAATAAATACGCAATCGTAACAAAAAATATTAACAATTTTCAAAATGTATTAAACAACAAAAAAGTGTAGAAATGTATAGTATGACCTGGTCAGAATTAGACAAATACTGAATCAAGTTACTATTTATTTTATTTCTTAATAGCAGTAGTGGTTGCAAAAGACGTCAAAGCTAATATACACTAAATTTGGATGTTAAATTTGATCATTTCTTTATGGAATTACTTTGAGACGAAACAAAACCATTTCTTAATTAATATCAGCTTGATATATTTATATACCAAACATTTTTTAAATTTTGTCATCACAAATGTAACAAGCGCTATATTATAAATAAAACGTCTAGACTACAACCAGAGTTGTAGTGTAGACTCTATTAAATAATTAGTAAATCTTAATTACGATCATGTATTTGGTGATACTTTATTTATGTGGATGTGTATACATAATTATATGTTACTGCTTCCGTAACCTGTTAATATGGACTTGTGCTTCGAGGTGTCAGAGGTCGTGGCTCGAAGGCTTCGGGGACTCAACAACTTTTTTAAGTTGTTCCCTAGTCGGTTAGGGAAATGTCTCTGATCACCCGGTTGCCTGTAAATTAAGATGATCCATGCGTCGGATAGGCTGAACTTTAATCTAGATTGGCAACCGCAGTCGGAATCGACTTGAAGATCATTATTATAGTATGTATATTATATCATCATTAATAAGCATTCTTGTGATTTAATGTAGTTATATAATATATATAGGTAGTACTCAAGGTTTGCCAGCGATGGAGCGTCAGGAGAATACTGCAAGCTTACCCAAGCCAAGACGTGGTAGAATAGGCGGTAATACTGAAGTGGGGGTGGGCGCGTCTTAGTGCACGTGATTGTGGGCAAAGAAACGCTCAATAAGGCTCACTGACCGTAAGAGGCGGCATAGCAGACCACCATAAGATGGACGGATAAACTCCATCGCTGCATCGACAATTGGCACAGATCACACAAGAATGGAAAGCGTCGAGGGATCAATCAAACTAGGTAAAATTACTTCAGTGATTGCAACCAATTTTTCTAATCAACTCCAAAGGAACAACGAGTTATTGTGTTCTCGTAATATTTGAAGCGTCACGACCTCCGGTTATTTCAAATTCCGACTCCGACTCTAGGTAATTTAAATTTAAAGGCAAATTCACAAACAGTTTATGATATTTGCGACCCAATATATTTCATTAAAGTAAAATATAGTAAACAAAAAATAAAACTCATTCAAATTCATTAAGTTGATAAATAAATAGAAACACAATAGCTTATTTCGCAAAACAACTTTATAGTAATATTGATCTTATATAAAATCTTCGCGTTTATGTGTGTTTTTAATATTAAATAAGAGTATTTTTAAAATTTAATTGACTGTACGAATTAGCTGTTTCAAATTTTTCAGATGTTCATTTTAGTTTAAAATATTGAAATAAAAATCTTAACTTTTTAGTCATTACAAAATTATCAAGTTTGATAAAATTATAAATAAACGTTTAAACTTAAAAGGGATCACTTTATAAATTCCTGCTCCATTGGCAAAACTTGGAGATTTGAATCATTTGTCTCACAAATATCATTTCATTCACAAAGAACTATTCCGCAAGCCATCTGTCCGAACAATTCTGTTGTTTTATTTACAGTCTTTTGAAAAATGTTTCTTTCCCCTTTTTCGTGACCAGCGTTTGTGAAATATTTATTTTGTGATCAAAAATCTTTCATATTAAAATTAGTTAATAGTCGTTTTATCTTTGAATGTTCAGATGTAAAATTTAAAATATTCATGTTAAAGAATTAATAACGATATGCAAAATTTTAATTTTAAATATACTTATTATATACTTCCACATCCGAAATATTTCTATAGTGATGCAAAAATACAAATTAATAGCCACAAAGGTGTAATAAATATGTTTGCAGTTTAACAAACAATTACCCGAGCATGTCAAGAATTAATGAACCTTTATTTCAATTAATTTGTTTGAACTCCACTTCATGACGTGATACCAGGCATTCATTTAAATTAAACATATTTTTTTGAGAAGCGTCAGTGTAAAATGTTTAAAAAAGAAATAAAGTTCTTTTTTAAACTTTTGTTTTCATATTTTTTTACCCATTTTACGTTTACTCTCACTATGTTATCCTTCTTGTTTTATTTATAATAAGGCATTTCATATAAAACCATTACTATTCTAAACGCAGGAGTAGCCACAATATTAGTAATTTTAAAATTGCATTTGTATATTGCACCTTTATGCAATTGAGTACGTTTGTAAATAGTGAAGCCTTTCTTCATAAGACGGTTTTTTAATATTATTTCTTCCCAATTTATCATGGGTTGGCTTCTAATCCATCCTAATTTGTCTAAACAGCAATTTTTCGGTATCCAACAATATTATATGGATGAATTAGATTTTAGTAAATTTAAAGGCTGATAAATACTGATATTCCATAACGATTGCCAAAAATAGTCTTTACAACAGGGATCGAATTTTTACATACCCATCATACGCATGAATCATTTTACTTTATGAACACTGAGGTGATCCGCCAAATTTGTCGTAAACAACTAGAAAATAACAATAGCACAAAGTTTATTCCCTGTAGAATTCGGACTTACTGATTTGGTTTGTAAGCAGTTGATTACTGTGTATAAAACCAAACTGTCAATGTTTGTATAGAAATTAAAACAATCTGATGGAATTGTCGATTGTTCGAAAGGTGATGGTGACAGTTTTTTGGGATGCTTAAGGAATCATTGTGATTGATAACTTAGAAAAGGGGAAGACAGTCTGAGTTATTAGACTGATTTATTGCTGAATTGTTAAAATAACGACAAAAATGTTCCATAAATAACTGATCTTTCTTCTTTAAACTACTGAAGTGCACACCTTAACTAAAAGTTTATAAGTTGACTTCAAGCTGATTACGTATGATTTATATTCGCCAGATTTAGCCCTATATGTATAATAATTTAAATGTATAATAATGTAAAATAATTTAAATTAAAAAAAACACGAACGCAGTAGGTACTGTTACTCCACTATGTTACATGCAAAACTTGTTTGTTTATTTTGATGATCTAATCTTACATTTTCTAACAGTTTTTCAAAACTTTAACATTTAGTAAACATCATTCTTCCCAAGACTGCTGCATCTATTTTACATCTGAAACGTGATACGGCATTCTTGAATATCACGTTTATTAACACAACCATTTACTAAAAGCGAGAAGTTACCCTTAGGTTAATTAGAGATTTGTATACTGAAAATCCCTAAACTGTATTTATATAAATAAGGCGCTCACGATGATAATATCAGGTTACTCCAAGTCGTTGTTTCATAAAAAATACAGTGTTAAAAATACTTTTTATTATCTAAAATATGATAGGTTAATCAAATTCCTTTTTTTTTTATGAAACATATTAATTGAAATTTTATTATTTGATAAGCATGTCCATAGACTGGACTCCATCCCTTTGGCTATATATTTTAGTTGACTAACTCCTGGTAGTGTAGCTACGGTTTTAAGCTTACAGGACAAGATAAACGCGCAACTCTTAGTTTATTAGAGTTAAAAAACAAAGTTATACCATTAATAATAACCGTTAAAAGAAGAAATATACAAGTATAAAGATAAACAACGTGTTCTTTCCGTTAACTACAATAATTATTATAATTTAAAATATTTGTATACTGTCATACCAATTCTAAATTGTAGAAATTAAAACAATAATGTTCTCTAGTATAATTAAATCTTTACAAATCAGAACTAAGGCTATACACGTAGCTTATAAATCATTTCACTTTCTACTTCTGTTTGATCAAAATAAAAGTAATTTTTTCTAAATCTATAATTATAAATCTAGATTTACCATTATGCTGAATTTCGCCGCACTAATGGCGGTAGAAACAGAGGCATAACAGGTACGAGGTACTTTGGCAGTGTACGCAGTGAAAACCATAATGCCAAGAAGTCACGTTCAGACAATATTTGGCTGATATGAAATCCAACAGATGTTGCTTAGTGTTATAGTAAAGATTTATTTTACTTTTTCTTCTATAAAAAGTTAAAGAATTAGCAACTTTAGTTAAGATTAAAAAATATAACCGATTTAATTAAAATGTTGTAACTTGTTGTACCCATTCTTAAATTTAATTTCTATTAATAGATAAAGGAAATATCTATCTGCGCAGATTAACTATTAATATTAACGCAAACTTTTACGGGTTTTAAACAACAAAGTTTCAATCTTCAACTTTATAATAACCGTAAAAATAAAAAGGATTCAATATAAATAAAAAAAATCCTTTTAGCGTTACGTGGGTACGATACATTTACATTGGACTCAATATTACTAATTGGGTTCGGCTAATTTGCGTTAATTGAAATTAATTGAGTAAAAAACGCCTTTTGTTTTCGTAAAATAACCTTACAATTAATTAACATTTCCATAATTTGCAATACATATGTAGGTGTGGAACGGTGCTGTAAGTAGCTTAAATGAAAGATGTACGTAGCTTAAAGGGCGCAGTTAATTATTTCGAATAACAAGGAGAATGAGACACGGTACTATAAAAGAAATACTTTACTTATATTTACTTTTGAAATTTAGTGATATTAAAGTGACTATTTTACAAATACTAAGAACACCTAAAGTTGTTTGATGTGTAAAAATATATTTGGTATGAAAATAATCCAATACGATTCTAAACTTTATCGGGTTGATTTTGTTGTTCACTGTATATTTTTAAAAACACCAAATTTTAGTAGAAATCTTGGTAAAAAAACAATAATATTTATAAAGAAACTATATTTTACCTTTTTGGTTCAATCGATGTATGATTTTTTTTTATTTGGCAAAAAGTATGACAAATTTCGTCGAAAAGATAAAATACCATAAATTATATGAAGAAGTAATCGATAGCGGCGAAATATCGGAAAAACTTTGCACCTATTACACCCATTCATCTTACTATAACATTATTTATAACATAGGAGGTTTTTACTCCATAATGCTAACTTTACCTATTTATTTTAGTTATATTGATATCATTTATTTTTTCAAGAACACTTTGAAACTTATTACAAAGCAACTACATAGCTTAATAATTTATTCAAATTTTTAATTCAATAATTATGATTGACATATATTAATCGAAGTTTTTTCACATTACAATAGCCAGATTTTTACAAACTGAAGTATATGAAACGCGTTCCCACTGGTGCGCCATCGCTATGCATTATACACGTGGTATTAAGGCAATAAAAGCCCCCGATGTTTTGGTACCAAAAAGATTGACATTTTACTCTGTTTACGTAAATTACTTAGGACATTTGAGTGTGGCAAAATAAATTTTACCTGACAACACAAGAACACTTTCAATCTAACAACAAACAGGAAACTAATATCAAAGTTTTTTTCGTAGGTATTATAAGTGGGATATGATATTTAGAAGAAGCCTCTGAACTGAAGCTACAGCTGTAACTTTTGTTAAGAAGTTAATGCTCAATGCAATCTCAATAGTTTTATTAAAATAATATAAATAATGTGTGTAAGTAATGAGTGATTCAATAATGGAACATATTTAAATTATATCCGTATTATATGAATACTTTCATAGCCGCGAGGTAGTGGCCGTTTAAAAAATTAATCGACCTTGTGTGGTCATTATTTTCCGATTGGTTGATCGACCTCACTAGAATTCAAGATATTACTTGTTATCCTTTGCTTTACAAAGTAGAAAACTTACAAGGACCGATTTCATTTATTTAATTCGTTCATAGATTGATAAAACAATATCGGATGAAAAGGAATATATAAGGCAAAATGCTGGTAACAAAATTACTAATACTGATTAGTAATATATAAAATATTTAAAAATATATTACGTTAGAACTAATGTGCAATTATTTAACAAAAGTTGGAAAATACAAAAACTGATAACATTATTACAATTAACTTATATTGTTAGTACTACTTTTAATTATTATTATTAATTATTATTAATTATTGAGTAATAGTACTTTTTTACGGGTTTTATCTTATTTTACATTTTTAATTCCCGACGTATCAAACACTTACTGCTACTATCATATGCTACGCGACCACGGCCGTAAAACCACAATAACAAAAACAACGTCATGTTCCTGGGAAACTTTCTCCGATAAATGATATACTATATTTAGAGGTAAAGCTTTGGAAAAGCGCTGGACTTGGTGTGTAGAGAGACTCGGAGTCTATGTAGAAAAAATATAATTAAGTTATCAATAGCCATAATATTTAATGTCATTCTCAGCACTTTTGATCCTTCCTCGTAGGTCCCTTCTGATAACATAAATGAACCAGCGCCGTAAAAGGTTTTCTTTACATTCTACAACACTGGGCAAATTTCTGGGCCTACTGTAGACCAATCCTTGGCCGTCATTGTGATGGAAACATATCCGGAACCGTTTGAGAACACGTTTGTTTGGTGGACAAACACGCCGGTTGATCGTTCAGTCGACATGTTACGGTGGAATTTGAAGACGGGATTGGTAGGAAGCAAGCATCTATTCAGAGCCGTTCACTGGTTTATGGATTGACTGGATTTCCAAATCACGCACTTTTTGGGTACGATCCGCAAGAACAACGGGAATTAATAATATTAAGCAAATTTGCACGTTTCACTTAATTGTAATAACTGATTGTGCAATAAACGCTGCATGACCTCCGTATCAATACCATTGCTTTTGTAGAAGTTTATTTACCTTAGAGCAGATAAAAACAACTGTTTAATTTAACACAGAGCACCATATGCTGGATTTATTGTTTATCAAATATTGACTGTATGTGACTGCGTCTTAGTAAGGCTGTAGTTTGATACATTTCCTCGTACCATACATAGCTCGTTAAACTAAGTACCCAGGCTAAGCAAGTTTTCTTGTATTTAGATACTAATACCGTATATCTTGTAAGCTATATAACGTTGAATAGACGATCAATTAACAGTTAATTTTTTTAGTATATTTTATATTTACTTTTATCAGTGTGTAAAACGATGTTTATGAAAGGGTGATTAATAGTACCACATCCAGTTCATCATTATAAGTAAAATGTCATGATTTAATACTTGGAGACATCTCGAGTAGCATTTGTGACCGCTTCTGTTGCTTGATTCTTTTGACTTTTTATGACCGAGTATTATATGACTTTGGAAAACGGATAGAAAGAAGTAAATGTGAAGACAAGTTTTAGTATACGACCTTCATTACTATGAAATTTGATATTATAGGTTCATGTAAGCGGTAGGTTGGTTGAAATTATGTGATCCGTCAGAGAACTATTCACTGACTTAGTCTACCCGATTAGTAATCTGATGTTGCAATGGGCGAGTCACATAAGCCGCAGATGTGACGAACGTTGGAACGAGTCGGAAAGTTCTGGAACGGAGACCGAGACTCGGCAAACGTAGTGTCGGACGCAAGATGGACTGAGACATTTGCAAAGTGGCTGGTGTGGCCTGGATGAGAATAGCCAAGGATCGGAAGCGGTGGCATGCATGAATGGACGCCTATGTCCAGTAGTGGACCCACACATGCTAACGCTAATAACAATGAATATATTATGTTAAACTCGTTACTTTTTAGAATTTAATATCTATTTTTTATCGCAGCAAACTTTTCATTTATAAAATAAAATTAAACCCTAAAGTTTTGAAATAACTAGTTTTCATATTTTATTAACTATATATGACGTCATCGCATTTGTTTTCAATTTTGATATATTAAATCGAAGCTAACGGGAAATTAAATTAGCCTTACATTAAGGGCACAAAAAGTGATTTCAGCAATTAATTCTGCAGTTAAGATCAGAGTAGTCCAAATCTAATTAGTGGTAATTAGAAGCCATTATGAATGAAGTATTGCCATAAAAGATATTTTTAATGCTCAACATATTTTTGATATCTATTTTCTAAAACGTAATCTAAGATTAAAATCTTGGATAAAACTAATTGTTTTGTATCACTGTTATTTAAAATTAAATATTTCTCAAATAAAATTTTAAAATTTTTCAATTGTATAATATTGCTTCTTGATTTTTAGCTAGACTATATATTTTATAGAATATTTACGAGTAAAAATTGCGCTTAATAGTATCAAAGTACGATAAATATTTTAGCAGATATAGTGTATTGTTTCTAAATATAAAGATTCTTTTGAAACTAGAAAGCCGTACTTTAAGAATTAATATTTTTTGCGGTCAATATTCGAAAAATGTTCCATCATCTATGTGCTATGTACTCAGGCGGCGTTTCTCTTGCTTTTTTGATAGGATTTTGTTCTGATCCGATCGTTTTTCGTTATAAAATACCAAAGTATATGGGTTTTACTTAACATTATTTTAGGTTATACATTTTCATGAATATATATATTTTTTTTTAACATATTTAAAGTAGCTGTAAAAGCATTGAATTTTTGCATTAACCTTATTGCAATATATATATTGGGTTATAATTTTATATATATATATATATATATATATATATATATATATAATTTTTTTATCTATACCTTGTACTATGACGAAATTGGTCTGAATGACACGTGTTGATAATTATAATTAACCATGTGTAATGTTGAAAAAAACAACATCAAATTGTATTTTACGAGATTAACCGAATGATGACTTTTCTTAGGGAACTGGAACATTAATATTTATAAACATATTCTGTATTTTTAATAATCAGGACAAGGCTCACAATATTTCTACGGTAGCGTAATCTTCGAAATTTTTAAATATTTGTACGTGAAATTTTCTTTCGCAAATAATCGTTTTGTCAGCCGCCTGTCATCATAATTATCTTCATGTTTAAAACAGAGTTCGCGATATTATTTATTGTAAAGTTTTTTATGACCAAAATAGTTCACTTATATTTTTTTTCATCTATTTATAGTCTATTAAACAAAAGCCCTATACTATAGGCAATTGAGGATCTTTTTAATTACTTGGAAATGAACTATTCCTCGTATATAAAATATGTTCATAAGTCCATTTTTATGATTTATCACAATTCAAAGTAAAAATATTATTAATAAGATGTCTATAGCTGTTTCAAGATGAAAAATCAATCGGCCATTATAGGAACTCAATTTTTGTAAATTTCTATAATCGTATGGCAGACTAGAGAAGAATTTTTATTGGAATAGAATCTTATATTAGTTCTACACAATATTCTAAAATAATATGTATCATGAAGTATATTTGTATTTTATTTTAGTCTTTTCTTAACTGTAGTTTAAAGAGTAACAAATCCTAATAGCGTCTCCCTAACATATTCTATTTGTAGAATCACAATCAGTTTGAGTCAAAAGCACACGCATATGCACACGCCATATTTACACAAAATTGCAGAATTAATGCAATTTTCATAAAGTTTCATAATTTTATATATTTGTATTTGTGACACTCTACTAAAAATTACTTAAAATATTGTTCATCTTACACACACAAGTCGTCTTCGAACCATCCAAAGGTTGACTGATTAATAATTGGCTGATTAATTAATAAACTCTTGCCATTTTTCTATCATGTATGAATTGAATCCACAAAAAGTTTTAATAAATCATCATCATCATCATCATCATCAGCCTGTGATAGTCCTCTGCTGGACATAAGCCTATCCTAATACACCCCCATTCATTAGGAGGTTTAGACGAAAAACTTGCTTGGGTTTATTTTTTACTGGTTCAAGGCACTGTCACCCATCACGTTTATAATTTAGAATTCAAATGATTTATGCTTTCTGAAAATCACGGCATACAATATTGAAGACCCTCTTCAGAACTGTCGAAGGCGAGAAGTATTAGCGAAACATGGTTTTGTACTTTTGAAATTTATGTAATAACGTATGGGATCTTTCGAGCATAACACATTGTTAATATCCCACCAATTGATTAACGATATTTTACATGACGTTTTAAAATAACGTGCCCTTTAATTAAAGGCACACAAAAATATTTTTATTTATTTATTAAAATCATTTATCCATGCGTCGGATGGGCATGTAAAAAGTCGGTCCACCCACCAACCCGCATTGGACCAGCGTGGTGGATACGGTCTAAAACCCCCTAATGGATAGGGGTGTATTAGGGGAGGCCTATGTCCAGTAGTTGACTATCACAGTCTGATGATGATGATGACGATTAATGGATATGAAAATGTCCTAATTTTTTTTTCTAAAATATCAATCTAAGGGTTCATATTATAAATACAATAATTTGACTGACATACATTTAAAATTAAATTTTTGTCAAAGGATTAAGTTGTATCGTATAAATATATATCAAATTGTTCCGCTTATATCATGCTGTGACTGCCTCCGACTTATTTTTTCTTTGCATAATGCGGTGTCATTTGTGTATAGCAGTAATAAATGAGATAATCATTTAATTCGTACAAATTAAAGCATAAAGTTTTGAGTTTCCGCTAACTTTTTATGTTACTTGTTTTATTCATGTCCCCGTTTGCATGTAACGCACGTTCAGTCGTTATTGTATGTTGCGTATTAAATACGCAATTATAATCAAAAATATTGACAATTTTTAAAATTTTACAATTAACAACAAAAAAGTTTAGAACATATTAAATCCACTAATTTACGGATTTTTCGCGTTCGTTATATATATATTTATTCCCGATGTTTCGGATTCTTTCCAGCATCCATGATCACGGACAGACTAAGTTGCTATATGTCTGTATCTCAATGTTTAGGAATAACCGTCAGAGTTTTTTTTTTATATTGACATGATTTTTCATTTTCTTAATTTTAAATATTGGTTTGACAAAAAGTACTTATGTTGTCCTTTGGCTTTGTAGTTTTTATATCTTGTAATTTAATTTTTAAATTATTGGATCCCAGGAAGATGGCCAATCTCAACCATCCTCTCTATTAAAATTTGGATATTTTTCATTTCTATTGCTTCCCGAATCATCCTTGGTATAAATGTATGTTCTTTAGCAAGTATTTTGGGTTCATCAAATCTAATATAATAATTGCGCTTGCCTAGAGCATGGTCGCAAATTGCAGATTTTTTATGGCGTCGGTGCTTAACATCAGCCATATGTTCTTATACTCTGGTTCTTACTGGTCTTTTTGTCTGTCCAGTGTAAGAGAGACCACAATCACAGTCTAGTTTGTACACATCCGGTACCTGTAGAGGAATTTTACATTTGATGGATGGTAATATTGGCCAATCTTCTTAGGCGGCTTATAATATGTTTTAATAGAAGGTCGCATATTGAATATAACCGATTTTGTCGATGAATCCTCTGATGTAAGGTAACACGGCAGGCACTCTTTTGACTGTGGCTTGCTTCACACGGTCACTGCGACATATACGTAGATCTTTGGGTTTGTTGTCACGCAGCACATGCTTGACATTTTGCAGTTCAGTCGTTAAATGCTCCTTGTCGCAGATCCGCTGAGCTCTCTGAAGCAAACATTTACCGACAGTAGCTAACTGCGAGGGATCGTGGTGAGAATCACCATTTAAATATTTATTCGTGTGAGTTGCTTTTCTAAAAACTGTATGGCCCAAGTTACTGTTAGAGTTTCTAATGATTAAAATATCACAAAAGGCTAAGGAGTTGTTGTCCTCTATTTCCATTGTGAACTTTATTTTGGGGTGCAAAATAAAGTTCAAAAGTGGTAAGATGACCCAGAAATGCATCGATCTGGTTTGTTGATAAAATGGTGAATGTGTCATCTACGTACCGCTTATAGAATCTTGGCCCGATGGGAGTTGTGTTGAGGGCTGTCTCTTCAAAGTTCGCCATGAAGATATCGGCTATAATAGGAGACATTGGGCAGTCCATCGCTACGCCATCTATCTAGTAGAAGTAGCCAGATGTAAGACAATGTTTAAACAGAGATGCATATTTATTTGGCATTTTATTGTGCTCAAGCTTCTTAGTTACAATTGAGGTGCAGTCTTCAATAGGTAAGCATTGAAATAAAGACTGAACATCAAAACTGACCATAGTTTCATTGTTAGCAAGATATAGATGTTAAATCTCATTAACAAAATGGTAAGAATCACTTGTACGCCTCGGTGTGTCCTTGTAGTGGTGACAGAACTTCTACAAGATATTGTGCCAGTTTGTATGTTGGTGCATCAATCTGGCTGACAATTGGGCGTGATGGAGCATTAGGTTTATGAATCTTAGGTAATCCATAAAATATGGTGGTGTGGCACATGAAGGTATCATTAGGTTTATGTCTAGATTTAATTTGTCCGCAAATTTCTTTATAAGATCGCTTGTTGTTTTAAGCGTTTTCTGTGTGGGGTCTATTTTGACTTTTTTATAAGTCATTTCTTCCGATAACAAGTCTTGAATTTCGAAATTGTAATCTGACGTGTCCGTAACAACCGTAGCATTTCCTTTATCTGCACAGAGAATCAATAATCAAAAGAAAGAAGAGTAGGATATTTAACGCTTTTTGCTCATCTTTAGAAAGATTTGGTTTTGGCACAGTACTCCGACGTAAAATAGACGATATATCTTGACGTATGGCTTCGGAATCTTCCTTTTGGATGTTGCTTTTGCATAAACAATTCTCAACGTTACAAATAATTTCCTGATATGGGATTTTTCTCGGTGTTATTGCAAAATTTTCAGACACTGCGCACTCACCCGTTTAGTGCAAAATAAGACGAAATTTGCAGAACTGACGGCCAACCTCTAGGAATAGAGAGTTACCATAAGAAGAAGATAAGAAGATACGGTTTATTGTTTGGCGTCCGATCTTTTGACAATTGATTCATTACATAATTTTTCGTATTTATTGATATATTTATCTTTGCATTCATTTTATTTGCTAGCTTCTCGCTTATCTAGCATTTCTAAACAATTTTTGTAATCAGTATTCGTTAGAATTGATTGTAAGACTCTAGACAAATTTCCTATAGATTTGCCGAAAGCGAATAGATCGGATCGTGTCTGACGGATTACTCTCTTTCACAATATTATGCTTGCCTTTTTTTTTCTTTTTTTATTTTTTTTTTTGCCGTTCGAAAAATCCAGCTTACGAATTCCGCGCCCCCAGAGTGAGGGGACAGCAGGGATATGTGGGGCTCCTCGGACCAAGATGGAGCGGCCGGTATACCCACTTAAAACCAACGGTTGCTCCTTTGTCATGTCGCAATAGCCGGGCCGCGGCGCTGATGACAGTTTTCGACGACCCCCGCGCGACGTGGCCCTCGCCTCTCTCGGGCCTTTTCTCTCCGGGTGTGTTGGGACCCGGACCGTCGCTTTAGGTGCCGTGCCGGAACAAACAGCACGGCGCTCCCTCTTGAGCCCTTCTCTGGGCGGCGGGCACCTCTTGCCAGCCGCCCAGGGCTCAGTGTCAGGGGAAGGTTGCGCGTACGCCACTCTTCGGCGCCCTGGCCTTCTTCTGCGGATAGCCAGGGCGCTCTCGGCCTCCCTGTCCCTTTCGCGGCCTCCTTCCGGGCCATCACGTCCTCGCAAAAAGTAAGGACGGCGCCCCACGACCTTTCGCTCTCAGCATCCTGCGCACTACGGCAGGAAGCGAAGGTCGTGCCCGACACTACGCAGCTCTCGGCGTTGCTCAAGCCCAGGCTGGGCACTCTTCCAGCACGTGCTGGGCCGTCTCTTCGGCCTACGCCACAGTGGTGGCACTCCTCTGTAGGCTCCTACCGGTCACGCGGCACAGGTACCTCCCGAAACAGCCGTGTCCCGAGAGAACCTCGTCGCGCGGAATGTCAGGAGCCGTGTCCTCTTCAAGCCACCACTCTAATACAGGGGCGTATGGCTTCTACTGTTTGATGGCCAGCGCTGGGGTGCTCCAGCCGCAGTTCCCACTCCTGTATGCAAGGAGCGCAGTTCGTCTCTGCGCCCCTTATTCTTCCGGAATATTATGCTTGCCTGGTTTAAGATCTTAGCGCTCCATTAATATCCTTTTGGGAGAAATTTTGACACTCGATGAGATAAGGTTGTTGTCCCTGCATCTCTTCAAGAAATTTAAAGATGTTACGAACCGTGCGCGTTTCGTCCTAAGACCTTCCAGGCGGCGTATATCATTTGCAGGATTCAATCCGTACTGTTGCCTATAATTATTTATTTTATTTACGCGATTATTATACATATCATATCCACTAATTTAGTATATATATAACTAACGCGAAAAATCCATAAATTAGTGGATTTAATATGTATAATAATCGCGGAAATAAAAGAAATAGTTTATAAGACTATACATAATCTGAGCTGGTCAGAATTTGACCCTTAAGTCATTATTTATTTCATTTCTATTTTTTTTTTTTTAATTCAGAATCTATAGCATAAATATTATCTCGTTACTCCGCTAGTAGCAGTTGCGAAAGACATCAGAGCAAATATACACTCATTTTGAAATAAAATTTTGTCAATTTTTTTATAGAATTAGTTTGACACAAAACAAAACCACTTCTCAGTTAATAACAGCTCGATACAGTTATATACCACTATTTTTTAAATATTGTCATCATAGATGTAAAAAGAACTATATCATAAATATAACGTTTACAACTCTTCTTTAATAGAGGCGCATCTTAATTACTATTATCCACGAGGCAGCACTTTTTATATGGATAGGTATACATTATAGTATGCATATTATTTCACCATTTATGAATATTTTTGTGGATAGATATAATATATATAAATAAGTAAGATATCACAAAATTCTAAACCCAAGGCTTGCCAGAGATGGAACAGCATACTCTCGCTCGCAAAGATGTAGTAAAATTAGGAGCAACACTACGGTCCGACCGAAACTAATTTTTCGGTAGAAACCGAAACTCACGTATTTAAAGTAATTTGGTGCAATTTATAATATATAATATTTGCATTAATTAATACATAAAATGAAAACACAGTATATTAAGTTGGCGATACTTAAAATAATATTACAAAATTATAATTAAAATATTGATTATTTTATTAAATTCTTAAGTTAATAATAATATTAATCTCTTTAAAAAGAAAGGGTTTTATCTCGTCATCTATCGTCGTTACGTCTTTATCGTGATTATACTTGTTTGTATAAAAACGATAAAGCCGAAGTTTCCTCTTAGGTATTTCAATTTGGGAAGATAAAAATAGCTACTGGCATGATCAATCAACCCCAAATCAATGGTCCTTTATTGTATATTTATGAAATATCTTACGATACATTTAGTTGGTGATTGCAACCAATTTTTCTGTTCAACTCCGAGGGAACAACTAGTTTTTGTGTTCACGTAGAATTCGGAGCTTCAGGACCTCGGTTTTTCATATTCCGACTCCAACACTTGGAAATTTAAAGACAAGTTATTAAATACAGTTTATGATACGTGTGATCCAATATTTTTTCATTAAACTAACATACTTGAAACTTATTTCGATTGATTAATAAATAAATTAAATCACTATATTTTTTTTCGGATAAAACTTTATATTAAAGTAGGTCTTTTATATAATTTTAGCATTCTTCCCTGTGACCACGGCTGCTGGAAAGTGTTCGAAACGTCGGGAATTTAAAATGTAAAATAAACGCGATAAAATCCGTAAAGTAATTTTATTTAATAATGTATAATATTCGCGCAAGCAATAGAAATAATTTTAGCAGTTATGTAAATATAATTAAAATGTTTTTTTAATAATTTACCTTATTCAAGCCACGAAAGTAGCAACATATTTAATGACAGTATTTTTTAAATTTTAAGTGAACGTGCGAATCCGATGTTTCAAGTTTTTCAGATATTCACTTCAATTTATTTCTTGAAATAAAAATCTTGACTCGTTAATCATTACAAAATTAATAAACTTGATAATATTTTTCGCAAACGTTTAAACTTAAAAGGGAACACTATAAATTCCAGCTCCATTGGGAAAACTTGGGGATTTGAATCATTTGTCTCTCAAATATAATTTTATCCACAAAGAACTGTTCCGCAAGCCATCTGTCTGAACAATTTTGTTTAGACTTTTGAAAAATATTTCTTTTCTCTTTTTTCGTGACACAGCGTTTGAGAAATATTTTATCTTGCTATTTATTAAAATCTCTTCATCATTTAAATAAGTCAGTTTGTCCTATTTGATGTTCAGTTTGTTAAATTTAACAATATTTTTAAAGTATTAATACCGATTGCGCACAACTTTATCTTCAAATTTAATTAATAATTACTTCCTTATCTATAATATTTCAATAGTAAATGAAATAAAAGTGAAATATAATATAACAGATATAGCCACGAAGTTGTAATAAATATGTTTGTGGTTTACCAAACAATTATCTGAGCATGTCAAGAATTAATGAACCTTAGTTTGAATTAATTCGTTTGAACTCCACTTCATGACGTACCAATACCAAGTATTTATTTCAATTTAAAATAATTATATGAGTAGCGTCAGTGGTAAATGCTATCTTTATTTTGATAAAAAGAGGTGGTAAAGAATTTTGAAACTTTTATAGAAATAGTAATTACTTCGCATTTGTGTTTTTTTACTGACATAAATGACTAGTTTTACTTTTAAAAAAGGCATTCCACATTAACCCACTTTTTAAAATATTCTATTTGGGGAAGTAGCAACGATATAATTACTTTTATAATGTCATTTGTTTACTGCATCCTTATGCAATTGAGTTTTTATAGCGAAGCTTTTCTTTATAAAACGGTTTTTCATAATTGTCTACTTACCAATTTATGATGGTATCGGCTTTTAATCCATTCTTATTTGCCTGAATAGCAGTTTTCTACTTACGCAACCAAAGGGTCAACTGCAATCTATAGATGAGTTAGTTGTCAGTAATTTTGACAGATTTGTCGCTGTCTAATTTGGCACTGACATCCTATATATAACTGTCTTTGATAATTCAAAGACAGTCTTGATATTTAGGGCTAAACTCTTACATACCCATCCGGCACATGGATTATCTTTCTGTTTAGACATTTAGGTGATCGGCCAATATTGTCCTTAACAACCACAAAACAGTTATAACTGCGAACTTGTTTCCCCGTAGGATTCTAACCTAAATAAGGTTGGTTTGTCAAGCAAGGCATTAGCATGTGTACAAACGGTCAATCATAATATAGAAATTTAAATAATCTCATGAAATAGTCCGGTAAGGTGATGGCGATAGTTTTCTAGGATGGTTAAGGACTAATTGCGATTGATAACCTAAAAAAAAGAAAGACAATCACTGACCGTTTTACACAGAGTTATTAGACTGATGTAATGCCGTCAAAAATCCATCAGTTGACTTGCGCCTGATTCCACATGCTCTGTATTTACCGGATCTAGCTACTTGTGATTATTACCTATGTCTGAATTTAAAAAGATCACCCGAGAGACAAAAACTATTGGCTTACTACTCGACAAATTATATTTCTCTAAAGGTATCAAAAATTGAAAAGCTAACGAAATAAGTGTATGACCCTTCATGGAGGCTAAGTTGAAAAATAAACGATAAGAAAAACTTATTAAACAGACCTCGTATCCTGACGATAGTAAAAAAAATATCCTTCTTAAGTTAAAAAAAAAAACACGAAGGCAGTTACTCTATTATCAAAATTCGTTCGTTAAGTTTTATGAACTACCTAATCTTAGAGTTTTTTAACATTTATTCGGAACTTCTGACGTTTGGTAAATATAATTCTCCCTCAGACTTCTACTGTTTTCTAAATCTATTTTACGACTGAAACGTGACACGGCATTCTTGAATATCATGTTTATTAACACACCAATTTACTGAAAGCGAGAAGTCACCCTTAGGTTAATTAGAGATTTATTTACTGAAAATCCCTAAACTATATTTATATAGCTGGCGCTTACGATGATAATATCAGGTTACTCCAAGTCATTGTTTCAGAAAAAAGCCAGTGTTAAAAATACTTTTATTATCTAAAATATGATAGGTTAATCAAATTACTATTTTTTTATGGAACATATTAATTGAAATTTTATTGTTTGATAAGCATATCTATAGACTGGACTCCATCCCTTTGGCCATATATTTTAGTGGCCTAATTCCTGGTAGTGAAGCTTCCATGACAAGATTTTTATCTTGTGCAACTTTTAGTTTGTAAGAGTTAAAACAAGTTTATACCGTTAATAATACGTTAAAAGAAGAAATATACGAGAATATAAAAAAGATTACCAAAGTGAGTAATATGTTTTAAGTTTTCTTTTCATCAATTACAATAATACAATAATATTTGAAATATTTATATTCAATCATAATAGTTCTACGTTGTAAATATTAGAACAATAATCTTCTCTAGTATAATAAAATCTTTATAAATCAGAAATAAGGCTATACACGTAGCTTATAAATCATTTCACTTTCCACTTCCATTCGAAATGTGATTCAAAACAGAAGTAAATTTTTCTTAATCTATGAATATAAATTTAAATTTATAACAACTTATACCATTATGCTGAATTTCGCCGAACTAATGACGGTAGAAATGGAGGCATAACAGGTACTTTACTTTGGCAGTGTACTCGTGACTATAATGCCAAAGTCGTTCAGACAATATTTATTGATATGAAACCAAAGATGTTGTTAGTGTTATAGCAAAGATTTATTTTACTTATTCTTCTATAAAAAGTTGAAAGAATTAGCACCTTTCGTTAAGATGAGAAAATATAATTATTTTAATTTATTAAAATGTTGGAACTTGTTATACTTATTCTTTAATTTAATTTCTCTTAATATCTAAAGGAAATACCGGTGCATTAATGTGATATCAACGTAAACTTTTACAATTTTAACATTACTTTATACTTACAAATTTTAAAGTGTAGAAGAAATCTTTAACTTTATACAAACGTAAAAATAAAATGCGCCATAAAGTAAAATTTACTCTTAGCGTTACTTAGGGTACAATACATTAACATTTGACTCAATATTACTATTTGGATTCGGCTAATTTACGTTAATTGAAATTAATCGAGTAAAAAACGCCTTTTATTTTCGTAACATAACCTTTAAATTAATTACCACTTCCATAGTAAGCAACACATGTGTCGTTATGGAACTGCGCTGTAGTCGAGCTTAAAAATAATAATTTCAAATATCAAGGAATATGAGATAAGGTACAATAAAAGAAATACTTTACTTATCTTTGCTTTGAAATTCAGTGAATTTAAAAGTGTATTTTTTAAAAATACTACGAACACCTAAAGTTGTTTAACAATTGAATTTGACATGGAAATAGTGCAAAATGAGTTATAAATTTTTCGGATTTATTTGCCATTTACTTAATATATTGAATATATTAAAAAGTACCTTACTATTGTAGAAATCTTGGTAACATAAAACAATATCATTAATAGATAAACTATATTTTAGCTTTTTTGAAGCAAACATGAATCAAAAGAAAGTCGTAAAGACTTTGTTTTGATTCATGTAAGATTTTTTTGATATCAAAATATAACTTACATTTCAAAAATATAACCGAATTATCGTTGAAAAGATAATAATAACATTAGTTATATGAAGAAGTGATCGATATAGGCGAAATATCGGAAAAATTTTGCACCTATTACATCCATTCATCTTACTATAACGTTATTTATAACATAGGTGGTTTTACTCCATAATACAAACTTCCATTATTTTTCTCAATAATATTGGTATCACTTTTTTTTCAATAGAATCAAGAACACTTTGAAATTTATGAAAAAGCATTAATGACTAACTAAATAACAATTTAAAATAATATATTTAAAATAATCAAACGTAGTGTAGGACGCCCTGCGGCAAGATGGAGTGACGACATTTGCCAAGTGGCCGGTGTGGGCTGGATGAGAATAGGTGGTGTCAATTAGGGGAGGCCTATGTCCAGCAGTGGACTGACACAGGCTGATAAAAAAAAATAACAATTTTATAATCATTTTTCATTAAATCATTATCATTGTAGTAAATAGTTGTTTTTTTACATAATTTTAGACAGGTTTTTGCAACCTGAAGTAAATAAAAAATTCTGGCTGGTTGACCATCACTTTATGGAATCTAAATGGAATATTAGGCATATTACTAAAGCGCCTGATTGGGCACCAAAAAAAACTGATATTACATTATTAGTCTACGGAAATACCGTATGATAGTTCTGGCTACATTAATTTTACCTAAACTCACATTATAATTATACTTCTAAACTAATAACAAACATGAAACCAATATTACAGTTTTTTTTCGTTACTACATTAAGTGAGATATGATATCCAGAAGAAGCCTCTGAACACAATGATTACTGTAACAAAAGTTTGGCAGACGTGCTGTCAAAAGTGAAACTCAACTTGTCTATGAGAGAAACAAGTTTGCCCGTAATTCCCCGAGAATAACTACAGCTGAAACTTTCGAAAGTGTATTAATAGGTTCACTCAGTGCGATCAATTTTGTTTAGTGTTGCGCAGACTTTAAAAATGTTTACATCCAAAAAAGGTCTAATTTAACGGGTAAACATAAAAAAGGCCCTTGTGAAACGGTTTACCTCATATTAAACAAATTAAACCATTGATAAAAATATATTTAATGAATTTCAAGTATGTAATTTCTATCTACTTCGTAGCCTCGAGGTATTACCGTTTTTGATAGCATTAAGAAATTAAATGTCTTTGTGTTGTCGTTATTTTCCGGTTGGTTGCACATTAAACATTGTAAAGGTTGCTCATGATCACACAGCTCCAATTGCTTCATTTTCATAAGGCCTACACATATTTAGGATTATGAAAATTTGCACGTGTATAAACTTTAAATCTGCTCTGCTATTTTGTAGAGTTTAAGTAAGAGTCTGCTATTCTGCTAGTTTGTCTAATTCATAATTTTAGTGGTGATAGAGCCAGAACAATGAATAGCTGATGTGCAATTTTAAGCCGGCCGCATGTAAATGTAATATTTTATAGAAAAGCTTAAAGTTCAGTTGAGATAATTGACGTTTGATTTTTTTAAATATTTAAGACTAGGTTCTTTCCAGTAAGTTCTCATGATATTTATAGACTTAAGGACCTTGAAAAATATATGAAATATGTAATAGCTTAAATTAATGCTGAGAATCATTTCTAAAAAATAATATAATTTAACCGAATCATTATACGTTATATCCTTTTTACGTTAACTTCATTAAGTTAATTATATGATATTCTTTTGTTTATATAGAATATATGTGCTAAATGTGGTTCATGATACTATGCAAGGTATAGTACATAGTGCATCTAATTTAGGGGCTTTAGTTACAAAGCTAGCGTACTTGTTAGCTGCTATTAGCTTAACAGGTATGGGAAAATATACGTAAGACCTCGTTTTCGTGCAGTCACGTTCGGGCAACATTGCTTCAACATGAAATCCAGCAAATGTTACCACGTGTTATGTTGAACACCGGAGCTGTTTTTGTTGAAGCTGCTTCGATGACACACCTAGAAAATAATATACGCAGTATTGTTTATATTAAAATTGCAGTCTTTAAAATAATTTCTATACGTCTATAAATATACAAATTCTTAAAATGGCTATGTAATAACAATGCCTTGAAGCTTTAGCTATTAAGCATATTAAGTACAAAAATAAAATTAAACATTTAAACGTGCTGTAAAACTGTAACCGTGAAAATTAAAATGTAAAATGTCTATTTATATCGTTTACCTATCTTAGTGTACTGCAGCAGCTAATCCTTTAAGTTCTCTTCGAAGTGCTCCAAGAAATTATTCTGATTAGTATCTGCCGTCAAATTTTAATACAATAAAATATGAAGAAGTAATAAGGCGACATTATCTTTGTTGTATTTTAGGTAGGTAAGAAGTATATAAGTTAACTTCTGCGGCCGAAATGGTGGTGGAGCCCAACTTCTAGGCCACCGCTGGGGGCTGGGAGATTTGTCCTGCTAGTATTGAGATCTCCTGTCTCTTATTGTTTCTAAATGGTGGATTCGGGGATGTGTGCTGCCCAGATGTAGGGGCTGAGACGGAGTGCGCGTGATTTCTGGCGCGCAAAGAGGTGTATTTGGCTGTAGAGCCGAGATAGGGCTGCTTCGTTGGCAAGCGCTGTTAGGGTTGCAGAAGACCGCCAAAGAGTTCCTGTGATTCCGTCTCTAAGGCACCAGAACGGAACCTCGTGGCGGTTTTAGTATAGGACGGGTATGCGTAGGTTTTCCCCGTAAATAAAAATAGTAATAAATAGCGCTAGGTGTATGCTTTAATATGATATGTTAGCCTTGTTACGCAAACTAGTTACGATTACGCTTCTTTTGGCCCGCTCTTCATTTTCCTCTTATTTATCATCGTTACGTCAAAAGAAGGAAGCTAGAAGTCAAACGTCGCCACGCTGTAGGCGGCAAGTGGGGCCACAGTTGCATACATTTGCTCCAGAATCTTAATTTAAAGTCACGCGACGCGAAAGGCTAATGCTCCGCTTCATTTTTAATATCAACCGCGAATCCCAAATGCGTTGAAGAAGAAGCCTGCAGCAGATTTTTGTCCTCAAGCTGGCAAGTCCAACTCAAATTGGGCTAACAAAACTTGACTGATCAGGCGCCCTCGTACCGAAGCAGTTATTGGGTAAATTTTGCAATCTTTTAAATATGCGAAAAAGCATACAAATTTAAATTGAATATTAGAGTTTCTTTATTTGCGGCCTATTTTTGTCAGACAAAACCAAATTGCAGTTCGTCATCATCATCATCAGCCTGTGATAGTCTAATGTTGGACATAGGCCTACCCTTATACACCCCTATCCATTAGGAAGTTTTGGACCGTATCCCACCACGCTGGTCCAATGCGGGTTGGTGGGTGGACCGACTTTATACGTGCCCATCCGACGCATGGTTCATCTTAATTTTCAAACTATTGGGCCAGATCAGCCAAATTCCCCCAACCGACTAGGAAACTACAAAGAAAATTATTTGTCCCCACAGGATTCGAAAATGCCAGTTACATTAAAACTATTGCCTATGTTAAAAATTAAAACAGCAAGGATGATTGTCCTATAAAAATTCTTCAGTAATCTACTACTAAACAATGGTTTGAACATATTCTTTACATTAACTCATATTTTACTTAGTAGTGCAATAAGTAATGTAAAACCACATACAATTTATTATGACAAAACGACAAAAACGTAAATATTCAGAATACAGATAATATCAATTATGAAAGTCATTAGAAAAACAATGTCCACAAGTTCAAACAACGTTTTAATTTCACCTGCACAAGATTACGATGACACCTACTATAATACAATTATTTAGCTAATATATATTCCTCTTTTAGCAAAATTGGTCAGAATACATATAATAATACATATTATTCACATAACACAGACTTTGCCTAGTGCATTTAATACTACGAGCTCCTATTACTGGCGGTAACAGCAGCTTAACAGGTACAAGGAAATGTACATAACTAAATCCTCGGTATCGAGCAGTCACGTTCGGGCAATATTTGTTCAACATGAAATTTAGCAGATGTTGCAACGTGTTATGTTAAATATCGCAGGTATTTTTTTAAGGCATTCAGAACCACGCGCCTACAAAATTTTAAAGCAATGTTCAAATTAAAAATATATAGCGTTTGATCTGAAGTTTGATATTACGACAGTTAATTTCCTCAATATTATAAAAATATATAGATGCGAACGATTTCTATGATAACTGCTTAAATTTTATTTTACCAATAACAGTAGTAATAGTATAATTTTTGGCAGATTGAAAATTAGATTATACATTTATTATTCGTTTTGGAGTTATAATAAATAGCATTACAACTGTAAAAGTAACGACATAGTGCAAGAACACAAAAAATACTAGCAACAGCAAATAGATTAAAAACAATATAGACGTACTGATTTTCCTGCTTTACAATGATTGTAATAGTGCTTCATGCAATATTTTGTGTTGCAATATGACAGATTTTATTGCTTTTAATTACTTTGACATTGTTCAACGTTATATACGTTTTAAACCCTCACCAGGGACCAGGGTCATGGGACCGACAAAATTTAAAATTATACATTGGGTATCCCAAAACAGGAGCGCTCTCCAGCAGTGGCCCCGGCGCACGTGTTCGCCGCGGTCTCAAGCTCGCCACGCAGTCTTCATTGTCCGCTTCCGTGAAATCGTCACGCTGTGCCTTCTGCGTTTCGTTGCGTGCACCTGCGCTCATAGAGCCTTTTGTCGCACCGCTGACGTCATCGCGGTTGCGATTTATTGCGCTACCTCAAGCGGTTGGCTTGTGCACGGCTGTTTGCAACTCGTTTCCTAACACTACTGTGTTGCTAGCCGCTTGTCGCAAGCGCATTTCCTGTTTCTTAGGGTTAATTATCGTGTTTCTTGGCCGAACTAGTTGTTTTCACAACTATACTAGGCCCCTGAACGTTTTAATATTCTGTTTTTAGTTTCCAGAACCAGCCAGACACACCTCCTGCCGTAGCCGGCAAGGCGGTAAGATTCTACGCCGGCAATCGCCGGACTCACCTGTGCGTTGGATGACGCAACCAAGGTCGCGCCTCAACTAGACGCGACATAATCGCTTACAATGGTCGACCGAGGCTCTCGACTTGCTTTGGTATTGATACCAAGGCGATTAGTGAGAAGATCGTTCGGAAGTTGTATATGCAATTTACCGACGCCGCACATAAGCTCATATCTAAACACGCTCCCGACCACCCAAGTCCTACCTCAACGCCTGGACCGTCCAGACCATTCCCTGAGGATGACAGTGACGACAATTATGTCGATATTAGCATCCGCACGGAATCGGCCATGGAGATCGAGGCCATCCATAACTCCAAACCCGACGACGGCTTCAAAACGTCAAATCCAAGAGGAAGCGCAAGATCCGCACCTCATTACCCGCACCGTTCTTCCGTAAAGGCTGCAAAGCCTGACATTCCAACTACCTGGCCCTAGCAGGTTCCTCAAACCATCCATCCATCCATCCGCCGATCCTAGGCGCCCGCCCTCGCCCGCCCAGCCGTCCCAGCCTTCCCAGGCACGGCTCCCCGTAGGAAACGCCCACCGCCGATTGACTCCGCGAAAAGGAGAAGTAGGGTTGAAATTCGCTCGGCCCTGTCGAATAGATTTAAATTTGAAGCCTCTGATAGCAATCAGGGATCAAATTACAATTAGAAAATTCCGACGATTTTAGGAAGGTGACCTTATTCCTTATGGAAAAGGAACACAAATATCACACCTCACGCTCCCGGATTAGCGCGTACTTAGGACAGTGGTCAAAGGGCTGCCTAAGGAGATCCCATGCACGGACATAACTTCGGCTATAAAAGAATTAGATACTCCCGTCCTCTCGGTACAACGCATTACCACCCACGCACCAAACGCCCTTAAGGTATGGTGCTGGTCACGCTCGAGCGCACTAAGGAAGGTAAGCGCTTATCGATATCGAGCAACTGTGTGGATCGGCCGTCTCTCGTTTGAGCGGCCACATTCTAACGGTCTGCCAGGCAGTGTCATAACTGCCAGTATTCGGTCACGCTGCGCGGAACTGCTTCGCCCGCCCCGTTGCGTCAAATGCTCCGGGATCACGGCACCGCCTCCTGTCCCAGACCCGAGGACAAGAAGTCCTCGCCACCTAAGAATCTCCTGCGTGCGTAAACTGCCGCAATCCCGGCCACACGGCCAACTACCTCGGCTGCTCTAAGGCGCCAAATCGCAGAATCCTTACAACCCCAAGGGAAGCCTCTTGCAGGCGACCACCCATCCCATCCAACACCACCGCATTCCTACCCTTCGTCCTTCCAACGCTTGGCAGTTCCGCCCGCGTGGCAACAGCCAGCGCTGGAGCCGACTCGAGCGCACAGCGGCCCGCCGCCGCCTCAAAGAGCCAGCATGCTAGCCATTGCAAAGGCAGCACTGGCAATAATTGCGCGTCTTTTCTAAAACCGCTGATCTTTTTAATCTAGACGAATTTAACTAGGCAGCAGATGATTTCGCGCGCCACCGGCGACGCAATGGCTAGGTTTTCCTACTTGTGAAATACAAGAATCTTATTAACGACCTTAAGGCTTAGGTAGCGACACCTAGCAGTAGCAGACACAACCTACACTACAGTGTAGGATAAACACACACACACACACAACTGACATTGGCCGCACCAGTGAGGTCGAACTTACACACCCTTTGCTATATGACACTGTAGCTTAACACCATATTAGATAGAAGCGTTGCTGGAGTTTTTGCGCCACTTCTTCTCCAGCGCCAACGCTTTAAGAAGTGGTAGTAAAGTTTAGATAGAGCTCTTCTAGCTTTAAATGATCATTGCAAGCGTCTGAATCAAGCCGAGGCGTCGGCTATCTGGGCAGCCCTCGATTCAGCATGCTAACGGGTACCAGAAAGTGACGGACCAAAGCGAGGCTCCCGTCTGGGAGGCCTTTGGTGCAGTTAAGTCACTTATGGGAGACGGTGGCAACGTGGCCCCAAACACGGTTATGTGGATTGACTCGGTGGCTTTTTGCTGTACAATCACCTCGCTCTAAGAAGCATTGCTGTAATTCCGTCCTACCAGGTGCTTTGCTGTTCTTAATTTTTGAGAGCCATTCGTATCGCGCTCAGACTAAATTCCGAATATTTTCGGAGTTTCTGGTATGTTTTTTGGGTCTTCACTCGCCAGTAACCGGTTCCGACGACATTGTTGGCTGTCCATAGAATCTCTCGATCTCCCAAAAACTTCTGGTCTACGGAGATGACGGCCCATATCGGTATTCAACAGTTAGCTGGCTTGCCGACAGACAGATCTCTGGCGAACTTGATCTGTTCGTTCAATCGCTCTTTAAACGACGCTAGGCAAAGATGCGAACGCTCGCATACCTGGAGATCTGTCTATCAGCTGCCTGTAGTCTAACATGTCAGAAAGAAGGCCGCATCTTACCTTGTTTCCTAAGGTTCAGAGGTGATCAGAGAGTTTTGCTAGCTTGCGGTGCGTCTTGTAGACCAGACCCACAGTACGGATAGTTTCCACGAGCTGGGCGTTATTTCGTCCACAGTGCTGCAAGTGTCTAGGCATTTGAAGCGATTATTGCTTGAGCTGAAAGCTTTCGGCATTTAGGATATGGGCACGAGACGGACGTAACGTGGACTTTATCAGACGAGACCTTTCCAGCCTGATGTTTAGATTTAATGATCATTGTTGTGCCTCTTAAGTCGGTGATCACTGCCGGTTTTAACCCTTGTGATCACAGAAACATCATTAAATATTTAGCGTTTGGTCGTCATGATAAAGTCAATATCGTTTTGACGAAACCATCGGGGCTGATCTAGGTCCACTTCCTGTGGGGCTGCTTTTAAAGAAAGAATCCATCATAAAGAGTCCTTTTTCTTCATGAAGTCAGCCAACTGTTGCCCTTGAGTTCCGTTGGCCTACTCCAAAATTGCCTACTCGGGCTCATCGTCTTTCCTTTTGCCTACTTTGCGTTTTGTATGAGCGCAAGTAAATATCAATGTTACATTTACTTCAGATAATTATTTAACTTTTCCATTTTTCGTACCATATTTAGTTAGTAATTCATTCTTATTTGATTATTATTGATATGGCATCAATGTTTATCTCCATACACAGTACAAAATGTGGGAAATCCCATTGGAATGATTGCTAAAACACGATATTTTCACTGACATATGTCACGATAAAATTTTGCTGCATCAAGTGTTTTTTAAAGCTATGTTTTATTTTTCATTTTCATTTGTTTATTTGATAGACCTGATTCATTAATTAAAAAAAAACCCTATTATTAAATAATGAACTATTTGTATAATTAGCCTTAATTTGAGCAGTCTTTATTGTGACGGGGGCACAAAAGGTTTTTCTCATTCATTGATAAAAGTTGGTTTGTCCGCTTTCATTGTACATTTTCAAACAATATCGTTTCGTTTCATCTCAAAGCAAATTTCGTTACAGGTAGATTTTAATAAAGACGAAGTAGTGATGTTTTTATAATAAACCCCTTAACGGATAGGGGTGTATTAGGGGGCTATGTCCACATCCACATATCACAGGCTAATGATAATGCTGATGTTTAAAAGTGTTAGGATATTGTAATTCATTATAAGTAATTAAAATATATAAATCAGCGATCACGTTATCAAGAAACTTAGAGATTATATGTATATACATTTATTCGTTGTCTAGAATACTATACTTAGTATTCTAGATAACGAATAATGGTTCGATACAGGTTAAATATCGAAATAATAAATATTTAAATGAAATGAAAGTACAGGCTTGCGGGCCAACGCAGTAATTTGTTAATAACAAATCGAAGATTAACAGTTTTTTAATTTACTTGACGGGAATCCGTTTTTTATCCTTTGAAGAATAGCTCCACGAAAAGAAAATTAAATATCGCGATATTTTTTTTTCAGCGGCATTTTATTTATTCATCTATCCTGTATTCTGAATTTTTTCAAAGTTAAATATTAACATAAAATATGTTTTATTAATGTGCTCGAAGGGGGCGTGGCTTACGAAAACCCGGGAACCTGATTTCGGGCCTATTTTCAGCTCCCTCTAAAATTATAAATATTGGTCCTACAATGCCGGGAGTTTTTAAATTTCTTCCCCTTGTTGAAACTTTTTTTTAAATTAAAATGTCTCAAATAGTTTCCCAGATATAACCAAAAAAACTAAACCCCCTTTTTTGTTTACATATTTGTTTATAAGTTTTGCAATTTTTAAAAAATTGCAAAACTTCCCTTATATTTTTTACAAACCCACCCTTATATTTTTTCAAAAACTTTAGATACGATCCCGAATCGAATGAGCCCTCAACCATATTTTTCCGAGACTTTTAAAAAGTTTTGACTTCTGGCGCTATCAGTGTTTGACATCGGAAGTTTTGACTTTCGCTACGTAAATTCCTTATGTGGCTAATAATGGTGATTAAAATATGGTAATTTTGTTTGATCAACGGCGTAACATAAAAAAAGGACTGAAGATTTTTATAAAAAGTATAGAAATTTTCTATTTCATATTTATAGGCTACATGCATGATAAAGTTGTCTTGTTGGCATACATTTCGGCAAAGTTTATATGTACCTTTAGTTGTTCTTACCAGTTTATTTTTATACGACAATACAGTTAATATAATTCAATACATTTTGTATAAAATTATCGTTTTTCAGATAAATTTATGTACGAAGCAAATTTCTTACTTCATTTTCTATACAATGTCGACAAAAACTATATTAATTTTAACAGCCCCTTAAAATATAAGCCGTTCTAAACTCAACCGTAAATCTATTTAGCACTGTTAGAATATTGTACTATAAATGTATTTTTTTTCATTCGTTGCGTATTGAACAGTAATAAAATAAAATAATAAGATACAACATTTGAAAAAATACAACTACTTTAGTCAACCAACGTTTATCAACGAATCAAGAATCCTATATTTTGTATTTAAAAAAACTTTTATTAAAATAATCTACAAATTCACGCATTTTTGGTTAGTTATATATATGTATATATATATATATATTTATTTTTCTTTCCAGCATCCATGATCACGGGCAGACTAAGTTGGTATATGTCTGTATCTCAATGTTTAGGAGTAACTGTCAAAGTTTTTATTTAAAATTGACATATCTTTAATTTTCTTAATTTTGAATATTAGTTTGATAAAAAGTACTTATGTTGTCCTTTAGGCTTTGTAGTTTTTATATCATTGGGTTTAATTATTGGATCCCAGGAAGGTGGCAGAGACCAACCATGTCTCTATTAAAATTTGATTTTTTAATTTCTTTTCATACCCGAATCATCCTTGGTATAAATCGATGTTCTTTTTTGCAAGTATTTTAAACGGATTGTAATAAATGTGTCTACGAGATACACAATTCTAATAACAGTTCTGATTTTCACAACTCAAAGAGTAAATTGCATTCGATAGATGTATTTGTTTTCAGAAAATTTTAATGCACTGTCTATAACCGATTTTAATATTTTTCCAAAGACGTTTTTGTCAATTGACCGAATTTAAATGCCCATACAACGTATGGATTATCTCACTTTTTAGACCATTGATTGATAGGCCTATATTGTTCTAATCCATTTTTTAACATATAGGCGCGGAAGCATGTTTGCTTTAGTATCCTAAAAACATTGATCTGCCAATTTATGCGCATATGAAATATCATTATCTGACTTAAATCACACATATGACTACTTTCATTTGTACATGATTCACGCAAATTGTTATCGTTCTACTCGGAAGTAGTTATTACGTCATAATAAATTTATTTTTTATTATTATTAAAGATCTGTCAACTTATATTGTGTTATAGCCCATATAGCAACAGTTTTTAATAACTACAGTATTTTGACCGGTTTTTTTTTGGAGAATACATCAATTATTTTTGCCTGAAACACTTACTACGCTAATGTTTCAAACAATCATGATGTAACATTAATAGAGTAGTTTTTTTAAATGGAAACTATTTTAGCTATTAGTGCTAATATTTCTCTATCGTTGTGATTAAATTTATCAAAAACTTGTTCATCTTTACACGAGCTGTTAAAAAAACCGAGTACTTCAATATTTTTTAATACTTCAATATTTATCTATGTACGTTATTTGTGTAATAAAATATTGTTGATTATTTTACACGGGCTAAAATTAAAATCATGTACATGTTCATTAATCTATTCATACGTTATTTGTGTTGTGCCCTGGTTGATAAAACATCGATAAACAGTGTTAATCTTATCATTTTCTCGGTACGGGCGATAATAAAGCACTCCAATAGATTACAATAGGGGAAATCAATATAATGAGAGGGCAATGCTATCTGCTATAGTTGGCAACGAATGATCACGACAGACGGTTTTAGTTTGGTTATTAAGCGCACGATTATTGAACAGAGGTGAGTTATTGTACATTTCTTTGTTTTTATTGTATTATTTTTTAATAACGGATATGTTTTGATTACAAATAAAGTTTTGTTATAACTTACTCATACCTATTGTATCTACTGATGGGTATGTCACTCTTTATGTCAATAACTTTATTTGTTTCTTATATGCATTACGATAAATAACAATATAAACACGATGAACTTTAAATATAATGAATCAAAATATTTTAAAAGGTTTAATAATTCAAATAAATTTCAAATATAAAGTTTTTTTTTGTTTAATATTATTTACCTTATTGTTTAATATGAACAAACTATTATTCGTAAACCTATTGTATATTATTAAATGACAAACAATTTAAAATATAAATTTAGTCTTTGAAAGCTTGTCAACAATTCACTCAAATATTTTCTTTCATATTTTAGAGTGACTAATATAACTACCTACATTCATCGTAATCGTATTTAAAGTAATGTTTTATTTTTTTTCAGAAATGCCGCCGCCACACGGCCTTCCTTGTGGGCCTTACTGCGGCACCGGACACTGTGCTCCACACTGTTACCATAGAAACAAAGTGATATACCCACCACCGCCGCCGCACCACTATCCACCTCCACCACCACACCATCACGCCCCACCACCGTTCCACCATCATCCTCCTCCACCACCGCATCATCCACCGCCGCCACATCACCCTCATCACCCACCGCACATGCCTCCGCATTTCTTAAGATGAACGCAATCGCCGATTCAATCCTATGGAAAGATCTGTTTAAAAGTGGTTGTAAATTGCATAATATTATATATTAAAATACTACATATAAAATATGGATTATCTTTCGTTATCGTAATTAAAATCTATTTAAAGTATCCAATTTTTTTATTTTTCTTTACTTAAATTCCAACTAGCACACTTTAAATGGCTCCTTTAGAAGCTACAACTTAAGGTAAATGGATCGATTACTCTTCTAACACAATCTAATATCTATACACGCACTGATTACCCCATCATTTCCTCTAGGGGAGAAAGGCAGGAAACCAAACAACGCCCTTATTAAGAAAGTTTTTCCTCATAATAAGATTGAGCACGCCAGATGTGTTGGATAGCATTTGGCCGGAAGTGCGTCATTACATTATATTCCCGGTGAATTTTATATTGTACATGTGTAACATGAAAAACTGTTATCAGTTACTCGCAACATTACAAATAATACAAAGAACTTGGTAGATAATCTAAAAAACTAATACGTATTCAAGGAATCAAGCGAACTATAATCTTATCTAAATATTGAGTCATACCCTTGTGTTTTCATGTATCACTTGTATACTTAGGGTATCGAAAAGTAGGTTTGTTTAAACGTCAAAGGTAACACAAATATAAATTGTGTTTGTTTGTTGTTTCGGGCCAGTTTCCTTCAATAGTGTTCAAAAAGTAATCAACGGAGTAGACGGGATTTGGCTGCCAATCGGGTGCCGATATACGCTGCTCGTGCAAGATAAAAACTTTTGCGAAACAAGTTAATTGAAAAAAAAAACCGATCACGCGCCGCTAACAATTGCTACTTCGTGTTGTGTACTTTTCTTGTAAATGCTCACTAGACTAAGTATTTACTCTCGATAGAGAAATAAAATAATTTATCAACAGAAATCGTGTACCGCTTTACTATTGTAATATAAAAATACATTTATTAATTAACATTGAATATATGTTCTGCTAATGTATAACAAGAGATTTTGTATAATATTACATGTTTAAATAAGTCATGGTTCCTTAGCTAATTAACAATATAAAAAATTTGAAAATGCTTTTCAATCTAATAATCACAAATAAATTTGTTATATGAACACATCCCAAATATATTCAAATAGTTAAAGTGCACAATTGAAAAAACAACTTACCTAACCTTACCTAGTACTTGGGTTTAATTTAAAGAAAGGATTTTAATGGTAACTGGTACTTCGAAGTTTAAAAAAATAATCTGAAGTAATGTATTATATTTAATGCATTAAACCATGACTGTCTTCATATTCTCGCTTTACAAATGTACAGTTATATTACTCCTGCAAGTTTGTAAGCTATAAAACCAGGAATTTTTTTTTGTCTCGTGGTTTCCTAGTTTATCGAGGTAATATGGACTGATCTACCATTCGTCTAAATACTTTAATGACCCATGATATGGATAGTCATGCAAAAAGTTATTTCCGGTTGTCGAGACCCTCTTAACCGAACATCAGTCTTTTCAAATTAGTAAAATTTCTCAGGTATAGGTAAGCTAAGATCAATATTTATGATTCTCAACAACAAAGATTAGCTGTTCTCGTTGCATTAAAACTATGATCTTTATTAAAACTTTAAATATATTTTCGCAACGATTTAAAATTAGCGTTTACCATTATTACAAGCAAACTCTTAGTCAATTATAAAACTAATTACTTACGCTTCTCGCGATTCAGCTAGTAAGATAATATATACAAATAAACTACGCAAGTTCAGTCAGTAATATTTCCTCGGAATTATCCAAACTTCCTGCAAACAATTGTCACAACATGAAAACTTGCGTAAAATTTATCAGATCGTGAGAAACCGTTGAACAAATATCAGTATCATGAGAAAGAGAAATTGATATGGAAACATCGGTATTCGTAGAATATTCCGTTGCGTGACTCCAATTCCTGAACTTATATTTTTGATACAAATATTGTGCTCAATAATATATTCTTCAAAAACAAATTTCAAATTAAAATAAATTGCTTTTATACGTTACTAGATAACTTTAGTAGATCATTGTGTTAAAAATTAGGTGTTTGTTGATACATCATTTTTATTTGTGTTAAATACTGCTGTATCACTACAGGTGTCCCAGAGTCACCACTTCCTTGGATCGAAAGGACATTATTCTGAGACGAAAGTCCTTAGCCATTTTTCAATCAGACGAGATGAAGCATATTAAATGAAAGTGACAACAGGAGCCGCTGCCACGAGAAGAAACAGTTGAAGCTCTAAGGCGGGTGTGACTGAATTTTTATATTGGAAAATTGAGGCAATTTTAATAAAATTTAGTAGAAGGTCAGTTAGAGGCTTGGCGGATGTGAATAAATTTTATTTTATTTGGAAATTGAGGCACTTTATTTGGTTAAAATGAGTAAAGTGAGATCAGTTAGAGGCTCTAAGGGCCGTGGCTGAATTTGGATTTTATTTAAAATAATTAGACAAATTTTGATTAAAATAAGTAATAAAATCTTCCTCGCGATGCCAGCTCTGTCTTCAAGAAAACGGACAACACTTTGAGCATTTACTCGATTGAATGTGGACATATTCCATTTGTTGCCTTAAACTGACCCTTTGCTACTTATTTTTTTAATAAAATTTGTCTTATTAATAAATAAAATCAAAATTCAGCCATGGCGCTAAGTGACTCTGCTTGACCCTCATACTTATTTTTAATCAAAAATTTGTCTAATTATTTTAAATAAAAATCCAAATTCAGCCACGGCCGCCCAGAGCCTCTAACTGATACTCACTACTCATTTTTAACCAAATCAAAAGTGCCTCAATTCCCAAATAAAATAAAAATTTATCTACATCCGCCTAGAGCCTCTAACTGACCTTCCACTAAATTTTTATTAAAATTGCCTCAATTTTCCAAATAAAATAAAAATTCAGTCACACCCCCCAGAGCCTCAACTGTTTATTCTTCTGTAGCGCTCCTGATTGGTCACTTCATTAATTAATAATTAATTATCTATCGTCTGATTGAAAAATGGCTAGGACTTTTCGTCTCAGAATAATGTCCTTTTCCGATCCCTACAAGGAAGTGCGTGACTTCTGCGACACCCTGTATATTATGTGAATTGTTGATAATTAGTTTTGATTGGAATTGAGTGAATGTTGATAGCTCGGTTTTTAATAGATTTTAGATAATTTCGCATTTATAAAACACTTAGTAATTTAGTGAATAATTGACAGTGCACTGATATTTCTTAGCCAGTAGCCATCTAGCCAAATCCTGTGTTTTAGACAAATTAAAGTAATAATTACTTCGCCATATTACCATGTTTAAAATCACTGCTCTTCAGCATCATCATCAGCCTGTGATAGCAACTGCTGGTCATGAGCTTCCCCTAATACACCCCTATCCATTAGGTTTTGGTCCGTATCCCACCACGCTGGTCTAATACGGATTGGTGGGTGGACCGACTTTTTACATGCCTAAATCTCTGCTACTGGTTTAAAATAGGAAGTTTCTACTCAGATAAGTGTGAGAAAAACTATACGATCGTGTTTTCGTCATCCTTTCTAATATATTTTTAAGTTAATAAGTAACAATTTTACTACAAAAAATAAACAAAAACATATAAAGTGTGAGGTGAATTACTATCACCATTAAGGTTAAATAAAACAAACTTTTAGTGCTTATTATGTGGGTTTTAAATTCTTTAGTTAAATCTCCAATTAAACAATGACTACACCCATCGCAAGTGTTTATACAGCATAGCTAGTGTACAGACTTAAAAAAAAAATGTTTAATGCACTTATTTAAGAATATAACCATAATTGTTGACTTATTGTTACACAATTCTCTGCCAAAAATCAATTAAAATTATATATTAAAACGGTTTTTTTGGATATACACTATATAATAGCATTCTCCTTCAATATAAATCATAGAAAAATTTTTAATTACACACCCAAATGTCAATTTCGTCAGCATATTTTCAAGAACAGATTCATTTGATAAATAATAAAAAAATCCGAAGACCCTAAAGTAAAACAAATAAACCAAAATATTATATTAAAATACTATAATGTCAACGGGACAAATTTGTGCCACATGCATAACACAACTTTTCGTGTTTCAATACAATAGGAAAACTGTGTGTCATCACGATTGTAGTCGTAACGAACTTTTAGCACTTGTCATGGCAAAGATAGTTTTAACGATGTCAGTTGATCCTTCTACAATGCATTGTACTAGTAGTACGTTGTTTACATAGTTTAGGGTACGGATGCCTATTATGAGATACTATTTCTAATTTAAGGTATGAAAACAAAACTGTTACATCTGAAGTATTTTCAGATTTAGTTTTAGATAGTAAATTTTATGTACTTTAAATGTGTATAAGACTTTTAGGACTTAATGCAAATATTTCAGGATATTCTGAAAAGTGAAAAAAGTCCAAGGCAAATGTTCTCCTATAATGAGATATTGGGGTTACTATATGAGATAGTATCTTATATTGGGTTCTCTTAACTTAGAGGTAAACGAACGAAAAAAAAGCAATATTAATGTCCTAATCACATTTTTACTATAGGTAACTTATTAATTAAATAATAAAGACAAACATATGTCATAAGTCGTTGATGTCAAAATACCTGTGAAGCCAATTTTATCGTTCGAAAAAGTTGGCGACTGCTACTGGATCAAATTCTTTTACTCCAACAGCAGAAACTGCTTTAGGAGTCCTAATAGATAATGTAGGATGTCTACCCAAAAATCCACGTAGCCCTTTTGTACCAGTATAGATTTCTGCCAAACTGAAAGGATTGCTTAGATTGTTTTTAATAGCCAATTGAAACATCATGTATTTGATGTCCTGCAGACGTAATTCATAAAATCGTCTATCCATTTCTTTGCAATACCTTTCCTACTTTTAAATCAATCAACAAATTAAATAGGTAAGGTGGGTCGTTTTTCCCATACAAATCTGGACAAGATCTCCTGGACAGACATTCTTTTTCACATAGCGCTCTAGGGAAAGCTTAGGAAACACGAATTGTTTTGCAGCTCTTACTTAACCCATTCCTTTCCTTCGTACTGCCTTAACAGCCTGTATCATGGCAGTGTGGACTTCCTTTTTGCGGAAGGCATCTCAAATAAAAATATAGGATTTAACCCAACACCTATAATACCAACTCATTTGGTGAACCACAATATGAGATATACCAATTTAGGAACCCCAGCATATCGCATATTAGGAAAACAACAGTTTTTCAAGAATAGGTGCCTATTTGATGTTTCTGAAAGAAAAGAAAATAAACAGCGTTAACAACTTAAAATTTATGATATACGTTATAATTAATACATAAATAAAACGCGCTAAACGTAATAATAAAGGAGGTCCATACCATGTAAACATTTAAAGAAAAAATTCGGTTTCACGATTTTGTAATAACCTGTATGCACACATTCTTACATCGCCGTTGGCCGGCACGCATTAGCAGACGTTAAGCACTGTTGCAGTGTCGATTTGAGGGACCCTGCAGCCAAATGGCTCATGTGAATAGCTTAACCAATATCCTGGTATCTCATATTTAGCGCCTATCTCATAATAGGCATCCTTACCCTACTCCTACAGCATATTCACTTGTGTTACATCAGTTCAGAATTAAATTGAATCACTAAAACCTACGTTTACTTAACTTTTTATTTTGACTGGTGCTATTGTAAATAATTAATGCATTTTTGTTTTTTATTTTAGTTGAAATTTATGAAAACTATAAAATCGTTTCATAAATCGATGGTAATAGTTCAAGAGCCCCTTCGGAATCAAGTTTGGAGAGCAGGATTATTGATAGGAACAAGTTTAAGAACAAAGTAATAAAATTATATTTTCAAGCTTTGGTAAATTTATCAAAAAAAAATTGGAAACTAGTTACCTTACTTAGTGTAAAATATTTAGAGCAAGTTTTATTACAAAAAATTCTACACAATTAATAATCAATATGAAAAAAAGTGTTAAAGAATAGTGTGTCTTATCACTTCAATACTTAATTTTAACGGCAAATTGTTAAAGCAAAGGATCGCTTGGCGTTCATTGAAAAAGGCCTACGTCCAACAGTGGGCTAAGAAAGGCTACTGATGATGATAATAAAGGATCATTTTAATTATAAATGCGCCCTGAGTTGGAGTCAGGCCGAGACGGAGTTTGACTCGAAGGTCAGCGTTGATGACATTGTAATAGAATAGTGTAAAAGTTTAACTACAAATATAAGTGATACATTTTTCGGACTAATATGAAAAAAAGTCATTACTAAAAAAATGGAATTTCTGCCTTGTAATCGATATCAACATCTATTAAACGTTATTTAATAGCTTGGGACAAATATTTTTTAAACAAATGTAATTAATTCGATATTTCTTTTTGCGTGGTTTTTGTGACAATAAAACAGATTTTTAATATATATTATATGATATATGTATTTTCTGATGTTTGCCAGCAGGGAGATGAGATAGGTCTCACAAGCGAGATTTAAAAACAGAATTTAAAATCATAACGTTTAAATTTTACTATGCACCCCGGTTAAAGTTCTAGCGCGCCATAAAACCCCTTTAAAACATCGTAATACGTTTACTACCTATATATTTATTAATATTTAATGTTAGAAAACGTTCGTAAATACCGCTATTTTATCACCGTCCTTTAAAAAGCGTTCATATGAATAGTTAAAAGGTGAGTTACGATAACGGCTGCAACGTGACGGTAGTTTTTGGGCGTTTGCATTTTTGGAGTGCAATATATGGGCTTCAGTACTCGTTTACATTTCAAACGTTATCACTAGTTAAAAAGTTAAATCACTAAAAAAATTAAGGATTAATCATTTTCAGTTTGCCAGTTCGATTCCATGTCAGGTTTTTAATTAGGTTTTGGTAAAAAATGTTTAATATCTAAATGACATCTATTTGATTATAATAATATACATCACAGTATTTATATAGAAAACAATATACACATATAAATAAAACAATGGGGGGGAAAATGTGTATTTATAACATTTTTCAAAAGAATAATTAACAATGTTAACTTCAATTTTTAAAATAAATTTGAAGGAAATGGGCGCAAGCATTGGCATTTCATTTAAATTAAAAAAAATAAGCTCAAACACACTTTTTACAATATATGACAGCATTAACGTTTATATTGATTGTATTTTTCTTTCTGAAAAAAGAAAATAACATTTATATGCAACGCGAATTTCTTTTCCTTTTAATACATGTATAAATTTTTTTTGTTTGCTCTATTAACACGAAGTTATTCCTAATTGGAGGAGGACTAAAATTTTCATCTATTAAAATGTTATATAAAACTCGCAATTAATTACTGGTGGCAACCACGACATGGGCAACGCGGCGTCGAACCGTGCGTGGACGTGACGTCACGGGCAACACATCCAATTACACGCAGTCCCCTATCGGTATGAGAAGCTCGTACACTACTTGGTATTCGTGTGAGCACACTACCGCATTTTATCTCGGCGCCGGCTGTTTGAGGTTAGACATTTTTCGATGTAATTTTTTAATATTTTAAGAGAAAAATTACTGAAACATAATCAAACGTCTCTTTAAAGCCATTTTAGTTTTATTTTGTGGTTTTAAATAAATTATAAAAAAGGTTTTGCTGTCTTTTCAGGAAAAACGACTTTGTGAAAATTTCAATAATGAAAATTGAGAACTTGATAAAATTGTGAAACCAATGTTATATTGACAACAAAGCACTACATCTAATCCTAAAAATAACTTTAACCAGAATACATTACTGATTGGTAATTATTCACAAATGAAAAATAGAAAAACTACATTTTAAAGTTTAATTTTAGATTTAATTATAATAATTGTTGCTAGCGTTGTAAGGAATCCATAAACAGAATGAATAAATTATTTTTGTTTGTTTTTTTGTTGTAGTTATTGTTTGGGTAAATTAATTCGTAAAATTGAAAAAAAAAACAACCAAAATATTCAAATAAACCTTACCAAACATTTGCTATATTTTAATTAAATAAATTTGTGGTCTTAGTGAGAGATTTAATCACAGTGCTCGGCGCTGGCCTGGAAATTAAGCTCATTGGCTACTTACGTCACCAATTCGGGGAAATTACGTGGAGTGATGAGCCCAAAATTTCAACTTGCTTTCAGCTAGATTGAATTTTTTATTCTAGCTGAAAATAGTAAAACACGTAGAATTTTATTAAATATATTACAATTCGGGACACACTTAAATTTATATGAGCATGAACATTATTTTGTAAAGTTACAAATAGACGTTTTTTTAATAATTAATTAAAATACACATATATACAACTAGAATCATTCTTTTATAAACACATTCTTTTGATGGTGCGTATCATTAAAACCCATTAAGGTAAGTATAAAACTAGTGTTTCCTTAATATATATAGATTTATGGCATAAAATTATAACTTTAAAAATGCACATACAACCATTAGAACCGGTCAAAGTTTGCTTGCAGAGGTAAGAATGTACTACGCATTGCTTGCAGAGGTGAGAATGTACGGGCTGTTTTTATTACATTTTTATTACAGAAATGATTTTGCAGTCTTCTTCGATCCTAAGGCTTCGCCTCACCTAGTATCGGTAGAGAGATCTATGACACTGATTATCCTCTCCTTCCAAGGCTCCACCACATCACTCCTCATTGTAAATGTTGCTGTATATATTATTGTCACGTCTTCTCGGAAAGCACCCTTCTTTCCTCCTCCTCCTTGGCTGCACAGAAACAATAGAATACAAATATATGGAGCAAGAACATTATAAAACTTAATGCTTCAGTTATTCTGAAACAAATAAAATTAAACAATTTCCAAAATATGCACATTATATTATTTATGAATATGGAAAATATTTTTAATTTAAATTACTTTGCATTAAAAGCAGGTAATGAGTCGTCGTTATCGTTATGAAGTGAACATCAACACCTTGCCATTAAAGATTTTTTATTTGTACACATTTTTATATACATTAGATTGATATATATACCAAAAAATTAAAGAGGCACTTTTTTAATTATGTTTTATTTATCAAGGTGAAAGGGTTGGTACCTAAATAACTTTATACATAAAAGCATAATCAATATAAAACATTTATAAAAACCTAATGTAAGCTTAACTGAACTAACACTTATGAAAAGCTAATAAAAATACTGCCTGTATCTCGTTGACAGCAAAATTTAATTTCATTGAAAGCACACTTTCTGCATAATGTATGCAATCTCCCGACTCAGGAAGTCGTGAACCATCACATAAATCCCTACACTTATTGAATACATCCTAGCAACGATATTATATGGTATACATATTATAAATAATTTAAGGAAATAAAAGCTATATTTATAATAAACATTACTGCATAAAAAGACCTTAACGAATTTTTCTTTTTCATAAAATTTAGTTTCAATTAACCAAATTTTTGCGTTTTTTTTCTCAGAATATATGCCTGTTATTAATGAAATTAACATGATAACCTTTTTGCTTTCGTTTTTAAGGCGGATCTAAAGAAGGTATTAACTTATTTATAGCCAACGAGAAGAGAGTGCTACCAAAGTAAGTTTGCCATTTTAAGTTTAACTTATATGTCTTCCAAATTGCGCCGGTTTAATTCTCGCAAATAAAATCTTAATGATCGGTTCCTCTCTTTAGCCGATCTGTTAAACATGCGATGGGAAGGTAAGCCACGCGCTCGTTTACACACTGTTACACTGTTGAAAATTTTATTTACTGCTTACTCTACACGTTCGCAGGCCTAAAGATGAATATTTGTTTTGTGTGTGTTTTTCACTGTCAAAGTATTTAAAAATAACGATGAAAAAATCGAAATCAGATCCTAAATTAAATTGTAAGCTATGGTTCGAAATCTTATGGCCTGTATGTATGCCTGAGCTTGCCTTGACTTGGAACTTTGTTCTAATATGTTTTAAGTCTTTTTTAGCTATGGTATAGTTTTCCTTTTTGTAAGGGAAAAGCAAAGGTATACGTGCATTGTATGTATTTCTTTGTACTAGATAAGATGAATTGTGCCATTACTCTTTAGCTTTTACCAATCATTGTATTTCCTCATTTGTACGAATTAATGTTTAAAATAATTATTACCTGCGTATATAGATACCAAATTCAATTTACTACAAAGTACTTTTGAAGATTGCGTCGCCCTGGTTAGTGACCCTGACTGTTACTCCCATGGGTGTGGGTTCGATTTTCACTACAAAAAAATATTATATCATCATATTGTTTTTGTCATGTCTGGGTGCTTGTATCTACATAATATTTACAAAAGAAAAGTGTTTTATGTATCTATCTGTCGTCTAGATTCAATAGTACAAACGGTAATATGTTTGGGACTAGATGATATTGTGTTGTTTGTTTAGATATATTATATTATTGATTGGAATTATATTGACAAGAGCTTCACTATGATTACGCTTTTTCTTAATATTGCTTTGCGTAATAGGAACCAAGTTATAGATAAAAGAGTAACGTCCTACTATTATAATTAAGTTATTATGAATTTTCCAAGGTTTTTGGATATTTTTCTTTTTATTCTTCTTATTTTTCGACAACTATGCTAATTAATTAAATAAATACCATTTAATTATGCCACTTATATGATAAGTTCTTGCTGGACAGAACGGGCTTAATTAATATGTCAAACCTTAAGCCTACTCGAATGCCAATATAGCCCAATGGCTGACATGTTATAGTTATGTCAGACATTATTTAATCTGTGGTGGATTAATATTCATTATTTTGAATATTTTATTAATCGATTTGCTGGCTTAATCAAGTTACAACTTTACTTACAATTCAACTTTACAAATGTACTTCTAACAGATCTGAATCTTAGCTTGAGCCTTCATCTACTGTACCCTGTAAATTAAGCCACAATCAAAATAAAACATTGACTCTTTTGTATATATAGATATAATATTATAATAGTCGAAAATGTCGGGCATGTAAAAAGTCAGTCCACCTACCAACCCGCATTGGACCAGCGTGGTGGGATATGGTCGAAACCCCATAATGGATAGGGATGTATTAGGGGAGGCCTATGTTCAGCAGTGGACTAACACAGGCTGATGATTATGATGGTGATGATGAATAGTCGAAATGTCCGCGAGGTGTATTGAAATAACCAGTAAAGAGGTGTTTTACTTGTATTATTCATATCATAGTCAGAGTTTTATGGCTTTTGCTACGCCGAGGACGAATTTCAATATTGATTTTCACCCCCATTTCAAGTTAGGGGTTCACTGGGTTTTATTCTAGTCTAGGGACATCCCTATTTCAACGCTTTCTACCACTTTTATTGCAATAATTAATAGCCTAATTCAGTTCATTGGTTTAAACAGTAATGACGGACATAGATAGACAGACAGACAGACAAGCGGACAGACGGACACACGGATTGACGGACGGACAAACAGACAGTGAGACAGATATCATAACTTTCTGTCCAACGCCTATAGGTAATCTAAATACCGAGTCCAAATTAGGTAATATATAGGATACTGTAAATATGGAACGATCTTTCAATTATGTCTACGTAGCAACGTAGGTACTATCTTCTCCATAAAATCTAAATCATCTTTTGTATTTAATCTATATAAACAAATAAAATTGGAGTGTCTGTTTTTAATTTTAAAATAACCGTTTTTTAATGTGTACATTGTAATGAATAACCAGTACATATGACATTTTTTTTTATTTTCTTCTTTCTGTCTGTTTGTTCTGGCTATCGTTAACCTCTTGAATGGCTGGTCCGATTTTCACAGGATTTTAGTGGAAGAAGACTGATGATACTGGGAAAAACTTAGACTACTTTTTCCATCGAATTGCGCACGAAATTGCGGGCTTCAGCCTATTCTAAATATATCAGAGTCCATTTTAAGCGTAAGGCCATATCGTAGGGGCACGTTGATTTTTACCTTTATATAAATGATATCAGTGATCTTTGTACTTTATCGTTTTTCTCATCATTCCATTCACGTTAAGTTTTCATGTTAAAGACAAAAGCGGTAACAGCTTTCATCTCAAATTGCCGCCTAAAAGGTAAGGGCACAGGAGCGCTTTATTTTTCTGCGACCCTACCAAAGCTAACCACTGAAGAAGTCTTGTCTAGGGCTTGCGCTAATCTACCTCTGGGTGCGTCGGATTTCGGTCGGTTCGGTCAGTTCGTCGGTCTCGGTCATAAAAGCCAGGAAGTGCATACCATTGCAAGGACAAGATTTGAGCCAGTGGTGATCTCGATAATCCATGGTTATGGTCCACTTTTAGCTTCATGTTAGCCGTGAAACAAACAAAGATGGATTACTCATTACTAAATACCTAATATTTTTATATATCCTTATGAGGTATACCTCCTCCTACGGCTTTTTACAGTGTCTCGGAGAATAGGGAACGCAGCCCACTAAATATCTTGCTTCACATCTCCCTAACTCCATCTTGGCTGCATAAGAGGTTGTTAGCATACCTACCACTTTTCATCCCTCCTCCGCATGCTCCAAAGCGGGCTTTCCAGCCCTCCTCCCATGTTGACACCACGGCCGGCCAGATCCGGGCGTAGAGCTGATTACTGAGCCATACAATTACGCAAATAAGCTAAGTGTTGCATTATCGAAATATTTTATTTATTAACTTTAATCTAATATTTATAATTATTTATGAAAACAATCATAATATTGTAAAAGTAGTCAGTAGCTCATGATAATATTATAGATAATCATAATTTAACTAATTAAAGTACTGTCAGTGGAATTATTTTACTTTAAATCTCTGCAGTCCAAGCGATTTAGGTAATTAAAATATATTTAAAAAATACAAATTTATTACTTACCTCATAAATGTCATATTTGAATACCAAAATTTCATTAATGTAAATTTTGTGTTTATTAGTGATAACGCATATGTCTTAATAACAAGAGAAAAATAAATATTGAAGAACACATCTGAACTGATTTGATATATCAAACCTATCATAAAAGTACGATTTATGTCTTTGTTCCATAAATTGAAAATGTGTCGTCATTACTCAAGACTTAAGTACACTTACATACAATATAAAACAAAAATTACTTGTGAACAAATTTAATTCATTTAAATAAATTGATGATTTCGTTGTTGTTATTAAAACATAACAATGTGGACATCTCATCTATTAAATGTTGTGATTCAGAAATCTAGATTCAATCATCTCCTGTTATAGGATCTATTAATTAAGTATGTTGGTAAACGTTTCTTTAAATCATTCGTATTTTTGCAGCTTCGTTTTGCGCAGAGGTCTAGTAGTCTTTAAAAAATTATAAACATACAGTTTGAGTAGAGTTTTCGACGTTTTACTATGACTTTGGAAATGAAAAAAAAAGTTATTTTTTACAATCTTTGATGGCGGTTGAAAAGATATACCTTATCCAGTCAATAACGTAAAATTTAGTTACGTTATATGTATTAAGTTCGACTAAAACACTTCAAAATTGTCTATGATTTATGTAAAGCAATTTCACGTTAAGCTACATCTTCACTTTCACGAAATTATCATTTGATGTCTGCTTTTATCGAGATCAAAGTAATCATAATAACCATATTTTACGGAGAGCTTCTTACGTTCCAAGAAATCAAACACTTATTAACTTTCTTTTGCCAGATAAGTGATTGGATAGCGGTAAGCGAATGACTCAATGTGTGTCAATTTTTTTTTAAATAGCTGTAAAATTTATATGAATTACCTTTTGTATTACATACTCATTTAGACAATGCAATAATTAGTCTAGTGGTAATAGAGGCTGGTCATGGAAGTTGTTCCATATAGGCTTAATAAATGTCATCTACATGCGCCCATAACCCTGGTTCGAGGGAAGAGTACAAAGTGATAAAAGTCCTAGCACCATTTTTTACCCCAGCACAGGCAAAGTTGCATGAGCAGTGGAGTTTTGGTATTGAGTGCTTCGCTTCCCCTGTTCCTTACGACTTGGGGCTAAACAACTTGTTAACATTCGAATCTGTGTAGGTATTCCTTTTGCAGCCAAAATAGCCTATCGGTGAAATTTAATACTTACCTATTTGTTCATGGAAATATTTTGATTTTGTAACTCCACGGCTTCTAAGCAACACACGTTTAAAGAAGTCTGATACACGAGTAATATATTAACCCGGAGCCGAGAAGATCTCGCAGTGGAGGAGACCTACGGTTCGAGGGAGGGCTACCTTGATGGTGGGGACGCGGAAGCGTTCTCATAATGCCAAGGTGGAAAATCTTGGTGGTATAGTTAGTGTGGGTTCAATATATACTTTCCCACATAAGAACGGTTATAAGGGCATTGATGTGATAATTTTGCACAAAAAAAAGTACGCAGTATTTACCTTTTGGATGAAATAAATAAAATATGATATAAAATGATTTAGATGCTATTTGTGAAGACATTTTTAACAAATATATTGATATGTTATCCACCCGCCGTTTGCCATTAGAATGTTTATTTATATATAATATTTATATATGGCATAATTAAATTCTTTTATAGATAAAATTTGTACAGCTCTTAAAACTTTAAAAATATGGCATCGTTATTAAAATTTCATTACCTTCGTAAACAGAATATAAATTTAATCACAGTTCCTAATTAGATTTAAAGTTTTGTTACAGAGAGCATATAATTACGACACCCTTGAGAGCTACAACAAGGTTTTTGAAGTATATACGTTCCTCCCCTTCAAAATCATAATTACTTTTACGCTTTATAGAAAGTGTACGTATTTTAAGCATCCCTTTTTTAATTTATGTTATTGTATGAAACAGTGGACCATTTTAACTAAATTATTAAGAATATTATCAGTACAAATAGGCAATACTCGCTTTCCTTGTTATTTACTAAATGCATAAGATAACCATCGTTTAGTCATCAATAGTATTGATGATAAATAAATGAACACTACTAGTTTCTTTCTAAAATTGGCACCGTGATGATATTGTCCAAGTCATTTCCCAGTATATAAGCGTTACTCGTCTACTGACAGCTGACTGTATTTTTCAAATTTCATTGATATTGTAATCATTTAATTATAGTACGTGATCAAATACACTGTTATTATAAAGTAGACTACTAGACAAATTTCATTAAGAAAGTAAATATTAATAAAAATGACTGCCTCCGTAGCCTAGTCGGCGTGTGCTTTAGAAACCGGAGGTCGAAACCTGCGGGGACACAACAAATTTTCATTGTTGTTTCCTAGTTGGTTAAGGCAATTTGGACCAATCACCCAATTGTCTGAGAAGTAAAATGATCAATGCGTCGGACGAGCATGTAAAAATTTAGTGCACCCACCAACCGTCATTGGCCTAGCGTGGTGGGATACGGTCCAAAACCCCCTAATGGACAGGGCGTGCGGTAGAGGAGGCCTATGTCTAGCAGTGGACTAACCCAGGCTGTTGATAATGATGATGATGGTCTTTGTTCTATTATTTAAACATTTATCACATTCACAAAATGTATTATTTTTTATTATGTGTGTAAATAATAAGAAATATTTTATTCAATATACACATATGTATACTTTCAAAAGCGTGCAATATTAATTAAATTTAGAGATATTTTTTTTCTAATTCCTCCGGCTTTTCACCAAGTTATCTTAAGGTCTTTTGTCCAGCTTACATTCCCAAATGAACAGTATTTCTGTTGAATGACTGAAATCTGACCAAGAAAAGTAATAATTAACAAAATTAATCACTCTACAACGCAAAAATTTTAACGGATATAAATAACCCATGGTTGCTTACAAATCAAGGGTCAATATGATAGTTTTATCATTTAACAAGTTTGCATAAAGTAGTGGTAATATGCCAGAAATTTACAATACGTGGAATTTATGTAAACAACGTAATCTATAGCAACGGAATTGCGTTGTGTTTACACCGCTGAAGACAGAACCCACTGAGTGTAAATTTAGTCAAAATAACATAAAAAAAATAGCTTGACGATTTATAATAGTTAACCGCTATAATCAAATAACCGTTAAAATGTTCGCCAGTTTCGATATTCAGTTGTCAGGATGCTTACTTACTTAACCGAAATACAGTCCACTCATTGGATAAACCTATATTGACATTGTATGTCACAGTGTGCTGTATCTTTTTTAGCTGTGTTTACTTTAGCCGTAAAAAAACAGTGCTCTTACATCTGTATTCCGGTTTGAAGTATTCGAAAATTATCAAGTAAACGGGATAAAACACACAATATTTTGGGATAAACAAACACTTAATACCAAATGAACATCTTACTCGTGGTGTGTTACAAGCAGTTAACTGTGCTTTAAGCGATATTGAATCACAATTATCAAACAACTGTGAGATATTTACTCGAAGATCACGTTTTGATATAATAAAGAAAAAAAAATCCAAAACGCATAGTTTTAAGTTAAATAATGGAAAAAACTCTTTATAATTTAACTAACATAAGCCCAGTTCTAGCAGCTGACAAAATAAAAATGTTAATATAAATGCAGTCAGTTCCTTCAGCGTAAAATTTTAATTTTGCAGAGAGCGCACTCTCTGCATTATATATGCCAGCTGCCAACCCTAGTAGTTTACGCTTTTGGTGTGGTATTCTTATCTAAATAAAAAAGTACAATGCATGCTTATTATAACCTTTAAACACACATTTTTAGTACTACATTTATCATAGAACCAATTATGGATAGTCAAAAATTTATACTTATGAGGCCGATTGTAAAAATCATTGTATATTGCCGCTTTATAAAAGAAGGATACTATTAGACATGGGATTCCTTTATGATATAGCCAAATCTAAGGCAGATCGAATTGAAATACTAAACAATTTAAACTTTAATGTCTTGAAAGTCGAACTCGTCATACATCCTTGTTACACACTTCTGTGCATAGAACTAATTATGAAAAAAATGAGACCCTCAACCGCTTATCTAGATTGCATATATGTACTTTTGTAATGTAGACACCTTCAATTGGATAAAGAGCATATTTAAAAAAAATGTAACCTAACTCATTAACAAACTGAACTAAACTGTAATTATTTTTCTACTGATATGTTCCTACCCTGGAATTATGTAATTAAATGATGTCTTTGTTTTTATGAATTCGAGGTAATCTGTTATTGGCTTCACTATTAAGTATATTTATTATGTGTCAAATGTTCTTAATTGTAAGCTGTTGATTACCTGAACAATAAATAATATAAATATATATATTAATGCAGACAAAAAAAATTACCTTCGATTGGTACGAACTTTCAGATTATAATAATCATATTTTATCAACTAGTGAGGGCAACACCAATGGATATTTTTACAAACGTCCTACGTACGTAGAAATATAGTGAATACAATTGTCAGTTGACTATAGCCAACTTCAGGATGTCGGTTTTCCGTGACGATATCTCTCTATTCGTCTTGACTGTCTTTACCACTGAACCGATTTAGTATTTACTGAGAACAAATTTTAATAAAGGACACAGGCTAATATTTATTACAATAAATTGGGTTGAAATAGTAAATAAAAGTTTACATTCAAATCGTGTCTTGAACATAAAACGATGAAATGTATTATTTTTTCGCAAATTTTTAAATTTCAAACTGTACGGGTATGAACTAAGGGCTGAAGAGAAGACGAAAGTTATTATGGAAATTCGTAGTCATCGAAACAAAAGACATAAAACTTTGTATCTAATGATAGGCACATACAATAAAAACAACTTATTTGTATTACCCATACTAATATAATTAATGCGAAAGTAATTCTGTTTGTCTGTCCGTCCGACTTTACTGTCTTAATCACTAAACCGATTTAGATGAAATTTGGTAAATACTTACAACAGATTCCGAGAAAGGACATAGGCTAATTATTATTCTGACAAAAGAGTTGAAATAGGGGATGAAAGTTGAAATAGAAATCAGTCATCATCGACGCAAAAGCCATTAAGCTACTATGCACAATATTAACACCTTTTAAATTATATTATACAGAATATTTTAATACACCCCGCGGACATTTCTCCTATTCCATGCGGACAAAGTCGCGGGTAACAGCTAGTTATTTAATATTCTAATGCAGAGTGAGTCAAAAGGGGGCTAAGTTATATACCGAACTCTGACAGAATTAATAACTAACCGCACCAAACCGTACAGCAAAGTTAAAAAAAGATACAGCAAAATATAAAATAAAAATGCAACTTTAATTTGCGAGCTTTAATAAAACACAAGATTTTCAAATAGTGTACATGATATGTTATTTCCAATGATAAGGTACCTTAATCTAAATGTCAAAGATAGTTTGCATAAGAGAGTAAGAATCATTCTTCTATCAATTGGCAAACAAAAAAAATGTATTTAGATAATTGAAAATACAATTTATTTGATAAAGCATCAAATGCAAAAATAAACCACAAATATTTAAAAGCCCCTTAATACGTTTAATAAAAAAGAAAACAATACTGCATTGTTAAAAGAAACAACATCATGGAGACGCCAACACTTGGCTGAGAGCGTATTATCCATATAATTTTTACGAATTAAAAGAATCACATAAATTTAGCTTTTTATATAATGCAAAGTAAAACCTAGCTAAATAATTAATTAAGCCGTGACTATTGAGTAGATAGCATTAGCGTTATTATATAGCAAAACTCTCGTCGATGGTTAAAATTTAATTTAATAAAGTGCGCACTCTCTGCGTAACACACGATCTGCAGACTCATGTTGTATACGGTTGGGTGTTTTTATTTTATGTTTGTATGTTTTCCGAGCCAGAAAAAAAAATTAGTATTACATGTAAGATAACTCTTTTATTTGTTCAAAATATATTATAATAAATTAAAATTACGACATTACTAGAAATTAAGATTTTTTATTAATATCTTCAAAGATCATATAAATTTTTATTACATTTTAGCCGCAGAAGGTTGACGACACAATGCCAAATATCCCCTCTGCCCACTGCCCCTGCACACCGCATCTGCGATATGGCCTCGCTGAGGCCCTGAGAATAGGGAGTAGGATAGTCTATGGAATACCAAGACTCATATTTAAGAAAAGCAGCACGATGACCGTCTTCGACCCATCCCTCACAGCCCTCTAGATGCTTCCAAAGTGGGCTAGTTTGTTCCACTTGCAGCTTTATTCACACCCGGTATTACTCCGCGGGCATATTATGTCATACAAAAATATATAGGTATTAAGAAAAATTTTTAATAGGCTTATTTTTTCTCTATTCTGTTCTCTGTTGAGAAGATAATAGTTAAGTAGCATATAAATGTTACTGATTACTTATAACTAAAACATTTTTTATATAATTTTTTTTTTTCAATAAAAAAATGTCAATATACGACTTGACTTAAAAAATGATTAAAGCTACCAATCTTACACCGACGTATAAAGGTTAATAGAAAAAATAAGTTGTTGACACAGAAAATATTTTTATTTCAACTTTAAGGTACATCCTCGTCTCACGGTCCGCACACATTTAATTAAACTGTCAAACAGTCTCCAAATTTCAGTTAAATATTTGAAGTTTTCTGAAAAATTATCCGGTAAGCTGGATAACCTTTTCTCGTCAATAAATTGTTTGTCTGTAATTCGTTTAATCTGTATTATTTTTATTCCACATATATGAGGTTCTAAAAATAAAGTATGTTAATGATTTCTTTTAGGATCCTATCGCGTTTTTCTATTTTTTATTGCAAACGAAGACAGGCGAGCATTAGGCCCACCTGATGGAAAGTGGTCACTGAGCCCCATTGACATCGGCAATACCAGGGGTATCTTCAACGCGCTGCCTACCGTAAGACGTAGGACGTTAATTCTCGTTTACCCAGTAAATGCGATGGCTTCGGTGCCCTTTAAACCGGAATACGTATAGTCTTTTCACTACCACTTCATCCTCCGCCCCAGACAGTGCCCTGCAAAAAGGGGACCTACTACCTTTAAAATTCTCTCTATTACTACATTTTTTTCTATTATAATTATTCTTGATTTTACAGACTTGGTACAGCATCAATGCTCACGGGACCAGCCAAAATCTCGTGTCCATCTAAATATAGTGTAAAAAGAATAATAAAGTCGCCAGTGGGGATTTTTAATATTAATTTGTTTATTTACGCAGTCCATCTTGAAGTTTTGCAGTTTTGGTGTTTTTAGATTTCATATTTCTGACAGACGGATGTGCCCATTTTTTTTTCTGTTCAATTAAGAATCTTTCTTTACGCATTTGCCATGTGACAATCGTTGGAGATCTACCTTATAATTAACATTAGAGTTTTTAGTCTATACCGTGACATACTTTAAGTCGTGTGCAGACACAGATCATTTACAAGACTTAAAGATTTAATTTTATGTGCTGACTTCCTTGTAAAGCTTAAGACGCCTGGTTTTAAACACAGATAAATCATATTGCGTATCACAAACAATTAACGCATTAAGCTTCATGTTATTAGTATTACGCGAAGACAAAAAAATACACATTTTACTAAAAAAATTGTTCTCGTTCAACCCACTGAATTAGTTTCCACTACGTGCGCGAGTGCTTCCTATTAAGCGAAATGTATGGTTTCATTTCGTATATCATAATTCAACCGCGTCTACTTTTAAAAACATTAACTGAAGGCAGACAATGTCGAAAATTTAAATTATCATTCATTATTTACAATGATTTTACTTTTGTACTAACATTTTCATAGCCTCGCCGATTTTAACAAAGTAAAAAATACATCTGGTTAGTAATATCATTTAATGGCTTCGTTATCGATAGATGTTGAAAGGAAAGGAGTACTCTTTGATTAGAACATGTATTTTAATTTTAAGTAATTTATATTATTATCTTAAGATTAAAAAAGACGGTAACAAATTTTAAGACTAATCAAATCAACAAATTTCTTCTTTGCTGTCCCTGCTAGCTATTAGAAATAAGAATTTCCGCACAGGACGTTGTTGGGTAGACGTGGGTCGTTACGTCATTTTTAAGAAACGAAACGAAACCAGTTACGTGGACGGCGTCGCTTGTTTTAAAACTAGTTATTTTCATAACTAGCTACTTCCATCCTGCTACAGTACATACATAAGTTTCACAACTATATGGTTACATAGTTTCTCGAACTATCGTTTCTCCTAACTATGTGGTGACATACGAAAGAAACGTGTCGTGTTTGATGCCGAATAGTTAAATCAATTAATTTACTTTCCTGCACTACTCTTACTTTTCCTGATGTTAATTAGTGTTTACTACGAAACTATGGATTGAATAAAATATTACTACTGGTGTTCTTAAAACTTAATTTTATTAGTACAATGATGATGATTAATATTTAATGTTTATTTACACTTTTGTTGTGTTTACACTTTTATACGATTTTATTATAACTATTTTTCACTGTTATATACACGGTTCAGTTACTTTATTTTCTTTAATTTTATTTTGATTCAAAATAACTCTAAAATTGGTTTCCCGGAATCGCAGAAACTCTACCAACAGGGTCATTCGGATATAGGGTATTAGTCATAGCTATGAAAACTAAGGCGTCATCGCTGTCTCGCACATTCCGCAAATTTAGCTCTACCATCTCTCTTGCTCGGCCCGTCGGTAGGCAAGATGTGAAAGAAATATAGCGCTTTACGCTCATTCAACTGACGAACGAAGACGACAACGACGAGCTCCCCCGAATAACTTGTTTACAAAAATAACTACTTTTAATTTGACACGAAACGGTTATTAAGTTTCATATCGCGCAACCAGTTATTGTAACTGATGACGTCAAATAACGCTCACGCCTATTGTTGGGCTTATTATCGGAACGAAGCTATTCACAAAAAATCAGCTTGATAATTGTAATCAAGTGCAAGAATAGCCCATGTACCCTGGACGAGAATCACTTTTATATCTTTGCCATCTATATATGCTTTAAAATTAAGTCTAATTTAACATTTTATTATAATACGTTGTAAATTGATACGATTGGGTAATTTAAAGCTAATTTAAAGCAAAACCATGTTCATCTTCATATAATAATCATAATCAGCCCTTATCGATCCACTGTTGGACATTGGCCTTTTTTTATTGAACGCCAAGACGGCCGATCCCTACTACTCGCTTTCAACCTGAACCGGAGATCGCCCTTCCACCTGGTCGGAAGTCGACCAACACTCCTTCTTATCAAACGCGGCCTCCATTTCAGAACCTCAATGTTCCAAAGGCCCTCAGTTCTTCTGACTATTTGACTGGCCCACTGCCACTTCAACGAGCTATTCCTTTGCACTATGTTAGTGACTTTAGTTCTTTGACGGATTATTTCGTTACGGTTTTTATTCGACCATGAAACTTCGAGCATTGCGCGCTCTATAGCCCGTTGAGCTACGGCAAATTGTGCCCCAATCGTACAGTCAGAGGCCACGTTTCGCTTCATTTCGTTTACATTCATCTAGTTAAAAATTCAGTAACATAAAAATTTTACATGCAGTAAAAAATTTAATTTTATAATCATAAAACATGTCTCAGACGAAATTCGCATAGTCTTTGTATGACTAAATCTTAAGGACAAACATAGAAATGTTATACGATACGCGAAGAGTGCTTACCTTTCTTAGACATATAAAATATGCCTACAATGTATGTCTATCTGACAAGAATAATTGCTATCACTAAAATATAATAAAACACCACTTTCAAAACTAGTTTAACAATTATTGACTTTGTATATAGATCGTAAAGAAACACTTTTACCAAATTGTTCGTTGTATTTACATTTAAACTACATTTTTACATCGCTGAGAACGTCGCAACAATACTTGATTTTGAAGTCAGTAACATTTTCTGTTAAAAATTTGTCTTCTAAAATGAAGCAGAGCAATTAAAATAAACAACAATAAGCTGTACCACACATGTGGCAACAAATGCAGGATAACGCCTATGCTTAGCATTAAATACTAAATGTTACGGGATTAAACATTAAAAATAAATCTGACTGTAGTTTCTGTTGAAATGTGGTTTGATTGACCTGAGGACTTAAACGTCAACACAAATTGCACACAGTTATCGCAACCCTTAAACCTATTCTAAAACTTTTCTTTTTCCTGTTTAGGAAGATAGACATTGGACTTTTATTTCATTTATTACATATACATACAATAGTGAGTAAACAATGGCCTAAGTGACAGGTCAACTGTAAAATTTAGTTCTATTTCCATTAACGTTTACTTGCATGTCAATAATATATACGTTTCCGTCTGGCTCTAGACAATGCTTTCAGACTAATCAATCTAAAAATAACACTTTCCAGTACCATCTTACACTGTCCGTATTAGATAAAGTGACAATTGAATCGATGTTCTCTGCGACTGAACGTAGCAATGAACATCACTTACTGACAATAAAAGAAATTGTTTTCAGAGAGAGTAATAACTTGATATTATATGATTCAATGTGAGTTTAAATAATATTTTGTTATACTTTAATGCCTCCGTAGCCTAGTGGTATGGGCGTGTGCTTTAGGAACCGGAGGTAGTGGGTTCGAATCTCTGCGGGACGCAACAAATTTTCATTGTTGTTTCCTAGTTGGTTAGAGCAATTTGGGCCACCCAATTGCCTAAAAAGTAAGATGATCTATGCATCGGATGGGCATGTAAAAGTCGGTCCACCCACCAACCCGCATTGGACCAGCCTGGTGGATACGGTCCAAACCCCTAATGGATAGGGGAGGCCTATGTCCAGCAGTGGACTAAAACAGGCTGATGATGATGTGTGATGTATGCACTTTAATTATTTCTTTTATTTATGCGATTATTATACATCACAAATCCACAAATTTACGGATTTTCCGCGTTACTTGAATATATTTATTCCTGACTTTTATAATTTTTTCCAGCATCCATCATCTATCCATGCAGTCTGCCCGTGATCATGGATGCTGAAAGAATCCGAAACATCGGGATTTAATATATTATATATATATATATATTTATTTAATATATTATATTTCTTTTTATTTTTATACGTTTTCCGTAAACTTACTGCTAAAAAAAGAATAATTTAAGTTATTAAAACGTAATGAAGGCCAATTTAAAGTTTTCACAACTTCGTTAAAGGAAAACAAATTTATTAACAAAATAGAAGGTAAGCTTTCTTAAACTTAATAAGGTTTCAATTTAATTAAAAAGCTTAATTTTTATTATAATTACCTAGCAAACAATATAAATTCAAAAACTTTAAATAGAAAAAAAAAAATTCTTTCGATATTTGTATATACCCTTACTATTAACATAACTTTTTTATTTATTATAATTTACGTTTAAATAGTAATAATATACCTAAAAACAATCCTAATAATTATCCTATGTATTATTTCGACAATTCGGATGCCGTAAGCCCTCCATTTGATTTAGTAATTAACCGAATTCAGTCTGTATGTGCATACAATTACTCATTAGTAGCATAAAGCGCTTCTATCTAGCTATTCATATGTATATGCGTAACAGGAACTCACTCAATGTTAATGGTAAGAATATTAAAATAATAACGACTTTGAGATATTTACTCAATAAATGTTTCGTCTACGCATTGCATTAACTTAAAATTTTTGTTAGTAATAGTACGCGTACCTTATATGTATTTTCTACATCACCCAAAGTTAGACTGGGAGGGAATGGCGTGGGCATTAAGCCGCCTTTGTATTCATTTTTCTATTTTATGTGTGCAAAAAGTTGAAACAAAACTAACATTATTATAAAAATTTTATGGTAATATATCGTTTAAGAGAAGCCTCTCACATTCAAAATTCTCTAAGACGTACTTCGTTTAGTTATTAAGTAATTAAAATTATTTTTCAATTATAAGATGATACCAAGGTAATAGCTATTATATTTATTGTGTTACTAATTCAGCTTAAGCTTCAATCAAAAGCTAAAGTAATATGTGCTGTCGTAAAGAAGATTAGTTAAGTACGTTATTAAATTATAATATGATTTTAAGTTTAATTCTGAAAGAAACAGTACTAACCTGCACTAATAATTAATGGTATTTTAAAAGAGAATTCTGGAGGGAGAATTGGGCGTGAACAGGCACTTCAATGTCACCATTGCGACCACATCCTGGATTCAGCGCAACATACTGTCGCCGAGTGCCCTGCGTGAAATGCGTAACAAAACGTCTTGTTGACCAAAATTGACTGTGATCTCACCCTTAAAGATGTTATGAAGGTGGCATTAGCAGAAAGAGATCATGGATAGCGCTGGTTTCATTTTGTAAAGCCGTTATGTTGCAAAAAGGGACCGCGGAAAGGGAGCGGGAACAAGCTAATCCAGTTTGTAGAAGAATTTATCGCTCTGGGCAAAGCAGGGCAGCGAGCGAATATCCCTTTAGTTTCGGGCTTTAGAATAGGACTAAGGAATAATCTGCCAGTAGTAAAAGGCGACTAAAAGATAAAATCTGGTTACGAACACTGAGATGGTTCTAGCGTAAGCTAAGCTTTGCAATCGTGAAACACAGTGGTAGTAGAAGTAAGGAGACAATTGAGAAGGGGCTTGAAAACACGTCAAGAAAGGATAGTAGGAGATCCCGGTGCCTCTTATAATAGACAGATGATAGGCGCTGAGGGGGTTTTAGTGAGTAAAAACCTCACATAGCCCTGATAAAAAGGCTATCTTTAAAGATTTCCCCCTCATGGAAAAAAAAAACAGAAAAAAGGCATTCTAGAGAGGGCTTTACCACCACGGTGCCAATTTCTGCCGCAAAGCAGTAGTGTGTAAAATACTATGTGTTCCAGTTTTAAGGCCACCGTACCTAGCGTACTTACCTCGGTAAACGAGACGTAACGTCATATGTCTCACGTAGGCAGCGCATTGGTGATACCCCTGGTAATGCCGATGTCCATGGGCGTCGGTGACCACTTTCCATCAGGTGGCCTAACTGCTCGACTGCCTTCTTTGGCAATAAATAAAACGCAGTAAGTAATTTATTAAAATAATTCTTATTATATACACGTAGTAATATCACGAAATAGATAAAAAACTATGTTAATAAAAGACAGCCATCATATTATTTTATATTTAAAAGAACATACACTACAGGTTTACAGAAATATTAATCATATCAAATTATTTACTTGGCAAAACAATGTTTGCCCGGTCAGCCAGTGATATATAAAATTGAAACAAAAATATAACCTAAGTTAACAATAAAAAAGGGGACAAAAATAATCATATCCTTTTATATTTTAATATCTTCTCTTAACATGAGCCATTTTAAATTTAGATAGCTAGCCATTTTTTCCAATGAAATTTATCGTACCGGCTTGTCTACCTCAGTAACTTTAATTTCCATATATCATCTAAGATATTGATATTAATTAACTGGAATAAATATTGATTAATTCTGATTTATCCTGAGTGATTAATGCTATATAATTTTTCCTACTGAAATGGGCCATATATATTTTTGTGTTGCACAATGTTAAAATTTTTACTTTTATTATTTTAACGGTTTCGAACTCAGTAGTATAAGTAACGAAAGTCATGTCTACGATAGACTTAAAAATACAGGATTGTTAGTTCATCATATTTTTATTTGATCATTTGATTATTCTAAATTTTAAACAGTTATCATTGCGTTCATAATGGTAAAATAATTAATATTGCATTATGGACACTGTACATAAATTACATCATATTTATCCTGATTTAAATACACAGTGAGACCTTATTGAAGGATTAAGTGGCTTTGTATTGCTAATGAATAATTATGTCATGTATCCGCTAGGATTTAAAGCCACCTACGTGCCCCAGTGGTTTTGGTTCTAGCTTAACGAACCAGCGGTGTTGGGTTCGAATCTTGCAGGAACCAACTTTTTATTTTTTTTATAAACCTCTATTATAATTCTCAATAATTCTTATTACAGGAAACATACATCCCAGCGTGCTTTGCAGCTATAAATGATAGCGTCCAAAACCTCAGTCATTGACTTGCGTCAAAACGATATATACCTTGAAAACTAGAAAATATACCTAACAACTCTACCCCAACTTTTCTTATAAAGCCCAGGGACGTACAACCATGGTGCCTATTTCTTCCGGAAATTAGTAGTGAGTAAACGCTATTGTCTTCATACGCCGTTATAAATAGCAACATAGCCAAATCAATCTGGGCAAACAAATCTCACGTGTCTGGGTGGTGGGTGGATTTATGGCGTCATACGTTGTTTTTTATTTGGGCACTTACTATCAGTTGAACCTCCTGATCATCGCATTGGTATAACCAATTAAAAAAGTAATTCATTAATCATTAATTCATTATCAGCCTGTGGTGGTCCGACTTTTTACATGCTCATCCGACGCATGGATCATCTTACTATTCAGACAATTGGGTGATCAGCTTAATTTGCCCTAACAAACTAGAAAACAACAATGAAAGTATGTTGAGTTACCGCAGTATTAGAACACACCTCCGGTTTTTAAAGCACACGCCCGTACCACGAGGCTACGGAGTAATAGCCAAATATATATTTTTTAATTACTGCTAGACCTCAATATACCACAAGCTAGGTATGCGTTAAACGGACTAAAAAATAAAATAATAATAATAAAATTAAGGCAGCCGCGTAAAAATTTTAAAAATTTTTGACAGGCGTCTGCCTGTGACCATGGATCCTGTAAAGTGTCTGTAAAATTGAAAACCAAATTAAACGCGATAAACGTGTCTTTCTCGTGTCTGCGTGTTTATATTTAAATATTGTGTATTTACTTACTAAATAAAAGTAAGTCTATTTATTAAATGTATATTTATCAGTGTCCAGTGTCAGTATAAGCTTTGCTGATATTGAGATGCTGTGATGTTGTTTTTTAGTCTGGAAACATTATTTTATGATAAGTATTTGCTTATTTCGGTAAAATAAGCAGAGAGTTTTGTTGATAAAAAATCTTTGCAGATTTAAAATATAAGCGAATTAATTTGTTTGGGTTCTTTAACAAACCAATAACTTCTCAAACTAAAAAGTGATTACGAGTGGGAGGCCACTGTGAAAAATGGTATGGAAGGATACTTAGAAATAATTCAGAATAAAATGACGAAAATCACTTAATTTTGTATTGCGTTTTTTACATTGGTGATAGCATTTACGACGTACATTTAGTTTAACTTTTTAACAGAAAGCCAAAAACTGACTGATGATAAATAATCATTCGGTGCGATCAACTAACAAATTTAAAAAAAAATTAGTTACATACAAAACTATGTTTTCAACTTCTTGCAGCTTTAAGATAAATAATTTATTGTATATTTCTATTAATTTATATTACAGATGCGTTTAAGTTTATTAATTTTAAACAATTTGCCGCACTAAGTGGAATTTCGTTGTAGACATTCATACATATGTATGTTTAACTTATCTTTAACAAGTTAAATATAAATGGAACATTAAAATTAACAAAATGATCACTGTATTACTTTATATTAGTCTTTGTCACTTAAGCTAAGTCTAATGGTCTAAGAGCTTTATTAACTAAACAAAATTGATCTACCGAAGAGTAGATTAAGGAATAACAGTTGTGTAACTAATTGCTAGATGATCGTTAATTTGCTAACGCCTTAAGTATTTATTATCATCCATTTGTTCACATCGTTATTAAAGTTCTAGCAATGCCAGTTATAAGATATGGTAATTTAGCATTTAATATGCTTGAGTATTTGAAAAAAAGTTACATAGATAATTATTTACCAAATATTCATGTGGTGTTTTAGTTTTCAGTTTAAACACTATTTCATATTTCCATTGCAAACATTGAGAAACAATATTCAACTTTGGAGCTTTTCAACGTACTTACATTTTGAAACAATCTAAAATATTACATTCTCAATTAAATTGCCTTAAGTGCTTTCAGTTCAAGCGCTAGACTTTAGTTGTATTTCTTGTACCTGTCTTATTCTTAAACAAAATGTTAGATCACTCACAAAATAAATTTATAAAAATAGGAATATAATTTTCTAGTTCCGTTTTAATCATTCTTTATAAAAATACGAAATATTTTAATTTAGTTTGATTCTGTTTTGAGGATTAATGTTATTTTATTTTAGTTTTCTAACATATCTTTGAGTTTGCACATGAATCATATTTTTTTTTTATCTTTTACTTTACCGTTAAAATAATATAAATATTGCGATAACCATACGCAGTCGTGCTTTCTTGTAAATACAAAATAAGTTATATGCTTCATGTTAGTAAAAATTTTAATTAAATAAGGTAAAATATTTTATTCCAACAAATATCGAACAGATCGTTACTTCTACTAGTAGTAAAAATAATATATTATATCCTTACCTAAAAGTTTGAACTGACGTGTTATTTCTAGTGGCAAAGTAATAAACGTAACATTAAAATAAACATAAACATCAAAATATTATGTAAAAATATATAACATGTGTAGTATGATGTTGATTTTCTTATTAATGTACCGTTTAGTGTACGCATCCTTGCGTAGAGCTTTCCTCCCTTTTAACTTACTTTCCCTTATCCTGGTGTTCTTTGAAATGCAAGCAATAAAGTGCATTGATTGTTACTTTCAGCTCTGCCGGTTTTATTAATATCAAAAGTAAAGTATTATAGAAATATATATATTTGTATAATACCAATTATTTTATCAAACATATGTTTCTTTTTATATTAAGGTCCCAACATTTAGAGAGGCTGTTATTAACTTTTAATTATTATTTAATTTATCGAAGCATACGCTATTGCTGCCGATACACTTCCGCCATTTTACAGGCTGATCCTTAATCCCTCAGGAAATAATATCCTGGAGCGCGAGAGCATAAACTATTTAAAAGTGGTTTTGAATGTCTCGTTAGGTTTGAATTTTCTTCTTTCAAAATATTATCCTAATTTTGTTTAAAGTACAAAGCGGTCAGGGAAACATCTCTAAAGTATGGTGAGTTAAGAGTTACTAGCCGCAGCGTATCTCACTTGGCGACTGTTTGATGTGTGGCTGTGTTAATAAGGATTATTGTCTTTGTTGGGGGGAACAGTAGCTTCTTTTGAATCCTATATTAGATGAATCTTACCATAGACTAGAGTCTGGAAGCATAACTTCGTAGGTATAAAACTTTTTGTTGGAAACATCATGTATCATTACAATACAACTTCATATCTGTAATAAACTGAATTTGAAACAAAATATTTTTACTACAAAAAACTTTTTACTACATTTTTACAAATAATGTGGTCGAAATAATCTATTTTATTTATTGATAAAGACTTTACATACATCTAGTCATGGATCCCACCCCACGCAGGGGCATAGCAGCTATATTGCTGAGCTTACGCTTTATGTGTGGTCAATCCTTTGACGCTTAGTTAAGTATTACATAAGTTACATTGTAATAATTAATACTGTAAGCACCGGATGGCATTTACAAAGTACATTAGGTTCTATAAACATGTCTACTTGTTTTATTTGATTATTACTCCTCTAGTCCAAAAGGTAATTCTAAATTATGATACCACTAAAAAACTCTTTAGTAGAAACATACACGCACACATTTAATGAATTTCGATCACAAATATTCTCACCCGTTTATAGAACATTTTATGAATTATGTACATGTCACTTCTTTTTTGGGAGTGGACCAGATGGCCAAAACACAGGCAATGCTTTTGGCAAATATTAGGAATCAGTCTTCCAAATTATCTTGATCGTTAAAATATTGTAATTTTCTTAATTTTAATTAGTTACTAATGCGGTGAGAAAATAAATTATTGTATTAGTTTTTAAAAAGTTCTCCTAAGTTCTCAATAACTTAGCACTAGCTATTAGCGCTACCTGATGTAGCGCTAATAGCTAGTGCTAAATAAAAACACACTTTGTTCATATTTCACCCTTTGAACGTCATTTATTGAGGCCGTCATTTAACAGTTTGCTTTAGTTATGCAGTCTGGTAGCGCTAAATTTGGCGCAGACTGCAACACAGCTTTGCACTTTACGTTTGCATTTTTAATTGAGTCAGTTATGTCTATGGCAATCGTGCAATTAGCTTCCACAAAGCTTTCGTGGGTATGACTCCGAATTGAATTATGTATACAATAATATAACGATTAGCTTAGAGTTTAGTCTGCAGAAAACAGAAATTTTGACATGTTATCATTACATTTATAGCTTTTATTTCGTTTCAAAATAATAATTTTCCATCTGCTGTTAGCAAGATCCTATCATTTATTCTAAAGATTCTACAAAATGGAATACAAAATATATAACACAATTTTGAATTACTTTATCATAATCATCATCATCAGTCCTCCTGTATAAGTCCACTTATAAAGGCCTCCCTAATGCACGCCTTCATCATTATTATTTATTTTTGGACCGTATCCCACCATGGTGGTTCAATGCGGGTTGGTGGGTGGACCGACTTTTAACATGCCCATCCTTCGCATGGATCATCTTACTTTTCAGATAATTGGGTGATTAGCCTAAATAGGCCTAATCAACTAAGAAACAATAATGAAAATCTGTTTAGTCCCAACTAACTAATATTAATATAGCTATGTCGATTAATCATGTTCAGTTATTTATTATTACCAACAAACAACTCAAACTAATAACTCTTACTAAACAAAACCACTGTGCAATTATTAAAAGCATAATTCATAATAAAATCTAATCGGGTTTACTTACGAAAATTGTTTATGCAGCCTGCTGTGAAGTTGTCCCTGCAGGCAATTTACATACACATTATTGAAATTCAGCGGCCTCAAGTTTGACAGTTTAATTAAGCATGTACAGACTGTGATACAAGGGTCTGCGTGAAATTAAAACTCAGGGCTCACCACTCGGTGAGTGATATTGAAATTTCAACAGAATTTTAATGTTGATTACCAAAATAATACAAACTATATTACCGTTATTCCTTATTATAAACATATATTCCTGTAATAAGATGTCACTGGCTCCTTTTTATATGTTTTTTTTATTTATATTATTTATCACTATTTATCTCTTTATTTTTCACTTTTTGCAGAAGTGTAGTTAATAAATGGGGTTAACAATGACTATTCACAAAAATATAAGGTAGCCATGCAATAAAAAAGCTTAAAGAGCACAGCGCCAAAATCTTTAGATCTTTTAGGTTTGTTTAATTTTTAATAGCAAATAATGTATCTATCATTATATTTTTACTAAATGTTACAAAATAAGTGCACATCTGCTGAAAGAAAAAATCGCGACAGGCATTTCATCATTATTAGAACGTACTTCTCTTGTCTTACTTTTCGAAAAACTTGACGATCGTCCCATATTATTCTAATCAAATAAATATCAAATCCACTAATTTACGGATTTTTCGCGTTACTTAAATATATTTATTCCCGACGTTTCGGATTCTTTCCAGCATCTATGATCGCGGGCAGACTAAGTTGATATATGTCTGTATCTCTATGTTTTGGAATAACCGTCCGAGTTTTTATTTAAAAAATTGACATATCTTTCGTTTTTTTTTTATTTTGAATATTGGTTTGACAAAAAGTACTTATGTTGTCCTTCGGTTTTGTAGTTTTTATATTCTGCGTTTAATTTTTGAAATTATTGGATCCCAGAAAGGTGGCAAAGACCAACCATCCTCTATGATGATTTATCTATTCTTCCGAATCATCCTTGGTATAAATCGATGTTCATTAGCCAGTATTTTGGTTCATCAAATCTAATATAATGATTGGGCTTGTCTAGAACATGGTCGTACATTGCAGATTTTTATAGCGTCGGTGCTTAACATCAGCTATATGTTCTTTTACTCTGGTTCTTACTGGACTTTTTATTGTCAATGAGACATCACAGTCTAGTGTACACGTACCGTAGAGAATTTTACATTTGATGGATGGTATAATTGGCCAATCTTCTTCGGCGGCCTATAATATGTTTTAATAGAAGCTCGCTTTAAAATATAACCGATTTTGTCGGTGACTCCTTTGATGTAAGCTAAGACGGCAGGCACTCTTTCGACTGTGGCTGGCTTCACACGGTGACAGCGACGTAGACGTGGAACTTGGTGTTTGTTCAGCCGTCAAATGCTCCTTGTCGCAGATCTGCTGTGCTCTCTGAAGCAAACATTTACTGACAGTAGCTAACTGTGAGGGATGGTGGTGAGAATCACCATTTAAATATTTATTCGTGTGGGTTGCTTTTCTAAAAACTGTGTGATTCAAGCTATTGTTAGAGTTACTATTCATTAAAATGTCTAAGAAGGCTAAGGAGTTGTTTGCCTCTATTTCCATTGTGAACTTTATTTTGGGATGCAAATAATTAAGATGATCCAGAAATGCATTGATTTGGTTTGTTGGTAAAATGGTGAATGTGTCATCTACGTACCCCTTATAGAATCTTGTGGATCGGAATATGAGGGCTGTCTCTTCAAAGTTTTCCATGAAGGTATCAGCGATAATAGAAGACACTGTGCAGCCCATCGCTACGCCATCTATCTGCATGTAGAATTAATCATTCCACAACAAGTAACCAATGCAATGCAAGACAATATTTAAGCAGATATGCATATTCATTCGGCATTTTGTTGTCCTCAAGCTTCTTAGTTACAATTGAGGTGCAGTTTTCAATAGGTAAGCATGTAAATAAAGACTGAACATCAAAACTGACTATAGTTTTATTGTTCGTGAGATGTAGATGTTTATTCTCATTAACAAAATGGTAAGAATCTCTTGTGTACGCCTCGGTGTGTCCTCGTAGTGGTGACAGAATTTCTAGAAGATATTGTGCCAGTTTGTATGTTGGTGCATCAATCTGGCTGACAATTGGGCGTGATGGAGCATTAGGTTTATGAATCATAGGTATTAAATAAAATTACTTTGTTTGGTTTGGTCAGGAGAGTCTACCCGTGACACGCCCTGAAAGTGTTCGAAACGTCGGGAATTAAAATGTAAAATAAACGCGATAAAATCCGTAAAGTAATTTTATTTAATAATGTATAATATTGCGCAAGCAATAGAAATAATTAATCATAGGTAATCCATAAAGCTTTGGAGGTGTGGCACATGGAGGTATCATTAGCTTTACGTCTAGATTCAATTTGTCCGCATAGTTCTTTACAAGATCGCTTGTTGTTTTAAGCGTTTTCTGTGTTATTGCGAAATTTAAACCTTTAGGTAATACCTCTATTGTGTGTTCATCAAGAATTTGAGACGACATATTATGGACGGCACGTTGCCTAGAAACGGTTTGTTGTTTGGCGTCATCTTTCGAAAATTGATTTATTATATCATTTCTCGTATTTATTAATATGTTTTAGTTTGCATTCATTAAATTTGCATGCTTCTCACTTATCTAGCATTTCTAAACAATTTTTGTAATCAACATCGGTTAGAATTGATTGTAAGACTATAGACAAATTTTCCATAGATTTGCCGATAGCGAATAGACGGATTACTCCGTCAGACACGATCCGACAATATTATGCTTGCCTGGTTTAAGATCTTAGCGCTCCCATAGACGTCCTTTTTGGGAGAAATTTTGACACACGATGGGTTAAGGTTGTCCCTGCATCTCATCAAGAAATTTAAAGATGTTACGAACCGTGCGCGTTTCAACATAAGACCTTCCAGGCGGCGTATATTATTTGCAGTATTCAGTCCGTACTGTTGCACATAATTATTTCTTTTATTGATGCGATTATTATACATATCAAATCCACTAATTTACGGTCGATCAAATAATTTCAAAAATTAAATTCAGAGTATAAAAACTACAAAACCGAAGGACAACATAAGTGCTTTTTATCAAATTAATATTCAAAATTAAGAAAACGAAAGATATGTCAATTTTTTAAATAAAAACTCTGACGGTTATTCCAAAACATAGAGATACAGACATATACCAACTTAGTCGGCCCGTGATCATGGACGCTGGAAAGAATCCGAAACGTCAGGAATAAATATATTTAAGTAACGCGAAAAATCCGTGAATTAGTGGATTTGAAATGTACAATAATCGCGTAAATAAAAGAAATAATTATATTCAAAAAAATATCGGCAAAATAATAAACTTGATTTATTTATGGCAGTAATCAAACTCATGTCCTCCGGTTAATAGGGTAAGCGCCAATAAGATGAGGGCTCGCAGGCACTTGCTTAAAAACGATTAAAAAGGGAAATATTTTTAAGCATCTTATGTCTACGTAGCAGGCTTACGGGTCAATAACATCCTGCGTTATTATTTTATTCCGCAAGAATATTCACAGTACAAATATTTTACATATTATGCGTTTTAGCCACAATCCTAAAACACATCACGGAACCGCCAGTTAAAGAAACCACTAAAGCGCACGCTTACTTCCGTTGGCAGACAATTTATGATTTCATTTTGTATCTTATATTTTATCTGTACGAAATATGCATCGAAATAAGCTCTAAAGTTGTTAAAGTTCTAGATAGGTGGTTTGCATATTTACATTACTTTGTTTAATAATTTGGATTAGGTCTATTATTCTTGTTTATTATATATATTAAAAGAAATCAAAAAAAGTTACATAAACATATTATACAATCGAATGAAATTTTTACGTTTAATATTTTAAATTTAATATGTTTTTCACAGCTATACGTTTTTGTCGTCCATTAAATAAAAGCGCTTTAACAAAGCCATAGTTAATAGGTACTTAATTCAATGTACCAGTTTCTTGGTTCATTGAATTAAGTAACTTTTGGAGGACAAAAATCGTATCAGTATTTGCAACATTATTTATAATCCCATAAAAGATTGTATTGCGGAAACGTCTGAAAAATTCTAAAAGCGCTGCCTTTCTTGACTTCGTATGCTGTAAACCTAGTTTGTTAAAATGGGACCTCCATTACAATTTTTGAAGTTATTTTAAGAAACACAGTTAATACAACATCTATCGTCTCCTCATCTAAAACCACTTCCATTTACGATGTTTTACGTTTGTAGTAACTTGAATTGCCGTTGATTAATATTAACCGTTTGTGAATTTAAAAATCAAGAATCTTGTCTCCGCAAATGATACTATCTATTCATTATTATTTATCACACATCATTTCATATATAAAGAAGTAGAGGAAGGCCTTTTTATAGATTTTGAAGAAGAAGGCATAAGAAAAGATCCTTGGGGACACCCATATTACCAAAATGTAATTGGCTGCCAATTATGATTTTATGTGAATACAAAACTGTATACAAAATTGTATATACTATACTAAATTGTACGCATTTACTCATATTTAATTTGCTTTTATTTCGGACTTATTTAATCTTTCCTTTATAAGGTAAACATGTTTGGAATCTATTGTACGATGAATTTATGGCAAAATATAATTTGTGTACAATACTTTAGAAATTAATTAGCGAACAATTGTAATCCGCAATAAATGCTGCACTGTCAGACCATTAAATTATTGTTCATTTAAACGTGAACAATTAAAATAACTTAATGATTTAGCTAAAATAACAATTGTTAGCCAATTACAGTTTTAATTATAAAATAGAACAAAATTTCCATTATAAACAAAAATCTTCAACTTTAAAGTTAAAGGTTTTGCTCTACACAAAGGCACTTTCATTATAAACTTAGATCTTTACTACTTCCTTTTAAAACAAAAATATAACTTTCGGTTGATACATTTCATTGAAGATTACAGTCATTTTATAACTATACTCGTCGTTTCCTAGCCTTCCACTATCTTATCGCCACAGGACAGACTAACATGTCTAAATATCAATTTGAATCTGTAATTTAAATATTGCTTTAATAAATATCTATACCTGAGCCAAATAAGAGATAAGAGATTGCACATATTAATTTTATTGTCAAAAATTAAAGGCGCCAAGCCTTCTTATTATTGGACACCTGCCATGTTTAATACTCTCGTAGTGTTTAACCAATAAGAGAGCTCGATGCTATTGCCTTGATTGAGTTCATTACTTTTAAAATTCCGTGTCTTCGTTGGTTGTCTTCATTAGTAAATGCCTTTATTGCAAATATCCTAAAGTATTGAATATTTAAACTCGTAATAACCTTACAATATATTTTAACAGGAGATATTGTATTCGGATGCCACAAAAAAATTGTTATAATTATCAAATTATATATTTACAATATTATTGAGTTAGTACAAATTGCATTAATTGTCGTTAAATCTTGATTTAATTCTCGGTATTCATTGCACAAAAATGCACTATTATGTTAACACTATCTCAAAATACTTTTATTTAATTAAAATCAATTTCAGCTTCCACTTAAACGCATTGTTTTCATCGTATAGGAAAGCGTAAAGGAATTTTACTTCAAGCATGTCTGAATATAAGTATAAACTTTCTAGGAAAGAACACATTCCATGCTCGTTTTTGTCGAGATCGAAAAGTGGATAATCATATAAACGATGTTTCGCGGAAAGATTCTTTCATTTCGGGAAATCTTGTTTATTAGCTTTTCGTTAGGATAAGTAATCGAGCCATGGCTATTCACCTTATTGGTATCAAATTGTAATAAATTATGTAATACCCGTTTTTAATATTATATGCTCACACCCTAAACTTTTTATCGAAATTAAGTATGATTAAATATAAGATTTTATCGATTTTATCACGTTTAATTTAGTTTACAATATTCCTAAAGTCTCATCATACTTTTTCAGTGCGTTACGTTACGTTTACGCTTTTTCAGTGTAATAGTTGCCGAAGTTTTTAAATAAAAAAATAATATCGACTTCCCCTTCTACTTGATTCGAATTTTCAGTTGGCGCCTTATAATGTAAAGCCTATTAAAAAACATTATCAACAAATACAAGTATCGCAATCTTTCCTATAATAATAAGATCGTAGACTAGGTAACATTGAATTTCAGGAGTAAGATACTAATCAGTTCATAGATTAAAATTATAATTTTAGCAAATTTATAAAAAATATTATCGCAAAATAAAAATATTTTGATTACATTTGACTTTTAGCAAATAAAGAATAATTTGAATTTGACTTTCCTAGGAAAAGTTTATGTTTACACTTCTGATAGTTTTTTACTTGGTTTTTTTTCTTATGAACGCGAAGCTGTAAATTATTTTCTAGTAAAAGTCTCAAAGTTTGTATAACGTTTATCTCTCTCTCTACACATGGGCCAAAGAGAGACAGCTTTTTCTTTTTTGGTCATATTTTGGCATATTTCTCATATAAACTTTACTTAATATTAAAGGTGCATAACAAGTGTACGAACGTATAAACGTGTACGAATAATTAAACAAAGTACAATAAACGCGCTTTGCACCTAACAAAACAATTAAGTACGATAGAAGATTGTTATATTTATTTAATTCGAAACAGTCAATTACGTTTCTGTCAGTGTGAAATGACGTATCGCTATGAACTCGCGTGACAGTTAATTTCAATCAATCTATTGAAAATATCAGAGTAAATACGTATTGGATGGACTTTGGGGAATAGCATGTTATCCCTTCTGGTGTATATAATACTTAAATAACTATTTGATAAAAAGTTTAAATAAATAAAATTATACAATTAAAAGCATAGCTTAGTAGCTGCTATGAACAGGTTGACCCTATTTAAATGTAAATTTTTTGGTAAAAAAAAACACATAAACTTAATTTTGAAGCTACAAGGCGTTAATAACGTCCCGTATATTATCCCGTTTCTTTTATGGTACTTTACTATTCAATGTTACGTTTCAAAAATATTTAATTTTCATTTAAATATTATAGCGGCATTGCTTTATAAACCGAAGGTCGTGGGTTCATTACCCTCAGGGAAACAACTTTGTGTTATCGTCGTTTTCTGGTTGGTTAGGAAAATGGGATACGGATCAAAAAACCCCTAATGGAAGAGTATAGGATCTATTTAGTATTTTTTATAGCATACGCAGGCAGACGAGCAGTCGGGGCCACCTGATGGAAAGTGGTCACCGACGCCCATAGACATTGGCAATAAAGGTATCACCTACGCGCTGCCTACCGTGAGACTTAGGATGTGAAGTCGCGTTTACCCAGTAAATACGCTGGCTACGGTGCTGCTTTGCACTACTGCTTTGCGGTTGAAATAGGCACCGCGGTGGTTTCCCCCCGAAAAGGTTCTCGATTTGTCGTAGCGGTGGGGCTCAGTACCTGCGACCTGCCCAGCCGCGGGGAAGCTAAGAGGAACCTGGCCGGCCTGTGGTGCAAGGCCGGCCGTGGGGGAGGCTGCACCAAGCGGTCTGACGAGCCCGCTTCGGATGCGCTTTTGGAGGGTGCGTGGGACGGGTTGCAGGAGGTAGGTGTTCCGCCCTTCCTGTCCCTCGCTACCAAGGTGGAGTGGCGGGGGAAGAGAAGAGAAGAGAAATTTGGATATTTTCTAATCTCAATAGCCTCACGGATCATCCTTGGTAGGAATCGGTGTTCTTTAGCTAGGATTTGTGGCCGATCAAATCTGACGTAATGGTTTGGGTGATTTAAAGTATGGTCACACATGGCTGACTTGTTGGGTCTATTGTTTGACGTCACTTAGTATGTCCTTCCGCGGTTCTTAATGCTCGCTTTGTTTGTCAATTAAAGATGCCAGTCACAATCTAGCTGACTTTTAGAGCTTGTGAAATATTTGACTGACAGGTGGTAATTGACCAATCTTCTTAACGGCTTGAAATAAGTTTTGATTGAAGCCCGCCTCGAAATGTAGCCAATCTTGTCAGTTACGCCTCTCAAAAAAAAACGCAGCAAGATAGTTGTCTCGCAGCACTTGCTTAACATGGTGTAGCTCATCAGCATCATCACAGATCCCTCGTTACTGGGATAGATGGTGGTGTAAATTACCGTTTAAATATTTATTTGTATGGGTTGGTTTCCTATACACATTATGGCTCAAGGTGTTATCAGGACTGCGAATAATTAAAACATCAAGAAATGTTAAAGAATTATTATTTTCTAACTCCATAGTAAACTGTATTTTTGAATTAATGGAGTTAAGATGGTTTAAAAATGCATTTATATTATCATATGGTAAGATGGTAAATGTATCATCTACATAGCGCTTATAAAATTTTGGATGAATGGGAGCAGTGAGTAGGGCCTTTTCCTCAAAGTCTTCCATAAAAATGTCAGGAACTATAGGAGACACTGGGCCACCCATCACTACACCATCCATCTGCATGTAGAACTTATCTTTCCACAATAAATAGCTAGATGTAAAGCAATGTTTTAGTAAAAATGCATATTCTATTGGGATGTTATTTTCCTCTAACTTTCTTATTACAATATTGATGCAATCTTCTATTGGTAAAGATGTTAACAAAGACTGAACATCAAAACTAAACATAGTTTCATTGTCAGCAAGATGTAGAGTGTTTACCTCACTAACAAAATAGTAAAAGAATTCTCTATCTTCTACTTAGTAAATGCGCTTGTTTGTCCTCTGAGTGGTGAGAGGATTTTAACTAAATGTTGAGCCAATTATAAGTAGGTGAGTCAATTTGGCTAACAATAGGGCGCAATGGATGGCGATAAAATCCGTAAAGTTATAGTTACTTAAGTTATTTAATAATCTTATTAGTTATTCTAATAAATCTACAAAATGGAATACAAAATATATTACACAATTTTAAATTACTTTATCATCATCAGTCCTTCTGTGTTAGTCCACTACTGGACAAAGGCCCCTAATGCACGCCTTCACTATCATTATTTATTTTTGTAACGTGACCCACCACGGTTGTCCTATGCTTCCGACTTATAACATGCCCATCCTACGCATGGATCATCTTACTGTTCAGATAATTTGGTGATCAGCCCGAACAGGCCTAACCAACTAGGAAACAACAATGAAAATTTGTTAAGTCCCAACTAACAAATAATATATATAAATTAATCATGTCCATTAATTTATTATTACCAACAAACAACTCAAACTAAAAACTCTTACTGCCCAAAAATCACTGTTTAAGTATAAAAGCATAATTTATAATAAAATCTAATCGTGTTTTCTTCCGAAAATTGATTAAATAGCCTGCTGCGAAGTTGTCTCTGCAGGCAATATACATACACATTATTGAAATTCAGCGGCCTCAAGTTTGTCTTTCCTGAAATTAGAACTCACAGCTTCGCACTCGGTAATTGTTATTGCAATTCCAGCAGAATCTTTATGTTGACGTAAGTGATTACCAAAATATTACAAACTATATTACCGTTATTCCTTTTTATAAATATATATTCCCGTAATAAAATGTCACAGGCCCCGTATTTACGTTTTGTACACTTTTTGCAGTGGTGTAGTTACTTAAGGGGGTTAATAATGTATAGTCACGAAAATATAAGGTAGGCGTGCAATAAAAACGCATAAAGATCGCAACGCCAAAAGTCTTTATACACGTTTGTTTTATATTTATAGCAAATAATGCATCTAGCATAATATTGTTACAAAATAAGTGCAGACTGGGTGAAAGTAACAAACCGCGAGCGACATTGTCCTCCGGTTAATAAGGTAAGCGTCAATAAAATGAGACCTCGCAGGCACTTGCTTAAAAACTATTAAAACAGGAAATATTTTTAAGCAACTTATGTCTATGTAGAAGGCTTACGGGTCAGTACCATTCTACATTATTTTGTTATTCCGCATGCATATTCACATTGCAAATATTTTACATATTAAGCGTTTGAGCCAAAATCCGAAAACATATAACGGAACCGCAATTGAAAGAAACCACTAAAGTGCACGCTTACTTCCGTGGGCAGACAATTTATGATTTCATTTTGTATCTCATATTATATCAGTACCAAATCTGCATCTAAAGAGCTATAAAAAATGTTTAAGTTCTAGTTGGTTCTCATGTTTACATTACCTTATTAAATAATTTTTATTAAGTATATATTTCATGATTATCATATTTTATACATTTTAAAATAACAAGAAAGGCGTTATATTGACATCATTCAACTTAACTACTCCTTAACTGACACTGTATGCTTAGTGCCATATTTTTAAAATAAAGGCATTAAATCATATTTAACAAGCAATTAGAAATAAATTCTCTGTTATTATTTTAACATAACTATGCCTATTTTAGAGACGATGTTTTTTTCAATTTAGACTTCATTATTTACACAAAAAAATAACATAATATATGTTTTCGTCATCCAATGAACAATGGCAATATAACAAAGCCAAAGTAAATACTTCATTCAATATTAAAGTTTTTAAAGTATAACATAAATAAACAATATGTTAAGAAATTTCGCGTTTTTAGAAGACAAAAATCGTCTTTAGGATTTGTACCATAGAATGTAGAATGCCATAATACATTTTATTGTGGTATCGGCTGAAAAATTCTGAACGAGCTGTCTCCACATCAGAAAATTATCTAATTTTCTTGACTGCGTATGTTGCAGAGCTAAGTTTATTAATATGGGACCTCCACAGCAATTTAGCAAGTTATTTTAAGACACACAGTTAAATAAACGTCTGACCCCGTCTCATCCATAACCACTTCTCATTTATCATATTTTAAGTTTGTAGTTATAAATCTAAAACATTTTGCTTTCCTCTAGTTTAAAAGCAAATTATTAACACTAACCCATTCCGCTACTTTAGAAAGAATATTCCTTTCATTGCCCCTTATTAATGTTAGCCGTTAGTGATTTTAAAATCAAGAATGTATTGTCTGCAAATGATACTATCTCTTCATTATTATTTATTAGGCTCAAGAATAGATCCTTGGGGACACCCATTTTACCAGGACCCGGACAGATATCTTGCCATCCACTTTAACTCTCTGAGTTCGATGACTAAAGTGTAAAGACAGAAAGTTGAGTGTGAAATTACTTACTCTATATTGACCTACTTTGCTGACCAGACTCTAATGCTGTACGTACATCAAAACTGTTTTAAGACAATAACAACGCCATACGTACATTGTCACTTACTTGCTACTGGTATTTTTTCAAATCTAATCCGAGACTAGTTTAGTTATATTTTATATATAAAAGTGCCATTAGCTACCTATTACGATTCTACTTAAATTTAAGGTTAGTTATGTGAATCGCCACAGGACAGACTAAAATGTCTAAATATCAATTTAAAGCCCAAATTTGAATATAAGCAAAAAAACTAAAGGCGCCATAAGCGAAAGCCTTCATTTTTGGACCCATGCCCTAATGATTGCCTTTGTTACAAATATCCTATAGTATTGAAAATTTAAATCCGTAATAACCTTACTATATAATTTAACAGGAGATATTATAGTCGGATGCTAAAAAAGATGGTTATGACTATCTAATTTTATTTTGACAATATTATCGAGTCAGTACAAATTGCATTAATTGTCGTTAAAACTTGATTCAATTCTCAGTATGCATTGCACAAAAATGTACCATTATGTTTATAATATCTCAAAATGCTTTTATACAATAAAAATCAATTTCAACTTTCACTTAAACGTAACGTACGTTTTATGTTATCATCTCGTGTCAAGCAATTTTACTTCAAGCATGTCTGAATATAAGTATAACCCTCTATGCTTTCTAGTAAATATCACATTTGATGCTCGTTGTTATGTTTTTTTTTTGATGTTTCGTGGAAAGCTTCTTTCATTTTAGGAAATCTTGTTTATTAGCTTTTCGTCAGGATAAGCAATCGATTCATTGCTATTAACCTTATCCGTGTCAAATGTATGTCTAAAAAATGTAATAAAATATGTATCCCCTGTTTTCACCCCTGTTTTCAATTCGCTCACAATGCTACAATCAATATATCATGTTACCCTAATATTTTTATCGACATGAAATATGATTTAATAGAAGATTTTATGGATTTGATCGCGTTTAATTTAGTTTACAATATTCCTGAAGTTTAAGATACTTTGCAGGGATCAATGTACACAAGCAGACTTAGGTTATGTTTGTCTGTCAGTTAAGCAACGAATGTAACATGAAACAAGTAAAACTTTAACGAAAATTTAAAACCGGCTTGAAATAATGTCGTGGATTACTCCTGTTTTGTCGGTTGTTATTTTCAATGTTTAGGTAAAAAAAATCATATTTAGATTCACCATATTTATTATGGCTCAAAGTTCGTAGGAATATTATTTATATACAATGCTAACACGCTTTCATAATGTAATTGTTGTCGAATTTTTTAAATGAAAACAAAATAATATGGCCTTCCCTTATGTAAATTCTTCTGCACGATTGAGATTTTTAGTTGTTGCATTATAATGTGAAGCCTATTTAAAAACATTTTTAACAAATTCTAGTATCGCATTCTTTCCTATAGAAAAGGTAGATTCGCCAGGCTAGAGTGAAACATGTTGAAATTATCAAGTGAGCAAAACGTATAGAATCCTTAATCATTGTTATTATTATGACTCTAAAATATTTTAAATTTATTTATTTACAAAATGTTATCGAAAAATAAAAATATTTTAATTACATGTGACTTTCCTAGGAAAATTTTAGTTAACACTTCTGATAATTTTTTACCCGGTTGTTTTTATTATGTACGCAAAGCTGCAAATTATTTTCTAGCAAAATGTCTCAGACTTTGTACGACGTATATCTGTCTCTCTCTCCCCACACATAAGCCACGTGTATAAAGAGTGAGACAGCTTTTTGTTTTGGTCATATTTTGGCGTATTTCTCATTTAAACTTTAACAGTTTATTACGTCTACGTGCGTACAAACGTGTACGAACAATTGAACAAAGCACAATAAATGTGCTTTGCACCTAACAAAACAATTATGTACGATAGAAGATTATTATATTTTTTTATAAGAAACAGACAATTACGTTTCTGTCAATATGAAATGACGTATCTCTATGAACTCGCGTGACAGTTAATTTCAATCAATCAATTGAAAATATTTATGAAAAAATACGTATCCGATGGACTTAGGGGAATAGCGTATTAACCCCATTGGTGTGGCAATCATTTTAATTTTTTATTAATAGTCACTTTTAAAAGCATAGCTTAGAAGCTGCTATGAACAACTCGACCTATCTAAATGTAAAATTTTTGATAAAATGATTGTGAAGCTTTAAGACGTAAATAACATCCCGTATCTTTTTTGGTAATTAACTATTCAATGTTACATTTAAATAATATTTCGAAAGCAATGTACCGCCTCCATGGTGTGTTGGCCCTTGCTTTATTATAAACCGAAAATAACTTTGTGTTATCGTTGTATTCTGGTTGGTTAGGACAATTTAGGCCGATTACCCGACTGTCTGAAAAGTAAGATGATTCATGCTTCGGATGGGCATGTAAAAAGTCGTTCCACCGACCAGCCCGCATTGGACCAGCGTGGTGGGATACGGACCAAAAAGCTCCTAATGGAGAATATAACAGTATATGCCAAACATAACGTAAGTAATGATCATCATACTTAGCGAGCAATGTTAAAAAATAAAAGTTGAAATTTTTAAATGCACTTTACTATCATTTGGTTAATTAAGAAATAGATAATTAAATCTCATTTTTATCAGTTTAACGTCATCAATTAAGGTTGTCATTAAACAGTTCGCTTTGTTCTTTACGTTAGAACTTTAATAAATATTTTATCTTCAACATTGTCATTTGTGTAGTTAACTTCTGCTACTTATAAAACCTAATAATGAAGACAGGTATTAGATTCGGACTTTAAATGTATAGGCTAAAGTAAAATCTTTTATTAAATATTTACAATAGTTGTAGATACCTAACGCCTAAACAAAGAATTATTTATTTATTTTGTCACACCATCGAAGTTAACACTATTACAAGTATTATGGTTACAGAGCTATATAAATACAAGGTTAAGTATCACTTCAATAGAAGGTATAATCCTCAATCTTTAAATATTAGTGTTATAATTTTATACCAATAAGAATAAAAATCGTGAGTAACAAAATGAGAACTTGCCGTGATACATACATTTTAGTAATTATAAAACAATGCATGAAACAAAACCACATGGATTTTCAAAGAATTACCTAAAGTAAAAAAGTGAACTTAATAATACAACGGATTATCTCAAGAGCATATATAACTATCAATAAAACACAGAAAATATTAACAAAGACCAAAATACCACAATACCCATATAATTTAAACTAAAATGACGTACCATTAAAATCTGCTATTACACAATTACAATAATAAATCACAAACGAAAAAGCATATGACTAAGGTTAAAAGTAGAATTATTTGAATTAGTTTAAAATAATGCATTCAGCGACATAGACATAAAACGGAAACATATCACGGAACTGCAAGTTGAAAACACCACTTGAACGCATGCTTTCTTTTCAGTTTGCAGACAATTTATGATTTCATTTTGTGCCTCATATTTTATCTCTACAAAATCTACATCGACACTAGCATATACAGTCGCCAAATTTTGAAATGTATATAATCACCGACGTCGCTGTGAAGGTCAACATGGTGGACGTGTCATAGTGCTTCTACTTAAACCTATTGATGTTCATCTCAAGTTATTATCATTGTTTATCTAATAACAACAAAATTAAAGCTACAGACGACTTTACAGGAAGTGTGTGTTAAATTTACGTTTATTTTATTTTATGGGTAGGTATTTCATTTATGTAAACCAATTAATAAATGTTACATCTGCTGTTATATTTTTTGGCTGTAATTAAGATACGTACGTTTTTATTTTGTCCAAGTTCGAAAGATCAGCCCTCGTCGAAATCTTTATAATATTTATAATATAAAATATTTAAGGCTTGCAATTATACTGATTTATGTAACGAATCTATTTCTTATCTACTATACTTAATAATAACATGAGTAAAATTAAATTACATAATAAACTTATATCGATATGTTCAATGAAGCTGTAGGCTACCAATGCTAGGTGATTTCATGGTATATGTCTTCAGTTTAATTTAAAAGAGCTAAGGTAAAAGTAACTTTTGTATGATATGGTCTATGGTATCCCCTTAGTGTGAACATTTTTCACAGATTATGCAGTTGTTGATTATAATTGTAATAATCAAAATAATCTTAACTTAGCCTTACTGCTGCGATTGAAACTAATGGATGTTGTCGATACATATATAATGCACAGGCTAGTATTTATGCCTAAAACGTATATATGTGTGACAATCTATTTTTCTGTTCGTTACAAATTCATACGCGGATAGCAAACAAAACCACAACGAAAAATTGAAATAGTGAAAGTATACATAACATTTTGCAATACCAATTAATTTATTTGATTTCCAGTGGAGGCTATAAAAGTTGTAATTGAAAATAGTTCATAGCAAACATATAATATTGTTTCTCATTTCGATTTTAAAATACACTCTACAATTATTACCGTATGTGCTTAAAAACAACAACAATGTCACGATTTTTTAAAATATTTTACATATTGTTGTATTAATTTATATAAAGTTTTAATTCAGCATATAGACGTAATTAGTTGATAACAAAACTAATCAAAAGTGTACTTTTTTGTAGTTTTGCAATGCTTCTTTGAATAGACGAGCCTACATTCAGAAAGATTACCTTGGTAAATTCTTTATTGAAATTTCACTTGTATTTTTATTAAACAACCCTTTGTTCCTTCATCATCAGCCTTTGTAAGTCTACTGCTGGATATAGCCTTCCCTTTCTCAAGTAGGGGCTTATTTGACCGTATCCTACTACGCTGGTCCAATGCAGGTTGGTGGGTGGACCGACTTTTTGCGTGCCCATACGAAGCTTGGATCATCTTACTTTTCAGACAATTTTGTGATTGTTCTATTGTTCCTAACTTCAAGCTAATTGTACCTTACTTAAGTAGACTTTAGAAATGATTATAAATTAACTAATATCGTTACATACCACCTGATTCGTTCGATTCGATTCGTCCCATCCGGGCAGCCCTCGATTCTGGATGGTAACGGGCATAAAATAGTGATGGCTCAAGCTTTTATATGACCTTTAGTGCTTAAAGTCACTTTATGATTAACCTGGCCTAGCTCACGTTACATAAAAAATAGAGCCATGAGACGAGCACTGATATTTGCTCACACTTAACTACTGATATTTGCTCTGCCCATAAAACAACAGCGTGAGACGCCACAAATCCTCTCACCACGCCATTAAGCATCTGATGTCATGTCTCGATTATCGAGTCATTGCTGGCAACGCTGCCAAATTGGAAGAGGGTAGTGTTTACAAACTACCGATTTGCAAAAATGGACACTCTGGAGGCAGTACCTCAGACGGTCCTTTGTAAAATAGGACCTTTCCTTACCTCCTATATAAATTTAGTTTGTTCTAAATTATTCCATTTCTCTTTTATGAAACTAAAATTTAATACCATTTGCAATTATTTCGCTGATATACAGAAACTTTAAGCACTTATTACGGCAAGTAAAGTTTTTACATCCCTGTTGATATTCCTGCAGAGCAGTGTAGAATGTTTACATCGTAAGTTCTGAAGAGTATAACTCTGAAAGTAGATCTATAACAGATAGCGCGGACCCGAGAAAAAAAATCATCCTAGCAATAGATAAAGCTTAAATAAACGCATCTCGTAAATTTGGAATTTTGTATCAAATGTATATCTTATATTTGGCAAAAGATTTACTAAGGAACCAAATTAATTACGGTTATTAAATCGAGTCGTTCGTCAAAACTTTACAATTTTAATAGCAAAATTGAGGTCAAGAGCTAAAAATTATGACAATTATGACCTGGACGACCCTAGAAATTAATAAAGTAGTGATTTTTTTAAAAACTTCAATGACCTAATTAGCTCGAGCCTCGCAATCCTTTAAAACAGGTTAATATTTAAATTAATTTTACAGCAAACACATGTTATCATCAGCAATCTAATGATAATTAATAGACATAATATTCTTAACTAAATATGTTTTATATAATTTATGTCAAAAAAATATAAAATGTTTATTACATAAGAAAAAAGCATCCTATTCTAATAGACATATTGTTAACCGAATACATTTATAACTTTATAGCTATAATAAAAAACAAATATTTAAAATTTATTTCGATATTTTGGAATTATTGATGACCTAATTATTTTTTTAAATATCAAGTCACGGAAACGTAAATAAATAATATAATAAAACAGTTTAAGTCCCTGATCATATGGACTTTAAATATTTTTATTGCCCAAAAATAACGTACAACTTTTGTATGTTTTTATTATAAAGATATATTTATATTTTTTTTATAAAGATATATATGATTTTAATATAAAGATTTTATAAAGATAACAAAGTTCACTCAAAGCAAATTTTTAAAGTTATTAAAAATGCTCATTTTTTGATACCGATTCAATGCTGAGGTCAAACAGTGGAAAATCAGAAAAACAGTATTTTAAGGATAGTGCTTTCACATTTTCCCCTCATCCTGTTTCTTCTTTAACCATATAAAAAATCGAGTAGCGCAAAGCAATTTATTACATCCATGTTAAATGTTTTTTGAAAACTTGTAATGAACAAATTTCACTTCTTTTTAAAATGACTCAAAATTAATGTCTTATACGCTGCCAAAATAATGTTTGTTTATTTGGAATTTTCTGTTGTTATTAGTGATAATATTACAAACACAATTGTATTCGCTTAACCGCAGTACAGTGTTCGAAATTATATATTGTATTGATGCAAATACAGTTGTAACCTTGTGGTAATCATTTGAACTAACATTAACATATATAAATTTATATATATTTCCTTTCTGTTCCGGTGGTTTATGTATTTATGAACTTATAGCGGAAATTAACTAATTGAAGTGAATTCTTAAAACCAGTGCTATAGTAAATTTAAGCTGAAAAAGCACAGAAAATTAAACTCATTTATTAATTTATATTCCATAAAATATATTTAAGTTTTTATTAGACGATAAAATAAAAACAACACTCCGATTTTTATGTTCTTTCGTATTATCTGATCGGGCAACACTTTTAAATGTAAGGACATGAGCCACTCTCCATACATTGCTCGGCCCACAAAACGAAGTTTAAAGATGGTAATAAATGGTATTAAAATACGTATAGAAATAAAAATTTATATATAAAATTTTTACGTATTTATTTTAAATTTAGAGAAAAATTTAATCATAGCATGAATCACTCGATTGCGTGTGAAATTACTACAGTATCCAGACATTTTTTAGTTGCATTAGATTTTGTTTGTTGGCAATTTGTCGTCCATAATCGGGCTTAATCACTTTGAATCTCTGACATAATTATACATTAGCATCCCAAATCCATTTAATCTCTCCATATGCGCTGGCTCTGTGTATTAAAAGCAGAAAATATTTATTGTGTGTTTTACTGTTACACTTGTTTGGGCTTATTCTTTTACATAATGCTTATTAAAATAATTTAGTTGTCTAGAGTCGCCTCCGTGGTCGGTATTGGCCCTTGCTGTATAAATCGGAGGTCGTGGGTTCAACTCCCGTGGGAAACAATTATGTGTTGTCACTGTTTTCTGGTTGGTAAGGACAATTTGTACCGATCACCCAATTGTTAGAATGGAGAAGGCGTACAATATGGGAGGTCTATGGAGGCCAATAGTTGACTACACAGGCTCCAGGAAACTCTAGACATGATGTCTAGAGCGTCTTGCCGTTATAGGATGTCAATGTCTACAAACTAATTCACAATTTAAATGCAGCTTAACTTTAGGTTGTGGAAGTCAGTCTAACGCGTGCAATTCCGGGCCTACCCATCTTTCATACTACCATAATGAAATTGAGATCCCTGCTGCTAGGTATACCCGTTTATGAGAAAATCCTATCTCAATTTTATCGGACTAGAAAATGATCTCATGAGTGGGACTTATTGACTTTCGAAGTACGGCTACTAAATTCAGAAATGTCCTGAATTGTCTTGATCAAGATTTGAAATGTATTTCATTCTTTTATTGGCAATATCATTCATTGAGTTGAATAAACACTATGGAAACTACCCCGTCTTCTTTCTTTTTTTATGCTTAATACAATAAATCCTAGTAAAATCCCTGTAAATTTATCAAAACAAAAATAATTATATAAATTACTTCACAAATAAACTTTTCTCGTTTTTGTTTTTTGCTCAAAATATATATTTAGTTATCAAATGTATTTTTACTCAAAGTAACGTTGTTTTTTTTGTTAATTTCTTTATTACTAGTTTACTAAATTATTAACAGAAATGTTATTACATCTGTAAATACTTCGTTATTTAAAAAATAAACTTCAGGTCTAGTGCCTTATAAAAATATGGCAAATATGAACCAGCCAACCTTGCAAGAAAATAAAATTATAATGATTAAATCATCTAATTGGTTTGAGCTGCAACTAAGTGTCCTTTTTTTGGGCACTTTACGTCATCTAAAATCGTAACAAAATTATATTTTCACTTTGTGAACAATCAACAAATTAGTTAAAATACTAGGCGTAACTTATTAAGATGGTATAGACATAATAAGTGATAGTTATTACATTCAATTTAATCATCGAATTCAATTTTTACCATTTTCAAATTGGTTTTATATTCGTTAGTGTTAATATAGCTTTATTTAGCAAATTATTATTTGATCTCTACTACGGTTTTCATTTTCATTGTTACGTATAAAATAACCGAAATACAAGTCTTTATATTAGAAATATAAATATGTATAGCTATGCTTAAAAAAAGCTAGGAAAGTATGATTTAGTAAAATAATGTTATAAAATGAAGCGGTAATATAGTGTTAGTATATCATTTCATAATACGTAATTAAAACTATAGACAAAACATTAACTGCTAAAATGTCATTTAACCCAGCATTCTTTTGAAACGTAAATTTCCTACTCCACTAAAACCAGTCAAAATGACTAGTGTAGTAAAATGGACGTCGTGGAATATATTAATCACATTATTATTATTATACGTACAATATTAAAATTATTCGTATTCAAACTATTTGAACTAACTGTTTTAAATATTTACGATTAAGATCATAGTATTAACGGCCACGGAGCGGTAATATTGGATTGACATCTAATTATTCCTTAGTTGTATAATCGTAGTGAATATGGTTACATTTTCTCTACGGAATGGTTACTTTTCATTAAATTTAAATCAGTCAAAGCAAGCGTAAACTAGACGTTCGTCTTAAAAAGAGTTATTTGAATGCAAACAGAAAAACTTTCAATATATAACATACTATAAAGTTTTTTAACTTAAGAGCAAAATCGCAAAATATCTCGATTTTCATAACTTTTTGACTGACATCTTACCTTTACCGAAGAAATTTTTCGTTACACAGCTAAAGTGGTACAAATTAGCCCGTAAAAATCTTTGGATGCTGAAATATTGATGATTTCATATATTTTATTTTTGTTCACCATCAGGACCAGACTCGATAGTTTTGCAAGCTGCGTTAATTGTCCAGTCTGGTAATGCTAAATTTGGCAAAGACTACTACACAGCTTTGTACATTCCAATTGCATGTTTAATCAAGTCAGTTTTGTCTATACCAATTGTGAAATTAACTTCGACAACGAATTCTTTGTTATAACCTAATTAAACAAACAGAGTGCACGATTCAACGGCAATGTAAAAGAAATGTCTTATTATTTCATTTAAATTGAACATACATGGTTAACTATTTTTGTTTACAAGAATAGTTTGTTTAACAACGATTTATAATATCAATAATTAAAAATGCATTTATTATTACCAAAAAAAACTTTTCTTTGCAGTGTAAGTTTAGATTTGAGAAAATTTTATACTTAATGTACTAATCGTTTTTGTTTACGAATATAATTTGGTTTGCCGAACAACTTCGAAGGAAATTTACATACACATTATTGAAATTCAGCGGCCTGAAGTTTGACAGTTTAATTAAGCGTGTACGGACCGTGATACGAGGGTCTGCCTTGAAATTCGAACTCGGGGCTCACCACTCGGTAATTGGTACTAAAATCAACATGATTTTTGTGTTCTAGTAACGAAATTAAATATAACGACTTCATTTTATTATACATTATTTCCGTATAATATCCTCGTAAATTATTTAAAACACAATAAGGAACAAATTATGTTTTTAACGGCTTCCGAAAAGAAGGAGGTACTTTAATTCAACCTCGTGTGTATAAATTGAAAACGCTGGCTCAACTAAAAGAGATAGACTTATACTATGTTTTACATAATTGTACTATTTAAATTGGCCTACAATAAAGTCAGCGAGAGTATATGTCTATTATTTAAGATTAACAGATAATAAGCATTTTAAGGTAAACATTTTTAAAAATGGCAATCAGGCATATTTAAAAATCATTAAAGTTTATATAGTGTAAGTTAATAAAACGTCGCATTGTGACATTTTGATTAAATAAATACCTCAACAGATATTAGAGATTTAAAATGCAGGGGCGGAAATCGTGTGGCCATTTTCTGCAGATGGCACGTTATCACACGCTTATGTTGCTGAAAATAGTCGCATGGTGTTTGAAGTCGCTTTTTTCAATTTGAATAAGTAAATAAGGCAGAGTTAATAATTGTTATAAGTTACATAAGTTACATATTTCAATAACGTATATTATATACTAACATGTAATGTCTACATAAACAGTTATAAAATTATGGTTTACATATAAAATAAACGTGTACATAATTTTAATTTAAATCCCCGAGAGTTGACTCATCTGCTGACGACTATCAAAAAGTTTAACTAACTTTAGTCTTAAAGTCTAGCATGTGCTGAGCCATCCTAACGTATAAGGTCGGCACGGCCGGTCGGGAAGAACAATTTGTAATAAAATAACTAAAATGTAAAGGACATAAGAAGTCGATTATGCGTGGAACTAAGATCTTTATTTCTGTCGGTACTAAGATATTGGAAATGAGAAGACAAGTAAGTCAGTGAAAAGAGTGGAGGTACAGCCTTTGACGATCGTCTTTGACGAACTGATAATCACTGAAGTTGGGAACGAGACGTCTTCAGAATGACAATTTAGAAAGATTGAAAGTGAATAACGTTATTCTAAATTATCTCAAATTTGTTGAGTTGGTTTGAATTTAGATCAAAGTAATCATGGTGGACAATGGCGAACTTAATAACGAAACATAACGAATGAAGAAACTATAACTTTTAATTTCTATCAAACATAAAAAAGGAATAAAAACTCTATAAACATACATATATTATCTCCATTAATGTATAAAACCAGGATCTAAATAAAGTGTAATTTTGATGAAAAGTTCCTCGTAGCACAATGAAAATAGGCATTGCATGCTTATCTCTATAAATTTATAAAAAAAGACACTTAAAATACATAATATTTTACAATAAAATATTTAGTAACTATTTGTTATTGTCTACGTTTCTTAGACAGCTTGTAACTGAGTGAATTCTGCGATGACTGTGTGAAAGGCTGCGCAGAGCAAAAAATATGTTAATGATATTTTAGGGCGAAGAAAAATTTACAATTTAATAAACGAAAAGTTTGATATTAAAAAAGTTACAAAAAAAATTTTACGCCACGGCGACCAAAGTGCCCCATTATAAGTCTTAGTTGCCAATAAAGAATCGCGTACAATTTATAACGGTATGTTTCATTAATCTTATAGTAGATATTTAAATTTTGTGTCTGGCTAATTAGCCTTTAAATGAGCTTTTCTCTTGCTAATTGTGCATAATGAGTAACTAGTTTCGGTTCTTAGAAAAAGTTATGTGTTAAGTATTAGATTCCGTCAGAGTTTACGGATATAGCAAAAACAGCTCTAAACTATACACTAATTAATGGTGGAGACTTCTATTAAGGTTGCTCTAAAAGGATTCTTATTAATTATTCAGAATATTTCTAGTGAAACACAATATGGCGGTAGAACGGCTGACTTTATTAAGGAAAAAAAATTAAGTAGTTACACCATTGCAACCATAGATGGCGCTAACTGTATATTTTGTTACGTATTCTAACACTCCCACTTAACCAAATAATGGGTTGCATCATTCAATTTTAACCGTAGCCATTACACACTTTATGCATTTTACATAAGAAATATCTTTATAACATACATAAATATTTATTAATTATTTTTATCATATAACCCAAATATTGTTAGCATATGTATTTTGATACATATGCTAACAATATTCTTGCTTAAACTTATTTAGATATAAGTTGTAATTTATTTACAACGGTTATTGCAAAAGTTTATTTCTTTCATAAAAAAAATAATACGGACATCGGCTTCTACTCCATCCTATATTTATATGTTCCTAGATTTATATGTTACCCAGGTGTTAAAAAACATATTTCTATAACATTTTCGTAAGTAAGAGAATGTTTTAATAAAATTTTTAAGCCCTCGAAAAATTATAATCTTTGTCGGTTTTAGCTTAAGCCTCAGCCATGAAGGCCAGAACATAAAATTATAGTGAAACGTGCGTAATGCTTTTAGCTCTATTCTATTTTTAATAGTTTTATATTTATTTTTAAAGAGCTTCTTTCAAGGTCCTATTGATGTAAGCTGATATTTAACATAATATTGTGGTTACTATAAGCAATTGAATAAAATGTCAAATTTAACCCTTTGAATAACTCTATTTATATCGTCTACATTTATCAAACGTTTAATAGTTACGTTAAAATTGCCAGGTGAATAAATTTATTGTCCTTTTTTGCGTCGAAACTTTGTTTAAAGCTGTCATCGACAAGCTTGTGTCATTTATCCAGTCTGGTCGCGCTAAATTTGGCGCAGACTGCAACACGGCTTTGCACTTTACATTTGAATTTTAATCAAGTTAACTTCAGGAATGGCATGTCCATGCCACCGATGTCAATGCCATTCCTGAAATTTCCTTACACGCCGTTTCCATTGAAGTTAAACAAAATTGCTTAATAGAAAACATTTGATATGCTTTAACTAATAAATTCAGAAGTACGTCACGCGATAAACTTCAATCAGTTTTGTAAGAACAAGAAAATAAAAGATAAAGGCGCAAACCGCTCGCTACATATGACGATTATGTTTTTGAAACCATAACACGCGTTTTAATCGCTTTCTGGGTAAAAACTTTTAGCATGATAGGTCGCCAGTACTAAGTACAAAATGGAAATTTTAAAGAGGCTTGCTAATTTAATATTAATTATTTACAAAATACATTGATATTAAATCATAACCAACAACATTCTTATTTCCCCAAAAGGCAGCATACGTGAGGAGCATAAGGCGTATCAAAGGGCTATTTGTGTATTCCTACAAAAATTAGCCGCACATTGCCTGTAGTATACAGGCAATATACATACGCATTATTGAAATCCAATGATATCAAGTTTGATATCTTAATCAAACTTGGACGGACCGAGTTAGGGTGTAGCGTAAATTAAAACTCTGTCCTCCTCGATTAGCAATTAGTATTGTAATATCAACGTAGTGTTGATATTAAAAAATGTTGTGTTTACGCCATGACATTATTACACAAAGTAAAAATTTAGTTTCTATTTAATGAGAACAGCCCTCAAACGTCGTAAAAGTAACGGTGGTGTGATGACTCTGTGCAAATGCGCAGGAGTTCGGTGGATGCTGGTGGCGTAGAAGACCGAGCTTCTTCGCGACTTATAAGGGAGGCCTATGCTCAGCAATATCACCATCGATTCAGCCTGTAATAACATTGAAACAACGGCGACATATGTATATATATCATGTTATTTTATAAGCTATATTTACGATAACAAACAGAAAATCGTTACAGTGGCTTAATGCTCTAAGTAGCATTTTATGTAGAACAAATTAAGAATTTGTTTGAAAGTTTGTAATAAGTTCTTAATTTCTTTTATAAAAAATTTAGTCAGGGCATAAGCCACTAACGCAAAACAAATTACAATAACGCTTGTTAAATTTATTAATAAAGTGAACGCTTTCTCCCGTTAGCAGACAATTTATTATTTCATTTTGTGCCTCATATTTCTCATATTTATCTGCACGAAATCTGCATCGAAACGAGTTCTTATTTTTCTTGATTTGGTCACGTTTATAGATAAGTAGTTTGTATATTAACATTCATTGCTTTATTGTAGTTTGTTGCATCCGTAATAACTGACCGACTTCCTGAAAGATTTTAAGATACCTCTTGTATTCAATTCAGAGCTTATTTTTAAAATAATTTCTAAAATTCCAACATTCTTGAGGACTGTTACTGTTACTGTTCGACAACTCTTTCTTTTAATTGATTAGGTGAACTTATCTATAATTAATATATGACAAGTATTTAATTTTTTGTCAGAGACCTTTGCCCAACGGTAAAAAAAAATAAATTATATTGAAACCTATAAACGCATCACATTTAATTTCAAAATTATCTTTTGTTTACTTTATTGTATTAGTCCTTAAACATCAATTCAAAAATTCAGATGATCTTGATAAAAAGCAATTGAGGTATTACTAATAGTCACTACTATGATTTTAAACTTTAGCAAAATATAAAGCTTCTTATATAAAAGTACTATTTTATTCATTTTAAAAATGTATATTTGGCACGGGAAAATTTATTTTAAAATATGTACCCAACATGCCTGCTTGAGTAAGCACACACACATTCCTTGAGATATAGAGAGTGCGCCCCTTACAAATTGAAATATTACTATTAACTTGATGGAAACGTTTTATAAACACTGTTATAATATTAAGTTTTCTTAACTGCCAGAAGCCAGAAACTGTTAAATTCATTACATATGATATGACCAAATGCAGCTGAAGTTATTTTTAAACCCCCCAAAATTAATTGGGCCAATCAAAAATTCATTCACAAAGTGCAAAGCTATGTTGCAGTCTATTCCAAATGTAGAGAGTCACGAACTAATATAGCAGGAAGCGGGCAATATTGTTGCAGACTGCAAATAGAAACACCACTAATTAATTTACCTTACTTTTTTTACCAATACATTTTAGTACTTACGGCTAAGAATTTTTATCGGATTATTACATGTTCTCTTTTAGTAACTGATGCTTCAAATAGAAAATTACGAATTAGATACAATTAACGGATATAAATATTTAAAAAATATTATTGCACAACTCTATTAAAAAATTACAAGTTTATTTTCGTAATGCAGTGAAAGAAATGATAATGCAAAATTTAATCTACTAGGTGAAGACGGTTGAATCGTGAGTTAAAATATATAAATGTAATGAGTAAATGTATAAAAATAGTGGGTAATAAATATTTAAAAGTTTTAATATAATCGACTTGCCGTCTAAGCTCATACCTATTAAATCAATAATGCTTAAAGCAATGACAGTTGTCGAAAACGTTCTGCTACGATGTTTCGGGTCTAAATTCTTGCTCAAGACTCAACAAAATGAATATTTTTTTTATATGTTAACCTACTTGTCTTATAACTTTATAAAAAAAGAAATCACAGAGCTGAAAGCTGCAAAAAAGCTGTCGAAAAAGTTCTACACATAAAAAAATATAACTTTTGCTGCTAATAATTAGTCTTTCTACAATTATTTTAATGATCTTCTACATTTTGTTGCGCAAGATTTATCTACATTCAGCTCACCCGAAAATACTGTGTAAATAAAATAGAATATCTTGCTTGAAAAGTTGTCACTGCTTGACATAGGCCTCCCCTGATGCACGCCTTCTGTATTAGCGGTCTAAGGACCGTATCCCACCACGCTGGTCTAATGCAGGGAGGTGGGTGTAGCGACTTTTACGTGCTCATTCGACGCATGGATTATCTTACTTTTCAGTCAATTGGGTGATCGACCTGAATTGTCCTAACCAACGAAAAAACAACGATAACACTAAGACCAATATCACTATACCACGCAGGCGACTATATTTGATTATTAAAAAGATTATCAAATTGTTGTAAACATGTAAATACCAATATTTGTTTTTACTGCTTTTTATGAATTCATAAAATCTATTTCATTCTTATTTAATTTGGCACAATTTTGGAAGTGATTAATTGTTAAAAACTGTCAAAGTGCAGAACCATGTACTCAACGCCTTTTGACAGTTCTGATAGGCGCTCCAAGTTTTGTTTGCCGCACTTCGCGAAAATCACAGTTCATTTGCAAATATTGACTATGAGAAATAAATCAAATAGTGGACAAAAAGTTAAAATTTAGTAAAATTTTGATTTGCAGATTTATCTTTATTGTTACACGATATGGATAAGGTTTATGTGTAAAAATGTTACGTTAACTTTGCAATTACATTTTAATAAATTTATGTTTTCGTTTAAGCTCTGAATAATTGCTTATTGGTTCTTACCAAAAGATGTTAATCTTGTTCACTTATTTAAATTTAGTAAGTTTTGTATTTTGCAATAAAATAGCGGTAGACTAGAACGACAACTTTATAACAATTGAACACACTTTGCCACAAAAAACCGTCGAGATTAAAACTAAAACGATAGTTCATAACAAAAAAAAGTGCTATTTTTTTAAAGAGCAAAATATACTACTCGACCGCGTCCATTTTGGATCTACCTATCAACCTAAAAGAGGATACCAATCGATCTTAACCTATAAAAGGACCCGACTTTTGGCTGCTAATGAGTTTGACAATACACTTTGTTAACGTTAATTCCGTATTTTATTTGGCTAATGTATTATAGTAGAGTTTTAAGGTTACGGTTAAAATAAGCTAAATATATTGTTTCTCCAAAGGCCTTACAGTGCCTTAAATTCTTATAGTAATTCTATTCAATTAGTTGTACAGATTTTTGTTATAAATCCGCTAAAGCATATTTAACCAAATATACTACTTTGAGAGTGTTAATTCCTAGATTTGGCAGATAGCATACATTATGCGAGAAGCGCTCTCTGCGAAATTAAATTTTGCTATGAAGGATATGACAGCATTTATTTTAACATTTTAATTTTTAATAGAATAACGTACATGGTAGAATCAAATCTTTAAAAGTTATATTCACTTTCAAATGTTTCATAAGGAAGACGTGTATGGCTATTTGAATAAGCCCAAAGTCTTTAAGAAATGTTTTTAATATCCTACTGAACATATTGCCTCCGTAGCCTAGAGGTATGGGCGCGTGCTTTAGAAACCGGAGGTCGTAGGCTCGAATCCGGCGGGGTCTCAACCATTTTTTATTGTTGTTTCCCTGTTGGTAAAAAAAATACAATTTGAAATTGATAAAAAAGAAAACACCAATTCGGTTAGATTCTTATAAAAAAGTACTGTATCTTATCCGTGTAACAATGCATAAAACGCAAATGGCTGGGCGTTTCAAGGGATTACATAATTTCTGAAAAAAGAAATAAGGAACCAACAAGTGGCATTATCCATAGTGAATTGTCATAATTTATAAATATTACTACAAGGTTTGAACGAAAATAGGATAGTTTAGAATCCCACATTGAACCAAAAGTGAAAAAAGTTAATACTCAACACTTTCACTTACGTTAATGTAAATAATTTATAAGATAAAGTTATTTTGATATGGTTAGGCATGTATGAAACTAAAATAAAATTTTATAAAGTGCAAAAGGATGTTTCAGTCCGTACCGGATTCAACCTGTCGCGATTGTACAGGTCAGAGACAATTCGAGGCAGACGGCAACGAATAGAACTATCGGAATAAATTTTCTAGAAGCAGTATTCAGAGAAATTTGTGTTAATCGAATTAGTTTTATCATTCACTCTAAACATAACATTAGATATTACTTTTCACATATTGGTAATTGTAATAAAAATTAATAATTGTGATTATGATTACACAATACGTACTTTTTTGATTACATAACAAAACTGTACATATTTAAATAAACAAAAAATAAAATGCGTTGAGCCGAACAAGAAAGACATCAACTTACCTGTACACGATTAGCCCTGTAAAGGAAATCAATATAAGTAATGTAGTTTAATACCGTATTGATAAAAATGAAATTTTTTACATATTTATTGATACTGTCTATAATTTAAAAAGAAAGGAATTCTTCCGATGTCAATAATTTATATAAAACAATTAGGTACAAAATTCTACTTATTATAAAATTAAGATAAAAATAGACGTTTGATTATTAGTTATTCGCAATGACAAAAGACACTTGCTTAATGCTTAAAAAAACGTGATAAAATTAAAATTTCATTCTACAAAGAAAATATAGGAAGTAAGGTAATATCAACAAGGAAGAAGGAATATACTTCAAAAATCTTGTTATAGCTCTCAAGAGTGTTGTAATTACGTGCTTTCGTAGTAGAACTTGTAATTGCAATCAGAAACACTAATTTTATTTTTAATTTGTTCATTATGAGAAAGTAATAATCTTAATACATTTATCTTTAAAGCATTTATTGTGTTCCCGTGTTAAAATACGCCAAAGAATATCAAAAAAAGTTAATTTATGATTAATTTACAACTACAAAATTATAACCATGCCTTTGGTGTATACTCTCAGTTTTTAATCAGCATTGAAAATAAACCCGCTTTTAGATTCCCTTTCTAATCAGACGTGAGTAGTTATGTTCCTTTCAGCAATGAAACGAAACCAGTAATGTGTACTACGTCACTTGTTTTAAAACTAGTTATTTTTATAACTAGCTTTTACCATTCAGCTACAACACATGTTTTTAAAACACAGTGACGTGTTTGACCCCGTGCCGTTAAATCAATAAATTAACTTTCCTGTATACTTTACTCCAGCTTAGAATTTTAAAATGTTTTATGATTGATTCCTATTTACAATGAAACTATGGTTTTAATAAAAATAATAGTGCGAACGTAATTAAAAATTTATTTCAATGCTGCAATGGTGATATTTAGTGTTTATTTACGCTTGTTAAATATTTTCATTTTTTTTTTAATTTTTATATACACTATTAAGTAACTTTGTTTGTTTGGTTATTTACACAAAAAGCTTAATTTGTTTTATTTTACTTTTCATTTAAACTACTGCTAGTTTTGTTTCGTCGATTGAACGTGCACAGTATGCGCGCGTCAGGATTTCGTGTCATCCGCTCTCACTCACTCGGAAATTTCGGACTACCATCTCACCTCTCGTTTGACTACCTGGTACGCACATGCGAAAGAAGCGTAACATATAACGCTATACGTTCTATCTACCGAGATTGCGCTAAATAACTAGTTTCACACCAAACTAGTTATTCAGTTAAAGTTAAGACGCAGAACTTACGATCGCTGGATTCAAAAAGTTCTTAATATGAGATCGTGGCTCGGCTGTAGTGTGGGAAGCCCCGCGGCAAGATGGAGTGACGACATTCTCATTGTGTCCGTTCTGGGCTGGATGAGAATAGCCCAGGATAGGTTGCGGTAGTGTGCATTAGGGGCCCCCCGAACAGGTTCTCGCTTTGTCGTAGCGGTGGGGCTCAGTACCTGCGGCTTGGGCTTAGGAGGAGGCTGCTCCAAGCGGGCTGAACAAGCAGGGTGAAGTCGCGGGGAAGAGGAGTGTCGGTAGTTAGTAGGCCGCTCTCCTCCGCGACTCGGCGGGGGTTTTATAATAAATTCAGCTCTCGTCGCTGCAAAAAATGTTTCTGTAAAACAAGTCTACTAAAAATTTTGCGCTATACTTCATTACAAACCTAATGTAAGCTTTTATCAGTTCAAACAGCCTTTTTATTGACTAAACAGCAGCGGAGAGTACTGTTGGTGGTCCCTAACTGACAGATATTAGCAACATTCTTAATAAAAAGTATTTTCGTTCCTTGATAACGATTTGCCTTCGACTTTATTACATCGTTACAAAATCATCTTGCGACTTTGAAAGTAATTTATTTTTGGACACATTCTGCTTTAAATATTACTTTATTATTAATTGATTATTTAGTCGGCATATAGTAATTAATCTCTATTAATTAAGAATAATACTAACAAAAATTTATGCATAGACCGTTAGACGTTGGTCATTAGATTATATGACCAGGTAAATGTCTATACTGGAACCAATAATGTATACTTAAAAAGCTAATACAACTAGGTGTAGCTTAGGCTATTCTGTCACCTACAAAATGGTAGTTTAACAAATCTCGTGCTCTGGGGAATAAACCTATTAGAACAAAACCGGGTTTTGGGGGGCCGTTGCCACAGGCGCGTCTCCCCATAAGTGACTTAACTTCACCAAGGGCCCCCAGAAGGGGAGCCTAGGCTTGGACCGTCACTTGTCTGGTACCCGTTAGCATGCTGAATCGAGGGCTGCCCAGGTGGGCCGACGCCTCGGCTCGATTCAGACGCTTTGCAATGATCATTTAATAGCTAGAAGAGCTCTATCTGAATTTTACTACCACTTCAAAGCGTTGGCGCTGGGAGAAGTGGCGCAAGAAACTCCAGCAATGCTCCTATCTAATATGGTGTTAAGCCACAGTGTCATATAGCAAAGGGTGTGTAAATTGACCTCACCGGTGGGGCCGATATAATGAGTGTGTATGTCCCTACACTCTAGTGTAGGTGTGTCTGGCTACTGCTAGGTGTCGCTACCTAAGCCTTAAGGGCAGTAATTAAGTTCTTGTATTTCACAAGAAGGGAAAACCTAGCCATTGCGTCGCCGGCGGCGGCGGCGAAATCATCTGCTGCTTGATTAAATTCGTCTAAATTAAACATATCTAGCGATTTAAGAAAGGACGCGGCGTTATTGCCAGTGCTGCCATTGCTATGGCTAGCATGCTGGCTCTTTGAGGCGGCGGCGGGCCGCTGAGCGCTCGGAGTCGGCTCCGGCGCTGGCTGTTGCCACGCGGGGCGGAACTGCCAAGCGTTGGAAGGACGGAGGGGGGAATGCGGTGGTGTTGGATGGGATGGGTGGTCGCCTGGAAGAGGCTTCCCTTGGGATCGCAGGAACTCTGCGTTTTGGCGCCTTAGGGCAGCCGAGGTAGTTGGCCGTGTGGCCGGGATTGCGGCAGTTTACGCACGCAGGAGGTTCAAAGGTGGCGAGGACTTCTTTGTCCTTGGGTCTGGGACAGGATGCGGTACCGTGATCCCCGAGGCATTTGACGCAACGGGGGCGTGCGAAACAGTTCCGCGCAGCGTGGCCGAATACTTGGCAGTTGTGACACTGCCCTGGCAAACCGTTAGAATGAGGCCGCTCAAAAGAGAGACGGCCGATCCCACACAGTTGCTCGACATCGTAAATGCGCTTACCTTCCTTGGTGCGCTCGAGCGTGACTAGCACCATACCATAAGGGCGTTTGGTGCGTGGGTGGTACATCCGTTGTACCCCTAGGACGGGAATTCTAATTCTTTTAATGCCGAAGTTATCTCCGAGCATGGGATCTTCTTAGGCAGCCCTTTGACCACTGTCCTAAGTACGCGCTCATCCGGGAGCGCGAATGTGTGATACTGGTGTTCCTTTTCCCTAAGGAATAAGGTCACCTTCCTAAAATCGTCGGAGTTTTCTAACTGTAATTTGACTGTAATATCAGAGGTGTCAAATTTGAATCTGTTTGATAGGGCCGAGCGAATCTCACCCATTTCTCCTTCTCGCGGAGATAGATAGGCGGTGGGCGTTTTCCTAAGGGTAGCGTGCCTGGGAAGGCTGGGACGGCTGGGCGGGGTGAAGGGCGGGTCGCCTAGGGTCGGCGGGATGGATGGATGGGATTTTTGTCGCCTGGGAGGACGACGGTTTAGGAACCTGCTGAGGGCAGGTTGTTGGGATGTCAGGCTTTGCAGCCTTGATGGGAAGGACGGTGCTGGTGATGAGGTGCGCGCCTCTTGGTTTTGACGGTTTCGAAGCCGTCGTCAGGTTTGGGTTTGAGCTTGGATTGCCTCGACCTCCATGTCGATTCCGAGCGGATGCTAACGTCGACATAATTGTCGTCGCTATCATCCTCTGGGAATGGACGGGACGGTCCAGGCGTCGATGCAGGAGTTTGGGTATCGGGAAGGTTCTCGGATATGAGCTGGTGCACGGCGTCGGTGAGCTTCATATACAGTTTTCGACCGAGCTTCTCGCTGATCGCCTTGGTGTCGAGACCAAAGGGAGTCGAGAGTTTTCGGTCGACCATTGTAGCGATTGTCTGTCTCTGTAGCGTCATCTGACGCACCAGAGTCCCGGCGATTGCCGGGCGTGGATGTCCTACCGCCCTGCCGGCTACGGCAGGGAGGTGTGTCTGGCTGGTTTCTGAAACAAGAAACAGAATATTAAAACGTTCAGAGGCCTCAATATAGTTGTGAAACAACTAGTTCGGTCGAGAAACAAGATAATGAACCCTAAGAAACAAGATTATGCGCTTGCTAACAAGCGGCTAGCAACACAATTGTGTTTAGGCAAACGAGTTGCAAAACTCAGCTGTGTACAAGCCGACCGCTTGAGGTAGCGCAATAAATTCCAACCGCGATTACGACAAAAGGCTCTATGAGCGCAGGTGCACTCATAAAACTCAGATGGCGCAGCGATACGATTTCTCGGCGGCGGACGATGAATACTGCGTGGCGAGCTTGAGACTTGCGGTGAACACGTGCGGTCGGGACCGCTGCTGGAGGCGCTCTGTGTAGTTTTTATTGTCGTTCTATTAAATCTAAAAATGTACTACTACCAATATGGCTTCAAAATTGGTAGACGGCAAGACATATTTTACGGTTAGTATGTATTCGAAACATTATTTAAAAATCAATAAAATTGTCAAATGGTGTCTAGTTTTTTTATAGTTGAGTTGTTAATTGAAAAAATCATTCATATGTGTATATTTTCAATACTTTGCAAATCGCAAACATTCTTAAACATTTGACAACGACTCAACTTGAACTACATCAGCATAAGATTATTCATTAGCATTTAAGGCCTCTAATCCAATCGTATTGACCAAACCTGATTCAACCTGTTTTAGCGTGAGATATTGTGTATATGAGCTTGAATAAGGAATAACTGGGAATGTTATGCTAAATCATTAACAAACCAGTAAAGTTTTTAGAAATGTTAAATGGTTTTGAAACTATTTACAATTAATCTTTATTGTCAGTCGAATGACAGATTTAGATTTCAATACGATGCTTAAATTAACTTACCTAATGCGTCTCAACAGAGTGAGATGTCGATCCGAATTGACGGGGCTTACCACAACCGTTGGAGCTAAGTCTCTATAATTTACTAAGTAATTTCTTATACACAAACGATAACCACTCTAGGGTTTGGTGGATACTCAACGAAAAAGTAAAATGTTTGTTAAGATTTCATTGATCGGTGGTACGTCCCCTTTTTACAGGGGACCGTCAGGGTGGGTACCACCGCGGTGCCTATTTCTACCGCAAAGCAGTAGTGTGAAAACACTACTGTGTTTCGGTTTGAAGGGCACCGTACCCAGCGTATTTACAGGGTAAACGAGACCTAACATCCTATGTCTCACGGTAGTTAGCGCGTAGGTGATGCCTGTATTGCCAACGTCTATGAGCGTCGGTGACCACTATCCATCAGGTGGCCCCGACTGCTCGTCTGCCTGCGTATGCAATAAAAAAATACGATCTTGTTAAATTATAATGATATGCGTAAATCAAATGTTATTCGGTAAATACTGTAGACCAGTATTTACCTTTGAAAATAAAAAAAAATGTGCAAAACGCTATTACAGTCTGCACCGAATTCAGCGCATCGAGGTCGGATATGTTAGATGACAGGCTACTTGACGGCATTTTAAAAACTCCACGGTCAGAAATGCTCGGAATAAACTGTGAATTTCGCGTATGTAAATATCTGTTATATAATGCAAACTATATTTAGGTTATCAATAAGTTTCCTTTTATTTTAGATGCCGATAATAAACATGACATAAGTCGACCAGCTTGGCGTCGTGATTGGCGGCGTGGTGGTGGCGTGACTCTGACTATTACGCCAAAAGTTGTGGGTTCAATTTCCACCAAAGGAAAAATGTTTTGTGATAAATATAGCGTTTTATTGCGTCTGGGTATTTCTATCAAAATAAAATGTTTTATTTACAAAAGAAAATAAGTGTAACGTATTTATGAGTCATTACAGCTAGCTTCTACTATTTAAAGCTTTCCTTAGTTTTCTACGGAGGCAGATCGTTTTTCAGATTCGTAGTTCAGATTATTTTTTTATATAGTTCAAACAATTTCAATTCTTGTTTTAAGTCTAAAATTTTTTAAACAAATATTAATTCTATTTATTATAATGACGTGCATCAGCCTGTGTTAGTCCACAGCTGGACATAGGCCTCCTCTAATACAGCCCTATCCATTAGGGGGTTTTTTGGACCGTATCCTGCCACGCTGGTCAAATGCTGGTTGGTGGGTGGTATTTTTATAAAACTTAATCCTTGTTTATTTTATTAGCAAAGCAAAAAAAATCTAATCAAATATTTTCAAAATTGAGATAACAATATTTCCCATTTAAAAGACTAGACGCCATAAAAGTGCAATATAATTCACAGGTACAATCTTTACTAGATATTGGCTTTGTAGTACGAAATCGTTTAAAATGTACAAGTGCATAGATAACATTGAATATATATTTTTAGTTTAAATTTTTTACTTCTTTTGATTTTACATTTTTTATCGTTAACAATCAAAGAAAAAAATATCTGCATGTTAACAGTCTATAACTTGTTTCATATTTGCTGTCGACCTAGCTTTTTTTTAATTTTAAGATTGATAGATAAAGTTATAAGAAAAAGTTTTTTGTTATCTTAATTTTTTTATACACGCATTTTTTCCTTAATGAATCCTATAGTTTCAATTGTCACTAGTCTCAAATCCTTGCAAATACATACGTAATAGATATTTCAATATAAACATTAAGAAACTTAACAAAAAAACTTCAACATTCATAACTCGAAAACCTTGTTTGAAAACATCAGCCCAAAGTAATTTCGGCAGAAAATCACCCATTCGTATGATCTATAAAAAATAGCTTACCTTTAATCAATATTTCATTTAAACGTCACATTTTATCCGGGCCGTGCGAGAGAGATGGCATATCGAAACTTGCCGAGTAAGCGAGAGTCTACTAAATGCGTCACTCGCTCTTAGTGAAGCATTTAGTTTTCATAGGTATGACTAATTCACATAGATACCACATTCGAGTGAACCCTGCTTGCAAATAATGCCTTGCGATTCCGGGAAACCAGCAGTTATTTAAATCAAAAGTAAAATAAAACAAAACAAATATTTTTATTTTGTTTTATTTTACTTTTTATTTAAAACTGAACGGTGTATATAAGAGTGAAAGATAGTTACAATAAAATCGTTTAAAAGTGTAAACACAACAAAACTGAAAATAAACAATAAATATTAATCAACGCCAGTAGTATTATTTTTATTGAAATCATAGTTTCGTAGTAAACAATAATCAATCAATAAAACATTTTATAATTGTACACCGGAGTAAAGTATGCAGAAAAGTAAATATATTGATTTAACTATTGGGCATCAAACAAGAAACCATCAATTTCGTTTCGTAAGTAATCGTATAGTTGAGAAACGAAAGTAACCGTATAGTTGAGAAACGTACGTAACCGTATAGTTGTGAAACTTATATATGCACAGTAGCTGGATCAAAGTAGCTAGTAATAAAAATAACTAGTTTTAAAACAAGCGTCGCCGTCCATGTAACCAAACGTTCATCATTAGCAGCCCTTCTTCGTCCACTGCTGGACATAGGCCTTTTCAATGAACGCCAAGACGGCCGATCCCCTGCTACTGCTGCCAATTTGAACCGGCTACTGCGCGGAGATCGGCATCCCACCTGGTCGGGGTCGACCAACGCCCGTCTTCCCAAACGCGACCTCCACTCCAGAACCTTATGAGCCAATCGGCCATCAGTTCTTCTTACTCATGGCCGGCCCACTGCCACTCAACGAGCTAATCCTATGCACTATGTCGAGGACCTTGTTCTTTGGCGGATAAATTCGTTACGAATTTTATCCGACAAAGAAACCCAAGCATGGTGCGCTCCATAGATCGTTGAGCTACGGCAAATTTCGGACCAGTCCTAGAGTTAGTGGCACGTTTCGGCCCCTGTAGGTCATCACGGGAGTACGCATTGGTTGAAGACTTCGTCTTCAAATTCTGCGGTATCGGTGACGTGAGAATATGGTTCAGCTTTCCTAAATGCTGCCCAGCCAACTGAATCCTCCTATCAGCTTCCTCTCGAAGTTGTGTCTTCCCAACTGCAATATGTGCCCAAGGTAGACATATTCATTGACAACTTCGAGAGTAACACCGTCGACATTAACTGGCCTCGGGAGAACGTGTTCGTTGAACATGACTTTCGTCTTGTCCAAGTTCATCCTGAGGCCAATGCGTCGGGAGGATTCATTTAAACTGTGCAATATCTCCTGCAAGTCCTCCAAGGTCTCGGACAATATAACGATATTGTCGGCAAAATGGAGGTGTGTAAGGTGTGGCCGTTGATTCTGATGCCACATCCAGTCCAGTCTAGGGTCTTGAAGACATCCTTCAAAGCATTTGTGAACAGTTACGGGGAAAGAACATCCCCCTGTCGCACTCCTCGATGCATTTGGATTGGTCTCGTTCGACCCCCCGGAATCAGGACAGACATAGACGCGCCACTATAGAGACCTCTCAACACCTCGACGTATCGATAATCAACCTGACCGTTGAAGGGCTTCCAGAACAGCCCAGGTTTCTACAGAGTCAAAGCTTTCACTAGTCCACAAAGGCAAGGCAAAGTGGCTGATTGTACTCGCAGGTCTTTTGTACAACTTGCCTTATGGGTGAATATGTGGTCTATGGTGCTAAATCCTTCTGCGAAACCCAGCCTGCTCCGGTGGCTGGAATCCATCAAGCTTTATTGGTGAGGCGATTCGTCACTACCTCGAGAACAGCTTGTATATGTGACTTAAAAGCGAGATTGGTCGGTAATTTTGAGGAGAGTATTGTCTCCTTTCTTGAAAAACAACACAACCTCGCTTTCGAGCCATGCCTTGGGGAAATGCCCTTTGAAGGACGGAATCGAATACCTTTTGAAACGCCCTTAGAACAGGGTCCCCTGCCTGAAGCAGTTCGGTCGTGATTCCATCCTTTCCAGGAGCCCTCCCTTAAGCTGCCTGAGAGCCCGACCAACCTCATCAAGCTGACGTTAGGAAGCTCACCAGAATGATGTCGAGTCAGACTAGCACGGGATCGTTAGACCGGTAATTAGGTTGAGGAGCCGTGACGCGTACAATTTGCGATAGAAGTCCTCTATCTCCGACAAGATCTCAGGCTTAGTAGAAACAGTCGAGCCAGAGTAGTTCCTGAGCTTCGACAGATGGGTTCTTCCGAGCTTTTCCGCAAAAACCTTCGACCCTCTATTCTGCTCAATCGCTCTAGTTATTCGTTGCGTATTTGAGCAGCGAAGGTCTCGGCGTATAAGTTTGCGGATCCGCTTTGAAAGAATTTTCACATCTGTCGAAGTGGTCTCCTTATGCTGCCGACGTTCCTCCATAAGATTGAGCGTCTCATCGGAGAGTTTGGACTTCTCGCCAGTACGCTTACTCCTACAAAACCTTTGACCAACATCCCGTATGCAGTCCACCACGGCATCGAGGGCCTCGTCAACTGCCATTGTGGTTTCCGATATGTTAAGGGCATCGAATCGGTTTTTTAATTCCAGTTGGAATTTTTCCGAGCCCATGACGGTTTGTCGGAAGTTAGGTCGGAGAGTAGACCTCACCAAGCGGACCCGCTCTGCTGGAAATCAAGTTCAGGGTGCTCCAAACGTTACGCTTTCTTAAAAGTGACGTAACGACCCACGACTAGTTGTTTCAGTTGGTTGGACCCAATGGTCTGAAAAGTGAGATGATCCATGCGTCGAATGGGCATGTAAATAGTCGGTCCACCCACCAACCCGCATTGGACCAGCTAGGTGGGATACAGCCTGCATTAATTAAACTAAAATAAATAAAAAACTATGATAATAATAGAGAACCATATAACATTTTTTATTCTGAAAAATGTAGGTGCCTTCCCATATTCTTCCGAAACGGCTTGATCAATAATTATGTTTTTTATGCATATTCAATAAGTCGGAGAATCGCCCGCTATCTCTTATTTTTTATCCCGCTTTTTTTTTACGGATGACTCACGTTGGTGGAGTTAACGCCACAACCCGGCGGGTTGAGGGCTGTGCAACTTTAAGTGCACAGACTTCACCTCTATTCTGTGGCTTAGCTCTGAGGACCCCTGAAGGGGACCTCGGCCGGCTGCCACTTCTTTATCCCGCAAGCGGGCTTGATCGAGGGTGCCCAAGAGGGCCGAGCCTCGGCTCGATCAGCCGCTGGTCAGGTCCATGCCTATACCTGTTAGCAATATTTATCGAGGGCGCCCGGTGGCCGAACCCCGGCTCGATAATTTGCTTTTAGGACTTATTAGTGGAAGGTATTTACCGCCCTATCTGATTGGTGAGAATCGGCCTGGTACGTGCCGATATCTGCTGTACGGTGTATTAGTTTGTCCTCGACGGCGAGGACAAGTTGTGTGCGTAGTGAGTTTAAACGTGCTTGCACGATTGTAGTCTCATCGTCCGGATCCGTTATCGCGTTTCGCGCTCTTCGATGGACGTCGTTTTAGCGAGTGAAATTGTTGGTTCGTAAGCGGCGGCGCCCGAACTAGATCGTTTGGGTGTTGCGAGCTGAGTCGAAATATCGGATAGATGCTTGTTTTAGATATTGTTTGATAGTGGCAATTTCAGATCCAGGTGCAGGTCAATGTTGCGCAGGTAATACGGCGAACCAGTGGCCCTGCGCATGAATCTGTTTTGCAGGACTTGAAGCTTGTCAATGGTGATTGCTTTGCATGTGCAAAAGACGGGACTGGCATATGTTAAAATTGGACGTATGACTGTCTTGTATAACAACACTTTATTGCGCAGAGATAACTTGCTTCTAGGATTTATTAGTGAAATAGTCGACCAAGACGTAGGTTGCTCTGTTTTGACCCGCGTTATGTGCGGCCAAATGTCAAGGATTTGTCTAAGATTACCCTGAGGTATTTGGTCTGTTTGACCCAAGGGATAGGGCAATCTAGGAGTCGGACATTGAAAGGAAGGCACGGATCTCGTCGCGTGAACAAAATGGCGCGCTTTTGAAGGATTTATTTATTCTCCATTTCCGGAACCATTCCTCAGGATATTGGCTGCGGATTGGAGTCTTTGACTAACTAGGATAGGACATCTACTGGTTGAGTATATGCAGGTGTCGTCTGCGAATAAGGCGGTGTCTACAAGACGGTGTTGTGGGATGTCGTTAGTGTATAAAGTGAAAAGGATTGGTCCTAATACGGAGCCTTGGGGTACGCCGGCACGGACCGGTCGAGGTAGTGATTTGGTTCCTACGCGGGTATCGGAACGTTCGATTCCTGAGGAAGTCTCGTATGATGAGTACGAGATGTCTGGCACGCCGAGCTTATATAACTTGTACATAAGCCCTTCGTGCCATACTTATCGAACGCCTTCGCCACATCGAGGAAAAGCGCCCGTGTGATGGCCTCGTATTAAGCTGACTTCAATTTTCCATGATGCGGTGAATTTGGTGAGGGCAAGAGTGTTTGGCCTGAAAGCCGAATTGAATAGGTAGGAGCCCTTTAGATTTCATCAAAATCTAATAAGCGGGCTTGGACAAGTCGTTCATATATTTTCCGAAACCCTTTAGGAGGCTAATGGGACGATAAGAACTGGGAGGTGCGGGTGGTTTGCCGGTTTGAGGAACCTTATAATCTCAGCGTCCTTCCAAGTGTTTGGGAAAATACCCTTGGAAAAAGCTGCATTATAAATTAGGACTAGGATATTAATTATATGTTCCGGTAGGATTTTAATGACGCGGTTGTTTATTCCGTTGGTGTCCGGAGCTTTCTGAGGTTTGAGATTTTTGATAATCTACTTGACTTCGCTTCCGGTCACCGGTGAAGTTAAATCGCGAGGAGGAAGTTGAGTCAATCGCTCGACCTCGCTCTCCACCGTTTGGCGGTGAGCGGCGTCGATCGGTTGAGTGCTTGGCGTGCATTGAGCCTCGAGGCTGTCGGCTAGACATTCAGCTTTTTCTTCATCGAGATACGCTAGAGGAGCATCAGGAAGGTTAGGATGGGATATAGGCGGCATCGGAGGGGTTCCGTATCCGCCCTTTAGGCTTTTGGAAGCGCCGAAGGCTTGATGGGTTTGGTGCATGTTGCTTAGATCTGTATCCCACCGATCGTTCCTGAATTCAGGTGAATGACTGGTGTCATGGGCAACTGTCTCCGGTTCCGTTCGGTTGGATACCAATCATAGGCACGAATCGCAGCCCTCTTGCGTCGCAAGAGGTCCTTGATGTCGCTTGGCAAGGGCCAGCGGGGTTTTTCTCCACTGGGACTTGCTTCGAGGAGGCCTCGACGACACATTGGACATGTCTTGTGAGCGCATGAGCAGCGAGATTCGCGTCATTAGCACTGTGCAGGACTTTAGGAATGGCATCTAGGTGCGGCGAGCTAGTGCTGTCTAGCTGAGATTTGAGTTTGCGCCAGTCAATTATCGTTTTGGATTGGCGGTTTTGGGAGTCAGGTGGTCCTAGTTTGAGGATGACTGCATGGTGATCGGAGGTTAGATCTTCTATGACCCTATACTCTCAAAAGCGAGATTGACATTTTAAGGAGGGCAATATCAAGCACGTCCGATCTGTGGCCTACTGTGGCGGTAGTGCGTATGCTCAAGCGAGCAACGACACTGAAGTTAGTAGTTCAGATAGTGCATCTAGTGCTGCACCTCGCGAGTTGATTGTGTAGCTGTTCCATCGGGTGTTGCATTGAAGTCACCTGCCAGAATGACGGCGCTCCTAGGGAGAATAGCGTCTCGAAGTCGGATTGGGTTATCTCGGAAGAGCTTCTACTGGTAGTAGACCGAGGCTATGGTGATTGGCGCGTGTCCTGTCATGGCTAACCACAGACCGAGGTTCTATGTGCGTTAGCGTCGACGGCGTGTCGATTGCTACACAGTCAGGGACTTTTATAATAAATGAGCGTGCCGCCGTAGGAAGCGCCGGCCCGATCATTTCTTATGATGTTATAGTTAGCTATTTTCGGATCTCCTCTTCCGGGCTTTAGGAACGTCTCCTGCACCAGTAGAATGTCGACGTCGTTTTCGCGTAGAAAACTGAGATTTCGGTCTTTTATCCGCGAGACCGTTTGCGTTGAAAATGAAATGATAACTGTGCGTGGCTTTAGACGGCCCGGGCCGTTTCTATTATTTACTATGGGCGTGCTATTCATTTACGTCCCGTTATTAAGTCGACTAATTGCCTATACTTACGGAGTATGGCAAGACGGGCTCCGAAGTTACCGACGACGACGTCAACCCTGCGGTGAGACGATCGAGCTCTGCGAATTCGATCTGTCCGGCTAATGTTTCCAAGTTGCCTGCCGTGTTACATTGCAGTTACAGCTTGCTTGGCTAGCAAGCTGTGGAGGCTACGCGGAGCGCTTGGTTTTGGTGCGGCACACGCGGGGCGCTCGGCGCTACCTGCGGTTGTTGTTGTTGCCACGCGGGATTGGAGCTGCGCGGAGCGCTTGTTGTGGTTGCCACGCCGGAATAGGTCGGAGGGCGGGAAGGAAGGGGAGGCACCTGGGGCGCCTTGGGACGGATGAAGGTGCTGGTGGTTTGCGCTTGGGTGCCTTGGGGCAGCCCAGATATGGCCGTGGGCCAGCGCTTGGCAGTTAACGCATGCCGGCGGTTCGTACGTGGTGAGTACTTCCCTATCTCGGGGTCTAGGGCAATCAGGAGTGCCATGGTCACATAGGCATTTGACGCAGCGAGGGCGTGGTGACAGTTACGGGCCGAGTGCCCGTACATTTGGCAGTTATGACACTGCGCAAGAAGCGCCATTTGAGTGTGGCGCGTGAATGTGATGCGACTTATGTCGCATATGTGGTGTAGATCATACACCTTTTGCCCTCGGTGGAGCGTTCCAGGGTCAGAAGGACCACATTAAAGGGCTTTTTAGTTTTAGGATGGTTAGGGAAGGCCGAGTAAATTGGGATGTTTTGTCCCTTAATGAAATTATAGATGTCCTCTGTGGGCATCTCCTTCGGCAGTCCTTTTGACGATCAGTCGAAGTACGCGCTCTTCCGGGAGCGCGTATGTGGTAATAATAGTCGTTTAATAGTTAAAAGATACGACGTAACTTGACGGTGTCGTCACTGTTTTCTAATTGCAATTTAATGCCCTGGCTCGAGTCGGTTGCTGTGAATTTATATTTATTGACAGCGCGGACCGTAGTTCTGCCCATTTCTCCTTCGACCGAATATAAATCGGCGGAGGTTTCTATCCGTAGATGGAATTGATGGTGGCTGAGAGGCAGCCGGAGGTTGCGTGAAGCAGCGGATGGTGTTTGCTGTGAAGCAGCGCGGTTGCCTTGATGAGGCCGATGTTCTGTTGCCGTGAGGCGGCCTGAATAGATTGCCATGAGGCGGCATTTGGCCTGTGGCGATGTTGTTGGCCAGGGGCCGATAGTATTTCCGCCGACGCTTTCGGCGCCTTAGGTGGCGGAGTTGGTGATGTAGCAGGGAGGCCCTGTCTTGCGCCTTTTCTTGCGCGAACAACCGGCAGGAACCCTCCTGCGTCTTCGTCCTCGGTGACCGGACGGGATTGATCAAGCTCCATTTCGGAGTCGGAGTTGTTAGGTGAAGTGAGCGGATAGGGTGTCCGAGTGCATTGGGACACTTTTCCGACGCGGTGTGGTTGCTCGCGTCGAGCATGGGGTGCGCTATAGTGAATTTGGCCCCCTTGCGCGGTGAGGGCCTCGCGGATGGCACGTACTGTGTCCGCCGGCGGACGATTTTTTAGGTCCTCGAAGTCGAGGCCTAGGTCACTGAGGGTGACTGAATCCATGCTAATGATTTTATTTTATTTAGAATGTTAATATTACAACGTGCAAGCACCCCCGGTGAAGCCGGGGGTTGTGTGCCCTACCCTCCCCGCCCCAGTGAGCAGGGAGGTGTAAACCTGACGTATTTAGAAAACTCTAGCGCTTTAGGAGCGCTAGGTGAATACCTACGCTGCTGCCTAGTGCAGCAAGCGACGTTAAAATTTGACTCTAATAACAACCATGTGAGTGGTGCGGTAATTAATTAAAATCACGATGTGACGTGGCTTAATTGAAAAACTAAATCTTAATGGGTCCCTACATCTCAACAAAATGACATGCGGACGCTGTAAAGGGGAAAATTGAATTGATAGGCAAAATCAGAGCGACTCACCAGACCAGACGGCTACACAGCTTTTTGCGCTCAGGCGCGTACGCCCAACGCGTCGACACTTTACACCGGCACACACTAGCACTGTACACAGTCACTGCACGGCACGGCGAACACGGAGTCTTCTTGCTTCTTGCCACTTGACGGCGTCGGGGAGGGCGGGCCACGGTGGCCAGCGGACGGCGCAGGTAGCAGGGAGGATCGAGCGGGCTTGTCCGGTCGATCCGGAGGCTAACTGCGCACCGTTTATCCCGCTCAATAACATCAATTGTTATCATTTGGCAAGTTATCCCTCCATGTCCACCGGTTAATTAAATTGTTTATCAGATCAAATTATTTACTTGGCAAAACAACGTTTGACGGGTCAGCTAGACATATCATGATCATCATCATCATCAGCTCGTGTCAGTCCACTGCTGGACATAGGCCTCCCTTAATGCACGCCACCGCTTGCGATCTTCGGCTATTCTCATCCAGCCCACACAGGCCACTTTGCGAATGTCGGCAGTCCATCTTGCCCCAGGGCGTCCTACACTAAGTTTGCCGAGCCTCAGTCTCCACTCCAGAACTTTCCGACTCCAGCGGTCGTCAGTTCTGCGGCTTATATGACCGGCCCACTGCCACTTCAGCTTACTAATCCGGTGGGCTATATCGGTGACTCTGGTTATCAGTTCATATCAGTCCTCCTGTCCACTGCTCAACAAAGGCCTCCTCTAATGCACGCCCTCACCATTATTATTTATTTTTGGACTGTATCCCACCACTGTGGTCCAATGCGGGTTGGTGGGTGGGCCGACTTTTAACATGCCCATCCTACGCATGGATCATCTTACTTTTAGGATAATTGGGTGATCAGCCTAAATTGGCCTAATCAAGTAGGAAAGAACAATAAAAATCTGTTGTGTCCCAGCTAACAAATATTAATAAAATGTAATCGTGTTTACTTGCGAAAATTGTTTGTATAGCCTGCTGCAGCTGTCCCTGCAGGCAATTTACATACACATTATTGAAATTCAGCGGCCTCAAGTTTGACAGTTTAATTAAGCATGTACGGACCGTGGTACAAGGGTCTTTCCTGAAATTAGAGCTCACAGCTCCGCACTCGGTAATTGGTATTGAAATTTTAGCAGTTATGTTGACGGTATGTTGACGTAAGTGATGTTATTCCTAGTTATAAACATATGTTCCCGTAATAAAATGACACTGGCTCCGTTATATATGTTTGTACAATTTTTGCAGTAATGTAGAAAATAAATGGGCTTAATAATGGATAGACATGAAAATATATGGTAGACGTGCAATAAAAAAGAGTGAAGAGCACAACACCAAAAGTCTTTAGACCGGTTTATTTTATTTTTATGGCAAATAATGCACCCAGCATGCATTTTGTAACAATATTATTGTTACAAAATAAGTGTAGACCTGATGAAAGTTACAAACCGCGAGCGACATTTCATCATTATGTACTTCTCTTCTCTTACTTTTCGAAAAACTTGATGATCGTCTTATATTATTCTAATCAAATAGATATCGACAATAAAATAAATTTGATTCTGGCAAGAATTAAACTCATGTCATCCGGCTAATAAAGTAAGCGCCAATAAGATGAGGCCTCGATTTTTTACATGCCCTTCCGACGCATGGATTATCTTACTTTTCATCTTAAATTGCCCTAACCAACTAGGAAACAACAATGAAAGTCTGTTGAGTCCCCGCAGGATTCGAACCCACGACCTGCGGTTTCTAAAGCACATGCATTCCCGACGTGGCGCGGGCGTGGTCACTTAGTCTACCCCGTGACCACGGGCGCTGGAAAGTGTTCAAAAACGAAGACGAAACGTATTTGATTTTGATTTTCTTTTGCTTTTTGGACTACTTTGCGGCCAATTTACATACACATTATTGAAATTCTGACTGAAGTTTGAAAGTTTAATTAAGCGTGTACGGACCGTGATACAAGGGTCTGCCGTGAAATTAGAACTTAGGGCTTACCACTAATTTGACATAACTTTTGTAATAAGACGTTTACACAAATATAATTCGATATATTGGTTTTTGTGTTACATGTATTGTTTTACATTATAATAATCATTATAATTTAGTTTTATATAATATGTAAGTAAAAGTTGTTTTTCTACTGAGCTCATAGTTTCTCTTTAATTTACAATATATAATTATTGTTATAACATATTTTATTTCAACCTGATAATGTACATAAACATTTTTTCCTTTGCTACAAAGGCAGACTAGCTGCCGGTCCACCTAATGGAAAGTGGTCACCGACGCCCATTAATATAAGCCGTACCAGTGATGTCATCAACGCGCTAGCTACCGTGTGACATGATGTTTCCTCTCGTCTTACTCAGTAAATACGCTGGCTATAGTGCCCTTCAAACCGGCACTTAGTAGTGATTTCACACTACAGCTTTGCGATAGAAAAACACCAAAAGATTCATGTTTGAAGATTTAGATACATATTTTTGGTTATCACTTTAATCTCGGTATACAAATGGTTTTACATGAAATTTAAATAATGGAAACGCAATGCGAAAGCTTTTTTTGTGTAACTTACATATCTGTCAAAGCACAGGACAATAATATTATGAAATCTTATAATTACAATAATGACAAATCACTGTAGCGTTAGAAACATATGCGTACGTATATACATACACCTTGCCGTTTTAACGTTTGAAATAAGTATCCAGCGGAATAACATATCACGGAACTGCAAGTTAAAGACACCACTTGAACGCATGCTTTCTTCCGTTTGCATACAATTTATGATTTCATTTTGTGCCTCATATTTTGTCTCTACAAAATCTACATCTACATGAGCATATACAGTTGCCAAGTTTTGAGATATATGGTCTGTATATTCACATTCATTAATTGAAATATTGACTTATTATTCTTAGCTATGGAAGAAAGTATTCTCCTAACACAGACATCACTATGCCTAAAAGGAATTACCACACCTAGATAATAAGGATAATACAGAAAACTGTAAAAGTAAATAAATACATTTTATTTTTTTTTTATTATTTATTAATTGAAATTTCATCTGAATTTTTATGAAACAGAATTAAGTTCCTTACTTTAAGCTAATTGTCACATAACATATTTAAGAACACTTTAGAAATGGTTATAAATTAACCAAAATCATTTCAATCATTAACTAACTAACATCACAAAACGTCTTAATCGGTCCAAGATCCACCTGGGCTACCCCCGATTCTGTATGCCATCAGGCAATAAAAAATGACTCATACTCATAATGTTCTAAGTCAGTTTATGACTTACTAGGCGGTCTAAGTTACGTGATCATTTAAAATCAAAGATTCAACTTAGATTTTTAATGATTAAAGCCATGAGATTAGCAGGAAGTTAACCTAGAGGTAACTGATACCTGCCCAGTCCAAAAGAACAACCCTGTCATTCAAACCGTGTTTACAAACTATTGAATTGCAGCACTAATAGGCAGCGTGGAGGTACTACCGTGGAAACAGGGATCTAATCCTCTACAATTTTAGTTTGGCCAAAAAAAATTAAATTCTTTCATTCAATTTCTTTTTATCTTATCTAAAAGTTAAACAGAATATACGTTAAATAAACATGAAACATAAATTTATGTGGGTCTACGTATCAATTAAATGACTGTAAATGGAAATAAAGAAACTTTAAGCACTCGTTACGGCAAGTAGAGTTTACACCATCCCTGTTCATATTTCTACTGAGCAGTAAATAGCATGCTTACATTGTTAGTTGTGAAAAGTTTAACTATGATGATACTTGTATACCAGATAGCGCAAACCCAAAAAAAATTACACCAGCCTAGCAATGGTTACAGCTTAAATAAATTCATTAGCAAATTTTGAAAAGTCTAAGAAATGTTGTATGAAATATATAGCTTATATTTGGCAAAGAAGAACCAAATTAATTACGGACTTTGAAAGAGTCGTTCGTAAAATCTTTATAATTTTAATAGCAATATTGAGGTTAATAGCTAAAAAATTCAATTATGACCTGGATGCCCCTTGAAAGTAATAAAGTAATAATTTTTATTAAATTTCAATTACCCAATTAACTTGAGGCTCGCAATACTCTAAAACAGGTTATTTTTCAAAATAAAATTTACATCAAACCATTTTCTCATTAGCTAATAATTGATAGACATAACATTTTTAACTGGATATATTTTTAATTATTTTTTATTTACGCGATTTTACATATCAAATCCACTTATTTACGGATTTTCGGTTATTTAAATATATTTATACCGACGTTTCGGATCTTTTCAGCATCCATGATCACGGGCAGACTAAGTTGGTATATGTCTGTATCTCATGTTTTTCGAATAACTGTCAGTTAATATGATTTGATATGGATATGTTTTATTAGATGAATATCAAAAAATATATATTATTTATTTCACACAACTTATTTATTTTTACTTACAACTTATTATTTATTTAACAAGTCTCTGGAACATAATAAAATAATATAATATAACAGTTAAAGTCCCCGATCAAACTTCACTATTATAATCTATTAAGTTAAGAATAACGTAAAACCCTTTTATTATCTAAAAATATTCTACAACTTCTATTTTTTATGTTTTAATTCAAGTTAACCAATTTTACTCAAAACAGATTCACATTCTCTACGTCCTGTTTCTTCTTTTACCAGATAAATAATCAAGTGCCATAAAGCGATGTATTACATCCATATTAAATGTTTTATTGAAAACTTGTAATGAACGAATCTCACTTCTTTCCAAAGTCACGCACAATCAATGTTGTATACGACGTCAAACTTATATTTGCTCATTCGGAATTTCCGAATAATTTGATAGATACATATGTATATTACGCCCAGTGTATGACACAACAATTCTTCTAGCCGTCCTGAAACATAAAACAAGTCTCTTTTATCCAATTAAAGTACGTACTATAGCACCGTTTAAACCGGAACACATTGATACATTATATTTCTATGTTCATTTCTCTAATTGTTTTGGTGTAAAAAACAGGTTCAGGCATGCAATTTTTTTTGCAAAATTTATATGCTTTAGTAAAGCGAAAACAGGGTGGGAAAGTGTTACTATGGTGTAGTTTTAATAATGTTTACAAATTAATTTAACCGCTTTCCAGGACTACCAGCCTAAGCCAGCGCATTACGAGTCGCGAGACTTAGATTGATCGTTGCCGGCCAGGACTAATAGCAGCCGCAAATAAGCTCTATTGCCAATGGATGATATACAATGCAGCCGAAGCTGCTTACAATAAAACATTTAATTTTACATCAAAACGAGCATATTAATCTAAAAATCCCAACATGTTGACAAACGTTAAATTTAAACTCATTATCATACATATTTCGCAAATAGATATGATATTCTAAAACGACTGTGTTGCGGTTATTAGTGATATTATTACAAACAAAATTGTATTTACTTTGCCGCAATACAGTGTTCGAAACTATTGAATTGGTTCAAATACAATTGTAACCTCGTGGTTATCATTTGAACTAACATGAACGTGTCTATATTTATATATAATACCTTTTTGTACCGGTGGTTTATGTATTTATCAACTGATAGCTAAAATTAACTAAGTGTAGAGGGGAGTATTTAATATCTCCAGTACCAGTTTATTTATTTGTGTTTAAACAGGTTTTAATAATGAAATTCAAGGCTGACAAAAAGCACAGTGAATAAAATCAATAAAAGTATTTTAATAATCAATATTGAAATAAATAAATGAAAGATTTTAATTTCAGCATAAAATTAAATAATATAAGCATGTGATATTTTATGTTCTTTTGTTACAATTTATCGGGCAACACTTATTTCCATTACTTAGCTAATACTTTTAAATTAATGTTGGTACATACTATACTATTTATGAATTGTTTTTTTGTACTAGAGAAATACTACAATTTCAAAGATTATATTCAGCTTTGCTGTACTTAATCTCCATATGCTCGGGTTCTGTGTATTCAAAGCAGAAAAATATTTACTGTTGCACGTTTTTTTTATTGTTTCTTATTCGAAGACTTATTCATTTGCAATAATGGTTATCAATGTTATTTGGTTGTCAAGGCCGTCTTTGACAGTCGTTATAGGCCGTACATACAATAGTACAAACTAAACCCTTTAAAATTACGTCATGTGGTAAACTTCAACTAGTTTTGTTTTGACTACATGAAGAAGGGAATAGAAGATAAAGGTGCAACCCGCTCGCCGCAAATTATGATGCTTTTGTATCCATAAAACGCGTTTTAATCGCTTTATGGATAAAAACTTTAAGCGCTAGAAGTTCCTCAGCACTGAATACAAGAATTAACTTTAAAAGAGGCTTGCTGATTTAATGTTAACTATTTATGAAACACATTGATTGTAAATCATAACCAACTACTTTCTTATCTTCCCAAAAGGCAGTATACGTAAAGAACTAATGGCGTATCAAATTACTACTTGTATATTCCTGCGATAATTAGCCGCACAATAATTCAGGCAATTCACGTACGCATTATAGAAATCCAAAGACCTCAAGTTTGATATTTTAATTAGATTGTACGGACCGTGCTAGGGCCTACCGTAAATTAAAATTCTGTCCTTCTCGATTCATCAACTGCCTCCTAGCCTAGTGGTAAGGGTGTAAGCTTTTGAAACTGGAGGTTGTGGGTTTATTGTTGTTTACTAGTTGGTCAAGGTAATTTGGGCTGATCACCCATTTGTCCAAAAAGTAAGATGATCCATGCTTCGGATCGGCAAGTTAAAATCTGTCACCCACCAACCCGCATTGGACTGGCGTGGTGGGATATAATCCAAAAACCCCCTAATGGAGAAGGCGTGCATCAGAGGAGGCCTATGCCGTGCAGTGGAGAAGCACAGGCTGATGATGAATCCTCCTCGAATAGTAATTGGTAATTCCAATATCAATGTTTTGTGTTCACCCCACCAAATTACAAAAATAAAAAAATGCCAGTTTCTATTAAATTAGAACCGACCTAAAACAAATAGTGCCTAAAAATAGTGCTTAATATGTACCCAAAATAGCTCATAGCTATTTTAGGCACAACTAATAGAAAATCGGTCGTCGGCTAATGCTTTGACCTAAAAAATTAATAATTTGTTAGCTTTGTGATCAATCACTAGCCCATATTAATCACTTAGTGTCTTTTAAATAAAAATATAACCAGAGCATAAGCCACGATGCAAACCATATTACCATACCGCTTGTTTAATATATTAATAAAATGCATGCTCTTCCGTTAGCAGACAATTTATGATTTCAATTTGTGTTCGATATTTTCTCAATTCGCCTCATATTTTATTTGTATGAAATCCGCATCGAAACGAGCTCTTAGAGTTGGTCACGTTTTGGATAAGTATTTTGTATATTTACATTCATTGATTTATTGCAGTTTGTTAAATCCGTAATAACTGACCGACTTCCTGAAAGATTCTGAGATAGCTACCGTATTCAATTCAGAACTTATTTTTAAAATAAGTTGCCTCATTCTAAGATTCTTGAGGACTGTTACTGTTACTGTTCGATAACTCTTTCTTTTAATTGACAAGGTGAACTTATCTACAATTAATATATGATAAGTATTTCATTTTTCGTCAGAGACCTTTGCCTAACTGTGGTACATAAACGGTAAAAAAAAAATATATTGACATTTTTTAACGCATCAGAGATAATTTCAAAATTATCTTTTGTTTACTTTATTGTTTTAGTCTTTAAACATCAATTTAAAAGTTCAAATGATGTTGATAAATAACAATTAAAGTATAAAAAATAGTCATTACTATGATTTTTAATTTTACCAAAATATAAGTCTTTCTCGTATAAAAAGTAATATTTTTATTCATTTAAAAATATATATTTTTGCCACTGGAAAATTATAGTACATTTTCAAGTGCCAAAAATATGTAACCAACATGTAGACCTGCTTGAGTAAGCACACGGAATGTATTACATTCCTTGAGATATAGACAGTGCGCCCTTTACAAAATGAAATATTACTATTAACGTGATGGAAACGTTTTGTAAACACTTTCATAATATTAAGTTTTCTTAATAGGCTCCATATTTGTATAGAGTATATAAGCAATATTATGCCAGAAACTGTTAAATTCATTACATATGATATGACCAAATTCAGCCTACGTTATTTTTAAACCCCACTAAATTAATTGGGCCAATCAAAAATTCATTTACAAAGCGCAAAGCTATCTTGCAGTATTCCAAATGCAGAGAGTCACAAATCGATATAGCAAGAAGCGGCCAATTTTGTTGCAGGCTGCAAATAGAAAATTTTACCGGTGGTAGGTAATTTTACCCCTGTTTACAGGAGACCGTCTGGGTGGGTACCACCGCGGTGCCTGTTTCTGCCGCGAAGCAGTAGTGTGAAAAAACTGCTGTGTCCGGTTTGAAGGGCACCGTAGCCAGCGTATTTACTGAACGAGACTTAACACCCTATGTCTCACGATAGGCAGCGCGTTGGCGATACCACTGGTATTGCTAATGTCTATGGGTGTCGGTGACCACTTCCCATCAGGTGGCCCGATTGCTCGTCTGCCTGCGTATGCCATAAAAAAAAAAAAAGAAACGCCACTAATTAATTTACCTTACTTTTCTTACCATTTATATTTTAATACGGCTAAGAATTTTTATCGGATTATTACATATTCTCTTTTAGTAACCGATGCTTAAAATAGAAAATTACAAATTAGATACTATTAAAGGATATAAATATTTAAAAATTAAACAACTCCATTAAAAAAATTACAAGTTTATTTTCGTAATGCAGTTAAAGAAATGGTAATGCAAAATTGAATCTAGTGGGTGAAGACGTCAAATCGTAAGTTGAAAATACGTAAATGTAATGATGAGATGAGTAAATCTACAAAAATAGTTGGGATAAATATTTCGAAGTTTTAATATAATCGACTTGCCTTACAAGCTCGTACCTGTTAAATCAATAATGCTTAAAGCAATAACAGTTGTTGAAAACGTGCTGTTTCGATGATTCAACAAAATGAATATTTTTTTTATGTATTCACCTACTCGTCCTAAAACTTTATAAAAAACGAAATCACACGGCTAAAAGCTGCAGAAACGCTGTCGAAAAGGTTCTACCCAAAAATAATTTCAAAGTTTTTGCTGTTAATAATTAGTTTTTAATGGTCTTTCTATAATTAATTTAATGATTTACTAGTTTTTTTGCGCAAGGTTTATCTACATTTAGCTCACCCGAAATTACTGTGTAAATAAAATAAATTATCTTGCTTGAAAAGTTGTCACTGCTTGACATAAGCCTCCCCTGAAGCACGCCTTCTGTTATGGGAGTTTTAGGACCGTATCCCACTACGCTCATCCAATGCAGGTTGGTGGGTGGACCGACTTTTTACATGCCTATTCGACGCATGTATCATTTTACTTTTTAGTCAATTGGGTGATCGGCCCAAATTGTCCTAACCAACGAGAAAACAACGACAACACAAGGACAATATCACTAGACCACGGAAGCGGCTATATGGGATTTGATACAAAAAGTTTATTTGATTGTTTTAAGCATGTAAATAACAATATATGTTTTTAATGCTGATACTTTATGAATTTTCAGAAATATCTATTTCAATCTTATTTAATTTGGCACACTTTGGAAGTGATTAATTATTAAAAACTGCCAAAGTGCAGAACCATGTACTCAACGCCTTTTGACAGTTCTGATAAGTGCTCCAAGTTTTGTTTCGCGAAAATCACAGTTCATTTGAAAATATTGAATATGAGAAATAAATCAAATATTCGTGGACAAAAACTAAAATTTTAGTTAAATTTTGATATGCAGATTTATTTTTATTGTTACACGATATAGAATAGGCTTTCGTGTTGCAATGCTACGTTAACTTTGTAATTACGTTTCAATAAATTTATATTTTCGTTTAGGATTTGAATAATAGCTTATTGGTACTTACTAAAAGATGTTAATCTCGTTCACTTATTTAAATTTAGTGAGTTTCGTTTTTCGCAATAAAATGGCGCTAGACTAATACGAGCTTATAATAATTGAAGACATTTTGCCACAGAGAAACGTTGAGATTAAAACTAAAGCGACAGTTTATAACAAAAAAAACTGCTATTTTTCAGGGCGCATAATATACTACTCGACCCGACTTTTTGGCTCCAAATGAGTTCGACAACACGCTTTGTTGACTTCAATTCCATCTTTTATTTAGCTAAAGTATAATAGTAGAGTTTTAAGGTTACGGTTAAAATAAGCTAAATATATGGTTTCTAAAAAGGCCTCACAGTGCTTAAAATTCTTATATTGTTTTCATTTAATTATTTGTAAAGATTTTTATTATAAATCTGTGAAATCATATTTAACCAAATATACTGCTGTGAGAGTGTTAATTCGTAGACTTGGCAGATGGCATACATTATGCGGGAAGTGCGCTCTGCGAAATTAAATTTTGCTATGAACGATATGGCAGCATTTATATTAACATTTTAACTTCAAATAGAAAAACGTACATGATAGAATCGAATCTTTAAAAGTTAGTTAGTTTATTCACTTTCAAATGTTTCATAAGGAAGACGTGTATAGCTATTCGAATAGGCACAAAGTCTTTAAGAAATGTTATTTAATATCCTACTGAACATATTGCCTCCGTAGCTTAGTGGTATGGGCGCGTGCTTTAGAACCGGTGGTAGGTCCCTTTACAAGGGACCGTCTGGTGTACCACCACGGTGCCTATTTCTACCGCAAAGCAGTAGTGTGAAAACACTACTGTGTTCCGGTTTGAAGGGCACCGTAGCCAGCGTAATTACTGGGTAAACGAGACTTAACATCCTATGTCTCACGGTAGGCAGCGCGTTGGTGATACCTGTATGGCCAATGTCTATGGGCGTTGGTGACCACTTTCCATCAGGTGGCCCGACTGCTCGTCTGCCTGCGTATGCAATAAAAAAAAAATAGAAACCGGAGATCGTGGGTTCGAATCCGGCGGGGTCTCAACTATTTTTTATTGTTGTTTCCCTATTGGTTAGGTCAATTTGGGCCGATGACCCAATTGTCTGAAAAGTAAGATGACATGGCATGAATGATGAACCCACTAAACCCGCATTGGAGAAGCGTGGTGGGATACGATCTCAAACCCCATTATGGATAGGGGTGTAAAAAAAATAGGCTTTGAAATTGATAAAAATGAAAAACAACTTGGATAGATTCTTATAAAACCAAGTATTGTAACTTACCCGTGTAACAATGCATAAAACGCAAATGGCTGGGCGTTTGAAGGGTTTACAGAATTTGTGAAATGAGAAATATGCGGATAAGGAAACAACTAGTGGCATTATACTTAGTGAATAGTCGTAGATTATAAATATTACAACAAGTTTCTAACAAAAACAGGATAGTTTAGAATCCTATCACATTGAACCAAAACTGAAAAAAGTTAATACTCAACACTTTAATTTACATTAAAGGTAATAATTTATAAGATCAAGTTATTTTTATATCGTTAGGCATGTATGAACCTAAAATAAAATTTTATAAAGTGAAAAAGGCTTATTAAATAAAATGACTTTACGGATTTTATCGCGTTTATTTTACATTTTTTAATTCCCGACGTTTCGAAAACTTTCCAGCGGCCGTGGTCACGTGGTAGACTGAGATGTCATGCGTCTTGTTGCCAGTGCTGAAGTGGGGTTTCCAGATCTTAATTTTAATTAATTATTTTTAGTCTGTACTCGGAACTATGCAAAATGAACTGGTTTTATTTTTATAGCCAGCAGTGGTATTATGCTTGGGTTTAAATTCAATTCAAAATTAATTATGGGGTCCCAAGCAGGTGGTAGAACCCAACCATCTTCTCTATAGAAATTTGGATGTTTTATAATCTCAATAGCCTCACGGATCATCCTTGGTAGGAATGGGTGATCGTTAGCGAGGATTTGTGGTCGATCAAATCTGATATAATGGTTTGGGTGATTTAAAGTATGGTCACATACTGCCGACTTGTTGGGTCTTTATGTTTAATGTCAGCTATATGTTCACGCGGGTTCTTATAGCTCGCTTTGTCTGTCCAATATTATAGAAATAATTATGCTAAAGGATGTTCCAGTCTGTGCCGGATTCAACCTGTCGAGATTAAACAGATCAGAGACAATTCGAGCGTCTGGCTTGAATTGTCTTTCATGACGGCCACGAAGAACTATTGGAATATATTTTCTAGAAGCAGTAGTCAGTGTTAATCGAATTAGTTTTATAGTTTACTCAAAAGATAACATTAGATATTACTTTTCACATATTGGTAATTGTAAAAATAATAATTGTGATTATGATTACACAATACTTACTTTTTGATTACATAAGAAAACTGTACATATTTAAATAAACAAAAATAAAATGCGTTGAGCCGAACAAGATAGACTTATCTGTACACGATGTAGCCCTGTAAAGGAAATCAATATAAGTAATGTAATTTAATATCGTATTGATAAAAATTTTAAAACATTTTATTGATACTGTCTATAACTTTAAAAAGAAACGAATTCTTGCGATGTCAATAATTGAAATAAAACAATTACGTTGTAAATTATACTTTTTATGATATTAAATTAAAAATAGACGTTTGATTATTATGGATTTGCAATGATGGAAAGACACTTACTTTATGCTTAAAAAAAACGTGATAAAATTAATATTTTATTCTACAAGGAAAATATAGGAAGTTGGGTAATATAAACATGGAAGAAGGAATATACTTCGAAAGTCTTGTTATAGATCTCAAGAGTGACGGAATTACGTGCTTTCGGTAGTAGAACTTGTAATTCCAACCAAAAACTTAATTAAATTTATATCTTGTTTAATATAAGAAAGTAATGGAATCTTAATACATTTATCTTTAAAAAATTTATCGTGCTCCCGTCTTTAAATACGCCAAAGAATATCTAAAAAAAAATAGTTTATGATAAATTTACAACTACAAAATTATAACCATGCCTCTCAAATTCAAATTCAAATATCTTTATTCAATATATAAGTGTAACACACGCTTATTGATGGTCAAGGACGCTACCGCCGGTTCGGAATAGGACGCCTCCGACCTGAGAAGAACCGGCGAAAGAAACTCAGGGGCCTATTTTGTCATCTTTAAAATAATCAAATATATACATATAAATTTTCTTATAAGCTACATACAGTTCTATCATACGTATATTACTTGAAAAGCCTGGAGCGAGTATTCCATTACTAGGCTGTGTTATCATTTATAAATTCTTTTATGTTATAATAACCTTTAACTCATGAACGTTCCTTTACTATTTTTTCATATTTTTATTAACAGTTAAATTCTGAACGCTTACTGGGATTTTGTTGTAAAAGCGTATACATTGTCCCATAAAAGATTTATGACGACCCGCTTGGCGCAGTGGTTAGTGACCCTGACTGTTGCGCCAAAGGGTGTGGGTTCGATTCCCACCCGGGGATAATATTGTGTGATGAACATAGTGTTTTTCTCGTGTCTGGGTGTTTTATCTGTATAATATGTATTTATTTACAAAAGAAAAGTAAGTTTATGTATTTATCAGTTATCTAGTTTCCATAGTACAAGCTTTGCTTAGTTTGGGACTAGATGATGTTGTGTTATTCGTCCAGAAATATTATTATTATTATTACTTATTCTTCGCAGTCTAGTTGCTGGAAGAATTAAATGATGTTTGTTTCTAGTATTTATGTTATGTGCATCACAATGTCTGCGAAAATCATTTCTATTTTTTTGCACATCATTAGGTTTTCGAATGTGTATTGGGAAGTAACGGTTAGTATTTTAATCTCTGTGAATTTTCTCAGGGATCTTTGGTGTCCAGGTTATAAACCGCTCGAATAGCTCGTTTATGGAGGACAAAGATCGTATTAGTATCCGCCGCACTTCCACACAGTAGCCATAAGACTTTACACTGTGGAAATAGCTAACGTATACTAACCGGGCTGTCTCCACGTCAGTTAATAGTCTGATTTTCTTGACAACACATACTGCAGAGCTGAGTTTATTTGACAGCCTATTAATATGACCCCACTGCAATCTGGTATCTATTGTTCTGGTATCTATTATTCTTCCCAGAAACACGGTTGACTCAACGTCTATCTCTTCCTCATCTATTAACATTATTTTTTTCCTCATGTATACACATTTACTCGGTCCTACATTTGGAGTCATAAATTTAATACATTTTGTCTTCTTCTGGTTTAGTAGCAAATTATTGACATAAAACCAGTGCGCCACTCTAGAGAGAGTATTATTTACATCGACATTTATTGATGTGTGTCGTTTAACTTTAAAATTAAGGAAGTATCATCAGCAAATAATACTATCTCTTCGTTTTTATTAATAACATATGGTAAATCTTTATATAGATGAGAAAGAGAAAAGGCCCAAGAATTATACCACCCATAATTACGGGGCCCTGGGAGATATTTTACCATTCACGTCAACCCTCTGAGTTCGGTGGCTCAAGTACGAAGACAGAAGATTGAGTGCGTTTTTACACCATAGTGACGTAATTTCCTGACCAGAGTTTCATTACACCCTGATTTAAAACCGGTAAAACTCTACTGTGCTGCATTAGGTCAGGAAACTCGCCTTTCTGGATGCTTACATTGAATATTGTTGTTAGATGAGGTGATATAACATCAATGATCGAATTTACCACCTTAACATAGATCCCCCAAAGGTTTGCGATTTTTTAATATCCAATTGTCTACATGCACTTATAATGTCTTTGCTACATACATCAGTAAAATTAAACATTTTTGTACATTCAATAACATTATCTTTTAAAAGTGATTCGGCAACTGTTGGAGAAGACAAAAGTGACTTGGTAGTGGAAACCGGAATGTCGAAAAAATCTCTCGAAATAAGTAGCAACATCTATGTCAGCTTCAATTCTATGGTTATCAACATTTAAAGTTATTTTAGAGCTGCTCCTTGCGGCCTTTCCGGTTTCGCTATTAATAATATTCCAAGTCATTTTCACTTTATCTGATGAATTTTTAATTTTATTTTTAAAGTATAAACATTTAACCAGATAATAGACTTTTTTAAATATTTTAGAACAGGCGCTAACATGTGCAACAAAGTTATTGTTATGGTTATATGTTCTTTGACTATAAAGCTCATATAATCTCCGCCTGCTTTTATGGATTCCGACTGTTGCCCATTCACTAAACGCTGCAGAACCTTTAGATTTAACCGTTTTAGAAGTAAATATAGTATTAAATTCTTTTCTTATTAAAGTGAATAATGCGCTAAAAGCACATGTGGATTTTCATCATAATGTAAATAATTAACTTTTTGTAATATATTACTTTGAACTTTTCAATACGCTCTTTTGTACATAGTAACAAACATTCTTGTTTCTTGTGAACTTTGTTATATAACTTTTATCTATTTGAAACAAGGCAAATTGACCACAATGGTCAGAAGTTAACATTTAAATAATTGATTTATATAATGGTTGACAATTAGTATATATATTATGTATACATGTTGCAGAAGTCTCAGTAATTTTTGTTGGTTCAATAAATAAATTTAAAAGGTTATATGAACTTAACAATGATCTGAATCTAATTGTGATGTTGCAATTATCCAATAAATTAATGTTAAAGTCACCACAAATTATAATATAGGTATTAGATTCAGATAGTTTTAACAATATTTTTCTAGAACAATTTCAAAAGGTTCATATAACACTGTGCCAGGTCTGTACACGCTACAACAATGAAGTGCTCAAGCTCTGCACAGGATATTTCAATAGTCCGTTCAACAGAGAGGCTCACAATATCTTTACGATTTTTAAATTTTAAAGTACTATTAATAATTATTAAAGTGCCACCGTATAGCTTTATCGCTATTGAACAGGCTAGCAACCTGGTGACATCCAAGATTTAACATTTACTGATATTTTTGTAGCCAGTGCTCAGTAATACATAATACATCAATTTAACAACTATTTAAGAAGAGTTCAATTTTAAGTTCTTTACTGGCTTTTCACTGAATAACATTATTGTTTAATAATAAAGTATTTTTAATTTAGAGAATTGTCTCCGTTGTCTCAATATTTAATTTAAATTATTGCTTGGAACGGATTCCAAATTAATAGATGTCACAATTTGTTCCTGTTCAATAGAAGCAGGAGTCAAGTTAGCCAAACATTTGGCTGAATTATTTAAAATACAATAATATAGCATACAAGCTAATTTTTTCTATAAAAATTTGATAGGTGCATCCTACCATATGTCAAATAAATATTATTATAGTTAATTATATTATTAATGTCAATAATATCAATTTTTTTATGATTTTTGTGGGTTAATGGTTTACAATTATTATTGTATAACATATACAAATAATTATTTAACTTATATTTATGGCTGCTTTCCTATGACAACTTCTCAATGTAGGGCAATGTGAATAACATTACCTTTTTTAGATCTAGTTAATTCTTTCATTAAATTGTTGTAGGTGTTGTCTATTACCAATTCCCTGACTCCTAATTTAGGTAATTAAGATAGTGTTGTGGCAATGAGTATCAGTCAATATTTTTTCATAATATGTAAGTAAGTTGCTCCTGGCATACAGTAATTAGATACTGATTCCCCATACACTTGTCTAGAATTAATGAACCCATATTTCTTCCCAGTTCATCGCTGTATATTTTAATATAGTTATGGGAAGAAATATGTTTTTCTTTACTATTATCTCGAAGGCTACCGTGAGGCACCACACTCTGAGACAAAGACTTAGAATCATATTCCAGCTCTGAATGAACCTGTATGCTTTGACAATTGCATACACAATTTCTGGTCAAGGAGTCAAAACGGTCTGAGTTATTTTTACATAAATCTAATATGTCATTCATAGCCGAAATGTGTTCAGATATTTCTCTTTGAGATGCCTCATATTTCTTAGTTAGGACATTTAAGGATTGCATTAATGATGCAATCTCAGCCTGCAGTGAACTGACACTAGCCTCATGAGACAAATGAGTTATCTTAGCCTCATTGTAGCATACATTTAATTTTGCTTTGAGTTTATTCCTATCTTTACCGATTTTTCCATAGCTTTTACAAATACTATGCCTACATTTCAACAATTTTTGTATCTTCCTTATGTGTTTATTTGCTGATTACTGGACGGCAGGCTCCACAGTCATCACCAGTCAAATCTATTGTGCTAATATTGGTACAAATATTTGTTACTAGGGATACCAAATCCGGTATTTCCTCAACTAATTCACTATAAAGGCTTTGGGTTTGACTGGTCCTTACGTTCCGCTTTTAAGTTCAAGTAATCTAATTGTTTTATGAGCCTCAATTAATTCAGATCTCAGCTTAGAGGTGAGGCCGAGAGCTTCCTCATATTCACCCCTACACTGGTCAAACCCATCAACTATACTTTGCAAATAATTATTTTGTTCTTATAAGTTTAAATAATTTAAATTTAACTAAGATAATTCTTGATTTAGTTTCTGTATTTTGTTAATAATTTGCATAGTTTCATGTTCGTTATCGTCCCTTTCCTTAGTCAATGTCACATCTAGATGTTTTATGGCTCATTTAATCTCTTCAGAGTCAAGGGAGTTGTTCCTTACCCTGATGCACTGGTCGCAGGTCAATATTTTGAGTAATAATTGATAAGTAAATATAGATTTAAATTATAATGTGAGTATCTTGAGTGATATAGGTAATAAATTATTTATTTAACAGTAAAGTCACTTACTCGCTAGTGACAGCTAGACTTGTCACCTGTCATAAACATTCGATAATGCTGTAACTATGGGACACAATGTGTACATCTATATTTAATTGTTAAAATTATGTTTCGAGGAGGTTAAAAATTAAATTCCACTAATTCTTTGAAATAGATATAATTATTTAATAGAATTAATAGAGTATTACATGCATAGATCTGAGTGCATACACAATAAAGTGTTTTGTATACCATTACCCTTCTTATGAGTCAAAATTATGTTTCAGAAATAAAACCAGTAATGTGTATTGCATCGCTTGTTTTAAAACTAGTTAATTATTAAGCATAATAAGCTATTATCATTAGTACTGTGATCAGTTTCAAAATCACAATTATGTTTTTATACAGTCCCTCTAGTCGTATTATCCAGATGTACACTTTTTAAAATGATTTATTGATGTTTTCGAGTTTACTATGCAAACTACATTTTCAAAAAAATATTAAAGCTAGACGTCAATCTAAAAATTAAATTCTATTGTTGCTATTGGTGATGATTTAAATGTGTTAATTTTACATTTTTTTTTTAACGATTTTATTTATTTTGCATTTTTATTTACACTATTAAGTAACTTTGTTTGTTTTGTTATTTACATAAAAAGCTTAATTTTGTTTTATTTTACTTTTCATTCAAACTACTTCTGATTTTGTTTAGTTGATTAAACGTGCACAGTATGCGCGAGTTTGGATTTCGTGTCTCTCACTTACTACGAAATTTCTTGTACCATCTTACCTCTCGTTTGACTATCTGGTAGGCACATGCGAAAGAAGTGTAACATATAACGCTAGACGTTCTACCTACCGAGCTTGCGCTAAATACAAAATAACTAGTTTCACTCGAAACAGTTTAGTATTCAGTTTAGTATTCACATATAAGCCGTAGAACTGACGATCACTGAGTCGAAAATTTCTAAAGAAGAGACCGTGGCTCGGCTGTAGCGTGGGACGCCCCGCAGCAAGATGGAGTACTACATTCTCAAGTGTCCGTTATGGGATGGATGAGAATAGCCCAGGATAGGTTGCGGTAGGTAGGCGGATAGGTTCCCCGAACAGGTTCTCGCTTTGTCGTAGTGGTGGGGCTCAGTACCTGGGCTTCCTGGGCTGGCTGCGGGAACCTAAGAGGAACCTGGCCGGCCTGAGGTGGAGGTTGCAGGAGGTAGGTGTTGTAGCTGATGGAGGTTGGTACTTCCTGTCCTTCGTAACCAGGGTGAAGTCGCGGGAAGAGGAATGTCGGTGTTCATATCCGCTCTCCTATCCTCCGCGACTCAGCGCTTACATTAGCTTAACATCGGGCCGCCTGCTGGGGCTGGGATTCTTGTCCTGCGTGGGCTAAGAACCCTGGCTCCCATGGCCCCTGAGTGACAGACTCGGGGGAGTCTGTTACCTAACTACAGATTTTAGGCTGCTCCGGCGGCCAGCGCTGGTGGGGTTGCAGATGAGTGTAAGCACTAGACGTCACTCACGGGTCGTTACGTCACTTTTAAGAAACGAAACGTAACCAGTTACGTGGACGGCGTCGCTTGTTTTAAAACTAGGTATTTTTATAACTGGCTACTTTAATCCAGCTACTGTGCATACGTAAGATTCTCAACAATACGGTTACATACGAAACAAAAATAACGGTTTCGTGTTTGATGCCCAATAGTTAAATCATAAGGTTTACAAGTATAAATTGTTTTATTGATTGATTGGTGTTTACTACGAAACTATGATTTGAATTAAATATTACTACTGGCGTACTAAAAATTTTATTGTTACAACGACGATGATTATTATTTACTGTTTATTTACATTTTTGTTGTTTTACACTTTTAACCGATTCTATTATAACTATCTTTCACTATTATATACACCGTTCAGTTACTTTGATTGTTCAGCTAATTAAATAAAATATTTGTTTTGTTTTATTTTAGTTTTGATTTAAATAACTGCTGGTTTACCGGAATCGCAAGACATTATTTGCCTACAGAGGTCACTCGAATGTGGTATTCAATTCAAATTCAATTCAAATATCTTTATTCAATATAGAAGTGTAACACTCGCTTATTGATTGTCAAGGACGCTACCACCGGTTCGAAATAGGACGCCTCGACCTGGAAAGAACCGGCGAAAGAAACTCAGGGGCCCATTTTGTCATCTTTTAAAATAATTAAATATATACATATAAATTTTCTTATGAGCTACATTCAGTTCTATCATACGTATATTATATTTGAAAAGCCTGGAGCGAGCATTCCATTACTGGGCTTGGGCTTCAGGCTGTGTTATCATTTATAAATTCATTTATGTTATAATAACCTTTAACCCATAAACGTTCCTTTACTACTTTTTAATTTGTTAACAGTTAAATTCTGAGCGTTTACTGGGATTTTGTTGTAAAAGCGTATACATTGTCCCATAAAAGATTTACTTATTCTTCGCAGTCTAGTTGCTGGAAGAATTAAATTATGTTTGTTTCTAGTATTTATGTTATGTGCATCACAATGTCTAAGAAAATCATTTCTATTTTTTTGCACATACATTAGGTTTTCGAAAATGTATTGAGAAGTAACGTATCACGTATCATTAAAAGTAAGGTATCTATGTGTATTAGTCATACCTATGAAAATTAATTTAGTCGATTCTCGCTTACTCGGCAATTCTGTACTCGGCGTTCTATTAAATCTAAAAATGTACTACTACCAGGCTTCAGGATTGGTAGACGGCAAGACATATTTTACGGTTAGTATGTATTCGAATCGTTACTTAAAAATCAATAAAATAGTCAAATCTTTTTGTAGTTATTGAAAAAATAATTCACATGTGTATATTTTTAATACACGGAACATTCTTAATTTGACAGCGATTCAACTTTAACTGCATAAACATACGATTATTCAATAGCATTATAAAGCCTCTAATCCAATCGTAGTGACCACAGCTGATTCAACCTGTTTTGGGATGGGATATTGTGTATATAAGTTGGTATAAGGAATGTTAAATGATTTTCAAACTTTTTACAATTATTCTTTATTATCAGCCGAATGACAGAATACGACGCTTAAACTAACTTACCTTATGCGTCTCAACAGAGTGAGATGTCAATCCGAATTGATGGGGCTTACCACAACCGTTGGAGCCTAAGCAATTTCTTATACACAAACGATAACAACTCTAAGGTTTGGTGGATACTCAACGAAAAACTAAAATAGTCCTTTAAATATACACTTTGTGTAACAATTACATGTTTGTTAAGATTTTATGATTAAATTACTATTCTTGTATTATTCCGACGCCATTTCAGTTTGTCATAAGGCTGAATCAACCACTTGTTAAATATATTAATAAAGGCACGCTTTCTCCGTAACCAGACGATTTATTATTTCAATGTGCCTCATATTTTCAATTTGCCTTATATTTTATCTGCACGAAATCTGCATCGAAACGAGCTCTTATTTGTTTTGAGTTGGTCAGTTTTGGATATGTAGTTTGTATATTAACATTCATTGATTTATTGTAATAACTGACCGACCTCGTAAAAGATTATGCTATGCCTACCGTATTAAATTCAGAACTTAATCCTAAAAAGGTAATCTCATTCTAAGATTGAGGACTGTTACTGTTACCGTTACTGTTCAACAACTCTTTCTTTTAATTGATAAGGTGAACTTGTGTGTAATTAATAAATGATAAGTGTTTAATTTTTTGTCAGTTTAAATAACTAAATGCTGACTATAAACACTGGCAGATGCTGGCACAGTGCAGATGTAAGGAAAAACATTAGGGACCTTTGCCCAACTGTGGATACAATCGGTTAAAAAGAAAATAATATTGACATCTTTAAACTTTTTAAGATGTCAATATTTTTTTTAATTTTATATTTAGTATATTTATTCTTACATTTTTTGTTTACTTTATTTTTTTTAGTTTTTAAACATCAATTTAAAACTTGAGACGATCTTGATAAAAACAATAAAAATAAAAAATATTCATTGTTATTATTTTAAACTTTAGCAAAATCATCTGCAACCACACCAGCGCTGGCCGCTGGAGCAGCCTAAAATCTGTAGTTAGGTAACAGACTCCCCGAGTCTGTCACTCAGGGCCATGGGAGCAGGAGTTCCCAGCCAACGCAGGGACAAGAATCCCAGATCCCAGCGGCGGCCCTGATGTTAAGCTTCGCCGCTAGCTCCATTTCGGCCGCAGAAGGAGGAGAGATCGACGACACCATGCCGAGTGCCCCTCCTTCGACGGCTCTTCCACACTGCATGGGTTGTGCGGCCCGCTGAGTCGCGGAGGATAGGGAGAGCGGCATGAACTACCTGACATTCCTCTTCCCCGCGACTTCACCCTGGTTACGAAGGACAGGAAGTACCAACCTCCACGAGCGACAACACCTACCTCCTGCAACCTCACACCTCAGGCCGGCAGGTTCCTCTTAGCTTCCCGTGGCCAACCCAGGAAGCCGCAGGTACTGAGCCCCACCGCTACGACAAAGCGAGAACCTGTTCGGGGGGACCTATCCGCCTACCTACCGCAACCTATCCTGGGCTATCCTCATCCATCCCAGAACGGACACTATGAGAATGTAGTCACTCCATCTTGCTGCGGGGCGTCCCACGCTACAGCCGAGCCACGGTCTCTTCTTTAGAAATTTTCGACTCCAGTGGTCGTCAGTTCTACGGCTTATGTGTGAATACTAACTGAATAACTAGTTTGGTGTGAAACTAGTTATTTTTGTATTTAGCGCAAGCTCGGTAGGTAGAACGTCTAGCGTTATATGTTACGCTTCTTTCGCATGTGCGTACCAGGTAGTCAAACGAGAGGTGAGATGGTACGAAAATTTCCTAGTAAGTAAGAGCAGTTGACACGAATTCCGAACGCGCGCATACTGCGCACGTTTAATCGACTAAACAAAATCAGCAGTAGTTTGAATGAAAGTAAAGTAAAACAAAGTTAAGCTTTTAGTGTAAATAACAAAACAAACAAAAGTACTTAATGGTGTATATAAAAATGCAAAATAAATAAAATCGTTAAAAAAAAAAGTGTAAATAAACAGTAAATCATCACCATTGCAACAATAAATTAATTTTTAGTTACGTCTGCATTAATATTTTTATTACAATCGTAGTTTCATAGTAAACACCAATCCATCAATAAATAATTTTAAAATTGTAATCTGATAATGACGGCAGTGTTTTTAAAGTTACTAAATACAATAATTGAACACGCTTTGATACAAAAAAACGTTGAGATTAAAACTATAACGATGGTTGATAACAAAAAAAGTGTTTTTTTTTCAAAGAGGAAAATATACTGAGTTTGACAATACACTTTGACGACTTTTATTTCATCTTTTATTTGGCTAAAGTATAATAGTAGATTTTAAGGTTACGGTTAAAATAAGCTTAAAAATGGTTTCTCCAAAGGCCTTACAGTGCTTAAAAGTTTAATATTGTTTCTATTTAATTAGTTGTACAGATTTTTATTACAAATCTGCTAAGTCATATTTAACCAAATATACCACTGTAACGTGTTAATTCTTAGACTTGGCAGATGGCATACATTATGCGGGAAGTGCGCTCTCTGCGAAATTAAATTTTGCTATGAACGATATGACAGCATTTATTAACATCTTAATTTTAAATACAATAATGTACATGGTAGAATCAAATCTTTAAGAGTTATATTCACTTTCAAATGTTTCATAAGGAAATCGTGTACAGCTATTCGAATAGGCACAAAGTCTTTAAGAAATGTTATTTAATATCCTTCTGAACATATTGCCTCCGTAGCCTAGTGGTATGGGCTTGTGACTTAGAAACCGGAGGTCGTGGGTTCGAATCTGGCGCTCACTCAACAATTTTTACTGTTGTTTCACAGTTGGTTAGGGTAATTTGGACCGATCACCTAATTGTCAGAAAAGTAAGATGACATGGCATGAAAAATTTGGTCCACCCACCAACCCGCATTGGGCAAGCGTGGTGGGATACGATCCCCAACCCCGTTAAGGTAATATTCAACACTTTAACCTTCGTTAATGTAAATAATTTATAAGATCAAGTTATTTTTATATCGTTAGGCATGTATGAAACTAAAATAAAATTGTATAAAGTGCCAAAGGATGTTCCAGTCTGTGTCGGATTCCACCTGTCACGATTGAACAGGTCTGAGACAATTTGTGGCAGACAGCCACGAATAGAACTATCGGAATTTTCAAGAAGCAGTTTCAGTCAGAGAAATTCGAATTAATCGAATTAGTTTTATCGTTCACCAAAAAGATAACATTTTATATTACTTTTCACATATTGGTAACTGTAAAAAAAAAATAATCATAAATAGTGGTTATGATGACATAATGCACTCTTATTTTTGTTTTATATAAAACTGTTCAGATTTAAATCAACAAAAAAATAAAATTAGTTGAGCCGAACAAGATAGACGTCAACTTATCTGTACACGATGTAGCCGTGTAAAGGAAATCAATATATGTAATGTAGTTAAATACCATATTGATAAAAAGGAACATTTTAATTGTTATTGTCTGTAACTTTTAAAAGAATCGAATTTTTCGGATATTATTTATGAAATAAAACAATTGGGTACAAAATTATACTTTCTATGATATTAAATTAAAAATAGACGTTTGATTTTTAGGTATTTGCAATGATAGAAAGACACTTGCTTTAATGCTTAAAATCGTGATAAAATAAATATTTCATTCTACAAAGAAAATAAAGGAAGTAAGGTAATGTGAACAAGGAAGTAGGAATATACTTCGAAAATCTTCAAGGGTGTCGTAATTACGCGCTTTCGGTAGTAGAATGTGTAATACCAATTAGAAACTGTAATTTAATTTATATTTTGTTCACTATGAAAAAGTAATGGAAATTTAAAACATCTATCTTTAAAGCATTAATTGTGATCGCGTATTAAAATACGCCAAAGAATATAAAAAAAAATTATGATTAATTTACAACTATAAAATTATAATCATACCTTTTTTGTATACTCTCAGTTTTTAATAAGCATTGAAAATAATTAGATTCCCCCCCCTTCTAATAAGACGTGGGCCGTTACGTTAATTTCAGAAATGAAACAAAACCTGTACTGTAACTAGCTTTTATCATGCAGCTACTGTGCATACACACGTTTCAAAATCATGTGTTTGACGCCGTCCCGTGAAATTAAGAAATTAACTTTCCTCAATACTTTACTCCGGCTTAGAAACTATGATTTTTATAAAAGTATCGATACGGATGTAATAAAAAAAAATTTCATTGTGGTATTAAACTTTTTGAATGATTTTATAATTTTATTTTGCATTTTTATATACAATATAAAGTAAATTTGTTTGTTTTGTGATTTACACAAAAAGCTTAATTTTGTTTTATTTTACTTTTTATTCAAACTATTGCTGGTTTTGTTTTGTCGATTAAATGTGCACAGTATGCGCGCGTGGGTTTTGTGTCACCCTCTCTAATTTACTCGTGGGTTTTGTGTCACCCTCTCTAGTTTCACTCGAAACTAGTTATTCGGTTTAGTATTCACACATAAGCCGCAGAACTGACGGCCACTGGAGTCGAAAAGTTCTAAAGAGGAGACCGTGGCTCGGCTGTAGTGTGGGATGCCCCGCGGCAAAATGGACATTCTCATAGTGTCCGGTGTGGGCTGGATGATAATAGCCGAGGACAGGTTGCGTTAGCGTGCATTAGGGGAGGCCTATGCCCAACAGTCGACACAAGCTGGTAATGATACCTGTTTCTGCTTAAATCTTATTATTATTTTTAACAATATCTGTCTGAAGTATACAACGAAGCTAATGAGAAATGTATTCAAGTACGGATAAATTTACTTAAAAAACCTTTTTAGTATTAAGACACGAAATGCGCATACTAGTCACCTAATGCTGAGAGTTAAGCCCAGAACTAGAAAGGTAGTGGAGTGTACTATAGAATTCTTTGTATCCCTATCCCGTGTGACAGAACATTATCTGGTTTGGCAAGTAATTTCAGTAGCTACTAACGAACGACTAATCGAAAATAGGTATTGCATGTTGCTACTTAACGACAGAAATATACACTGTACTAGTATTTCCTAGTAAGTTTCCCTTAAGCTAAATATTTAATTATTTGTTAGGTGTAACTTTTAAAAGGAGCAAACGTTATCTAAACACCTATTACATAAATAAAACATCAGGAATCCGTTCAACGACAACAACATCAACACAACAACAACAGTGAGCAGTTAGCTCTCCGGATCGACCGGACAAGCCCGCTCGATCCTCCCTGCTACCTGCGTCGTCCGCTTGGCCCACCGTGGCCACGCCCTCCCCCAACGCCTCAAGGGCAGAAAAAGAAGACGCCGAGTTCGCCGTGCCGTGCAGTGACTGTGTAAAGTGCTAGTGTGTGCCGGTGTAAAGTGTCGACGCGTTGGGCGTACGCGCCTGAGCGCAAAAAGCTGTGTAGCCGTCCGGTCTGGTGAGTCGTTCCGATTTTGCCTATTAATTCAATTTTCCCCTTTACAGCGTCCGCATGTCCTTCTGTTGAGATGTAGGGACCCATCTAACTATAGTCTGTTCACTTAAGCCACGTCACACCGTGATTTTAATTAAATTACACGCACACCACTCACGTGGTATTTATTAGAGTCAATTTAACGTCGCTTGCTGCACTAGGCAGCAGCGTAGGTATACACCTAGCGCTCCTAAAGCGCTAGAGTTTTTCAAACGCGTTAGGTTTACACCTCCCTGCTCACTGGGGCGGGGAGGGTAGGGCACACAACCCCCGGCTTCACCGGGGGTGCTTGCACGTTGTAATATTAACATTTTAAATAAAATAAAATCATTAGCATGGATTCAGTCACCCTCAGTGACCTAGGCCTCGACTTCGAGGACCTAAAAAATCGTCCGCCGGCGGACACAGTACGTGCCATCCGCGAGGCCCTCACCGCGCAAGGGGGCCAAATTCACTATAAGCGCACCCCATGCTCGACGCGAGCAACCACACCCGCGTCGGAAAAGTGTCCCACAATACACTCGGACACCCTATCCCCGCTCACTTCACCTAACAACTCCGACTCCGAAATGGAGCTTGATCAATCCCGTCCGGTCACCGAGGACGAAGACGCAGGAGGGTTCCTGCCGGTTAGTTCGCGCAAGAAAAAGCGCAAGAGCAGGGCCTCCCCTGCTACATCACCAACCCCGCCACCTAAGGCGCCGAAAGCGTCGGCGGAAATACTATCGGCCCCTAGGCCAACAACATCGGCCACAGAGCCAAATGCCGCCTCACGGCAATCCATTCAGGCCGCCTCACGGCCAACAACATCAGCCTCATCAAGGCAACCACTTGCTGCTTCACAGCAAACACCATCCGCTGCTTCACAGCAACCTCCGGCTGCCTCTCAGCCACCATCAATCCCACCTAGGGATAAGAAACCTCCGCCGATTTATATTCGGTCGAAGGAGAAATGGGCAGAACTACGGTCCGCGCTGTCCAATAAATATAAATTCACAGCAGCCGACTCGAGCCAGGGCATTAAATTGCAATTAGAAAACAGTGACGCACACCGTCAAGTTACGTCGTATCTTTTAAAGAACGACTATTATTACCACACATACGCGCTCCCGGAAGAGCGCGTACTTCGGACAGTCGTCAAAGGACTGCCGAAGGAGATGCCCACAGAGGACATCTATAATTTCATTAAGGGACAAAACATCCCAATTTACTCGGCCTTCCGCCTAACCCATCCGAAAACTAAAAAGCCCTTTAATGTGGTCCTTCTGACCCTGGAACGCTCCACCGAGGGCAAAAAGGTGTATGATCTACACCACATATGCGACATAAGTCGCATCACATTCCACGCGCCACACTCAAATGGCCTTCCTGCGCAGTGTCATAACTGCCAAATGTACGGGCACTCGGCCCGTAACTGTCACGCACGCCCTCGCTGCGTCAAATGCCTTGGTGACCATGGCACTCCTGATTGCCCTAGACCCCGAGATAGGGAAGTACTCACCACGTACGAACCGCCGGCATGCGTTAACTGCCCAAAGCGCTGGCCACACGGCCAATTATCTGGGCTGCCCCAAGGCACCCAAGCGCAAACCACCACCACCTTCATCCGTCCCAAGGCGCCCCCAGGTGCCTCCCCTTACTTCCTTCCCGCCCCTCCGACCTATTCCGGCGTGGCAAACCACAACAAGCGCTCCGCGCAGCGCTCCAATGCCCGCGTGGCAACAACAACAACCGCAGGTAGCGCCGAGCGCCCCGCGTGGCGCCGCACCAAAACCAAGCGCTCCGCGTAGCGCCCCACAGCTTGCTAGCCATAGCAATGGCAGCAACTTGGAAACACTAGCCGGACAGATCGACTTCGCAGAGCTCGATCGTCTTACCGCAGAATTCGACGCCGTCGTCGGAAATTTCGGAGCCCGTCTTGCCATACTTCGTAAGTATAGGCAATTAGTCGACTTAATTACGGGACGTTAATGAATAGTACGCCCATACTAAATAATAGAAACGGCCCGGGCCGTCTAAAGCCACGCGCAGTTAACATTTCATTTTTCAACGCAAACGGTCTCGCGGATAAAAAGACCGAAATCTCAGTTTTTCTACGCGAAAACGACGTCGACATTCTACTGGTGCAGGAGACGTTCCTAAAGCCCGGAAGAGGAGATCCGAAAATAGCTAACTATAACATCATAAGAAATGATCGGGTCGGCGCTTCACACGGCGGCACGCTCATTTATTATAAAAAGTCCCTGCACTGTGTAGCAATCGACACGCCGTCGACGCTAACGCACATAGAAGCCTCGGTCTGTAGGTTAGCCATGACAGGACACGCGCCAATCACCATAGCCTCGGTCTACTTACCATGTAGAAGCTCTTCCGAGATAACTCAATCCGACTTCGAGACGCTATTCTCCCTAGGAGGCGCCGTCATTCTGGCAGGCGACTTCAATAGCAAGCACACCCGATGGAACAGCTACACAATCAACTCGCGAGGTGCAGCACTAGATGCACTATCTGAACTACTTAACTTCAGTGTCGTTGCTCCGCTTGAGCATACGCACTACCCGCACACGGTAGGCCACAGATCGGATGTGCTTGATATTGCCCTCCTTAAAAATGTCAATCTCGCTTTTAGAGGTATAGAGGTCATAGAAGATCTAACCTCCGATCACCGCCCAGTCATCCTCAAACTAGGACCACCTGACTCCCAAAACATCCAATCCAAAACGATAATTGACTGGCGCAAACTCAAATCTCAGCTAGACAGCACTAGCTCGCCGCACCTAGATGCCATTCCTAAAGTCCTGCACAGTGCTAATGACGCGAATCTCGCTGCTCATGCGCTCACAAGACATGTCCAATGTGTCGTCGAGGCCTCCTCGAAGCAAGTCCCGGTGGAGGAAAACCCCCGCTGGGCCTTGCCAAACGACATCAAGGACCTCTTGCGACGCAAGAGGGCTGCGATTCGTGCCTATGATTGGTATCCAACCGAACGGAACCGGAGACAGTTGCGCGCCCTTGAACACCAGTCATTCAGCTGAATTCAGGAACGATGGGTGGGAACAGATCTAAGCAACATGCACCAAACCCATCAAGCCTTCTGGCAACTTCCTAAAGCCTAAAGGGCGGAATCGGAACCCCTCCGATGCCGCCTTTATCCCATCCTAACCTTCCTGATGCTCCTCTAGCGTTTCTCGATGAAGAAAAAGCCGAATGTCTAGCCGACAGCCTCGAGGCACAATGCACGCTAACACTCAACCGATCGACGCCGCTCACCGCCAAACGGTGGAGAGCGAGATCGAGCGGTTGACTCAACTTCCTCCACGCGATGTAACTTCACCGGTGACCGGAAGCGAAGTCAAGTCGATTATCAAAAATCTCAAACCTCGAAAGCCCGGCACCGACGGAATAAACAACTCGCGTCATTAAAATCTCTACCGGAACATATAATTAACATCCTAGTCCTAATTTATAACGCAGCTCTTTCCAAGGGTATTTTCCCAAACACTTGGAAGGACGCTGAAGTTATAGGTTCCTCAAACCCGGCAAACCACCCGCACTTCCCAGTTCTTATCGTCCCATTAGCCTCCTAAAGGGTTTCGGAAAAATATATGAACGACTTGTCCAAGACCGCTTATTAGAGTATATGAACTCTAAAGGGCTCCCTACCCCTCATTCAATTCGGCTTTCGAGTCAAACACTCTTGCACTCACCAAATTCACCGCAAGTCAGCTTAATACGAGGCCATCACACGGGAGCGCTTTTCCTCGATGTGGCGAAGGCGTTTGATAAAGTATTGCCCGAAGGGCTTATATACAAGTTATAAAAGCTCGGCGTGCCCGATCGTCTCGTACTAATCAAACGAGACTTCCTCCGGAATCAAACGGTCCGATACCGCGTAGAGGAAACATAATCACTACCTCGTCCGGTCCGTGCCGACGTACCCCGAGGCTCCGTATTAGGACCAACCTTTTCACTTTATACACTAACGACATCCCACAACACCGTCTTGTAGACACCGCCTTATTCGCAGACGACACCTGCATATACTCAACCAGTAGATGTCCTATCCTAGTTAGTCAAAGACTCCAATCCAGGCCAATATCCTAGGGAATGGTTCCGGAAATGGAGAATAGAAATAAATCCTTCCAAAAGCGGCCATTTTGTTTACGCGACGAGATCCGTGCCTTCCTTCCAATGTCCGACTCCTAGATTGCCCTATCCCTTGGGTCAAACAGACCAAATACCTCGGGTAATCTTAGACAAATCCTTGACATTTGGCCCGCACATAACGCGGGTCAAAAACAGAGCGCCTACGTCTTAGGTCGACTATTTCCACTAATAAATCCTAGAAGCAAGTTATCTCTGCGCAAAGGTGTTGTTATACAAGACAGTCATACGTCCAATTTTAACATATGCCAGTCCTGTCTTTGCACATGCAAAGCAATCACACAATGACAAGCTTCAAGTCCTGCAAAACAGATTCATGCGCAGGGCCACTGGTGCGCCGTATTACCTGCGCAACATTGACCTGCACCTGGATCTGAAATTACCCACTATCAAACAATATCTAAAACAAGCATCTATCCGATAGTTCAACTCGGCTTCGCAACACCCAAACGATCTAGTTCCGGAGCGCCGCCGCTTACGAACCAACAATTTCACTGCTAAAACGACGTCCATCGAAGAGCGCGAAACGCGATAACGGATCCTGACGATGAGACTACAATCGTGCAAGCACGTTTAAACTCATTACGCAACACAACTTGTCCTCGTCGTCGAGGACAAACTAGTACACCGTACAACAGATATCGGCACGTACCAGGCCGATTCTCACTCAATCAGATAGGTCGGTAAATACCTTCCACTAATAAGTCCTAAAAGCAAATTATCGAGCCGAGGTTCGGCCACGGGGCGCCTCGATAAATGTTGCTAACGGGATAGGCATGGACCTGACCAGCGGCTGATCGAGCGAGGCTCGGCCCTCTTGGGCACCCTCGATCAAGCCCGCTTACGGGATAAAGAAGTGGAGCTCGAGCGGGTCCCCTTCAGGGGTCCCTCGGAGCTAAGTCCACAGAATAGAGGTGAAGTTTGTGCACACTTAAAGTTGCACAGCCCTCGAACCCGCCGGGTTGTAGCGGTTAACTCCACCAACGAGAGTCATCCGTAATAAAAAAAAAAAGTCCGTTCAACGAGAATTCGGAATAAAAAAACGTAAAAATTTATAAAACCAGTTCTTGTCACCGCAAAAATATTTCTGTATAACAAGTCTACCAAAAGTTTTTCTCTATACTCTATTACAAACCTAATGTAAGCTTTTTTCAATTCAACCAGCCTTCTTGATGACTAAACAGCAGCGAAAAGTACTATTAGATGGTCGCTAAATGACAGATATTAGCAACATTTGTAATAAAAAGCATTTTTCGTTTTTTGATAACGATTTGCCTTCGACTTTATAACATCGTTACAAAGTCATCTTGCGATTTTGGAAGTAATATATTTTTCGACACATTTTGCTTTAAATATAATCTTATTATTAATTAAATATTTATTCAGCATATAGTAATAAATCTCTATTAATTAAGATTAATAATAACAAAAAATTTGCATAAACCGTTAGTAGTTGGTTATTATATTTTATGACCAGGTAAATTGAGAGTTTTGTATTGATTTAGTAAAAAAATAAATATCTAGAACCAACAATGTTTGCTTAAAAGCTAATAGAACTGGGTGTAGCTTAGGCTATTTTTTTTAGTAAATAAAACAGACAATAGCTGGTTTTCATATAACTTTTTTTATGAGTAAATTTCAATGTTATACAGGGTGTCCCAGAAGTCACGCACTTCCTTGTAGGGATCGGAAAAGGACATTATTCTGAGACGAAAAGTCCTTAGCCATTTTCAATCAGACGCATAGATAATTAATTATTAATTAATGAAAGTGACCAATCAGGAGCGCGCTACAGAAGAATAGAAAGTTGAGGCTCTGGGTGGGTGTGACTGAATTTTTATTTTCATTTGGAAAATTGAGACAATTTAAAATAAAAAATTTAGTAGCGAAGGTCAGTTAGAGGCTCTGGGAGGATGTGAATAAATTTTTATTTTTATTTGGGGAAATTGAGGCACTTTTGATTTGGTTAAAATGAGTAGTGAGTATCAGTTAGAGGCAGCATAGTGACTCGGTGCTCCATCATGCTGAAACCATGTTGGCTGCTCATTTACTTCACCAAGTAGTCGAGGAAGTTCGTCACGCAGGAATGTTAGGTATTTGGTGCTCTGTAATAAGGAGAATTCATGGTTTGTTGTAGGAAACTAGGAACTAGGTACATGGAAGTGGTGAATTGAGTTAAGGAATATTTAAGGACGACGAGGACGACGAGGACGACGTAACTAACTATGGAAAAGCAAATGATTCCATTAAAATACAAAAATCACTATCGTAAAACAGGCTCAATGTTTATGAATGATAATAGCTCTCAATTAATTTCTAAAAAGATTCAATTCAAATCCCTAACACTCAAGGATTTTACTTGTGTATTCAAATCTTAACTTACGTCCATTGTTTCGGGTAATTCGTAAAGAATTACGTGGTCGCCGATGATTCCACCCCAAACATTAATCTTCCATTTTTTGGAAGTTACGGTCCACCGTCAGTGCGGATTTTCTTCTGCATACCAATGGCTATTATGCTGATTGAAACACCCTCCCGAGTAAGAGTGATTCATCAGTCCACAATTTTCCCCGTAAAAATTTGGATCCGCATCGTTAGAGTCAAGAATAAACTGACAGAAGTCCATTCGCAAGCGATAATCTGTGTCTTCTAACTTTGCACTTTTCTTTGTGGTAAGGGTGCATCTTCTCAGTGCGAATAATACGATTGACTGTGGAGCGTGGAATTGAATCTCACGTTCAACCCGTCTCGTACTCTTACTGGGATCTGCACGGATAGCGCGAGAACGCGCTCTTCAATGCGAACGTTCCGAACGTCACGAGGTCGACCGACTCGCTCGACGTTGCTGGGCATCAAATTGCCGGATTCGCGACAACGATGAATCGCGCGGAGGATGACGTTTTATCCGGATAGCTGTCACGATTCGGAAATCTCTCTCGATAAACGCGTGCAGCCAATACAGCATTGCGATTACACTCGCCATAGAGAATAAGCATCTCGGTATAATCGTAGAAGTATAAACCATTATAAAGTTGTTCGTTGACAGAAAATTCAGAAACGACTGACAACGAAAACAGTAAGCCAAGAGAAGGGAAGAAAACAAATGAAATCGCAAAACAAAGCGTAACCATGATAAATCAACTGACGGAACTCTCTCGTTCGTCTGAGTCCATCGGTATTTAGTTTCATCAATAAAACAAAATAAAAATTCAGTAACAGCCGCCCAGTGCTCTTCACTGGTGCCTCTAACTGACCTTCGCTACTAAATTTTTTATTAAAATTGCCTCAATTTTCCAAATAAAATAAAAATTCAGTCACACCCGCCCAGAGCCTCAACTGTTTATTCTTCTGTAGCGCGCTCCTGATTGGTCACTTTCATCAATTAATAATTAATTATCTATGCGTCTGATTAAAAAATGGTTAAGGACTTTTCGTCTCAGAATAATTTTCTTTCCGATCCCTACAAGGAAGTGCGTGACTTCTGGGACACCCTGTATAGTACATGCATAATGTTATAAGTTTTGTGACCTAAAAAATGTTAATTTAACAAATAACGCATAATTTTAATAAGAGAGAAACTATGAGAGCTTTTCAGTATCGTCTTATAAAATTCTTCATATCGAAATTCCTCCATAAAATCCAATCAACAGATCTAAAATACAGCCTCCTTCAGATGTATGTTAATAAATGATGAGATTCCGTCTGGCTCTAGACAAAGCTTTCGTTCTATTAAATCTAAAAATGTACCACTATCAATATGGCTTCAAGATTGGTAGACGGCAAGACATATTTTACGGTTAGAATGTATTCGAATCGTTATTTAAAATTCAAAAATAGTCAAATAGTTTTTATAGTTGTGTTGTTAATTGAAAGAATCATTCACATGTGTATATTTTCAATACTTTGCAAGTCGCAAACATTCTTCATTTGACAACGACTCAACTTTAACTGTATATGCCTACGATTACTCATTAGCATTATAAGGCCTCTAATGCAATCGTAATGACCAAAGCTGATTCAACCTGTTTTAGCTTAAGATATTGTGTAGATGCCCTAGTATAAGGAATAACAAAATAACATTCCCATCTTACGCTAAATCATTAACAAACTAGTAAAGTTTCCGGGAATGTTAAATTATTTTTAAACTATTTACAGTTTATCTTTATTATCAGTCGAACGACAGATTTAAATTTCAATACGACGCTTAAAATAACTTACCCACTCAACAGAGTGAAATATCAATCCGTATTGATGGGGCTTACCACAAACGTTGGAGCCAAGTCTCTATAATTTATTGAGTAATTTCTTATTTCTATTATTGAGATACAGACATATACCAACTTGATGCTGAAAATAATCCGAAACGTCGGGAATAAAAATATTTAAGTAACTCTGAAAATCCGTAAATTAGTGGATTTGATGAGTAATTTCTTATACACAAACGAAAACAACTCTAGGGTTTGGTGCATACTCAACAAAAAACTAAAATAGTCCTTTAAATATATACATTAAGAAGCAATTACATGTGTTTTAAGATTTTACGATTAAATTTAATGATATGTTAAATTATAATGATATTCGTAAATCAAATGTTATTCGGTAAATACTGGTCTAATTAAAAATAAAAATAAAATGGGCAAAAAGCTGTTACCGTCTGCACCAAATTTAACGCGTCGAGGTCGGTAATGTTAGATGACAGGCTACTTCACATCATGTTAAAAGTCAACAGTCGGAAATGCTCGAAATAAGCCGTAAATTTGGCTTATATAAATATTTGTTATAATTTTTATAACCAAACTATATTTTGTTTATCAATAAGTTTCCTTTTATTTAAGATGCCGTTAATAAACATGACATAAGTCGACCAGCTTGGCGTCGTGGTTAGTGACCCTGACTATTACGCCAAAAGATGTGGGTTTAATTTTCACCTTAGGAAAAATGTTGTGTTATAAATATAGCCTTTTGTTGTGTTTGGGTATTTGTATCTACATAACATGTTTTTATTTACAAACGAAAAGAAGTCTTACGTATTTATGAGTCATTACAGCTGGCTTCTACGATTAAAAGCTTTGCTTAGTTGTCTACAGAAGCAGTTAATGTAGAATGTTTCATTAATAATTTTTTTATATAGTTGAAACAATTTCCAAGCTTGTTTTAGTTCTAATTTTTTTTTGAAACACATGATAATTCTATTCATTATAATTACGATTATTTTCATAAACCTTCATCATCATCATCAGCCTGTGATAATCCACTGCTGGACATAGGCCTCCCCTAATACACCCCTATCCATTAGGGGGTTTATGGACCATCACCACGCCTCGTCCAATGCGGGTTGGTCGGTGGATTTTCATAAAACTTAATCCTTTGATATTTTATTAGCAACGCATTACCCTTAACTGTTAGGAATAAAAACTAATCAAATATTTTTAAAAATTGAATTAACAATTTGTCTCAATTAAAAGACTATTCGCCACAAAAGTGCAATGTAATTCATACGTACAATCTATACTCGATTTTAGCTTTGTAGTATGAAATCATTTAAAATGAACAAGTGCATAGATAACATTGAATATATTTTTTTCAGCTAAAAGTTTTTACTTCTTTTGCATTCACATTTATTTTCGTTAACAATCAACGAAAGAAATATCTGCATGTTAACAATCTATAACTTCTTTCACATTTGGCTGTCGACCTAGATCTTTTTTTTAATTTTAAGATTGATATAGAAAGTTATAAGAAAAAATTTTTGGGAACTTATTTTTTTTATCCACACATCTTTTCCTTAATGAACCGTATAGTTTTATTCGTCACAAGTGTCAGATCCTTGCAAATTCATACATAATAGATATTTCAATATAGATATTAAAAAACTCAATCTTAACACAAAAAACTTTAACATTCATTACTAAAACCTTCTTTGAAAACTATCAGCCAAAGTAACTCGGCGAAAATCACCCATTCGTATGATCTATAAAAATAGCTTCCATTTCATTCAAACGCCATATTTTATTCGTCGTACATCGCATTTTTTTATTTCCACGTAAACATGGCTCTCAAATGAAAAGAAGTCCCGGCTAATCAATAAAAGTAACAATGTCTCATTGTTAACTGCGAATACATTCATTCGTATTCAATTGTCATCATCTAGATTAGCTTTTTCAGAATAAACGTTACAATTTGCACGAAACGTTAGAATGTATTAAAATACTTTTAGATAGCAGAATAATTTCTTTAAAAATTAAATGTAATTAAAAATATTTTTCGTATATGGGGTGTAGATCATCTTTACAACTTGTTATTGTCCTAAGCAATCCATAATACTGCCGTAACACAAAGTAGTTTACCAACAAGATTCGAACCCACGGCCTCCGGTTTAAAGCAAGTGCTAATTCAAATTCAAAATTTAATGTGTGTATACAAGAAACTTTACAACTGATTTACAACCATAGTAACACCGGCTGTAATGAAATAGGATAACAATATGGTAATAGGTACCATCCTTTGTACGCGTCTGTTGTCTAAGCTGAGGCTTAGTCCTATAATTTACCCTGAAATACAATTTAATTTATTTTAATAATAAAATTTTTCCTGAAATACCAATAACTTTTTTTTTTGTATCGGTTGATTCAATATTGGTAATAAAACATGCACTGCAATTATAATAAAACAATTCAATCGCTATGTTCTGTAACCATATTTATTGAATATTACTTAAAAAAATGTTAATTATTTCTTTTATTTACGCGATTATACATATCAAATCCACTTATTTACGGATTTTTCGCGTTACTTAAATATATTTATTCCCGACGTTTCGGAATAAAAAATCATTATTCAAAAAACATACAGAGATACAGACATATACCAACTTAGTCTGCCCGTGATCATGGATGCTGAAAAGAATCCGAAACGTCGGAATAAATATATTTAAGTAACGGGAAAAATTCGTAAATAAGTGGATTTGATAAAAAAATGTTATTAACTTAATTATAATATTTTGTTCTCAAACTTCTAATGTATTGGAAAATTATTAATTGGCAATAGAATCAAAATTGGGCACCTAGGTTATTAGCGACATCCCAAAATAGATATTAGGAGTATCATAAATATATTTCGTGCTTTATTAGGTTATTTCTTCATACTCATTACGTTACCTATATGCCACTATCTTGGAAAAATAATCATGTACCGAAATATATGAAAAAATATGATATCGACTGATATTCGAATTTATGAAAAGCTAAAAGACAATTTTAGCTGTTTATAAATTCAAGCAGGAAAATAGCAACAAAATACAACTTCTGTTACTATTTTTGGTAATCTTAGCTGAACCTTAAACCATTCGTCTTACGACTTCGTCTTCGAGTTTACGACTTATCTCTACAGGGGCTGTCAACAACATAAAGACTCTATGTCTGCATTATATCACATTTGTACCATCAAAAGTGGAGATACAGTCCGTAACTTAGTCCGATAGAATTTATTACGTTCTAATTACCAATGTAAAGTGTAGACCAAGTTAAACCGAATATCAAGCAACACTTAGTTAGATACGCATAGACTCGAGGTTTGGTGGCCTTTTGATCAACACATTGTCTGATTTACGAGTAGGTGACAAATTTGTAAATTAAAAATTTGTAAAAAACTGGCATGTGTTTTTTTTTATTCTTGACGTTATGCTTTTAGAGTCATGTCTTTGGTAAGGTTTATTTAACGCGACCGTTCCTACTGGGTATGTCTATAAGGATCGAAGACCTTCGGTGCGGACCGGGACGCGTGGTCGTGGCTGTGTTAATCGATTGCTGGGGCGTGAGAACCGCCCTTCGAACGCGGGTGTATCTCGTGTACGGGGTGTGTTTGTTTCGCTGTGCTTTTAAGCGAGGGAACTACAGGTGAGTGTGTGCTATCCCTACTTGAGTGGTGCGTAAGTTGAATGGCCCCGTTGGTCCAGGTTTTCGGTGATCCCTTCCTTGACCGGATTGAAGACAACGTTTCGCGGTCTACGCTTCGACTAGATGCGTTTGGATCGGCTAAGTAATTTGCTTTGACCAGCAGAGGGTTACTATGGTTGACTACTTTATCTATGTGTTTTCGTGTTAAATTTTGAAAGTGTTTGCAGAGTGAGCGTTGCGTTGGTACCACTGCGCATGGGAGGCGCGGTGGATGTATTTATTTTGCACAACCTGAAGTTTGTTCAGGAATGGAGAACATAAGCCGAATGATTGGAATGCATAACAATGATTGGTTGTATGCATCTTGTATAATAAAATTAATAATTTAGCGACATTTTGCTTTTGGAATTCGTTAGGTAATACAATCTTGTCGATACGAGCAGAGCTTTTTTCCTAACGTCTTGAATATGACTTAGCAATTATTACTTATTTGGTTAAATTATGGTGTTAGTATTATTGTAAACATGTAATTATTACAAGTATTACTATTTTAAGTTGTAAAATGAAACGTAAATTATTTATGCAATTGACAAATATTTGATTACGACACGTTTCGTGTCACTCAATCATTTTAATATTTATCAATTTATAAAATTCTAGCCCTCTTAATGTCTTGTTAAGTGTGTATGGTAAAACATTAAATAAACATGCAAATTCAAATTAAAATCAGATTTTTTTATTTCACGGATGCTACAGCACTAAATTATTCTACAATTATTTCTGACTACTCACTATCACTATCATTATTCTTTTCCATGATCAATGGAAATGGATCATGTTATTGTGTAAATAATTATTTGTAATATCTATGTAAATATTTAAAAAATAATGATCAGAATAAAGAAAGTACTGCACATCAAATGTAAAGACACTGTTATTATAAAATTATCATTTCAACAAACTACAAGATACTAATTTTAATACGTTGCACAAATTTCATATACAAATCCTGCGATATAACCTCATTGCAATTTAATTAAACGTGTCTAATCAGGCCACGGTAGTTGAACAGAATGAAACCATATGGAAATTCTTTCCTCCGTAGTTACATATTTACAGTACGTAGCTTAATGCAAAGTTAATTTTAAAAGTAACCCTTAAAGCTACCTTGTACTCTTTTACAAATGCTGTAGCTGAGTATAGTATCTCGCTTTAAATTGAGATCATAAGCGCAAAACAGAACATTATTATAATCAAATTAAAGTCCAAATAAAATATTAACGTACCTAAACAATAATGATTTAGCCCTATTGTTACATATTACAAGACAAATGCACTAACAAAAGCAGCAATTTACTATATTAATTGAATTTTTATTGTGCGGCATCAAAGAAAATAAATATAACGCATTAAATATAACTTACTTAAATTTAAAACACACATAAAACTAGTGAAATTTTACCAAAAAAAATATGACTGATTTCAAACAGTACAGAATTATTTTACGCAATACAAGCGGGTAACAAAGTGATATTACGTCTTGATTTCTGCCTTCACATTTTAAATCTATCATTTCTTTTAAATATTCATATAATAAAAATACCGTGTATGACATGTTCTATCCTATATCAGTTGGGCATGTAAAATTATTTTCCATATATATATATATATATATTAAAAGGCTAAACGTATTACGGAACTGAAGTTAAGGACACCATTTGAACACATGCTTTTTTCCGTTTACAAACAAATTATGATTTCATTTTTGCCTCACATTCTATCTCAACAAAATCTACTTTGACACGAGCATATCATCATCATCACCATCGGCCTGTGATAGTCCACTGCTGGACATAGGCCCTCCCTAATACACCCCTATCCATTAGGGGGTTTTGGACCGTATCCCACCACGCTGATCCAATGCGGGTTGATGGGAGGACCGACTTTTAACATGCCCATCCGACGCATGGATCATCTTACTTTTCAGACAATTGGGTGATCGGCCCAAATTGCCTTAACCAACTAGGAAACAACAATGAAAATTTGTTGAGTCCTCGCAGGATTCGAACCCACGACCTCCGGTTTCTAAAGCAAACACCTATACCACTAGGCTACGGAGGCAGTTATAATAACGTTTAACACATAAACTATCCTTTACTACTTTTTAAATTTATTAACAGTTAAATTCTAAGCGTTTACTGGGATTTTGTTGTAAAGCGTATACATTGTCCCATAAAAGATTTACTTATTCTTCGCAGTCTAGTTGCTGGAAAAATTAAATTATGTTTGTTTCTAGTATTTATGTTATGTGCATCACAATGTCTAAGAAAATCTTTTCTATTTTTTTGCACATACATTAGGTTTTCGAAATGTATTGAGAAGTAACGTATCAAGTATCATTAAAAGTAAGGTATCTATGTGTATTAGTCATACCTATGAAAATTAATTTAGTCGATTCTCGCTTACTCAGCAATTCTATACTCGGCGTTCTATTAAATCTAAAAATGTACTACTACCAGGCTTCAAGACATATTTTACGGTTAGTATGTATTCGAATCGTTACTTAAAAATCAATAAAATAGTCAAATATTTTTGTAGTTATTGAAAAAATAATTCACATGTGTATATTTTTAACACTTTGCAAGTCGCGAACATTCTTAATTTGACAGCGATTCAACTTTAACTGCATAAACATACGATTATTCAATAGCATTATAAAGCCTCTAATCCAATCGTAGTGACCACAGCTGATTCAACCTGTTTTGGGATGGGATATTGTGTATATAAATTGGTATAAGGAATGTTAAACTATTTACAATTAATCTTTATTATCAGCCGAATGACAGAATACGACGCTTAAACTAACTTACCTTATGCGTCTCAACAGAGTGAGATGTCAATCCGAATTGATGGGGCTTACCACAACCGTTGGAGCCTAAGCAATTTCTTATACACAAACGATAACAACTCTAAGGTTTGGTGGATACTCGACTAAAAACTAAAATAGTCCTTTAAATATACACTTTGAATAACAATTACATGTTTGTTAAGATTTTATGATTAAATTACTATTCTTGTATTCCGACGCCGTTTCAGTTTGTCATAAGGCTGAATCAACCACTTGTTAAATATATTAATAAAGCGCACGCTTTCGCCCGTTACCAGACGATTTATTATTTCAATGTGTGCCTCATATTTCTCAATTTGCCTTATATTTTATCTGCACGAAATCTGCATCGAAACGAGCTCTTATTTGTCTTGAGTTGGTCACGTTTTGGATATGTAGTTTGTATATTAACATTCATTGATTTATTGTAATTTGTTACATCCGCAATAACTGACCGACCTCGTAAAAGATTATGCTATGCCTACCGTATTAAATTCAGAACTTAATCCTAAAAAAGGTAATCTCATTCTAAGATTGAGGACTGTTACTGTTACTGTTCAACAACTCTTTCTTTTAATTGATAAGGTGAACTTTAAGATGAAAATTAAACACTTATCATTTATTAATTACACTAATAAATGATAAGTGTTTAATTTTTTTGTCAGTTTTAACAACTAAATGCTGACTGTAAACACTGGCAGATGCTGGCACAGAGCAGATGTATGGAAAAACATTAGCGGGACCTTTGCCCAACTGTGGGATACAATCGGTTAAAAAAAAAGAAGAAAATAATATTGACATCTTTAAACTTTTTAAGATGTCAATACTTTTTTTTTACTTTTTATATTTATAATATTTATTCTAATATTTTTTGTTTACTTTATTTTTTTTAGTTTTTAAACATCAATTTAAAACTTGAAATGATCTTGATAAAAACAATAAAATATAAAAAATTGTCATTGTTATTATTTTAAACTTTAGCAAAATATAAGGCTTCTTATATAAGAGTACTTTTATTACTTTAAAAAATATATATTTTTGGCACTGGAAAATGTACTATAAAATATGTACACAACATGTAGACCTGCTTGAGCAAGCACACGGAATGTGTTACATTCCTTGAGATATAGATAGTGCGCCCCTTACACATTGAAATATTACTATTAACGTGATGGAAACGTTTTATAAACACTGTCATAATATTAAGTTTTCGTAATTGACACCATATTTGTATAGAAAGCAGTATTAAGCCAGAAACCTACATATAAAAAAATGATGATAAAATTACATATGATGTGACCAAATTCAGCCTACATTATTATTAAATTGTCCTAACCAACGAGAAAACAACGATAACACAAGGACCAATATCACTATACCATGGAGGCGGCTATATTTAATTTAAAAAAAGTTTATTAAATTTGTTAAAACATATAAATAACTATTTATATTTTTAATACTGACTCTCTATGAATCCTTCTTTATATTTCTTATTTAATTGGTAAAAGTTTTGAAGTGGTTAATTATTAAAAACTGCCAAAGTGCAGAACCATGTATTAAACGCCTTTTGACAGTTCTGATAAGTGCTCTAAGTTTTGTTAGCCTCGCTTCGCGAAAATCACAGTTCATTTGTAAATATTAAATATGACAAACAAATCAAATACTTGTGAACGAAAACTCAAAGTTTTGTATAATATTGATTATTATATTTTGCAGATTTATTTTTATTGTTACACGATATGGATTAGGCTTTCGTATTGAAATGCTACGTTAACTTTGTGATTACATTTTAATAAATTTATATTTTCTTAAAAGCTTTGAATAATTGCTTATTAGTACTTACCTAAAGATGTTAATCTTGTTCACTTATTTAAATTTAGTGCGTTTCGTTTTTTGCTATAAAATAGCGCTAGACTAGTACGACAAGTTTATAATAATTGAACACGCTTTGATACAAAAAAACGTTGAGATTAAAACTATAACGATGGTTGATAAAAAAAAAGTGTTTTTTTTCAAATGAGTTTGACAATACACTTTTGTTGACTTTAATTCCATCTTTGGATTTGGCTAAAGTATAATAGAAGAGATTTAATGTTACGGTTAAAATAAGCTAAATATATGATTTCTTCAAAGGCCTTACAGCGCTTAAAATTCTTAAATTCTTTCCATTTAATTAGTTGCACAGATTTTTAGTTATAAATCTGCTAAATCATATTTATCCCAATATACCATTGTGAGGTGTTAATTCCTAGACTTGGCAGATGGCATACATTATGCGGGAAGTGCGCTCTCTGCGAAATTGAATTTTGCTATGAACGATATGACAGCATTTATTAACATCTTAATTTTAAATGAAAAGACTGCCTCCGTAGCTTAGTGGTATAGGCGTGTGGCTTAGAAACCGGAGGTCGTGGTTCGAATCCTGCGGAACTCAACAAATTTTCGCTGTTGTTTCCTAGTCGGTTAGGCAATTTGGGCCGATCACCCAATTGTCTGAAAAGTAAGATGATCCATGCGTCGGATGGGCATGTAAAAGTCGGTCCACCCACCAACCCGCATTGGACGAGCGTGGTGGAATACGGTCCAAAAACCCTCTAATGGATAGGGGTGTATTAGGAGGCCTATGTCCAGCAGTGGACTATTACAGGCTGATGATGATAATTTTAAATACAATAATGTACATGGTAGAATCAAATCTTTAAAAGTTATATTCACTTTCAAATATTTCATAAGGAAATCGTGTACAGCTATTCGAATAGGCACAAAGTCTTTAAGAAATGTTATATAATATCCTTCTGTACATATTGCCTCCGTAGCCTAGTGGTATGGGCTTGTGCTTTAGAAACCGAGGTCGTCGGTTTGAATCCGGCGGTCACTCAACAATTTTAACTGTTGTTTCACAGTTGGTTAGGCAATTTGGGCCGATCACCCAATTGTCAGAAAAGTAAGATGACATGGCATGAAAATTCGGTTCACCCACCAACCCGCATTGGACAAGCTGATACGATCCCAACCCCGTTAAGTTAATATTCAACACTTTAACCTTCGTTAATGTAAATAATTTATAAGATCAAGTTATTTTTATATCGTTAGGCATGTATGAAACTAAAATAAAATTGTATAAAGTGCCAAAGGATGTTCCAGTCTGTGTCGGATTCCACCTGTCACGATTGAACAGGTCAGAGACAATTCGAGGCAGACAGCCACGAATAGAATAGAACTATCGGAATTTTCAAGAAGCAGTTTCAGTCAGAGAAATTTGAATTAATCGAATTAGTTTTATCCTTCACCAAAATGATAACATTTTATATTACTTTTCACATATTGGTAACTGTAAAAAAATATATACATATATATAGTGGTTATGAGCACATATGCACTCTTATTTTTGTTGTATAACAAAACTTACAGATTTAAATCAACCAAAATATAGACGTCAACTTACGTACACGATGTTAAATACTGTATTGATAAAATGAACATTTAATTGTTATATGTAACTTTTAAAAGAATCGAATTTTTCGGATATTATTTATGAAATAAAACAATTAGGTACAAAATTATACTTTCTATGATATTAAATTAAAAATATACTGTTTGATTTTTAGGTATTTGCAATTATAGAAAACACTTGCTTTAATGCTTAAAACACGTGATAAAATTAATATTTCATTCTACAAAGAAAATAAGGAAGTAAGGTAATATGAACAAGGAAGTAGGAATATACTTGAAAATCTTAAAGGTGTGTCGTAATTACGTGTTTTCGGTAGTAGAACTTGTAATTCGAATTAGAAACTCTAATTAAATTTATATTTTGTTCACTATGAGAAAGTAATGGAATTTTAAAATATCTATCTTTAAAGCATTTATAGGTCGCTATTAAAATACCAAAGAATGTCAAAAAAAACAAAATTTATGATTAATTTACAACTACAAAATTATAATCATACCTTTTGTGTATACTCTTAGTTTTTAATAAACATTGAAAATAAACCTGCTTTTAGATCCCTCCCCCTTCTAATCAGACTGGTCGTTACGTTATTTTCAGAAATGAAACAAAACCAGTAATGTGTACTGTTTCGCTTGTTTCAAAACTAGTTATTTTTATAACTAGCTTTTTATCATGCAGCTACTGTACGTTTCAAAATCACAGCTTGTGTTTAACGCCGTGCCGTGAAATGAATACATTAACTTTCCTGTATACTTTACTCCGGCTTAGAATTAAAATGTTTTATTGATTGATTGATATTTACTATGAAACTATGATTTTATAAAAATATCAATGCGGATGTAATTAAAAAATATTTAATTGTGGTACTAAACTTTTGAATGATTTTATAATTTTATTTTGCATTTTTATATAGAATATAAAGTAAATTTGTTTGTTTTGTGATTTACGCAAAATCTTAATTTTGTTTTTATTTACTTTTTATTAAAACTATTGTTAGTTTTGTTTCGTCGATTAAACGTGCACAGTATGCGGGCGTGGGTTTTGTGTCACCCTCTCTAATTTACTTGCCAATTTTCGAACTATCATCCTCGTTTGACTCACTTGGTAGCACGATGCTAAATAAATGTAACATATAACGCTATACTAAACTGAGCTTGCGCTGAATAGTAAACAAATAACTGGTTTCACTCGAAACTAGTTATTCGGTTTAGTATTCACACAAGCCGCAGAACTGACGGCCACTGGAGTCGAAACGTTCTAAAGAGGAGACTGTGTCTCGGCTGTAGTGGATACCCGGCAAATTGAGTGATGACATTCTCATAGTGTCCGGTGGGCTGGATGAGAATAGCCTTGACAGGTTGCGTGCATTAGGGGAGGCCTATGCCCAGCAGGCACAAGCTGGTAATGATACCTGTTTCGCTTAAATCTAATTATTATTTTTAACAATATCTGTCTGAAGTATACAACGAAGCTAATGAGAAATGAATTCAAGTACGGGTAAATTTACCTAAAAATACCCTTTTAGTATATACACGAAATGAGCATACTAGTCACCTAATGCTGAGAGTTAGGCCCAGAACAAGAAAGGCAGTGGAGTGTACTATAGAATTCTTCGTATCCCTATCCCGTGTGACAGAACATAATCTCGTTTGACAAGTAATTTCAGTAGCTACTAACAAACACTAACTGAAAATAGGTATTGCATACTTAACGACAGAAATATGCACTGTACTAGTTTTCCCTAGTAAGTTTCCTTAAGCTAAATATTTAATTATTTGTAAGTGTAACTTTAAAAGGAGCCAAAGTTATCTGAACACCTATTACATAAAAAACATCAGGAATCCGTTCATTACATTCTGAATAAAAACGACAATATTGTCGTTTTTTTACTTATAAATCCAGTTCTGTCACTGCAAAAAATATTTCTGTATAACAAGTCTACCAAAAGTTTTTCTCATACTCCATTACAAACCTAATGTAAGCTTTTGTCAATCAACCAGCTTCTGATGACTAAAGAGCAGCAAAAGTATATTAGATGGTCGCTAAATGACAGATATTAGCAACATTTGTAATAAAAAGCATTTTCGTTTTTTGATAACGATTTGCCTTCGACTTTATAACATCGTTACAAAGTCATCTTGCGATTTTGAAAGTAATATATTTTTTCGACACATTTTGCTTATTATTAAACCTTATTATTAATTAAATATTTATTCGGCATATAGTAATAAATCTCTATTAATTAAGATTAATACTAGCAAAAAATTTGCATAAACCGTTAGAAGTTGGTTATTATATTTATGACCAGGTAAATTGAGAGTTTGTATTGATTTGTAAAAATAAATATCTGGAACCATCAATGTTTGCTTAAAAAGCTAATACAACTGGTGTAGCTTAGGCTATTTTATTAGTAAATAAAACAGACAATAGCTGGTTTACATATAACTTTTTTATTAGTAAATTTCAATGTTATATAGTACATGCATTATGTTATAAGTTTGGACCTAAAAATGTTAATTCAACAAATAACGCATAATTTTAATAAGAGAGACTATGAGAGCTTTTCAGCTATCGCCTTATAAAAATTCTTCACATCGAAATTCCTCCATAAAATTCGATCGACAGATCTAAAATAACTCCTCACCAACCTTCAGATGCATGTTAATAAATTATTAGATTTCTTCTGGCTCTAGACAATGCCTTCGTTCTATTAAATCAAAATGTTCATAGTATAGTTTCCGGGAATGTTAAATTATTTTAAACTATTTACAATTGATCTTTATTATCAGTCGAACGACAGATTTAGATTTCAATACGACGCTTAAAGTAACTTACCTTATGCGTCTCAACAGACTGAGGTGTCAACTGTATTGATGGGGCTTACCACAAACGTTGGATCCAAGTCTCTATAATTTATTAAAATTTCTTATTTCTATTATTGAGATAAGACATATACCAACTTAGTCTGCCCGTGATGCATGGATGCTGAAAGAATCCGAAACGTCGAATAAAAATATTTAAGTAACGCGGAAAATCCGTAAATTTGTGGATTTGATAAGTAATTTCATACACAAACGAAAACAACTCTAGGGTTTGGTGATACTCAACAAAAACTAAATAGTCCTTTAAATATATACATTAAGAAGAATTACATGTGTTTTAAGATTTTACGATTAAATTTAATGATATGTTAAATTATAATGATATGCATAAATTAAATGTTATTCGGTAAATACTGGTCTAATTAAAAATAAAAATAAAATGGGCAAAATGCTGTTACAGTCTGAACTCGAATTTAACATGTCGAGGTCGGTAATGTTAGATGACAGGCTACTTGACATCCATGTTAAACTCAACAGTTGAAATGCTCGAAATAAGCTGTAAATTTCTGCTTATATAAATATTTGTTATAATTTTTATAACCAAACTATATTTTGGTCATCAATAAGTTTCCTTTTATTTTAGATGCCGTTAATAAACATGACATAAGTCGACTGGCTTGGCGTCGTGGTTAGTGACCTTGACTATTACTATTGTTATTGTGGGTACTATTATTATTGTGGGTTTAATTTTCACCACAGGAAAAATGTTGTGTTATAAATATAGCCTTTTATTGCGTCTGGGTATTTGTATCTACATAACATGTTTTTATTTACAAAAGAAAAGAAGTCTTACGTATTTATGAGTCATTACAGCTGGCTTCTACAATTTAAAGCTTTGCTTAGTTTTCTACAGAAGCAGTTAATGTAGAATGTTTCATTAATAATTTTTTTATATAGTTGAAACAATTTCCAAGCTTGTTTTAGTTCTAATTTTTTTTTGAAACACATGATAATTCTATTCATTATAATTACGATTATTTTCATAAACCTTCATCATCATCATCAGCCTGTGATAATCCACTGCTGGACATAGGCCTCCCCTAATACACCCCTATCCATTAGGGGGTTTATTGGACCGTACCCCACCACGCTCGTCCAATGCGGGTTGGTCGGTGGTATTTTCATAAAACTTAATCCTTTTATATTTTATTAGCAACGCATTACCCTTAACTGTTAGGAATAAAAACTAATCAAATATTTTTTAAAATTTATTTAACAATTTGTCTCATTTAAAAGACTGGTTACCATAAAGGTGCAATATAATTCATACGTACAATTTATACTCGATTTTGGCTTTGTAGTATGAAATCATTTAAAATGAACAAGTGCATAGATAACATTTAATATATTTTTATCAGCTTAAAGTTTTTACTTCTTTTGCATTCACATTAATTTTCGTTAACAATCAACGAAAGAAATATCTGCATGTTAACAATCTTCTTTCTTTCTTTTTTTCTTTTCATTTATAACTTCTTTCACATTTGGCTGTCGACCTAGACCTTTATTTTTTAATTTTAAGATTGATAGAGAAAGTTATAAGAAAAAGTTTTTTGGTCACTTATTTTTTTTTATACACACATCTTTTTCTTAATAAACCTTATAGTTTTATTCGTCACAAGTGTCAGATCCTTGCAAATTCATACATAACAGATATTTCAACATAGACATTAAAAAACTCAATCTTAACAAAAAAATCTTTAACATTCATTACTCGAAAACCTTGTTTGAAAACGTCAGCCCAAAGAAATCTCGACAGAAAATCACCCATTCGTATGATCTATGAAAAATAGCTTCCATTTCATTCAAACGCCATATTTTATTCGTCGTACATCGCATTTTTTTATTTTCACGTAAACATGGCTCTCAAATGAAAAGAAGTCCCGACTAATCAATAATCAACAAAAGTAACAATGTCTCATTGTTAACTGCGAATACATTCATTCGTATTCAATTGTCATCCCTCTAGATTCGCTTTTTCAGAACAAATATTACAATTTGCACGAAACGTAAAAATGTATTAAAATATTTTTAGAAAGCAGAATAATTTTTTTAAAAATTAAATCTAATTGAAAAAAATTTTCGTGTCGAATTCAATTTGGTATTGTCCTAAGCAATCCGTAACACAAAGTAGTTTACCCGCAAGACTCGAACCCACGACCTCCGGTTTAAAGCAAGTGCTAATTCAAATTCAAAATTGAATATGTGTATACAAAAAACTTTACAACTGATTTACAACCATAGTTATACCGGCTGTAAGGTAATAGGGAGTCCGACCGAAAATGTTTTTCCGGCGAAACCGAAACCGAAACCGAAAGTTCGGCTTTGGCTTCAGTTTCGGCCGAAACCGAAACCGAAGAATTTTTATGTAACAAAATATTAAAAATATATAATTTTTTTTCAAATAAATTTCTTATAGCAGTATGAGTTATTAATAATTGTGACTGTTGCATTAAAGACCAAGTATTGGTATTTTGAAATCTTACTAATTAATACTTTGGTTTGTATTTGTAGTTCCGAGGGGGGATCAAAAAGTAAAAATGAGATAGAATATAATGACTATGATAGCTTAATTATTTATTTTTCCTACACACCAAGTCCAGCGTTCCAAGTTTCCAATTTCCTTTAAAAAAAGGATTTTCTTGGTCCTGCAAAAAGATCACCACGGCATCTTTTACTTGTTATATATATGAACGAACTGAACGGTGGCCATCGCTAATGCCAACCTAGGCGCCGGTACGTTGTTAAGATAAAACAGATACCCCGTTCAAAGTTTGCCTCTTTTTTATCATTGATGGCATTTCTATACCTCGGTATTAAAGCTGCATAATCTGTAATGATGGTTTCATGCTCCAGGTAATCAAACAACAATATCACTTCTGATAATCCCTAAGTATTGAGTCCCAAAATATTGAGGCCATACCCCGGCCAGGCCATTTACCACGGCCACGGCATGAAGATCCTTCGGGATAAACCCGTGTTTCGTCCACTGCCACAAAACTAGATTTAAAGTTTTTAGAATCTTCTTAAGACTTGTCCAACAATTCTTCATTTTTCAAATATGAGCATTTCTTATTGTTTCTGTTGATTATACTTCGATGGACGTCTGCAACCATGTTCGTCTTCCGTGTATGTTCTCCACTCGAAATTAAGAAGCCCACTTTCGACAATTGATATGACAGACATTCTTCTCATGTTGCCTTTGAGCCGCAGTAATTCTAGCGTTGTTAACTTTTTATAACAGTAGTTTTTAATGACAAGGTCGCACTGGGTTTTTTTTTTTTCGAGAACATTGTACATAGCAAACAAAATGACTAAATTCAGAAAAAAAAAGAGACTAGAAGATTTTTTATTAACACAACAATTATCTGAGCTACCTTTCCAGTATTATTTGTATTAATTTTTTTTACCAAGGAGTATATATTTTGTTCTCACTACTATTTGTTCCTCCTGTCTTTCTAGAAGAATCATAAATTTCTTTTGTCAAACTTGGAATCTTTGCCTGAACTAAAATCGCTGATCTGAGCTCGATTGTAGCAAGGTCATTTAACTTTCGCTACTATTTTGAAATTGAAAACACTTGAAGCAGTTTCGGTTTCGAAAGTTTCGACCAAATTTGGCCGAAACCGAAACTGCCGAAATTGATTTTTACGAAACTCGGCCAAACCGAAACCGAAACCAAGTCGGTCGGACACTATAATAGGATAACAATATGGTAATAGGTACCATCCCTTGTACGCGTTTGTTGCTTAAGCTGAGGCTTAGTCCTATAATTTACCCTAAATATAATTTAATTAATTTTAATAATAAAATTTTTCCCAAATAATTCACTATTTTTTTGTATCGGTTGATTCAATATTGGTAATTAAAACGTTCACTGCAATTATAATAAAACAATTCAATTGCTATGTTTCGAACCATATTTATTGAATATTACTTTAAAAATGTCATTAACTAAATTATGATATTTTGTTCTCAAACTTCTAATGTATGGGAAAATTACCGCTATCAATTTAGCCAGGGTCTTAATTGGCAATAGAATCAAAATTGGGCACTTAGGTTGTTAGCGACAACTCAAAATAGATATTAGAAGTATCATAAATATATTTCGTGCTTTATTAGGTTATTTCTTCAAACTCATTACGTTACCTATATGCCACTATCTTGGAAAAATAATCTTGTACCGAAACATATGCAAAAAGAATTTGATTTCGACTGATATTCGAATTTATAAACAGCTAAAAGACATATTTTAGCTGTTTATAAATTCAAGCAGGAAAATAGCAACAAAATACAACTTCTGTTACTACTTTTTGGTAATCTTAGCTGAACCTTAAACCATTCATCTTCCTATTACTAGTTTACGACTTATCTCTACAGGGGCTGTCAACAACTTAAAGACTCTAAATCTCCTTTATTTCACATTTGTACCATCAAAAGTGAAGATCCAGTACGTAACTTAGTCCGACAAAATTAATTATGTTCTAATTACCAATGTAAAGTGTAGACCAAGTTAAACCGAATATCAAGCAACACTTAGTTAGATACGCATAGATTCGAGGTTTGGTGGCCTTTTGATCAACACATTGTCTGATTTACGAGTAGGTGACAAATTTGTAAATTAAAAATTTGTAAAAAACTGGCATGTGTTTTTTTTTATCCTTGACGTTATGCTTTTAGAGTCATGTCTTTGGTAAGGTTTATCTAACACAGAGTTCGCAGGAAGCGACCGTTCCTACTAGGTGTTATGTCTTATAAGGATCGAAGACGTTTGGTGTACGGACCGGGATGCCGATGGTCTGATTACTGTGTTTATCAATTGCTGGGGGCAGTCAGAACCGCCCTTCGAACGCGGGTGTATCTAGTGTACGGGGTGTGTTTGTTTCGCTGTGCTTTTAAGCGAGGGAACTACAGGTGAGTGTGTGCTATCCCTACTTGAGTGGTGCGTAAGGTTGAATAGACCCCCGTTGGGTCCGGGTTCTGAGTGACCCCTACCTTGACCGGATTGAAGACAACGTTTCGCGGTCTACGCTTCTGACTAGATGCGTTTGGATCGGCTAAGTAATTTGCTTTAACCAGCAGAGGGTTACTATGGTTGACTACTTTATCTATGTATTTTCGTGTTAAATTTTGAAAGTGTTTGCAGAGTGAGCGTTGCGTTGGTACCACTGCGCATGGGAGGCGCGGTGGATGTATTTATTTTGCACAACCTGAAGTTTGTTCAGGAATGTGGAGGACGCGTGAGCGAATAATTGGCATGCATAAGCAATGATTGGTTGTATGCATACTTTGTATAATAAGAGTTTATAATTTAGCGACATTTTGCTTTTGGAATTCGTTAGGTAGTACAGTCTTGTCGATACGAACAGAGCTTTTTTCCTAACGTCTTGAATATGACTTTGCAATTATTACTTATTTGGTTAAATTATAGTGTTAGTATTATTGTAAACATTAATTCAAGTATTACTACTTTGTTGTAAAATGGAACGTAAATATTTATGTAATTGACAAATATTTGCGTACGACACGTTTCGTGTCACTAATCATTTTAATATTTATCAATTTATAAAATTCTAGCCCTTTTAATGTCTTGTTAAGTGTGTATGGAAAAACATTAAATAAACATGCAAATTCAAATTAAAATCAGATTTTTATATTTCACGGATGCTACAGCACTAAATTATTCTACAAATTATTTCTGACTACTCACTATCACTATCATTATTCTTTTCCATGATCAATGGATACTGTAGTTATTGTGTTAATAATTAATTGTAATATTCAGGTAAATATTTAAAAAATAATGATCAGAATAAAGAAAGTAGCGCACATCATATGTAAAGACACTGTAATTATAAAATTATCATTTCAACAAACTACAAGACACTAATTTTAATACGTTGCACAAATTTTCAACATCGCATGCAATCTAACTCATTGCCAATTTAATTAAACGTGTGCTAACCGAGCCACGGTAGTTAAACGGAAAATTGAAACCATATTGGAAATGCTTTCCTCCGTAGTTACATATTTACAGTACGTAGCTTAAAGCAAAGTTAATTTTAAAAGTAACCCTTAAACTACCTTATACTCTTTTTACAAAAGCTGTAGCTGAGTATAGTATCACCCGCTGTAAGGAATTGAGATCATAAGCGCAAACAGAACATTATTATAATCAAATAAAGTCCAAATAAAATATTAACATACCTAAACAATAATGATTTAGCCCTATTGTTTTACATATTACAAGACAAATGCTCTAACTAATTGAATTTTTATTGTGCGGCATCAAAGAAAATAAATATAACGCATTAAATATAATTTTTTTAAATTTACAACAGACATAAAACTTGTGAAATTTTACCAAAAAAAAAATATGACCGATTTCAAGCAGTACAGAATTATTTTACGCAATACAAGCGGGTAACAAAGTGATATTACGTCTTGATTTCTGCCTTCACATTTTAAATCTATCATTTCTTTTTAAATATTCATATAATAAAAATACCGTGTATGACATGTTCTATACTAATAGAATGAAGAATTTTTAAAATATAGTAACTATGTAAGTAATGTATATGAGTTATAAAAATGGTATATGTTTGTGTATATATGTATATTATGATGTTCAATATAGTTTTTATATATATATATATATATTATTAGCATAGGTCTGATATACTTAACATTTATTTTTTCTTTGTTTTAATTGTACGCCTACCTTAAATTTTTCATCACCCAAAGGTTGACTGGGAGAGAATGCCTTCGGCATTAAGTCCACCTTTGTACCCATTTCTAATTTTGTGTACATAAAGTTTAAATAAAAATATATATATATGCTATGAAAAATAAAAGTTTAAATAAAATATATATAAATAATATATATGCTAAACGTATCACGGAACTGCAAGTTAAAGACACCACTTGAACACATGCTTTCTTCCATTTGCAGACAAATTATGATTTCATTTTGTGCCTCACATTTTATCTCTACAAAATCTACTTTGACACGAGCATATCATCATCATCACCATCGGCCTGTGATAGTCCACTGCTGGACATAGGCCTCCCTAATACACCCCTATCCATTAGGGGTTTGGACCGTATCCCACCAGCTGGTCCGATGCGGGTTGGTGGGTGGACCGACTTTTACATGCCCATCCGACCATGGATCATCTTACTTTTCAGACAAGGGTATCGCCCAAATTGCCCTAAACCAAAACAACATTTGAAAATTTGTTGCGTCCCCGCAGGATTTGAACCCACGATCGTAAATAACGTATAACGCTTTTATTCTCTAAATGTAATCTTCAACTTCTATTTTTTACCCCTTTTTTGTTTTTTTTTTTTCAAGATAAGCAATTTTACCCAAAAAAGCGCTTTTAAATTTCTCCACATCTTGTTTCTTCTTTAACCAGATAAAAAAATCAAGTGTCGTAAAGCGATGTCTTACATCTATATTAGATGTTTTTTTGAAAACTTGTAATGAACGAAATGCCGAAGAATTCGATGAGACGCACAATGAATGTTGCATACAATGCCAAACTTATATTTGTTCATTCAGAATTTTTGAATAATTTGATTAATATATATGTATATTACGCCCAGTGTATGACACAATAAGACTAAAACATAAGACAAGTCTCCTTTACCCATTAAGCACAAACTACTTCGCGCATACATTTTAACTTACTATTGTGTAGATTTAATAATGTTTACAAGTTAATTAAACCGCTTTCCAGGACTACCAGCCTAAGCCAGTGCTTTCTGAGTCGCGAGGCTTAAATTGAACGTTGTCGTTCAAGACATGGTATGAGCTTGTGAACTGCCATATAGCAGCCGCAAATAAGCTCTATAGCCAATGGGTGTTATACAATGCAGCCGAAGCTGCTTACGATAAAACATTTAATTTTACATCAAAACGAGCCTATTAACCTTAAAAGCCCAACATTTTGACAAACGTTAAATTTAAACTCATTATTATACAAATATCGCATTTAGATATGATATTCAAAAACGACAGCGTTGCGGTTATTAGTAATATTATTACAAACACAATTGTATTTGCTTAACCACAGTACAGTTATAAAATCTATTGTATTGATTCAAATACGATTGCAACCATTTGAACTTGTCTATATTTATATATAACCTTTTTGTTCCGGTGGTCCTATGTATTTATCAACTTAAATTATTAACTAAGTATATGTATAACTCCAGTACCAGTTTTTTTTTTTAAACAGGTTGTAAAATGGGATTCAAGGCAAAAAAGCAGTGAATAAAGAACAAACGAATGAATGAACGAATTTTAATAATGATTGAAAAAAAATAACTTACAATTGATATTTTTGTTCTTTTGTTACAAAACATATCGGTAACACTTATTACATAGCTAATACTTTTAAATTAATGTTGGATTTAGTATAATATTTGATTTTCTTTGTACTGAAAAATCAAATAATTCAAGATTATATTCGCTTTTCTATAATTAAATTATGATCAATAGATATTTCTTTACAAAATGCATCAAACAAATCATTCAACGTTATGCATCGATGAGTAAGCAATAGTAAGCATAAAATGAGAAAAAAGAAATACTTAACAATTTTTTTATTTATTTTACATATTTTGTTCTTCCTCTTTTCGAAGTAAAAGAGGCTTTTGTTCATTGCAATCGATTGGAAGTGAAATTAGTAAAGTATCCGGTTATTTTACAGTGGCATTAGATTTTGTTTGTTGGCAATTTGTCGTCCATAATCGGGCTTAATCCGTTCGGACCTCTGACATAATCATCCATTAACATCCCAAATCCATTTAATCTCTCCATATGCTCTGGCTCTGTGTATTCAAAGCAGAAGAATATTTACTGTTGCACTTTATTTTATTTTTTCTTATTCTAAGACTTATTTATTTACAGTTGTGGTTATCAAAATTATTTGGCTGTCAAGGCCGTCGGCGACAGTCGTTATACGGTCGGTGCCCACAATAGTACAAACTAATTTCCAATTGAAGTGCAGCCTTTAGGTTGTGGAAGTCAGATGCCAGACGCTTTGCTTTTTACAATGTAATTTGAAGTGAATTTGGAAATTGAGAAAAAGTAATTTCCATTAAGGACTTGTTTTTTTCGTTTGAATCACTCTTCGTATATTCATATTTTTGTCCACCATCTGGACCCGATTCGATAGTTATTGCAAGCTGCGTAAATTGGCCAGCCTGGTAGCGCTAAATTTGGCACAGACTGCTACATAACTTTGCATTTTCCAATTTCATTTTTAATCTGTCAGTCAGTCTATACCAATTGTGCAATTAACTTCGTCAACAATTCTTTGTTATAAACCCTAATTATATAACAGAGTGCACAATTCAAAGGCAATGTAAAAGCAATGTCTTATTATTTAATTTAAATGGAACATACATAGTTAACTAATTTAGTTTGCAAGACTAGCTTGTGTAATGACTATTATGCAGATATATTATCAATAATCTAAAATGCACTTAGATTACCAACTAAAACCTTTTTTTGCACATAGCAGCGTAAGTATAGATTTGAGCATTTTTAATGAACTAATCATTTTTGTTTACAAAAATTATTTGGTTTGCGAACAACTTCGAAGGAAATATACACACACGTTATTGAAATTCAGTGGCCTGAAGTTTGACAGTTTAATTATGGGTGTACGGACCGTAATATAAGGGTCTGCCCTGAAAGTAGAACTCACGGATCCTCACTTAGTAATTGGTATTAATATGAACTGAATAAAAAATAACGGCTTCATTTACTTTATTTTGTTATACACAATTTCTGTATAATATACGCGTAAGTTATTTAAAACACAGTAATGAATAAATAGTGTTTTTAAGGCTTCCTAAAAGAAGGAATAACTTTAATTTGAAACGTATGTTGTTTGTGTTTAATGTACATATTACCTCGATGCTTTGCTGCGAGTGCGCGGATATTGATAATTTGAAATATCAAAAATTCAAAATCACAACCTTCTATTAAATTGCAAACGTTGGCTCAACTATAAGAGATAGACTGAAACTATGCGCTTATATGATGATGACTTCCTAAAAGAAGAAGCTTCCTCAATTCGGAATATTTGATTTTTTTATAAATTACCTCATTGCTCCCCTCCTAGTGGTCCGATTTTGATCATTCTTTTTTAAATGTTAGGTGTTAGCTATCATTTGGTCATTTTAATATTATTGTGATAAGTAGTTTAATAGATATTCAAAAAATTAAGAAAATTACGGCTCAAAAAGTTACAACCATGTGTGATTAAATTAAAAAAAGAGACTTATACTATGTTTTACATAATTATACTACTTGACATAGTGTACAATAAAGTAACCGAGAGCATATATCTATTTTTTTTTAATAAACCATAAATAAGTATTTTACATAACATACATAACATAACATTTTAAATATAGCAATCAGTCATATTAAAAGCTCATTTAAGGTAAAATAGTGTAAGTTTATAAAAAAAAAAAAAAAAAAATTATTTGAGTATAAAACGTGTAATAGACGAAATTTTGATTAAATGAATGCCTTAAAAGATATTAGAGATTTAAAATGCAGTAGCGGAAATCGTGGGGTCATTTTCTGCAGATGGCACGTTGTGACACGCTTATATTGCGCAAATGGTTGCATGTTGTTTGAAGTCGGTCATATTTTTTTCACTTTGAATGAGTAAATTAGAAAGTGTTAATAATTGATATAAGTTACATAAGTAACATATTTTAATAACGTATACTATATACTAACATGTAATGTTTACATAAATAATCATTTTTAATTCCCCGAATATTTACTCACCTGCTGACCACTTTTAAAGACGTTAGCTAACTTTAGTCATGTGCTGAGCCATCATAACGTATAAAGGGGGCTTTTTCCAAAGAAGAAAAGTATAAACAAAGAACGATTTGTTAATAAAATAACTACAATGTCAAGGACATAGGAGAAGACAATTATGTGTGGATACAAAGATCATTATTTCTGTCGGTACTAAGATATTGGAAATAAGAAGACAAATAATTCGGTGAAATGAGAGGGGTAGACCCTTTGACGATCGTCATTGACGAACTGGTAACCACTGAGTTGAGACCGATACGTTTTCAGAGGGTCACATTTAGAAATATTGAATATAAATAAGGTCATTCTGAATTCTAACAAACACATGGCACCATGGTCGTCAATGACCATAACTTAGTTTCGTCAAACATTAAAAAGGAATAAAAGACATTATGCTCAGTATCGTCCTCTATAAACATACATTATCTCCATGAATGAATAAAACCAGGAAATGAATCTAAATAAAGTGTGTGTGTGTGTGTGAAAACTCCCTCTTAGAAAAATTTACTTAGGCATTGCATGCTTATATCACGATCAAAACAAATTTATTAAAATATAGTTTTTCAGTTTCCGTATATATCTATCCGTAAAATAATATGGCCTACGACATCATAAGACACCTAGTAAGTGAATTATGCGATAACTGTGTGCAAGGCTAAGCTAAGCTTAAAACATGTTAATGTTACTTTAGGGCAAAGAAAGATTTACAATTTTATAAAAGAAAAGTTTTGATATAAAAAAAGTTAGAAAAACAATTTTACGCCATGGCGACCCAAGTGCTCTTATATTACCCATTATCAGTCTTAGTTGCCAATAAAGAATCATGTACAATCTATAATGGTGTGTTCCGTTATTGTAATAGTAGATATTTAAATGCTTAGGTGTGTGTGCAAGTTTTATGCACCTATCAAATTTGCAGAAACATATTAAGCATATATATAATATTATTATTTATTAAATACATACTATTATAAACATATATACAGTATATATTCATAATATAATATTTATTAAATAGATATAATTCTACACATATACATAGTATAAATACAAAAAAACTCTGTATGTCTGCCTAAACTATTGATCAGATTTAGATTAAATTTGATACACACTTAGAATAGACTCCAAAAAAGGACATGGAGTTTTAAACATTGCAAATAATGTCCATCACATCACATATAAAGCGGGATGAAACTGTATATGAAAATTTGTCCTAGCTGAATATAAAATGATAAAAATTTATCTTGCTGATTAGCTATGAAACGAGTTTTTCTCTTGCTAATTATGCAAAATGAGTAACTAGTTTCGGTCCGCAGACAAAATTGAATTTATTAAATCTTAAATATTCTCAGAGCGTTCGGATATACCAAAACAGTTCTAAACTATTCACTTATTAATGGTGGGAGGCATCGCGGAAGGTTATTCTAGAAGAATACTTATAATCTTCGTTGGTTTTCGCTTAAGCCTCAGCTATGAATTCCAGATCATATAATAATAGAGAAACGTGCATAATGCTTTAAGCTGTATTCTATTTACAATAGTCTTATTTTTAAATATCTTCTTTCAAGCTCCTATGGATTTAAGTTGATATTTAACATAATATTGTCTTTATTATAAGTAATTGAATAAAATGTCAAATTTAACTCTTTAAATAACTCTATCAATTTAGTCTACATTTATCAAACGTTTAATAGATACGTTAAAAATTGCCAGGTGAATAAACTTATTGTCCGTTTTTGCGTCGAAACTTTGTTTAAAGTTGTCATCGACTAGCTTGTGTCATTTATCCAGTCCGGTCGCGCTAAATTTGGCGCAGACTGCAACACTGCTTTGCACTTTACGTTTGAATTTTTATCGAGTCGGTTATGTCATATAAATAATAATAACAACATAAACAAAATTATTTAATAGTAAACAAAAAATAATAAGCTCTAACTGATAAGTTCAAAATTACGTTACGTGATAAACTTAAATCAGTTTTGTTATAACTCCTTGAACAAGGTAATAGAAGACGAAGGCGCAACCCACTCAAAAATTATAATGATGCTTTCATAAACTTTGAAGTTCCTTGGTGCTCAATGCAAGATCTGCCTTTGGAAGAGGCCTACTGATTTAATGTTAACTAATGATAAAATGCATTAATTGTAAATCATAAGCATCAACTTTCTTTTCATCTCAAAAGGCAACATACATGAAGGGCAAATGGCGTATCAAATTACTACGTCGTCTCAGCCTGTTATAAGGCTTAGATGACGTAGGAAGACGGAGAGCTATATTTACGTATAACAAACAGAAAATCGTTGTTGTAGCTAATTATTTGACTAGCATTTTTCAATAGAACAAAATTAGAAAATACAAAATTTGTTTGAGAGTTTCTAATAAGTTCTTAATTTCCTTTATAAAAATTATATAGTCAGAGCAGAAGCCACAATGCAATACATATTACCATACCGCTTGTTAAATATATTAATAAAGTGCACGCTCTCTCCTGTTAGTAGACAATTTATTATTTCATTCTTCATTTTTCGCATTTATATTTCGCCTTATATTTTATCTGCACGAAATCTGCATCGAAACGAGCTCTTATTTGTCTTGAGTTGGTCACGTTTTGGATATGTAGTTTGTATATTATCATTCATTGATTTATTGTAGTTTGTTGCATCCGCAATAACTAACCGACTTCGCAAAAGATTCTTATATATCACCCTCATTATTTTGAAAACTTATCTATAAAATACTTTATCTCACTCTAAGATTTTTTAGGACTGTTACTGTTACTGTTCGACAACTCTTTCTTTGAATTGATAAGATGATTAATATATGATAAGTGTTTATTTTTAATCAGTTTAAACAACTAAATGTTTACAATAAACACTGGCAGATGCTGACACAGAGCAGAGATGAATAAAAAACATAGACGAGACCTTTGCTCAACTGTGGGACAGAATCGGTAAAAAAAAAGAAATAAATAATATTGACCTTTTTAAACGCATCACATACAATTTCAAAATTATTTTTCGTTTACTTTATTTTTTTAGTCTTAAAACATAAATTTAAAAGATTAGATGATATTGATAAAAAACAATAAATGTATAACAAATAGTCATTTCTATGATTTTAAACTTACACAAAAGATAAGGCTTCTTAAATAAAAGTACTATTTTTACGGCACGGGAAACTTGCTATAAAATATGTACCCAACATGTAGACCTGCTTGAGTAAGCACACGGAATGTATTACATTCCTCATGAAATCTAGAGAGTGCGCCCTTTACAAAATTTAAATATCATTATTAACGTGATGGAAACGTGTAACTGTAATAAAATTAAGTTTTCTCAATTGACTCCATATCTGCATAGAAAGCAGTATTAAGCCAGCAACTGTTAAATTGATTACATATGATATGATTAAATTCAGCCTACATTATTTTTAAACTCCTCTTATGTAATTGGGCCAATTAAAAAATAATTCACAAAGGGCAAAGCTATGTTTCAGTCCATTCCAAATGGAGAGAGTCACGAACTTATATAGCAGGAAGCGGCCAATATTGTTGCAAACTGCAAATAGAAAAACCATAAACTTATTTACCTTTAATTTTTGTTTTAGTCTTCAAACATCAACTTAAAAGTTTAGATTATCTTCATAAAAACAATTAAAGTATAACTTATAGTTTATTTAATTCACAACTGAATTCTACTCTACTCGTAATGTAAACGAATCTTATGTAAAACACGCCACTAGCATATGCATTCCTATTGCCAATTTTTTAATTCCCAAGCGATGTTCAGCCTATAAGAGTACCCGACTTTTTGCTCCAAATGAATTTAACAATACACTTTGTTGACGTTTTCCATCATCCGTATAAGTATAGTTTCCATCATCTCATCATAGAAAAATTTTTAAGGTTACTGTTAAAATAATAAGCTAAATCAATGGTTTCTCTTTAAAAAGCCTTATAGTGCTTGAAATTATAAAACAAAGTTTAAAACAAAAAAGCGTTCTGTTATGGTATGCCATTTAATTTGTACAGATTTTTGCTTTAAATTTGCTAAATAATATTTTACCAAATATACCACTGTGAGAATATTAACTCCTAGACTTAGCAGATGGCATACATTATGACGGGACTGTACTCTCTGCGAAATTAAATTTTACTATACATAAAATGGCAGCATTTATATTAACATTTTAATTTTAAATAGAACAACCTAGATGCTAGAATCAAATCTTTAAAAGTTATATTCACTTTCAAATGTTTCAAAGCTTTTCGAAAAGGCACAAAGTCTTTAAGAAATGTTATTTAATACCCTTCCGACCATATAATTTCTCCTTTTTACTTGTAGTTTAGTAAAATAACACCGGGGTGCCTATTTTTGCCCGAAACAGTAATGCACCGTACTAGGGCACCATAGCCAGCATAGTTACTGGGTTGACAAGACCTAATATATTACGTCTCGGAGCATCGAGCAATTTCGTAATCGCTGCGATTGTTATGAGTAGGGCGAATCACTTACTGTCAGGCGAACGATCTCGTTTCGGCGCTTTGATAAAACAAATCAATTTAGAATTGATAAAAAAATAAAAAACCAACTGGGATACACTCTTATAAAATTCAGTATTGTACCTTATCCGTGTAACAATGCATAAAAAGCTAATGGCGGGCGTTTAAAGTGTTTGCTGAATTTATATATAAACAAAGGTGCACTATAAAGAAAAAACGAGGGCTTACTTAATTTTCATAGATATTATAATATTATTGCAAGGTTTGAACTAAAATAGGATAGTTCAGAATCTCATTAGATTGAACCAAAAGTAACATAAGTTAATGCTTAACACTTTTACATACATTAATATTAATAAAATGTAAGTTGGAAGTTATTTTTATATCGATAGGCATGTATGAAACAAAAATAAAATTGTATAAGGTGCAAAAGGATGTTTCAGTCTGGTCCGGATTCAACCTGTCGCGATTGTACAGGTCAGAGACAATTCGAGGCAGACGGCCACGAATAGAACTATCGGAATAAATTTTCTAGAAGCAATTTTAGTCAGAGAAAGATAGACGTCGACTTATCTGTACACGATGTAGCCCTGTAAAGGAAATCAATATAAGTAATGTAGTTTAATACCGTACTAATAAAACTTAAAAACATTTTTATTGATACTATAATCATTACGAAGAAATTAATTCTTTCGATGTCAATAATTGAAATAAAACATTTAGGTACAAAATTAAACTTTCTATGATATTAAATTAAAAATAGACGTTTGATTTTTAAGTATGTTCAATGATAGAAAGACACTCGTTTTGATGCTTTGCTTGATGCAAAACGTGATAAAATTAATATTTAATACTACAAAGAAGATATAGGAAGGAAGGTAATATAAACAACGAAGAAGGAATATACTACGAAAATCTTGCTACAGCTCACAAAGGTGTCGAAATTACGTGCTTTTGGTAGTAGAACTTGTAATTCCAATTTAAAACTCTAATTTAATTTATATTTCATTCACTATGAGAAAGTAATGAAATCTTAATACATGTATCTTTAACACATTTATCGTATCCCGTTTTAAAATACGCCAAAGACTATCTAAAAAAAGATAATTTATGATAAATTTACAACTATATAATTGTAACCATGCCTTTTGTTTTTAATTAGCATTAAAAATAAATCCGTTTTTAGATTCCCCTTATAATCAGATGTGGGTCGTTACGGTCACGCTATCAGAAATTATTTATTAGTAAGCTTTTTTCAATTCAACCAGCCTTCTTGATGACAGCAGCGAAAAGTACTATTAGATGGTCGCTTAATGGCAGATATTAGCAACATTTCTAATAAAAAGCATTTTTCGTTCTTTGATAACGATTTGTCTTTATAACATCGTTAAACTGAAAGTTGTTTTGCTAGTTTACATGTAACTGAGGTAATATAGAACATGCATTATGTAATTACTTTTGTGACCTAAAAAATATAGTTTTACAAATAAGGCATTATTTTAATAAGACCTATGAGAGCTTTTCAGTTTCTTCTTATAAAATTCTTCATAACGAAATACCTCCATAAAATCCAATCGACAGATCTAAAATAACTCCTACAGCTAACCAGATGCATATTAATAAATTCCGTCTGTCTCTAGACAAAGCTTTCGATTTATTAAATGTACTACTACCAATACATATTTTACATGCAAGACATATTTTACGGTTAGTATGTATTCGAATAGTTATTTAAAATTCAATAAAATAGTCAAATAGTTTTTATAGTTGAGTTGTTAGCATTAAGGCCTCTAATGCAATCGTATTGACCAAAGCTGATTACACCTTTTTAAGTATGAGTTATAGTGCATATGAGCTGGTATAAGAAATAACTGGGAATGTTATGCTAAATGATTAACAAAATAGTAAAGTGTACTTAATAGGTAGTACTAAAATATCATTTAAATTTTCTACTTTAAGATAATTTCATGTTTTTAAGATTTTACGCTCTTGTTAAATTATAAAATTAGTAAATCAAATGTGATTCGGTAAATTCTGGTCTAATTGAAAATATAATATATATAGATAACATTTAATATTTTTTTTATTTTTGCATCTACATTTTTTCGTTTACAATCAAAGAAAAAATATGTTGCATGTTAACAGTCTTCTTTCCCAATTGGCTGTCAACCTAGACCTTTTTGTTAATTTTTATGATTGTTATAGAGAAAGTTGTAAGAAAAAGTTTTCATTATCATCATCAACATCATCAGCCTTTAATAGTCCACTGCTAGACAGAGGCCTACCCTAATACACCCCTATCATTAGGGGGTTTTGGACCGTATCCTACCACGCTGGTCCAATGTAGTTGGTGGGTGGACCCCTTTTACATGCCATCCGTCCAATTGGGCCAATCACCCAATTGGTGATCGGCAATTGTCCTAACCAACTAGGAAACAACAATGAAAATTTGTTGAGTCCCCGCAGGATTTGAACCCACGACCTCCGGTTTCTAAAGCAAACGCGTATACCACTAGGCTACGGAGGCAGATTTATGGTTACTTAATTTTTTTATACACACATTTTTTCCTTATTGAACCGTGTAGTTTGTCACTAGTCTCAGATGCTTGCAAATACATACATAATAGATGTTAAAATATAAACTTAACAAAAAATCCAATATACATTACTCTAAAACCTTGTTTAAAAACAATTGGCCAAAATAATTTCAGCAGAAAATTTGTATGATCAAAAATAACTTACCTTTAATTAACATTTACTTCAAACGCCACATTTTAACCGTCGTACATCGGATTTTTTTATGTTCGCGTAAACATGGCTTTCGAACACAATTTTCTCGCTTCTTTGTATTTTGTCGACAAATGAAAAGAAGTCCCGGCTTATCAATAAAAGTAACAATATCTCATTGTTAACTACGAATACATTCGTACTCATACTCAACTGTCATCCCCTAAATTAGCTTTTTCCGAAAAAATCTTACAATTTTCATAAAACGTAAAGAATTATTAAAATACTTATAGATAGTGCAATCATTTCTTTAGAAATTAAATTGAATTGAAATCATTTTTCAGCTAATAATTTACTTAAATGAATACAATATAATATTTTTTTTTGCCATTACACCATTATGTTTTATGGTCTTATATTTCTTCGTGGTTAAAACTTTTCCATTATTATCAATTTCTAGCCGACTTATGTGTTCCAAATTTAAATGTATCAGCGCGAATTTGATAACATTCTTAAACATCGATTAAATTAGAATCAAAACAAATAACAATTTAGATATCTGTGTAACCCAAAAGACTACTATTATATTTTTGACAATAAATAGAATAAATTTTACTACGAACTTTTCCTGCTTCCGAGTCATTTTCCTCAGTCATTATAGTTTTAAAATTTTGTTACATTAGAAGTCACTCTAATCCATCCAAATTTTATCCATTTTTAAACACGGCGACTGGCATTTGATCTCCTCTACCCAAAGTGAATTGTGCATAGACAAACTAGTTGTGAGTAAATTTTAAAGTGAAATGTCCTATAACGGCTGCCGAAGATGGTGTGGCGCAAGGATCTGATACTTTTTAGACAATTTGGTTCATATTGTCTTGAGCAACCAGAATATTCATCATGGTCATGGTCACGGGCAGACTGAGGTGTGGTTCGTCTGGCAGTTTTTTAGGTGTGTGTATACCAAAAACTTTACAACTGATATAAAACCATAGTAACACCGGCTGTAATTTTAATGAAATAGGTAACTAATATGGTCATAGGTACCATCCGTTGTACGCGTTTTTTGCATAAGCATGAGTAGCTGAGGCTTTGTCCCATAATTTGTACTCAAAGACAATTTTAATTTTTTTTTTATTTCTGAAATACTATGTACCTTTTTTCTTTTTTTGTTTCGGTTGTTTTAATATTGATAACTAAAACATTCACTGAAATTATAATTAAAATAATCTTCAATCGCATTTCTATTGAATATCACTCAAATAGAAGTCAGTTACTAAAATACGATATTTTCTTAAACTTCTAATGTAAGGAAAAATTACCAGTATCAATTTAGCCCAGTTCTTTATTGGCAATAGAATCACAAAATTAGGCACCTAGGTTGTTAGCGACAACCCAAAATAGCTATTACGAGCACCATAAATATTTTTCGTTTTTATTTCGTTATTTCTTAAAACTCATTACGTTATCTATATGCGGCTATCTTGGAAAATAATCTTGAACCGAAATATATGAATAAAAATATGATTTCGACCGATATTTATATCTATTAATTATTTATAAATACAAGCAACAAAGTACAGTTTTTGTTTCTATTTTAGTCTTAGCTGAACCTTGTCTTATACGATTCGGCTTCGTTAATGACTTATATTTATAGGGGCTGTCAACAACATAAAGACTCTATACCTCCATTACATCACATTTGTAACATCAAAAGTGGATATACAGAACGTAATTTAGCCCGACAAAATTAATTACGTTCTAATTACCAATACAAAGTGTAGACCAAGTTAAACCGAATATCAAGCAACACTTAGTTATATACGCAAAGACTAGAGGTTTGATGGCCTTTTGAAGAATACATTGTCTAATTCACGAGTAGGTGACAAATAATGGGTGAGCTTGAATATGGGCAAATCTGTAAAGAAAAAAATTATAAAAAACTGGCTAGTGTTTTTCTTTTTTTATCCTTGAAGTTATGATTCCAGACTCATGTCTTTGGTAAACTTCATCTAACAGAGTTCGCAGGAAGCTACCGCCCTCGCAAACTAGGTGGCCGACATTTTTGCTAAATAATACTTGTGTGATACTTAAGGTTGAATGACGGGTTGGATTCGGAGTCTCGGTGACAAGGAAGGGGTCCTTGTCTGGATCGAGGAGAAACATTTCGCAGTCTACGCTTTCGACTAGATGTGTTTGGATCGGCTGAGTTTACCATCAGAGCGTATTAACTTTTGAAAGTGTTCACGGAGTGTCGGTAGTTTACGTACGTATGATAAAAAAATTAAATTCGTTCACAATTCAACATGTAAATTCAAATTAAAAGCAGATAAATACATTTTTATATTTCACGGATACTATAGCATTAAATTATTCTATTATTTCCGACTACTCTGACATTATCCTTTGCCATGGTCAATGGATTTATGGATAATAAACATAGAATGGATCTATGTAAATATTAAAAAAATAATGTTCAAAATAAAGAACTGCGTATCATATGTAAAGACATTAACACTGATTTTATAAAATTATCATTTCAACAAACCGAGCCACGGTAGTTTAACGGTAAATTGAAACCCAATCGGAAACGCTTCACGTCATAGTTATAAATTTACAGCAATACGTAGTTTAAAACAAAGTTAATTTTAATAGTACTTCTGCTTAAAACTGATCTAACAGTCTTTTTACAAAAGCTATAACTGAATGTTACACCCGCTGTAAAGAATTAAGATCATTAGCGCATACAGAACATAATGTTCTGTATTAAATGAAGGCCAAATAAAACAATTATGATTTACCCTTAATGTTATGCATATTACAAGCAAATGTTTATTTATATTTATTGAATTTATATGGTGCGGTATTAAAGTAAATTAAATATAACGCATTAAATATATTTAATTTTTAAATTCAAAACACAAAAAATACTTAGACATAAGAAATTTTAACAAAAGGTAATATGACCGACTTCAAACAGTACTACTTTTACGCTAACACAGGTAACAAGTCATGGTCCGTAATTCTGCCCCATTTAAATCTCCATTTCTTTTAAGATATTCATTTAATCAAATTGTCTTGTATGACCTGTTGTATGCTAATAGAATAATTAAGAATTTTTTGAATGTATTAACTTATATGTGAACTTACACTATATTACCTTTAATGGGCTTTAAGCATGCCTAATTGCATTTTTTTAATTTAATTAAAATGTTTATGTCTTTATTCTTAAAACATATATATATGCGCTTGCGGACTTTATTATAGACCAGTTTAAGAAGTACAATTACGTAGAACATACTTAATTTGTATCTTTTACGGTTTTGGCAACGTTTGTAATTTAATCGCTCGAGGATTTTTAGTGCCGTAATTTTTTTATTACTCAAATATCTATAACACATAATAATATTTCAAGATTATTTAAAAATGAGACTAATAGGAAGCTAATATCTATCATTTTAAAAAAGATTAAACAATAACTGAGCGCTAGGAGCGGAGCAACGAAGTAACATATATAAAAAAAAACATACGCTATGTTTGTATATATTTATGTATATAATTGTGTACCTCCTTCTTTTGGGAAGACATTCAACAAAGACACTATAACCGACTTCAAATCAAACAGTGCGTAACTGTTTTGTCGTTCTTGGTGACGGAGGCCGTGTCTTCCCCCTTACCTCTGTAACTTAAATAACTTATAAGAAAATGATATTTACTGTATGCCGTTAATCCCTATTTAAATGTATATAAAATGAAATTGAAATATATTGAATAAGGATTCATATTGCACTTATTGTATTTGCTTCGTAAGCGACACGTTTATGAAACACATATTTCCGTATTAAAATGGCTAATACAAATTATTATTAGCATTTTGGCTAAGATGCATTATAATTATTAGGTATTAGCTTCAAATTATAACATAATAAAAAAACTAAGCTATTTATCAAATATATCTTCATCATCATCATCAGCCTGTGGTAGTCCACAGCTGGACATAGACCACTCTAATGCACGCTTCCTTCCTTAGGGGATTTTCGGATCCTATCCCACCACGCTGGTCCTATGCGGGTTGGTGTGTGGACCGACAGTTTACATGCTCATCTGACGCATGGGTCATCTTACCTTTTAAACTGGTAGATGGTTGAGTCATTGGCCCAAATTATCTTAATCGACTAAAAAACAACAATGAAAATTTGTTGAGTCCCGCAGAATTCGAACCCATGACCTACGGTGTCTAAAGCACACGCTCTTACCACTAGGCTGTGGAGACAATTAAAAATACATATAACTAATATATTTTAGCTATCCAAAGTTATTTACGAGACAGTATTGGATATAAACTTTAAAGAGTTATAAGCTAACTTATCATATAATATAACAATATTATATAGTGTTGTAACGTCTGGTGCAAAAAAATGTTATCGCAAGCATCAAAATTATTTTTCCAATTCAGACATCGTTGTTATCATTTGAACTAACATAAACATATCTAAATTTATATGTGTTTCCTTTCTGTTCCGGTTGTTTATGCATTTATGAACTGATCGCAGAAATTAACTAATTAACGTGATAACCAGTGTTTTAGTAAATTTAGGCTGAAAAAGCAAAGTCAACAAAACCATTTTTATGATTAATATTCAATATAATAAATATAAGTTTTTATTGTACGATAAAATAAAATAAAAACAACACTCTGATTTTTTATGTTATTTCGTATTATCTGATCGGGCAACACTTTCAAATATAAGGACATGAGTCTCTCGACTCTCCTTACATTGCTCGGCCCACTAAACGAAGTTTGAGGATAGTAATGAAATACGTATAGAAAAAAAAAATCATACTTATTATAAAATGTAGAGAAAATTTTAATGATAGGATGAATCACTCGTTTGCGAGTGAAATTACTTCTGTATCCAGACATTTTTGAGTAGCATTAGATTTTGTTTGTTGGCAATTTGTCGTTCATAATCGGGCTTAATCCTTTCGGACCTCTGACATAATCATTCATTAGTTCCAAATCCATCCCAAATCCAATTAATCTCTCCATTTGCGTTTGCTCTGTGTATTCAAAGCAGAAAAATATTTATTGGGTATTTTACTGTTACATTTGGGCTTATTTATTTACATAATACTTATCAAAATAATTTAGTTGTCATTGTTTTCTGGTTAGTTAGGATAATTTGCGATCGCCCAGTTGTTAGAATGGAGAAGGCGTGCAATATGGGAGGTCTATGGAGGCCAAAGGATGACTATCGCAGGCTCCAGGAGACTCTAGACATGATGTCTAGGGCGTCTTTGGTAGTCGTTATAGGTCGTCAATGCCTACAAAATAATTCACAATTTAAATGCAGCTTAACTTTAGGTTGTGGAAGTCAGTATAACGCGTTCAATTCCTGGCCTACCCATCTTTCATGATTAAATCCTATCCCCTATACGAGAAAGCCCGATTTAATTATAAATTTCTCTTCTTTTTTCTTTGGATGAACTCACGTTGGTGGAGTTAACTTAACCGGCGGGGTTGAGGGGCTGTGCAATTTAAGTGACAGACTTTCACCTCTATTCTGTGGCTTAGCTCCGAGGGACCCTGAAGGAAAGCCTCGGCTCAGGCTGCCACTTTGTATATATACCGTAAGCGTGGTTGATCGAAGGGTACCGATGAGCTGGAACAGGTTCTCGCTTTGTCATGGGGGGGCCAGTACCTGCGGCTTGGTTGGCTGCACCGCTGATGCGGTGTGGAGGCCGTGGGAGGAGGGACATTCCATGGTGCTCGACTCCTCCCCTTCTGCGGCCGAAATGGAGCAACGGCGGAGCGTAACATCTGAGCCGCCGCTGGGGGCTAGGAGTTTGGTCCTTGCGTGGTCAGAACTCCCTGGCTCCCCATGGCCTGAGTAACAGACTCGGGGAGTCTGTTACATACACAGGGCCGGAGACGAAGGGCGCGCTAGTTCCGAGCGTCCAGAGGGGCAGATGGCCGTGGCCGGAGATGGGCTGCTTGCGGCCAGCGCTTGGGGTTGCAGATGAGTGCAAACGTTCCGGACCCCCCCTAAAGGCGTCGGGAAGGAACAACGTGGTGGTTTTAGTCGGTGCAGGTCCGACATAACCGTCTTGCCCCCGAGGACGGGTATGCGTGGCATTTCCCACGGTAAAAAAAAAAAAGGGTACCGACGAGGCCGACCCTCGCCGATCAGTTGCTTTTGAACATTTGATTTAGTTTATTCGCCCTATCTAGATGGTGAAAATCGACCTGTTACGTGCCGATATCCTGAGTGGAGTGAACTGTTGCCCTCGGCGGCGAGGGCGTGTGCGTTTGACTCCATCTTCAACCGTTTGTATGATGGTCGTCTCATCATCTAGGTCAGTTAGAACATGGCGCGCTCGCCTTAATTTTTTGTGATTGCGTAGAGAAATAGTTGGTACGTAAGTGGCGGCACTCTGTTCCAATTCGTTGGAATGTTGCGCGTCGAAGTTTCGGATTGATGCTTGTTTAAGATATTCTCGAATGGTGGGCAATTAAAGATCCAGTGCAGGCTGGTTGCAACGTTATCATGGTTGCACATGTAATAAATTCTCATAATTCTCACCTTATGAGAAATCTGACTAGACAATGATCTAATGGTGAGACTAATTAACTTTCAAGTACGGCTACCGACTTCAGAATTGTCCAATAACATATTGGCTTAATATAGATTTGAAACGTATTTCATAATTTTATTGGCAATATCCATCGACTGAGATGAATAAACACTGTGGAAACTGACTACCCCATCTTCTTTCTTTTTTGTTGTTTAAATACAATAAATCGTATCAAAACCCCCGTAAATTTATCAAAACAGCGTTTGCAGCTCAAAATAATTATGTTAATTGCTTCACAAATAAACTTTTCTCGTTTTTGGTTTTTTGCTTAAAATATGTATTTTGTTGTGTATTTTTACTCAAAGTAACGTTGATCTTTTTTTTTAATTTCTTTAATACTAGTTTACTAAATTATTAAAAATAGTAGGACATCTGTAAATACTTTGCTTATTTAAAAAATAAACTTCAGGTCTAGTGCCTTATTAAAATATAACAAATGACAAAATGACAAAACTAGGCAACACTACTAGAAAATAAAATTATAATGATTAAATCATCTAATTGGTTTGAGCTGCAACTAATGACCTTTTTTGGGCACTTTACATCATCTAAAATTGTAACAAAATTATTTTCCTTTTAACAATCCTAATTAGGAAAAATACTGTCCGTAACTTATTATTTCATTTTTATTTGATCTCTACTACAGTATTTACTTTCATTGTTACGTATAAAAAAACCGAAATACAAATCTTTATATTATTAGTATAATTATGTTTATAGCTTGCTTAAAAAAGAAAAAAGAAAAGCATGATTTAGTAAAATAGTGATATGAGACTATAGACGAAACATATATAACTGCCTAAAATGACATTTAACACTAGATATAGCTTTGTTTTGAAACGTAAATTTCCTACCAAAACCAGTCAAAATGACTGGTTTAGTAAAATGGAACTTGTGGATTATAATTATCAAAATACATACATTTTAATTATTATATTAAACCTTTAAACTAACTTTGTTTTATTTTTTTATATGAAGTGAAGACCATATGATTACCGGTGGAATCTATATTAGAATGATTCTTTTCTTTAATTGTAAAATCCAATTAAATTTAGTTCAATTTACCTACCAGTGGTTATTTCATTAAATCAAAATCAGTCTGAGTGAAACAGACGTTGTCCAAAATTTCGAATACCAAATAAACTTCCCATAGCATTTGACATAATAAAAGTTTTTAATTTGGAAGAGCAAAATCTAAATATTCCATTTAATAACTTTTCCCATAAACCTTTACCAAGAAATTTTCGATATTAAAATGGTACAAATAACCCTAAAATCTTTGGCTAAAATATTCATATTTCATTTTTTTTTTTCACCTTCAGGAAGATTCCCATTCAACTGGGTTAAATTTCAATCTTGAATTAAATTGCTTTTGACTGCTAACAGCCTGTATTTCCAATTGCATTTTAATCAAGTCAGGTTTGTCTATACCGTTGTAATTTTCGACAACGAATTTTTTTTATAACAATTTAACAGGGGACAATTACAATTAATAAAATTCTTATTATTTAACTTAAATTGAACTTACATAGTTAACTAATTTGGTTAACAAGACTAGCTTGTGTAACAACTATTATCCAGATTATCAATAATTAGAAATGTATATATATTACCAACAAAAAACTTTTTTTTGCACAAAGCAGTGTAAGTATAGATTTGAGCAAATTTTATTTGAAATGAACTAATCGTTTTTGTTTACCAACATGGTTTGGTTTTCCGAACAACTTCTAACGAAATATACATACACATTATTGAAATTCGGTGCCCTGAAGTTTGACAGTTTAATTAAGCGTGTACGGACCGTGATATAAGGGTCTGCCCTAAAATTAGAACTCACCGCTCCCCACTCGGTAATTGGTATTAATATCAACGTTCGCTAATGATTAATAACTAAAATTCGCTAATGCGGTCATACAAAAGTGTTTTAAAAACATCACCAATTACTTATATCCCAATATTCTCCCTTTCCCTACTTGAATTACCACAATAAAATCCCAAGGAAACATATATATATTTTTAAGGAATAACCATTTTAATGGTAACATTTTTAATAAAAGCAATTAGTCATATTCAAAGCTTATTTAAGGTAATATAGTGTAAGTTTATAAAAAAGTTTTAAAAAGTTCTTCATTCTATGTGCATAAAACGTGATGACTTTTTGATTTAATGCATTAAGAGATATTAAAGATTCAAAATGCAGTGGCGGAAATCGTGGGGTCGTTTTCCGCAGATGGCACATTGTCATACGCGCAAAATGGTTGTATGTTGTTTGAAGTCGGTCATATTTTTTCAATTTGAATAAATAAGTAAGGAAGTATTAATAATTGTTTTAAGTTACATAAGTAACATTCATTTATTATCTTTACTTTTTTTTCATTTATTATCTATGGTACGAACAAGTGACGTTTGACAGAAAGGAAATATTTATAAAATACATGTGTATATGTAAACTAAGGTTAAATATAAATACTTAAATATTTAATACATTACAATTATATTTAAGTCCCCGAGAATTCACTCATCTGCTAACCAGTTTTAAAGATGCAAGCAAGTGCTGAGCCAACCTTAAGTATAAGGTCGGCTTATGCCAAAGATGAAAAGAATAAAAAAAAAAACGATTTGTGAATAAAATAACTGTAATGTGAAGGACATAAATGAGAAGACAAATAAGTCGGTGAAAAGAGGGAGGCTTGACGATCGTTATCCACTGGTAAGCACTGATGTTGAAACTAATACGTCTTCAGATAATCATAGTTAGAAAAGTTGAAAATAAATTACATTAATAAGTATACTTTACATTGATTAAGACATATTTTTTTTTATTATTAATATTATTCTCCATCAACATACATATTTTATGTCCATGAATGAATAATACCAGGAAGTGAAACTAAGTAAAGTGTAATTTTGAAGAAAACTTCCTGGTAGCAAAATTAACATAGGTATTGCATGCTTATATCACAATCAAAACAAATTTATAAAATAGACACTTAAAAGAATACATTTTTTTTCAGTACAAAAATATTTAATAAATTAAATGAAAGCAAAAAGGAAACTACAACCTATCTCGGTTGTCTATCCGTTAAATAATAATCCGGTCAAATTAAACCAAAAAATAAGAGTAAAGTTACCTAAATTCCCACCAAGCTGAAAATCGGTAAGATTATTATAACTCATGTATATTTTATATTAGTAGTGTAAGTTACAATAACGGGTAGAAAAACAATATAGACATGTGTATATACGTGGCGTATTTATGAATGACGATTACAACTGATTGAAAAAAAAGTATCAATTAATTTTTTGTAGATAATTTTGTGATCTAGAATTTTTTTTTTAAATATTTTTATGATAAAACTTACCGTTTTGCTGAAAGTCGCAGAAAACTCATTTTTTTACGTTTGACCTTAAAAAAAAAATTTTTCCTTACAGGGGAAAGATAGAACTTTCAAATTTTGTGTTTAATGGTAATTTAAACAATCTTACCGATTTTCAGCTTCTTGGGAATTTAGGTAACTTCGAATGTCTAAATTGACCGGACTATAATATATTCTACGTTCCTAAGAGTCTTAGTAACTAAGTGAATTATGCAATGACTGTGTGCAAGGCTGCGTAGAAAAATATATAATTTTATAAAAGAAAAGTTTGATATTAAAAAAGTTACAAAAAAATTTTTACGCCACGGCGACCCAAGTGCCCCATTACAAGTCTTAGGTGACAATAAAGAATCGCGTACAATTTATAACGTTTGTTCCGTTTTCTATTTAAAGCACTAGGTGTGTTTACAATTTTTATACATTTATCAAATTTGCAGAATTGAACCGATTTCGATAAAATGTGGTACATACTTAGAATATATTCCAAGAAATAAATTTAAACATTGCAATTAATGTGATGGATAGGATTGAAATAGAGGATGACATTTTATATGGAAATTCGTCCTTGTTGAATATAAAATTAAAAAAAAATGTGTCTTGCTAATTAGCCTTTAAATGAGCTTTTCTCTTGCTAATTCTTATACACAAAAAAGAGTAACTAGTTTCGGTTCCAAAGAAAAATTTAATTTGTTAAGAATTAAATTCCAAAACAGTTGTAAACTATACACTAATTAATGGTAGAAGGCGTCGATCAAGGTTGCTCTAGAAGGATACTTATTCTTCTTCTAAAAGGATTATTATTATTATTATTCAGAATATTCTTGGTTAAATTTGTTTTAAATATAAGTTGTAAAGTTTTTACCACGGTTATTACAAAACATTATTTCTTCTAAAAAAAAGGTAATCCGAACATCGGCTTTTATTCCATCCTAGATTTTTATATTCTAAACCCAGGTGCTAAAAAACAAATTTCTAAAAATATTCATAAGTAAGAGTATGATTGATTAAATTTTTAAACGCACGCAAAATTATTGTTGGTTTTGAGCCTCAGCCATGAATTCCAGAACATAGAAATATAGAGACACGTGCATAATGCTTTAGGCTCTATTCTATTTATAATAGTTTCATATTTTTAAGGAGCTTTTTTCAAGCTCCTATTGGTTTAATTTGATATTTAACATTATATTATTGTAACTATATGCAATTGAATAAAAGGCCAAAATTATCCCTTTAAAAACTCTATTTCTTTCGTCTAAATTTATCAAACCTTCCGGTAGAAATTGCCAGGTGAATAAATTTATATTCTTTTTTTGCGTTGAAACTTTCTTTAAGCTGTCATCAACCAGCTTGTGTCATTTACCCAGTCTGGTAGCGCTAAATTTGGCGCAGACTGCAACATTGCTTTGCACTTTACGTTTGAATTTTTAATCGAGTCGGTTTTGTCAATGCCATTCGTGCAATTAACTTCTACGCCGTTTCTATTGAAGTTAAACAAAATTGTTTAATAGAAAACATAATATGAAAAGCTCTGATAAGTTCAAAATTACGTCACGTGATAAACTTCAATCAGTTTTGGTATAACTACTAGAACAAGGGAATATTGAAGATGAAGGCGCAAACCACTCTCCGCAAATTATGATGATTCTTTTGAAACCATGTCTAAATGTCCCAGTGCTAAATGCAAGACCTACTTTTGGAAGGGGTCTGTTGATTTAATGTTAAGTACTGATAAAATGCATTTATTGTAAATCATAACCAACAACTTTCTTATCCCCTCAAAAGGCATCATACGTGAAGAGCAAATGGCTTATTAAATTCGTATATCTCTACGAAAATTAGCCACACAATACTTTAGGCAAATAAAATTTTCATTATTGAAATCTAAAGACCTCAACTTGGCCAATTGAAATAAGCCTGTACGGACCGAGTTAGGGTCGACCGTAAATTAAAACTCTGTCCTGCTCGATTAGCAATTGAAATTGCAATATCAACGTTTTGTGTTTACGTCACGATATTACATAAAGGGAGAATGTTAGTTTCTATTTAATAAGAACCGTCCTAAAACAATTTATTATTTCTTCAAGTTATGGTTCCTCCATTTAAAAATAATAATAATATACATATATTTGTAAAATATTTATTTATTTTATTTACGGGATTATTAAACATATCAAATCCACTATTTTACGGATTTTTATATATATATCCGAGCAGATCCTGCCACGAGCGCTGCGGCTAGGGTTTACTTATTTTACGTTGTAATAACAATGATGCTACCGCTACACCAGAATACAATGAAAAAAAACCATATTGGTATAATAATCGATTGGATTGGTGTTTAAAGTGGACAGACTATCGTGCAAAATTCTATACAAGAGAGTTAGTTTTAAAACTATTCTCTCTCTTCCTAGAGTTCCTTCCACATGGTGGTGGGGTCAGCTTTCCTTGTTTTTCTCCTCCAATTCGCTCTATCCCTGATGTCGGCTTCAGAAACCTGACATTCACTCTGTCCCTCAGCACTACACTCTAGGTCTTTTTCCGGGATGGAAAATTGCAGTGCTGAGTTTCCTATAAGAGCGAGGTCAGCTCTTTCGATTTCCAGTTAGTGTTCCTACGTTTATCGAAGCGAAGCGGATCTTTCGGTTACAATTTGGAACAATTGTCGTTACTCGAGCCCATCCGTGACTCGAAGCTCTGCATATTATTCGCAGATGTTGGGCGATGTGTCTGCGCGTCGTTTTCGGCGACGCCCTATTCGTTATCCTCGGTATATTTGGTAACCTTGCCATGTCTTTCTTTATTATTTGGCGGTTTTGGATTTATTAGTCCTGTACCGATTGCCATCTGACGTACAAAACCTACTTATTCACTTAGAGTAGGATAATCCGTGGATGTTTGGTCTTAATCCATATACGGTATGCATTTTCTTAACCGTATGTACTAAGTCTGGTTATCCCCAAGACGTCGGTCGTCAGAGTCTCGACGAGAAAAATAAATTGGTTCCGACCCTTAAACCCTGTATTCAAAATGTTTGTATTGTTAAATATTTTTGTCGTTGTTTTCTCTAAATAATATTTCTCCTCGACGGTAGATGGCGCTTGATATATATTAATAATAGTTTTAAAAACTATTATTGTTTTATTATTTTTTAACAAAATATTCGTTAATTATTATTTCAACAATAACAACTATCGTATGAAATAATAATTAACGAATATTTACAGTACCTTTAATCGTATCCGCGGTTGATTATGTCATCAAAATATTTCCTTTATATAGGATACAAAATCCACACACATACAACGCAATCAATAGATATCGCCAACTGTCAAAAACGTTTTGCATCAAATAAAAATATAAAAATGAATCGCTATAAAACTATATTGCGACTATAAATTAAGATGTAAACTGTTCTATCTTTTAAGTTGAATTAAACAGCACATTGCGTGCAAGTATATTTAAGAATCTAAGAATGAGTAGTAGTTAAAATAAGTAGTTTAGGAGTCCATCGCGGACACAAAATGTGACACGTGATTTATACATATAAAGAAGAAGATAGATATACGTAGCATAAACAAAACAATTTTTTAAGTGTTTTTCGTTTAATTGATAAAAGTTATGCTATATTTACGCATAGCAAAAGGAAAAATCATGATTGTGGCTTACGAATTTACTGAATTGAGAATTTTAACTAATAAAATGTTTGAGAAATTACTTAATGTTGTTATCAATCACTAGGTTAAATTATCTTTCTAACAATACATAATTTCATTTCTTGTTTCCCTATCCCGTGTGACAGAACATAATCTCGTTTGGCAAGTAATATCAGTAGCTACTAACGAACTACTAACTGAAAATAGGTATTGCATTCTGCTACTTAACGACAGAAATATGCACCGTACCAGTATTTCCCTAGATCCTTTTAGCTATATATTTAATTTTTTGTAAGGTGTAACTCTAAAAAGGAGTTAACATCTGAAGACAATAGGTCAGATGTAAAATAAATAAAATATTACGAATCCGTATTAAACTCTATAGTCGTTTTATTATTAATAAATTCAGCTCTTGTCGCTACAAAAAATGTTTTTGTATAACAAGTCTCCTAAAAATTTTGCGCTATAGTCCATTACAAACCTAAGCAAGCTTAAGTAACCTTTTTTCAATTCAATCAGCCTTCTTGATGACTAAACAGGAGCGAAAAGTACTATTAGATGGTCGCTAAATGACAGATTATAGCAACATTTCTATTAAAAAGCATTTTTCGTTTTTTGATAACAATTTGCCTTCGACTTAGCTTCGTTACAAAATCATCTTGCGATTTTGAAGTAATCTTTTCCACACATTTTGCTTTAAATATTACTTAATTATTAATTAAATATTTAATCGGCATAAAGTAATAAATCTCTATTAATTAAGATTAACAATAGGAAAAATGTATGCATAGACTTGTAGAAGTTGGTCATTAGATTTTATGACCAGGTAAATTAAACGTTTTGTTTTGATTGAGTGAATAAATAAGTGTCTATACTGGAACCATTAATGTTTACTTAAAAAGCTAATACAACGCACACGCGGATGAAATCGCGGACAACAGTTTACATATAACTTTTTTTATTAGTAAATTTCAAGGTAATATAGTACATGTAATATATTTTAACTTTTGTGACCTAAAAAAGGTTAGTTTTTATTTTAATAAGAGAGACTATAAGAGCTTTTTAGTTTCTTCTTATATAATACATCATGCCGTAATACCTCCATAAAATCCAATCGACAGATCTAAAATAACTCCTACAGCCAACCTTAAGATGCATATTAATAAATGATCAGATTCCGTCTGGCTCTAGACAAAGCTTTTATTCTATTAAAGCTAAAAATGTACCAATATAGCTTCAAGATTGGTAGACGGCAAGACATATTTTACGGTTAGTATGTATTCAAATCGTTATATAAAAGTCAATAAAATAGTTAAATAGTTTTTGTAGTTGAGTTGTTAATTGAAAGAATCGTTCACATGTGTATATTTTCAATACTTTGCAAGTCGCAAACATTCTTCATTTGACAACGACTCAACTTTAACTGCATATGAATACGATTATTCATTAGCATTATAAGGCCTCTAACCCAATCGTACTGACCAAAGTTGATTCAACTTGTATTAGCATGGGATATTGTGTGCCCTAGTATAAGGAATAACTGGGAATGTTATGCTAAATCATTAACAAAATAGTAAAAGCGGTGGTAGGTCCCCTTTTTACAGGAGACGAGACGATCTTGGTGAGTACCACCGCGGTGCCTATTTCTGCCGCGAAGCAGTAGTGTGAAAACACTGCTGTGTTCCGGTTTAAAGGGCACCGTAGCCAGCGTATTTACTGGTTAAACGAGACAAACGAACAATCTATGTCTCACGGTAGGCAGCGCGTTGCCGATACCACTGGTATTGCCAATGTCTATGGGCGTCGGTGACCATTTTCTATCAGGTGACCCGACTGCTCGTCTGCCTGCGAATGCAATAAAAAAAGTATACAGTAATGTTGAGTAATTTTTAAACTATTTACAATTAATCTTGAATGTCAGTCGAATGGTAGATTTATATTTCAATACGACGCTTAAACTAAATTACATAATGCGTCTCAACAGAGTGAGATGTCGATCCGAATTGGCGGGGCTTACCACAACCGTTGGAGCGAAGTTTCGGTAAGGTAATTCTTAAACACAAACGATAAGAAACCTAGGGTTTAGTGGATGCTCAACGAATCATTAAGTAGTCATTTAAATATATACTTTAAGATCAATTACATGTTTATTAAGATTTTACGATCTTGTTAAATTATAATAATATGCGTAAATCAAATGTTATTAGGAAAAGTATTTTTATTTTCAATTACTGGTCTAATTGAAAATAAAAATAAAATGAGCAAAACGCTGTTACAGTCTGCACCGAATTTAACGCATCGAGGTCGGTAATGCTAGATGACAGGCTACTTGACATCATGTTAAAACTCAACAGTCGGAAATGCTCGAAATAAGCTGTGAACTTCGCGTATATATATATTTGTTATAAATTTTATAACCAAACTGTATTATGGTTATCAATAAGTTTCCTTTTATTTTAGATGCCGTTAATAAACATGACATATGTCGACAAGCTTGGCGTCGTGGTTAGTGACCCTGACTATTACGCCAAAAGATGTGGGTTTAATTTTCACCACAGGAAAAATGTTTTTTTATAAATATAGCGTTTTATTGCGTCTGGGTATTTGTATTTATATAACATGTTTTTATGTACAAAATAAAAGAAGTCTTACGTATTTATGAGACATTTAGTCACCATTACAGCAAGCTTGTACTATTAAAAGCTTTGCTTAGTTTATTTTGGGCTAGATGATGTTGTGATTGCGGAAATGTTTTATTAATTATTATTATTAAATTGTTGTATCTATTTCATTGATTACTTTTTGTACAATATAGCTTTTTATAGTTTAAACAATTTCCAAGCTTGTTTAGGTCTAAAATTTTTTTAACACATAATAGTTCTATACATTAAAATGACGAGTATTTTATAAAATTTAATCTTTGTATATTTTATTGGCGAAGCATAGCACTAAATTATTAGGTAAAAAATCCATTCAAATATTTTTAAAATCGAGATAACTATTTTTCTCATTTAATAAAAGTGTCAATATAAGTCATACGTACAATCTATACTCGATTTTGGCTTTGTATTATAAAATTATTTAAAAGATACAAGCGCATAGATACTATTCACTATTTTCTTTTCAATTTAAAAGTTTTTGCTATTTTAGCAATCACATTTTTTCGTTCACAATCAAAGTTAAAAAGTATATGCATGTTAACAGTCTATAACTTCTTTCACATTTGGCTGTCGACCTAGACCTTTTTTTAATTTTTTTTGTACACATTTTTTTCCGTAATTAACCGTATAAGTCACTAGTTTCAGATCCTTGCAAATACATACATAATAGATATTTCAATAAAAACTTTAAAAAAAAGTAAACTTTTACAAAAAATCTCCAACATTTATTACTCTAAAACCCTGTTTCGAAACAACTGGCCAAAGCAATCTCGGCAGAAAATCACCCATTCGTATGATCTATAATATAGCTTGCCTTTAATTAACATTTCATTTAAATGCCACGTTTTATCAATCGTGCATCGCATTTCTTTATGTACACGTAAACATGGCTCTCGAACACAATTTTCTCGCTTCTGTGTATTTTGTCGACAAATGATAAGAAGTCCCGGCTAATCAATAAAAGTAACAATGTGTCATTGTTAACTACAAATACATTCTTTCGTATTCAACTGTAATCCTCTAGATTCGCTTTTTCAGAATGTAGAATGTATTAAAATCATTCTATCTCATTATCAATTTGGTATTGTCCTAAGTATCGGTTGATTCAATATTGGCAAATAAAACATGCACTGCAATTCTAATAAAAAATTTCAATCGCTATGTTCTGTAACCATATTTATTGAATATTACCTAAAAAAATGTCATTAACTAAATAATGATATTTTGTTCTCAAACTTCTAATGTAAGGGAAAATTACCGGTATTAATTTAGCCCGGTTCTTAATTGGCAATAGAATCGCAAAATTGGGCACTTAGGTTGTTAGCGACAACCCAAAATAGATATTAGGAGTATCATAAATATATTTCGTTCTTTATTAGGTTATTTTTTCAAAGTCATTACGTTATCTATATGCCACTATCTTGGAAAAATAATCTTGTACCGAAATATATGAAGAAAAATGTAATTTCGACTGATATTTATATCTATTAGTTATTTATAAATTCATGCAGGAAAATAGAAACAAAACACAACTTCTGTTACTATTTTTTGTAATCTTAGGTGAACCTTATACTAATCGTCTTCCTATTATTAGTTTTTGACATATCTTGATAGGCGCTGTCAAAAACATAAAGACTGTATACCTGCATTATATCAAATTTGTAACATCAAAATTGGAAATACAGTACGTAACTTAGTCCGACATAATTAATTACGTTCTAGTTACCAATGTAAAGTGTAGACCAAGTTAAACCGAATATCAGGCAACACTTAGATGAGAGACTAGAGGTGTGATGGCCCTTTGAAGAACACATTTTCTAATCTACGAGTAGGCGACAAATAATGGGTAAGCTTGAATATGGGCAAATCTGTAAAGAAAAAAAATGTTAAAAAACTGGCTAAGGTTCTAGACTCATGTCTTTAGTAAGCTTCATCTACCACAGTGTTCGCCAGAAGCTACCGCCCTCGCAAACTAGGTGGCCGACATTTTTGCTAAAAGTGAAGGCCACACGTACAGAAGGTACGTGAGTTAGGCATTTGTTATGTCTCCCAAGGATCGTTTGCGATCGGTGTACGGACCGGGACGCCGATGGTCTGGTGACTTTGTTAATCGATTGCTGAGGGCGGTGAGAACCGCCCTGGAACGCGGGTGTATCTAGTGTGCCGGGTGTGTGTGTTTCGCTGTCCTCGTAAGGGAGGGCGAACTATTGGTGAGTGTGTGTCATCCCTACTTGTGTGGTACTTAAGGTTGAATGACGGAACCCCCGTTGGGCACGGAGTCTCAGTGACCCCTTCCTTGTCTGGATCGAGGAGAACATTTCGCGGTCTACGCTTCTGATTAGATGCGTTTGTATCGGCTGAGTAATTTGCTGCTTTTACCAGCAGAAGGTTACTATGGTCGACTAATTTATTTATGTATTTGCGTATTAACTTTTGAAAGTATTTGCGGAGTGTCGGTAATTTACCTACGTATGATAAAAATATTAAATTCATTCACAATTCAACATGTAAATTTGAATCAAAAGCAGATAAATACATTATTATACGGATACTATAGCATTAAATTATACTACAATGATTTCTGACTACTCTGACATTATCCTTTGTTATTGTCAATGGACACTGCTAGTTATTGTGTTAATAATTATTTGTAGTATCCATATAAATATTAAAAAAATAATGTACAGAATAAACAAAATACTGCACATCATATGTAAAGACATTAACACTGTAATTATAAAATTATTATTTCAACAAACTACAAGATACAAATTTTAAAACGTTGCACAAATTTTGACATCGCATTCAATATAACTCATTGCCAATTTAGTTAAACGTGTGCTAACCGAGCTCTGGTAGTTGAACGGTAAATTGAAACCCAATCGGAAATGCTCCCCTCCGTAGTAATAATTTCCAGCAGTACGTAGCTTGAAACAAAGTTAATTTTAAAATTAACTCACTGTAACTGAGTATAGTAACTTCCACTGTCAGAAATTAAAATCATAAACGCATGCAGAACATTATTATGATTAAATAAAGTCCAAATAAAATATTAACGTACCAAAACAATAATGATTCATTTAAATGCAATAATACAACCAGCAATTTAATATATTAACTTAATTTATATGGTACGGCAGTAAATATAAAAATTTAAAACACAAATAAAACTTAATCAAAGCCAGTATGGCCGACTTCAAATCAGCAGCAGTATATAACAGTTTTGTCGTTCTAGGTGACGTTTGCCCTGCCTTACCCCCTCATGTCCATAACTTTAATAACTTATAAGAACATAATATTTATTGTATTCCGTTAATGCCATTTTTAATCTATATAAAATTGATAATTGAAATACATTAAACAAAGATTTATACTGTACTTATTATTAGGACTGTGTCGATCACGATCAAACAAAAGGTACCTTATGCAATTGAAATAACCGTGTCAGGGTCAAAAGTATCCGTCCTTTTTTATGCCGAAAGGAAGAGACAGACTGCGTGTTCGGGTGCCGGGTTAGTATAGTAAGCGCAGACGGACCAGACGCGATCCGGCGCGCGCGTTTCGTGATTGTTGAGGCTTTGCATTTTAAATTAATTTTGAGTAGCGTGGTCGGTAAACCAATAATTAAGTTATAATCGCCATATATAAATTGGTTATAACGTTATGTTTTCTGAAATTTGGCTTAAGTAACAGTATTCATAATTAGAGTCGTTTACAATTTTTCGTAAAATTAAGAATTAGCTTAAGAAATACGTAAATAGATAAAATTATTTTAATTATTATATTGAAGTATTATACATATTAAAAACAATTAGGAGCTTATGATTTAAGTATTAAAAATGATGTCCTAGTGAATGTGTTGCGATACGAACCCCTAGAAGTGAATTACAATAACACCCGCGATCGTTGGCTAGCACAAAATAACTAAATGCCGCACTCGACCCACGACTGTTAGACAATCGAATGTTTGTGATTCGATTGTCTAGCCAACGGGTTATGATTGACCCGGGTTGCAAGAAATTATCGACTGACACTGCCTACTTATTATATTTGCTTCGTAAATGACACAATATTGTAATAAATATTTTTAATTAAAATGGTCTACAAATATTTATTAGCATTATTGGCACAATTTTGTGCATGTACTTAAGATGCACTATGATTATTAGGTATTAGCTTAAAATTTTAACATAAAAAAATTAATTAAATATATCTTTGCTTTTTAAAATTATTTACGAGACAGTATCGGATATAAACTGTAAAGTGTTAAAATCAATCTTAAACGTATTATACAGTATTGTAACGTCTGGTGCCAAAAAAGCAACTTCAAATTTATTGTAAAACAACTCAATTTGACCGTTCATACATACGACCATTCATAAACTACGTCAAGCTTTTCAATCCAACCGCAGTGACCAATGCTATATACTATAGACATATTCTAGATTCTATAGATTTTGCTTTTAATTGGCATGATAGAATAGAGTGTTACAACATTAAAAAGTTAAATAAACAAGTAGGCTAAATATTATTAATACTATCAATCATTATCTATATTAATTTGTTGATTAAATCGTAATTTTTAAACCATTAAAATTATTTTAGTATCTTAAATGTAGTATTCATGTTAAAATATGCAAGTTAATTGTTTGCTCAGAGTTAATATAACTGGCCTGATTAAAAATTCAAATTTAAAGTGCAAAGCGTTGTTGCAGTCTGCGCCGAATTTAGCGCGGTGAGACTGGATAGGGTAGATGACAGGCTACTTGACGGCATGTTAAATGTAAATTCACAGTCAGAACTGCTATAAATATATATATAAATTAGTATCGTTTTAATATTAAATGCTCTTTAATTATGGATGTGACTTTAAAAAATTGTTGGATAGTATTAATTACTTGACGGCATGTTAAAATAAGCCTTTTTATACAACATTTTATCGTTATCATCGGTTTTTATATTTTGTCGACATAAACTAAAATAATCCCTCTATAAATTTTATAATTGTATATCGAAGAAAATAATTATGTAACTTAACTAAATTTTGAAAAGTAAGTAAATGCAGCATGCAAACGTAAAAAGGCTATTGTTTGAAAACAATCAAGTTAAGCATATAACCTGCAGAAAAGTACTAATTTGTATGACCGATACAGAATCCACTTTTAATTATCATATGGTTCAGTTCGCTCATTGTATTTGCAGGTAGAGTTGTACTTTTCATTTTATATTTCACATCAGTATTTGAATACTTCTCTTTTATCCAATGTTCTCATTTATGTGTAATTTGTAGACGAATGAAAAAGTCCGAGCTAATCAATAAGGAAAACAATGTCCCATTGTTACCTATGGACGATTGCATTCGTTTCCGGCTATTATTCTCAAGTAATGGGTTTCGGAAATAAAGGCATACATTTGTACTAGATGTAACTGTGACGACAAATATACTTTGAACGTGGGAGATGTTGATTAATAAGTGAGAATATGCTAAAGTGAAAATATTTTAAAAATATATTGCTAGTGCTAATGTGCTAATGAAATAGTACTAAAAAGTCTTATATTTTTGTCTGATAACACAACGAGAAGCATATCTACAGTTTATGCTTCTCGTTGTTTGGAGTTTGGGTGTTAAAGAGCTGAGTTTGGTCCAGAAAGTATTTCATAAACGATTACCTAGCTACCTAACGATTGATCAGGATAACAGTAATAACCGAATAAAGTTAATGAAAATGTGAAAATTGTGGTAAAATTGTGGATAGTCCACTGCTGGACTTAACCTACCCTAATACATCCCTATCCATTAAGGGGTTTTGGACCGTATCCCACCACGCTGGTCCAATGCGGGTTGGCGGGCGGACCAACTTTTTACATATCTGTCCGACGCATGAATCATCTTACTCTTCAGACAATTGGTTGATCGGCCCAAATTGCCCTAACCAACTAAGAAACGACAATGGAAAATTGTTGTGTCCCCGCAGGATTCAAACAAATGACCTGCGGTTTCTAAAGAACACGCCCTTGTCACTAGGCTACAGAGGTAGGAATAGCGTATGCTTCGATTAATTAAATAATAATTAAATGAAGCAGTTTCTTTACTTTTTTTATTACTTACCTATGCCTAAAGTGATGCAGGAATTAGAGCCGAGGCCATCATATGTATTATGAGTCATGAGATAGTGAGTGAGTCGTTTGTCGTGTTGAGACGTCATCATCGGTTTAAATTTCTCCACCACGAGGCCACTATTATATAAGAGATGTATCAAATGGTTACCCAAACCAGAGGTTCGAATCCCGCGGGGATATAACTTTGGATTATCGTTGTAATTGCCTAAAAACTTTTAATGATGTCAGTTCCTTAAATTTTACTGATAACAAATTCATCTATCGAAAGAAGTTAACCCTTTAGGTGGCGCAAGTCAGATGCCAATCGGTTTGCATAAAAGTGTTATTCAATCTTAATTAAATTGGGAAAATGGTTAGGACAAAGAATTATCAGAAACCTTACTACTACGTAGTACACTTTAGGTAGTTTTTGTCCTAAAATATTTATTTACTTACTTTATATTAAAACGTGAACATTTAAAAAGCTTTAAAGAGAAAAAAAACTTAAATACTATTTTCTGTTTTAGTAGGTTAAGTGCACAGACACTTTTTATTACAACTGAGGCTCCAACATTTAACTTGAATATAATCCTGATTTCATTATTTTGATTTTGATGATTTGTGTAAATTATTATAGAACATGGTAGTAAAGAAATTTTCTAAATTCAGAGCGTGCATTTTTGTATATAAGTTATATAATACAACATATTTTCATTATTCTAATATTCCAATAACATTTGGGTTGCTAATTCTTTATTGTTTAAGTTTTTTCAAATATTATAGATACAAATAAAATCGACGATTGATATTTCTAAATTCATACTTTACCAATGTCTTCTGACCTGTCTGTATTTTAGCCGTATCAAGAATATATATTTAGGCTCATTCTAAATAACTAATAGCATTGTCTAAAGCCAGACGGAACCTGATCGTTTATTAATATGCATCCTAGTGTTGGCAGTTAAAATAGAGCCCTATTTCGGAGCTGAACTATTTATTGAATTTTTATTATGAATATTTTAATTATTTGAATTTCCGAATATATTTTATCGGCTAAAGGCCTAACATTAAATAAATTGAGTTTAAACCTGATGCCTTAAGTCAGTGCTATTAAGTACCGTGAAAAACTCTGTAGACGATGGCCTGCCAAAAAATCAAGGCCCACGTATCAACCATGAGAATTCGACCAAAACAATATATTTTGAAGAACATTTAGGAAGCCCTCATATATAATAGTAGACATAATATGCAAGCCTTTTTAACCTTTGAGTTTTTATTCGTATTGCGAGTGTAAATAACGAAATCAAATGTTTCAGAGATATTTAATTTTATCAAGCAAAATATATCTTTAAATTTGGCTAATTATATTCATAAAATAATATAATTAACTTTCTTTATATATTTTTTGGAAAATCTTTTGTGACTATTTATTGCGTAAACGATTTTTTGGGTTTAAGGTGAATGGCGGATACGAAAGGTGCTTAAAACAGGTAACAGAATAAATTGGTGGATTTGAAAAGGCTTTACGCGTTACAGTGATGGATGTAAAAGCTTTTCAGGATAATAAAGAGCAAGTGCTTTTTGCATAAGAAATAAATTGAAGCCTTACGTGAAATAATAATATTAAAAAAGTAAATGCAATTTTGTCTATTTTCAAGTAATGTTTGTACAATAGATAATATTCCCTTGTATGCTCGTCTCGTCGTATGTCTCATTAACAATGAGTGTATATGATACATACCCATGGTCTTAAAAATAGAATAGAATAGAAAGAGAAGTTAAAAATGGATAAGCACTTTTTATATTTTATTATTTTTTCATCATCATCATCAGCCTGTGACAGTCCACTGCTGGACATAGGCCTCCCCTAATATACCCCTATTCACTAGGGGTTTAGGACCGTATCCCACCACGCTGGTCCAATGCGGGTTGGTAGGTATGCGACTTTTTACATGCCCATCCGACGCATGGATCATCCTACTTTTCAGACAATTGGGTGATCGGCCCAAATTTCCTAACTAACTAGGAAACAACAATGAAATTTGTTGAAATTTGTTGCAGGATTCGAACCCATGACCTCCGGTTTCTAAAGCACACGCCCATACCACTAGGCTACGGAGGCAGTTTTTTTATTCATATAAAAACAAATTAAAAATAGAATGTGCTTATGCTCCCACTAATCGATATAATGTATTCAATAAATGACTTTACTGACTGTTTTTATCGTTAAACTGTTAATTATAATACCTACTAATTTAAAACGTTATATATATTGGATTTGATACAATTTTCCGACCATAGCAATCACTTATCTCAGTCATTAAGATTAATTTTCTAAATCCATGCTACGGAGAAAAGCAATTTCGATTGGCTTCCAATTTACCGTTTAAATTCCGTCTCAAGTAGTATAATTCATTAGACAGTTTAAATAAATATATTATTTAACTAAAACTGCTAATGTAATATACTATTTACAACATATTTATGGACCAAAATAAAATAAGTTTATTGCATCATCATCACTAGAGTTTTTTATTCGAGTATGATTTGATTGCGAATATTTCGTTTCTTTAAACTTCATTTAAAAAAAAAATACATAAGTAGGTCAAGATGATAAACATAATCTGCATGATTACATCAATAAAATGTGATTTTTACCTACCTTAGAACTCATTATAAACGTATGTTAGGTTTGTGTTCAATATTGCGTACCTATAAACTGCTTAAACCTTAGTTCAGACAATGTTATGGCAAACAATGCGTGAAATGAAAGACAATGTGTGTACAACTATTATCTAGTCCATCGCCTGTATTAATCCTGGGCAGTAGAAATTCAAGGACTCTGCTATATCCCTTCCCGCAAAATGTATTTTTTAATTGAACAAAATAGATTTGAGCTAATCTAAAAAGTTAATTTAATATTTTGCCTTTTACTTTAGTTAAACAAGCGCTGCATCACAGGGATTAATTGTAGCTACAAAGGTTGAGCGAGCCTACTGTGCTGAAATACTTGGGAGTCACAGACAAGTTTGTCTAAATCTTTTATAAAGTATAATGTGAGGTATCTTAAGAGGTGGCTCAGTTTTTAAATCGTAATCCTTTAAAACAAAAAAGTTTATTAAAAACATAGCTGATCGGAAGAACTGACAGCTAGAGATGTAAAAAATTAGGGTGATAGACTACTAAAAAATTAATAAAAATGTGACAACCATGAAAGGCTACAGAAAACAGATTCCTATCAAAAATTATTTGGTGACGTGACGTGATTTTATTTAAGGTCTTTGTCTGTTCTCGTGATCAAGACTGTTGGAAAGGATGTTAAACATAAAATATTTTAATGAATTATACGAAATAAATCTATAATGAATATTATATTTTACAAAGTAATATTTGATCATCAATCAATAAATAGGATTTAAAATTTATATTATTTGGATTTGATTTTGAGTTCGGTATCTTTCATTTCTTTGTTAGTCCAAACGCAAAGTATTCATCATGGTGCGCTGAGGCTAGGAATCTTGTTTCTCCTAGGCATAGAAGCTTCTTAATCAAGGCGATTTGTTACCCAGTAAAAAGGCATAAACGTATAGTACTCTTATGGGTAAAATATGTAGACGATAGACTTTAGATGGCCAGAACTTAGTGATCAGAAACAGACTGCTGTAGCTCAACCTGTTAGACGCTAGAAGGAAAATCGATAGGTTTTAGTAGTGCCAGACAAAATTCAGGTCTAAAATATATTCAATTTCCACTTTTTCGAAAAATAATATTTTGTAAAGGGTTTAAATGTAAAGTCGTAAAGCAATTGATACTTATTGTAAAATGTGACATTTATCATAAATGGAAAAGTTGTACATAACTCAAATCAAATGTTCAAAGGGCTTAACTGTTGAATACAAGGTTTCGTTATAAATTTATATAATGAATGTAGTCAGCTTTTCTAGACAAATTAGTTAGCAAGTTGTTGCAGAGCATATAATAATGATATAGTTTTGTTACTGACATCAGGTAAATTTTGAAAGTTACTGAGTAAATCATATAAATTATAGTCTTGAGAAAAGAAAGAACTAGCTTATAAATAGTTTGGTATTAGTTATTTTAACCCTGTTTAACTGGTTGTAATTTATAAAAAAAATATATCATACAAAATATTAGTATTAATATGTAGACACATACAATAAAACATATATTACAGATTCCTTTATACAAGAGCGTTTTTTTTTTTGTATTCATAATTAAGGATGACTTATCTGACTCTTCATTAAAGATTAAATATACTAAAACAAATAATCATTGCGAAAAAACTATGATATTTAAAATCAGAACGGGTCCATTTGTGTTCAAGTTAAATTTATTAAATTTAATCACGTTGAAATTAGAAAACAAAATTAAAATTTAATGAGAGTCTTCGATTTAAACTTAAGTTCTGTAACTGAAAACATACAAATTACGACTCCTTAAGAGCTACAAGATATTTTAAAGTATACTCCTTCCGTGCCAGCAAATTCAGTCGTTTCTTCCACAAATTGGATAAATTTATATGTAGATAACATATATTTAAAAACAATATAGTAAATTCAAAATGCGTCGTTTAATTTTAAAAAGCTAGTCAAGATGATAAACATAATCTGCATGATTACATCAATAAAATGTGATTTTTACCTACCTTAGAACTCATTATAAACGTATGTTAGGTTTGTGTTCAATATTGCGTACCTATAAACTGCTTAAACCTTAGTTCAGACAATGTTATGGCAAACAATGCGTGCAATGAAAGACAATGTGTGTACAACTATTATCTAGTCCATCGCCTGTATTAATCCTGGGCAGTAGAAATTCAAGGACTCTGCTATATCCCTTCCCGCAAAATGTATTTTTTAATTGAACAAAATAGATTTGAGCTAATCTAAAAAGTTAATTTAATATTTTGGCTTTTAGTTTAGTTAAACAAGCGCTGCATCACAGGAATTAATTGTAGCTGCAAAGGTTGAGCGAGCTACTGTGCTGAAATACTTGGGAGTCATAGACAAGTTTGTCTAAATCTTTTAAAGTATAATGTGAGGTATCTTAAGAGGTGCTCAGTTTTAAATCGTAATCCGTTAAAACAAAAAGTTTAATAAAAACATAGCTGATTGGAAGAACTGGACTAGAGATGTTAAAATTAGGGTGATATTTTGGACTACTAAAAATTAATAAAAAAATGTGACAACCTGCGAAAGGCTACAGAAAACAGATTCCTATCAAAAATTATTTGCGTGACGTGACGTGATTTTATTTAAGGTCTTTGTCTGTTTCGTGATCAAGACTGTTGGAAAGGATGTTAAACATAAAATATTTTAATGACATTATACGAAATAAAATCCATAATAATATTATATTTTACACAAGTAATATTTGATCATCAATCAATAAATAGGATTATAAAATTTATATTATTTGGGATTTGATTTTTGAGTTCGGTACGGCTTTCACTTTCTTTGTTAGTCCAAACGGCAAAGCTATTCATCATGGCTGCCGCTGGAGGCTAGGAATCTTGTTTCTCCTAGGGCATGAGAGCTTCCTTAATCAAGGCGATTTGTTACCCAGTAAAAAGGCCATAAACGATAGTACTCTTATGGGGTAAAATATGTAGACGATAGACTTTAGATGGCCAGAACTTAGTGATCAGAACAGACTGCTGTAGCTCAACCTGTTAGACGCTAAGAAGGAAAATCTGATCAGGTTTAGTCAGTGCCAGACAAAATCGGTCTAAAAATATATTCAATTTCCACTTTTTCGAAAATAATATTTTTGTAAAGGGTTTAAATGTAAAGTCGTAAAAGCAATTGATACTCTTATTGCAAATGTGACATTTATCATAAATGGAAAAGTTGTACATAACTCAAATCAAATGTTCACAAGGGCTTAACTCGTTGAATACAAGGTTTCGTTATAAATTTATAATAATTCGCCAATCGTGGTAGCTTTTTCTAGACAAATTAGTTAGCAAGCTTTGTTGCAGAGCATATAATAATGATTACGTTTTGTTATTGACATCAGGTAATATTTTGAAAGTTACCTGAGTAAATCATAGCAAAATTACTAGTCTTTGAGAAAAAGAAAGAACTGCTTATAATATGTTTGGTATTAGTTATTTTAACCCTGTTTAACTGGTTGTAATTTATAAAAATATATCATACAAAATATCAGTATTTATAAGTAGACACAAACAATAAAACATATATTACAGATTCCTTTATACACGAGCATTTTTTTGTATTCATAATTAAGGATGACTTATCTGACTCTTCATTAAAGATTTACTACACTAAAACAAGTGATCATTGCGAAAAAACAATGACATTTAAAATCAGAACGGGTCCACTTGTGTCAATTATCATTAAAGTTAAATTATAAATTTAATCACGTTGAAATTAGAAAACAAAATTAAAATTTAATGAGAGTCTCCGATTTAAACTTAAGTTCTGTAAACGAAAACATACAAATTACGACTCCTTAAGAGCTACAAGATATTTTTAAGTATACTCCTTCCGTGCCCAAATTCAGTCGTTTCTTCCACAAATTGGATAAATTTATTATGTAGATAACATATATTTAAAACAATATAGTAAATTCAAAATGCGTCGTTTAATTTTAAAAGCTAGTCAAGATGATAAACATAATCTGCATGATTACATCAATAAAAAGTGATTTTACCTACCGTAGAACTCATTATAAACGTATGTTAGGTTTGTGTTCAATATTGCGTACCTATAAACTACTTAAACCTTAGTTCAGACAATGTTAGGCAAACAATGCGTGCAATGAAAGACAATGTGTGACAACTATCTAGTCTATCGCCTGTATTAATCCTGGGCAGTAGAAATTCAAGGACTCTGCTATATCCCTCCCGCAAAATGTATTTTTAATTGAACAAAATAGATTTGAGCTAATCTAAAAGTTAATTTAATATTTTGCCTTTTAGTTTAGTTAAACAAGCGCTGCATCACAGGGATTAATTGTAGCTGCAAAGGTTGAGCGAGCCTACTATGCTGAAATACTTGGGAGTCACAGAAAAGTATGTCTAAATCTTTTATAAAATATAATGTGAGGTATCTTAAGAGGTGGCTCAGTTTTAAATCGTAATCCGTTAAAACAAAAAAGTTTAATAAAAACATAGCTGATTGGAAGAACTGACGGCTAGAGATGTGTTAAATTAGGGGTGATATTTTGGACTGCTAAAAAAATTAATAAAAAAATGTGACAACCTGCGAAAGGCTACAGAAAACAGATTCCTGTAAAAAATTTTTTGCGTGACGTGACGTGATTTTGTTTCGTGATCAAGACTGTTGGAAAGGATGTTAAACATAAAATATTTCAATGACATTAAACGAAATAAAACCCATAATAATATTATATTTTACACAAGTAATATTTGATCATCAATCAATAAATAGAATTATAAATTTATATTATTTGGGATTTGATTTTTGAGTTCGGTACGGCTTTCACTTTCTTTGTTAGTCCAAACGGCAAAGCTATTCATCATGGCTGCCGCTGGAGGCTAGGAATCTTGTTTCTCCTAGGGCATGAGAGCTTCCTTAATCAAGGCGATTTGTTACCCAGTAAAAAGACAATAGACTTTAGATGGCCAGAAATTAGTGACCAGAACAGACGGTAAAAATCTTCTGTAGCTCTACCTGTTAGACACTAAAAAGGAAAATCTCGTCAGGTTTAGTCAGTGCCAGACATAATCTGTCTAAAAATATTTTTAATTTCAACTTTTTCGAAAATAATATTTTTGTGAAGGGTTTAAATGTAAAATCGTAAAAGCAATTGATACTCTTATTGCAAATGTGACATTTATCATAAATGGAAAAGTTGTACATAACTCAAATCAAATGTTCACAAGGGCTTAACTCGTTGAATACAAGGTTTCGTTATAAATTTATAATAATTCGCTAATTGTGGTCAGCTTTTTCTCAGACAAATTAGTTAGCAAGCTTGTTGCAGAGCATATAATAATGATATACGTTTTTGTTACTGACATCAGGTAATATTTTGAAAGTTACCTGAGTAAATCATAGCAAATTACTAGTCTTTGAGAAAAGAAAGAACTGCTTATAATATGTTTGGTATTAGTTATTTTAACCCTGTTTAACTGGTTGTAATTTATAAAAAAAATATATCATACAAAATATTAGTATTAATATGTAGACACATACAATAAAACATATATTACAGATTCCTTTATACAAGAGCGTTTTTTTTTTTGTATTCATAATTAAGGATGACTTATCTGACTCTTCATTAAAGATTAAATATACTAAAACAAATAATCATTGCGAAAAACAATGACATTTAAAATCAGAACGGTCCACTTGTGTCAATTATGCATTAAAGTTAAATTTATTAAATTTAATCACGTTGAAATTAGAAAACAAAATTAAAATTTAATGAGAGTCTCCGATTTCAATTTAAGTTCTGTAACCGAAAACATACAAACTGCGACTCCTTAAGAGCTATAACAAGATATTTTAAAGTATACTCCTTCCTTGCCGCAAATATAATTGTTTCTTCCACAAATTGGATAAATTTATATGTAGATAACATATATTTTAAACAATATAGGAAATTGAAAATGCGTCGTTTAATTTTAAAAAGCTAGTCATAAAAAAATAACAACGTAATAAAAATGATAATAGGATTTTGATAACGTTTTTACCGGTGGTAGGTTCCCTTCTTACAGGAGACCGTCTGGGTGGGTACCACCGCGGTGCTGCCATGGAGCAGTAGTGTGAAAACACTACTGTGTTCCGGTTTTGAAGGGCGCCGTAGCCAGCGTATTTACTGGGTAAACGAGCTTAACACCCTATGTCTCACGGTAGGCAGCGCGTTGGCGATACCACTGGTATTGCCAATCTCTATGGGCGTCGGTAACCTCTTCCCATTAGGTGGCTCGACTGCTCGTCTGCCTGCGTATGCCATAGAAAAAAACGTTATCAAAAAGTTTTACGTAAAAAAGAATGTTCATATCATAGATTAAATGATCAAACAGCAATTATGTTTTAAGCATTTAGCTTAGTCAACAGTTCTTGAACGCCATGGAAAGTATTCCGATGCCGCAATTAAATATAGGCTATGCCATTAAATTATTAAATCCTGAAACTAGTCTTTATTTTATATTATATTGCTATTATTATGTGCTTAGAGTAAGACTTATTTCAAGTAAGTCTTAATAAAAATCTATTAAATACAAATTAAAGACACACTAAACAATTATAAAACGTGAGTCATCTGTATATTTCACTCCGCCACAGTATGGCACTATCCGGTGTCAGTACTCGATTGCCCTAAGTATTTATATATAAGAATACCATACTCAAGGAAGCCAAAAATACATGCAACGTAATTAAGGGAATAAAAATAGTGTTAATATCTATGTTTCATTAAACTATCTAACCTCTAACTATAACGTAAAATTAATAACTTGTTCCTACTTTATTATTTACCATCGTAAATACCATGTAATTAATTTAATATACGTTTGATTAAACTGCTGCTAGCTGATTCATCTATCAGTTAAAAATGTTCATTTCTGTATCGAAAACTATTTTCAATGAAATAACTAGACCACACGTTCATAACAACCGGCAAAATTAAATTTATATTTCACGTTAGACCCTCGTAACGCGACTAAAACCCGCTTAATTAAACTGTCAAATTTCGAGCCTTAGTGATTTTCAATAATTCGTATGTAAATTAAATCAAAACGGCTATTATTGTTTAATCCACGTTTATTGATTTACATGAGTGATGAAACGTATTTTGGCAAATAATGGCTGAAACAATAGTGCAAGAAAGTTACTTTATGGTAATAATTTTGGTGTCTCCACGAAAGCTTACTTCATGTGTTTTAACACAACTTTGCCTTTTTAATCTACAAGAAGTGCCTCTGTAGCCGGTGGTATGGGGGTGTGCTTTAGAAACCGGAGGTCGTGGGTTCGAATCCGGCGGAGATTCAACAAATTTATTGTTAATTCCTAGTTGGTTAGGGCAATTTTGACTGATCACCCAATTGTCTGAAAAGTAAGAAGTCGGTCCACCCACCAACTCGCATTGAACCAGCGTGGTGGAATACAGTCCAAAAACTCCCTAATGGATAGGGTGTATTAGGGCAGGCCTATGTCAAGCAGTGGACTATCAAAGGCTGATAATGTAATTCACAAGAAGAAATATCAAAACGTAAGAAGCTACATTTAGTTAGGGTAAGTTAAAAGCAATGGGCTACAATTTAAGGCATTCGTTTACAGTATTACTTTTTAGCCAAGTGTTAATTAATCAGGCAATTAACGCTTAATACACAGTCCTTTAAGCAATAATCTTGGTAGAATAAAAAGGAACCTAAAAACATAAAGCTAAACCTAAAAATATAAAACTTCTTGAGTTTATTTTTGGTTAAAATTAAATTATTTTCCTAAAAGCTAAAATGCTTTTTTAGCTTTAATTTAATGGCAAATAATTTAATTTTGATGATTTTTTTTATTTTACATTTGTATGATACAACAGATAACGTTAACAATTAACATTACTTTAGATTATTAAAATAACATTTTACTTTAGCCTAATATCGTATTACATATTTTTACTGTATTGGATAGAAATTTAACATTTTGGTATGGTGAGTGACGAGACGATTTACAATGTATTTCTAAAAATTAATGATATGTACATATATTAAATATTTTCAGATTTTTTAAATGAATTACTTAAAATTAATTTATATGATGTTTGTGAGAACATTTAGGATTTTAAACTTAGAAAGTCTATCGAATTTAAAAAGACAGAGCGTAATTGTCGTAACTGCTTTGCTCAGTAAGTACCTACTTAATCTTCGAGATGGGATAACTATCATATATATATATAAGTTGAATTTATTGTTTAATTTTATTTTAAAACAATTTAATAAAGCAAAAAAAAGAAGTTCTCAGACTTACAGCATTAAAAAGACAACCTTTATTTACGAACACTATATGACAACCTGTCTTATAAACCGTAAAACTGCGCGGTTATCTTTTTACCTACCTCTTTATAATATGACGACAATAGTAATCTTTAACAATTATTTGTATTTTTTACTTTCTGAATTTTTTAAAGTAATCGTTTCCCTCGACAAACTGACATACAATGTCAAGGAAGAAGACACGGGTAACTTTAAAAAAAAGCTCATACTATGCTAAATATAAGCTGCCATCTTTATCACTAGTGATAACAATTCTTAGTGAATTAATGACAAAATGTATATGTAAAAGTTACCGTACGTATTTTATTATATTTTAGGAGCAACGTTATAAAATATCGTCATTATTTCTGTTCAAAATGCATTCACATTAATACTGCAGCCATCGCAGGCTTCACCGTGTCTCGCCTTGACAGTCGACAGCTAGCACTTCCGAATATTGCTGTTCTACGAATAAACCGTCTTATTTGGTTAATGTAAAATGAACACTGCCTTCATGAAAACTTCCGACTGACTATAAATAATACTCTTTAACAGGAATAAAGTTTTCCATCTTACATTCAACAGCATCTTATTTATTTTTTCCTGTTAACGTTTCGCTTGGGCTAATGTTGTAAAATTATTAATAAGTTTCAAAAAATGTTGTTTAAATTATTCGAACTCGATACACATAATCAACTTTTTTTCATATCTACTCCAAGGGATTATAAACACGATTTATATTTAATTTACATGTTTAAGCTTTTGCCTGCCTATCGCGAAATGTTAACGTTTTTATAATTGTATGAAGGTGTATAATTTCCCCGTCTTTCTTGATCATATAAATTAGATCCAAATTTTCTCTGATTGATTTTTTTTAAATAAACATATATCTTACCGTCCAATAAAACATTTAATATACACTATGATTTAGTATAGATTTATAACAACAAAGCTACTTTTATAGTATCGATAGAAACTGCAGTAAAAATAATTGACGGATCGACTTTAAAATAAACTGCTATTCCCATCCGAAACCCGTTCGGAGATTAATACATAATAAGTTTCAGTCTAGCTCTAGGCAGAGTGCTTTCTGTCTAATGGCTCTAAAAATATTACATTCCTAGTTCTGCAATAAAACTGAAATAGACCAAGTGACATTCGAACGGATGTGTTCTTTAACGAAACGAAGCGGTAGATATTATTTATAGACAACGACATTATTCGAGTTTAAGTTTCATAGATTAAATATAAAAGCATATACAGATATCAATATAATTAAGAACATTAAAATAACATTTTTAGTCAAGGTTAATTCTACTTTTTATTCGTCTATTTCAAGGTTTTACGGTTGGATACTAATCCTTTTAACTATTAACTAGGCACTAATTAAAACCGTGAATAAAGGAAATGGGTCGCTATTTTAATCCGCGAATACCGAAAACGTGAACGTAGGAAGCGCGAATAAGGAACTTCTACGGTATTATATATTGGTAAGTTTGTGTATCTACGTACGTATGTTTATTTGTATATTTCAGAAGTGGTAGGTTCAGGTTACAGAGGGTACGATCGGGTAGTGTCGACCGGTAGCTATTCTGCACGCCTGAAGCGTAGTTATTGAAAAACGACCGTTAGCAGCGTGCATTGGGCAGCGCTTAGACGTATTCTCGGTAAACGAGTCGTTACACGATGCACTATTCACGGAGCGCGCTTAGTTTTCCTGGTAATGCCAACGTCGAATAGATCGTTACACTTTTCGTAGTCTGACTTTTTAGCTTTTGAAGTGTATCAAAAGACGTATTAATAAATTTTAGCTTATTTATATACGAGTTTATTTCTTTGCAAATTATCATAATAATTTAATGCACTATTAGTTTACTTTTTGCTTATAACAAGATTAGCTTGAAGATGAAGAACCAAATTCAATTGTACACTGTACTTTCTGCAGTTTGTTTCTGCAAAATTTGGAGAACTATGCTCCGAATAATCAGCGGACTGCACAGCCAATGTGGTGTGGAGTGACTATGAGGACGTACGTTCGACCTTGTCGATCTACTTCCTTTAACGGCTAAAACGGGGCTAGCGGCGGAGCTTAAGATCAAGGCCTCCGCTGGGGGCAACAAGTCTTGTCTCTGCGTTGGTTTGGATCTCCTGGCTTCTATGGCCCCTAAGTAACAGATTCGGGGAAGTCTGTTACCCAGATGTAGGAGCCCAGACGAATGGCGTGCTAACTCTGACGCGCCCTGACGCGAAGTGGGCCAGAGATAGCACTGCGTCGTCGGCGTACTAGCATTGGTGGGGTTGCAGAAAACTGCCAACTCTTTTCTGTATCTGTATCCTTAAAGCGCCAAAAAAGAACAATGTGGTGGGTGTAGTTGGTACAAGTCCATCCCTCCTCCGCGAGGATGGGTATGCGCAGGAGTTTCTCCGGGTAAAAAAGAAACACTAAAATTTGCCACAATGCTGCTACGTGTGAGTATCCTAGTCGTATCTTGATTCAGACGTCCTTGCTAATTCTTCTGTCATACGGAAGAACATCTCGAAGGTGATATTCCCATAAAAATGGTAACAAAGGAATTTTCCCATATAAATGAAACACAGGGTTGAATATATACAGAGAAAATTATTTATTGAAAATATATATGGTTACATATCGTTTATAATGTGGCAAAATTTATCAAATAAATAAATTAACCCATATACATATAAAACATACATACAACATGCTTTCTGCTCACGATAAAATCCAAAAACCATTCCGACACAATATCTTAGATATTATTTTAAAGTAACTAAATCAAACTGTTACATGATACTACCTTAAATAACAGAGTACTTATTAATCAAAATCTGACAAAAGACATACTACCGTTTGAAGGAATTTATCCAAGTAACAGATTAAAAATAGCTACAATACAGTAAATGTGACACGAAATACATTACGAAGAAGGTACATAAATAACATTTAAAATTGAACCAAATATCACTATTTTCAAAACATGCCGTCGAATAAGTAGCTTATAAGTATTTAGAAAATTAAAATGGGCCATGAGAAACTAAACACTTTTACTAATGAAGGTGATGGTCTTAAAGTAATTATGCTGAAAAGTTATACTGAATGACATGCACACACGCGAATCTTAATATTTAATGGAATACAGACAATAATTAACTGAGAAGGGAAGACTTCTGGGTCGAACTCAACTAAGAAGATGGTGCAAAAGTTTTATTACTTAGTCATAATAACAACACAATTTTAGTATCCGTAAAGTAACTTATATAGTAGTGAAGGTGAAATAAATGATCTCTTATAGATTTGTATGCTACGTGAAAATATCAATAAAAATATCTCTGCAGCCCTAAAGTAGACTTTAAATCTATCTCCTTAGAGTTCAGTTTCAATTAACATTACAGAAATACTGATAACGAAAAGTTTACATATCGATAAGTCAATTGTATGGATTGTGTTCACATCGACGTCGGGGACCAAAAGTTCATCTCTCGCAATTCCGATGGTTTCGGGCGGAAAGCTTGCGCCTGAACGGCTGCGGGTGCTTTGCCAACTTTCTGCTGTTGAGGGTTGCTCTCGTTCGAGACGACTTTGGGCTCCTTGCCTTTGGGCGATGGGCCCAGGTTCTCTACTGACTCTGCCAGCGTGCCTGTAAGTTAAATATAAATATATGTCGTAACACCTGTTTCAATAAATCAGTTCTTAAACTGCTGTATCTAAGAATCACGTCAATAATGATTTGAATATTAAATGTATATTTATTATAAATTTTGTATATTCTACGTAAATAAGCATAACATGTTTGTAGCTATTATTTAACGAAAGTATAAGTGTAACATCGTAACACTGATCATGTAATCTTTAAGTGATATAATACTATTATTTTTATTTATTGTTTCCTTTGTTAAGGAAGCCACATGACATCACCTAAGGCAATATACTAAATGCCGTAGGTCCCCTGTTTCACATGGATGACTAGCACAGTAGTAATGTAGTAGGTAGTAATGTGCAAAGATGAAATTGTCATTGTCAGCCAGAAACTAATTTTTATGACCTATGTCATATTAAAACTACTTAATGATATAGGTCGATGTTTTTTTAAACTACTTTAACTAGTTTTTTCATCAATAAAGAGTAAATAAGATTCTTACCGTGCAGTCTGGCTTCGACGACGTCCTCCTCGGCCAGGGTCGAGGTGGAGGTCATGAGGTCTTTCTTGAAGCCGAGCAAAGCCATAGTGAGCCAGGAGCGACTGTTCGAGTCCTCCGTCGGCTCGAACGGTGACGTGAAGTATCTGCGAAGAGAAAACTAAAACGTTATAATGTAAAAACGATTACATTATCTATACCAATAATATAATTGTGGTGTCTGTTTGTTACATAAAAATACCGTTTCTAAATGACCACATTGTGACATATAACCGAATACGAATTTGTTTTTTATATATTACCACAGCTAGTTAATGTATATGTTAATGTGTATCTTTTAGTTTTTAAGGATTAAATGTTGTTTAATTAGAGTAAACTTATATTAGTTTGCTTCCAGCACAAAAATGTGTTTTGGAAAGAGTATTCACAAATTTACGTATTGGTTGAGTCGACCAGCAATTAATGGGTACCAACACTTCAATTGAGTACAAACTTGTGATCTCCTTACCATTGAATTGTATTTATTAATGACAGCTTTATTTTTTTTGAATTTTATCATAAATGACCTATAGCTTGCCAAGTAAAGGTGCCAACAACTCTATTTGTAGTTAAAACAGGCAGGAAATCAGTAAAATATTACACTTAAACCTAATATGATCTGCAAATAAGGCAGTTAATAGTTTGAGAGGGTGGATCTCGATAAATAAATCACCACGCAAATTACTATACCATTAGTACAGTTTTTATTACTATTTTTTTATTACTATTATATTGATTAAAATATACAGCTTAATATTGCCTACCATTGATGCCTAATAAAAAACATTCTACTTTACTATCGAATACCAAATTAATCCATAAAAAAACAATAAAACAACGCTAAGAGTAGATCACAGAATCAATTCACTAGTAAATAACAACACGGAAACAACAGTTACTTATGTAACATCTAGTGGTCGATAAAATTATCATTATAATAATATCAAAAACAATTAATCAATAACACACCGATTAAGTTGTTTTTGCCGTTACGATAATGTTATTAATATTTTAAAACAAACCGCCCACTGAATGTAAACAATTCTTGTAACAACACCTTAACGATCTATACCATTTTGAGGCTAAACGTTTGGACGATTATTGTAATATCTTTTAGATACCACAAAAACATAGACTTTATCAAAAATTACGTTCGTTACTAAACATAAAAAGTAATTTGATAAAGGCTGCATATGCCTGTTAAAACAACAAACTAAAGGAATGAATTTTATTAAAAATCAGCTTATGGCAATATAACTCCAGTAGATCACTCGTTTGTTTTTCATTTAAAAAATTTAATTCATTTAATTAGTCTGATAGAAATCGTTACGCTTTAATATTTAAGAAATAGTAAATTTAGATTAATTAGGGGAAAAAATTAGCAGCAAATCTATTTTTGTACTCTTCCAATCCAAATAGTAAACTATGTTTTATTTATTTATTTTAAATAAAAATTGAAAAACAATTAAAATATAAAAAGTAATATACATAGTTAACCGCTACAAAACCTTAATCTTCATTTAACTTTGTATCATAAGGTTGAGGTCGTAGAACACTAGCGAGTGAATTAATAAATACATAATGACGTCCTAGCCGGCTCCTTTTTTCAAAAGCCTACGGTTGGAATATATATTGCATAAATGTAAGCAGACTAGGATGTAAACGATACCACTAAGGTATATTTACCTACAGCATCGAGTGAAGTGTTAACTGAATACAATTATTCAAAAAATCCTAACGTTGACACGTCTTAATATTTGCCATCTGGGGAACTTTTTACAGTCGTTTATAAGTACATACGTAATTCAATGTCAAGGCGGAACAAGTGTACCTATATGACTCTGCATGTCGTGGGAGCAGCGTATTATCAATTTTCTGGTAACGTCCTACGGAGTCACTTGTAAATAAAAAAAGTATTTTATGACTTACTTATACCTTTCATTTTAAAAAGGTACTACACGTAGTTGAATAAAAGATTAAACGGATTTTATTGCCTCTAGTCCTGACCTGTTTTGTATCAGAAGTTAAAACATAAATGAACGCGATAAATCCGTTAAAGTCCTTTTATTCGATTACAAGCACTTCTCCTCGCCGTCATGGCAAAACCTGGTGACCGTCTAAGCGCCATCTATCTACACATCGATGAAACAAGATTATTCTTTACGAATTGGTTCTCACCTGTTGACCATCCTTCTTCGGCTATTGGGGCTGGAGGGCGGAGTGTGTGCCGGTGTCGCTGGCAAGCTCTTGCTGCCCCTACGCGCCTGCAGCCTATAGTGCAGCTGGTCCGGCGCCTGCGCGTCCTCCTCGGGGGAGGCTACCGTGAAACCGCGCGGCGAACGGCCCGACTGTATCATCTGATGCGCCACCTACAGACAAAACCAAAATAATGACTAAAAATTATAAGAAAACGAAAGCGAAACCACCATTTTGAAAGTCATCATCATCATCAGCCTGTGTCAGTCCACTGCTGGACATAGGCCTCCCCTAATGCTCGCCACCGCTTCCGATCTTCGGCTATTCTCATCCAGCCCACACCAGCCACTCGAAACTGGTAGATCTTTTCTTACAGGAAATTTGTAGCGTTATTGTGTGTGAACACTAGTCAAGTCTAGTCTTTCACTTCATATGGGGTACCTTTGACCTGAATTCGTATACAAGTTAATTACTGAACTAAAAAAACGTAAGGAGGAAGAGGCGGGCCGTAGAAGGCAATAACGGGATAAACGAAGGAGCGGGCTGCAATACTAAAGCCAGAATTAATATTCATTTTTCCAAAAACCTAACGTACTTATTTATGGACTGTCACAAAAGGTGATCATCCTATAACCATGCTAAGAGTTTTAGTTGAGAATTGGTTTATATACCATTTGTTGTTTATAATCAAGCGTTAGTCCGTGGTCTATAAACAGTAAGCGTTGAAAAGTTGCTTTTTGTATGAAAGTACATTTGCCATTAGATATAAACATGCTCAGAATAATACCAGGGCACATTCATGTAGAAAACACATTTTATCACGTAATTATTAAAATTGTAGAACCATATCAATATCATGCGGAAAAACCCAGTGATGATAATATAAACAACATTACGACAAGGCAAATAAACAAACAATAAGAAAATTCCATTACGAATGAGCCAGTTATTGTTTAAAAACACTAAAGCATCTTTTAAATTCCATTCCAGTATAGGTTTAAATATATGTTGGTACAATAAAGACATGATCTCTGGTATTTAAAAAAAAGGTGACAAAACACAAAGACGACCTTTAGAAATTAACTATTTCTGAAACACGATTTCTAGAATGTTCGTAATGAGTAAATTATTAGCTACGAGGAAGTAGAAACGCATTACGCGTAATTTAAATTAATAGTGAATAATAGATGTAACAAACCAATTAACTGAACGTCAGAACCAAAGTATCATACTGTTAGTTGGTGAAATGTCAACGCTAGGCCAATTCAATAATAGAATTCGGGCCGGGCAGCGAATGTAAGGACAGATAAACATTCGTTAATGATATATATATATAATGTTGAAATAATAAAAACTGCCTGCGCATTATGATGCAATGACATCAAAATATTACTGGGTCGCCGGCGTAAACGGTAATTAAACAAAACATACTTAACCCCCAATCGGAGTTATCGTACCACATTGCGTGCGATGTAATGACGATTTTCTGCACCTAATGATAGCGAATGACTCTTGCACTTATCAAATTATTTCTAACTGTAGAACGTGTCCCACTTGGTCCATCTTCGCAAATGATTTGTCATTAAACTGTATTATGTACATTACATACATAGGATTATAATCAAACATTCAACGTAGAGTTTCCACTCTATCATTGTGCAACATAGGCAGTGCGCTATTAACAAAACATTCGAGAAGTTTTTGTCATCCTAACGCTGATCGCCATTGCACTACAATACATACTGCGGTGGTTTCAGCTGGTGTGCACTTGAATAAAAGAAACCAAGCCAAAGGTTTTGCGTTTATGCACAATCTCGCCGTCAACCTCCGTGATAGTCGCCATTGCAGACTATCCCTACCTAATGACGTACATACTATCTAGCTTTGCCCGACTTTTTCACCCGCGTGTATTGTGATTTTTAATAATACATTGATTACAACTTTTAGCTCAAAGAGTTTTGCATTTTATGCCAAATAGGCTCATGTTTCAACATCATCCTGTATAGTCCATTGCTGACTTAGTCTCCCTAAGTTCACAATCCTATGTGAAAGAGGTTTTGACCGTCATCATCACACCTAGTCCAATATGGTGAATACAATATATATATATATATATATATATATATATATATATATATATATATATATATATATATATATATATATATATATATTAGTGGGATATGGACGCTATGCTGTAAATGGTTGTATGTATGTATTAGGTTTACCTTGACGACGGAGTTGCCGCATGCCGCTCCCTCGCCTTTGAACCCATCGTCCGTTCCCGCCGGCTTCGGCTTCGAGTTGACTGTAGAAGAGACAAAGGGGCACATTAGTTCAGTGTTCTTTTTACAGGTGTTATTTTAAAAAATTCCAAATTTGAAGCTTGCTTCCGAGTCGGTTTGAAAATGCAGTGAAACCTTTTTTATTTCATTTTTTTTTCGTGGCATAGAGCTTTCTATTTAAGTTAGGATGTTTATGTTTGTTACATTGTCTTATATTAAGTGTTCAAATCGATACCAAAATTTTGTTTAGAAATAATAAATCAAAGATTGTACGTCTGTTTAAAAATCATATACCTATAACAGATATACGTTATTCGTAAAATTTCGAATTTTATGTCTTTCTTATTGCTTTTGGATAACAATTTGTGTTTTCTATGTATAAAACTAATTTAACAGTAATATCCTGATTATATACTATTAAGTCAATGTGGAAATATGTTTACTTTCTAAGATTTTTTTAATATCACTCTTGTCTTTTTTTCTACAAGTACCTTTCTTAGTCAAACGTCGTTTTTTGGGTTAAATCGATTCTTAGAAAAACCTCGTGTTTAATCAATCACTGCCACTGCTAATCGATAAGACAAATGAATTCTAAGAGGAAACTACAGTAAATTTTACTCTAGACACAAAACAATAGCCATATAAATTTCAACGTTAATCACAAAAAACAATAGATTTTTCACATTTACAATATAGTTTGACAACTTATGTTGTCATTCGGAGCGTATAAAAAGTAAAATAAAAATAATACATAAATGTCAAACGTTTCTTTAAAGATAACTGTTAGAAACAACACAAAAGACATACTTACGAAGTATAGAATCTGAAAGTTGTCACTAACCTTGAAATAGACGACTTAAATTGAAACTATCAAACGGTCAAATTCCGAGAGTTCGTGCCTGCAATATTCGTTTGATTTACGCTTTTCGCATATAGCAACGGACAGGGTAATAATTTCAAAAACTATAAAATGATATAACCTACAAATTTCATCCGCTCACAGATTGTAATCCACGTACAACTTTAATAAAAAAAACTGTGTCCAAAAATAACATTTATAATAGTGTAAATTACAAATAAGACATAAGATAACGACAAAACAATAATCAACTTACAAGTGTTTTACAGCGGGGACTATTTTCAGGGCCCCCAGCGACGAGAAACATGTATGTGATAAGATATTATATCTTTCTCAATAACAACAAAGAAAGTCACTATCGATATTTCGTAAGCAATCTATTGCCAGGGATTTAATGTGCACACTTGCCCTTATCGATGAATCGACAGAAAACCACAAGAACACACGCGAAACGCTTAAGTAGACTATAAACCGGTTTGTTAGTAGGGCGTCGATATATGAGTACGAGCGAGTTTTGACAGCTACACAGGTGTTGCCAGTGTATCCGTCTTATAAAAGTACGGCGTATTAATCGGTTTAACCACATTATTAAAAACCATAGACAAATGAATTATAAATTTAATATGTACACAGCTGTAAACGTTCGCCATTTTCTATGTTAGTTACTTTGTATGCAAAAGGTAGATACATGACATTTTATTAGCTTACCAGATAAGATTAGACATCAAATAGATTTTATTTTGAGAAAAATGATGAAATATTTTAGGGTCAGAAATAAATAAATTAATTGTGAAACTACTTTAACTTATTTATCGAGATGGACTATAAATTTTGCTATAAAACCTAGCTTTAAGCGATACAAACGGCATTTTGTGGGTCAGCTAGTATGATAATAAGCCATAAGGTATGTATATAGAAATGTGTATAAATATAATATACACCTTACTATAAGAACCACAGCTTTCTTGCATACAGTGTTGATATCGTCTTATAAACGCTTATTAACGGTTAATCCATTATAGAAACTAAAAATTTGATATACATTTAATTGATATGTAAACGTTCAGCCAGTGTTCAGATAAATTACATCAATAAGTAGGCACATCATTTATAAAAATAAAGATTAATAATTCAATTAGATATGTTTACGAAAACAAATGATGATATTTAGCAAATCAATTTATTGAAATTTAACTGTATTATCGAATGGATATATTTTGCTCAAACTAGCTATCAAAAGACTATTCACTATTGAAATAGAAATATAATAGACATAAATACACACATAAGAACACTTTGTCAAATGACATTACTATAACCTGACTAGTGGAATGCCAGAAGATAATTAAAGCATTTCCATTGAATGTAAGTATTTATATGCACAGTGAATATCAATTAAAGTGATTATAAACAAAATCATATTATAATAATACAAATTACTAATTTACAATTAAATGTACTCTTTGATGTAACAAATGACGTGATAAGAATCATTACGCATTGCAAGTTTATGTTGTACAAATCATTTTCTATACGATCAAAGATCTCAGCATTCTGAGAATGAAATTAAATCACAAAAATCATAAGCATTTTAATCATGCATGGACACGGCTTCTCACATAATTCTACAATCCAGTTAGAGTTGGTATGTATCTCACACCTAGGTCCAGAATCCGGTTTGTGTGACAAATGGTTTTATATGCAACCACATGGAAATTATTATTTCAAATTGTGATGCATTGCCTAACCAACTATAACATATAATGAAAGATCTTGTTGATGGTACGCCAAATGCGTAAGACACGACTCCGGTTTTCAAAACGCTCATGAAATCTTCACTAGCTACGGTAGGCAGTACGTGAAAATTATCAAGAATTATGCGATGAATTTTATTCCTTAATTCAAATTCAAATGAAGAAACTTCTTTATGTTTACTGAAAGGGATTAAACTTCTAATAAATCAAATATGCAACACATAGCACGAAACTAACTAAAACTAAAGATTTATGTCATAAGTTATGAAACCTTCATTACCCCCTACCTATCTTAAGGTCGGCTTCTAAATGCAAAAAGTTATCACTGGTGTTACACAGAGCGTTTCATATCTGACCTATGGTTATAATTACACCTCAATGAGAAATACGACGCGACAAATACGCAAACTTCCCTAAACAAAAGTAATAGACTGTCTCAGCGAGCTTCAAACAAAAAGTTTCCTACAAACCACAACACGGCAGTATTTTCACATTTATGCTATTTTAAATACTATACTTGACAAGGTCAATCGTTCAACGACCTTATTTTAAGGCGTGAACTCTATCTTCTATCGAAATTAAGATAAATCTAGACTTTAAATAAACCAGTTATCCTTACCTGTGGTATTGATCGGTGCAATGCCGTGCAAGACATCCTGACAGGGCTTGGTGTGTTTGGACCAGTCCTTCTCCTTTATGTTGTTGAAGGCGACGGTTGCGGCTAACTCGTTTTGCTGTTCTTTCATAAGCGTCGGTATGTCACTGGCCGGCTTCGTTTTGCCGAACAACACATCAGTTTTTGGATAGCGGATGTAGAAGAATGAATCCTCGGGTGCCGGTGGTGAGGCTGCAAACGGTTCGAACTCCCTGCGAACAATTCATACAGAGATAAGGAACATCTTCAATCACTTACGCAAAAACAGCAATATCATTGTAGAACCGCGACCGGAAAGCATCGAAAATTAAACGCCGTAGTAAAAAGAACTTACGAGAACAATTTGTTAAAATGGACTAATAGTTTTCTCCTTTCCATCATCATTGACAATGGTAACGAGTCACAATACAAATAGAAAACCGAAACTAATTTCAATTACGTCGGTGAAAGTACCAAATTTTCAGTAGCTAGCCAATGTCGAGCGCTATTCGCGAAATGCTGTAACGAACTGAAAACGTTTGCATGTAATGTTTGTCTTATATACGACATAGATAATTGTTAGGCCGTTCAATCTTATCAGGATAGCGTTGCGAGCTGCGAAGTCGTGTTTGAAAATAACACGACGTGACGTCATAAGCCGCCGGCCAATCGCTGAGCCGACTGAGATCAAGCCCCCGGTAGAATTTGCACGACCAACATCTACGGAAAGGTCAAAGACAGCTGGACATGGGGAGGTGGTACATGAATTGATACAACACGAGCAAAAACTTGCTTTGTGACGTCATTCGCATAGAACTCTGTACATAATATGACTATACCTACAGTGAGTAATATAACGACATTTCGGAGGTGAATAGTGTCTAAATATGTTTTGGCAACGCGTCCTCAACTACTGCGTTCGCGGCAATTGAACAAGCAAACATAATAATGCATGCTATTATTTTCATCAAGAAACGTTTGCACATATTTCGCTTAGATAGCTGAATTACTCTACCACATAACCACAAGATAATATTGAATACAATAACTTCTTAAAGATGAATATATTATTAAGTGTAAATGCCCTGACACTGGCTATTATGTACAACACAATTTTATGTAGTGTTGTTTAAATATCAGAACTTCAATGATATATTATGTCTGTTTTACAATGTACGACTGTACGATTATTTTATGACGATTCAAAAATAATAAATTATATAAAGTAAAGAAGACTCAAAATGTTTTATCGAGTATATCGTTCTTGTATATCTCAATAAGTCTCTACATTGTTTCTAGGAATATCGTAATTTTGGTAATGGATCATGCACGAATATATAAAAATATATTATTCTAAATTGAACTATACGAGAAACATTTGAGAAAAAAAATATTAACACTGAAAATTTAATTTTATATACGTTTATGTATACTTCATATGTAATATAATATAATATAGTACAAACGTATAGTTTTCGAATAAGCTCCTATTTCAGTGAAGGATATTAAGATTTGACAACATAAAGAAAAAACGCTTAGGTCTCTTCTACAATTTTAAATATATATTACTCATATTAATTTTTCCAAGATGCAACTAATTGTATAATGGGGAACTTAAAAATTCACCGTTTTACGAGGCGGGACTCAAATATAGACTCATAGTATAATACTTTGTGCACAAACTGTAAAAACTGAGCAAACGAACGATAAGTTTTTAATAAACAAAACGGAGATAACCCAACAGTGTGGGGGCGGGTACAGATTCAAATCGCAAGCATCGAATAATATTTACACAGTTATTATCGCGTGTTACTGGGGACAATAAACATCGATAAGCGCTTACAGTAAGGTGACGTGTAATCATATAATAATTTTTACGTGACCAAGTGATAAATTCTATTACGAGCGGCATAACCGAGACATGCATTTTGTAAAAAAGAAAGTCTTTTAAAAATAGTAACTACACAAAATTTTGGATAGAGACCAAGATCTTACGGATCCACATTTTTAAAGAGAGATAGTAAATATAGACTAACGTAATCAGATGCTATAGAGATATTATATGTATGTTAAAAAATTATTTTAGGCATCGACAAGACAGTATATCGTATATATACATCCGTTTTTAATGTTTTAAATATGTTGGGCACGTTATCTCCCAACTCATTTGAATAAACTGCATAAACCGTAATTATTTGTACCATATAATAGTAAACACATCATCATTTCAATGTTATATATACCATATTATTTATTGTATTATTATATTGCATACAAATGTGTTTATACGTAGGCATTGAGTAATAAACACGATATAAAATATTAGCATAACGTAGCCGTGAATAACAAATTAGTGTCTTATGTACATAAACAAACTAGGTATGTTTATGTAAGTGTGTGGGGAAACCCCGCTTCAGCACTGGCAACAAGACGCATGACATCTCGGTCTACCCCGTGACCATCGCTGGAAAGCGTTCGAAGCGTCGGGAATTTAAATATGAAAAATAAACGCGATAATATCCGTAACAAGTCGTTTTATTTAATAACGTATAGTGATTATTAAACAAAATGACTATATTTCGTGTAATCAAAAGAAATAATTATAGATATGTTGTTGCCTTCTAAAAAACTTTGTTATTCGAGTTTATTACAATTTCCTACATATTTTATATTCAACGCGCAAGATAGTATTTTTTTGAAAAATATTTTAGGCAAGTTTTCCTTGTAAACATTACAAGGAAAACTCTAATTTATTATATTAAAATAACTTTCAGTCGTCCTCAAAGATTAAGGTGTCATATTAGCATTCGAATTTTCGTTATTAATAATAAGGTGTTCTTAGTCGATTCGGTTACGGCGGCCGATCTATATTGATCAGCCAACTGCGCAGGAGACAATACAGTGCACAAATGTACGCGCAAACCACAGGTACCACTCCCTCTTGCTTCATTCTTAGAGTTCGATTGGATTGATAACCGACACGACCAGAGATCAGGCGAGGGGCCGACTTTTCCGGCAAAGTGGTGGGGGATGCAATATTAAAATTTGCACTATGTAAAAGTACCTAAATCTAACCTTTTAAATACTGGCTTAATATACGCAAGAGCTATATGCAAACTTACCAGTCTTCCTCCGAGATTAAGGTGTCATTGGTACACGATTTTTTGTTATTATTCATAATATAAGTGGCGAAAGATACACAATGATCAAAGTCACACAAAAACTGTATAGATATTAATCTTGACAATACGCTCAATAAATATATTAATGAATTGCCACTGGTACTGCGGAGAGTGACAGAGATATTTTCAATATAAGCCACAAATAGTGGAAAGTCAAGATACAGTTGTTTCCAAATCAAAACCGTTATCGAAAACGATAAGATATTGAAAACCGTTTTACATTAAATCTAAATGTTCCTTCAGCTTTTTACATTCTTTTGCAATGTACATGCATTTAATATTTTTAAACATAGTGTTTAATATTAAATCCATGAATTATCAAGCAATAGAATATTTTCATACCTAAACTGAGCTACTATTGATAATGCCTTTGGATTTGAAAAATTCCCTAGTTTAATAAAAGGGAATAATCCTATTAACAATTGTGTTTTGCATACATTTATTAGAATACCGCCTCTGTGACATGGTTACCATCTTGCCTGATGCAACTTCGTATTATCTTAATTTTCTGGTTTGTTATGGCAATATGGGCCGATCACCCAAATGCCTAAAAGTAAGGTAATCACCTTACTTTTAGGTTCGGTTAGGTATATGAAAATTCGTTGCTGATTGTCAGGACCATCTTACTGGAAAACTTAACAAGTAGGCGCTGCTTATGGTTCTCAAACATATGCAAATATAACAAATAAAACTCGTTTATAGTGACTCAAGTTTTCTGCGTAAAACAACATCGTTGTGCAGTTTAATAAACATCGTAGGTAGTTCAAATACAGAATAAATTAAAAGCAATAATAATATACGGTACGCGTTGCATTATAATGGACAGGGTACATGCGCGTATCGTCACTAAATAGTTATTTACTAAGCAAATCTAATCGTGAATTACTTAACAGACCGTATTGGCTTGATCCAACATGTTTAAACAACAACATCAAGTGAAAGCATGTTAGATAATCAATGAGTAGTCAAAATAAACCCACCTCGGTCGGTCGTTGTTCGGACGATCTATAAACGTTTAAGGAAAGTGAGAAAAGCATGAGTTTGGATAATAAGTGCGAGCAGAACAATGCCAACACAATACAAAAACATTTTCGATCGCTTGATCACCGGAGAAGAAATGGGTCTTATATCAAACTCAAAAACCTATAAGGCAGTAATTCTGTTTATATTTTAACACGAAGTGCTCCTAAGTCAGATTTACACTTTTAAAATACGCTTTCGCGTGTTTGGTGGAGTATCCACGAATTTGCTTATTTTTAATAACGACTAAGACTTTTAACGCAGACCTCTACAGGGAACAATTGCAACGTAACCAATGTTCAAGTAAAAAGTGGCCATTAATTGAGAATCAAGGGTGTGATTCTACAACATTATAATGTAAGTCCGCACTGCAAAGTCTAACCATCTATAAAATTATTAAATTCGGACCGCCCACCCTGCTGCCTCATAGACCATATAGGCCCGATATTACACAAACAGATTTTCATTTATTTCAATTACTGAAAAACTTTTTATGTAGTGAAACATTGCCAAACATATATGATATCCAAAAATCAATGTTGTAGACGTGTACATATTGACGGTAAGACCGATTGATTCTTATCGATTAAGGATTACACGCCTCCGTGGCATGGGTTCGAATTCCGCGTGGAAAGAACTTTGTTTTCGTTGTTATTTGGTTGGTTAGGACAATTTGGGCCGGTCACCCAATTTTCTGAGAAGAAAGATGATCCATGGGTTGGAAGGGCATGTTAAAAGTCAGTTCACCCACCAACCCGCATTGGACCAGGGTAATGGGATCCGGTCCAATTACCCCCTAATGGAAGGCGTGCATTAGGGGAGGCCTATGGAGCAGTAGACTAACGCAGGCTGATGATGATGATTAAGGATTAAAAACTTACCGATCGAAAGGTTATTTAAAATTATGGTGAGTACAATTTCGATTAAATTCAAATATTTTTATTCAATACAGAAGTGTAACACACGCTTATTGATTGTGAAGCACGCTACCACCGGTTCGGAACAGGACGCCTCCGACCTGAGAAGAACCGCCGAAAGAAACTCAGCGGGCCTATTTTGCCATCTTTTAAAATAATTAAATATATGCATATAAATTTTCTTATGAGCTACATACAGTTCTATCATACGTATATTATACTTGAAAAAGCATAAAGCGAGCAATCCATTACGATGCTAGTGTTATCATTTATAAATTAATTTATGTTATAATAACTTTTAACACATAAACGTTCCTTAACTACTTTTAAATTTATTAACAATAAAATTCTGAACGTTTCCTGGGATTTTGTTGCAAAAGCGTATACATTGTCCCATAAAAGATTTACTTATTCTTCGCAGTCTAGTCGCTGGAAGAATTAAATTATGTTTGTTTCTAGAATTTATGTTATGTGCATCACAATATCTGCGAAAATGACTTCAATTTTTTTTTATCATTTCTATTTTGATTATAAATACGGACTCGATATAATGTGTTTGAATTTAGCGTAAAGGAACGTCATTACTGTCAGGCCCTACTAATATCTTCAGTAAGTTTTGAAACGTCAATGTTTTCCCGCCATTTGTGTACGTAACGATAGAATAGGAACAAATCAAGTGGCCGTTTTCATTTACCTCGTGCAAAGGTGGTCACGAACAACAAACATGGTTGCGCAATTGTCTGTGACGTGTCAGATGCAAGATTGATCATTGCCGACGTCAATAAATTTTTCATACAACCATATTGTTGCACATTATCTGTAGGTTGCTAAACATAAATAAATCTATCTACACGTAATACGATAGAACGATAATGATAATACGTTATTTATAGTGACACAAGCGATAAAACACGAGTGTAGTATTCAAATAAATTTCAATTTTTTTACGATCGTTAGAGAAATGTTAATTTTATTGCTTTGTGGAAGAACTGAAGATATTTTTTGGGCGACGAAATTATGATTACTCGTCTGACATTTGAGATTGATTACCATACACTTCCTTTAATCCACAACCATGTATGTGTGTTGTATAAAGCAATATTACAATCATGCCCGAAACATGTTTTAAACTTATATTAAAATTGTAACGAATTCTGCCTTTAAATAAAACTGGCGATATGCAATAACAAAGGATAGATCTTGTTTAAATAAGACCAATTTGAGTTATCCCTTTACTGATTGAACTATAACATTCTAAGTCTACTTTACAACTGGTAGCATCAAAAACATAGACTTGATTAAATAAGCCAAAATGTTCTTATATATCTGTGTAAGAACATTTTGAGCTGGTTCTTGTTTAGTTAAGTCCATATTGTTTAGAAACATAATTTATTTGGAAAAGTAGAAAAGGAATTTATATTACATTCATTCTAACACACAACCAACAACTAACAAAAGTTGTTAAATAACAAATCGTCGTTGTCAAACCAAAACCTGCTGTGTCATTTTTGAGATTTTGACCATAGCGGATAGTTCATTGCCTGATTCATCATAAGAAAGAACATCTATGACCCTATCTCAAATATTGATCGAAATACGACCTCTTAAAAAATATGCTATGTGCAGAAGTAGAATTTTGCCAAATAAAACCTGTTACATGCCACATTTTATTTGACCATGAGCAATGACAGAACCTTGTGTGCCGGTACTCTTAAACCTGCTAAGGGCATAGTATAAACATTACTTACTTGATCATAGCTTATTTATACAAAATTCAGTAACAACAAAGCGTTGATGTGGCTAGCTATTTGTTTTTCAACACTTTAGGGTTACGATATATTCGTAATATGAACGTGGAAGCGAGCAGACCGTTGTAATTGTCTATTTCTTTAACCCTCATATAATATTACCTTTATAGTTTTAAGGTTATCCCAAAGCAGTCAGATTTGCAAAGAAAAGAAGCAAAAATATCAATAAAGTTCTGAATTTAGAGAAGTAACCTTTGCCACAAAAAAATGAGAAAGAATTATGTCTTCCTCGCAAAGCACATAGGTCTCATAAATTACGATAGAATCGATTAACCGTGTAAACAGCTTTTTGCCAGCACATCAAGAAAATGATTCTTCACCTACCCACAGCAACAAGGTAGATGTTACATCATTTATAGCAGTAGTAGTGATTCATCAAATAAATCTCCAGTACTGGATTCGTCAAGGGACATTGAGGTCTCAAATACCTCTCGAAACCCACAACCAAGAAAAACCACAGCTAAGCGCCGCCGTTTTTACGGAAACCATACGAGGCTTAAGAAAATAGCGCTATACACCAAGAAAATCGATCTAAAGAAATCGTTGTAATCACTGCAATTAAACAAAAAACTAAATATGTGTGGATTATTATGACGAAAAGAACGGTGTTAGTACCATTACAAATTTTTGAATGTAAAAACATAGAGTGAAAAAGTCTTAGCAACGGTATGGAATTTACCTAAGAAAACAAAACGTGATAATCGTACCTCTGGAAAACCAGTTGGTTTTAATATTTTTGTGCCCAAGTCGGATGGTGAAAATATTTAATTAAAAGTATTCTGGTATCTTTATTAAACAAGCGGTACTGGTACACGACAATGTAACTGATTGCACCTAGACACAATATCGTGCCCACCAAGAATACAACTTCGCGAGGTACGGTATCGCAATGGTTTACATTCTTAAAGTGCCAAGGAATAATTATCGTGCAATGTCGGCGTGCATGCAGTTTATAAACCGAGAAAGGATGGAAGAAGTTCTAAACACATGATCGAAAGAAATACTCATGAAACTAAAATATGGCAACAGAAAATTTGAAGACTAACCCTATATCGATATCGCATCGATAAGGGTTGACGTGGAAAATTTCCCTTCGGCACCAAAATTATTTGCCAATGCATTGCATCATAAACAAAAATTACAGTGCCGCTATTTTAAGATTTATAATTCTCGTACCGCAGATGTAACTTTTACTATTGGCAAATGCAACGGCAAATTTACCTTTGGTGAAGCAGACGGAGGAGTTACATCGAACGAATTTACAAGCTGTGTAATTGAATATCTTAAAAATATATGCAGAGCTTATAAATACCTCACCAGAATTAGTGAATTACCAGAACGGATATAAGGCAATTGCGTTGGGTAAAACTACGAATTTTTCTCAAGTAAATGTGAGAGAATCTAATTCTATCTAATCTAAGAGGTTAAAAGTGTCCACTTCACGACCGAGCGTAGCATAAAACAACTTATTTATGCACCTCAGCATTACATAACAGCGTTATGGTATTAGAACGTTTTCAACGATTTTAACAAGGATAAAAGGACAGCTCACTTCACAGTAATTTATATAGAAGCACTCAAAAATACGACATAACCAGATGACTTATTCTTAAGTGCTTCTTACGATATCTTCTGGAAAAGGGAATTAAATGTATATGGAGAATAATATAATAATATTAATCTCCAGAAAATTATGCAGCTTTTCCGCAACACAGACACGAGAGTTACCTGAACACGCGCAATTGTATGATGGTCTTCTGGAAATAAATAGAACGAAATTCAATCAACTGCAAGAATTGGCACCATTTACAGACTTTGACTATGAATCCCTTTAATTTAAGTCTGATAAATACCTACCGTTTTTTCACGATATTGACGTTAATTCCTAAGGTAATTTCCATATATATTCTTATTAAAACCTGTTATGTGCCCTAAACTTAAATCTGTTTTGTGATAATTTTTTCATTTAATACGGAATAATAAAAAAAAACTGTTTATTTGACACGCAAAATACAATAAGTTAACGTATTATAACTGTATCTTTCATGAACAATGAGTTTCAAAGTAAACCGTCTTATAATCCAGAAATGTTAATATCTCAAAACTATACTTTAGCTACACTGCAGATTTTGGTTTGACAACGACGAAATACTTGTATTCATACAAAATCTGAAAAATATGGTAATTAGATTCACTAATGTAAAATTTGATGGTGGTAGGTCCCATTTTACAGGGGCGGTACCACCGCGGTGCTCATTTCTGTTGCAAAGCAGTAGTATGTGTAAGACACACTGTGTTCCGATTTTAAGGGCACCATAGTCAGCGTATTCACTGGGTAAACGACATGTAACATCCTAAGTCTCAGTAAGCATTGCAATGGTGTTACCTCTAGAATTGTCAATGTTTATCAGTGACTATCAGGTGGCCCGACTGCTTGTCTGCTTTGTAAGCAATTAAAAAAATAGTATTCAAGTACAAAATAAAGGTATAACTTTAATGATAAAGACTTAATAGAATGTTGAAGAAAAGAAGAAACAATGGTTCCGCTGTTCTTTTACAAACTTTTCCTATATTAATTGCAATGTATGGATGTATGAATACAATAAAGGACTATACAAATGTTGTCTTTCATTGCATGTTAAATAGTAAATTCACTAGGATAATAGTTAAGGTGTAGTCTCAGTTGTGATAGGGTATTGAGAATTAAACTGTCATGAACATTATTAAAGAAACATGTATATTCATTTGCAGAAGTTAAATAATTTATATCACCGAATGATATGTATAACTTTAGAATTTATTTCATTCTTACTAGTACTCTTTTTTTATATCAACTATTCTATAATATATAATAGTAAATGACTGCCTCTGTAGCCTAGTGGTATGGGCGTGTGCTTTAGAAACCGGAGGTCGTGGGTTTGAATCCTACTGGGACTCAACAAATTTTCATTGTTGTTTCCTAGTTGGTTAGGGCAATTTGGGCCGATCACCCAATTGTCTGAAAAGTAAGATGATCCATGCGTCGGATGGGCATGTAAAAAGTTGGTCCACCCACAAACCTGCATTGGACCAGAGAGATGGGACACGGTCCAAAAACCCCCTAATGGATAGGGATGTATTAGGGGCGGCCTATGTCCAGCAGTGGACTTTCAGAGGCTGATGATGATGATGATGATGACGATGATGAAATGACTGCTTAATCAGATTTACAATAATTAAGGTTGAAATCTACTTACTTGGCCGGTCGGGACTTCATCCAAACTGGTAAGGTCAATCCATCCCTAATTTCAGGATCACTAGATGCCATTTTGGTGCAATATAAATTTACAGTTACAAGTTAATATGTTTTTAATTATATATAATTTTCACAAATCACTACTATAGTAAACTATTTTAAAAATCAGTATTGATGAATAAAAGAGAACTGTATTTAAAGTATTGAAATGTTAACTACTTTTATCTTGAGCAGAAAGATAAGAAAAATGATACCAACATTAAAAACTTAAATATGATTATAATAATGTAATATACAAAAAGAAGCTATGAGCAAAAACTATAACTCAAGACACTGTTTGATATTCAATGGACTTCTTGCATAATGATGCAGCCATCTGAAAAAACAAACAAGGCATTACTTGATGATACAACCTATGTATACATAAGACGTGTTTGTGTTGTGCTCAACAAAATGTAAACACATTTTACAAACTGAATGAACATATGCAAAAGTGTACATATCCACTCAATTTGTATATATATCATATTGAGTAACAACGCAAATAGTATCACAATACGACGTGCGCTAATTTCAATTGTAATGGATGCACACCAAAGTGCATTATTCTACGTTTCACATTACATTAAGTAATAATACAACACTGAAATTGCTTTATTCTTTTATGCAATACTACATTATATATAGATATTCTTTATACGTACATAAACAAATACCGATATACACTGATTAACCCAATAAAAGTTAAGCTATGTTAAAACACGTGAAACATATTATATAAAGTATATTCCTTAATCTAGTCATATATTATTAATACTATATAGTCATTAATGTGAACTTACTCTGGTAATGAACTGGTTTGAAAAAAATAGAAAAAGCATCGTAAAACAATTTTTAACACCTCCACAACAAACGAAAACAGAAAATGAAAGATAAATATGAAGGTCGGGTAGGTAGGTAATTAATTTTTAACCATAAATATTGAAGATGATAGTGTTACCATTCCATTTTAAAATATAAGAATATTTTTCAAGGCTGGAATATAACGAAAATTATCTAAAATTGATAGTTAGGTATCCACATCACAGTACTTTGTAGATCCTACATTTAATTACATTTTTTTTTCACTTAAGACCCCTTTTAGGCTCCATACGACATTCTAGGTAGTAAAATTATAATAAAAATCTAATAATATGCAATAAATACAAGAAATTAAAACATTTTTTATTATAGTTGTTGTTTCTAACAACCCTGCAAAATATTTCCAAAAGCCAACTCGATCACTATTTTGAGACAATGTACGCGATTAAAATTTAGGGCAAAAAACAACAGCTTTCGTTGCAATCTTTATTTTGAAGCAGAGTCGTTACAAATCTATGTCTCTACCATTAAAAACATATGCATAATTGAGTAACAAATCTTAACCCTACTGCCGTCTTTAAATTTAGAACGTTTAGAATCCATTTTGGTAAAACTTTTAAATAAATTAGAGTCCGACCGAAACTGTTTTTCCGGCCGAAACCGAAACCGAAACCGAAAGTTCGGTCTTGGCTTCAGTTTCGGCCGAAACCGAAACCGAAACTCACGTGATCAAGTATAAAATTTTAAAATACTAAAATATGGCGCTTTTTTCCTTTTATTTTGCTTTTTTTAGTCAGATATTAAACGTGTGGTAATCGTTTATTTCAGTTGCTAATAATATTTTATGTAACAAAATATTAAAAATATATTGATTTCTTTTACAAATAAATTTCTTATAGCAATATGAATTATTAATAAATAAATTAATAATAGTGACTGTTGCATTAAAGACTAAGTATTGGTATTTTGAAATCTTACTAATTAATACAGTAGTAGTTCCGAGGGGATCAAAAGTAAAATGAGATAGAATATAAGACTATTATAGCTTAATTATTTATTTTTCTACATAATCTCGAGTCCACCTACGCACCAAGTCCAGCGTTCCAAGTTTCCAATGCTTCAATTCCTTTAAAAATGATTGTCTTAGTCCTGCAAAAGGTCACCACGGCATGGTTTACTTGTTATATATAGTCTTAACACATGTTCTCTAAGTATTGTATCAATTTGGAGAGAAGATGAAAAATAGGTCAGGTAGTCGCCAGATATGGTGAATAGGGATGCTTTAACCAATTGTACGCTAGCATGCTGAACAGGTGGCCATCGCTAATGCCAACCTGTGCGCAGTACGTTGTCAAGATGAAACAGCTCGCCTCGTTCAAAGTTTGCTCTTTTTATCATTGACGGATTTTCAACCCTCGGTATTAAGCTGCATAATCTGTAATGATGGTTCCATGCTGCAGGTAATTAAACAACAATATCACTTTTGAGTCCCAAAATATTGAGGCATACCCTGGCCAGGCCATATACCACGGCCACGGCTTGAAGATCCTTCGATAAACCCGTGTTTCGTCCATGCCAAAAACTAGATTTAAAGTTTTTAGAATCTTCTTAAAATCTTGTCCAACGACATCTTCGAAGTCGATTTTGTTTCTGATTCTGGCACCCATCTTGCGGAGACTTTTTCATATTCAAAATTTGTAAATATGCGTTGAGTACCTCTATATGAAATGCTCGTTTCTTGGATTAGGTATCAGATTGTAATTCTTTAATCGCTAAAACAGTTTTTTTCGAATATGGCAGCATATCTCTTATTGTTTCTTGTTGATTACTGGCTTCGATGGACGTCTGCAACCAAATTGTCTTCCGTGTATGTTCTCTCCATACTCGAAATTAAGAAGCCCACTTTGACAATTGATTATAACCTGAGCAGTCTCTTTCATGTTGCTTTAGACCCGTAAATCTCTTTGCGTTGTTAACTTTCTATAACAGTGGTTGTTAATAACAAGGTCGCACTTGGTTTTCTTTTTCAAGAACATTTCGCCAACACATAGCAAACAAATGACTACATTCAGAAAAAAAGTAAAGAGACTAGAAAATTTTTTTATTAACACAAAAAACATCTGAGCTACACTTTCCAGTATTATTTGTATTAATTTTTTGGTTACCAAGGAGTATATATTTTGTTCTCACTACTATTTGTTCCCTCCTCGTCTTTCTAGAAGAATCATCAATTTCTTTTTGTCAAACTTGGAATGTTTGTCTGAACTAAAATCGACTGATCTGAGCTCGATTGTAGCAATGATACATTTAACTTTCGCTTCTATTTTGAAATTGGAAACACTTCTGAAACCAGTTTCGGTTTCGGCAAAAGTTTCGGCCAAATTTGGCCGAAACCGAAACTGCGGCCGAAACTTGATTTTTGGCCGAAACTCGGCCGAAACCGAAACCGAAACCGAAAGTTCGGTCGGACACTAAAATAAATTTATTCTTTTTATTTGATTAGTTTATTATTTTATAAATTACAATCTGTACTAAACGTAGCTTAAAGGCTATGCGTGATGCGTATTGTAGGCCTTAGTGATTTGCACAATGTGGAGTGTAAAACGATTGTATTCATTTTGCACGCAAGAAACTAAAATTTGTTAATTTTATAGAAAAAATAATATTTTTTTTTATGGCATACGCAGGCAGACGAGCAGTCGGGCCACCTGATGGGAAGTGATCACCGACGCCCATAAACATTAGCAATACCAGTGGTATCGCCAACGCGCTGCCTACCGTGAGACATACGGTGTTAAGTCTCGTTTACCCAGTAAATACGCTGACTACGTTGCCCTCAAACCGGAACACAGTAGTGTTTTCACACTACTGCTTCGCGGCAGAAATAGGCACTGCGATGGTACCCACCAGACGGTCTCATGTAAACAGGGGACCTACCACCGGTAGTAAACAGGGTAATATTTCCATAAAGAGTTCGTTTTTCGATGACGCCAAGAACTTGGGCTTTTAATGTTTGAGTGCAACGCCTATTAAAAAACTTTTTTCTCGTGATTGTAATACTACTAACCTTTATCGTAAATTAACAAAAAATTTTAAAAAAAAGGTCGTCATTTGATAGGAAGTGCATTGAATGAGTGTTATTAACGAACTTGCCATAAAAGATCATAATATTTACAGGCGTTTTATAGGTTACAAAATATATCCATACAACGTCCGTATTTCCACATTTTATGAATCAAATTGCCTTCCATATAGTTTGTGTTTTCAAGGAAACTTTCTTAATCTTTAAAAGTTTTTACCGTCCTTATTGTCAAACTTATTCATTTTTTCATTATTTTTGTTTGTTCCGTAAGGTTTTGCGCGTAAAAACAAGAACCCAGATGACGAACTTTACCTAAAACTTTGTCAATTCTTCATAAGACATTTGTTTAAGTTAAGTTAGTTCGAAACGAATCGTCATCATCTATTACTTAAAATTAAAATATTCGAAGTTTGCAAAAAAAACAAATTTTATTTATACGAAAATCAAATAAGCACCCTCAAAACGCATACTGATTATTAAGATTTTATTTTAATAATTAGTCTGTATTTTTGATTGAAATTATACAAAATAGGAAATCGAATTTACATTGGTAGTATCACTATTTATACGAACAAGACCTGCAGGTACGAAAATGATTTTCAGCGTCTAAACATAACCATGTGTCGGTCTGTCAGGCACCACGGCATCGTGGCTACACAAAATTATACATTTACTAAGTAGTAAGCAGTGTTGTATCTGTATCCAATGCGTAATTTGTTGATAACATAGCCTCAAAACACAAATTCAGCGATGGCTTCAATAAAATGAAATATATTTACCCAAAAATACAAAAAGAACTTTGATTACACATCAAACCAGCAATTGGAGAAGGTAGGACACTGTAGCGCTAGTGTGCTATGCCAGTATAATTATATTTTATATGTTTTTAATAACCGGCTTACAATCCTGTTGGATTGCTCTGTTGAGTAGGCTGTTACGTCTCAGGTCCTAACATTAGAGAATAGATAGTGAGTTAGAAAGATAATAGAAAAGTGTCACAATTTTAATGTCCAAAATTTCATGGTTTATGTTGACTAACGAAGCCAACAAAAATAAGTCTCTATATATTTTAGGATAGTTAATATATTCGGTAAAGTGTTATCAAAAGGGCTTCTGATTGCTGGAATAAATGGATGGATGATGTAATGTCTGGATGAGTAAGATAGGAAAATAAAAACTGAACGGGGCAATTGTCACGTGTTATTTTACTTTACTTTGTGTGAATTATCCGGAATTAAGGTACGAATTGTTTTTATTTCATTGGTTATTGCTGATAGTCAAATGATTATTTATATCCATTGTTTAATATTTCCTTGTATATATCCTGTTAAAGATGTAGTAATTAATATGAATTGCTTTTTTTAGAACGGGTAAGAATCTGTCACCGAAGAAAATTTGTGAAATTGTTGGTTTGCTTAAGGCAAATACAATGTTTCAGTATAAAATAGCTAGAATAGTACACGTTTTAAGAAGTTAACGAATTACACTGCACCACCAGCAGATAAAAAATGTGAATATATGCCTACAGAATAGAAAAACGACATCATATAACGACGTATGGTAACAATAATACTAATAAATGACAGCGGCATTCAAGTATCACAGCGCACCGTACAGAGACAACTTGCAGAATTTGGTTTGATGGCAAGAAAACCACTTCGCAAACCAAAGGTTACGCTGGCTATGGTTAAAAAACAGTTGGAATGGGCTCGAAAGTTCAAACGCTTTTCAGTAGAAGATCGGAAAAGGGTGAATATGAATGCGGTTGATGTTTTTTTTTAATTTCAGTGTGATAAGTACATTACTACTAAGAAATATTTTTTTTCAGGTTTGCTTTTCAGACGTGTCCATTTTTCAAGTGATGACTGATAAGTCACAGTTTGTTAGAAGTAGGCCTGGAGATGAATACCATCCTGACTGTATTGTTCCGACTGTTAAGCATCCTACGTCCATCATGGTGTGATCTGTGATAAATTTTAGAGGTACTGGTCGTCTTCAAATTGTGCAAGGTACTATGAAACAAGAAAAATTATAAGAGCGACTCTTACCCCAGCTTGCTAAATGGTTTGGAGATGGAGAGGAACCAATTTTTTTGCACGACGGAGCTCCTTGTCATAAAGCAAAATCCGTCAACAAGTTTTTAAGTGACAAAACATCACGGATTGAATTGGCCATGCAATTGCCGATATGAATCAACAGAAATGTATGGGAGATAATGTAACGAGAGATCAGTAAAGCGGAAACCACAACAAGAGCTCATAGAGAAGCTTATTGAGGTCTAGCATCGCAATGCACATCTGCAGGAAGTAGTAAGAAGTTGCGCAGATAGCATGCCTCAAAGAATAGCAGCTCTCATTGCAGCAAAAGGACAACATACAAAATATTAAGATTTTCTCTATTTTTATTTTTTAGTGTATGATTTTTTAATACAGCTAAATGTTTTAAATTAAGTATATATGTTTTCTTTTTATCTTTCGAATCCAAAAAAACTATTAATCAATAATAAAAATACCAATTATACACCTATATTAACATTTTCGGCCATTTCAACGTGATTATAAGCTATTTTATGCAATGGGTCTAATAATATGGCATCACCACTGAATAATTCTGCATTTATGTCTGGAAGAGTCCGAAACATCGGGAATAAATATAAAGAATTAAAGAGAAAAATCCGTAATTAAGTAAAATATGTATCATTCTGTTAAGAAATGTATGAACTAACTTCCTATTAGTCAGTATTAACTAAAATTATTTTATGATTTTTTAATAAACTAACACCCTAACGCTGTTCCTAGGGAACAGAATATTCATCAATATATTTAAGTGTTCATCGTATACAACGAAATATGTCGTACAAATTCAGTTTCTTAAGTATTTTTGTTTACGATTCCACAATTTAGCGACATTGAATAATAAGTGCTTTGTAGAGAATGTGTAGTTTTAACCTGATATGAAAAAATAAAAAAAAAACGTTAGATATCAATTTAAGATTTTAATTTATTGTTATCGATGTTTTATGGGAGAACAAAGGTACATCGAATGAATAAATATTTTCTAAACATCGGATCGATGATCGGATTTAATACATCGATGTGCATCAAAAATAGAATGTTCCGACTTGTTAGACATGAATAAATAATTGCACAATTTTTATTTGACAGATCAATGATTGTTTGTTTTTTGAAGTTACCCTCTATGTAATGAAAAACCGCTTACTTGGTTATATAAAAGTATTTTAGACCAGATTATACCACAAAATTAACGTAATGGCAAACGAACAAGAACCAACAGATCTTGATTGGATTCAGTTACGACGAGATATGGGCTCAACCCATCATGTTGAGACGACTAAAGAAAAATTTATTCGAAAGTTTGGCGAAAATCCATTTGTTCCTATAGGTTTGGTTTATATTTTTTATATTTCTCATGAAATAATTATACTATATGGTGCTAATGACTTACTAGCTTAAATAAGGGGTATACCCTAATAGAATGCAAACATTATAAAAGTACAAATAAGGATTAATAAATTATGTAATTAATTTTTAGGTTGCCTGGCTACCGCTGGGGCTTTGAGTTATGGATTATGGTGTTTTAGAAGTGGTAAATCTAAAGTATCCCAGCAAATGATGCGGTTAAGAATTGTTGCACAAGGTTTTACAATAACGGCTCTTGTTGTTGGAGTATGATGACAGCTGGAAAAACTATTAAATAGTCACAAGCTTTGTAAATGATAATGTTGGATAAATGCAATTAGACAAAATAGCTTCATTAGAAACAATGACTGTCAATAAAATAAGTTACTATTTATGTTCCCTTTATTTATAAATATCACATTTGAAAAATACAAAATGGAATATACTGATTAGCTGTACACTTGATTCATAGTTATAGAACAGTAAGTCTAATTTTCTAAACGCAAACTTGCTAGAATATTTTATTTCATAATCATAGTATATCTATTTGAATATCAATACAGCATTTTTTCAACTAAAAGTACTGAAATAAGCAAGACAAAAATAAGAAACTATTTTTATTTTCATATAAATGTGAAAATTTCATTATTTATAGACATAATATGACAGCCTTTGCTAAGTCAATAATGTAACTCATGATATTTCTGTACAAATCTTTGCAATATATTTATCTATGCAAATATGTATATTTTATTTACTATATTTATCTATAATTGTAAGATATTTAACAACTTGATATATTTAATTCCAATACGCAATAGTATATTATAAATATTACCAATAAGTTTTATTACACATCTGTTCTTTTCTAGTAAGTACATTTTTCAACTGGAAATTTTAACTATTGTGTGTTTCTATTATATAGGACCCATTAAAAATAAACATAAAGGCAAATTAAAGTTATGTTAACACAACACACACTAGTGTGCTAGTGCGCTAACAATACAGTTTTCTATCTGTGTTAAATTCAAGTATATCTCATTTAGCATTGTCTGACCATTGCTATGTGCGGAGTAAATGCATTCCTCAGCTGTCTTGCTTGCACCTGTACAGCCTGCAGGCATTTTGAATCCTACCCTTAAGAATTGTAGCGGGACATTCCCCATTGTTTTTACCAAGTGATCTAGCAGAAAATTTTTAGTTCAGCTGTCCTTGTTGTCTTGTTTTATCATGCTGATCCCCTCATTCCAGGTTAAGGAGTCGATCATTAATTGTCAACTCCTTTGATACCTTGAGAATCATCTAGTGATTAATGGTTGTCTGTATAGCTTTTGAAGGTAGCCTTTAGCTGTTTGTTGTTGTTTTAAGTTTACTATGTTGCGCTAAATCTATCAGTATTTTTGAGGTAGGTAGGTAGCCTGGCGTACGAAACTCAGCGGCCTATTATTTTATTGGGGGATAGTTGTCACCGATGCCCATAAACATTGGCAACACAAGTGGCATTACCAACGCGCACCGTGAGACATAGGATGTTAAGTCTCGTTTACCCAGTAAATACGCTGGCTACGGTGTCCTTCTAACCGGAACACTGTTTTCACACTACCACTTTGCGGCAGAAATAAGCACCGGGCGGACTAAAGAGGGGACCTAAAACTTACAAAATGCCTATTTTTTAGTACTTTTAAACTGCCCACATTTCCTACTTTTAAAAGCAAAGTGTGGCCACACATAAAGTACTATTCTCATTTCTGGACAGGAAACACCTAAGTACCAGTATTTGCTCTTTTGATGCATTCAATATCAATCACTTCGAATCATCATCGACTTTGGTTTTGAATCATGTTAAATATTTTACCGATTCGTATCACGGTGAATGCTACAATGAATTGTTAAAGGTAAAACCAGGCGTAAGTTTTGATAACAGTGCAACGGGGCAGAATTAAGACCTTGACGGTTGACGACCCACTATCGTGCGTTTCACAGGTCTGGTCCTGCACGCACTTATTCCCATTGAAATCATTTGTCATCGGCGGAATTTACGGCCTGATATGACTCAGGGTCCGTCAAGAAAAGAGCTTACTCTTTACTAAAAGGGATAAATAGTAGCTTCTCTAGTTTCCCGACATGGTTGGCGGTTATCACCTCCTATAAAATGTATCGACTGGCTACTAGTGCTATTACGCTATTGATGTTGCCCCGTACATCTCTGAGGACTGTCTTAATAGGCGTCATGCACTTTAAACATTTCTAATTGAAAATTTTTATAGATTTTTGCGAAATCTTGTCTTTAGCGTTGTAAACCTATTGGGTAATTCCAAATTTAAGAGGATAGTGTAGACTGGTCAAAAAGACCCAGATGGTCAAGTTTCATTGAAACCAAGGTTAGCATGAGAAAATTAAATAAGCTTTAAGAGGTTTCACAATCCTAAAAAAAATATTTGAAAATAAAAATAAGAAAAAAATCGATAAAGGTACACAGATAGACCACTTGAGGTGCCTACGAGACAGGTTTAGGTCTAGAAGAAGGTTTTTGGTTGGTCCTAAAAGAAGGTTTTTGGTTGGTCGATGACCGCTCACAAAAAAATTACCGTGAGTAAAAAGTTTTAAAGTAAATATAAATTGCTTTTGTCTTTTAATTCAACATAAAATTTTGATCGCAATGTACATAAAATTATTTACATTCACATAAGTCAATAGTCTTAGCAACTAAATTATGTTATCGATTACTAAATAAATTGATTTTTATGATTCATATCTATATTTTTTTCATCAATATAGGTTAACATAGTAAATGTTTAGTTTGTGGAAGAGGAGAAATAATGATCTATAATCATCTCTTGCCTCTGATATATTAGAATATTCTGAATCTGTTACGCAAATGTTTTATTGAATTTGACAGTTAAAAGCTACATTTGTTGGTGTAATGTTGTACTGACTGTAATTATAAAAACAAATATTAGATTAAGTTCCTTAATATTTTTATATGCAAGATCTACAGTAATAACAACTATGTGCTTAAATATTTTCTACCATTTTAATTTTTCTTATAACTTTAAATAATAACATTTTTGGAACATATCTATAAACAATGAATGGTTTTATTGCTGTTCACTGTGGTAAGTTATTAATTTTTTTTTTTACAAATTTAGTAATCTTAATCAGTGTAGTGATAATATCAAATCATTTTAATATTCATTTTTATATGTATTATTTTTCGTTTTTTTTTATATTTAGGTGCAGGGTATCACAGTGATTCTTTAAAAAAAGAATATCAGAAAACTTGTTATACTGCTTGCAGAAAAGCTGTAGAAACTCTTAAAGAAGGCGGTAATGCTGTGGATGCTGTTGAAAAGGCTATTATAGGTTTGTTTATGACTTCTATATAAAGGTTTTGCGATTTTTTAACACTAAGAAGAACCTTAACATGCAAGCTTACACAAATATACCATTCTAGAGTTAATAGAAATATAAATTCTAAATATTTTTAGGAAATTAATTTATTATTATTCCTTAATACTTGGTAGGAAATCAGGCACAGATCCAACTTTTTATGTGCTTGTTTTAAAACTCATCTTAATTTATTGGCAATTAAGTAATCAGTTCACATGACCTTTACCAACTTGTAAACAGAAAACTCTGATTCTAAGCCTCTATTTAAAAAACTTATATGTGTATATTATTAGCATCCCCCTAATTATAGTTTTATGATGTGATAATAGCCTTGCAAACTTTCTTTCAAAGCATTTACACAAAAAATTTCAAGTGTCACATATGTATAAGTAACATAAGCATAACTTCGAATATGACAGATAAGATGTTCTTATATTAGAACACCTTTAAAACTTCAATATCTAGATTTATAGTAATGGTGTGTATAATTTTTTTTTCTTTCAATAGAGCAATAAAAGGTAGTTTTATTTTTTAATGTTCTTATGTGGCAACAGGCAATAATAATATTGGTTACTTAGTTTGGGTCTTAAAAAAGGATTTGCAACGATTATTATATTGGACCAAGTTTACTTATTTTAGTACCTTCAGTAAACATTTAAGCACACTTTTTGCAACTAAAACTGGCATGAAACATATGGTCTATATGTTCACAAATGGAAAATTTTATTGATCTAAGTAATATTCACTAATTGAACATAGTGTTGTTACTAGTTGAAGATTTATTGAGTAGATTGCTAGACATATTACATGTATTAATTGTGGTGGATTTCATAGTTCATACTGATTCCTTTTAAGCTTTGACTAATGTTTCTGTCCGATCTTAAATACTGCATAGGTTAGTTTCTTTGGTTGTTAAAACAGAATAAATTATTCCGTTAGCCTGTGGCTACATTTGCAATTTGGCAGTAAAGGTGATTATATGTCATGAATTATAAAAATTGCATTTAATTTTCTGTATTAAATTTAATAAGTTCTGTCCAACTGTAGTCTTGGTAAAATTTTAGCTTAATAACATGTCTATAACAGTTTACTCCAATATATACAAAATACACTATAAATCATAATTTTACAATTAATCAGCAATAATTAACAATATAGGCTAAATAGTGATATATTATGGTAACCATAAAGAGTACTGATTTTGATCATTCTTTTTTTAAATGGTTGGTAGTAGCTGTCATGTAGGCTTTTTTTAATTGTTTTGTGATTAGTAAACTAATAAATATTAAAGAAATTAAATAAAAAAATAAAGGCATAAAAATCACAATCAACAATATGATTCAATTGCAAATGCTGGCTCTCTCTTAAGAGATATACTTAATACTTACATGTGTTTATGCGAAGACTACACATGATTTAATAAAAGACCATGGATTTTATGGTCACTGGCAGAGCATGCCCATGGATCCTGTAGTGACTGAAATGTCGGGAATTGAAACTAAATTAAACATGATAAAATCCGTACTTAATCAGATATACTTAAACTAAGTACATACACACTGTACTTAATTGTACTACTTGAATTAGCTAAGAATAATGTCCATGAAAGCAGCTATGTTTTAGAAATAGCCTATAATAACCATTTTAATGTTAACATAGTTTTAAAATTTTAATAAGGCATATTCAAAGCTCATTTAAGAATAAATGAACAAATACCTTAAAAGATATCAGGGATTTAGTACAGGGGGCACATTGATATCCATTTATATACTGTTGGAATTAAAAAAAAAATTATCTTGTTTCATAAATAATGTTTGTAACATTTTTTTTTTACAGAATTAGAAAACAGCGCACTAACAAATGCTGGATATGGATCAAACTTAAGTTGGGAAGGAACTGTAGAGTGTGATGCATCTATCATGAATGGTCAAACATTACATTTCGGAGCGTGCGGTGCAGTCTCCAATGTTTGGAATCCCATTACGTTGGCCAAACATTTATGCGCGAAACAATGCGAGAGTTTGTCCCTAGGGCGTGTCCCACCATGTATACTCACCGGCCTCGGAGCCAAAACGTGGGCAGAGCGAATGGGATTGGAAATAGTCGATGACAGGAAAATGATCTCGCCTCGAGCGTTACGCAACTACAAGCACTGCAAGCGAAAATTGAAGAAATACTCACTGCAAAACGATATCAAATTCAGCCCGCTAGATACTGTTGGAGCGATCTGCGTCGATGCAAATGGTGTGGTGGCATCTGGGGCTAGTTCTGGTGGTGTATCACTTAAGCATGAGGGGCGCGTTGGCCAGGCTGCGTCATTCGGTAGCGGTGTATGGGCTGTGATAAGCAGAGATGGTGTTCAGCCTTCAGTGGCGTCCTGTACTTCGGGCTGTGGAGAACATTTGATACGAACACAGTTAGCGAAAAATATTGCCGAGAGTCTTTTGGAGCCTTCGCCGGTAATTGGTTTGGACAAGTGCCTGAAAGAGAAATTCATCGAATCTCCATTCCTGTGGGACGTACCTGAGAGATTAGGCGGTAGTTTAGCGCTAATGTTCAACCCTCAAGTTGGTGAAGGCGAGCTACTCTGGGGACATACAACAAAAACAATGTGTATTGGATACATGTCGACGGAGATTGCGAAACCTAAGGTATTTGTTTCTTTAAAATAACTACTTGTGTTTAGGAAAACATTACACATCCTGCTTATATTATTTATGCGAAAGTTCTTGAAAATGTTGGGATGTATGTAAATCTTTCACACAAAAAAATTTGCAATAAAATAATTATTTTCATATGTATAAGTAATATACGGGCTATAGAATAAAAAAATATGAATTATTCTTAATATAATAAAGTGTAATGTACCTATGTAGGAAGAATCTGCCATTTGCGAGCCATTCCTGCATGCACCGCAAAAATCTTTGGCCTACAAGAATATATGTTATAATACGGTCACAAATTCAATGGCTGCCAATTCGACAACGTCGATCATCAAGGGCACTTACCACCCTTTTTCCTTCTTCTTTCATCTTCTACGACGTATTTGTCGTCTTACTTCCAATATTTTAGTGATGCTAGTCTTAGAAATCTAGGTTCCACGATTAACCGCCTTCTTCTGTGTCCCGTACCGACTTCATTCATTAATCTTTTTCAATTCAATCTATACTTCTCTGGAATGCGCTACCTTTGGAAATCAGAATGGCAAACCACAACATCCAATTTAAAAAAATGCGTAAATATTTACTGCAAGACGAATTGGCAAAGCTACTGACACTGTGACATATGTATATGTATTTATAGTTATACATGTGTACATATATATTTGTGTTTATATGAACATGTGCATATATTTTTATATATATATCTATTTATGTTTAAGTATGGATATTTATGGTTCCATTATTAGAAAATGTATTTATTAATTATACTCTTATTTAATATCTAACTTTACACGTAGATTTGGTTTATCTTATTTCGTAGTTTAAGTGTACCCACGCTTAATTTTTCATAACCTCAACCTCATTCAGATAATGCCTAAGGCATTAAGCCCGTCTATGTATATTTTAATGTGCATAAAGAATATATAAATAAATATAATAATTATCGCAAATTGCTATCACCACGTGGATGAAACTGCTAGGCCGAGATAGTCGAGCGAGCTTTTACCGGTGGTAGGTCCCCTTTTTACAGGAGACCGTCTGGGTGGGTACCACCGCGGTGCCTATTTCTGACAACAAAACACTGCTGTGTTCCGGTTTGAAGGGCACTGTAGCCAGCGTATTTACTGGCTAAACGAGACTTACCACCCTATGTCTCACGGTAGGCAGCGCGTTGGTGGTACCACTGGTATTGCCAATGTCTATGGGCATCGGTGACCACTTTCCATCAGGTAGCCCGACTGCTCGTCTGCCTGCGTATGCCATAAAAAAATTAGTAATTTAATAAAATAGTGATTGTATAAAAATCCGTAAACCAAATATATTTATTAATCTTTCTTAAGTTATCACTTTCTTTGTTTCCAGTGCGTAATTTCCTATCTGCCGCCTAAAATCGAATCAGGACGGAAGGCGGTGGTATCTGGCGTTCCTTTTAAAGTTACCATGCAACCTAGTCCAGTCCTACAATGGGAAGTCAAGACTGAAGCCAATTTAAACGGATCTCATTAATTTAATGTTTTTTTAAACCTAAAAATGTATTCAGAAATTGAAAGTTACTAATCTAGATTAAAACTGATATTTGAGACTTAGCTTAGCGGCATTTATTTATTTAGTGATTTACTTGAATTATCTATTATATTAGAATAAGGCAGTGAATGATGTTGTATTACAATTGATTGAATAGTTCATTGTAGTACATTGACTCAATTTTACGTTCATAAATAGACGACTGAAGTTTTAAAATTTTGATTACATTTTAAAATCGTTTAGCATTATATAATATTTTATTAAAGTTGACATTATTTAAAATAAAAAAGTACTTAATATTAGTGACCAGTAAAAGTAGAGACAAAAATTTATTGTTAGTTATTTTATTAACTACTAATAAATGTTCCAGTGACAATGTTACAGAGATATTTTTTTTAACAGATACTTAATACAATGCGCGCAAATATTACAACAGCAGAATAAATAATATCGGATACATAGACAACAAAATATCAAGTAAACAGGTCTTGTGTATGGATAGATGAAAAATAAAAAATGCAATTGTTTATGACATTTATTTTATTTTGTAGAATAAGAAGTCTTAGTACCATGTATTACACTGTTAGGAGTAGAATATTTTTTTATTGTTTAGCCTCATGGGTGTCAAGCTCTATTGAAATTATTAATTTTATTGTTTATTTAAAAATAGCTAAAAACTAAATACCTCTATCGACAATAAACGAACTGTAACTTAAGTACTAGCTTACGTTTTAATTTTGTTGAGCCTACTTTACAAGTACACATTCTCGCTTTTAACGAATATCAGAGTGTTCACACTTTGAAGGGTAAAAATTTTCAAGCACCAAAACTTAGTAACCAATAATCACTGGGTTAATCATTAAAAAATAACAGAAATAAGGCACAGCAGTGAATCATTGAATTGAAGTTTCCTTATATTATAGCTGTTACAAGTAAGAAAAAGAAACATCACTGAACTATTTAAATTGAAATCATGTTTCATATCACAATAAAAGAAATTACCCTGGCAACTCTACTTTCCCTATGTATGAAATTAAATTATGCATTTCACCCTGAAATAGCAATCACGAAATAGCTGCCAGTCTTTTTTACATACAAAGAGGTTATTAGCGCCATGATGATAGAATTAATAGTACACACACATCAATTACTAATATTATTAGATAGAGAGTCAATAAAAACTCATAGATTACAGGTTTAACACTACAGCTAGATACTTACTAAAGTTATAATTGTCAAAAATACATATTTGTACTGTAGTAAATAAAATGCTCGCGATAAAAAATAATATTCATCAAATTAAACCTACAAATAGAAGAAGTGGTAATTGTAGGCTGGCAGTAAACGAATCCCCAAATATACGTATAAAAATAAAACTTCATCGCAACTAAGTCATGGCTTAAAATATAGTTTGTGACATAAAATTAAAATTGCTAGATTATATGAATATGCTATTATTATTATGTAGAATTTCATTTATTGTTATTACTTCTTAAAAATAAAAAGATATTAATATTTTTTAAACCTGCCGACCGAGCAGGTACCGTTGAAAATTAAACACAGATTTAGCCATAAGTACTTAAAATGAGGTAAGTTATATATACAACAGACAAGTCATAAAAAAAGTGTCGATCATCTATGAATCTCATATAAATGTTAAAAAAAACGTAATTTAAAATAAATGCCTAACTAATACTGTCATTATTATCGATTTCCATACAAAATACAATATTTGTAATTATTACATATACTATTGACATGTTACGATCACATATTTGTAGCGCCTGTTCCATCTTTAAATTCTTTGTTAGAAGACAATTTCAGTCTTGGATTATTGATTCACACACAACCATACTCGTACCAAATGGCCGATTCCTTAGTATTGTCAGATTTCTCGTTGCGGCTTGATGTCCTTCGTTCTTGTTCTTCCTGTTCTTGGATATTCTCATCGGCAGGAGGTCGGGCCACTTCCTGAGTTTGTTCAGTAGTTCTATCCTGGCCAGTTTGACATGCGCCGTCGCCTATCACGGTAGATATTCTGTTGTATATCAAGTACGTCGGGTTCTCTTTGACGGGAGTGCTTTGCGGTTTAGTGTTGAGATTGACCTCCGGATTGTCGTCTGCCAAGTACACTGTGCGTCTCGATCCGGCGGTTCCGAAGACAGGCGATGGTGTAGACGCTGAAATAAATATGTTATAGTTAAATAAATGCCCTGTATAAGGACAAATCATATAAATATTGATCGCAAAGTCTGAAAACAGTTACAATGTGTTTATATTTACTTATTAATAATAAAAATAAATTTTTCAAACAAAGAACAAAATAAATTGATTATCAATGTCCCAATGCAAGTTGACGAATACAACTATCTTCAATGCATCTAAATTATTTGTGCATACCTAATATATTTTTATATGACTGATCAATTAGCCCTGACAGCAGAAATAAAACTTAAGATATTTAGTTCTATTTCTTATAAAAACGAGCACTTGCGATCGGCTTTCACGACTTCATAAAAGTTAAATGTTTCCAAAACAACGTACCTGTTGGTAAACCCGTATCTCCCTCCAGTCCCTGATAGCTATTCCTATGTGTGGGCGCAACTGCTTTATGAGGTCTCCTTCTGAATGACGCTCTTATTAAAGCGTCGTCACCGCCTCCGCTATGTACTGAGGCAGATGACAGACGTCTTGTGAAATTACCCTCGCTAGCTGTCAAACGGCTTGAATCCAAAGCAGAGATACAACCATCCATATTGTCAGGCTTTTTAAACATATCCTCGTATCGTCTGCTATAACCCAGATCGGTGCTGTGTCTCGGCGAATCTGTGCTTTGGTTCGACGAACCCTGGTCTTGTTCACTGTTCTTGATAGCCTTGTCGTATTCTTGACTACCCGGATCCGACTCTCCTGATTCCGACCCTGCCAGTGTCAATTGCGATTTCGACCGATTCTCGTCTTCCATCCGCTTATTGTTACGAGACGGTACTTTGTTTATTAAATCCGTACCCGCTTTTCTAACCCTTTTGACGAACGACGCCCCGAAACCGCGCCTCTTTGGCGTACAATTGTCGAGCTTTTTGTAGTGCTCCATAATTTTCTCTTCCAACTTTTCTTTTTGGCGGCTCAAGGCGTTCACCTTGTCGGCGAACATTTTCTCCTCTTCGTGGTAATGCTGTTTGTCCTTTAAGGAGTGGGCCAACAACTCGTGATACTGCGTCAGAAGTTGAGAGACGTGATCCATTAATGATCGACGATCGGCATCCAAGCTTTTGTTCATTTGTATCAGCATTTCGCAGTGCTGGTTGGTTTTGCTTAATTCTAACTCCATACTAGTGATTATTTCGCCTTTTGTGTTGATCTCCCCGGACATTTCAGTGTTTTTCAATTTTAACTGCGTAACTTCACTGCGCAGCTTACGATATTCATCTTGCATATTTTTATATTCGTTTTTAAGTCTCCCGCTGACAGTAAAGAGATTTCTAAAGTCCTCTTTCAACTTTGAATGTTCTGTTCTCAAATTGGTTAAATTTCTGGACTCCTTTTTCAAATTTTCCCGTTCTATTTCCACATCTGCCGCCTTTTTCTCATAAATTGTTATCTTATCTCTTAGTTCACGGTTTTCAATTTTAAGATCTCTCATAGCGGTCTTGATGGGTTCTTTCTCACTAAGCAACATCTCATACTCAGTATTTAATTGTTCATGAAGAGTTTGCAAAGCGACTTGATCTCTCAAAAGGTTATCCTGCTTGTCCTTTAAAACATCAAGTTGTTTAATTATTTCTTCTTTTTCAGCTGCCAATTGGCTGTTTGCAAGTTGTAAAGTCATTTGTTGCGAAATCAAAGAACCATTTTGTGAATTCAATGTTGCAACATTGACCTCCAATTTTGCATTCTCTGCTTGATAATGATCAAGGCCGGCTTGGAGAGTTGCCAAAAGTTGTTCAGTTTGCGGATCGGGGCCTTCATTCTTCTCATGGTTGCAATAATGAGGAACTAACTCCGTCATATTAGCTCTTGCAGCGATCTCAGTTATCAATCCACCGTGATCTGCATTAGTGATAATCTTTTCTAACAATTCTTCAACATTAAGCTCTTTCGTTATTATTTCAGATGCGTTGATACCTAACTTGTCAAAGCAATTAATAAATTTATCACAATTAACCTTTTCTAAAATTAAATCTTTTTGTAGCGCTTGAATTGTTTCAGAATCGATTTTTTTGTGCGATTTCAATTCTTGCGTTTTCTGTTCTAAATCTTGTAACTTGGTTACCACCGACTGACTAGTGTATAACTCACGTGATATCCTTTCAATTTCCTTATTTTTCAATTCGATATCGGCCGTGATTTTGTCTATTATTACATCTTTTTCTTCTACAGCTTCCCTCAGTTTATTAACTTCTCTTTGCAAATTGTGGGCCTCTTTTTCGCTGTAGGTTAATTTTGTTTTTAGCTCCTCAGTTTGTATTATAAGACGCGTTGCTTTATCTGCCTCGGGTTTTACGGCATTCAATTCTTTAGTTCTAGAATCTAATGATTTTTCTAAATCATCCGCCCTCCTTTGTATAGAATCACACAACATTTGTATCCTCTGTTTGTCTTTAGTAAGTGACTCCAAATGCTTTTCAAAGTCCTGTAGTTTGTTCTTTTCAGATTCTCGATCTATTGACTGTCTGTCTATAAAAGCTTTTTTGTTATCCAGAGAGTCTTGTAACTTCCTATTCTCCTCTAAAGCATTTTTAAACACCTCTTCCAACTCAGAATTTTGTTGCATAAGTCGATTACAATTCTCTTGTAGCTGTTCACATTTTAATGTTAGCCTCTTTTTCTCCTTTTCTAACTCTAATACTTTGTCACTGCCTTCGAGTATAGACTGTTCTCGAAGATTGTCAATTTTTGAAAGGAGTCTCTTATTTTCTAACTCTAGTTTTAGTGCTCTAGCTTGTGCGTTACTCGTCAACTGTTCGGATAAACTATTTTCACCGGACTCGATGGTGCTTTCACATTCATTGTCTGTATCCAAATTGCTGTTATTACTTTCGCTCAACATTGACCTGGCAATGTATTGCAGGTGGTTATTCTCTTCGATCAATTCTTGGATTCTTTGCTGGTCGGCATCTCTTTCCTGTAGATATAATAGTAAAAATGAAATTTTTTATGACAATTTTAAATATCATATTTAACTCGTCGAATACAGTAAAAACGAGCAAAAAAAACAACACAGTAAAGTGATTCAGGGCTTAAGCTGTTTAATTTTCTTTTTTTTAATGAACTAAACTCTTTAATGAAAATCCCACAAACATTAGAGATTTATAAAGAGACAATAAATATGGTGAACTTTATATAAAAAAATTATGTAGTCCTTGAAAAAGTATTAGCGTTTTAAAATTTTAAAGTCTTCTTGTTTACGGGAGACCTTTTAGGATGTTACTAACTACCCATCGTAACAAACATCTGTTCTATATACCGTATAAACGTCATAATTAATATAAACGACGTAATTTCATATCTCCCTGAGTGACAAATATTTTTATAGTTGTTATTACGTACATCAGTAATGAACACATAATATAGCTTATTATCAGGCCATATCCTAGCGCTCTCTACTCCAGGCAATAAGTAAAGAACTGACTAACCAATGCAATATCATTCGCTTCCCTCTTCAACTTGATCATGGCCGCCTCCAGAGTCAAGCACTGCTCCGCCCTCTTCCTCGCGCGCTGAAGCTGTTCCTCTAATAGGTCCCTCGAGTCCATCAAAGCTTTATTGTCTTCGCGTAACTCTGCAACTCTTGTTTTGTAATACTCCGCGTCGGCGAGGCGATCTCGGTACCTTTGTATTTCTTGCTCCAATCTGAATGACAAAATGAGCACATTTTAAAACATGCTTCGAAGTGTAAATAAAGCTCTTAAGTAATTACCTAAACATGATTATATATCTTAGTTTATTACAAATGATTCTATTTTATTGAAAAATTAAATATTTGAACTCTACTATTAGGCTTTCATTTATCATTGAAATTTACATATTTGTGAATTGTATATAACCTATTGAATGTAACCATACACCGACATCATTTTAAGATCAGTGACGAGATATTTTCAACCACAGCCCTACAGCGTATATGGATGCGTACCTGAAGAAATAACGTTTTTTTTCAACATAGTATAAAGCTTTTCAACATAGATTTTATAGCAAATAAATACATTTTTATCACTTCTTTTTTTGATGTTAGAGCAAAAAAAAGATAATATGAACAAACGACCTCTCGCAGCGTTCCGCCTTCTCCCTGAGCGCGTCCACCTCGTCCCTGTAGCCGGCCGCCCTCCGCGCCTCGTTGAACCACTCCTGGCTGTCGGAGCGCAGCTTGGCCAGCACCAGCTTTGTGTGCTCCAACTCCTCGCGGCATTCCGCCAGCTGTTCCGACTTCTCCTCCCTTTGATATAATTTATTGTTATAACTACATAAACTAAACTTAAAAGCGTGTCTCTCCTTATGTGTGTCTAGATCGTTAATCGCAACAGATTTTGATGCAGTTTTTATGGAGTGATTGAACAGGAAGGTTCATATGTTTAAAACATGTATAATTTAGAAAAGGAATACTGATAATTTTAGAGGTTTCTTGCGGTGGCTGAGCCCTATGCCTAAATGTTAACGATTGCATATTCTACCTAACTCACAGTGGATCTAGTGGTGGTAGTTATTATAACCAAACAACATTTATATATAATTTCTAACAATTATTTATCGGTACAACACAAACATATACATACAACTCCTGTCTCTGTTTCCGCAGGCGCGCCTTCCAATCCGCTAATTCTACGGCCAAATGTTGACTTTCACCGTTGTTCTGATTCACGGTTTGCGTCGACGGATTCTTGCTGTTTTTGCTCTCGTTCTCCGTCTCACAGAGGCCTTCGTTCAACACCAGCGTTGCCCAATTCTGAAGGTAATGGTCTCTCTCCTTGGCCAAACGACGCATGTGGTTGAACATCGTAGGTGATTGGAACAGATCAATGGCATCCGGCGTCAAAACCACTGTCTGCATGTCGGTAACCTTGAAAAAAAAGGAAAAAATTATAATTTTTACAAGTGTTCGAATTAAAAGGAACGTTCGAAAAATAGGAATTAGAGCAATTAACTAACTTGTAATATAAAGCAGACACAGTTTTAAACAAAATTTCACAAAAAATGTGTATAATAATTTAAAATTTTTACAGAATAAATAATTTTATTACTACGTCCGTTCCGGTTTGAAGGGCACCGTAGCCAGCGTATTTACTGGGTAAATGAGACTTAACATCCTATGTCTCACGGTAGGCAGCGCGTTGGTGATACCACTAGTATTGTCAATATCTATGGGCGTCGGTGACCACTTTCCATTAGGTGGCCCGACTGCTCGACTGCCTGCGTAAGCAATAATAAAAAAGTCGTTTTTATAGTGTTATTCTTAATGAAATATTTATACCTTATGTAGAGGCAAATGTAGAAGACTGATAATGCTCTTATTAAAGGATACCAAAACAATACCTCATGTATGTGCCTAAGTCGCAAATAAAATTAGCGGTTTCTAGCGCTACATTTTTAAGGATAGATTTATCCTTAACCACCAAGTGAGTTTCCATCTCGTATTGTCACTTTATTTAATGAATTAACTATTATGTGAAAAAACGTCATTTATTGATTCAACTCGACATTCCATTGTAGAAATAATTCAAACAATTTATTCCATCAAGGTTTCGATGGCGCCAATCATGGTTACAATCTTAAACCTTATTTAGATGTACAAGGCGTTCATAAACGAACATGTATAATCAAATGAGCGATATGTGTCGTATCTGAATCGTTAGCATATCGTTGTAACGGGTGTTGTTCGTTATGCGGGACGCAAATTGGCAATGCAAACGTTTACATGCACATATATTAAAAACAATCGATACTATTTTACCTTAAATTAGTCTTCTACATGAAGTAGTTAGCAATACTGAGATCGGCAATTTTGGTTTTAATGCAGTTGTTTTTGCAGAAAAAAACGGCGTATAACTATTTTAACCAATGTAAGCAGGTAATAACGGGCTCTCAGAAGGCAGGCAGAAGGTATTCATTTCATCAAAATATTGTCTACCACACGTTTTATGAACATAGAATGAAGGTTTTATTTAATCCAGTAACTTTTATGTGAACTTAAAAGGTATTATCTTAAATAAGCTTTGAATGTGCCTGATTGCAATTGTTAAAAATGTTTACATTAAAATGCTTATTATGCGTTACTCTTAAAATATAGATATATGCTATCATGGTCTTTATTGTAGAACAATTTAAATGTCTATCTTGTACGGTTTTAGGAGCGTTTGTAATTTAATCGTACGCGGTTGTGATTTTTGGTGCCGTAATTTTTTTTATTTATCAAATATCTATTAAACTACTTATCAAAAAAATACTATTTACCAATGGAAAGGTAAAATATATCCTTTATAACAAAAATAAACAAAATCGGAGCACTAGGAGTGTAGCAACTAGGTAACATTTATAAAAAAGGACATAAAGCATATGCTACAAATTGAGTACCTCCTCCTTTTACATAGGCGAGAAGGCACACAGAAAGGGTCCTAAAAAATAAAATGTTTATCAAACTTTTCAAGTAAAAGTTGCACTAATAAGCCTTCACTACCTGAATATAGAAGTAGTATGTTAAACATTACAATTTTTACATATGAATACTTCTTGTATATTATAGCATCTTGATAAACTCCTGTAGCACACCTTGTTCACTTAATTTAAACAAAGTCTCCTTCTATGATTTTTTTTCGCTCAGCTTAAAAATCACTAATACTAAAATTTTCTACACCAATATGGAATGGAAGAGAGAATGTAATGTTAAATATAATAAAATTATATAATGCTGTTGATTTCTAAAATATCCTGAAAACTGTTCTTCAATTTACTTTTGACAAATGGTTTGCGCCTTAAAGAGTGTAATGTAAAATAACATATTCTCATCATTTTCCATAGATATAAAAAAATTATAACATTAAAAGCTACATGTAATGGTAAGGAATGACCACAGTCCAGGATAGCTGCTATAAGAGTATTTTACAATGAACATAAATACTTTCAGTATGGTTTTTGTGTTTTTACAAAAAAAAAAGATTAAGTATCTCATCTCACAATGTTTCTCAACAGTTATTACTTTAAATATGCAATTCCAAATATAGTAAATAAATCACTTACCTGTTTGATACATTCTACAATATTGTGTTGAAGATCAACATCAAGCTCTTTGATTCTTGTTATGAATATTTCTTTGTTAGGGCATTGGACGGCTGCACCAAGTAGAAGTAGTAAAAGTAGCTTCATATTTTCTAGGCCTTCTCTAGATTCTGGCGCCTTTCCTAGACATATGCATTCTGGGACCACTAGAAGAGTCATTCCTAGCTCTTCATCATATAACCCTTTCACATTTTTGACAATGGCATCAAAATTTTTAACTCTACCAAGTAATAGTGCCTGATCTTCCAACCCAGTCAGTTTGGTAATATGATAAGATGGTTCCGGATCTATTTGTAGATACATTTGATGGAGGATATCCCCATTGAACAATGATGCATAGTCTTTTACGGTTTCTGGATTTGAAAGGCATGATTTTAGCTGAAAATTAATAATTTAGTTGAACACATGTTTTTTTTTTTGTAATATTAGGCAACACTAAAAAGATTTACTCAAATTAAATTCAACTAAAACAAATGACATTTGAAGCTAATATATTAAAGCAAATAACTTATTATATTTTTATGAAAAATTAAAAAAATATGTTTATTAAGAAATAATAAAATTAAAGTTGTATCTTATAGTATTAACAAAATTCTTATGGTGAAAGTAGTAAATTTATGCTTTTTACTCTATCACTCACATTTAGAAATCAGAAAATCTAGATTAGCCCAATGTGTGTCAAGTATGGGAACCAGTATTATGAAGCATAACTGCATTTGCATTAATGGCTTTTTTGCTTCTTATTCAGCTCCTGTTATATCTTTAATGTCTTTGCATCAATAACCATCATTAGGGGGGGTCGTACGTGTCAAAGGTTTTTAAATAACTATTATATGGAAAAAAAATTAATATTCAAAAACCTTACAAATTTGAGCATTAAGTATTTAACATTTTTGCCAATTTTATATGAACAAACATTTGGAATTCAATTCAAACTTCAAAACAAAGACGTAACGAACGCAATATTAGTTTTATTTTTATTTCTATTAGGTTTTAACATTTAACTTTCGAATTAGCGAACTTAGCCAGTTTTACTTCGAACTCATTCAACTGGAACGTAATGTCAAGATATTCTCACGGTTCATTCTAGTTTCTGATCGCGGATAGATGTGCACTTACCCATGAAACCAGGGGTCCGTTCAAGAAGTCTTCAATTTCGGCACCCGACGCAGCCATTCTCCCCAAGCGTTAGGATGAACAAAACCTACCCCTACGATCGTGACCGCAGAACATGGCATTGAAAAAATTCGAGATACCAAAACGTGATGAAAATGTGTTAAACATCTGCGACAAAATATAATGAGCCCTAAACAGTCTTGTGCAAACACCGTAACACTTGCACTCGAAACAAATTGACAAGTTGTTGACAATGATGTATACAGATGAGAATTATTTTAAAGCAGTAGCTATGCATAAAAATTATGAACCAAGTAATATCATAAATCGATAATTATCTTTCACTTCTTGTTTTATTTTCATTTGCCTAAACTTTCCTTAATGCACAATAATACTTTTAAATTTGTGTTACCATAGTTATTTGCAAAATCGACCATACGTAATTTTATTTATTAACCATTGACGATTTATTCCTATTTTTTATGCGTAAGATTTATAACAAATGGTGTTTAAATGACCTTGGAGTTTACATTTTTAATCATCATCATCACCAACATCGGCTTGTATTTATTATTTATGCTAATGGAGAGGCCTAGGCTTGCTAAGATTGCTAGGATATAGGCCTCTACAATAGCACGGTTTTTGCCACTCTTGTCCAGGTCTTGCTAGCCGCAAAGATCATCGCTCTATCTGGTCTTCGGGTGTCCAACGCTACGTTTCCCGATTGGTGGTTTTCACCCAAGAGTCTTCTATTCCAACCGTTATCGGTTCTTCGGACAATATGACCGGCCCACGGCCACTGCAGTGTGCTATGTCTATAACATTGGTTCTCTATCGAATTTTGGGGTTTGCCCAAGGAAAGCATAGTACTAAACAACTTTGATAATATTATCCTTCTCCGAGATTGAATTCAAATTTGCATGTTCATTGAAAATAACCTTGGTTTTATCGAAGGTCATCGAAAGACCAATTATTTGGGTAGAATAATCTAAACTAGTCTGCATATGTTGCAAACCTTTCAGCGTTTCTACCATGATGACGATTTCCAGTTTTGATATTATTGTTTATTCCATGAAAATTGCAACCCTTTACAATCAGACCCTTACATAGGAACATGTGAAACATCAATAATTTTATCCCCAATTCAATGGCATACAATTTAACAAAAAGCTTTAAATTATTCGCATATTTTTATTTCCAAATAATATATAATATTCCAGCTTAACAATTTTTGTTGTGTAACAATTTTGGTTCTATTCTGAGAAATATTTTGTTAAAATAACATTTTTATATAATGAATAACTACAAAAATTATATTACCATTTCAATCGCACTTTTCAAATGTCTTATAGATAAAAACTAGATGTTATACGAAGTGACTGCAGTTGTCTTACTGCTGTTACCTATTTCAATAACAAAGGGACTCGAGTGGGAGTTTTTGACTCGAATCACTCGAAAATTTTTACTATGTCCCTCGAGTTGTGCTCGGGTTTCCGAGTGACTCAAGTGAACGGCGTACAACCTTACCAACTCGAGAAAAATTTTTATTGTTCGAGCTCGGTTTTCATTGTTATGGTTAATGGTAGTAGGAAATTATTTAAACTAAAGGGGATGTTTATTTTGCATATATGAAATAATAATATATGTAAACAAGCACCTTAACTACATCTAATGCTTTTCGAAAGTATTTGGTGCGACGAGTGGACTCGGGAACTCAGGTGCAAACGGACTCCGAGCCGTATTTTCGAGTACGACTTTTACAATTTCACTCGAGTCACTTGAGTAAAAACGATCCTATCACTAGCAGCTGTCAATGTCGCTCACGTCAGCATCAATATCCGTCAGCTGACTGAAAGTTTGCTGATAATATACGGGAAATTTAAAATCGGAGCTAACATAACATAATTATATTTTTTCATATTCACCAATTAGTGCCATTGTATATTGTATTTTTATTTGAAGTTCTTTTTAACCACGGTGAAAATTTGTTGGTCGTTAATGTTTTGATAAGTTCAATAATACTATGCGTCAATTATTTATTTATTGATTTGCGGACGAATATTATAATATTGTAACGAAATGTTTACAAAATCAAAAGTACAATTTCAGGATCAACAACTGGATGATTACTTACTTGAGGTAATAGGTCACATTTGTCCATTTTTCTATGTTCGAGTTGTTCATCAATTAAATACCACAACAAATTAGACACATGTATGCCAAAATTTGTTAACTAGCCCCAATTTAATCAAAAAAAAATATTACTGAGATTACAATTGAATATTTCTCTGTGAACTCCACCATACTATTCCCGTTAATTTTGTACTTGACTTCATGACGGATATCATCACCTTCCCTCCTTTTTCGAGCTGAATAAAAGGTGGAAAATATGTATAAAGTTGGTTTGGTGTAGTTTCTAAAGAATTTAAGATTGAGCAAATGAGAAGAATAATGGTGTAAAGGGTCTTTTATATTAAAAAATAATCAAATATGTTTCCCTTAACCAAACCAACTGTACTCACTAGTTCCATATATATTGTTAATTCATAAGTAAGATCAAATACATATAGAAAATGATGCATCGTTTACAATTTCAGAACTCAGTATTAAAAAGCAAGTTGCAGAGTAAGGTAGATGCTTTATCTATTATGAATAAAGAACTGGACAAATGTAGCATGGAGCGTGACAGATATAAAATGTTAGTAGAGCAACTACAGCATAAAGAGTCATCTACATTGTGCCTAAAAAATAATAACAATGATAGATATATACTAACAAATGACATAAGTGGGAATAAAATACTTGCTTCTACTAGAGACCACTATTGTGTGTTAAATTTAAAGGTACTAACATTTCTTTATTAAACTAGCTTACTTCATTTGTACCTGATTTCTACTTAATAAAAGGAATATTTCTCTCAGTTTTATATTTATAAGTTAAAGAGATGTTGTGTGGAAAAAGTATGTAGATTGAATTTTCTACTGGCATTTGCTTATATATTATACCAATATCTCAGAGTCATGTTATTACAGGTAACCTCTGTCACTAACACTAATTATAATGCAAGGTGTATTGCTTTAGCTTTGTTTAAAATAATCTACATATAATTTTCTTCTCCAGTAGACCTTAATAATTACACATTAAAAATATTACCTCAATTATAATAGTTATTAATAAACATCTATCAGTTAATTAAAATAAAATAAGAAAGCCTAAATTATCACTATTATTTTGTAGATTGAAGCTTTACAAAATAAATTAGAGGAAGCAAATGGTGATATCATGGCATTAAGGAAACAGTTACAGAAGGAACCGATAATTGAAAAGCCAAATGATAATAAAAAGCTTTCAACAAGTTTACCACAGAAAGATTATGAACAATTAGTACAAATTCTGGAAGCAGTACAAACAAAAGTTAGGTTCAGAGATTTGCTTGAAATATTTTTTGTTGTCAACTTATTTAGACAGATTTGTATTTCTCTTGTTTATAGTACCGTCAGCTTCAGTTAGATTATAGAGCGACATTAGATGAAAAGGAAGAACTTGTCGCTGATCGGGATTACTACAAAAGCAAAGTGCAACGCTTAAACCATCACATTAGTTATATTCTATCCAATGAAAAGAAAATGGTACAAGACTCTGGAGTTAATTCAACAAAGCCAATTGTTGATATAGATGCCTTAGTTATGGAAAACAAATACTTACATGAGAGAATTACACAACTACAAGTAGAGAAAGAAATAATGAAAAGAACTCTAACCAAGTACAAGGTATATTTTGTTGATAATACTTAAATTTTTGTTAATCATGATTCTGTTTCTCTTAATTTTTCTGTTTATAGACCTTGCTTGATAATAGAGAAAATGGAGATCAAGTAAAATTTACTAGAGGCATCGCTGATGTTATGACACAAAAACAAGGTACCTATTAAACATCTAAAATTTTTTTATTGTACCACACTTTTTTCATGTTATTCAATAAATATATTATTTTACATACCTTGCTTTCAGTTAGAGAATATCTCAATATGAATACAAAAACAGGCCTTAAAAGAAGTTCAGCTGCAGAACTGAAGTCCCTGTGTTTAGGACTAATTGAGGCACTTAATGACAAATCTATAGCTTTACAACATCAGAGGAAGACAAATCAGTTAGTATTAACTCATTTGAACCTAAGATTGACAGTTACCCTGTTGTAAATGTGGGTCATTTTATATTATATATAAACATATTATGATTTTTTTCCTTTTTCAGAATTTTGGCAAACAGAATCAATGAGCTTGAGAAAACTTTAGAAAGTTGGTGCAGTGGACAGAAATGTATTCCCATATTCCCATCTCAAATGCTTCTTGAAGAAATTCTACCGGACACATCATCTGTAAAATCTGATGACACAAAAGATATTTGTTTGAACAATGAAGTGATAATTCTAACATGAAAGTTAAATATTCTGATGGGGATGAGGATTTAAACAACATAACCGAAGAGCACAACCTAGAAATAGATTGTGAATTTAAAGAATATGAAGACGGCAGTGGAGATAATAAAAAGATTACAACGAAGACAGTTTTACCCATGGAATTGGAAGAACTGGTTAAGGAAGCTTTAGCCGATTTAAAACCTATTCAATGACTTGAACATTTGAAATGGCATATAGCACCTATATTATTTTTAAGATAAACATCATGTTGATGTAGTCATTGAAAACCTTTTAACTACTGTGGTGAAATATACCAAAGATATAATTTATAAAAGTTTACTAGTCAATGTTTAACAATTTTATTACTCTGTTATTTTAAAATTTTATTTACATTAAAGTACTTTATTTTATTAATAGAATATTGTTGTTTTGTTTTTATTGTTAGTTGTAAATTTTCTATCAGAAATTAAAGTTGTTTTTAGATTTAAGTTTGTAGTTTGGAATAAGGATTGGGTCCATGTAAAAACTTATTGCATGAAGTGTTAGAAAAGCAGGATTCAGATGCCATGTTTTTTGTTTGTATACCATAAATCTGAATCAGTATATGAATTATGCTTTTGTAACTTTTACTACCTTATTTCATAAGTGAAAATTTATAGAGGTTTTAGGTTTCCAATTTACCCAAGATCTACTGGGGAAGTACCTCCCCGAAGAGAACATTTTGGCAGAATTACCAAAGTGTTTTCTGTTCCGGTTTAAAGGGCGTTTTCAGAGTAATAACAAATAAGACATAATACACCAGGTATTATGTCTTATTATAATACCCCATGTTTTAGGGCGAAGAGCAGAATTGTGGCTGGGTATATCAATTGAAAGTCCTGCTTGTGTCGTTGTTACCATTATAACAGGTTCATCACAATAACAGGAACATTCTTATAAGTGATAACCATCTTATATATGTTGAGAAACTAGCATATTTTATTTACTGTAAAGCATCATTTTTAAGCACATCTGACTCATGAGGCTGATATTGAGTCGCTACAGACTGAGATCTCATCCTTAATCTAAGTCTTTGGATTTAATAACAAAAAGTATGAAGCATCTCAATTAGAAATAACAGAACACTATCAGCTGTGCAATGACCTGCTTGAATTAATAAATATAACAATGATCGCTTCTGACTCATTAACTAAAGCATGTACATGCGAGTGTCTAAGTTCTGGTCCTCCACAGCTGAATATTAATATCAATTCTTTGCCCCATCCCAGGCTGAAGTGACTCAGGTCAACACTGGACTGGACAAGACAAGACATGTTTCTTCCCATGACATAATCAAAATTTATAGCGATGAAATGGGAAGGAATATGGGTTGTTGTAAAATGACAGGTGTAGGGGAATTGGTATCAAACCACTGCTTGCCAGGAGCAACCTACACACAGATAATGAATAAAGTAGTAACTGATATTCATTGCCTCTAACACTGTCTTAATTATTCTCATTGGGAGACGGGAGATGTAAACAGTAACTATTTAAAATTAATTCATACTAAAACTTAATAGTCTTAATGTAAAGAAAATTATTCTGTTTACATTTCCTTACTTAAGGAGTTGTACAGGAAAATTACTATAGGCATAAGTTAAATAGTAATTTATCAATGTATATATAAGAATAATTGTATATCCTTAGCCTATTCTGACATTGTCAATAAAAACATCTCATTGACATAAATCAAATAATTAATTATAGAAACAGTTACCTGACTTAGATAGGTTTAACCTATCAAACTTTTATAAAAACAGTTAAGCACAGCTGCTATATTATTGTATTATTAACTCAGCCAAGTCTTTGGCTATAAAGTCCTCTGATTCTTTTGAACAGGGAAATACTGTGACATGTAATGCCTTGGAATATGTTCCAAATAATTTAAATTAAATTCTAAGACAACAGAGGCTGTCTCTAGCATATTTAATTGTATTAATAATAATCAATGTATTAATGAGAAAATAATAAATTTACAAGACATATTACAAAATAAAAATAAGAACCATTGTATTAGCCTGGTACATCAAAACATACAAGGAATAGCCGGTAAGGAACTAGAAGTTGAACTTCTTTTAAACAATTGTAATATAGGTATCATGTGTATTACAGAACACTGGCTATATGATAACCAGATTATATTTAACCTTGGATGTTACCAGGTTGCTAGCCTGTTCAACAGAAAAAAAGCTCTACGTGTGGCTCAATAATAATTTTGAAAAATAATTGACAATATAATAATCGTACTGATACAGTGAGCCTCTCAGTTGAGCAGACTATTGAAATAGCCTGTGCAGAGCTTGAGCACTTCATAATTGTATGTGTATACAGACCTCCCAGTGCGTTATATGAATCTTTTGAAATTATATTGGAACAAATTTTAATAAAACTATCTGAATCTAATAAAAATATAGTAGTCTGTGGTGATTTTAACATAAATTTACTAGATAGTTCAACCACCACTATTAGATTCAGATCATTGTTAAATTCATATAACCTTTTAAACTTATTTCTTGAAGCAACAAGAATTACTGCCTCCTCGGCAACATGTATAGATAACATATTTACAAATTGTATCCCTATTAATAAATCCATCATTAATATGTTATCATCTGATCATTGTGGACAATTAGCTTCTTTTGTTTATGATAATAGATCTCACAAAAATATTGTGCAAAAAAATGGTTATTCCTATGTATGGAAACGTATTGAGAAGTTTAAAAGTAAATTACTAAATAAAATTAGTTATTTGCATTATAATAGTAAGCCGGATATACTGTATAGTAAATTATTTAAATTAATAAGAACTGAATTTAAGAGTATATTTACTTCTAAAACAGTCAAATCAAAAAAATCTGCAGCTTTCAGTGAATGGGCAACAGTTGGAATACATAAGAGCAGACAAAGATTATATGAACTATATAGTGAAAAGACTTACAATCACAATCAATCCTTTGTGACATATGTTAATGTATACTCCAAAACATTCAGAAAAGTGTGCTGGACAGCGAAGTCACTCTACATAAAAAACAAAATTAAAGGTGCATCCGACAAAATAAAATGACTTGGAAAATAATTACTGGTGAAACAGGAAGGGCTGTAAACAAGAACTTTGAAATTCGGCTAAATGTTAATAATAGTAAAATAAATTCTGATCAAGATGTTGCATCCTATTTTGAAAAATTTTTTTCAGACATTCCTGTTTTACCACCAAGTCACTTGTTTCTTCTCCAACTGTTTGCAGAGTCTTTATTAAAAGAAATATTAAAGAATGTAAAGATAATTTCTATTTTAGTAATGTAAGCGATAAAGATATTGTGTCCGCTTTTCATTCTCTGGACATTAAAAAAACTGTAGATCTGTGGGGGATCTCGGTTAAGGTGAAAAATTCTATTATTGATGTTATATCACCTTGCCTTGCAGCTATTTTAATGATAGTATTACATGTGGTAAATTTCCTGACCTTATGAAGCAGTAAAGTTCTTCCGGTATTTAAATCAGGCAGTACTACAGACCCCAATAACTTTAGACCTATTAGTATACTGCCTGCGCTTAGTAAAATTTTCGAGAAATAATTCTTAACCAATTACTTGTACATTTTAACTCTCATAATATGCTTAATAACAAACAGTATGGTTTTACACGCGGTCGTTCTACAACCGATGCAGGTGTCCATCTTATTAAGACTATATTTGATGCATGGGAAGGGTTCACACGATGCATTAGGTGTCTTCTGTGACTTAACCAAAGCATTTGACTGTGTACAGCATGATACTTTGGTCAGGAAATTAAGCCACTATGGTGTCAAAAATGCCGCACTCGACCTTCTGACTTCGTACTTGAGCCATCGAACTCAGAGAGTTGACGTGAACGGCAAGAGATCTCCCGGGCGCAGGTAGGTATGGGAGTCCCACAGGGATCTATTTTGGGGCCTTTTCTCTTCCTGGTCTATATCAATGACCTACCACACCAGGTTGAGAACAATAACGAGATTGTATTATTTGCTGATGATACTTCTTTAATATTTAGAATAAAACGACGTAACTTGCAAAATGACGATGTAAATAATACCCTCTCAAAAGTAAAATACTGGTTTAGTGCAAATAATTTAATGTTAAACAAAAATAAAACTAAATGTATAAGGTTTATGACTCCTAATGTTCCTCAAGCTGGGTGTGATGTGGTCGTAGATGGAGAAGCGCTAGACCACGTACATTGCACTGTATTTCTCAGCATTACAATAGATTCTAAACTGCAATAGGGCCCTCATATTCATAGACTGGCGAGTAAACTTAGCTCAGCAGGCTTATGCAGTCAAAAAATTAGACAATTAACCGATGTTGAGACAGCCCGTTTAGTATATTTTAGTTATTTTCACAGTATAATGTCTTATGGCATTCTACTGTGGGGAAACCCTGATATTAATACTATTTTTATAATTCAAAAAGAGCGATTCGAGCAGTCTATAACCTGGGTCCCAAAGAATCGCTGAGAAAAATGTTTACAGAAATTAATGTAATGACTGTTTTTTCTCAATACATATTTGAAAATGTTATGTATGTTCATAAAAATAAAAATGATTTTGTAAAACATTGTGACACACATAATATAAATACTAGGAATAAGCATAATTATGTTCTACTAAAACTAGGCTCCGAAGAACGATGAAATCCTTCATGGGACAATGTATACTCTTCTACAATAAAATACCAGAAAACGTTCAGCTTTTATCTGTAAATAAATTTAAAAAAGTTGTAAAGGAACGTTTGTGTGTTAAAGGATATTATTGTTGTAATGACTACTTGATAGATAACACACCCTGGTAATGAACTGTTCGCTCCAGGCTATTTCAAAGTAGTAAAATGTATGGTTTTATGTAAAAGTTTTGTAAAATTTATTGAAGAAAAAGGAAAAAGAAAAAGTCCCGCTGAGTTTCTTACGCCGGTTCTTCTCAGGTCAGAGGCTTCCATTTCCGAACCGGTGGTAGATTATTTGACAATCAATAAGAAAGTGTAATGCTTCCATATTGAATAAAGATATTTGACTTTGAAAGTTAGTTCCCTGCCCATTGGTTGCAACTTATGAAAATAAACTACTTTAAATAGGAGATTTAATAATATTTTGTCACACAAACCAAAGTTATCATTATCCAATGATAATATATTTAGTATCCGTTGCAACTTCCTCTCTAACACATACTTACTGATTATGGACAAAGATCCAAAATAATTTAACACATTTTGATTTAAACAAAATATTTTGTCGACCCGATAAGCACAGTGGTTATTGACTCTGACCTTTACGCCAGTGTTTCGGTTGTCTATTATAAAAATATTGTGTTAAAAACATATCGTTTTTTCTTCTGCCTAAGGGTTTATAACAACTTTATTTATTTCATCATAGATATAAGAAATGACTAGAGTGAAGTACAGACATTGCTCAATTCCACACGAAATAGCTGGCGTGTTGCAAGATTCAATTGAAAATTCACAAAAGACGAAAATTCGCAATAATTTATGTAACTTAATTAACATCAATTAATGCAGTCTCCACCGACACAGTTTTGATTTTGTAAATGCTTATTAAGAAAAAAGAACGCATAACTGAAATGGCGTATGCCCAGCGCTTTTTATATTAGTTATAAGGAATAAAATCCAACACATTATTGCCTACGTTGTTTGTAATTGAGTCAATCCATCGCTAACAATAAAGTTGTAATTATTCTTATTTTAAATTAGGTGAAAATGATCCGAAAAGTCTGTATGTAAAATATATTATAACATTAAAAGATGCTTATTATACATATAATCAATTTTTTAAACTTTGAGGCAAGATAAGTGTACCTATTATTTCTGTCTATAAAACATACTTTGACTAATTTCAAACGATTATTAAAACATGGGCTTAATTAAGGAGTAAAACAGAATGCATATAAAACAATACCGGACGTATTGTTTTACATGTTCAATTATTTTTTTTGAAATAACTAAAAGCGTTAAGTTCGTCACTTGTATCCACACTCACGCCCATGAACCTCTAATAATCCGAATTTGGCAATATTTTTGCATAACCCTGCTGGATAGCTGAATTGCATCATAATTATACTTTACATATACACCTACTATAAGATCATCAGAAAGTGGATAAGATTGTTTAATCTGGATAGTTAGTCTAGTTTTACTTAACCAGATAAATTTTAAAATATTCTCGTGTGATGAAAGAATATAACAGTTTTATTTATTACAAGAATAACCTGTGTTCGTTGAAGAACGACGACGTTGTTGAATTCATGTTTGTACTGCTGTGTTTACTAGTGCATCGCTTTCCATTAGGTTAAGGTCCTGTTAGTTTTTTAGCTTGATTAAATAAAAAAATGTCAAAAAATAGTTCACACATAGAACGGTCACATCTATTTTGTTTTGTTATATGCTATAACAAAACAACATAGAATTTTTAAATTAAAGAATCTTTGTTCAGTCTTTTATTTATTATTACAAAATATAACACTTTCTTATAAAATAAATATTAAACATCTATTATAACTTTACAACTCTCATATGGGATTGTTATATTTCAGGTTAACATAAATCAATGTGAACACTTGGCTGTATACAAATAAATGGGGTACATGAAATTTTTAAACTATTGATTATTCATTAGAAATAATTTAGGACTAGTGTTTTCTGTATCTTAGATAATATTTTATAATGTACAATAAATGCGGGTGAATGAATTAGTTTTTAAGTTATAAACCGATAATGCCTACTATGCCACAAAAAATTATAAGTGTTTAAATCCCTACTTAAATATTTGTTTATATAAATAAGCAACATAAGTGCCTTAAGACACACAACATCTAAAACTTATATGTTTTCCACTAAATTATAAGAAGTATTCACATAAATGTATAGTTATTATCTCATATAATTTAAAGAACAATTTAAAAATATCTGAATGATAATAATTCACTTTTCTACTATAGCAACAGTATATTTCTTACACCAGCTACACATTAATGATATTATATTCATTATTTACAAAATTCTGGTCAGCAAAATAATTAATTTATTACTCTCATTAATAATCCGTCAGATTTCACTTATATAAATGAACAAAATATATTTTTTGTTAATAATAGTACATTTTACAGTTTCTTGCAATAAGCTTTATTAGCTATAGTTTACTCTGAATAGATTTCTTTCGTAACATTGTCAAAATAAACTTAGAATACATAAAACCGTGTAACCGCGTACGTGTAGCATAGACAAGAATTATTTGCAACGTTCTGATTGGCTTCCACCGATAATCACTGATCTCGCGTTATTTGTATATATCCATTTAATTACTTGAAAAATAATTCGCTAAAATTCACTTTTGACGCCATGAGGATGCTATGAACTGCGAAAGATAACGTCACAGTCACAGTTCACATAATTGGATCGAAGATTGGGGGTTCCTCTTAATGTTAACCATGACAACGAAGTAACCTTTTACGTTTGGTGTTGTTATTAGGAGACTGACACTCAGTGATTGACATATCGGTGATAATCTTTACAAATAAATAAAATTGGAGGGTCTGCTTGTATATAGAAGTAATAGATTTTTTTTTCTACATATTACCGATATTAAAGGGACTTTCTCTAAAAGATAGCTAATATAACAGGGACTAACTTAAGCTACTTAAAAAAAATAATGATATAAAATAATAAAGGGACGAAGTCGCCGGCAACAGCTAGTTCATCAATAAGAACGTTAGATGTCTGATTTCTGACCTCTATTTCGATTGTAACTAAACAAAAGTGTAACAAGGAATAAACCAATAAGGTCTTAATTCAGAGCTGCCGATTCCTTAACACAAATAATATAAAAGATTATTTTCAAACAATATAACCTAAAACATCATAATGGCTTAAACACAACTATTTTATTGGTTGATTGTGTTTAAAAGTTTTGACAGCGTCGTGCTGTGCAATAGGGACATAAAGTAACAACGCTGCTACAGGATAAAACTTTAACCAATAGCCATCAAATTTTGGCTCACATATTAACGATAAACCATCGTGAACATACATAATGCAAAATAAATACGGAATCGATGCAAACACTAGCTCACAGCACGAAGTGGCATCGCACGTATTCACGTCACGTCATTGCAATGCTCACGTCAATTTGTTCCTTTCTTCTTTTTCCTATAAAAGATTTAGCATAGTAGTTCACAACAACGAAGTCGTGTCGCACGCTTAGAGTGCCAGTTTTCACTAAGAAGCCAAATAACACAACCAACGCGCTATGGGTTCCAATGCTCACATCGATTATAAACTTTCTTAGGCTTCAGTATCCAATATACTAGAGCCGAAGAAAAAAGATATTAGCACATTAGCTGACAGCAACGAAGTGGTGTCACACGCTTAAGAGTGCCTGTGTTCACTAAAAAGCCAAATAACACAACCAACGCGCTATGGGTTTGAAAGCTCACATCGATTATAAACTTTCTTAGACTCCAGTATGCAATATACTAGAGCCGAAGAAAATGATATTAGCATACAGCTCACAGCACCAAAATGGTGTCACACGTTTAAGAGTGCCTATGTTCAGTAAAAAGCCAAATAACACAACCAACGCGCTATGGGTTTGAAAGCTCACATCGATTATGAATTTTCTTAGGCTCCAGTATCCAATATACTGCAGCCAAACAAATACAAGAATTAATGTTCACGCGACTGTAGTGTAATGTGAGAGAAGGGCCGCCGAGTGCCGATGCAAAGCGGCCGCGTCGCTGGACGCCCGAGCGCAACCCGCCGCCGCCCTCACCAGCTTTACCAGCAAAGCCCTGTGTTCCCTTTCTGTGTAACGTTCGTATGCCTCTAGACCCTCTTGCAGCTTCAAAATAAGACTGTCGTAGTTCTTGCGGACTACTTCCAATATCTGAAAAAGAAAAAATCAATATAGTCCTAATAATAATGTTTATAGACGAATAACACAACATCATCTAGTCCCAAACTGAGCAAAGCTTGTACCTACTATGGAAACTGGATAACTGATAAATACATAAACTTACTTTTCTTTTGTAAATAATTACTTGTTACATAGATACGAACGCTCAGACACGACTTTAATAAACGTTTCTCTTTACTCCGCTTCTCTGGTCAACGACTTTAATTTCCGAACCGGTGGTAGATTTATCGACATTTAATAAGAAAGTGTAATGTTTCTATGTCATCATTATCATTATCATCAATGTCTCTATATCAATTAGTATTGAATATCTCACTTTCACTTTAATAAATAATATATAACCGTCATAGCCTTCCTATCGTTATGAAGGACATAGATATGACGTGATGAGTTGTCACCAATGTGTTAATGACGGAGATCACACAATATCAAACTGTCTACAAGTGCGCCTTAACATCATCATCATCAGCCTGTGATAGTTCACTGCTAGACATAGGCCTCTCCTAATATACCCCTATCCATTAGGTATTCGACCACGCTGGTCCACTTGGATCATCTTATTTTTCAGACAATTGGGTGATCAGCCCAAATTGCTCTAACCAACTAGGAAACAACAATCAAAATTTGTTGAGTCCCCGCAGGATTCGAACCCACGACCCCCGGTTTCTAAGGCACACGCCTATACCACTAGGCTACGGAGGCAGTTAGTTAACAGAAAAATATGAAAATACATTTTACTCATTGATTAAATAAATATATTAACAAAATAATGGTAATATAATTTATTTTAAATCAATGAGGTTTAAAAGAAAACTGCAGAGCGAGTTAACATTCTCATGCCGTTTTTATGTATGCTTAAAATTACCATTACTAAAATTTAGCTAACCAACACATCTCATTGTATTTATAGCCATTAGAATTGGCTAGAAAATAATAAGATATCGTATAAACTATAGATAAACTCAACAACTAGTTGCCGAATAAAATGGTACGAGAATAATGAAAATGAGAATATTGACTCATACCTTTTATGTTAACTACAGTCTTAAGGATATATACTTTTACAATAAGTACACTAACCAATCCGCATTGGACTACCGCGGTAGGATACTTTCCAAAAAACCCCTAATGAAGAAGGCGTGCATTAGGTGAGGTCTATGTCCAGCAGTGGACTAACACAGACTGATGTTAACAGTCTTATGGGACTATAGGAACGGAAAAGTAAGGCACCTGATCTTCCGTCGGAGTGGAAAGGTTCTGCGAGGTCAGCCACGTGTCGATCTTCGGCGAGAAGTGCTGGATGATCGCGCGCACGTTCACCAAGCAGTTGGCCAACCGGAGGGCCTCGGCTTTGTATTCGCCGTCGCCGGTCGAATAGCGCAATGCTAAGCGAAACATTTACGGTTACCAAATCATCAGTTGATATAAAATTTAATTTAAAACTTTGTTTCAGTCCAAAAAACAGATATTTTTACATATAAACTGGATATTCAAACGTTAACCAATTTAGCAGAAGTTTTGTTACTGCCTCGTAAGTCAACAGAATGGAAATAAAAACATTTATATAAAGGATTAAGGATTATTTATATTAAGGTAATCATCCGGTTGGTAAATAATATAAATAAGGTAATAAAGGTAGTCCACAGATAGGAACACTAAGTTTAGGCAAAATAAAACTGTATGTAAATACCATTTCTTATATGGTTTTGGTATAGGTTCTGAAATTAAGAAAATGATCTCTATATATGTAGAGATTAGTTTTAAGTTACAATTAACATCTATTTTTATAATTTAACTCCTTAGTACTTACCCATAAAGAATAAGTTATTGAAGACCTGATGCATCCGTATCAGCTCATAGTAAAGCTGGTCGTAAGAGGCAGGCGTTGGAAGGAATGTGTCGCCGAATGTTATGAACAAATTGAAAATGTTCACCACCTACAAAATAACATAACAAAGATAGGATTACTTTTCTAAAGTGAATACCAGAGAACCAACACGGCAAAATAGGTTTCAAACGCTTTTTAAGAAATTAACTTACCGTAATGTATACTTTGCTTTAATTTTTTTAACACTTTGAATGTCAAGAGTAAATACCATGTACTTTTGCGATATTACGGGACTAACATTTCATATTTCAAAGGTATAACTCAAAGTAAGTTTATTGTAAATAACTGTGAGTACGACATTTTTGTGCTAAAAAGATCATCAATGTAATTTTTTTTTGAAGTTATACTTCTTAGGCGCGTTATGAAAAAATGATGAGAGTGAAATTTTACGATTTGTCACACAAATTAACAGTTTATAATGAAAACGTGAAAATGTCATAAGGTCCAAGGTTACATAGTGATAAGGTTGATTTTTGTGTAGTGATAATGGAGTTGTCGTTTTTTATTTGCGATAGTTGTTGCATAATGTGCTCTATGAGTTAGGATTAAGGTTCGTTTTTGGTATATATATATATATATATATATATATATATATATTATTAATAATATATTTTATATTATTTAAATTTATATTAAATATATTATTATATAAATATATTAATTTTTGTAATGATGTTTATTCAACTTGATATAATGGTAATATTTTTATTCATTTAATATATCAACATTGTGATTTATCTATGTAATACGTTTTAGATAAGCGCCATCTAGTCACACATAATCAAAGCTTCTGATTTATAGTACCGCTGTACAAGTAAGCCAACATCTCTTAGGAATTCTACATTTGTAAGCAACAGATGGCGCTGAACTACCAGTTATATGATATATCAAAGTACGTCTTGTGAATCCATAAATTCCTAATCGAATTATTTATGATTAGTTCTTGTAAATCTATCATCTTTAATTATCTTAATTATTTTTGATTGATATTACTTACTATTTGTGAATATTAGTGAAAAAAATTGTGCTTATATACTTTTCAAGTGCTCCAATATAATTGAGGTTAACTATCCGTATGTATTATTTATTGATATAAATTAAAATACTTTTATTTAATATAATTAACACTAAATATTATTAAATTATTAATGTTAAATACTTATTATTGGTTATTTAATATTCACAAAATAAAGAAATAAATTTAATAAAATATTTAATAAAAGTTTGTGATAAAATTAAAATTGAACATCAAATTATAATATTAATTTTAATATTTGCTATTAAATTGAATAAATAATAAATATTTATAAAATAACTAAATAAATTTAATGAAAACTCTTTGATAAAAATGATAACTGAAGTTCCGATTCAGACATTACTGGAAGATGCTATGGAAGTGGACATCATTTAATTAAAAATACAATTCGAATAATAAGACAATTTATGTTAGACTTAATGTAAGAAAATAAATATTTATTTATTTAATTTTAAAATTTAAACTGAACTTTGTTGATTATCCTTTTCCAATCCTTCTATTATTTTATTGTAATTAATTATTTGCATGCAATTAAAACTATTTTTAATGATGCCAAAGAAGTATAACTTCTCACGCGCGTACATAAGTACACGCACCCATTTTTATTTTGTCGATCATTACTTTACTATTCATCAAAACATCAGATAACGTCGTGATAGTGAGTCGTGAGTGAAAGTGCGCGCGTAAGTGTGTGGGTGTGCGTGTGCATGTGTGTAAGAGAGTGTCAGTCAGAGAAAGAGCGTGTGATGTGATATGGCGCGCGCGTTAGGCGTATGAGTGGGTGAGTTAGAGCGTGTGATAGTGTGCGCGCGTGAGTGTATGAGTGTGTGTGCACGTGTAAGAGAGTGTGCGAGTGAGCGTGTTGAACAGGTACCTGTTGCGCCATAACGAAGATGTTGTGCCTCCTCAGCAGCGCGCTCTCGTTGGCCACGAGGAAGCGCAGCAGGGCGATGAGCGCCGCCCACAGAGGGCGCCAGTCGCGCGCAAGCCGCACGCGCCCGCGCTTCTGGTAGCTCAGCAGCCGCAGCAGCACGCCCACGCACAGCGAGTACAGCTCGCCCGGGAACTTCTTCAGCAGGTGGCACATCATGAACTCCACCAGCAGATCTGGATCGTTCGAAATTATTCTAAAAGTGACACTTGGACTCTTTTTGCCTAGTTAAACAGAATTACTTTTCATGGCTTTTTCGCTTTTATTTTCAACGTTTATGCGCGACATTTCAGTCTCATCGCAGCGTCTATAGACAAAGGACAGTCTATCTGTCTTGTATAAATTATAATATATAGTACTTCTAATAATATGATTAGTTTTTTAAACAAAAAAATATTAAAATACCTATTAGGGTAGAAGCCAGTGGCTGCGACGGCGGCTCTTCGGGTACTATTTTCCTGTGCCGCATTGGAAGCCTATACAACTGGACCTAAAAAAATTATTATATTAAAACACATATTGTTAGATTATATTATTATAGTCTTTCTACAAAGAAAGCCTTTAAGTTTTGCCTGTAATTTATACATTTAAATGAATTATTGCATTATTGATAATTACACATTTACCTTAAAAGTTAAGTTTTGGTCGTGCATAATGGAATTGGCGAATTGCTCCTCGACAATGCATGTCAATGTGATGAAGCATAAGCTGCATTTGTTTATACTCGCTTCGCTTTTCGTGTCTGCCATCACAACCGAACTAAAATAATAAGAAAAAAAAAAACAATGTGGGATTATATCTCAAAAAAACGTCATATATTCTCCAATACTAGAACCGATTTAATACCGATCAGCTAATTAACCGAGAGATATTAGGGTGCAAAAGAGTATGCGCACACACAGGTGCTTCCTCTTTTCCTTTTAACGCTCGGGGTTCGACGGGACGGAAAACTGACACGACCGGTGTGATATAAGACGCAGTATCGAGCTTTTACATGCCTATTCACCCATGCTCTAACTAACTATTAAACACCGATGATAAGTTAAGTCGGGGTAGGATTCAAACCTACGACATCCGATTTCTATTGCGCAAGCCCCCTACTACCTTACCACATATACCAGGAAGTCAAGAGTTTTATGCATACATGCAAAGGTATAGGTTTATAATTGTAATTAATGTTTTGTATAAGAATAAATTATAGATTAAATGTTGTAATCAAGACGTTTAAGAACGTCGGCACTTACCAATATTGAAAGAATGTGACTAACAAGTTTGTTGGTTGGTCACTGTCAAGTGCTTGAATCTGCGCCAAGTTCGGCGGACTCTGGAAAATAAATAGATTTATATCTTAGTCAAATAAGACATGGAATTATTAAAGAATTTTGTAAACAAAGTATAATGTCAAAATGTCGGATGCACTTAATGGATAAACATTGTGTGGGTATAAATGAGGTATAGCCATGGTCCACTAAAAAGAAAGCGTTCGTTTTCGCCGTTATAAGTGTTTAATTTATTTTCAATTTATTAAAAGATATAAATTGGTGCACACAACGAGCATTTAAGGAAGTTGAATAAACAAAATAATCTTGGTACCTGATGCGGAGGCAGAGTAGCTGGGGGAGAAGGGGGCGCGGAGGAAGCGGCAGCTGATGAGGAATGTGCCAGCGTTGTCATGAAATTACGATTCAAGTGAGCCGCCTCATATAAAGCAAGCAGCATGCCTTCTTCGCCACCTCTGTAAATAAAAAAACATGTATTTTAAAATATTAAACTTGTAAATGTAAAAAAAGTATCAGTTAAGGAGTAAAACTTTACATAACTTAACAGGCATTAAGTTATCCAAGCCCTATGTTTTACTATGAATGAACAATTAAATTATTAAAAATAATATTTTTAATGTGTGCAAAACTAACTGTACACAGTTATATATAAAAATATATATTTCTCATTTGCTCATTATGATATCACTGAATTTATTAATAAAATTTTAGTTAACCTCTTAATTTAAATATTCTTAGTAATGATAACAGTGATAAAACATACCCTGTCCTCTGACCTCTAACAATAGGCTGCGTGTCATCACTTGTGAGGAAAATTCCCCCAACCATGCTAGTCAAAGAGGACAGCCAACCACCCCCATTTCCACCGCCTTGCACACCTCCAAATGTTGACATTACATAGTCATTTAGAGCAGCAGTTATAACTTGGCCATACCTAAAAGAAGTCATCATTGTGTTAATATTAACATATAAGACAGAATTAGAAGACATGAAAACATATATCTCCAGGTGATGTCATGATGAAGATCTATCATTATAGGAAAAAGTAAATAAAAAACTGAAATCATATATTAAACAATGAAATATTAAAGTGTAGGAACTATCTTTGCAAGTACATATTTAAAGTACATTGTAATGTTCAAAACACTGAGTACAGTAATGTGCAAAACTTACCCATTAAGAGCCAGTTCATCATCTAATATAGAAAGCTTGACAACATATGGATTAGCGGACTCTTGTTTTTTGTAGTTAACCAAAAACATCAGCAACAAAACAACATCATAACCTGAAAATTAAATTGAATTAAATTTTAAAATGATCAATATTAAATAGGTTATGCCTGTAGTCAATAATTTAGTAACTTATTTTCCATATGTGTTACTAGTTGTTACAGACATGTTTATCATATTATTAATAGATTAAAGATTGTACATTTATGTATACACACTTGTAACAGTATTCAAGTTATTTTCTGAGTTAAAATTAATGCACAAATATAAAAAGGAGTCATTTATTTTTTTTACGATTGATAAGAAATGTAAAATTATTTTTAAAAAAAATGTTTTTTTTGTACATTCAAACTTACTTAAGTAGAATGTTAGAAAATAAATTACTTAAATTTTATTACGTTCGTTCTTTTTAAGTTTCATAATATGATATATTATATGATTGCAAACTAGTCTATGTAATAGCTTAAAGTTACAGGTTCATTTTTAGTTATCTGAGGTAGGATTCAGGTAAAGATATAGTATAAGACAATATTAAATACTTTTAATGCCAAATTTAGCACACAAAAACCTTACCAACTTGTGGTAACTGTAGTCAAAGATTGGAAGAAGAAGGAACTTGGTTAAAATGTGTATATCTTACCATGTTGCTGTCTCTCTGTAGAGGTACATAATAACTGTATAAGAGGTTCAAATAGAGAATTCATCATCAAATACTCTACAAGTGGATTATCATCAATGTTGTCTACCCCAGTAGCTATTACCAGCAGTAGTTTTAATACCATAGACTTAAGACTGTCTGGAACATCACCTGCAAGAAACATTTAATTTAAGAAGAATGAATGAAAACTGCCTCTACGGTCTAGCGATATAGGCCCTTGCTTTATAAACCAGAGGTTGTGGGTTCACATGAATGGGAAACACCAATTAACTTTGTGTTACCATTGTTTTCTGGTTGTTTGGGACAATTTGGGTCAATTACCCAATTGTCTAAAAAGTAAGGTGATCCATGTTTCGGATGGGCATGTTAAAGTTGTTCCACCCACCAACCTACATTGGGCCAGCATGGTGGGATACATTCTAAAGACCCTCTAATGAAGAAGATGTGCATTAGGGGAGGCCTATGTCCAACAGTGGACCAACACAGGCTAATGATGAATGAAAATAGAAGCTGTTAATAATTCATAGCCAATGCAAAATAAAAATGGCTGATGTTCTTGACATAAATACAATTGTATTGAAACTTCAAGAGCATTAGATATACTATCTAATGTTCTTGAAGTTAATAGTAAGTCAAATAGAGATTGGAAATATCTATGTCAATATATATAATATAAAAGTAATTGCAATGTGGAGTATTTTTCATGCACAAGTGGATACTTATTTCGGCAACAATATTGCATATAAAAATAATATTTTGATGAATAATAGGTTATAATAATTTATTGCCAATTTTATGACATAATTATTTATATTTGATATTAAACATTGAACCTGTATACCACTGAAGATTTTTACATATTTTGTGTGAAGTACAAGGGTGGGAAACAGTGATTTGTACCATGCTTAAAACATTAGTACAATGGCCTATACACCACTTTAAATTTCTTGACTTTAAAATTAGTTGCTGTGGTTATTAACAGTACATTAATTCACTTAGTTTCGAGACAACTTAAACACATGTAGCTAAATTTTTTTTTAACATGTATGCAAATATTATATCTATTCTACAGATTTGCTAATTTTACTATCTTATAGAATTTTCAATGTTTTGGTTACTGGGCATAATCCCAATCAAGGTTTTTTAAAACTTTATAAAATTGGTTACATTTAATAAATGATGTTCATTCATTTATGGTGCATGTACATACCTGATAAAATATTGCTACAATGTTCCAACAATTTTTGCATTTTGATATTGTCATTATCAATTAAAATCAATTTCATGTTTATGTTAGTGTCTTGTGAAGCTCTTTGATACATTGTTGTCAATAGAGCACTGAATGTCTGAAGAGCATAAACAAGCCTAAAAAATAGATAGATTAAATTAGGTATATTATTAGGCACAGGAAAGATAGCATTTCAGAAATATAAGTATCACACTTATATCAATCTAAATTATATTTTTTAAGTGATAAGTGGTGTTTAATTTAACATTTATCATTTAACCAATGATTCTAAAAAAAAAAATTCAACTTGCAAATGCTTTTAACATTATGTTATCTAAGTTTTCTAGTAGTTTGATACCATTCATTCATATTTCTTTTGTTTACACGAATACTATACATTATTGAATAAAATTATTTTTTACAGTGGTCTACCCCGTGACCCAGCTGCCGAAAAGTGTATGAAAAGGTCAGGAATTTAAATATGTTAAATGAACGCAATAAAATCCCTAAAAAGTAATATTATTCAATAACATTCATTCTGTGTTCAAGGCTGATGAATTCTATAACTTATGAATACAAAGGTTTAACTTAAAGTCAGAGGTCTGGGATCCAACTTTACGATAATATTATTAGCGGAATATCTCTTGGTAACTGATGTTTAGCAATAAGAATGCTTTGTTTCATATGCAAGTAAGAAAAGAAGCTGTATCAAAATGGTTTCTTTACATGTTTGGCAGTTAAGCGACTTATGTTAGTAATATCAACAGTTATTTAAGGGTTTCCTCCAAAAATTCAAACAAAAAAGTTTTTACCTTATATGATGTTCTTGTCCGAGCATTTCTATACATTGTGTTGCAAGCAAGTTAATATTTTCTTTCATATTGTTAAGCTGCTCAGCTGACAATTTTTGTATCTCAGCTTCCAATTGAGGAATTTTAGGTTTGAGTAAAAAAAACTCATCCCAAAATGTAGGATTATCGCTAGTCAGATCTTCCCCTCTGAAGAATGATTCATATATTTGGACTACCTTCCCTTTTAGATGTCTTTTAGAGCCAGATCCGCTTCTCTTTCTCATAGCCATGACTTAAAACATAAATATGGGAAAATATTATTAACCTCTAAATATTTTTAAGGTTTCAAGTTTTTATTAATAATTTACACTAAAATTATTAAAGTATGTTAAATATATGTCGTCGTAGGTGTTACTACATTCTATACAAAATCTAGTAAAATATCACTGTTTACACTTGACAAAATTGCGTTAAATATAAATACGTCAATAAAAATTTCGTGGTCAATCAAAATTATTATTTTGTGATTGATCAGTATTAATTGACATTGACAGCCAACAGCTGAAATAATGTAAAAACGGAACGTTAGAATTGACTTCCAATATGCCGGAATAAAATGCTTAAATGTAGCAAATAATAAAATATGGATTTGAAAATATACATTTCAATATACAATTTACCTTACTATAAAGAAGAATGATCCATCCTATAACTAATTTTAATATGTCTATTTGTGTTAGAAAGTCCATTTAATAATCAAGAACGCTTTGTAGATGCAAAGAAACCGGTAGGTAAGATGTACAAATAGACAGGTTATAAATTAAATTGTAAGAATATAGGTACCAACCTTACGCTATCTGTGGTTTAATCGACGCCCTCCCCCTGCCCCCTTCTTCCTCCCTAATATATTTTCTATGGCGTACATCGTGTTTTGTTAAATTGACGGACATTGTTTGTAATTATATTTAAAATGAAATCCAAGAAACGCCATCATTCCTCATCCGATGTCTCGGATGACTCAAATGCAAGTGATAAATCCAGTAGTTCTTCAGATAGTGATAGTGACGATTCTTCTGTGTCTGAGCACCGGTACAAGAAGAAAAGAAAACGTGCTGATTCCTCAGATTCTGATAGTGCATCTGATGACCAGAAACGGTCTAAAAAGCGGAAGCATAAGAAGAAGAAGAAGAAGCATGGAAAGAAGAAGAAGCGTTTAGATCCATTTCTTTACGGGTCCGTTGAAAATATCTCCTCACTAAGCGAAGGAGAAATTGTATCGAAAAAGAAAAAAAAACATAAGCATAAACATTCAAAGCATGCGGCTGACTCGTCTCGAAGTGAGAGTAAGTGACTTTGTTTTCATCCTTGTCAACTAAATATTTTGAACAATTCATAATTAAAAATATCAGACAAAATATATTTGTGAATAAATTTCTTTAATTTTTTGTGTATTTAAACACAACATATCAGGTTCATATTTTTTCTTAGATGAAGAGCAGGAGCACCGTTTACATAGTGTTGTAAAAGAACCCAAAGCTTTATCTGAAGAAGAAAGTCACCCACAACGCACTTACTACCAGTAAGTTATTGAAACATATTTTGTTTATTTTAGTGATAGTGTAATTAGTGTTATCAAGGCATATATAAGTTATCACAATGAGCTAAATTATATTAAGATTTTTTTTTAATTTAGTTAATATCAATTACATTTGTAATACCAGCCAATTTTTAGGCTAGTAAATGTGCAAGATTGTGATATTGTAAATGGGCTTAATCAAGTTTTGTTTTTGTTTAGTAAAGTGTTTGTTTTGTTAATGTGTATTGCAAATGCAGTGGGTAGCCAGTTTGTTATGCAATTATGTTATTCCTGGCTTAAGTGAGACCACAAATATATTAATGCAAACCAAAGTAAAATTATGATTTTAGGGGCCATCCATATATTACATCTCACAAATTTTATGCTTTGTTGATGAGGAAGGGGAGAACCCTGTCCTTATCAAACCTTTATAGAATCATTGATACCATAATGTATTTTCTATCAACTTATTCTTTTTTAATTAATTTCTTGCTATCTATTCTTTCTTCTCTATTTGTATAATTGTAAGTTTATAGAAACAGAGTTTCAAATCTTTTTAGATATTTTGTTTGTAGATTGGTCCCTTACATATATACATACATGATCAGCCTGTGAGAGTCCACTTCTGGACATAGGCCTCCACAAATACAGCCCTATCCATTAGGAGGTTTTTGAACCATGCTGGTCCAATGTGGGTTGGTGGGTGGATAGGCTTTTTACATGCCCATCCGACACATGGATCATCTTACTCTTTAGACAATTGGGTGATCAGCCCAAATTGCCTTAACCAACTAGGAAAAACAATGAAAATTTGTTGAGTCCCCAGGATTTGAACCCACAACCTCTGGTTTCTAAAACACACACCCTACCACTAGGCTACAGAGGCAGTTCCTTTTTTATACATATATCAATTACTTAAAAAATTTTAATGGAAATTCATACTTACATAAAATACATTTATATTATAGTAATTCAATATGTTTATAAATTACACATTTTCTGTTACATGTATAGGTATTTACTCATACCCAAGCAAAATAAGACATGGAAGTATCGAAATAAAAACATTTAGAACTTATTGGTTAATTATCATCATGGCTGCTATACATCAATAAGAAAGCAACAACTTTTGGCACCATTAGTGTTTGTCACAAGCTATCTGTAACCTTCATGTCTTTTTTAGCTTTAATATATTTATAATTTTGGTAACATCAATGTGCAACTTAAATATGTTAACTTTTTTTTTTGTTTGCAATTGCCTATTCATGGATGTGTATGACTTGTATGCAAGCCATGTAAAAGAGTTACTTCGCAATATTTGAATGTTTGGACAATAACAGGATAGTTTTTAAAAGTTTTTGCAACAATTTTATTTTAAAATTTCAATCTATTCAGAAAGGAATATAGGCGTTCAGCATCAGTTGAAGACTATGAAAGGGAAAATGAAGTGCAGCGATTCTATAGAGGATCGAGTAAAGAGCATCAACCGTCTTATTCGGAGCATTATGGGTATGACAGAGGGCAAAATGAAAGGTTATTATCATAGTTAGCTTTTGAAATACAATGTTATTAATTTGAACTGCTCATAAACAAGAAAATAATATCTTACAGATGTGTACCATATCAACATAAGTATGATAAGAGCAGGGAGAGATATAATCAGAATGTGCCTCATTCTAATGCTAACAATGAGTATAATAGAAGATATAAGGAATATGTTGAATACAAGAGGTATAAGGAGTAATTGCATAATGTAGTAAAATGTCAATATTTATAGAGCTTGGTATAAAAGTATTTTATTAACTCATGTTATGTTTTGTTACATAGGAATCCAAAATATGAAGAGCGTAAAACTGAGGAGGACTATCACAGAAGGCATAGAGAAGAACAATATCCTCCGCGAGAAGAGGCCCGAGGTAGTGATCTTGTAGTTTTCCACATTTTACACAAATGTCTTTTAGCCTGAAAAAATATGTTGGTTCTATATACATATTTATTCAATAAAAAATTTCTTTAGGGTACAACAGATACAATCAATATGAGGAAAGAATACCCAAGCGTCATGAAATGGGGATGGCAGGGATTATCGTGAAAGGTATTATGTTTTCTGTGCATATTAAATATTATTAACTTTTCAGACCCCACAAGAGAGAAAGTGTTTATTAACAGCTTTTCTAACTGCCAATTATCAGAATTATCTTATACTTATAATGATATTAAAACATAAGAAATTAATTACCAACTAATGAATTAATTACCAACTAACTTCGAAAACCTAATGTATGTGCAAAAAATAGAAATGATTTTCTTAGACATTGTAATGCACATAACATAAATACTAGAAACAAACATAATTTAATTCTTCCAGCAACTAGACTCGAAGAATAAGTAAATCTTTATGGGACAATGTATACGCTTTTACAACAAAATCCCAGTAAACGTTCAGAATTTAACTGTTAATAAATTTAAAAAGTAGTAAAGGAACGTTTATGTGTTAAAGGTTATTATGATATAAATGAATTATAAATGATAACACAGCCTGGTAATGGAATGCTCGCTCCAGGCTTTTCAAGTATAATATACGTATAATAGTACTGTATGTAGCTCATAAGAAAATTTATATGTGTATATTTGATTATTTTAAAGACGACAAAATAGGCCCGCTGAGTTTCTTTCGCCGGTTCTTCTCAGGTCGGAGGCGTCCTATTCCGAACCGGTGGTAGCGTCCTTGACAATCAATAAGCGAGTGTTACACATCTATATTGAATAACGATATTTGAATTTGAAATTTGAATTGAATTTGAATGTTTATATGTAAAACTTTTAATTTGTGCAAAAATGCAGAAGAACATAAAATAATTTATTTATTTTGGGATAAGAAGTTATACACCCATTTGTGGTTATGTAAATATTGTGAAACAAAACAATAAAACATCAAACAAAAGTTGTGTACATATTTTGAGCCTTATATTGCCAATATCTTGTTGTTTTTTTTAATAAACATCCTGTGTGCTAGTTTTTTTATTCATAACTTATTCTTTACAGGCGCGGTCCTCCCGAAGTTGAGCGGTATCGCGAAAGAGAATACGTTGAAAAAAGGTCTGAAAAATACCGAGACGAGAGATATTCGCCCGAAAGGTACATTAAGCATCATCTATTGCATAGTCCGTTGTCAATTAATTTGATAAACAGTTGAGTTTATCCATGAAAACTTGCCAATTAATTTCTCCACACTGCATGTGTTGGCATGAAGATGGCCAGTGATTTAAATGTGCCGTTAAACGACTGTATTTGTTTTTACAGTGACATCTCTACAGAAAGTTGTTGTGAGTTTGATCGGAAAATGTTGCGGTTAAAGAGATATTTTAATGTTTTCGAATTACACGATAGTTACTCTAGGCGTGTATGAAATTGTTTATTATTATGTATCAAGAGACTTGAATTGGAAAGAAGTTATTAAAATTTACAGCCCATTTAGTGGGGATTCTGAGATTGAGTGGATTAAAGGAGATTTGTTTTCATAGATTTTGATTCAAGGATATTATTGTTTCTCTGGAGAAGTCCAACCTTTGTGAGATTGAATTTGCTGCTGATAATATGTGAAAAAATGCATCAGAAATATTGAAATTTCCAGAGGGAATATTAAAGAAATCCAATGTTCGTGAGATTGAATTTGCTGCTGAAAAATATGTGAAGAAATTCATCAGAAATATTGGATCGTCCAAAGGGAATATTTTTCTGTAATGTATTTATATAACTTCCGAATCATTACACAGTAAATGGATTTTTATTTGGATCAGTAACACAAAGATGTCAATACTGACAATGGCACCCGGGTAAAAATCAACGTTTTTTTTTTCTTTTTATAATATTTTAAAAGTTGTAGAGAACAATTTGTAATGTTTTCAATAACATTTTTGTTTTTGACTTCTGTGATAATGCTGAATATATTATGATTACCACAAACAAGAGTGATGCATTCTGAACCAAGCACAAACATGAATGAACCAAATAGTATAGTGAATTTCCAATATGTTCATAGAATTGGAAAGAAGGTAATTTGATATCAACTTTATTTGGCAAAAAAGAAAATATAAAACCAGCAAAAACATTAAACTTATTTATGAATATATATTGAACATTGTAAAACTGCTCATAAAGTTCATGTGAATAAAAAAAGTAGAGCAAGAAAGAAGTGAATAAGTAGATTATGAACAGCAATGACTAAATAGTGAAATAATAACAATATCAAACCTTCAATTACAAGCAACTTCAATTTGTACAAGACTTTTTAAATCACAGAAATCAATGCTACAGAAAAATAGAACCATAAACATTGAAAAATAGGATAGTTGTTTTAAAAAGAATAAATAGAAAGAAGCAATATCTTTGATATTTTATCATAGTGAGATCGAGAAAAACAACATGAATAAGACTGAAAAAGATTAATGCAATTGATTCCTGCACATAGATAAAGAAACGTGAACTTGTTAAAAGAAAAATTAAATCCAAGATCGGATAATATTATTAGGTAACTCCTGACATCGTATTTAAGAAAGTTTAACTATGGTAAGTGTATGATTTAGGACCATCAAGGCTACGTGTTGAAGATTATTTTAATATACATAAGAATTTTAAAATTTAAAACTAAACAGGTACATGGCTGATCTGTTTGTTTAATAATTTAAGGCAAACGCGAGGTACATTATTCCAAATCAAACATCAAGGATCAACACAATCTGTTCCTTACTTCCATATAGCTATTACAAATAGAATTAATTAGGATGTGTTTATTATTAATAATTATCTAGTTTAATAGCACCATTTGTTTAAAGTTCATAGGATTACTGAAATAGTATACTTTTATTAAATAATTTAATTGAATAAATTAAGTTAGGTGTCTTCTTTCTTACATTTTATATATGTATGCTGTATGTTGATATCATGCTTTACTTATATAGGACACGTGACTTCCGCCGTGACAGGCCGCCTAGAATGGACAAACCTATGCCATCACACAGGTATACTAAATTCTCTATTTCTAGATTGTGGGAGTAAAGGTCAACGCTCATTGGAGCCTGCCGGCACACATCGCAACGCCTCAAAGCGGCGTCCACTCGTTCTCAATGCGTAGTTTACGGATGGACGCTGCGTCGTCGAACATCTTTTATTTTTTTCTATATCTAGACAATTCGGGGACTCCTAAGCCTAAAGTCTAAAATATGATATCATTTAACTCTTGTCCTTCTTGAAAATTCGATAAACCGCGTAATCCACTGGTTGATGTCGCCGTGTTCACCCGTGAGCCACGTATGAGCCACAAGGACCGCCGAAGTAATTAGACGTCGCATTGAGGCGATGCAGAGTAGGTGCCGGATGGATCTTGCGTTGATCATATATCTCTTAGCTTGCCATTCCTTTTTATTGTAATTATCACTGTTTTAATCTTTTTTCTTACAGACATATAGGGCTGTAAGAATATATATATATATAGCCTTTCTTCTGTATGATTTTATATTTATAATAGTCCTAACATGTGTTAATGTTGTTGACAAACTTTTGAATTTTTTGTAGTATTTGATAAAAAGTAAATAATTCACACTATCTAATAATTCAAAATAACTTTCTGCAGGGAAGTTTCCAAATCGAGGAGTCCTGTGGATCGCTATAGGGAGAAGAGCAGACGAATGGACTCTAGGGAAGAGCGGGACGAGAGGTCGCGGCCCCCGAGGGAGTATAGGGAAGATCGCAGCGACGAGAGACGCAGGAAGGCACGTCATAGCGAGGAGCGTCCCAGAACTACCGATGACAACCCTCGGCCGAGGGAGCGAAAGAGCCGGTAAGTTGTACAGGTGTTGACGTAATCATCAATTTGTAAGGTCCGTCAAGTTGGGAAGTACTTTATCAGTGCCTAATTCATAGAACATAGTAATACTATGTTACATCTAATAAGATGCAACAGAAACTTGGACGTGATGGCAAAATTTTTATTTATGTATTTATTTATTCTTCATGCACAATATTTGTACAAGGCGGACTTAATGCATTGTCTACCTGCCAACCTTTGGGTGGTGATGAGATAACTATATCTTCAACCTTTACACCAACATTGTTGGTTAAAAGATAAAGAGAAGTTGAAGGTCACAAGAGATGAGTTCTGTTTTTGAGAATGGTAAAGGGGTTGTAGTCTTAATATGAGGAATTGACTTGTCACTCCGTTTGATAAAAAAGTAACTGATTTTTTTACTGATGTATATAATGGCGATAACAAAACAGTAAAAGCAAGTGATATTGTTTGTCAAAAAGCCGAAATGATTTCTCCGTTTAACCTTATGGTAAGAAAGTTATTATGTGTAGCATACAAGCATATTATAGTCATAGTAGCATTGCTACATTTTACATTTTTTTTATATTAGACACGTATCAAACATGTTAAACAGATTGAATTACAATTATTATTCTGTTTACTGAATAATTGGAATTTTTACGGATATTATAGACGTTTTGAACACTTTCCAATGGCCGTCGTCACTGGGTAAACTGAGATGTCACGTGTCTTGATGCCAGTGCTGAAGCTGAATTTCTAGATCTTGATTGCAATATAATATTTTTAGACATTATTCCGCCCGATGCAAAATAAACTTATTTATCATTCCACCCGGCAGTGGTGTTATGCTTGGGTTTTATTTTAATTTATTCATTATGGGGTCCCAAGTAGGTGAAGAAGCCCAACCATCTTGTCTTTGGAAACTGGAATTTTTCTAATCTCAATAGCCTCACGGATCATCTTTGGTAGGAATCGGTGTTCTTTGGCGAGTATGCAATGGTTTGGATGATTAAAAGTGTAACACTGGTACTTTTTGGATCTTTGATGTATAATGTCAGCTACGCGCAGGTTCATATTGCTCGCTTTGTTTGGCCGCAGTCACGATCTAGCTTGTTCACTCCTGGATCTTGTAGGGAGATATTGCACTTGACAGGAATTGACCAATCTTCTTCAGCAGCTTGAAATAAATTTTGATTAAAGCTCACCTCACAATTTATCCAATCTTGTCAGTCAGAAAGTGTAGAACAGCAGGTACCTGCTTCACTCGGGCACCGTGACACTGCCGTGGCGCAGCAAGCTTGTCGTCTCGCTGTTAACATGTTGTAGCTCAGCCGCCCGATGTTCATCGTCACAGATCCCTCATGCTCTCTGAAACAAAGATATGCTCACGGTAGCTAACTGGGATGAATGATGGTGTGAATTACCGTTTAAATATTTATTTGTATGGGTTAGCTTTTTTGTATATAGTATGGTTCAAGGTGTTAGTAGGATTGTGAATAACTAATACCTACATCTAAAAATAGAAGTCCTTTTATTCAATAATGTGCAGTATTCGCGTAAACAAAATAATTTATTAGATGCTCATTTCTATTATAAACATCATTATAACAGATAGGACTTATAAATATTTCGGCAAGTATCATATGATGTTTAACCTTTGGCAGCAAAAGCAAATCATGTTCTTATTTTCTGAACGCTTTGTTTTGGTGCCACTGCAGTTTAATAAACTTTGTTAATTGTCTTACTGGCAAATAAATTTTAAGTCTTGTTTGCATATAATTATACGTTTATTAGTTTTTTTACATGAAATTTCGGTGTAAAATAGTCAAACTTTAATATAATGATCTTTATTTATTCTACATTGGCAGTTTCGCCGATGCGGAAGAAAGTAAGGAATATAACTGGGGTAAGGCAGATGTGAAGACAGAAGGAAAGAATGAGACTGAAAAGGAGAAGCCCAACTTTGGTCTATCGGGCAAGCTGACTGCGGACGCCAATACTGTCAATGGTGTTGTCATTAAGTATTCAGAGCCTGATGATGCAAAGCAACCGAAGAGGAGATGGAGGTATATCCGTGTATATAGATGCTTTCTAATGTTTGCTATAAACCACAACTCTAGTCATCACCAGGAACTTTATCCTTTTTAAAACCAACCTTTTTAGTGCTGAGATTCCCAAGAGTTGATGGGGATACCATTATTAAAAGTTTTTATGAAAGGTGTTCTAGGTTGCAACTAACTGGTTTTGCTCAAAACATCTCATAAGTAATCTTTAGTATTTTGCGATATGGACTTCATTTTATTTCTCAATTTATAGCTGTACAATTTGAATTGTGGTGGTTTCAATAGTTGAACTCTACTTTTAAGTTTCTCTTGCATGTAAGCTGCCGTGAGGTTTGATCTTTAAGACAAATTATAAATTTTTAATATAATATGTAGTGGTTTTAATGTATTTAGCATACCAAGATTTGCAGTTAACATTAGTGATAACTTTGTTTTTAGATTCTACCCCTTCAAAGGCGACAAGGCACTGCCTATATTATACATCCACCGGCAGTCGTGTTTCTTGATCGGTCGCGACAAAAAAGTCGTGGACATCGCATTGGAGCACCCGTCCATCAGCAAGCAGCACGCAGCGCTCCAATACAGGGCGACGCCTTTCGCTAGGGCCGATGGCTCACAAGGCAGGCGTGTGCGGCCTTACGTCATTGACTTGGGTAGGAATTATGTTGCTATGTTATTTATTAAAACATTATATATAACAGTTTAGATACAAGAATCTTGCGAAAATTGTACATAAAGTTTAAAGCTAAAACGTAGGTGTTATATTGTGCTTACTCAGTTGTATAATGTTGCGTTTTGCGCCAAATTGGAATTTTTATTTTATAACTTTTTTTTTTAAATATGTTGTGTTGTTCACTTATGGTTGTTGACAAAATGTACTCCCAACTGTCAGTCTTCATTGTAACATAACCACTCAATCACATTATGTATAAGAAAATTAAATTACTGGAACCTAAATTATGATCTCTCGGAGACTAGAAAGATTAGTATGGCGCCAAACACGTAAAATACCATGCTATGTTTGATAATATGAGGAGAATATGTCGTGGCACCATGAAAGTACCAGTAGACCGTGTTAACTCTCTTCTGAATCACTTTTATTTGTTTTTGTATAGAAATACATTTGTATAAAATTTCAGAATCCGCCAACGGTACATTCGTGAACAACAAGAAGATTGAGCCGCGGCGCTACGTGGAGCTACTTGAACGGGACGTAGTAAAGTTCGGCTTCTCGCAGCGTGAGTACGTTCTTTTACACGAGAACAGTAAGGACGATGCTCTGGATGATGACAACCAGGAACCTACCATCGGTGCAGCAGTCACCACCACTAACCAGATTAAACAAGGGAAACGCATCAAGGAGGAAGTGGCAGCAGACGGTGACTGATTGGAGAGCAAACTTAATGAAGATGTTCGAAGCAATCAGTTATGTATGTTTAGTTTTTCATCTCTCTTGGGTAGGGTTGATACCCGATTAAATGATGTTCAGTTCATTGTTAATTTCATTGTTTGATGTTAGAAGGAATTTTGGTTATCTATAATGTTCCTTTGATCAATCCTGAATAGGGGCATTGTTGACTTTGGCATTTGTGCTGATAATGATTTTGCTTAAAAGCTTTTTCATCAAAATAAGGGGATTAAATTTGAATTAATTGAATCAATATCTAAAGGAAAGTTATAATAAAGAATCCCTTTGAATTTAAAATATTTAGAGACATTTTAGATACTTTATTGTTTAAAGTTAAACTGGTGACATAATGAGTGATAAAGATATTTTGTTTTGAGCCGATGTTCTAGTTTATCTTTTATTATTGTTTCGGGCAGAGAAACCTAAGACATTTAAAATGAATGATTTCTATTTCTTAATTTAAAGATTCATAGTTATGTAAAAGAGCTAGCAATATGATAATTAATAGAATTGAAACATTCAGGATTGTTTTGGATCAAAATTCTTTGTCCTGATGATTAACTTCTAATGTTAACCTTAATATAGGCAATAAACATGCATATTGTTAAACTTTTATTTTTGAATACTGCCTTTTCATGATTGCATCATGAAGAAAAATCTAGTATAGGAATATTCCAATGTTTTAAGTATGGGGCTTAAGAATATCATTTTAATTGTTATCACAAAAAAAATTAGTTATTCTCCCATCTACAGTAATTATACAATGCCAACCTATCAGGTTGGGATTTGATTTGGAAATTTAGGTACAATTTACCTAAAATTGTGAATGAAACATATTTTAGATATGTATTTTTTTATTTCTTAACATCAAAAGACCTCGAGAATTATACATTTATTGGCAATAAGTAGGAATATCTTAGAAATAAATGCATTGCAACATTTTCACATTGTTTAAATCATATCTGTCCCGTCCCTTCCTCGCTTATACCAATTAAAAAACTAAATATGTACAACATTCCCGTCTATTTACAAACATTCAATAAATATTACACATATAATTTATATAATATAAGCGCATTCGCTACGAATGCAGCTCGGTGGAGTATTAAGGTAGTATCACAGTTAGAAGTTGGTCTTAAAGATATGTTTGTCCAATTGGTGGCTCGAGGAGGGCCGCGGCTCCCTGTCGCAGAGTGAGGCCCGTTTTATGATTCCGTTTCTCAGCGGGACGATGGTGGCGTTCGGGGGCCGCGTGTTGGCTCTCAAGGAGTGGGACCTCAAAGGGCGCGCTCGTAGCGAGTGGGTGCGGTACAAAGGGGGCTTTATCAGTCTGTTGGGGGCGACGCCCACTATGCTGTGCCTCGAGAAGGGCACGTAGGAGACGGGCGTCCGCGGGATCTCGTAGCCGTCGCCCAACGTGTCCGCCCCCGAGTCGCTGTCGTACATCAGCTCGAGGTACTTGGGCCCGTGCTGGGGCAGCAGTCGGGATGGCTCCATCTGCTGCTCGGGGAAGTCCTCGTCTGGAAACGATATGCGAATTAATATACATGTTACATTGACGCAGTTATATAATGTATCAGACTAATTACACTCGTTTTTGGTAAAAAAGTGGTTGTCTGTAAAATCGGTATACTGGTGAAAGTTATACGCGGCAACGTCTAACTGTGAATATTTATTCGTATAGTAGGAAGAAGGATCAAATAATAATAACAATTCAAAATATTCAAATATGCCTCTCACTTTCTCTTATGGTTGCTTATGGTGAGCGTTACATGAGCGACGTAATAATACACAACAACCGTAATTTTAGAGAGTGCGCCCCTATCTTGAACCAATTTATAACTTGGATCTTTAGACGTTGTCACTTCTAAAGATCCCGTATTGGATGCAAAGGTGATGCATATGTTATGGAATTCGATAAAGAAATGTGATGTTAGCAGTAGCTTAAAATTATTGTTTTATCTGTTTTTACTTTGTAAAGATTAACACGTTAGGAGAATTAATTTTTAATTTTTCCTTTGCAATTTTTCGCATTTACTTTTAATGTTATATGGATAAGCGTATATTATGACCATCATGCAAACTGTAATACATTATAATTTCATATTGGAGATATGTTTTATTCCTGTTGTAAATTTTGTGTTATTAACGATTTATTTTAGAGTTAACAAATGTAGCAATAAACAAACCTATGCAGGCGTTTTCATTCTCGTCCAACAGGTAGGTGCGGTTGTCGACTGCATCTAAACATGCCGCCATGCGCTTTGTATTAGTATCGGAGGAGGTTAGGGTTTATCCACAAAGCAATTATCATTATAAAAAATAAGAAATTAATAGCATGCTTTTTAATCCAGTATTATTTAACGAATGCGATCTTCCATTTGTGCGTGGACAGTTTAAAAGACAGTATAAACTATTAATATCTGTATTTTTTATATATAAAAAAAAAAAAAATTGTTCTATTTTAAAGATGCAGCATGCTTTCGGGTCATGCGAATGAATGTTTATTAAATTTTTTGTATAAAAGTAAATAATAAAAAACTTATTTCTACCCTATTGTCAGAGTGATTATATCAGAGCCTAATAAGATCTAGAAATCTCCGTAAACAAAGCGGCCAGTAGAGCAAAAACTATCCTTAAATCTTTTCACGACTTCATTATTACTTACAACAATTTGTACTGTAAATAGCAATCGATCCGTTCAATTATAAAACTACCGATGACGACCCGTTTCACGGGTGGTTAGTGACCCTGACTGTTGCCCCTGTGCGTGTGGGTTCGATTCCCGGTATGGGAAAATGTTGTGTGATTAACATAGTGTTTTTTTCGTGTTTGTGATATTCTATCTATTTACAAAAAATAAGTTTATGTATTTGTCAGACATCTAGTATCCATAGATTATTATTATATATAGATTAATTTAAATTACCGTCGGCCAGCAGCGTGAGGTAGTGGTGGTGGGGCGCGGGCTGCGGCGCGAGGGGCGCGTGCGGCGCGGTGGCCTCGCGCAGTGACGTCACCACCTCGAGGCAATGCCGGAACGAGGGCCGCGCCTCCGCGCTGTAGCTCCAGCACTTTTGCAGCAGCTCGTATCTGTCGGTCGACGTTTTCATCATTTTATAAAGCAATAGATGGCCAATAACTTTTACTAGACATAGACTGTCATATGATTCTACAATAGGCGGACATTAATTGGTTAAAAATTAGGATTGCATTAACAAATCATAAAATATCAGTCAATGTAAACGCCAATTATTACACAAGACGATATTAAATATTAAATGATTATATATTGATTATAAACATTAAACGTCTATTGTAAAATATAAAATATATATTTTTACATTATCGTTGTAATTCTTAGCAGTGAACACGAGAAGTCAATAAAACGTGTTTAAAACAAGATCAAAATGTTTTTAGCTTTAATTTGATTACATTTTTAGGCAGTATTTTATTATTTGGAATCTTATTATCTGTAAAATAAAACAAAACAAATAAACATACAAAGGCGACGGGCAGTTGGGCGGCCGATCGGGCGTACCTCCCGCCCGCACGTAGTCCAGCACTTGGCGATTAGTGCGCGCGGGGTACGGCTGCTGGCCAAGGGACAATACCTGCAAAATAGTTATAAATTAATATTTGTAAACGGTAATAAACTGCCATAATAATGCCTTGTGTAAAATGCTTACTTATCCTAATATTTGTGTTTGACTATATAACTATAATTACAAAGTTAATTCAGTCCATTCACAAATAATGACTGACAGCAAGTTGGATTATTTGATTTTACTCACCTCCCAGCACAGGACGCCCCATGCCCAGACGTCCGACTGGCAAGAGAAAACTCCATCCACTAAACACTCGACCGCCATCCAACGCACAGGCAACAAACCTGAAAGCAAGAAGATTATATCAAATTTTTACGAAATAGAATTAAAATTAGGGCTAAGCTAAACTGGAACTTGAAATGTGAAATAGTAATAATAATGTCCTCCTAGTCAATTCCAGCTACGGCGCTCGAACCATGTTAGAGATCAATCAACTACTCATGAGACATTATTGTGCACAAGTGTACACGCAGACAAATACACACTTCCTTTTCCTTCATCCTCATGGTTCCAAGAGACAGAACCAACATGACCAGAGGGCGATCAAGCACAGGACCGACTTTTAACGCATCAATCCGACGCTTGGCTTCTTCTTGGCTATCTTACTTTACAGACAGTCGCACACAGGTGATCAACCCACATTGCCCTAACTAAATAGGAAACAACAATAAAAAAATGTAGAAGAATTTACAGGAAAAAGTGCAAGCCCATACCACTAGGCTACGGAGGCAATATAGTAATAATTTAGCTCACAACAATTCCTACCTTCGCCCTCCTTCCTATAATAGTCGTTCTTATAGATGTCCCTCGCGAGACCAAAGTCCCCGATCTTGACCACCCTGCCCCCCGAGCGATGCGCCACGAGGCAGTTCCTGGCCGCCAGGTCTCTGTGCACGAAGTGCATCTCTCCAGGTAACGGCAGCCTTTGGTCACGTCCACGCACATGTTCAACAGGTCCAGCAATGTCAACGACTCCGGTGTGTACTGAAATGTAGTACAAATGTTTTAATGAAAGCGGTATTAGTTGAAAGTTGATATTTTTAAAGTTACACTTCTTTTGGCACGTTAGGGAATAATGATTTGGGTAAACTTTAACCGTCACGAAAAATGGACATCCTGAAATTAGTAATAGTCAACTGTATTCACGATATTTATATCCAAACAAACGCAGAAGAAGATAAAATTTTTGAAAAGTTTTATCTTCTGACGCGCTTCTGACAAAAGCTCACACACAATTTTGTTTTTATTGCTTCTTAAGCTTATATCCGACGGTCCCTTGTTTTCGTTTCATTGACTAAATTTTTTTATCGTGAATTTGTTTAAAAATTATCATAGTGATTGAGTTTTAATTACAAACATTTAATATAGCCGAGTCAAAATTTATATTCTTTCTTTAGATTGTCTGCTTATAAGCATAAGATAAATAGTGTTTTGAGAATAAAATATATAAAAAATAATTAACTTACGAGTGTGGAACGCTTAGCCCTGAGGTAGCTTAATAGATCCCCTCCTTCCATTAGCTCCATTATTATGTAATTGGGGTCGTTATCAAGGCAGACCCCCAAAAGCCTCAGTATGTGCTCGTGTTTGAAGTTCGACATTAATGCCGCCTCTTTCAGGAATTCGCACTTCTCTTGCTCAGTCGCGCCTTTTCTTAGTGTCTGTTGCACAGAAAAAAATGATTGTCAGTATTTTTTTTTAATTACTCGTGACAGTTTATTGTCAATAAATTTTAATATACATCGTTTAATTTCTTTTCTATTACACTTGGAATTAGACAAAATGTGAAAATAGGATCTTATAGAAGTGAACATGAACAAATTTTTAAGAATCAATGTCAATAATATGGGTGCATAAAAAGAAAATTTCACCGCATAGCTTCTTGCCGGCTTGTTTCTCGGCAGGTGTAAATTTTCAATACGGTCGTTAAAAGCTCCGTGGAGCATAAACTAAATAAATAAGTTTCCACTTTGACATTGACTTTGACTTTAAGTTTGTATTTGGACGCTGCATACCTTTACCGCGACTTTGGTCTCGTTGGGGTTGTCGGCGAGCTGCCTGGCCACCCCCTCGAACACCTCCCCGAAGGCCCCTGAGCCTAAGAACTTGTTCAGCGTAATGTGCTCGCGACGCACGTGGGGCAACGCGGACAACTCGGCCTCCGTCGGACTCAGAAGACCCTAGAACAATGACCAAAGTTAGATCGTTATACTACTTAAAAACTCAGCCAGGCTTAAATCGATAGGCATGGTTAAGCCAACATTGAATAGGATTACTTTAACGGATTATATCGCATTTATTTACATCTTACACAAATTAAATTTTATCATCCGTTGCTTAGAACACTTTCTAGCGGTCGTGGTCACGGGACAGAATATGGTTTGCTCAATTTAGAGTTCTTCTTGATTGTCACCGAGACTAACAAGGCAATACGTGCAATTCCACTTCGCTAGCGCGGGTTACAATATTTTAATTCGTTTATTTAGATTCAATAACGAATTATGTTAAAGACGAGATTTTAAATTGTCAATTGTTTACCTGGTTGTACAGAATATTTGTTGAATGTCGTATGGGCAGTTGTCGCAATGTGGCCAACTCCACGTCAGGGCCTCTTCTGGGAATGACCGCTGTATTCTTTTCGTTTGCAGCTTTTTTCTTGTTACGATTCTTATACGCTGTAACGGTGTTTGATTTTAAGCGGCGAAGTAATGGTGCAGAATTAAAAACGGAATTCACTATTTTAAAATAAGTTCCGGTTATTATTCAAACCAGTCTTTCTGCGTAAAAGCTGTTGTTCTCGCTTATTACGGAAGCACCTTAACATTCAGCTTGGGGTTTATGAACAAATTTTTGAGTAGAAACGGAATGGTAGTAGGGATTCGATTGACTTTGATTCAATTACATGGTGACTACGCGATATATGATAATTGAAGGTAGAATATCTAAGGCCCAAGCCAAGGTGTTATTTTTGCAGAGCCCTTGGTAAATTAAGTTGTTTCGTTTTTAATTTTTGTTCGGGCAGTCCTACAATCAATTAAGGCAATGAAAGTTAAATACTAGAGTTTACACTTCGCTTTAACAAAATATTGGCAAATAATATTTGAACAAGCATCCCACGTGTCGGGACAAAGCGTGGAACTGTAGAATTTTGGATCGATTTTGTTGCAGGGTTGTATTGTTTTCTACTAATATTATAAATCTAAAAGTTTATATTTTTGTATGTATGTGAAAGTTTGTATGTATGTCTGGTACTCTTTTACAAAAAGATTACTTGATAGATTTTAATGAAACTGCACAATAACATAGCTTATATATCAGAATAACTTAAAGCAAATTATATATGAAGATATAGTGCAGTTTACTCAAAATTTAATACAAAGTATCGTGTATTTACTAAATACACTAGCTATTCCGGCACGAACTGCAAAAACTTTTACGCCTACAAATATACGACTATTTAATTTTTTTAGCAACGATGTTAGCTTCCAGACCAACGTCTTTGGTAAGCTTCATCTAACACAGAAGGTGAGCGACACTTTTAATATACGAGTAATGGCAAATATAAGCGTAAGAGCTCACTGTAGAAGAGCGCGGCGGGCGCGGCGAGCGAGCTAGCCAGCGCGGCGCCTGCACGGGAGCGCGGCGGAGCGGGCGTGCGGGCCAGCGCGCCCCGCTCACGCCCGCGCCCGCCGACAGCGCGCCCCAGCCGTGCTCGTTGCGCGCCTGCACCCGCGCCACGTACCCCTCCGACACCTCGCCCGCCCCGATCAGCCAGTACGACTCTGAGCACATATGACGGACAGATAGACATATGACGGATCTAGATCGAATAAACTTAAGATGTGTTTGCCAATGGTGTTATCTTTTAAATTAATATGAATAATTGTACGCGCAACCACAAGTGCACTGTCTATTCCTTCACTTTTATATTCCGATAAGGTCGATAACCGACACGACCGGAGAGAGTTCAGGCGCAGGACTGACTTATGAATATTAATTTACTTAAAAAAGCAATAAAATTTTAAGATTTCCCGCAGGATTCAAAGCTTGACCGCCACTTTCTAAGGTGCAAACCCATACAACAAGGCTACGGAAGCAGTGAGGAAATTATAAGCTATATAAATATGATTTATATTATTTTTTAATCAGATAAATAATAAAATCTATACTGATGGGGAAACTTATTAGACGTTAATTAAATTATTAACTGGACTCATAACTTTTAATAACGGTTTTCACGTATTTTGTATAGAACAAAAAAACAACGATGATAGGACATACTTACCAGTTCCATTATATAACAATTTAAGTCCTTCGCGTAGTATTTCCTTTTTAATTTCGTCGTCCATATCATTGATATCAACAGGAGGTACTAGTTCACTGAAGTTTTTCACATCGTTATCGTCCGTGTTCCTAAAATTAAATTATTAATTTAAAGAAAAATATATTTAAAAATTAAAGCTCTATTTATTGTGTCTTAATTACTTTTATTAAAACAATAATAATGAATTGGCTATGTTTATAGAGAAATATTTATATAAAAACTAAGCTTAACATAACTAAAGCTAAAAACAAAAAAAATAACTAGAGCTTCTCAGAAAAATCACGTCAATCAATCAATCACAAACTAAGCCGCTATCCAAAGTGTATGTATTGTGTGTGTGTATTAAGTGTATGTGTATGTATTATTACAAGGTAAATTAGGTGTTTTACCGATTCTGCGGTCGTCCCCAAACGCGGTATAAAGTAACCGGGGAGCCTTTCGGATCCGGTTCCGACCACCAGGCGCGAAGTATCCTGTCCCCAGTGCTTCCACACGGAGAGGTCCTGGTGGACCAGGGACATCGCCTGTAAGAAAGTCCCGTATTTTAATAAAACTTTTAATTTAGTTTTGAATGAAAATCCTTTTTAGAAGTTCACTTGTATCAGTGTTTAGACGTTTTGGTTTTATTTATATGCATGTTGATATTGTATGGAAACATAATAAAAGTTTATCAGAGCACGAGATAATTCCTATATATAAGCTTTGAACATTGCAATTATTTTAATTATTCCATTAGAATAAAGCAATGAAAAAAAAAGTGTATGTGTACTTATATATGTATGTATGCACAGGCGTAAGAAGTTATAGTACTTCTTTTGCGTACCATGGTAAAAAGATATTTTCTAGAATGTTATCTTTAGTATTATTGTTTTTGTAGAAATAAATACAGTTGTCAATTAACTATGACTAACTGCAGGTTGTCGGTTTTTCGGGACAGTGTTCGCGCGGGACGAAAAATTTACTTCCATCATATTCCCCTAATGGGCCAAAAGAAGTAGATTAGAGAATAGATAAAATCCGATCATTAATAAAATTTTATTAGAATTAAAACAGTTATTAATAGAATTATATTACATGAAGTATCCACAGAAAGGCATCAAGCTGGTGATTGTTCTGATTGATAAATAAATTATTTACCAAGCGTTTCGTATGTAAAGCGGTCGTCTTGCGGCCAATGGTACGGAGGTGCGTGGGCCACGTACTGCAGGCGCAAGCGGAAGCGGTAGCGGGTGCGGGGACGTAGACCGCTCGCCGACCACTTGTCAGGCTCCTTATGAACGCACGTCTTCCAGAGGTCCTTTGATGACGTCTCCGCGTATTCCACTTTGTATCTGTACAATAAATTAAAAAACACAGGATATACAAGAGTGGAAACAGATCTTATGTAAATGTTATATCTATGTCAATTTTGTTTTAATCTGGGCAAATTTATACTCGAAATGAATACAAACATTGACAAATGCCGTATTGTTTCTATTGATAATTTTGATAACATCAATTATAAATCTAATTCGACTAAAGTATAATGTCAAAGTTTAGGTTCACAAATTGATTGAATACCACGCATATTGACGTTTGGTGATAATTTAATAAAACTTAAGAACATTTTATTTGTATACGCTATGAAATTTTTTATTTTTTTATTTTTGTGTTATTTGACTCTAAAACCGGTCAAATAAAACATGACAATGATATAAACCAAGAAAAATGTTACAGTAATAAGTAATTATGTTCTTGTTGTTAATTATGTATGCTTAAGTTGGACTTAGCGCAACTTAATCCGGTGAAAATAAAAATATGATAGTAAAAATGATATTGCTTTTTGAACAAATGAAAATCTTTATAAAATCGTATTTCAAGGTAAGCAGTTAAAAATCTTAGTTAAATATAACGATTCTTAAAAAAGGTTATTTGAGAAGGCAAATGCTACTATTTTTAAGACAAAACTATAAAGTTTGTATTCGAACATGCATTATGTTTTATAATAATTATGTTGTGCGCGCTAGTGTCATTATCGTCACGCAACACATTACAATTTTTTGACATTAACACAGATGACATATTTATTGTGGTTTACCGTGACGCTATTGGACAATTGTACGCGATTCTATAAATATAACGATAAATTAAGCAATAATGCACTTATCACTTGAGACGTGAGGTCACGGATTGGTCAAGAATAATAATATAATTTGGCTTTTATCTTGTTGTTTGTTAGCAGTATACAAGGACGTAATTATTTAAGTTTTTTTTTACGTAAACTTTATATAATAAAAACAACATATCATCATCATCATCATCATCAGCCTTTGATAGTCCACTGCTGGACATAGGCCTCCCCTAATACACCCCTATCCATTAGGGGGTTTTGGACCGTATCCCAAACAAAACAACATATAATTATTATAAACATTTGCAAAACCATTTAAGGCCTTTGGAATACTATATATTCCTTAGTTTCAATTCTTAAAGTGTGATTTCTGAATGAAAATAATTAGAAATAAATCGTTAAAATTTGTATTGTATGTATTATTTCTAAAGAATTATAAATTTGTTTTAACGGTTATTACTAACATTTTTAAGCTATCGTTTTCGTTCAACCGGTACGAGTCTTAGTATTACTCATATCTGTGAAATTTCGTTCAACAAGTTTACAGTATCTCTCATCACATAAATTAAATGCTTTTGATACCGAACTTACGAATAATATCCAGCTGCCAAACATAGAGATTTCCTTAAAATACAAGGTGGTTCTCATAAATACTTTTATACTATTCAAGAATCTTCACTCATATTGAAGGAGGGTTTCTTGTCAAGGGGATCGATTTTTTAAGGCTTTTTTAAAAATAAGGGCACCAGTATAATTACTGCGTAATCAAGATATAACATCCAAAGAAGCGCGTCAGTGGCACGTATTACGTAGGAAGGGACTGCCCTGCCATTAGTAATCACTGGTACTGACCGTTTTGCTCGTCTTATCGCTTTATTAAAAAAAACTACCTTCGATATGCATTGTAGTAATAGCTAGGTCGTAATGACTCTGAACAATGTTGTCACTTACTGGTGCAACTGGTAGCTGGTCGGCGGCGGCCATTGCACCTGCAAGGCATAAGCGGTAGCGTTGATCAGCTTGAGCGGGGCGGGCCAAGGAGGTGCGCAGCTTTATCGGGTGCGAGTCCACGGCCACCGCGCTGTGCGCCGACCTCGCCTTCACCCACACGGTGTACTGAGTTCCGGGGTTCAGCTGGTCATGTTGGCACTCCTACCTTCGGATACTCACCATGTTGTGTTCTGTTGATAGAAGTAGCGGATTTTATTACTTTTGCGAATTTAAAACATTGCACCTGGGTCGAATAAGATATTGATGGCCGTTGTTTGCCAATTGTTTGGGGCAATGTGGGCTGATCACGCGACTGCCTGTAAAATAAGATGATCCATGCGTCGGATGGGCATATAAATAGTCGGCCTTGCGCCAGACCTCTCTCCGGTCAGAGTGAAGGAAGAGAGAGTGCACCCGTGTTTGCACTATAATGTCTCCTGCGCATTTGGCACTAAAATCAAGGATGAATATCAAATGAGTAAGCCATTTGTTTTTATTTTACTCTACCCTATAATTAATGGAAAGGATCAAAAAAACCATCAATGCGGTAATATTTTCAATTTGGTCCTGGTAAAGATACTTAGTTACACGTTCTGATAAGAATGTATAGTTTTATTACAATTGGTTTAGTAATATTATATGTATAAACCTTTCATTTTGTGCGCCAGTGAAGGGGAGTCGTCCGTCCGCCAATGCAGCTCGTACCACAATCCCGGCGCGGGGGTCCACTCCACCCTGGCCAAGACGGGACTGAGTACTATTCCGATAACATCCTTTGGTGGTTTGGGCTGCAAATTAAAATGGTACATAAAGAATTACATATATTGTACCAGGTATATAAAGATGTTCCTATTGGAATACAATAGATAAACAAGTAGTATTATTTCTTGCCCATCTGCAATTTTAAGATACAATCAAGTTCAATTAAAAATCATTTCCACTAACATTCCATACCGTTTACCTAGAATTTTTGATTAAACTAAATTTTGAAGGGTAAGCTCAATTTCTTTAAAAATAATTTAAAATTATAGATTTTAGCAATATAGTTTACGTTATTTTAATATTTATATAACATATTAGGCGAATAAACATGGTATAACATTAATTATTATTATAATATATCTTATTATGACAGATCTTATAATCACACGAAAAAATATGTATATTTAAAGCTAATATTTAATAATTTTGTGTAAAACTGATTGAACTCACCCTCGGCGTCCGTTTGTAGTATCAAAGCGGAGCCCACGATAGGTTTGACCTCGTGCAGTTTCGCATAATAATTGGTCGCCTCCAACGTCACAGTGTAATTCGTGAACGGTCCCAATTCGCTGAGCACCAACTCGTCGTTAGTGGTCGTCTTGAAGGGACACGTTTCCCTATCGCAATGCGTCGAGTTGGAATTGTGCAATCGATAGTACACTGTGAATTCTGTCGCGGCCATTTCGTAATCTATACCCTGACAGGAGCTTGGTTTTTTCACTTGGGGCATTCGTAGCGTGATGCTGTTCGCCGAATTGGCTATCACTTTCGGATGGAAATCCTCTATGTTCGGATATAGACATTGTCTCGGCGGGTAAGGCTGATTGGCCGGATCTAAAGTGACTATCTTGTATCCGTACGACGCTTTCACGTGTTCTATTTCAGCCCTCTTCAGTTTGTTAGTGTAGTGTATCGATTTCTCGGTCGAATTGAACCAGTAAACGTATTTGCTGTCCGCTGTTATTGACATTGGTGTGAAGCCGTATTTCTTTTTGGCCGCGTCGACGACCACACGGCACTTGCAGCCATCTTTATCCGCAGCCACTATATGGTGTAGCCACGGGTCGACCCAATACACTTCGATCTCCTCCCCTGTCATGTCCAGGACGAAGCTTCGTGCAATTTGTGGATTTTCAGGACAGTTGCAGCCCGTAATGTCGTGTTCGTGGTTGGAGAAGAACGGTCGGATGTTTGATCCGTTGATTGATGACGTCATCAGCGTACCTAGACCGGAGTGGTTGCTCTCCTCGTACCAATATAATGATCTAATAATGAAAAATAGATAAAGATCAAATACAATATTTAGCGAACAAATCTAACTGTTTACAATATTAAAACTTCAATGTCTGAATGTTAAATATGTTGAATGTTAAACATATCTTAATTTTGAATTAAAATATATCTTTACAATATTTGGTACGCTAAAATAGAAAGAAAGAACAGCAATAACTTTAAATTCCGACAAAGAAAAAATATATACAGGGTTACAGGAAAAGTCGTCTAGATCCGTTAAGGGCTGGAGTACCCATCATTTCTGACTCATTTCACTATGAAACACCTACCTAAACTTAACCCTTTTCGAGATATTCGACTTTTAATTTTTTATTTAAAATTGCGATTTTTATCCTAATATTTTTTTATTTTTTATTTGTGTGTCTTATGATTGTTATTATTACATTTTTACATGTGTAATAAGATGCTTATTAACATCAAACATTAATATTGAACATAGGTTACTTAAATAGGCCGTAGTAGACAAGTGAAAGTTAAGAAATTAAAAAAGATATTAGAAAGTTTATTTTTCTCTAATGGATATCTAAAAAAAAATTTATGGCAGTTGTTCGGCAGATATGTTTTAAAATATCTACGTTTCATCAGCTATCTAACGAGGTATAACAATCTAGGATTTGTATTACATTTCAAGAGAAAAAAGTATTTGGGACGCTTCAGGTATTAATCCCAGTCCCAGGTAACGGTCCCGAGCCTATTGTTCTTTAAGTTTGACGTAGGTACCGTATTATTTTTTTCGGCAAAATGGCGGTTTTTAGTTCTTTGGGGTTGACACTTATTGATTGTTTTGATTATCAGTCTGCTTTTGTGCTTCGTACATAGTAGATGTGATATCGTTTTGCTCTTTTTCTCGACTTGGCTGTAATACTGGACTGTTTCTTCTAATTTGTGACTACTGGCTTGTGAACTGGACTCTGATTTGTACTTGTAATACGGAAGTGTTGAAGATGTCGGCCTACACACCTGAGGAATATGCTGATATGCTTATTTGTTACGGATACTGCGATTGTGTGTCTGCGCAGCTCGCAACGAATACATAATTCGCTACCCCGATCGTCGAGTGCCGGATGTGGCGTTTTTTGACAGAGTTTATCGAAGACTTCGAGAAACTGGCTCCGTTTGAGGTAATGGTACGGGTATAGGCCAGCGTATGTACTGTAAACCACCCTCCATTGCGAAAGTCCCAGATCACGGGCAACAACATTAGTGGAAGTTGTAGGATCCGCTCGAAAGCGTTGCACTATCTCATTGTCCTGTTCTTCGTCGTCATTAATTCGTGATCTTCCCATGTCTGTATTTCGTCTCACTACTACGGCCTATTTAAGTAACCTATGTACAATATTAATGTTTGATGTTCCAAGCATCTTATTACACATGTAAAATGTAATAATAACAATCATAAGACACACAAATAAAAATAAAAAATATTAGGATAAAAATCGGCAATTTTAAATAAAAAATTAAAAGTCGAATATCTCGAAAAGGGTTAAGTTTAGGGTAGGGTGTTTCATAGTGAAATGAGTCAGAAATGATGTGTACTCCACGCCCTTAATGGATCTAGCAGACTTTTCCTGTAACCCTGTATATGTCTCATAACGGCATAAACATCTACAGTTTTATTATTAATACTTGCTCACCTTTGTAACGGTGCAACCTGTAGACTATAAATAGGTTGTTTCCTAGAAAATACCCTAGATATTTGCGGTCTAGTGTTCGGTATTCCCAAATTCGCCCGGTAAGCGACGTAAGACTCGGTGCCGGTCAGCTCATGCTGGCTCCAATACACAGAGCGACTTATCCAATCGACACATATACCAGTCGCTGTACCATTGATTGATGTTAACTAAAATATGAACAGAAATTAATAATACATGTCGATAATAAAATAATTATATATTAAATATAATTTGATTTAATACAGTAATATTAAATGTATACCAAAGCAAATAAGATCAAGAATTTTTGTTCACGAAGATTAATGTCTAACAGTAATGTCGCTAAAACGTATTATCTCAATAATAGTCAAAATAACGTGATGAATAACATTTGGCAGCGGATAATATTATAGATTAGATCTGTGTTATTTGGATGGAAATAACAAAACAATGGCAAACTAAATAAATACCCGATTGTTTACAATTTCATATTTCTAAGCTCTTCTTGTGTGCGCAAACGTAAGAGATTCTTAATATAACATAGTAATGAGAATAACTATTTTTACTTGAATATCGATAACTATGATCACCTTATAATGTCCACTGCCATTGATCCTAGAAGAGAATATCTCCTCCAAATTGTTGACCCAATACACGACGTTCTCCTCCGTGGATACCACGAAGTCTATAGGCTTTCCCGTGCTTTTGGGTATGATTTCGCTTTCGCCGGAGTCCAAGTCGAAAATCCTTATCGACTCTTGTGAGGACAACATTACTTTCGGCACGGGATTTATTTCGTCCGACGGCGAAGAGACCACTGTTGAATATGGTCCGAAACCGGCGTCGGTATACGCCCTTACCTATAAAATAGCACTAATATTAGGGAGAGATCAGATCATCATCTGACAGTTGACGTCTAATTTTCATAATCTAAAGGGTAAACTGCGTTTAATGGCTGTATTAGAAAATTTAAAGGCACTAACCGCTTGTAACGACAACCGAAGATGGATGGATGGATGATATAACCAATAGCTAATGTTAGTTAGACATGTGACATTAAAAAATTATTACAGTGAACTAAATTTTAATTGGGTTGTTATTGTTGAAATAGCTCTAAATGAATGATTAAAGTTAACTAAAATTAAAAGTTAGAAAAAAGTAAACGGAACTAAATTCAGAATAGTAGAGCATCGGTTAGAAAAAGACAAAATGGCGTTATAATATTTTATTGGATGAATCGTTACAAAGGGTTACGGTCTTAATATTATATGTATACTTCATGTATTATCGTAGCAGCACGTAACTGATAATTTTATTTGGTATGTATGATCTTTTCGAAAATAATTATTCACTGTAATAATAGTGACTGTAGTAAATATAATTTAAATAGTAATATTACTTTTTTTTGTTTTTATATAATATTATAACTCACTCACTCTATAATGATAGTATATGTGTTATTATTGTTAGTTAAAAATAATTAATAACATAATGATACACACTATAAGTCCGTTTTTTTACCGCCGCGGCTGTTTTTGCCATATATCAGTAGTGAGTAAATACAACTGCCTTCCAGTTTGACGTGCCTCCGTCTGAGCCGTTTTTCATATAGGTATATCCTATTACATACAAGTTGTATCCTGTTCGTCTCATTACTGAAGCAAATGATAAAAATCTCACCCGAAAGTAGTAGGTGGAGTCCGGCACCAAGTCCCTGAGCGTGAGCTGCGTGTGAAGCGGGGAGAGCTTGGCGCTGGGGCAGGCGGAGGGCTTGGCGGGCAGCGCGCGCGCGGGCGCCGGCAGCGACCAGCACTGCGCCTCGTAGCCGCGCACCACGCCGTTGGCGCGCGCGGGCGGCTTCCAGCGGAACACCGCCGCCAGCGGACCGCCGCTGGATGATTCATAAAATTGCATTTGCTGACATATCCGGTTAATGCTAAGTAGTAAAAAGTTTTAACTAATGCGTAGGCTTTATAGATTTGAATCTTATCAATCATTCTCTTATTAGGTATAAAAAACCGCAGTATCATCGTTGGTGATCGCGATAAATTTAGATAAGGCACAATTGGTTATTTTAAAAGACTTAAAAGTTAAAATTTTATAAAATATACCTTAGCTAGAAGCTATCATAGGATAAAGCATTAAAGATTATTTAAGCTTTAAAAATTTTGTAATACAACAGCGCTGACATGCATAGCCGATACGGTTTAATGTACACCCTAAATCTTTTTAGTAATGCTGTTCCTTTACTGAAGACTGCTAAAACGAAGTACATACAATGATCAATCAATTGATACTAATTACCCTTATTTATATGTGTTACTATTTATAAACTCATTTACATTGTAGAGGTCCTTTAAAACACTATTGCGCGACTTCTTTTTTTAATTTCTTGAATTTTATTATCTTTCAAGTTTTTCCGAACATGTTATACTATCAATGTATATCAAATATAACGATAACAAAAGATGAGCCTCTTTAGCCTAGTGGTAGGGCGTGTTCTTTAAGGAACCGAAGGTCGTGAGTTCGAATCCTGCGGAGACTCGACAAATTTTCAATGTTGTTTTCTAGTTGGTTGATCCTTGAGTCGGATTGGCATGTAAAAAGTCGGTCCAGTTGTGTCGGTTATCCGTCGTATCGGGCATTGAGAGTATAAGGGAACGGAGTGCGCATGTGTTTGCGCTGACGCCTATGCACTATAATATCTCCTGCGTAATTGGCTAGATCGGCCACCGTAGTCGTAATCGACTGGAGAAAAATCAGCTGCCATACCTATGCGCCCTCTGCACGTAGAGAGCGGGCGCCCTGGGCGCGGCGGGCGCGGCCTGCGGCGAGTGGCTGCGCGCCCTGGCCGCCGCCATCCCGCCCCAGTGCGTGTGCGCCCGCACGGTCACCTCCATGCCGCTGTACGGCATCGGGGGCCGCTCGAGGACCTCGATCCACGGCACCTCCACCGTCCTCTGGTTTAAGGAATATTACTGTACTGTTTGTGGTTAATATGTCATTTAACCTGCCAACTTCAGGTTAACTAACTAACCAATTCTATATCTTGAATTATTAACTTCATGTTGTAAAATTTAATTGAGTTTCATGCATTTTTAACAAGCACACGCTTAATGTCACTCTGTAACATTGTGTACATACTTTTTACATACTCTTTAAAAGAGCTTAATTAAGTAATAGAATGTAAACCTTACAATAAAATAAAATTAAAATAAGATTATCGCATAATCAGACTTAGAATTGTTAAAAGAAGTGATGGTACACGTCACAGTTTCACTTTATATAGTTTACTGGTCATTCTATAGGCGCGTTTACAATTCTTTTAAAGTAATCTGCGTAATAAATAAAGTTCAGGATAGAAAGCCTACCAATCGCTTGGAATATTAAGATATTTAGTATGTAATAAGGAATACAATTAATCCCTTTAGTTTGTTCTCTACTACCACTTGTTACACACATAAACTGCATTCAAATATTAGCCGATTGTATAAAAAGCTGATTTAAAGATAGTCTGCAAGACTAACCAGAAAAGAGAAGAACACTAACTTCAACATTAAACTGTCCCTCAAACTGCAAACTGACATCGTAGAACACGCGGCCGTTCTTCACGTTGACCCGCTTCGCCGGCGCCCACGTCACGTTGAACTTATCCCATGAGCCCACCACGGCGATGGACGAGGCGTTTATCGTCTCGGGAATCGCTATTAGAGACTCTGCACGAAATATTAACTTAGAATAACTGAATAAAATATTATTATCAGTTATATCTATAAAAGTACAAGTAAATTAAATACATTTTCTTGATTACGGAAAAATACCTACATAAGGAATGCTAAGGATTTCGTTTCGTTTCGTTCCTGATTTGAACAGATAATTTTTTTTCGTATTACAATCTTTCCATCGTGTGTGGCCAAGGAACACGGGTACAATATTCAGTTTCGTTATCCGATTGATAGTTTTATTTAATGAAGATAACAAATAAAAAAAAAGTTTTGGAAAATATAACCAACCGGTTATATTAGTACAAATATTTTTGAAATCTAAAAACTTGTATATACATGCAAAGGCATCTGCGGTAGGCTATCGCGTTTTAGTTGAACGATTTTAGATCCATCAAAATTCAGCAACAAAAAGTAATTATTTGGTTTTAACTTTATAACCTTTTGCAATACTTATTCGAATCTGTTTCTAAAGTTCATAAATTGAATTTACTTTTACAGTAACTCATATTCAACTTTCTTTCAGGTTACGTTTAATTAGTATTATGTTTTATTATTATTTAGTCGTTCTTTAACCTTGATACTTTAATAAATAATCAATGATACAAAAGTTGAAACATACCAACGGTTAATAACGGATCTTTGAACTAAACTGATACCTGCAAAGCATTCCGCGTAGGTATGCTTTGTCTGCCGAGTCTAGAACAACCGCCTGGAGCGTCCTGAAACTAGCCGACGCTAGTAACGTTAAATGGCCAAGGTGCTGTTCACTAATCTTATCCAAAGATCTAATTCCTAAAGAATAACTGATAAAGAAAGTAGAATTAATGCCTCAATGAAATTAAAAATAATCAAACTTTAAGAGCTACCTTAGAAATAACATAACCATTTTGATAAAAATAACATTAATCGATCAAAACTACTGCCTCTAGCCTAAGGACAGGACTGCTTCGAAACGAGTTCGTGTGTTTCCGATCTGCGACAACAAATGGTTCTCACTTTTGTTTACCGCTGAGTTAGGGCAAGGTTTGGACGATCCGCAATTGTCTGTACTAAGATGATCCATGACCTAACCGAATTGGACCAGTGGTGAAGTCAAAAAACCCTAATGGGTAGAATAACAAAATATAACGTAAGAGCTACCTTTAGGAAGTGGACTAAGGCTGATGATGATGATGATGATCAAAACTAATTAGATATAATCCATAAAATCTTTTATTTGACTACGTGCCATATTTGCGAAAATGCAAGTAACTGCTTTAGTAGGTAAAAATGAGAATTTTGACCAAGAATTTATTGTATACAAAAGAATTTATAGCTATGTAAATTTTATAAACGAAAAAGATAGTAAAGTTATAATGATTACGAGAGTCTTAAAACAATTATTTTAACATTATAATTACAAAATTCGACAGTTGCTTGAGCTGTTATATACCTGTTATAAATATAATGCAAACATATAAAAATAGGTTACCTCGCTTATACCGGTTGATATTTTGTCGGCTGTAGGCGCTCTATGCAGTTCGGACCCATCGTAGCTCCGCACCAACCAGTACAACCACTTCTTCTCCAAGTCCGTCGTTAGTCCCATTACTACAAATTTTATTAACAGACATAAAAGGAATCTATAAATTATCACACGCAAAATATACGCATAGTCAGTTTCTATTAAAAAAATACATAATTTCCTTTTACGAACTTCTTTTAGAAAAAAAGCAATTAGTGTTTGGGTGAAACATTTTCAAAAGCAGTATCAATATATATATTTAGAAAATTAAGTTATTCTACATATCATTAAGATTTTGTGCTACCAAACTATTATATATGTGACAATTTCACTGATTGCTCCGTTATTTTCTTACCTTGTTTCCCACTGAACAACTGGGCCGGATAATAAATGATTTTGTTCTCCGTTCAGCCTCGCCGCTTCGACCGCGTGTCCCGTGTTCCAATAGATGTATGCACCCAACGAATCTATGGTCAGCTCTTTCGCCACGGTTACTATCGGCACCGGTTCCCGATTGCTTCCATCGAAATTACCACGTGTTATCTAAACGAACGGATTGAAGTAACTAAAAACTTACAATATTTTTGTGCTAAAAAAGACAGTCGAGTTTTCGTGTCTAAAGAAATAAACAACAAAATACCTTCAAGAGGTAAAATGCGACCACACGATATTTATTCAACTATTTTGCAGATAAATAAACATATAAATTTTACCTTTTACAATTTTAATTACATAATCGTAATTAAAATTGTAAAAGTAATATTTGTCATGTTTTACAAAATCTATAATGTTTTATTATTAGTTTAAATAATCCATAACGATTATGACACTACAAAAGGCTTAAGCTCATGGCGCCTTTCTTCGCTATAATTTAAAAAGAATTGATTTTAATTTTTAATTTGGCTATAATAAAGTATTATATAACTGCAACGCTTGTTTCTTTCGCAAAGTCACAAAACTTCTATTACCAATCGTTTCACAAGGAAAATTCATTGTAACAATTATAACATATGTCACTCTTAATAAGTTCAGATTAAATCTTAAGTATTATTCATTGAAGGTCAATTCAATATCTTAACACAAATAATTACAATAGAATAGTGAAAAAAGAAATATATTGTTTATCAAACGCATATTACAATTAAAAGAACGATAATTTCAAAAGATACCAACCAATTGCTGCTTAGGATTCGACCAGTATATTTTCTTCCCCACCCAATCGACGGCTAGACTGCCCACGTTTTCCATATTGGGCATAACTCCCTTCTCGTACGAGGTGGTGTTGTACCATAGAACCGTTGACGCATTCGTTACCAAGTATAACTTGTCGCGATACCAAGAGATGTCGGTGATGTAGAAGTTCTTCATGTGTGACCTGTCAAAAACCATGGTCTAAAACGAGGGTTGTACTATTTGTCATGTCTGGGGCCAAATAACGTATTGCCATTTTTCATCACTACATAGTATAAAACAAAGTAGCTTTCTCTGTCCCTATTGTTGTATTAAATCTTTCAAACTACGCTACGGATTTCGATGCCGTTCTGTTCGATTTAATATATAGAGTAATTAAAGGGGAAGGTTTATATGTATAACACATGCTTCATATAGTATCTATATTTTCTAATTAAATTATGAACCCCCGTGCGAAGCAGGGGCGGGTCGCTAGTATTTCATATAAAGAAATTCTTATAAGTATTTGTAGACTTGTACGCAGTAATGGCGGCAGTGAGGTGTTCTGATTAGTTTCTGACGCCGAGTGCCACTCAGCGTTGACCAATGATGCTCTTACGTTTTTAGCTTTGGTACATACAAATGGTTGCCAATTTTAAACATTTGTATCGACGCTTTGATTTTTAGAACTACTAATTTAATTTTTTACGGCCTTTTACATTTCTTTTTATGTTGTTATAAGTTATAAATTAGTATATACTAAGGTCCACAATACATAAAAGTCGACCTCATTATAGCTCGGGAAAATGCCTAAAAGAAAGTCGACAAAAAATAGTTGCAAGTACCTGTGTATTAAAGTTTGCAAATTTTCTCCTGTTAAATCGGTTTGCAATAATCCATCGGGACCAGACCACAGTAACGTGCTATGTAATGTTGTAGGCGATGAAGCTAAAGTTTTGCCAATGAACTCCGAAGACCAGGGACCTACAAGTCATGAAAAAAAAATATAATTTTATAGACGAATGTTACAAGTAAGACACACTAATCGAGTTTAAAAAAATAATTTTTAGAATATTTAAATTACATTTTATATATTTATTGTTTACCTGATCCGGACTCTGTCCTCGCCGCAACTTTAATGACGTATTCAGCATCTTGGTCTAGGTTTTGTACCACGCACATAGATTCATTAATGTTCTTTCTACAAAGATTAAAGATATAATTAGTGTTTGTAAATCAAAAGCACTTCGGACTAATTGAATAAATAAAAAGGCAAAGTATTTAAATTAAGAAAATATGCACTTTATTTTTATTTAAAAATATCATTTAAAATTAAAATAAGCATACTAGAAATGCATGAATGTAGTAAAGTTACCATATAAATTTTCTTTTCTCGTATCCTAATTTATTGTTAAAATATATTTTTTTGCCTTCTAACAAAACAATGAAATATTTATTATAGCTCAAAATTTTTCATCACTAGTAGTACCACTTCTTAAAGTCCTATGTCGACGTGGCGTCCACTTGTCTTAAACTTAGCACTTCACTTCGTGTTTTTCATCACAATAAACCAATAATAATCTTCGCAATAAGATTAAAACTTCGCAAGATTTAAAGCAACCACTTACATATCAATCGTCTGCCCATTATCCACATGCGTGAGCTGCAGGTGGAAGGTCCACTGCTGCCAAGCCCCACTCCCCTGGTGCCCCAAGAGGTGTGGTGGCGACCACGAGACCTTCGCGCGGTTAATCCCCATCACGCTCTGCACTCCCAAGGGGATTAACCGGAACCGGTATTGGCTGGCAACTCCTTAAAGCCACCAGAACATGACTGGTGGCTATCAGCTTTGTGTTATAAGCTAGTGGGTATTCATTGTGGAAGTAACTGTCACTCTTTGCGTGATATTCCTCAATTAACATCTCCCTCCCGTTCGTCCAGTAGAATAAACCACCCGCGTACGCTATAGATCGTACGGATGAGAACATTGGCGTTTGTGTGTTTGTTCTGAAGTCCGTCACCTCACGCCTAAAATGCCGAATAGTTATTTGGTATGCGAAAGATTTATTAGATGACATTAATTTAAAGTTAACAGTAACCAAGAGTAACATTAAGGGTATTAAATAATTTGTATAAAAATAGAATGTTATACTTTCTAGAGTTTGCATAATACTATTGATTCTAGCATGTCTTTATACGCATAAATATTTTAAAACGGAAAGGTAAAGCGGTAAAATTCATCTTTCCATCCCGCACCGGTTTTCCCCAAGACATAAAGAGTAATAGAAAATAATCATATGTAACTTAAATGAAATTTGTAATTTGTAAAAATAAACAAGTCGAATGCAAAGATAAGATGTTAAGGTCCTCAACAATAAAAGTAACCTTTGCTTACCCATCCAACGAAACGGCCAACACAGTGTTCCTTCGCAAATGTGCCACAAGCAGCCGGAAGTCGGCGTGGTCTACTGTAAAAGCCCCGAGGTGCGCGTCTCTCACTATCAACTCTGGTGGCGAGTCATGCCGAACTCCGTTAGATATGTTTGCCAAATCCAATCGGTACAAACCACCCCGCTCTAATCCGCGAATTGCCCAGAAAAGATACCTAGAACAATTAAATTATCTACAGTTTAGCCTATTTAAAGTCGAAATAATCGTAAACAAAACGATACATTTATGGCGCTGGAAGCGAAACACGTTCTATTTGGCTGCGGACATTTTGAATCTTTACTCGATGTTTAAATTATAAGAGGGTCCGACGTTGCGAATTCTGTCACTTAATTGGTTGAACAATAAATCACAACTATTATTTCCGAAAGGATGAGAAATGTTGTTGGCCGGCACAGTAAATGCATTTTATATTGCATTGCGCACATAATGACAAATCAATAAAAATGTAAGAAGCATGATTTCACCTCGTTGCCATCCGTTATGTTTGTTTTTAAAACTTATAAGGATAATTTTAATAAAATCCTATTCAAAAGAAAAATATTTACATTTACTTTATGATTTAAATCAGTATCAGAAAATAAAAGCCAAAAAAATTGCGAATCGGCAAAAATATTTTTTATACATTATTACTTAATCTATATCCAATAGTGTCCGACCGACAATTCGGTTTCGGTTTCGGTTTCGCCGAGTTTCGGCCAAAAATCAAGTTTCGCCGAGTTTCGGTTTCGGCCAATTTGGCCGAAACTCTTGCCGAAACCGAAACTGGTTTCAGAAGTGTTTTCAATTTCAGAATAGTAGCGAAAGTTAAATGTATCATTGTCACAATCGAGCTCAGATCAGTCGATTTTAGTTCAGACAAACATTCCAAGTTTGACAAAAAAATGATGATTCTTCTAGAAAGACGAGGAGGGAACAAAAGGTAGGAGAACAAAATGTATACTCCTTGGTAACAATAAATAAATACAAATAATACTGGAAAGTGTAGCTCAGATATTTGTTGTGTTAAAAAATCTTCTAGTCTCTTTACTTTTTTTCTGAACGTAGACATTTGTTTGCTATGTGTGGCGAATGTTCTCGTAAAAGAGAAACCCAAGTGCGACCTTGTCATTAAAACCACTGTATAAAGTTAACATCGCAAGCGATTTTCTGCGGCTCAAAGGCAACATGAAAAGAGACTGCTCTGTCATAATCAATTGTCGCAAAGTGAGCTTCTTAATTTCGAGTAGGGAGAACGTACACGGAAGACAAACATGGTTGCAGACGTCAATCGAAGCCAGTAATAATCAAGAAACAATAAGAATGTGCTGCCATATTCGAAAAACCTGTTTTTAGCGATTAAAGAATTATCATTTGATACCTAATCCAAGAAACGAGCATTTCATATAGAGGTACTCAACGCATATTGACACAAATTTTGAATACGAGAAAAGTCTCCGCAAGAGCGGTGCCGAGAATAAGAAACAAAATCGACTTCGAATATATCGTTAGACAAGTTTTAAGAAGATTCTAAAAACTTTAAATCTAGTTTTGTGGCAATGGACGAAACACGGGCTTATCCCGAAGGATCTTTATGCCGTGGCCGTGGTATATGGCCTGACCGGGTTATAGCCTCAATAATTTAGGACTCAGAAGCGATATTGTTGTTTGATTACCTGGAGCATGGAACCATCATTACAGATTATGCAGCTTTAATACCGAGGTTGAGAAATGCCGTCAATGATAAAAAAGAAGCAAACTTTGAACGGGCGAGCTGTTTCATCTTGACAACGTACCGGCGCATAGGTTGGCATTAGCGATGGCCACCGTTCAGCATGCTAGCGTACAATTGGTTGAGCATCGCCCTATTCACCAGATCTGGCGCCTAGCTATTTTTTGATCTTCTCTCCAAATTGATACAATACTTAAGAGGAAACATGTGTTAAAACTATATATAACAAGTAAACGATGCCGTGGTGACCTTTTTGCAGGACCAAGACAATCCTTTTTTAAATTAGGTACATAGCATATAACAAAATATTTAAAAATACTCACCCATTATAAGCATCAACCTCGAAATGTATGGGGCGTGAATTGAAACCAGATAAAGCGACGATTTGATTTTTACCATCGAAGTCGCAGCGAATAATCTCCCACGATGAGTACAGAGAAGTGTTAGAGCGATTCAGTTGTGCTCTATCGTAATAAACCTCCCCCAATACGTAAAGATGTCGATTTAGCCAATCTACAGACAAATCTAATGGCTTGTATAAAGCTTGCTCTGGGGAGAGAATCGCTTCTGGTACGCTTTTCTTTGACAATGAACTTCTGTACACGTAACCGCTCGATACGGAAACGAATAGAAAATCACTCGACATGTCTAATCCCACACCTGTAATGACATTTAAGTTAGGATACTGCTCATTTTCAAGAAAATTCAACTAAATTAGAAATAAATGAGATCTGTAGGCAAATAAACTAAGTTTAATGTAAAATGGCGATGAAGCTAAAGCGTTAGAAATATTGGTGGAACGTAAGGTGAAGATTGACAACGGCCGCAGAAACTAATAAGTTTTTTTGCGTTTGAGTTAACATAAGACCTTGCTTATTTAGATCCCTGATATTGTCTTGCTTCGATTCTAATGCCGGTTATTTTGCACCCAGTAACTCTTTTTAGTTTAAAAAGCCTTTTAAACGTTTCTCGATTTAAAAAGATGTTTATAAAAATTACAAGCCAACTAAAAATATATATATTTATAAAACATTTTCTCTCCTGATCTATTCCTGTACCAACGTTTTAGTCACTTACCACCGATAGCTTCATGCCATAGGCATTATGTACTACTCACCCAATAGTAGTAGATATTGACATTGGTGTAATTAAACGATAAGCTAATACTAAGTCTTTATTCGTCCTGTTGGCTTGATTTAGATTATACTTTGCATATGTAGAGACGCATATTATTATAACCCACGTACCTGTAATAATCTGCTCAGTGCTGTACAACTCTATTGGGTCTGATAATATGTCGTAGGCGGGAGCGGCTAGAATATTGTGTTCTCCGCCCAGAATTAAAATGGGCTGCGGGTTGGAGACGGCTAAAATGTAATACCAGTATTAATATGGGAATTCCTAAGCAGTTACTTCTTAAAGTAGTGATTCAAAAATTATCGAAATTCACCTTAAAAATGCTATAACCAATTGAAATAATGAATTGTTGTGAGCAGTGTCGCGCGGAATAGACGATATTTTAGCATATCACAACGGTCGCCCAACAAGAGCTTAAACCATCATTTTCCTTTTTTTTTAACAATATTCTAATTGCATATATTATTTGATATTAATATACGCTTAAATAACTATACTATGAAAAACAGCGTTATGAAATAAGTTTTATCGAACCTCGATTGGTCCTAGATTATAATTGTAAATGTTTTTTTATTTATTTAATAATTAGTTTATTTGCAGACTCAAATGTTACCTGGCTAGAATTAACAGAAAAACTATTTTATAGAAAAATCTACAGGAAAAAACTATACTTTTGATTTGAATTATCGAAACTTACAAATTGTTTCGCGACATGTTAAATATCTACATAAAAATACGAAGGTAATAAAAAAGATGCTAATAAGATTTAAGAATGGACGAAACATGCATCGACGGTAATTGAATAATAAAGAAAGTAAAATATAAAATAGATAAAAAGAAATGCATTTATTATAGAATATTAAGTGTATTAACTTACACTTTGGCAGTGGAGGTGTTGAGATTCTAACATAAGCCCTCGGCCCTTCCCCGACAGCATTACGCATTGCTACCGACACTTCATACTCTCTTGCAGGCGCAAGATTTTGAAACATATAGAACAGAGTATTGTTTGAAGCTGGCATATCCTGAAACAAAAACATAGTTCAATAATGATAAATACTTCATATACTAACATAAAAATTTAACTAACATTAAACCATAAGTAGTGGATTAATCGACTAAACTTTGTTGTTGAATTATACGCGTAAATTTATTTTAATCGAAGACGAAAATTTTTTTTTTTTAAGATATTATAGTTCTCAAATAAATTTACCTTATATAATTGAGTCAGCGAACTCTCACAAAAATAAAAGCTATTTCGTTGATATGTACAGGTATAAGCTGAAACTTGGTGATGTCTTGTGATATTAAACAATTTTATTGTTGAATTATGACTTGCCTCCAAAGCATCGTTGGTGTTCGGTTGAGTGTCAGCCAGTCGCAGCACATAAGATATCAGGGGTCCATTGGGGAATGGTCCTGGCTCCCAGGATATCGCCACCCGGCTTGGGTCCGGAGCCGCGGCGCGTAAAGCCGCGGGCGCTGAACTGGGCTTACCACTCTCCAAGGTCGAAATTACTACCGAGGGCGCAGAGTACACTGGTTCCCCAGTACCCACGCGACCGGATAGGAAGATCGCTACACGGAACTGGACGGTAGATAGACGGTTATTATTAAATAAATAGCGATATATTAAATAACAAAAAAACTACGGATTTTATGGATTATTTCTATTATTTATTTCTTCTTTATTCAGGTAATCAACAGCTTTACATTTTAGTTTATATTTTGATTAACCATATTTGGAGAAGTTAGCTCCGCTTTTACATATGCTATGCACCGGTGGTAGGTCCCCTTTTTACAGGAGACCGTCTGGGTGGGTACCACCGCGGTGCCTATTTCTGCCGCGAAGCAGTAGTATGAACTGATGTTTTTCGGTTTGAAGGGCACCGTAGCCAGCGTATTTACTGGGTAAACGAGACTTAACACCCTATGTCTTACGGTAGGCAGCGCGTTGGTGATACCACTAATATTGCCAATGTCTATGGGTGTCGGTGACCACCTCCCATAGGTTACCCGACTGCTAGTCTGCCTGCATATGCCATAAAAAAATTTATTATGGAATAAAGGATTAACATGATTAGATGCTTGATATTTTTTTTTCCTATATGGAGTATTTTGGTAAATATAAATATAATTAAATACCTTAATTATAATCAATTTTCCTTTCAGTTTAAATAGTTATGGTTTTCAATTAAGCGTTAAATCTGTAAGAAATATGATTTTGGAATCTGTAAGGAAATTTTGATTCCATAATATTATAAGTTTTTGCCTAAACATCGAAAGATGTGCCAATTTTAAATAAAAACTTTGACGGTTATTCCGAAAACATTGTTATACAAACATACCAACTGCCCGTGATCATAGATGAATGAAAGAGTCAAAAACGTCAGAAAAAATATATATAACTAACGCGAAAAATGCGTAAATTAGTGGATTTGATAAGCACCAGAGGTACTATAAACATGTCAAAGATAATTTTTTCGTAATTTTGCTAGTAGAATTTTTAAAGATTACATTGTACTTCAGATACTTACTCGGTATTTGGTGTACGGACGCAGATTATCAACGTGTATTATGGAGCGATCGGAGTGACTGGTGTTCGAATAGTATTGCCAGCTTCCAGGTAACTCTTCGTATCGCCATTGTACCAGGTAACTAAGAATACCTAAGTTTGGAGCTTCCCAGACTAAAGAAAGCGACGTTGCTGTCAAACTGTCCGCGACTAGTGCAGGAGCGGTCGGGGTTCCAATCAGCTCTACAAAAATATGTGATGTTAGGAAGTTTATTTTTAAAAATATAATAAATTGTAACAACATCAAAATATACTAACCTTTTATCTTTTGAAAATACGTATTGAGAGCCTCATTACAGCCCATAACACAGTACAGTTCGCGAGATATTACAGTTTCCGATGTTACATTCTGTAAAGCGAGTACGATCAGGTATAGTAAAAAAAAGTTAGGTTATATTTATGGCGAAAAATTTAAGGAATTTTACTCACGCAGACAGTCTGACACGAGTTTTGCAGCCCTTGCTTCCACAGGCTGCAACCCAATCTACACTGTAGAAGGAATAAAAAACTACACCACGTGTTAGGCTGTAGTTAAAAAACCTCTTGTGTACTACAAATTTAATAGGTTTCCTCTTTACGAGTGACTGATCAGGAAGTACTACCGCAGTGTATTTTTATGCTATAAAATAGTTAAGTGTAAACTATTGTGTTTCGGTTTGAAGGTCACTTAAGCCAGCGTAATAACTGGGTAAACGCGCGGTTTTTCTACAGGCAGAAGGTACCGTTCAACTTCAGGTGTTCACCTGCAGGTTAATGATACGTTAAGATTTTCCGTATTTTTGCTTTATTTATTCTGTTTAAACCATCTTAGACTAAACATACATTCATATATATATACATTCTTGGTTTTAGATTAATCATTATACTCCATGAATACAATGGTTATAGTCAATAGCGCCGATCCAGTATAAAATAAATTTATATTTTTCCAACCAATAACACTAAAAATGCAACAAATCTCTCGAAAGTTAGAGTACACATAAAAAATTGAACCGTCGTCTTTCCGTGTGTACCTACGTGGCCCACTTTTGTTTTATGTTCGTTTGCGAGTAACAACATATTTCGCGTATTTGTTTATCTCAAACACATGTTCCCACTCGAAGCTACGTCTAAACATTCAGTGTAATCCCGTAGTGTCACACTCGAGAGTTGCGCTTTTGAAAAACCTTATCGCCGTTAGGGCCACTGGAATTTAAAAAGATTGCGAAGGATTTTTAATATTTGTTAATATAGAAAACCGTATTCTACCCGTTACCATCTTATAAAGATTGATTTTATGATATATTTTTAAATATAAGCTCAGCAAACGACGGATTACTTTGTACCAGACTAAAGATCTATTAAATCTATATCCTAGACGTTCAACTCTACATGAAACAAGCGTGCATTCTTTGCGGTCACCAAACTAAAAGAATGCGACAAGTGGATTACATCACAGTACACTCACGCCTGTAGATAATAGACCAAAATATGTCTCATTTAATATTGTGACGCAACTTCTTGACCGCACTAAGATTTTAAATTGAAGAAAGTGGACGCGTTCGCATAGAAATTCGTTACTTTAACGGATTTTTACGCTCGAGCGACGGCCTTTACGGATGAAGTCCCACCGGACGGTACAGGTGAGTGCACCTTAAGGAGCAATTACGAGCTTTAATATAACCAAGCGACTGTTATACAACTATCGAAACAACAAACAAGTTATTATCGCAGTGTCCAAATTGATCCCATAAATTAAATTAGAATCCTGGTGGTCATTCCGTGCACGGTTAATGAAGTTATCAACGGAACGTTAGATAGCAATTATAATATATGCTGGTAAACAAATATGTACGTGTCCCATTTATTTTGCTTCAATGATTTCTGTGACACTCGGATGACAAGGAAATGTTTGAACTGTGGATAAAACTTTTTTGTAATAATCCATGAATTTATCTGTTACATTCAATATAAGTCCGTCCACGACTCTGCTCGTGTTGTTTTTCGATTTTAGGGAATGGATTTATCTAGGATAAAAACTTAGTTAAGAGTTATTTAGCTTTCTTGCAGTGAAATATTCTTTAAATTTCAAATCGGATCAGTAGTTTCGGAGCCTATGCAAAGCAAACAAACAAATCTTTGCTCTTTATAGTATTAGTGCAGACAATATGCGACAAAGTAATCAAATACAACTAAGGGAACGAAATGGCAACTGTGTACTGAATGAAAAGATACAAAGGAAAAATCCTTTACTTATCCGTAGCACTCCTCATAAATTATTTTATTAACGTATAAGATGATAAAGCCGTTGACAACTTATCTTCATATAACAGAGTAATGCTATTTTTTATATTGAAAACAGCCGCAGTCCCGTACGCTATGTGTGTCACGAGCTAATCGAGTCATCGCTCATTCGTGTACGCGGAACAATTAAAAGATGACACGCGGCTGTGAATCGGCCGTTTAGCCTGCAAATGCCACGACCCCGCGCGTCCGCCCGCACTTCCATCATGAATTGGGGCGCCGCCTCTAGCGGGAAGAACTACTACAACTGGATAGAAATAGATAAATAAACATAGTTTGATTAAATCATGGAATTTTTTTGAGCAATTCAATCCACGTATGACGTGACGGGTATGATTTAGACGCCTTCTGTAGTAAGTGGCCGAATCGCTCACAAGATCGCTAAACATGAGATCATTCATATTGATGGATGCATTCATATTGGTAACACTTTCTTTCTAGTAAGTCAGTAAAATCTTGTTTAGAGGCATTAGCTGAACACATAAAAATGTTATGTTTTCTGTAGAGAGGTACAGGTAATAATCTGTTTAAATCATATAACACTAAGAAATGACATTCAAAAGGACTGTTTCAGAACACATTTGGATGCAATCGCATCGCATATTCTGCATCCAGCCGCAAGAAATACACTTAAAACAATTTAATTTTTGGCCTGTTTTTAACACATGCATAAACTAAACTGAATTTTCCTTTTTGTCCTGGTTTAATGGGTCAATAATATAAGTTAACTCTTATATTTTAAAACATTTTGCAACAACTGTGTTCTATGTATACCTAAATATTTTGTAACCCACATCAATGTTTACGTTATGATGTTTACTTGATAAATTGCTTTGGGTCAACTGATTATGTCTAACTGTACTCTAATTAATCATATGGTAAATATTTTGTCCACTGCTAAATGGTTACACGAGATAATAATTATTAGTAATTTTGACGTAAGCTAGAGCGATAACTTTTTTTTTATTTTCATGTTGTGATAATAGAGCTAATTACAGTAGATTAACAATTAAATTATAAATTTTAGGTCTTATCCTAGTGCACACTTTAAAAATATTTCAGGCGGTAACGTAAGTTAAGGAAACGAAAACCAACAGTAGACGTTTAAAAAATTAACATCACGTTGTATTTAAATTAAGATTTAGTATCACAAACCGATAACACAATCAGGTCAGTATATCATAATTTGTGAGATACCAACAAATCTTACTTGCTTTTAAACTAACAGTGTACTTAGTTATTTAATGTACAGTCCTAAAAACGAATGTTCAATGTCAAAACATCACGCCCCAACATCACCCTAGTATCCAATTTATCAGAGGCGGGCGGGCAATTTGGTTCAGAAATTGTGTGAATGATCCTAATTTTGTTTATTTAAACATGTCACAATGTCGTTTGAATGCAACACGAACAAATTTAAAAGCAGACAGAATTTTTGATATTTTACTTTATCATTGCTCTCTCACTATGTATAGTTTGTTGAATAATGTTTTGTTACAATTTACGTGTTGCCATGTTTAGTTCACTCGATTATATAACCTCAATTTTATGTAAGACTCATTATGCAACTTATTATTACATTGATAAAGTCATACACGATAAGCCATGATTATTAATTAATAGTATTGCATTAAAGTTGAATGTTTATATGCATAACAAATATGTAATATCAATTTTTATAGGGCAAGGTATCTTGCCGTTCGTCGTAATGTCAATATATTACAAATTCCGTTGTATTTTAAAACATAGACAGTTGAAAAAACACTACGTATCAATTGAAATACGTTGAAGTATAGCCACGTGTCATTCAGATATAACATTGTGAAAGCATTTGTGCTCATTAAAACTAATGCTAAGTGAATTAGAGTCTAATTAAGCAGCTTCCTGTCTCGTGCCCTAATAATAACAAAACAATAGCGACTCCCTTTTGAGTCATTAAAATTGTCGTTTCCTTTAATTGTCGGAGCGATTTCGGAAACCGGCTCGGAAGTCCAATTGAGAGCGCAAGGGCGGACCGGATGGGGGGCGTTCTGAAACCGCTCGAGTCTAGCGTTAATAATTACACCCGTAAAGAGAGGGCCGTTAATTACGAATTCATATATTACTACCTGACTTCTTAAACGTTGACATAATACAACAAAAGACATCACACATACTACATATTAAAATGGGTAAACAAATATGAAACTGATTATCCTGAAGTTTAAACAAAATATAGAAATTCATTCTAGTACTGTGTTTAATGATATTTTTGTTCCGGATATGGAATAATGATATTGTGGAATAATGTGTATAGCTCATGTGTAAAAAAAATCTATTAACTTTTTATATCTATTAAAAAAAATTGAAATCACTCAGGCTTAGCAATACGACGAACGATAAACACTGTTATGCAAAATATTATAATTTATCGCATATATGTATTGATTTTTGTCTGTATTTAAGCAATGCGTCGAATTTTTATAAAATTTTTGGCTTATTTCAATAACAAAAACTTTTTTTGTCAATGTTTATTTATTTTAATTAAAAGATCTCAAAAAGTACTTATTAAATGTCTTATTGCATTTTAATGCGTTTGAGTCAGCGCTTAGTAACAGCGTGGAATATGACATAGGAACAATCTTAAGCATGTTACATACACAGATTATTTATAAAACAAAATGAAGTTTATCTATCAAACGATATTTCCATTGTAACTATCGTTCGTCATAGGTGTTCCAAGTACAATTAACCTCTGCGGAAAACAAAACAAGTTTAACACGATGGCCACTTTTTGATAAGGAGACGCGTATTCGCAAGCTTTAATAAATTTAATTAAAGATAAAGACCGATATAATCGCTGCTTGGTGCGGAGGCGCCAGTACCGTTTGTGGATTTGTTGCTTTTTCTAACAACATCCGTTACTGACCTCTGATAAACTATGATACGAACCATGTTTTATTTGCCATTTATTTGCTCCATCATTTTATTCGATCAGCCTGTTAAATAGTGAGAAATGCGTGATGAACGATAACATTTCTAAATAGGATCATACTTGTACCCTAGCTCCGTTTTACGCAAAAAATGCTTTGGTTAGGTATATGCAAAGCAAAATATATATCTTTGAGATATTATTCTTATTATATATTAACATCGTGTGGTAAATTTTATCGATACTGTTATCGGCCCGGTAGGAAAGTAGATTTGTTATGAAATAGTATTTGGCAGTAAATATAAAACTTTTCTGTGACTTATCGTGAAATTCATTATGTTTATTAAAAATAATATTTTTTTATTAGTTCTAATAAAAATGTGCTCTTAAATGCGATACAATATTCAATTTTATAATTTATTACATTCAGTACCAGCCTAATATGCATGACGTTTTGACGCAATTTATTTACCGTGCAACCTTAGTTCAAAACAACTTGATTTGTTAAACATAAATTGAAATACTTTTTATAGTTTTTTTTTAAATTTATTTATCAAGTAAAACTTTTTAATCAAATAATAGTCTTAATACTTATTTTTAACCAATGATGTTATACTTGTACCTACTTAAATTGAACCATTACTAATACACTTGCACTTAAATTAGAAATATTATTAGTAAACAATAGTTAGTAATATAAACGCAACACGTAAGTTATTTAAGTAAGCCTTACAACGACAATATAAATAAGTTCCTATTTCCTCTTGTATTTACGGATTTCCTTAGCAGTACTGTTTATAAACGGCTTGAAATCGATTTACAACCTGTATATATAAATATACACCATGTTTTAAAGTCTGACAACACGTACGCCGCAAACTGTGACACCATTTAAAAGGGTACACCGAATACGCGTCCAGGTCACGCGCTAGCCCACGCCAACCGCTTGACTCCGGCAATTGGATAATGCTGAACCAAATTGGGACCCACCGGTGTGATTCCCGGCCCCGATGCTCTCCGCGCTCAAGGGCTCTCCTCCGCTCTCCATTGAACGTGCTGCTGGCCTCTACCAGGCAGTGAAGCCACCCAGGAAGTAGCCCTTCTACGCTTGCGGTTAACACTGTGGCGTTTATTCTGTTTTTATATTTAGTCTCGATATGTAGATTTAAATCGATTACCTTTAAAACCGATCAGTGCACAAAAACTTTGGTAATATCTTTTTTGACAACTTAGCGCAATGATCACATTACACATTTTGCTCTAGAGAGAGCGGTTCCATCAAAAAATGAAAAATAAATTGCATAACATAGCACCACTATGTTTTGCAATTTATTTTTTATTTTTTGTATTGTCCTCGTCAATATGAGCTGAACGTAAATTGTATTTATTTGCCTGAGAAAATAAGTTTATATAATTTTCTATAAATGGGTGGCCAAAACCAAGATTTTGCTAACTTTTAGAATGCACCCCTACATAATAATATATGGAATTTACGTTAACAAATAGTAATGTTGGCTCTGTTTTTGATTCTAAAATAATATATATTTGTTCTTATTAAATTAAAAATAAATATCGGATACACCCATATTTGTTGATTGCACAGATAATCGTTCATTAATATATAGGCCACATATGTTATTTCTAAACGCACCGCCATTTTGTCCTTGTTCGGACATTGTCTCGTTACCGCTAAGAGGCTGGGAGATCACTACACGCGCATCGCGTAACAAATTGGTGGATTATTCTATTTTTGCTCGCCGTCTCCTTTGATGATCTAATAAATATACGATAAATCAAAAACACTCAGCGGTCGAATGCACTCATATTTCTCCGGATGGGCTCGGTTTTGAGGAGGTGTTGTACCGAGGGTTGGGGGGGGGGGGGATATACTTGGGGCCGAATGGACGAAGCGCAGGCGGGGTCGTAATGAGGAAATGGGAATTAGCGCGCGTCGAAACCAAATGCAGTTCTTTATGAATACAATCTCTCTATGTCACACATACCTCGTGTCGTATTCTAGAACTATAAGTGGTTTAAATTGTTGAAGATTAAAGAGATTTATAATGGTATGTTTCTAATAAATAATATAATAAAAAATTAACATACTGCAAAGCGACGTAAAACCTTTGAGTATTTGTCTGCATTCAAATAAAATTTCTGCGTTTATGTTGACAGAGCGTAATGGCATGTTTATTATACTTATGCCATTGTTAACTTAGAATATTTTTGTTCCTATTTTATTTTAACTATATTAAAAATATTGTGAGACTAAAATAGGAACAAAATATATTTTAAACTAGCAAAAAATAAGCAGGACTAATATACAGTTACAAAAATTTGTTTCTTTCTTCAACCATGCATTGATTAAACAAATATTGTCATATGCATATTATACTGTATTTTATATACAAACTAACTCAGTACCAGTTCTACGAAAGTATTCGGGTGCAAGTTCCGATGTGTTAAACCGTCTGGCGCTTAATTAATGTTAATTAATTATTGTGTTGTTAGATGTTGCGTTGCTCTATTTTTAGCACTGTAACTAAATCTAACTTTGAATGTCCGACTCCTACAGCTTATGCTTCCGAGAAACCTTAGAAGCAAGTGAAACTTATACAGCTATAAATTTTACTATTTCACAAACTTAATGTACTTATATGTAAATAAATTGTAATTAATTTCAATAAGTTTATAAGTTTTATGCATGAAAATTTATTTAGTTATATTATCATCAAAGTTTATATTTTAGTAAATTAATTTATTCCTTTAAATTAATTTCTGCTAATATGAAGTTTAAATATAGTTCCAAATTTACTAGCAATACTAACAAATCAATCATGATTCCGACAGATATGACCTCAGTTGTAATTTTGCATTATCTATATCTAATTAAAATAAATGATAATCAAACTGTTTACTTTTTTTCTTGTTACATTTCTCTGAATTCTACATCAATGTAAATCTTGAAAAATTGTTTTTTAATTTCAGAAATACTGAAATAAAAACCAACGTTTTCTTCTTCTAGAAGTATGGCAGTTAACTATTTACAAACAGCAATCTTGTATCATCAATCGTGAGGACATCATGGAGCCACTTCATTCATTGGTTCATGAGTTTTCATTCACTGATACACATATGTTACCTTTTATACATCTGTGTTATCTTTGTCGGAGATGCGATCAACCGTTTGCGGATGTGTTTGTATAACGTGCGTTGGCGTCGAACTGCTTTCTTCCGGGGGGTGCTGAACAGCGCTGAAGCGAAAATGGCACGGGATTCATTCGGGATTGTCATACATTTTAGAGTGACCTAATTGCATTTACACGTCACTGAGGTCATTAGATTCATAAATAACAATAATTCATTACACGTACTGCTTTTAGGTCTCTACTAAATAGGACTTTTTACGCTCGCTCTAAGTGTTTACATATTTTTGCTTGTTTACAGATTTCTTCGTGAATTTCGGGCCGATATCAAACAATCCTGTTTGATTTGAAGTTCGTTACCTAAATGTGATGGCTGATGCACGAATGTTTCAAATTAAAATGAACTACACTACCTGCTTATTTAATCATATTTGTGTGTTATTTCTAAAAATCGTTTGTAAAACTCAATTACAGATTTTTATAAGCAAAACTTTATCGGCAGATTATTTTATTTCTGATATAAACAGGATGCTTAATATCAACGAATTCTTGAAAAATAAAAATAAAGTGTTTGTAGTTTGACAATAAGCCGCTATTTAACTTTCAACACAAGTAGAAAATAAGGTTAAACATTATTTTGCCAAAACAAAAATATTTCACAAATTTATGGAACAAAGGCACCTTGTTTTAATCAGTAAGGCTCCATGTATATCACGTCCAATTATTAAATACAATATTTAATGTATTCTGAAATACATTAGCTTCTTTATTAATAACAAAAAACCATAAAATTTGTTTACAAAATGTAATGAAAAAAAGCGTTTTTAAAGTGACTAATCACATTAGCCTGAATTAACTTATTAACCAAGTAAATTATTTCTCTTCTGAGTCCTTCTTGTGTCATTTGTTCGTTTAGGACTGGGAGTATCCACTTCAAGTATGAACTTGAAGCAAACAAATTCAATGGAATTAGAGAAAACAACCAGGCGGCACTTCATGTTGTTCACCCGATTCTATCAAAATAGTTATTGTGAAATGACTGACGTTTAGATCCTTAAAACCATTCTATTTAATATTATAGTTTCTTTATATATAAATATATCGAATCAACCATTAAAAAACTAAACATTTCCACCAAACAGTATATTTTTTTAATTAAAATCTTCGAAATTATTAAATTGTTGTCACACACGGCATTTTACATTGAACTTAAAACTGCATGTCACATAATGTAACTCTTACACAGTTCAAGTTATCTTCAAAATGCCTATAATGAGAGTTGATTGGCTAATGAGCGGTCGGCAGAGGCTACTTTATTACATGGCACATATTTCAATTATCTTGGCAATTGGTTGTTTGCGATAAAGGGAATGCTATCCGTCAGGAGAAAGTTCTCGTGTGAAAGACCTCAGACAGGACCTTGGACATGCGACTATATCGCAGTGGGTAAAATAAACAATACGCACTAAAGAACTGCTTCGGAGTATGTCACAGATGAATTATAGTAATTTGTGATGCAAAAGTAATTATTAATATGCTTATTATTTATTATAGAGTAATATTTTCAACAAACTACCACAAACCTATAAGAAATTTGTTTATTGTATTAGGCCCATAGTATTATCATCTTACTGAAGCGCTTTACTTTTACTTTTATACATTTGCAATATCTTTCCTCGAAAATTAATATCAAAAGATCACATCTTTATAAGTGTCATATGCCACATTCAATATAATTATGGTCATCGTTCTTACGAGATAGTAATTGAAAAAATTGTATTTGAGTAAATATAATTACAAAACATATTACCAAATAAAAAGCATCAAAATATCTCAAACTTTATGTTAAAAAACCATTGGTTTGTAAGTATAATTAGCAAATTTTATTATTAATAGCATAATGTTCGTTATAAAACAATAATAAGAGAAATCGCAACGTAACTATATTCTCTCCGAACATCGGTATGTGATTTGACAATTTTTTTAAATTTATTTACAGTCTAATTGATAAATCTGGATAGCCAGTTTACATCGAATGCAACACATGGAAGAATTTGTTTAAACTAATTTTAGTTTATTGACGACAACCGTAGCAATAATAATGCTCAAGTACTTTGTGCCATTCAGTACAATAGCTACTGATCCAAGATGACCTCACCATAATAATGCAGCGGTCCGTAAGTACGATGAAATAAACGATCACTTGCGATTTACGCCTAAAACGTAATTATTTTTTACCTATCAGGAAATTAGAAATCTAACAGGATAATCAAAACATTTTTCCTTCAACTCTTTTCATTCCTTACTCTGAGCTAATAAAAATATTTCTATATCTAGTAAAGCTCGAATTAAACAACGCTTTTGCGGCTAATTAAATACTAACTAGCGGTAAACTAACTAAGCCTTTCAATTTATCCAAGTATAAGACTTGTAGAAATATAGCATCGATTTCTAATAATAAATACTAACAAATAAATATAATTCTTCAGTCACGAATGTCAGTCATCAATACAATAACAACGAAACTAGTACATATGCAGGGAGATGCAGTAATAAGTAACAGTTCAGTTGCTAATAAAGCTTCAAAACAATGTTACCACCAAATGTGGGTCGAGCGTAACTAATTCGTATACAACAATTATTCAACAAGGCCTTAAGTTTATTTGTTTGGTGTTGTGTACATCTTGTTAAAGCCAAATGCCTCATAAAAGCTTTCCTTTGAATATTCATATAAGCAACGTCCAAATCGTTCCCACATTTGTTCCGCCAAGTGACGCGTTGTTTCGTAGTCTTGCTCTACTGACTCCTTGAATAAATTATACGAATATCGACACAGAACCGTGTTTAAACGGTATTCCCACGTGCTTGCAATTTAATTTAATTCCGTTGTAATACGTATGGGTCGACTATTTTATGCATGAAATGCAAATGAGACATTATCAATAAGTTTTAGTGACACGCGAATTATGTAGAGGAGGAATTATTGTTACAAATTTTGCTAAGTGAGCGAGTAATGTGCATTATTAAAATTTTGTATTGGATTAAGCAGGAATCACTTTTGACATTATTACGCTTTAACGATAATGCAAAATTTTACATACCATAAAAAAACAAAATGCTACGATAATAATATATTTCATTACATTGTGAATGTTATTGCAAAATAGTTAGAAATAACATCTTTGTCTTATCTGTCAAACATAACATAAGGAAAATATTGGACAAGATTCTTATTCCATTACGAAATTATCATGTATACAAAATATCAAAGGATTTACACGTTTAAAACAAAAATTTAAATGTTTTACTCGTCGCAGTCTTTAGATCTAATTAATGCTAAATCCATAACGGATTCCAAAACTCTACTTAAGCAAAGTTCAGTCAAGACTAAAAAGTTACTATAATTATTAATGTTATTTTAAACAACTAAAGGAGAAACTGCGCTAACTCATACATCACAGTGCAACCATTTCACACGTAAATCAAAAATCATCGAGCGCTCAACTTCCGACAGGCGATTGTTCACTTCCGAATAGGTGCCGTCGAATCGAGTTCCAACGCATGCGGGAGGATTTGAACCGTAGAACGTTACGGTTCAAAAAAGCCGCACCATTAAACGCTCTACGGTTAAACGCTTCACTTGATCCCAATAACATTTACTTTCGTTAACTATGTACCATGAGGTTTTCGTAAACGAATGTAGATAAGTAATTTATGAAGTCTAGGAACACGGGGGCGGATTATATAGGTTTCTCCAAATATTGATGAAACTCAATTCTGATCGCATTGAAAGCAGCTGATAAGCTTTTCATCAAAGAGTTAAAGCTTCCTGTACGATAACACGATTAAATAATACGTAAACGCTTTGTCGAGGTTACTTTAGAACACTAGCATTCAATATCGCGAAACGACTGGAAACGACTTAACCAGTTGCCAGGGAATAAAGACTCTCGCAATTTATTAATTTAATATTTATGAGAAAAATCAAATATTGACTGCAGAGTTTCTTGCCGGTTCGTTTTTTTTTTGATGAGTTTTGTTAGCTGAGTTTTTTTCCCGTGTATAACTTTTCTGTCTGTGTCATGAAGTTCATAACAGCTTGACAGAGCCTAAATTGAGTAAAGAATCTTTATGGTTTTTTTGTAATTGAAATTCTATCCGGTAAAAAATACAACTCTCACGTAATAAGTTAAAACTCAATCAGCATCATCGTATGATAAATACGTTTAGATTTAAACCACTAAGTCCATGTTCCGAAATCAAAAAGCTATATGTTTCTTATAAATGTAAGACTAAGTGCGCCATCCGGTCGGCAGCGTTAAATCAGTGAACTTTTTTCGCGGTGCGCTTCCGCTGCCCGGCCAAAGTCGGCTTTAAACCTAATGCGCCGAACGTCGCAGTGTAACAAGTGAACTCTAAAATAGACAGAGGGGAGCAGGCTGGCAACTAGCAGCTTCCTTCCTGCGTCCATCCGGCGCAGTGTCACACGCGACCCCCGCAACCCACCTCTTATGGTGGATGACCAACGGCTTCCCCGATATCCCGCCATCCCGACACCCCAACTTCCGAATGTCGGCGAATACAGCGGGACAGTTTAATGCTGCACGGTAGAGAAATAATCTGTACACGAGCTAAAAAGTCGCTACAACAAATGTCAATACAGAAGTTGCAAAAGAAACGTATCGTCTTTAATTACGACAGGTTGATTGGTTGACATCCCATAACTCAAGGTGGCGAGCACATTTGTCGCTGCATTTTTCAGCTAGGTGAATCACTAACCATTAGGTTAAAGTCGTCTAGTAGTACCTACCATCAATTAAAAAAATTAAGGTTTCATTTGTTTATGTAATAATTACACATTTAATTATTTTAGAATAGTTTCTGTTTTTACTTGTAACAAATATACCGAAATAACAGGATCAAGAACAATAAAGTTACAGTTCTTAAGTCTATATCGTATTATTAGCCGTCGATTTCAAAAATCACTAATGTAGAATTCAGAGAAATGTATTGGTGATTAATGTCAAAAATACCTAGTAATTAAATTGAATCTCAAACTTTCCAAAGCGCCCAGCTTTGGAATGAATCCATCAGAAAAACCTTTAAGGAAACGGTTATTTAGGGAAGTTAGTTAATTACCTTAAAATACACACTGACGTCTAATGCACCTATCGACACGAGGAAATCTCAACAGGAACTGTAAATAAGCCAATACGAGTGTTTGTACTGTGAAAGACAGAACGCAACGCTGCACCTCCGACTTATGCGTTGAAAGGTATACCCAAAAAATTGTGGCGAAGAAAAACGTTGTAAATTATGTGTTTTATTAAAGTAACAATGTCACATTTATAAGGAAAAATTATTACCGAGTTATCAGATTAGAAAATTTTAAACAAAAATTCTTTACATATTTTACATTAATGGTGACCATTAAATTAATATTTTATAAATCCCATACAAACCTAACAGTGGTGCATTAAAATAATAATAAATATTGGTAACAATGCTAAATAAATATAACCGTCAATATAAATGATTTACAATGGAATACAAATTGCCCGTCCAAAAGTAATGTGAAACAAGTCAATTGAACGTGCACATTCTCCACTTTAAGTGTATGGAGGTGTACTCCATTTAAGCATATTTTGGACGAGTCCCAGACGAATCCGAATAGAGACGATTTATAAGATAAGATTTTATATTTACTTTGTAATTGAATAGACAAATATATATTACAAAGGCTCTCAGCTATAAAAACATCAGGTAAGTTAAGTGTATAAGTCAGAAACAGTTGAGTTATATACGTTTAGCAGTTTAGGTAAGAATTTATTTAATTTTGTATTTGAAAGTCTTATAAAAATATTGTAATAATCGGTTTGATCTCAAGTCATAGGCGTCCTATTTCTAATCGCTGGTCGCTATTTTATAATCAGTAAAGTTAGTGTACATGTGTGTAACGTGACACACCTACATATAGTAAACATTTTTTTCGAGCTATAGTTCACTTTATGCTCAAGTATAAGTCTAATGAAATGTTAAAACTGTTATATACTCCGATAAGCATAATAATTACATCAAAAGAAAAGTCCGTATTAAGATATTGCTTAAAACTATAACGTAATGTTAAACTAAAAACAATTATCGCTGTATTGCTTAGATTTATTTTTGTAAAATAATTACATATCCAAAATAAATGATCAATATAGTCGCAGTAAACGCAACGCGGTGTCGCTTTGCTCCGCACCCTCGCCGTCCACTTACGCGTTTTTGCGTGTTACGGAGAACGCGGGGGCGTAAATTGGACCTAACTGATAATTTTGACGTTAACCAGTAGTAACTGTCAGAGTTTGGCGGGAACGGCCCGTTTTATGTCACTTTTTGTTACCGAATGATGGATAACGAATATGGCTTGATATTTTTCTGTAGTAAAACAAAGATACTGATAGTGAAAAGTAATAAACGAAAATTATTCTTTGCTTATTATTTATCATGTATAAAATAATAAGAAACGATAGAGAGGAAAATATATAACATATATAACATATATTATGTGAAGCTTTATTTAAGTTATATGTTTATAGACAGAGGCGTCCTGTAACCTAAACCATGTTCTATACAAGATTTTCATTGTGTAACTGATATCGCACGCTCTGATTCGAATTCACTACCATTCAAAACGTGTTCTACCTTAATATTAAGCGGATAGAGACGTTTTCAAAACTGACTTGTACTATAACTAAAAACAAAATATTTGTTCCTATATTTCCTATATCAATTACTCAGTTTGGTTAATATCTTTTATATAAATAATATTTATTTTGTTAAGCATTAGTACGATTCATTTGTTCTAATTGCATTCAAATGTAATTGAAAATGTAACAGACATTTAAAAAGACGAAACTATAACTTGTGGACGACTTATCTACACACTTAGTGAAATTTAATAAATTTGTATGTAACAGATACATTATTACTATTTATAAAAAGTTATTTACCACTGATAACAAAATAATACTTGTGCAATATTTACAATACAAAAATATATAGTCCGTAACGAATTTATCGATTGAGCAATGTTTAAAATTAAGTCAATGATGAACAAGATGTTATTTACTACCTGCTTAAAAAAATACAGTGGCAACTGGATTTTTTCATTAAATAACAGATTATCTATACTAATATTTAAAAGAAAAAATTTGAAGTCGTTTGTGTATGTTTGTAATGAGTAAACTCAAATAGTACAAGGCCGATTTAAAAACTTCTTTCACCATTAGAAAGCTACATTTATCTTGAGTAACATCGGCTGCCTTTTACCCCCGAAAAACCTATAACAAATATCTTAAAATAACACGAGCAGAGCCATGGGCAGACTGCGAATAAATAATAGTGACAGGATAATATCACAATTGCTCTATCATCTTTGGGAGGGAAATAAATTCCTTTCTATACAGCGTGTAAGTTTTGACCATTAATTAACTTTCTATTACTTATATTGGCCATTACTGAATACAAAAAGACCTACTCTACAGATTTCTTTAGCCTCCATAGCCTACATGCGTATTTTGTTTTGCAGCATTTTATTTCTATCTTAGTGCACATGTCAAATATAATAATAATGAGGTTTGTATCGCAAGAAATAGGTCACAGTTCATTTGACTGTGGAGGTTGAGTTATCATTCGCGAAAGATAAACTCTTACATTCAATAGTCAGATCGTTACCCGGCAATTAATTTCTGTTGAAAAACCAAAGAAACATATCTGCAAATTTTATTTACTCCTTATAAACTAATATAACTCTATAAATTAACAAGTACATTTTTTTCCAAGAGGGTTTTATTATGTATTTAAATATAAAACTGAATAGTATATATATTATATATATAACAGTCAAACGAATGACTAAACCTTAAATATCTATTCTTTTACAATTATTTAATTCTTATAGTCTCTTAATAATATTACACCAGCATTAACATGTGTATTACTTTTCCATTCAAACATCAGATTCATATTTAAATACGATTTTAAATTAACAAGGAAACTCAATTACTTTGCAAACCATTAAATAAATTAATAAAAGTGCTGTCAAAATAAATATTAATAATCGTAAAAAACAAAACTCAGCACACTATCAAAAACTTTAGTTGGCTTTTATCTTTTACCGTTAAATAATCAAAAGTTACACAAATTAAAGAACCTTTTTTCAGATTAAATACATAATGGTATGAGTTTCCGGCCAAAAGTCGTAATTTTTGTTAGGCGAATGACCATAAAAAATATAAACGCCTTATCGGTCCGATGATTTCCACATTCATTTTATGTGTACACGCGTAAAACATTGACGTCTTTCGCCAACATCTTTATATATATAAACAATACAAATAGGCACAACAGAAATTTAATAAATGATAAACAGAATCAGGTGATGACATTTAAGATAGCTAACATTTTATGAACCATATTTATATAAACATTACGATTATTACTTTGATTCCACGTTCATATTTTGATACGATGCCTTTTTTGAATTGGTGCTTATATCATACATAGTTAAATTAAGAAAGTAAACTCAGTAGACATCTGTAACTGAAACGAAGGAAGTTTCGTGAATTCATAAATTCAATAAGCTTGGAAATATTAAATATTTCCAAGCCAAATATGATCTAGATTTTATGTCAGCAGTTTTGTTCTAAGCGGTGTCGTTTGGTCTCGTGGTGATAATAAATGTTTGGCGAAAATCAAGCAATGAGAACCAAATGGAACGAAAATGATTTTTTTCGAATTCCACATTTAGTGCAGCTTATAATTAAATGTGATGTACCTACATGTACGACTAAAAGAAAGAAAGAAAAGACCAAAAAAGTTGCCACTCTGCGTTATATCGCGAAAACCTTCGCGATTGCTGATTTTCAGGGAAACGTAACGATAAATAGATGGCACAGTAAACATATAAAACTAAAATAACAAAACTTTAATTTACAACGACAAGTTGTTATCAAAATCAAAGGTTGCAATTATATGGTTATAACTTTTGCATGCAGTATAATATTTTCGTATACATCATATATAAATTTTATTTACTGCTTTGAAACCTAAAAGATAATCGTTTAAATTTAATGGGTTCATCATTATCATCATCAACAGCCTTCCCCGTAGGATTCGAACCCACGACCTCCGGTTTCTAAATCACTCGCCCATACCACTAGGCTACGGAGGCAGTTATGGGTTTATATGCTTTGCTTATTGGTTCAGCTTTTGACGAAGTTAATAGGTTACACTAATGTTACAACTTTTCCGCATAATAAAGAAAAGTGAATTGTAATGACTTACTTGTTGTACGCTGCAATCGGAGGCGCAATTGACGTCAAAGTGACCGTCCGCGGTGCGATTCTGCAAAAAAAATGTTCCATTCACTGTTTTTTTCATTCAAAAATTGGACCAATCGGGATAGAAACGTTAAAAAAGGCTACTAAGCGTACGATCCCGGAAAAAGGGCTAATGTCTTGATTTGAGCGTTTTTGTGAGTGAAGCGAAAGCGGCATTACACGGCAGAGAGGATATTAGGTAGTAATCAGAGGACCAGCGACGTGCTTCCGGCGTGACAGCGCATCGGAGCGTGCCCGTCCTGTCGTTACACATAATTGTAACCTGTTCCGAACGCATATATTGTCGACTTCAACATTTACCGTCAAAATAAACGAGCTTTGTTTTGGAAATAATTGTATAGTAACTATTGTCCGAAGCTATGGTAAGCTTATGGTATTTTTAGATGTATGAGAAATAAGTAAGCAAATCAAGGGTTGTAAAATATTTCAATTTAATGACGTTAAATTTTGGCATTAATTCTGAATAATATTCTTACGTTTGGTGAAATGTACATACATTAACTTAAAAAAAACAAATAACAATCAGAAATAACCAGAGGTGAGCTGCAGTTCAGACAAGTCATGGTTATTATATCACACTAGTATATAAGTTAACATTCTATAGCATTCTGATAGCATTACCACTTGCCCAAAATAATATTTGAATATGATCTAAATATAACAAACAAAACAAGCCGTTATTTTTGTCGGAATGGCGACGCACGTGATGCCAGTTACTACGTGTTCTGCCAATAAAGGATCATACGCTTATACGCATTTTTACTTAGTTGGTTACTATGATACAGATTCCAGATCTTATTTAGGTTAGATATATAATATTTATAATACTTTAAACTGACACGTTAACAATATCACTTGCATTGTATCTCGCTAGTTTTTGCGAGCGTGTGACCGGACACGCACATAGACGGCTTCAGAGTCGAAACGCGATACCTGTGGTTAAGTTTTGGGGATTTTTTTCATAGAAAAACAACATTGAGCCTTTTAATAGGATTTAATCGATGACAACATAATGTTTTATATTCACGAAGTTTATTATTGAATGGATATAATAATTTACGGTTATTTTAGAATTTTATTTACACCGCAAAATTTTTAGTTCGTATGTAATCTTAAGTTTAAGTTTTAAACGTTAACTATTTAACATTACAAATAGTTCGTATCATTATATCTTGCAATACATTCAATACTCCATGAATTTAAAGTGTACCACATTAATCATAATTTTTGAAATATTAACATTTATCAGGAACAACTTAACTAATAAAAGAGATGAAGTGGTCTAATTCTATTATATAACTGGCTTCAAACCGGGATCTCTGGAATGTACACCACGTAACTGTAATCTTCAGGCCGTGATGATTGGCCAAGGACAGAGGACCGAGGATGCTGCAAGTCGTATAAAAACATCTATCTATATTTAGCACAGCTCGCTTTCATTATAGCGCGCAGTTAATTGCCGACAATTAGATGAGCGTTGAACCTGAGCAAGCAAACAAACTGGAGATCATTACAAAGCGTCCTCGGCAACCACCCGTTCATCAATGATATCAGGGACGGTTCTTTATGTATGCAATATTAGCGTAGCTAAATGAAAATTAATACATTTTGATGCTAGCTAGTGCATTTATTTGAGAAATCATTTTTAACGTGATTTCTAACAGCGAGGTATGACAAAAATTACCTAAAGGTTATAAATTAATAAAAATACACAGATTAAAGTCCTACTATCCTAGCAAACATTATCTATCTTTGGTATATAGGCTGTTTAAAAATTTAATGTCATTATAATTATTGTTGTATGCACGTAGCATAACGTGAAAACAAAACAAATTTAAATAGATTAAACCTTATCTAATTGAATTTAAGGTAATTTTAATTATAACATAGCATTATGGTTTTCTGACATTAATAAATAAGCTTTGAGCTTTAGGTTTAGAGACTAATTTCGAATATAATATTAGGTCATTTAACCGATTCGAATAAAAAATTAGCGTTTAAAACGCATAAACTTTAACCAATGTTTTGATATTATCACTTTTACTATAAATTTTTATTACTTATTATTGTTATTGTAAACAATTATTCAATTATTATTGTTTTCTTTACTTCACGTGTGATAAAGTAAAAGTAGCAGTGATCTTTAAAAGCAACACATTGCGTATAAGGTAACTGAAGGTTAAATAATAAATATAAAACAATCCTAGTGTTTTATATTAATATTGTATATTAAACGTTTCTTAAAAATGTTTTTAACCCTGGGTGGTCTATACTTGAATCTTGCAAAAAATATATAGTAATATTTTTTTCAGGTTTGATTGATAGCTTTCATTTCTACTATACACATTCAAAATGTAATATCTTACTTTTCTACTTTGGTTAAGTTGCGTGTTTTATATAAAATCTTGGATTCGTTTTGTTTCTTTAACGTAACACAACAATGTTAGTCCAACTTCGTGTGTGGGTCTCTCCTGTAGCAGCGCTAGCTCGTTTCCTACTTAAAGCAGTAAATTAACGTTAATTCATCCGTTTCGTTGGTTTATCGTGCATAGTTCAACAAAAGCCATAATCATCTCATTATTTGATTGATAACAACTAATCTTCTTACGTAATATTCATTGATGGCACAGAGAGTTATAATGAGACTGCGTATATGTCTAGTGTCAATTTGATAATAAAATATTGGAGGCATCATTCGTTCATAAATTTATTTACGTTACAGAAGACATTAATACAACTAGCACAAAAACTATCAATCACAGAGGTTATTGACGGTTAATTGAGTAAAAAAAATGACAAATACAAAAGCGAACCTGAAACGGGCATTTCTCGTTGCACCGAGCAACGGCTTCCGCTCCAAATTTCTCGGTGATGGAACTATAATCGCAGCCAATTGGCCAAGCGGACAAAGCCAATCCGAGCAGCGACAACACTAGCCATTTGTGCCAATTCAGCGGCGCTCTCATTGTGCACGCCGGCCTCTGTCGAGCCCACTCTTGTCAGGACGAAAGCATTGTCATATAGCACGGATAACAGAGGAGGTACATTTATGTGTACTTAAACTTAAGTTTACTTAAACACGATTTAAGTAACGTAAACAGTAACGAAAGTCAACCGTAAACGCGTTCGAGGGTCGCGCGTAACGTAAGTGCTGCGCGGTTGTATGCGTGCGCGTACGCATCGGACGCCGATAGCAGACTGATCGCGTCCGCGCTACTACGCCGCTACGGGCGCACGCTACGCTAATCAAACCCTACCTGTCGTACTAATTGATTGTAATCGCTACGACAACGCGTGCTATACGTAATTGTGGCTGGTGATGCTATGGTTATTGGCTCGCCTCTAAAGAAATCTTTAATGGATCTTATCAATAATTTACCCCTGATATTCACGAGTTTGGAAGTTGATTTTAAATATGATAACTATAAGGGCTTAATTTATTTTTCTAAGCCATTTTCCCAAGTTTGCAAGCGGAACTTTTGATAAAAATTGGGTAAAAGTCGCTCATTGCAGCAAATAACTCAATAATAATACCTACAAACTGTTTAACGAATATATTTAAGACATTATTATGGTTCCTCACTTGTCATCAAATCCTGTGATCAGCTTTTAATATTTTTCTTATGATTTTCGTAAACAATCAATTTACCTTTATATTTCATACAAAATTTAATTGTTTTGCATCTATTCTTTTTCCACGTAATTAGACAAAAGCGAGCGTTATTCAAAATTGCACGTGCAGTCTCCACAATAAAAATAGTATCACTATCGCGATCTGTCTATGCCGCCTTGATTTCCTAACCCATGTTGAAAAATTTATTATATAACCAATCTACTTCTAACAGAATTGATTAAAAAAAACTATAGGAGGTCAAAAATTATTGATGTTTTTATTTTACTTAGAAAACGTCTCAAAAATGTTCCGAATAGAAAACTTGCACAAAAAAGTTTTATGTCCTTTTGATATATTTAGTAAGTAAGAAATTTTATATTTAGTAATCTTATTTTACTTTACTTGTACAATTTCTTGTCTTTTGTCTTTTCAAAACTTCTTCAGTTTGTCAATTAAAATTCTTTTAACTACTTGATTCTAAAACGGGTTAAATGAAAGCTATTTATATGTTTCTTACATATTTGTAAAAGCATATATATTCGTACAGCCGTCATATAGGTAGGAATCACTAATACACAAGTAAATATTAACTATTTGCTACTGTCATATATACGGTATAGATTGAGAGCCAAATAAAACATGGAACTGATGTTGAAAATTCTTCGGTAAGAACACTGAAAGTGTTAATTTACATTGTATATGAACTTTATATCTTATTTATTTCTGGAGCGTAATGGTTCACACTATCTTTCGACGTTTTTATAGACGTAAAAGCCAAAGAAGAGAAGTTACTTACAAAGACTTATCAAACTCCTACGTATAGGTAAAAATCGCGTTGGGATTAAACATACGTTAGTATTGAACGTATAATTTTGTTTACTTTAATTCCATCATTAATTTGGCTTAAGAATAATCGGAGGAATATTCCAATAGCATCAAAGTTGCCATCTTTCGGAAATAAATAATATTTTATTATGGGTAAGAATTTACTTCTCGGCTTCAATAGGTAGTAACACTAATACAAACACACTTTAACGTCTACCCTAATAAGACACATGACCATTTTTTATTATTTGGTTAACGGTTATAATCTCTGCTTTTCCAATTTTATACTTTGATAATCAAGTATTCATATACTATTTTTAGCGTAATTTAATAAAAGTACATTTATTAAATTAACAAATAATGATTACACGTTACATTATTCAGTATTTTGATTTTTGTTTGTTTTTTGAATTTTTAATTTAATGAAATAAAAATCGACAGTAGTATTGAACTTAACGACTATATTTAAGCACTTTATAAGCCCTTTAGAAAATTAACAATTAATTAACTATAACAAATTATTTAAGCATAACATTATAATCCAAAAGGAATTGAAATGACTATATCTTTCGTGGTATATGTTAACTAAAAGAATACTTAATTGAGATTCAAAACGTAAATAAAGTTTTTCTATGGTTATGATTTGTCTTTATCATTAACTATATATTAGTTTGTAATAGCCAATTACGACTGGTTTTGTGTCAGAGTACAGCATGATTGCATGCAGCGTCAGCATGTATTGCCAACGAAACTAACATAACCCACAAGTAGTTTGTAAAGAGTTTGATGTCTCGTTTCGGCTGCAAATACTATAATGTCGGATATATAGGGTACATTTTATCTATAGCTATATTTAAGTGTAATTAGTAAACAAACTAAACTGAACTTAGAGTTTCATTGTAAATTAGGCTGTTTAAAGCGTATAGCTATATAATATAAATAACTGATCCAATACAGAAAGCTTTATGCTAATATCTATGCGTTATTTTTCGTGGATATTGATGTGTTCTTTAATTTTATTTTATATTTTTTTTCTAGAATATACTTTTATTCTATTAATAATAGTTTCCGCATTGCATGCGACGAATGACTTTCAGGACACTTTTTTACACATTGGGTTACATTACTAAGTTTTAGTGAGGATTCCTAAACTTTTTCAGAAGTAATAAAAGCCCATGGCACTTAGGGTGAATGTAGCTTTCCAATGGTGGAAGAATTTTAAATCGACACAATAGTTTTTGTGTTTATTCATTACAAATATAGACAAAAAATACAAATTCCTATAATATTATTATAGATATAAATTAGTATAGGTATAGTCTGCGGCCTGGAATGCAACATCGGCGTGGGAAGTTCGACTGTGTGAATAGTTAAATTTATTAACTCGCACTGCTACGTACTCCGAGTGCCGTTTCATCCGTTCCTTCCCTAATGATATATGACACAATAAAATATAATTCGGGATCAAGTGGGTTAACTGTCATAGAATTATCGATAGGTTTTAAATGAAATTTGTCCTGTATTAACATATGCTTAATTTTTTAACAACCTAGATTTAGCTACATTTTTTAAGATATTACGATTAAATTACGAAATTATATTTAAATGATCATATATACAGATTTTGGTAAAGTGTGCCAGCTTTTAGTTTTAGTTCGGCGGTTATTTACTGAAAAATTAAGTTAAAGCAAATTTTTTTAAATTACTTAAAAATCGGACGAAATTTCGGTATCGTGTGAGCTTTAATAATTTTTTTTATATTTAAAATTGACATATCTTTCAACCTATTTTCTTAATTTTGAACATTGCTTTGGCAGAAAGTAAAGTAAGCAAGTAGTTGTTGGCTTTGTAGTTTTTGTATCTCAGGTTTAAATTTTTAAAATTTATGGGTATATGCCACGCAGGTGGCAAAGACGAATTAGGATATTTTTATATTTCTATACCTTCCTGAATCATTCTTGTTATAAATCGATGTACTTTTGCTAGTAGTTTTAGTTTATCAAATCTAACATAATGATCGGTTTTGTCTAGAGAATGCGCGCATATTGCAGATTTCTTATGGCGTCGGTGCTTAACATTAGCTATATGTTCTTTGACTCTATTATGGAATTATTAGTATTTTTTTTTATTTTTAGTTTTCTATTAAAAATACAACATACCTAACAAACACATAGTTTTAATGTTTTACTTGCTTGTTGATTAAACAAGTGAGACTTTAACAAAAAAAATATGACCGATTTCAAACAGTACAGAACCATTTTACACAGTACAAGCGGGTAACAAAGTGAATTTGCACTCTAATTTTTACCCCCGCATTTTAAATCTCTCATAATTTTTAAGATATAAATTTTATCAAAATATCGTATATCACAAGTTTTATGCTAATAGAATGAAGAATTTTTTAAATAAATTAACTTTTATGTGAACTTACCTTGAATTAAACATCATCATCATCATCATCATCAGCCTTTAATAGTCCACTGCTGGACATAGGCCTCCCCTAATACACCCCTATCCATTAGGGGGTTTTGGACCGTATCCCACCACGCTGGTCCAATTCGGGTTGGTGGTACGCTTTCACATGCCCATCCGACGCATGGATCATCTTACTTTTCAGACAATTGGGTGATCGGCCTAAATTGTCCTAACCAACTAGGAAACAACAATGAAAATTTGTTGAGTCCCCGCAGGATTCGAACCTGCGACCTCCGGTTTCTAAAGCAAACGCCCATACCACTAGGCTACGGAGTCAGAATTAAACATGCCTAATGGCAATTTAAAAAAAATGAAAATGGTTATTGTGACCAGTTTAAGAAGTACAATTACGTAAAACATACTTTATGTCTATCTTTTACGGTTTTGTTTTGGTTTAAATTTTATCGCACGAGGTTGTGATTTTTGGTGACGTAATTGTTTGTATTTCTCAAATATCTATTAAACCACTTATCACAAAATTATTTTCGAGTAATGGGACTAATTGAAAGCTAACATCTATCACGAACAAAAGAATGAAGAACAATGAACAAAATGCTAGGGCTAGAAGCGAAGAAACAAGGTAACATAAAAAAGACATAGGGGAAGGCCGGTTATAGTGAATACCCCCCGCAAAGAATACAATACAAAGAGTATTCGCTCTGACTACTTCCTTCACCCGATATCGGCACGTACCAGGACGATTGTCGCCCAATAGATAGAACGGTAATTCCAATCAACAAATCTGTCCTTAAAACAACTGAACGAGCCGAGCTTCGGTCCACCGGCGCGGCCTCAATACATGGTGCTAACGGGTTAGGCAAGGATCAGAAAGACACCCAGTGTGGAGTTGTCAGATCTCCCATCCGGCACGTCCCCAGGTTGCAGATAGGGGAACGCCCCCCAGATATGGGGGGTACCGGCTTCGGCTGGCGCGGACATAAACTGACAGGGGTGCTGCGTCTCTGCTCCGTTAAAGGGTGGAGATGTGGCGAGGAGCAGTTGCTCCTAGAGGTGAGCCTGACGTGGCGGGCCTCAAACGCTCGTTCCCGGTACCCCTCTTTGTTAAGAGGGAACACGGGATGCGAGCCGGTCTACCCCTTGCGAGTGCTTCAGAGCCTCGCTGAGCGTGATGTATGAAAGAGCAAAGGTATGAATGTGTGTGTGGGGGATTGGGGCAAAGGGAAAAGAGCGAGATGTATGAATGGAAGTCCCCGAGAGGGGACGGTGTGATTCGTTCGGTGTATTGCACTCGGCTTTGCCGAACACCGGGTGATCTCGGCCTGTCGTGGGTGTCGTGGATCACGTCTCGCGGCCTGCGGCAGTGCTGAAGGTCCTGCCTTCATTGGCCGGACCGCGAGGAGACAACCTCTCTAAAAAACCGTTGATCTCGTCGTTGTGGTACGTGGCGTCGGGTGCTCGCAAGAGCGTCTGAAACGATACACCAGCCATTAGCGGCCCACCCTGGGAACTTCTGGTACTATTACATTAATAAAACCTTACAGCCTCCGAGGACAAACAACGTAACACGTGAACTATGTATAAAAAGATAAAACATTGATTTACACATGTATTTTTTTTGTATTTATACATTTTATTGATTGGGGTGAAAAGTACCTACACCAAAAATTATGGTAAAACTATGGTATGGGGATGCGGATAGAATAGCAAAAGTTTACAAATTTTCTTCAAGTTACAAAAATTACTTCAACGAATCTTTAGAAATTGTTGACCGTCTTAAGGCGTTGTAGTTTAGGCGTAATGACACAATTTATTAAAACCGAGTTGCCGAAACCAGTTTATCTTAGATTTAAAGCCATTTTAGGTCGTTTTTGGCTTATGTCTTTTACAACGAAATCGCTATTCGATAAGCAACAACCAGAAAATAGCTGAGGAAATCCACCAACGTAGGTAAATAATGTAATTAATAGCTACCATCTTGAAGTTTAAATCATCTCAACTCTCTTATAAACGTATATATTCTTGAGAGTATAAAATGATTCAAAATGTCATGTAAATACGACTAACTTTAGATTATCACTAAAACATTATTAGGTAAACCCGATGTTTTTAACATTACGAAGACTTACGTTTTTACTTTATTGAGAAGTATATTTATAAAAATAAAAATACGTGAAAACCAATGTTAATGCACTGAATTTTATAAAGTCATTTAAAAACAAAATTAAGAAAACATTGAAAATCCATTAACAGGCCAACGAAAGTTAAAAAATCTTGTGAAAAATAATTCAGGTTAATAAAAAAATTTAATAAATCAGTAAACTACCAAATTATACTAATAAACTATTAAATTTGAGCAGGCGTCTGCCGATATAACACATTTACAATGAAATTGACTTAAACTTCAACTATGTATGACCTTAAATACCCAGAAACCTTCAGAGTTAGCAAAAATCATAAGAGGCCTTTTATACAGCATTAAATTACCTACAACTTTTAAATTATTACTTGTCGACAGGATCTGTTCATTCATTCATGATTTAAAAAATTGCAAAGTAAAAACAGATTTTAACCTTGTTAATTGTTGATATTTTTCAACTTAATAGTTATATTTCGGGAGGTTAAAATTAAAATTAGAAGCTATAAGTTGGCATAATTTTTTTAACAGATTTAGAATTAGAACCAGGATTAATTTCTAAATGCTTAAAACGATAAAATGAGGATATTTCAAAAGCCGTATTGCAGTAACTACCTAATGGGCGAAAACGGTTTAGAATCCTTTTTAAATATTATCAACGCAATATTACCAGTAGTGACATCTATTAAACGCTCGCCAATCTATGGAATTAAATGTGACTTATAAAAGGAATTCAACAGACATTTGTTCGTGCGTTGTTAACTAGATGTCGCTATAGGTTATAAAATGATAACAATATCTTTGAACGCACAAAGCAAAATACTATTTAAATTGTAAGATAATTATGATTCATTGAAAAATCATAAAAAATATAATTTAACAGAAGTCTATATAGGCTTTAATGCATATTTTTTTAATTATAAGTTTTATAAATATTTGTGAAGTACCACCGAGCCACCAAAAATAAAAAACTGCAGCCGATATACGAATTTTTTCCATTGTCAATTACACGTTATGTACAATATCTGAATATGTACAAACAATGAAATCAACTTAAAACTTGTTTCAATACAAGGTTTTTGTTATTAATACTTCAACGTGTACTTAATATATAGATCAGATATATATTTATAAACTGGTCCATAATGTCACCATTACAATATATTCCAACTGTGGGACCTGTGGGACGAAACGAATATGTAAACAATACTGTAGTACATTAAATTATTTACTTACGTACACTTCTAGATACAAGTTACTTTTCGCAAAAAAAAAGTCATCATCTTCCTTTTAGCTACAACTTTCTTTTAATGAAGAAAAATATAATTATAAAAAGCAATCTCCTCGTGTTTTCACAGTCATCAGATATAATTATCGCAAGGCTTACGACAGCGCGAAATAAAGACGTCATTCAATATTTTGATGGAAAGTGCCGCAGCCAAGACGGTTATCTATTAATGCGTACATCACTACATAGATAAGTGTAGAGAGACTACATATACAGCTTTATGTGGACTTCCTATTTAAATATGTTTAGTATTTCAAGAATAACATAATAACTTACGTACAGTATCATATTTATATATTTAAAAGTAGCAAAAATCTGTTCTAAAAACATTTACAACTTCATAGTCTTGCTTGGCGTTTTTTTATTCTATTGAAGCATGACAAGCATATAAGATCTTAATACTATAACTATATACCAGATGTTTTGTATCACATAAATATTTTTTGTTAAAAAAACTAAATAGAAATTTACACAGTTTAGATTAATTGTCGCGAGAAAAACAACCATAGAGCGGGAACGTTACATAGATCATTCTTAGCGTGAAGTAATTTACCAGTACTGCGTGCTTATTTTCTTACCAAAGACAAGTAGTCCCTCACTCAATTCGCAGGCAACGTTTTATTCAGAACTATATATCCACGTTATCCTATCCGAAAACTCAAGCTCAAAGGATTCTTTATTTTATAGAGAACTTACATTACTTTTGATAAGATACTTCAGATTTTAAAAGAAATTATTATGCAATAATAGGCATATTTAAAAAAATATCCATGCTTTTAATAGAATCGTGGAAATGACGTTTGTACACAATCAATTTGTCACTGCCACATATACTTCAAACAGGCATATTAATGCAGAAGTAATCTTGTCTTTGCAGAACCGATTAAAAAGGTATAAATCAGAAACACTTCAAATGGTTCAAATAACAAACAAAGTACCTTAACGACCAAATATACGTTTAATGATGAACAGGTGATTTTTCTTATTGTGCTTGCAGGTTTTAATGACACAGCAAAGGAAAATTGAGGCTGACTCTCATTATATTTTTAAATTGTCAAAGTTTTCGGTACATGCCATGAAATAATCATATATGTAAACATATATCCTATTATATAAAATAGTATTTCTCAATCATCGTTTTTGTTATATACTTTTCAACCCCGTTTAGATTCAAACTAATATGATATACGATAATAAATCTATGCTTACTTACATACTTTTATATATACCTACGCGATTCAAGCTGATTTTACATATGTTCATAATGTTTAATTTTTCTTACTTATACTAGTTTTTGTACCGTGAAATTACCTCATTGCGTGACTTGTGTTTCTTGATAATATTTGATACAACATCCGGCAATGAACCTTAAATTTATATTGCACTGAACGAAATCAATCTAGACGTTGTTATTTTTTTGTTCTCGTCGAAACTAATTATCAATTAGATTTGAAAATTACTCTCGAAGATTATTCACAGTTTAACTTATATTTAAAAATTTCTACGTTTTTGTTGCACGTTTTCACATAAAAATTTGTTAGTTAATGTGAAGGTCTAGAATTTAGTGAAAATAAAAATGTTTAAAAAAATAACTAACTCCGCGTTGGTATTTCAAAAAGAAAAAAAAAGCTACATTTATTTATTGTAAATATTATTGAAAATATTATACATTTATTTGACAGACATAAAAATATCAAATTGATATAAGAAAGAATCATGAATGCATTGTAACATTTGCCCGTATCTCTGGCTGGTAGAGCTTGAATTCATAAGATAAAAAAACATTAGGCTATTTATTGAGATACAGCCATGCCACACTTAACGATCTTATCCTAACATCGAAACGTTGTCAATTTTCTCACTGTCCTAAAATTGACCATTCTTTTTTTAATTTTCAATTTCTTGTATCTTTAAAATGAATTGTTATACTACTGTCTCGCCGGCCATCATTATAACCATTAGCAACAACGTAACTTCTATCACACCTAATTTGATAGAATTAGGTTCAAAGAGATATAGGCTAGAAAATAACAAAGAAATACATAACAATAGCTTAACCAAAGAATGAAAGTTATGAAACCAAGTTAAATAGAAAGGTTAGTTGTTCGGGCCAAATTTATGTTTATTTATCAGTAAAAACATGTTTTTGTTTTGCAAAATTACAAACAAATTACCATCATGATTTAGTGTTTATTACTCATTGTTTGATACTGCGCAGCATTTATTCGTTTCCGTGATTATGTATGCTATGCGTTTATTCAAAGCTATATTATTTATTGATTATGGAAATTCTTAATTCTTAAAAACTTAGGTTAGTTACAAATATAAAAACAAAATTTGTTGGTTATAAAGTCGATAATAGAACCATTTTTTTTTTCAATAAATGTTCAAAGTAAAAAAATTTAAAAAACATTTATGTAACTTTTTTGTTTAAGATGCCCATTTTAAAAAAAAATGGAATTTCTAGCAATTGTTTTATCTGCACAAGGTTGTAAAATAGTTCTAATATAAAAATTTGTAATTATTAGCCAATGAAGAATGCCCTAACCATTGTGAACACCATCGGTTTCAGAACAAAGTGGCGGAAATATGGATTTAGTTTCTGTCATTCGTAAAATAAATTTTAATATTAACACGTAATTAAGTTGGTTATTCGTATACCATCGTAAATATAATTATATTGATTTGAAACAGCATTAATTTATTATAGCTACATGCTTTTAACGTGCAGTGGCACTAATTAATTTATTTTCATAATATAATAAGACTCTTAAAATTATTCAGTATATTCTAAGAATAGTTAAATTAAATTACGAATTTACAGTACTAACACAAAAAGTCAAAATTAAAAAAAAAACTTGTCAAAAGGTATATAATAGACTAATAAAATATGGAAACTATTTAAACAACGTCGATATTACTAAATTGGCGACGCACGTAGAACATCTTGCTAACAATTCATCAATAGAACGGCTTAATATCTGACGCCATTTCAGTGCTAGGGTTTAGGTACATTGTTTACAATAATTCCTCTGGTTTAGGTTTCAAAAGAATGTCTAAAAGGGCCCAAAGAATCACTTACATTGTGCTTGTTTAATCAAACTAAAATTATGACCATTAGTTCTCAATACATGTTAAAGGCATTGTAATGCAGCTCATATAAATACTAGGAACAAAGATAGACTTATTCTGTCAGCAACTAGGCTTCGAAGAATAATTGAATATTTTATGGGACAATGTTTACAATTTAACCTTCAATAAATTTAAAACTTTAGCACACAACGTTTCATTAATAGAACGGTTATGTGCTAAAGTTTATTACAATTTCAATGATTGTTTTAAATAATAACACACTGTGGTAATAGGTAGCTCGCTCTAGGTTCTTTCAATAATATGACATTTGTATACTTGGAATTGTTTGTTTATTGTCTGAATTTCATTGTAAAATATGACAAAAACAGTACTGCTGAGTCTCTTTCGCTGGTTCTTCTCGGGTCAGTGCCATCCTTTTTCCAAAAGGTAGTAGCATTCTTGACAATCTATAAGTTAGTGTAATGCTTCTATGTTGAATAAATTTATATAAATAGATGTTTCATATAGAATATTTTAATACGTCTGAAAACATATCCAAACTATCAACTTAAGTCATAATTTTATACAAATGTTAAGTTTTTAACATACGGAACTCGACATCAATACTGAAAATCGCGATTCAATAGGCGGTTAAAGGGCGTAAAGTCCTTCATGTCGAGTTTAAATCGAAACTTCCTTTATACTACACTTTTTTTTCTCTTTTTCCTCCTTATTTTAAATTAACCAGACAAAATTAAATTACTAGAGAATCATTATGTGAAAAGTGTTTAGGATTTTGCGTTTAAACAAATTATAAGTACGAAAGTAAAATGTGATATACTTATAAAAAAATATCGAAGTGATAGTAGTTAACGTTATTTATTGTTAAACATGAATGAATTTATTTGACATTTTAAAGTTTTTAACCTATTCTACCAAAAGATAGTAAGTAATGACATAAGCAATTATCCCGCCTATGGCCATATTTTTTATTTGTAAAATAAATTAATAGTTATATATCAATACATTTAATAAAATAAAGAATGTTGTGCATTAATATTTTATATCTTATAACCATTTCTACTTAATAAAATTATATGGTGGTTAAACCGTAAATATATTTAGATAATTAGAACAAATGTGAATGTTTATTGCGACACAATAAATTAAATAGCAATCTGCAATAATGTCGTACGATAAGACGTTGTTTGTGTGTTCTTTGCCTCTGAGTCTATATGTTGTATTTGGAATTTACGTCCATAATATTTAGCATTTTTATATAACCTATTTAGTTTCTTTCAAGTACCCATAGTTTAATGGTGTAAGGTGTCTTTATTGGATATAAATTCAAGGACGGATAGTTACAAGGATTGTTATAGTCACAATCCTGTTAAATTATTAAAAGGGATGATAATTCAATATAGCTTTAGGCTACCTAGTTCATTAATAGATTTTGGTTACCTCTTAGTGCCCTTTTATTTTAGCATTTGTAAACGAAAACCATGAAATCAATGTTATGTAAGAGTTTATTTCAACAGTGTCTATACAGTTAAGCCAAATTAACAAAAAAGTATAATAAACCGTAAAAAAAGTTAAATACCAAACACAGATGGCGTCAGAAGCGAATACTGTCTTGATGGTAAACCAGAGCCATGTTCAGGCCCCTATAAGATGTGTAACCGTTAAGCGACTTAAAACTTTGTTTACGTTAATTCTACACTGAACTGGCAAAGTTATAATTATTATAATATTCCTTATGACGTTAATATCCTTAAATTTGATCGCAAAAAAAAGCAAATAACCAAAATTAATAATAATTTATTATTCTATTTGTACGCATACCTGGAATAGGAAACTGCTATTAAGGACTCGCTGTTTGCTAAGCTTAATCTTAGTGAGAGCATTAATTATGCGATGCTGCGTGCTGTATCTGATAATGAAGCCCTCGTGTTATCATTATCATGATATGTGACGACCTCAAGGCAAAGGTCGTGTTTAGTCTATTGAAGCAAATATCCATTTATTTCGCTTCAAGCCTCGTTAGCAATCGGTACGTTGTTATTAACATGTTAAAAGAGACATTTATTAATTTTATTGTTTATGGATAATATTCATTTAGATTTTAACAGTTTCTTGAATTTTATTTTAAATGCGTTAACAATTTAAAAATTATTTGATCAAGTTTTCATTTACGTTAAATGAGCTAGATATTTATATACTTTGAAATAAGTTGTAGAAACCAACGTTAAAGTTTTATGATTTATAATTGATATATATTTTTTAATAATGGTACTCGTAACAAACAAGCCCTGAAAATTTGGGTTTCATCCAACTCATTTCCCCGCACTCGCCAGAGCATTTGCAACGTTGCGTGTTACCTAACAGATAATTCTTATTTAGTTCTCGAAAGACCTCATGCTAACATAATTCAGTTATAGTTTCGCGAAAATGAATTGTACATTGTCCGAAGAACAAGCTTCCCTTTAATGTACAAGACCCCACATATAATACCATAATTGTAAATTTCGTTCCCTATCAGCATAACCCTGGCGGCAATTCCGGTCTCAATTTAGATAAAGATTATATTGTGCACAGATAAAATATTTTATTGAGGGGGCTTCGTAGAAAAGACGGGCTGGCTTAATATTGAAGACATATGTTTGTTGACTGTGATACGGTGTAAAGCAAGCAGTACTTTTCAAGATATCCAGCAAAGATGCCCAAGGACATGGTGAACGGCAAGGTAGGTGAAACTGTGTTTAATACATTTTCAGCCCGATAAATAAGTACATTTTAAAACTGAAACGTATACAATATTACGTCATCTATGCATTACAATAGTAGAAATGTTATGTAATGAAAACTTCTCAAGTTGTTAACACTTAAAACATGTTATATAATACTTTGTTATTGCATTTTCTTTGCATTGTCAATTTCTATCTTAACAATAGAACAAGTCAATATATTCTCTTTTCTTTTCAAATAATCTTGTGTTACCGAAATCTTAATCGGAGTAAGGCGCAAATTAAAATAAGAGTATTTATGTATCATGTCAGCATTTACTACTTTTATGAAGTAATAAATGGTCAAGAGCAATTGCTAAGATGTCAACGAGATCATATTGTTAGTGTTAATCAATAGAGTATCATTTAATGAAATTCAAACCTATTCACGTTGAGCTGGTTTGCGTGAGTATTAATGAAAACCTAACAGAGTAAAACGAGTTTCGCCACGTTTTTATAGGATGGCGGCCAGTCAGCAGTTTACTGGATATGTCCTAGTTTCAAATGCATGAAACGTGGCGCTAGGAAGGATTTAGATCCTGTCTCTAAGGTATCGCTTCGGTGTTCAGGCTCCACAGTTGTTATAGCTTATAACTTGAGGGTGGTTTTTGATGTATTTCGTTATAAATGCTTGGGGCTTAGCAATCAGATTACGTATTAAGGTTTTTAGTAATGTTATACGCTATTTATATAAAAAAGGGACAGAATAGGAATATTATAAGCATTGTGCGTCGGAAATATATGACAATAGATGAATGTTTTGTATCTTTAAAACGAAAAACTTCGCGGTAGATATAATTATTATTACTTGTATTAATTAGCCATACCGACAGCTATGGACCTAATATTGATGAAATTATAAAAAACTTAAATTTTCAAAAAGAAGGTATACGCGGACAAAGACGAGATTAGCGTCTATAAGTATAACAGTATCATAATGATCTCTTTTTTGGTTTGGTTAACCTTAAGCTCTCAATTTTAGCGAATAATTACTATCTGACACAGTAATTTTAATTAAATAAAAGTAATCTCTATTATTCTAGATTTTGATTCTACAACAATCTAACGAGCTATTCTAAGGTATATCACATCGTATTTTTTCAAAATTGCTTACATTTAAAGGCTATGAAACACTATGTACATTTGTAAAACTATAAGATGATGGCAGCACTAACTTGAGAAAACGTTTTAGTTTTCCTTTTTATCCACTAGTACATATTTTTATACGGAAACCCTACACGCAAGTACGTCTTATACATCAAATGTGCATCACGCACGCGCTGACTCAAGCTGTAAATCCCCTGATAACATGAGGAAATCGCTGTTGTTTCGTGTTGCTTTAATTTAGTTTTCGCTTTGTGTTGTCTCAAATTAAGCTTAAAATTATTGTATTGTTAGTATGTAAACTTATGATAAATACATGATTTATCATAATAAACTTATAAATGTATTCTGTCACGTGCGTTCATTTAAAATTATTAGCAATGAACCGTTGATAAATAAATGATACAGTAAAGTAGTTAAAATGTCATGACAATGGCTTATCGTGGGAAGTACCGATATGTCATTGGCCGTTAAAAGTTATCGGACAATATTTAGTCCAGATTAAAACTGGTGCAAAAGTGGCCGCTTTTCCAAGGAAGTCCTAAGGACTCACAGATTAAAGAAGATAGTTGAGAACGGAAAGATGATTATTTTAATTATCTACATTTAAACTTAACTCTCTAGCCTTTTATATATTTAAGGATATTTTAGAAGTAAACCAACATAATGGGGATAAATACAGTATAAGCATTTTCGATTCACTCAGATTTTAGTACAATGTTTATAAGTAACCTCTGTTAACAGTAACTATAGTAAATTCGCAATAAAAGAAAATTTTAAAGTTGTCTTCGTATTTGAAAAGTTTTTGTAATCCATTATAAGCAATAAATCTTCAACAAATTATAAGATGATACGTCACATTTTAATAAAATTATGACGATAATGAGGCATGAAAAATTTTTACATAATAGATGGCGTTGTCTTCCAATAATTTATATTATAATTGTACAAATATAAAAGTCAGGTAAATGGATTCGAAATAAATATATTAAGATAATGGAAGGAATACACCTAAATACATTTTAATCGTTCTGATTGAGATATATTTATGTAGCGTAAAACTTGTCGTTATTCTTTTCCATGCATTTAATTTTCAATTTGAAAATAGCCTACAACACAATTCCGGAATCCAAGTTATTCGTTAAAAACTTCGAACCTCGGTCTACCTACTTATAATTATTCGTGATTTAAGTTAAATCATATAATTAAGCACTACAGCTTTTGCATGTGCAATCTTAATACAATAATTAGAACGAATCAATAACAATAGACTATTAGTTGCCAATTAAAAAAAATGTTGCTAGGTCCATTTTATCACCATAAATAATGATAGTGTCTTTAAAATTTTTCATTTGCTTCTTCTACTGTATTGTAACTTATAATGTTTTTTGCCGAATGAGGACAGTGTGGCGTCATACCTAACGCAATCGCCAAGTCGTAAATAAGTATGACCTTGCAATTATAACGTATAAATTTATTGCAATGACGTTGTTGTGGTTTTGTTTACACATACTCCATAGATTCTATGGTTACATGCAGTCTATGGTATACTTATAGGCATCCTTATAGACTTCATGTAATTATAGGCATCGGAAATAACTAGACACCTCCCAAGAATGCGGTACGACGACTGTGGGCGCAACATCAATCCATTTTAGTACCGTTAGCAACACAACTGCAAACCATGCGCGTTATCATTTAAAATTATTTTGAATTTTTTTCACTGCATTTTATATAACCTTAAAGGAGTCAGAAAGAAATAAAAGTAATGTAAATAAAGTTATATATCACGGCATTATACACGAGTAGACCATACTTGATGCCGTAACAGAAACAATAGTCTGTACTCCAAGTCACATTTCACACATCACAAGAAAATTGTATCTCTTGCATTCTCTTGCGTCAATTTATATTTACAAGAGAAAAACATATCTTCACTATGTTTGAAACAGATACTAGTTTAATTATAAAATATGGCAACACTTTATCTTTGAACAGAAGGTATAAGAAAAACCGTAATAACACCTCAGTATACGCGCTCGATCCGGAAGTCGTAGATTTAATTCCAGAGGAATAACTATGTGTTTACATATATTTTTTGCTTAAGGCAATATGGGCTCTTCATGTAACTTTCTAAAAAGGAAGGTTATTCAAGCGCTCGATACGGTAGTAAAAGGTTCGTCAAGAACAAGTTGAATAGTCGTCAAAATCATTTAACAAACAAAACTTACTTTAAAACATCCATCGAATGCAGAATGGAATTTTGTTTGGAGCCGAGTCCATAATTTTTTCGAAAACGATATTAAGAAGAGTACTAAACGTAGTAAACATATGATTTGTCCCAATTAGAAAAATACGGTTCAACTAATAATAATGTGAATGTGTTAAAATTAGTACTATTATGTCGAATAAATAACGTACTATTGAAACGTCGACCCTTGCAGCTGCTTCAATTTAGGACTGAAAGACATTTAATACCAAAACGCATTTATAAGAAGGATTTCTTATGTTTTGTGCTGGCGTGAAAACTTGCAGTCATATTTTCGTTTTTAATATCAAGGAAAAGCTATAAAATATCGTAAATAATAAAATGTAGAAACTGACAACCTCCAGTATGAAAATGTAAGTTCAGTTATTTGTCTATGAAGATAGACAAATACGTTAAGAATCCTTAACGTAAATATTGCTGTAAGACGCATTAATTCATGGGATCCAAGACGATTTAAATATTAAAACTCATTGCTGATTTGCGTCACATACAATTTTAGTGTCATCATTACAAACTCGAATCAGTTGGATGAATCAGCAAATAAACGATGATGCGTTTTTATATGTGTACACTGTGTTTAGTACATACATTTAAAGCTGTTTTATAGTTACGTATGACATTTAATGAACTACCGCAGTTGGTTTGATGTCGATCATATAGAGAATAGCTTTTCATACAACTTAAATTACGACGAATAAAACATTAAAACAAACACAGTGTTTATATCGAATATGAATTAAATTTCGAACATAACATATATTATACTTCAAGAAAATTGCTTAAATTTGGTTGGGGAAATAACATGTTAAGTAAATTCCTGCAACGATTCTGTTTACACAATAGACATATGTCAAAATATAAATGCGGAGATGTGGGAGAAACCATGTGGACAGAATTTGTGCGTAGAAGGAAAACTACTAAAAGCTTATGCTCACCTGATACTAAGCGAATACCAAACGTGACCATTTAAGAAACCTTTTGCTTTCAAAATACTTAATGTTTCAGAAGCATTAGTACAAAGTATTGAGATAGCTGAAGACAACGCTATTTATTACTTAGTGTTGATAGAATACACAAATTGCCTTGTATGACTAGAGAATTTAATATTATCTTACTAATATCTATCTAATACTAAGATAATCAAATGGAGAAACATGGTCAAAAGTTGAAAAATGATTTTGCCACAATCGAATTGTAGTGAACGTATTTACTTTTATAACAGTATTAGTGTTTGACAGAGAACGAGCAAATAAAACAAGCACCATTACTTTAAATAAGAAAGAATGATACAATCAAAGATGAAAATTATATTAAAAACAACTGGACCAAACAAAAAAGGAGACAATACTTTAAATGTCACAAGAGTATTTCACTGCCGTAATAAATACCTACCTACCTAAATACAATAAAAACTAGTGACTTTTGTAACACAAGGTCTTTTAAAAACCAGCTTTTGGTTTATATGTCATCCCATTTACTAAGTTGTTATACAAGCTTGAGATACGAATGAATAAATGATGAGTGATTTAGTACTAGCTAATTGTGGTATCATCGCATCGCCGTATTAAATTTCGTGTATATAGGCTACAGAACATTCACCAATATTTCTTTAAATGATTTACTTAATAAACTTTTAATCGTAGTTTAAGGATCTTTTGGACATATCATCACACAGTCTTCTTCATTATCTCCATTAGTACTGTTGTAATGACGTTATCGGATTTGAAAAGCTAAGTTATTTTTTGAATAAAGAGCAAGCAGAGCCATTTGAATATCGATTACGAAAGAATCCGCTACTACCTATATGCACGGAGTTCACATGATGAATATTACGGCGCACGATCAACATGCTCGCCAGCACGTCGACACTGGACGCCCAGCCCAAACACAGCCTTTCTAAGAAACCAGCGTTGACATCTTGCTAATAACTCCATGAGTCAATACCTTCGAAAATAGATAAATACCTACGGAATATTGTTTTTGAGAGTAAACAAAGTAGGTAGGTAGATAGCTACAAAATTTTACAAAAATCCTCCATGTAACTTTGATGTGACCTCATTATTATATTTCATTATATTTTGAGAATTATTTAGTTTCTTTTCCTTTTTTCCTATCGTTACTATGCCTATTTCTTTAAACGGTTCATATAATATTAAAGTTGAATTTTTATAAAATATGAGGCAAAACTTAAAAATGTGCTTTACATCAATATATTCATCTTTATTCACCTGCACGGCATCGTTTGATAACCAATTCGTACTTTTCATAAAATTTTATAAAATCAACAATCGAAATATTTCATAAGGCGTTCAATGCTGTTGCGTTATTTTGCCGCGGATTGCGTGAAAGGTATCACGTGAACGGTAAGCGCCAAGAGCACTGCGCGCCGGCACGACCGGGGGCCGGTCGTGACGTAAGCGGCGCGCGGGGGAAGTGCGGGTAGGGGCGGGGAGCGGGGGCACCGGAGGGTGTGGTGCACATGCGCCGCGGCCGCGTCGTCTCAAGGTGACCCCATACTCGCCGTGCAAGTGCCAAGCCCTACGTCGCACACTAATCGGTTCCTTTCACTTCTGCACGACTAAACGGTCTACCGTATACCGGTATTCGTCCGAACGCGGATATTGTTTGTATCTGTGCCCGGTAGAATTTATGACGGCAACCTGTGGACGCCAACGCTCCTCGTTCATCACCTTTTATCTCGGTCTACGCGACTGACAAGACGAATCGATATGCGTCAAGCACGAGACATCGTGAGTATAAGTATTCCAAATATTTGACATAATCACGAAACTTTTCCAGGATAACAGATACGTAAGTCTAGTCTCTGCAAGTTTATGCCAGGAAGCTTTCAATTATCATAAAAATGCAAATTACTAGCATTATGTGTGTTGACATGCCATTTCATACGATACGCTAACTGCTCTAATTGTCTGTTAGACCCGATGTGATTATGATCTTGAATCAGATACTATACGTCTTTTTATTTATAAAATGTTAGTTCAACACTGATTAACGGCGGTATACCATAAAAAATGTATTTCTTAATCTACCTCCGATGTAGTTGAATAATTTGCAATGATTCAGCATTATGTAAACTGATATGATGTTTCAATTGAGAATATATTATAAAATTTATAATGAAAAAGGATTCTGGTTATATGAAGACTTATATTTAAAACTAAAATAACAATGTGTGATGTTTTAAGGCCAATCTACTCTATACCTGTGAAATTACGAAGCGTATTAAAATATTTATTATAATATTTCATTAATTTATATAAAATAATATAAGAAAATTTTTCTTATATTACACCAGTTTACATTTACATAGAAGAGATTACATCCAGTAAGCCACCTAAACACGATTATTATGATTTACTATTCACGTTTGGTGACGTGCGAACAATTTTTAAATAGGTACATAAAACTTGAAAACGTGAATGGCCAATTATTAAGTTGTTAAAACATTAAATATCGCAGTAGTTATTAGAATAAATATTTGAACTAATATTTTTGCAATGCTTAACTGAAGTTTAGATTTGTCCATTAATTTAAGTGGCAACTCTTAATCTTTAAATTGCTATGATGTAGATGCAGTTTAAGCGAAAGTTTTCTGAAACAGAATAATGTTAATTGCCAAAGTTATCATACCTAGTCACAACTAATTTAGACTAGAAACTTTTACTCCAAATTTTAAGGAGATTAAAAGAAAAGAAAAGCTTCGTGTGGATTTAAACTTCGAGTCAGTAGCAAGTTGAGTACTTAACTTATTACTAAATCGATTTTGTCAAATTTTTTTTAACTCTGATGTAACGCTTCGAAGCTTGTCTTTGGTAAACTTCATGTAACACATAGTTCGCGGGAAGCTCCCGTCCCCACAAAATACGTGGCCAGTCAGAATTCCTACTCGAAACCCATTTAGACATAAATTTAAATATTTTTTTTTTGGGTTCCATTATTATTTAATCAATAACGCTATAAAGAAATTTACAAATTTAATTATAAAGGTAAATTTCATATGAACATATAGGCACCTATAAGGTACCTATAAGGATTCAATTAGTGGCACATGTTTAAAGGTTACCGAAGCGTAACGCCATAAGAGTCATCCGATTCAAAAACATATGTTCTTAATTCAAATACCTATTAACATTTTATGTTCGTACTTGGTACCAAAGGAATATTATGTCATATAATAAGACTAGGTGGCTGTTTTTGTTGTTCGCTAGATACCGTAGCCGTCACGGGATATTCAAAAATAAACAAGACGTACAAGGAACAATGCCAAGAAAGTGTTTGTAAATGTGTTAGTCCTCGCACGAGGCGAACGAAAATAAATCTATCGTCTTCGTTTTTTATCCTTTTTCAAATACTCAGTTATCGACGACAATATGGTAAATTAGTTATTATTAAACGTAACATCACCCAATCTGTTTTTTAATGTAACTGTAAATTGTATGACGTTGTAAACAACATTTTTAGAGCAGTAGTCGTATAAAAAACCTGAAACGTAATATTTAACTAACAAACCTAACATGCTTTCCATTATGGGTAAATTTACTTTCATACGTCAAATTTTATATATTTAACACCAGTTACAATTGCAATCATTAGTTATGTTAGTTCTTAGTTAAACGTTAATAACTTGTTCTCCTGAAGAAACCGTCGCAGAATGTATAAGGAAATTTTATGTTTAAATTACTTTTGTCAATACTTGGAATACATTGCGACGGCCTTGACGTCACAGGTCATTGCATCCTGTCTAACTTTGTATGGAGTAACTGGTTTGCGCCGCATACCAACTATCGTTCTGCTTCTACAGTCACAAACAGTTCAAAGCCAAAGTTACGCGCAACTAAATAAAAAAGTTTCATGTTAGCAAATACATAAAGACCTAGTTACTTTATGAATAGTTAGATAGATAGGTGGAAAAATTAAGCATGAAAGTAATTTTTGAAAAAGTATTTGTTTTTATTTTAAGGCAGGTAAATATTTTTTGCTCCTGCTATATTGAAGCATATTTTCAGGTAAATAATCACCGTCACCCTTGTTCTTCTGTTATTTCGTATATTATTTATTATATTTTTATGTTGTAATCTCTACGCAAGTATAATAAAAAATAGAGTTACAATTTTTCGATATTGAATTGTAAAATGTTAAAATAAACGCCCCAAGTTTTCTTTGTATTAATTATATAACGTAACTGGCCATATTTATATTCAGACTGTTAAGTTGATATTAAATATAACACAGGCTACGGCTCTGAAGTAATATTAACATAATTTTAAGTTTTAACTCGCAGTCATTACAAAAAGTACCGAGCCATACTTACACAAGCGCAACTGTAAATATAGAGGACGTCGTCTGTAGGAATTTAACTGACGTCATGAACAAGCCCACGCGTCAGCCAATCACGTCGACACATTCAGAGGCGCGCCTTAAGAACTAAAGATAAACCACTTATGAAGTTCCCTAATAAATTGAAAATGAAGCAGAAACCACAATTGAAAACACAAAATTATTCCAATAAGAGAGGCAAATACACTTGTTTGCAGTATTAGTTTCAATATTTCAGTTTTCCGTTATTTCACATCGAGACGCTAGCTATACTGCTCTTGCACATAGAATATTGGCACACGCGAGGGGGATAACAACAGTTTATTATCATGAATGAAATGTGCGCATTAGTCAGTTCGGCATCAAGCACGTTCGACGGTCAGCCGTCGCCGTATTCCTCATTTTATAGTTGATTTGGTCGGTCGTGTTAAGGCGACAAAACGTGTAGTGTACAATAATCGTATATTTAAGAAAAAAATAAACAATATACAAAATGGGTATGGCCATAAATAATTTGCCCCAGGTGAGTTATTGAATTTTCGGGGTTACATAACTTTTACTTATAGTGTTTGCCGGCTTTTAATTTATGGGAAAGCAACCATAAGCAGAGTAGTAGAGAGTTTGTAATGACCGCTTTGACCTTGTGGAACTCGTTCGCGATAATGGACGGTTTGTCCGCGCAGCTAGTTCTTGTGCGCGGATATTGCATTTGTTTGGGGCTGCCTTGACATTTTGCAATTTATGCTTTTTGCTTTCCCCTAAAATGTTTACGTTTTTTATGCAACAAAGTATTCCATGTTTAATATTTGACCTTAGTTGTCGTATCGTTACTAGAAGACGAATTCCTCTTTGATATTTTTTGTTACGTAAATGTACTGTAGGAAATTTTCTATGCAGATATGTAGGTGAAACAAAGTGTGCAAGTCAATTACTTTTGTTGAAGACTTATTACTGACCTTACTATGTTTTGGCATAAAGGTTCTATTTTTAAACAGTGTTTAATAATGCTGCTATGTAATAAAAATACATTTTATCGCACAGATCCGCGAAGAATGCGAGATCTTCCATCTATCCGACAAACAAATCAGGGAGATTATGAGCAGGTTACACAACGACTTGCTGAAAGGACTTGGGAAAGACTCTCACGCCACCGCGATTGTCAAATGTTGGATAACTTACATTCAGGATTTGCCAAATGGGAAAGGTATGTTTTGCTGTTTATTATCAATTTTAAAATCCAAAATCACTTAATCAAATAGCTAAAGAACCATTAAGATACAATTTATAACTGCCGAAGACCTAATTTAATTTGAATAAGGAAAAGTTAAATTTATACATATCCGCATATCTGGGAAAACAAGTTTTTGTGTAGCCTTAAAGAAACGTGAAGTTGAATTTTTTTATGTAGATAAATGACATTATTTAGTACATTCATTTGTTTAACAAAATAGGTGAATAAATTATGATAGTAACATGATGTCATGTAGTTTGTTACACTTTTTGTATTTATACTACATTTTGAAAATTACACTCGAATCGACGGTATTTTATTGTGTGTTTTACTTAATTTTGGGGCACATACCCATTACGATTTTTACTTTGCATAAACACGTTAAATATATCGGTAACATAAAATAATCCATATTTATAATATAATTTATAGTTTTTATCACTTTTTCCTATAAATGCATATCTGAACGAGTCATGATGACTTGGAGTCGAACGCTAGCTAATGATTACTTGATACTATGTAATTACATATATTATATGTATAATTATGTATTAGTACTTACAAATATATAAAAAGTTTGACTTGGCTTTATGTCAAGACACCACAATTTATTTCGGCTTATTATTTTATAAAATGTTTTGCATTGATTTCAGAGAGGGGCAAATTTTTAGCTTTAGATTTAGGTGGTACAAATTTTAGGGTGCTTATTATAAACTTAGCGGACAACCATTTCGATATGCAGTCAAAAATTTACGCCATACCGAACCACATCATGACCGGTACAGGTGTGGCGCTTTTTGATCACATCGCTGAATGTTTAGCGAATTTCATGAAGGTAATTACGAAGTTTTTGATATTTCACGTGATTTTTTATTTAATTATTGATTAATGTCTTTTTTTTAAATATATATTTGTTTTTAGGAACACAACGTGTACGAAGAGCGCTTAGCACTTGGCTTCACGTTCAGTTTTCCGTTAAAACAGCTTGGCCTTACGAAAGGTCTTTTGCAACGTTGGACCAAGGGTTTCTCTTGTAGTGGCGTTGTCGGGGAAGATGTTGTTCAAGGGCTCAAAGACGCTATAGCGAGACGAGGGGTAAGCTATATCCGTTTTGTTTGTTTTATTTTTATTTGGAATAGTTAATATAGTAATTTATATACTAATGTTATAAAAGTTTTATAGAAGAGCCCAATAAAAATATAGTTCTTTATTCTCGTCTAAATTTCAAAATAGAATAAACCGCGGTGAAATGCTTAAAATTCGATTTTTATCTTTGAAAGTAAAGTACGCAACATTTCATTCGCGGACATTTGGTTTTGAGATTTTTGTTTTGTTCAGTGAAGAGGAAAAATTTTTCCAGGACCTTTCCTTGTCCGTGATGGGCATTCTAAACGATGCAAGCGGGGCTCTTATGTCGTGCGCTCATAAGAACCCCAATTGTCGCATAGGAATTATTATCGGTGAGTTGACGATGATTCGAGCTCTCTTATTATAAGGCATGCTATCCGGAGGCGATGCGAGAGCATAGAGGTTTTCAATAACTGTAAACTTAAGTTAGAATATTGGGTACGACGATGTTAATTAAAATTAATTTTAATGATTAATTTCTCCTTTTATAAATAGTTTTAGTTTATTTTATTTTCAGTTTAACTGTAAAGATTAAGGTTGTTGACTGTATTTCGATTTTAATATCGTTACGCTTCTAACTAAATGAAATATTTTCTTTGGTGTACTGTTCTTTAAACAAACTTTTCTTTACCTTTTTCAAAATGTAATCATATAATTAGATTTTGAATCCTTTTTAATTAATTAACAAACAAAGTACGATATCAATCCTAATATGTTTATTCAATTTAACCAAACAACGATTCACATTGAAAAATTGTTTACCACTACTTCTTGTGCAAAAATATTGAAACCCTCTATAATCATCATCAACATAACTATCGCGGGATATCCATAAAAGGTGAAACGGAATAATAAAAATGCATGTTTCTCTCACTCTTGTAGGACGTTCAAATCGATATATGTGCGATTCTCAATGATACGACGGGAACATTGATGTCTTGCGCGTGGAAAAATCACAACTGCAAAATAGGACTCATCGTTGGTAGGTCTATGGTTGTTTAATGGTGGTTTGGTTGTTCCGCTTGCTTAACCCATGTAGATCTATCGAGCGTTTATACATTTTTTGTTTAAGAAATAGAAATCTTGTTATCCTTTTCGAATCGGCTGATGACGCCAAAATGTTTAGTTGTTATTGTTGTATCATTACCTAGCATGCTTATTGTACACATACAGTACGTATTTGTACAATAACATTATGCATTTATTATTTAACTTAGGTTTTAGATTGAAATTTTGATTTACAAATACAATATTCTAAGATTGGATTCGTCTTATTACTAATGTATAAGAATGTTTGGAAAAATTTATGGTCCGCCACATTGAAATACCATTTTAACTTAATTTACACAGTTATTTTTATAAGAAAACTGCCTCAATTAAGATAAGGGATTTTTTCGGTTTGCTACACATATTGTATTGATGTACACCAAAACTTAACTATATATTGCTTGATGTTTTGTGTATGTTTGTGCTTGTAAATCAAAACCAAGTAACATACGATTTTTTTGTAAACAAAGTTTATACTAATAGGTAAATTATATGCCTCATTGACTCGTAAATAGCAGTTTTCATTTATCACACGGCCTATAGGCATAAGTTTAACTCATTCCTCATTCTTAGCAACAATAAACGTGTTGCATATTCAGTTATGTATATTACACATATTTGGTATTACATTTGGTTTAGAAAATATGACTAATCGTTTCAATTGCATGTCTACCTTCATATAATGTTAACAATGCTATCACAGGTTCTAATATTAAGGAGGAAATAATGTTATGTTCATGCCTACCTAATGACAATGTTAGAATTTCGCGCGCGTGTGTGTGTGTGTGTGTGTTATTTTGTATGCCGTCTTATGTAGCCTTAGGTACATGTAAACAAACTGACCTTTTAAATCAGGCACCGGCAGCAATGCGTGTTACGTAGAAAAGACTGAGAATTGCGAGCTGTTCGACGGTGAACCGGGGAAGCCTGATCTGCTGATCAATACGGAGTGGGGTGCTTTCGGTGACGACGGCACGCTGGACTTCATTCGTACGGAGTTCGACCGCGAAGTGGACGTCAGCTCTATCAATCCGGGCAAACAGATGTAAGAGAAAATTTTTATGGACATTATATTAATTGTAGGACATTTTCCGGTTTTATTTTATATATTTTAAACATAATAAACACATACACATTACTTATGATCGAAGATTTTGTGCTAAATAATAACATAACCGAGCCAAAGAAAGGTTAAAATAAATGTAAACAAAGTTTAATGTCTTGGACGTAACGCTAACTACATGCCTCGACGCCATTTAAGTTTCGAAAGAATACTTTGTTTTTAACAAATTCAAATCTTGATTAGGTCCGTACAACACTTAATAGCAGTTTCGTGCATAAAAACCGATTACAATGTAAAAACACCTACAATTTATACTAAAAACTCATGACGAGTATGATGGCGACAAAAAAGATGATGCCACAAAAAGGCGATATTTCAACATTGCGTCGGATTTTGCAAAATTGACCTGATAAGATAATTCACTGGCTGCATGATTATTGTCCGGCCAGGAATCCATTAGCCGATAAGGTTCATGAACTAGGAAATGCTTTTGGACAGATCAATTACTTGCATTTCATTCTTGTCTTTGTCGTGTTATTTGCGGAAAACGAGTTGTGGATTTTTATCGTTTGATAGGTATATGTACATCAAGGAAAAATTACCAAGAAATAAAAAAAAATGTTTTAAAAGCTACATAGGTACATATCGTAATTGTGTTTCGGTAAAGATATTAAAGGTTATAGAAATGTTTGAGGGTAAAAATTTTGCCGTGCAATCGGACGGAATTGTTGCGTGTGATATAAATACGTATTATTCGCGATATCGTATCGGTTAAATCGTTAAATGAGACATTTTAATCGTCAATACTATTTAAAAATGACGGATAGCATTTTACAGACAGATCAAAAAGATATCGGGAAGGTAGTAAGTTAGTGTAAGACAAGTTTTTGCAGTTAGATTTTTTAATGAAACTAATTGTGAACTAAATAATAACACACGTAAAAATTTAGTTTTAAAAATAGTAGTTAAATCACACTTTAAAATATTTAACAATAGTCTGATATGACAAATAACGGTTTACTAAAAGAAGAAAATAATACTGAAAAGTTGCGAGGAGAAACTAGCTTTAGATATGTCTTTTCCTTGAATTTTGGTCTACAATCGAACTAAATTGTTGCGTTCCGAATACATATTATTAACGATATCGTAACAGACACATACAATATTCCTATAACACGATTTATGACGTTTTACAGACAGGAGAAAATGATATCTGGGATGTACATGGGGGAGTTGGTGCGTCTAGCGCTGGTGAAGTTCACAAGGATGGGTCTGCTGTTCGGCGGACAAGGCTCGGACCTGCTCTTCGAGAGGGGAAGCTTCTACACTAAATACGTTTCAGAAATCGAATCGGACAAATTGGGCGATTACACCAGCTGCATGGAAGTCCTCGAGGAGCTTGGTGAGTTTCTTGATTTGCACACAATTCGCATTGAACTATTTCGTATGGTGTTATAAAACACATATTTCCATTTTACACCACGAAACGGAGATCGAAACATGTTTCTGTGTAAATGTTAACAAATAGCGGGTAAATTTAATAATACTTTAAATAATAACAATAGTAACGGTTTTAACATATAAATCAGATCATCGTATATTTAAATGTAATTTAAAATAAAAGTGAGGAGGGACACAGTCTTTTTATAGAAGCAGGCCTCGATAATGACATGTCTATACTAAGGTATTACGCTTTGAAGGGCATTTGTTAAGTAAGCTTATCCTATTAATGTTCGGAGAATATAAAAATACTATTAATGTATATCTAATGGTCGCTCGTCTAAATATGTGTTTCAAAATACGTTTTGGTAGCAAATTGTTGTAGTTTTCTATGGTCGCTGTTTATCAGTTTATCATATACGCTTCATATTCAAAATATTTTTTGCATTAAATCAATTTTTAACATGGCGTAGCACGATATACTTAAAAAAACTATTTTATTCATGTTAATACTTCTGCAACCATTTCCAATATATGAAATAAGAAAAATTATTCGCATTAAACGTGATTAAAATAAGTCCATTACCGGCCAATCGGACAAGGACAAAGTGAAATAAAAAAAGAAACACAATGCCTCATTATCGCGAATGTATGCGAAAACGTAATAAGTCTTAGCGTTTCGATCTTATTCTATTGTTATTCAGATTAGTCGAGTTTTCTATGGAATATAAATATGAATAACGACCGTCGACACTAAATTGTTTTGTTAAAGCCTTAAAAGATAGCTACGTTTATGAGCAACCTTCGTCGCCAGCCGACTGTACATTTTCGCCTACAACGCAACACATTCTCGAGTGATTGCTTAATTTAATTTAAAAAATATTCACAACTCGATTAGCAAAGGATAATGGACTTGAATCTTACGAAATAGTGTCAGTTCGATTTATATTTCTGAATACTGTAATTCGATATAGTTTTTTGACTCGATGACTATATAAGGTAGCTATGTTGGTAACTGTGGTAACTTTAATATAATTTTACATTACGAAGAAAAAACATCCAATGGTGATAAAATTTTTTTTTTTTCAGAATGCTATATCGATTGCACACCTAACTTAGTGTAATGTTTAATCTTGTTACATAATTTCAAAGTCCTTTCCGATCGATGATTAGACACTTCGTGTTACGTCGTTAGTAAACGCGACGCCATTACGTCATACGAGAAATAGAAATACGTATAAATGTATAACATGTCATATTTTGGTTGCATTAAACAGTAGATAAGCGGAACCAACTACATACTATTAATACTGTTCTTATGCAAGCTTTTCAAATGATAACAAGAAACATGTGCAAACCTTTTAAACGCTAATATCGTTAGGGAAATCTAAATAATATTGAATTAACATATTCTAATACAATACGTTAATAAACTCGAATATAGGTATTGGATGTGTCAGCATTTTAGTAATGAAGTCAGATTTATCAAATCTTATTAACAACCGATAACATTAAAACAATCGATTCACGGCATAGGTACAAAAGATAATCATAAAAATAGTTGATTACTTTAACAAAATTAATTTTAGGAATCATTCTGGTTTTTCGCTTTTGTATTATTATGGCTTTTTTCTCACTTTGAGGAGTTTGGGATGGCTATCCTTATGCTGAATAAAATGATTGATAAAATGTATATTATATTGGGTAACTGATTCAGGAATTTTTAAATTTTATTTTTCAAATTTTAAATTTTTATTGCTTTAATAACTCAACTTATACTAATGCTCTAACTTTCTTACGTTTCTATACAACTATGACATTTTTACTATCAATACAATACCAGAAAAACTGGATATATTGAAGATACAGCAAGGTCGCAAGATATGTGACAATTTACACACTCATTTACGTTTATCGTTGACGCAAGCGTAGGTTTTAATAAATACATAAATTATGTTTATCACGTTTTACGGTATACTTTTGGCTCAATTTGTAATCGTTATTAGGAAACATCGTATGGTGTATCATATCGTACTAAGGTAGTTTTTAGAAAATTTTATAACATTATATATATATATATATATTATATACACTGATCGCGATATCTCTAAAGCTTTAAAAGCAATTGATTTAAAATTTGGTATGAATATTTCTTATACCAAGTAGACATGAGCTAAAAACGGGTTTCACGAAATTCCATCCCAAAAGGGGATTGTGAGGGCCATCGCGGACGAAATCACGAACAGCAGCCAGTTAATAAATATTAAACGTTCAGTTTCTTCATAATTCGTGAATAAGAAGATTTTCTTCATTGGATATGAATTAATTTGGCATTGACACGGAAATGAAAACAATTGAGGACATTCTTTATCGGCAGGGTTGAATGCAAATTTTGTCACATCGTTGTGACAACGGAGGACATATTTGACTTTAATTCATGGCATATCCGGTTGGCATAAAGTCGGTCTTACAGTTTTAACATGAACAAAAATAATCATAGGTTTTTTTCTGTCTACATAATACACAACTCGTAGAAGTATGTGAAACATGCTTTCAAGGAATTAATAGGACCAACCAATTGATAGTATTTAAAACGACATTATTCATTTACAAGGCCCGATCAAACACTACAAAGAAAATACCTTTTTGTATTTTTATGTTGCATATTAATGCACTAAATTACAAGTAATTAGGCAATGGGAACACGCGTCACACATGTACTCGCGCTGTTTTTATTTTAATCATCCTGCATAGCCATTCAGTTGTATCGGCTCGTTAACATGCTGCTTTGTCTGCTTGCATTCTACATCTATAGTTTAGCCACATTAAAGGAACAAAATCGAACACTCACAGCCAGAAGCTTACGTATTATATTGGTTAACCGCGACCATGTTAACCCCACGCGATGTTTAAACAATAAATCGTGCCCGACTTATTGAAATTGTGTTCAACGTAGATTTAATATACGTACATTCTTTCTCTAAATAGGATAAAATATAATAGTTGTGGTATAGTGATGTATGTTCTATAACTTGTGAGTTTTGTGGACAGGCCTGTCGCACGCCACCGAAGCGGACATGGCGGCGGTGAGGCACGTGTGCGAGTGCGTGTCGCGGCGCGCGGCGCACCTCGTCTCTGCGGGGATCGCGACGCTGCTCAACAAGATGAAGGAGCCGCGAGTGACGGTCGGCATCGACGGCTCGGTGTACCGCTTCCACCCGCACTTCCACACGCTCATGTGCGAGAAGATCGCACAGCTGGTTCAGCCCGGCATCAGCGTAAGTTTAATATTTTTCTAGAACTTTCTTTGTCATCATCATCATCAGCCTGTGTCAGTCCACTGCTGGACATAGGCCTTCCCTAATGCACGCCACCGCTTCCGATCTTTGGCTACTTTGATATCGTCACTCAATCTTGCTGTAAGGCGCCCCACATAATGTCTGCCGAACCCGCTTTCCACTTCGAAACTTTCCGACTCCAGCAGTCGTCAGTTCTGCGGCTTCTGCGACCGGCCCACTGCCACTTCAACTTATTAATCCAGTGGACTATGCCGGTGACTCTGGTCCTCTGACGGATCACATTTTGATAAATTTTTCTGGCTCTCGAATATATTTTTTGTTGGTTAACACTAAAACAGAATGTAACTGCTATAAAAATAATATCAAAATGAATCCAACCAAAATAATTAAACAAACGTCCTTCGAATGAATCAAACTAATTACTGTGTACGCTGTAATTTATATGACATATTTACAAATAACGCTTCCATGACCTGCTTATCTATAAGTCAAAACGTAACGCCCGAAAGAAAATTTAATGAACCCAACATCCGCATTAAATTACCTTGTTATAAATATATTCGCGGTTATACAAGCAACCTGTTTTTAACTAAATCATTTCTAAAGGCATGTTGAAATGTTACGTTCTTATTCATATGACTCCATTTCTACAGGCAACCTTTGTATTTAGTTAATTGAATTAATCGGTGCCGAGCCTCCTTAACGCGGTTCAATGTTCATTCGATAGTGCGCGATTGTCGACAAACATAACAAAATTTATCGTATAGACGTATAATAACAAACTTTGTTTATTAATGTAATTATTGTATTACGCACAATGGACAGCGTGACCTTTTACACACCCCCAACCTAATGACGAAAGATATTGTATACAAATACTTAATGGTTTCGTAGTTTGCATTTTATTGTTTTTATTAAACTATTGCGATTGCTTTTTTGTAACATTCTATTTATAAATGTAATTGAACATTCTTTATTATTGTGACTTGATCATTATACATCGTTTTTGACAGAAGAACATAAGCATAAAAAAACATAATTATGCATACAACAAATCTCGCATACAATCGGCGACAATTTTGCAAAGTTTTTTAGTAGTAATCATGACTCAGTGAAGAAAGTAATACTCGAGACACGATAATGTTTTTATCAGAGATATGTCAGGTACTTAGACTGTAATCAGACGATACGCGCTAAACGATTGCGCGACTCATATTTTTTATCGTTATTTTTTTGTTTGCCGCCTTTAACATCGTGTGGTTGATGAAATGATTTTATCGTCAAATTCTTTTTAAAAATGACGAAGCAGGTATATTTATGACATGGTATTGTTTTTGTAAAAGATCGTTTAATGTTCATACAAATGTTGATCCTATCGCGGCAATGATAATTTTCATCATCAGCCTGTGATAGTCCACGCTGACATACACCACACCAGCATCAGCTTGTTAGTCCACTGCTGGACATAGGCCTCCCTAATACACCCTATCATTAGGCGGTTTTGGACCGTATCCCACCACGCTGTCCAATGCGGGTTGGTGGGTGGACCGACTTTACATGCCCATCCGACGCATGGATCATCTTACTTTTAGACAATTAGGTAATCGGCCCAAATTGCCCTAACCAACTAGGAAACAACAATGAAAATTTGTTGAGTCCCCGCAGGATTCGAACCCACTACCTCCGGTTTCTAAAGCACACGCCCATACCACTAGGCTACGGAGGCAGTTATGATAATTTATGCTTTTACTATTGCATTATTTACCATCTTAATAATTTCTCAAATAAAACTTCTCTTTGTTGTGGTAACCTCAGGTAAAACTATTAACTACTTAAGGACTGTGACGACTTACGAATATTATCAGCGCTTAAAAATTAGAACAGATTATTAATTTTTTTTGGTTTGTTTTATAAATAATGAACTTGTAAGCGTTATTTAGGCGAAGAAAAGTTTAAGTAATACCTATTTGTTCTATGCTATTTGCATTTACGTAAACTTTGTTTGAAAAAGAAAACTTTCAGGACAAAATGATGACCGACGAACATTTTATTTACTTATGTTTACCTTAAATATATGTAAATACAAAATTCTTTACAAGTATAGTGTAAAATTTTTCAATAACCAAAATCGATCTGAAACCTACCGAAAAAAATTACTTGTTCTCCATTCAAAGAAATTGTTAGTTAAGTTAGTTTAATTTTAATGTAATTTGTCTAACATTCCTTATTTCACTTTTTCAGTTCGACCTAATGCTTTCGGAGGACGGTAGCGGCCGCGGGGCGGCGCTAGTAGCGGCAGTCGCATGTCGCCAGAGCCAAGCGTAAGGAGAAACAACGGACGACTGCCGGATTTATACAACATTTATTTATATCCACAGTACCTACAACTGCCGTTTTGTAGCGAAACACTTAAACCGAAACGATTCACCAACGCGTTTGTAAAACTAATGTACTGAATTATGAGAGGTTTAAACTTTATAGATAGAAAAGAAAACAGAATAATGAAATATTTTTTGAACGCTGATCACGTTTAACTATATACAGTTCTATCGATATCGTGATTTTGATCACTACTGCTCGAGTAAGACATGTTGAAACGACGTTTATGTGAATTTTACGTCCATATGTACTTTATAAAAAAACGGTCACAACTGAGCGCCTACTCCATATAGGTTTATGGTCATGATCGAATAATATCGTCATTTACTTCTGACTAAAATCGGATACAACACAGATCGCTTATAACGCGTGCTTAAATCAAGTGGGTAATACGGTTTAAAATTGCGGCATGTTATGTTGATTCTTTATTTTATATTTATTATATTTTTATGTATAAAATGGGTTATCCACGCGTGGTTGTAGAGTATTTATAGAAACAAGCTTCAATCCTTTAAATACCACCGGAGCGAGTTGTTACAAATTGAGTTAGAGTAGTTATTAGTTCGTTTTTAATTTCGCTGTGTGCCTGGTAAGCTCTCTGCGCCTGTATGCAATAATTTTATATCATTTGTTATCACAAAAACGTCGTTGTAAAACTGATTACGATCGTAAAAGGATTTCAACTTCATACAAGAAAATTAAAGATGTGATCATAATAAATAACGTATGTATATAACGACTACCTGCCACGAACCTAAAATATTTTTAAATAACATGTTAATTTGATTTAACAGTTATTAAATATGTTATAAGTAAAGGCGACTTAAAAAATTTTGAAAAATATTTTATCCCTGATACTTAACAAGGGTCGACTCTTCAATCTTTCTCAAAGAGTCGACGATCTAAAATTAGTCTAGTCACACACCTATATATTGGCTACTTAACATATGGAGTGCTTTAATACAAGTCATTCACTTAAAATATGTTTGAATAACGTACTTAAGGCAAAAATTATTGCTATCAATCGGTATATTATTGGATGAAATGACGTTTCGAATATCTTGTTACATATAAAGTCCTGTTGCCGAATATGTGAAACGTTTTAAAATTTTGTATATAAACTTTTTTGAATGAATTAATTTAATAACTAGACTGATTCTAAAAATTTAAATAATATTTACAACGATCATTTTACCAGCACGCAGCGTATCGGTCCTGTATTACGAGTAAACAGCAAAATATAATTTTGTTATACCGTTTAAATGTTTCTTTAGTTATGAGTTTTTTATCATAAAAAAAAAATATTTCTATACAAATTATAAGTATCATAGGCAAACGGCTAGAGTACTCGGTAATGATAAAAATTAATGAATATAAAACTTTTTATGTGTAAAAAATATTATTTATATGGGTGATATTATTTTTCTTGCATTGTCATTGTTTCGAAATACAAAATTACTTCAATATGTTTTAAGAGAAATAATCCGGTTCTAACATCGACATTATGTTTTCTGTATAGATAGCAATACTTGTAAGAATCTCACCAACACTCTTGTTCGTTTGCGTGGTGCTCATTCATTAGATTCATTGTATTGATCATTCCATTATAAAAATCATTTCTTAACAAAATAACATCTATATTTATTTGATTGGTATCGATTTTTAGATTATAAACAATTTTATGATTTTGATTATCAGAATTACTATTGAATTATTCATTGATAGTTTGGCTTAAGTACCATTAAATTTGATTTATTGACTTGTTTTCGACAAGGATAATATTTAAATTGATTAGGAAACTTAAGTGCGTGTTTTAATGTTTTACTGTGATAGAACTAGGACTTATTGTAGTTACGTTTTGGTTTCATTTATCTTTACTGACCTAAGACAGCGAATTTTTAGAAGACATATTTTGGAAATTAAACTTTTTATGTAAAAATAAATAATTCTTACTGGTTTTTCTTTTTTCATATTAAAACAATCAGTTAACTCAAATATGCAACTTGTCTTCGTGTCACCTTCACACCCATTATATAGTTCCTAGTTATAAATAGGTGCATTTTATTTTAAGTATGTGTAAACATTATTGTTGTTGCATTCTGTGTAACGATTAGAAATAGTTATGTTTACTTTAAGTCTACGGTGTTATTTTTTTTGTTTAAGTTATTATTTCTACTTATATAACGGATTTAAATATTAGTAGCGCTGTTTTATGGGAAACCAACTTCTATTGATGTCAACGCACATCAATATCAAACATATTAAAATGTTAATGACATGCATGATATCCTTAATGTATTCACAGATTGTTCGTTATATACGGGAAAAGATTTGCCCTTGTGTGCGTTATTTTATATTAATCGGGACTTTTTAAAAACATGTGTTTAATTGACACTCTTGTCAAGTCTACTGTGAGCTGTAAACTAATTTTCAATAACGCAATAAGTCTGTTAATAACATTGAAATCTTACGAAACGAGTACTTATTATACAAATTAAATTGTAGGTACAAAATACGAATTAAGTTACTTACGTGTTTGCTCAAATATAATTATTTTTTCATTGTAACAAAAATAAAAACCGTTTCGTTATGTTACGTTTAATGTTTGCGAAATTCGGCAATTACATCTTAAAGAGTTAAAAGATATTATGGAAATTATGTCACTGTATTAAATTGGAACTGTGATCAAGATTTCCCACAGTTTTCTTAAGTATATAATATATATATTTACTCAAACCACGATATTAATAAAAGCAATATGGCAAACCTACAATACTCCACTCTACTAGCAGATTGTGAAAGGCATGTTGGTTACATTCCATAGGTCTTCAGGTAGACCTATCAATATGTGGATCTAAGAGTTTCGTACTTTTACACCTAATGTACATATCACAATAAAGAAACTTGGAGAATTAATTATTTTATGTAAAACAATATTTTTATGTGAAGTCACAAGCCGGACTAGAACTTCACTTGAAGTTTCCCCTAAGCGGTTGTATTATTTATTATAATTTAAATGTTGGAGTCATTTTGGAGAAGAAATGAGTTAGCTGCATCAATACCATTGTAGCGCTACAAAGTGTTTATAGCAGAGTTGACAAAAAATACTACAGCAGCAGACTCCATCATTTGTAAGAGCTGTTTATACTTGTGTATGTCAATAAATAAAATTTATAAATAACCGATTCATGTATTTGATTTAAGCTCCCTGTTCTACATATTGATCTCTAGTACTATTTAATTGTTACATAAGTTAAATACTGGTAATATTTTCAATTGAGTAGTTTACTGTTCTTAGTACAGTTTCTCAAATTATGACTGTCAAAGTTAGGCTTTTTTTAAAATAATATAAAGTAATAATTTTTTTTCATACAAAGAAAGGAATTTCCAATTACTAACCCTGCACGTATTTGCTTACTACGCCTCAATATTTATCAATCCTGTATCATCGCCTAATAAGATTGACGATTTATATTTTTAAATGAAGTCTAATAAAGACCAAATACTGCGTAATGATCGACGGACACGGTCGATACCAAAACCAAACGGCGTTTCAAGTTTTTTCTGTTCGCCATTACAGTTTTCCTTTTGGTTTAAATTATTTCAAAGTTTTATATGGCACAAAAACCTTACAATATTCTATATTTGTAAACTATGGCATTTAATAATGCAAAAATGTACGGTAATCTTGCTGGCAATACAGTGACTTGTGATTGATAATGACTATCCATAAAATGGAGCAATAATTCTTAAAGAATTACCTACATATTAACTCTGAAATATTTAATTTATTACTACCTACTTTTCGATCAGGGCAGGCTATCTCCTGCACTCCTCGGCTCCACGATTAGCGTCTGCGTGGTAAAAATATGTATTATTAAATATTTATCGGTTTTATTAAATAAATACAATATAGAGAAAATAATTTAGAAAGTGATAGTTACCGATTGTAAGAAAACCGTTTATATTCGTTAAGGATCACAATGTTTTAAGGTAGATAACGTTATTTTGTAATATAGTAAAAACGAAAATTTTCATCTAAATAATGATGGATTCCAGTTTTGAATGCGGACAGTATTTTATATCTTTTTATATTATTAAGTTGTATTACAAGAAAAATTATCGTTTATTTTATTTTTTATTGAAACAATGTTACAATTAACTTATCTCCGATTGTGAGAAACTTACTTACCTATAGAATTGAGCGTCTAAAACCTGCGAAGGCTAAATAACATCTTTAAAAGGCGATCATTTATTACTGTTTTTATATTTTATTTATTTATTACTGTTTTAATTTAGGTCGGTGTTGTACACAGGGTACGAAAGCACTGTTAAGAAAGATTAAACCTTTTAGGTTCATAGGTATCCTTAATTTAATACAATTAAAGATTTACCAAATTATCAATCATATTTATACAATCTATAATTATAGTCTAAAATGTTATAATATTCCTCATGATAATATTGCACTAGCTGTTGCCCGCGATTTTGTTCGCGTGGTAAAATTAAAAAGAAATCCTACGTTACTCACAGTCACCTCAGGTTCAGGTATCTTTCCGTGAAAGACCAGTCATGCCAGAGATTAGCCAAAACAAAGAGACAGACAATATTTTTTTAAATATTTTTTGTTATATGTACTAGTTACATATCACTATGTGATCATTTAAAAGCGTTATATATAGATACTAAATTTTATTTATTTGTATAGATTGATGCACTACAATAGCAATATTGAGGTATGTATTACCTACCTATATTCCTAACATTCGTTTTATATAGAAGATTGCATTTTGAAGTAGATCTTTTAAAAAATATATACTTTTATTAATACTATAGTAAATATTTAATAGGAAAAAGGTTTTAGTTGCATTTAAATTTTTGTATTAATTAATAATGTAATTGGTTTGTGTAAAAAGACCACGATTTTTTTTTTCTTTGAACATTCATCTGTCAGGCCGTAATGTATTTTATTTATTCATTATTTTCCCAGTAACTTTACTAACTAACAAGGATACAATAGTGTAGCTACACATACTGCAGTAATAAGAACTTCTTCAGTTTCACATGTAAATAGTAAACTTCCATTATTATTATAGTTGTAACTTAGTAACTACAATCACAATGGGAGATTTCAATACAAATATTAAATGTTCTCATTATTATTTGAATGTAGTTAGAGTTGACAGGGATATGGTACAAAAAATATAAGAAGTCAAAGAATAATTGAACAGGCTCACAAACGGACTCGATAATCAACACCTATCTCAAGAAATAGCTTAAATAGAATGTGGAAATGGTTAGCAATAGACATGGTTTTGAATGCTCCGGGGACTCAACCAATTTCCGTTGTTGTTTCGTAGTTGGTTAGGTAAACTTGGGCTGATCACCCAATTGTCCGAAAAGTAAGATAATCCATGCATTGTAGTGGCATGTAAAAAGTCGGTCCACCCTCCAACCCGCATGGGACCAGGGTTGTGCGATATGGTCAAAAAAATCCCTAATGGAGAAGGGTGCATTTTGGGAGGCCTATGTCCAGCAGTGGAGTACACAGACTGATGATGATGATGATGTAACAAAACAATTATTCTATGTGATCTTTAATTATAGTAAAAACCATTTGCTTAGTTCATTATTTTATTGTCAAAAACTAACATATACAATGTGCACTTAACATATATATTATTACAATTACCTATTCTTATCTAAACACAAGGTGAATAATACTATAGTTAATAAAACAGGGCCAACACCACATTCATTTCTTTAATATAAATATTTAATAAAATCCAAAATATTACATAAGTTATTTAGGAAATATATTCCTATTAAAGGATTTCTTGTTTATAAAGAGAGCACATTATGTAAATGTATCCTTAAATTGCTGGCCTTCACAGCCTCATGTAATTTAAACAAGGTTTTTTCAACATTTTAATAGAATTTTAATCTAAAATTAACTATTGTGTCATTCTTTCTTTATCATTATCAGCTTTTTGGTTATTAATTACCTTTAAATTGTATGGTTCAATACACAATTTGTTAAAAACATAAAAATGCTTATCAGTATCTTCTTTATGATCATACTACATACATATGCTTACCATGTAGTAAAGTAAAAATTTTATTGGTTATAATTTAGTTGATGTTATGGTCGCTTATTCACAATTTTTACTTGCTAATTACAAAATTTCAGATCAACTTATAATTTTATATAATGATAAAATATACATACAGTTGATAATTTATTTATTAAAAATATCTGTTGTTGCCTTTTTAACAAAGTTATGATAGTATATCAATTTGCTTTGAAATGAAAAAAATATATATAGCAACTAGTACATTATTTTGATTAATGTTATAAAATTGAAATGATCTGGCATCATTTAAACAGGCCTTATCTTTATTAAAACAAGCTAATATAAAATTATAGGCACTAATAAGTATTTTTTTTCAAAAATAAACCATATTCATAAGCGTCACATGCAAATGATACATACAAGTCACAACTAATTGATACATTAATTGAGATTCAGCAAACAATGAACATTTTTGTGGTAGTAAACACATTTTAAAACTAAAACTAAAATGGGCATTATTACGGTCCAAAAATAGAATGATGAATAGAGTACAGAGCGGAAGTTTCTAACATTTTATATCAGAAGACCGAATAATATACAGCAAATTTCAATAAATAATGAATAAAAATTACAAATTACTACTTAGAGTACAGAATCTGTAATTTTCATTCTTTGACACATCTATGATTGTATCTTGCATGATAGAAGCACTAATGATAAATGTGTCAATTAAATAGACAAACGAAAATTTAAGAATAATTTTATCTAGTTATAAGGTTTACTTTGGCCATGGCAAGGCCTATCACAAGGGAGTAAAAAAAAGTCTAGAAGTTTACACTCGACACGCACAATCAGATGGTGCCCTTACTGGTTTTTTAGGTGCTGTCAATCTTTTAGATGTTCCAGTCCCATATTGGATACCAGAGCCTATCCTTTCGGGATCCAGTTCACCTGTTTCAATCTTTGCAAGAATTGTTTTGGAGCATTTAAGAAAAGCTTCCTCAACATTTTCACCTGTTTTAGCACTAGTTTCGAGAAACATTAACTCTGTAAGAGGACATCATGCATTAACGTATATGTTATACTGCTAAACACATATTTTTTTTGTCTATAGCAAACCAATTAATAGATATAACATACTAATAAAATTTACCCAAATTTTAGTACATTGTTTTATAACGATAGTAGTAGAGCACCTGGCTAAAGTTTGTTGTTTAAAAACTTACCATTGTCTTGTGCAAATTGACTGGCCTCCGAAAAAGTCACTTCTCTAGAGTCATCTATATCCTTTTTATTTCCAACTAGCAAAATAACAATGTTTGGACTGGCCAAAGTTCGTGCATCTCTTAGCCAGTTAGAAAGTGCGTTAAAAGAATCTCTAGACGTTATGTCGTACACTAGTAAAGCTCCTGCTGCCCCACGGTAATATGATCGTGTGACTGACCGAAATCTTTCCTGACCTGCTGTATCCCATATTTGAAGCTTTGTCGATTTCCCGCCAATATTTACTATTTTAGAGCCAAATTCAACCCCAATAGTGTGACATCTGTCTTCTTTAACTAAAAAAAAAAGGTTGAATAAGTCGCACTGTGTACTGTAATATATGTTACGCATACAAAAACCAATAAACAACTATAAAATTTACTTACATTTGTTCCCAATAAAATTATTAAGAAGACTAGATTTTCCTGTTCCAGCACTTCCTATTACTAAAAATTTAAACAAATACTCTGCAACATACAATAAAAACACTTAAATTCGCAAACACAAGCTTCATTCAATGCGTTACTTTTTAGCAAACGAAATCAACGTACCATATGTTTCCGACATTATAAATTTTCTGTATTGAAGCCTGGATACATAAACTTGATGCAAAAATTTGTTCGTATTTTATTGGTATAAAACATTTATTTATAACAAACTGACTTTGACATATTGAAAGTTTTTTTTTTATTTAGGTAGGCATAGGTAACAGAATCATTATCCAAACACAAATGTCGTTGTATTTTTTTATTATTTAATTTAGAACGGTGGGTTCACCATTTAATAAATACTAACATGTTACATAAATATAAGTGGATTCACTTGAACATGTATTAAACTGAAATGTCTTACTCAATGGTTTTTAATATAGTACATACAATAATAAACTTAGATAAATTATACCCAAGTCTAAAATAATTATCGGGAAGGTTTGATTATTGTAACGACAATGATTAAAGATACATTTGAGCAATTACATTGGTTCATTGTTTTTTTTTAAATTTCTGATATATGTATAACTAATTCCATGAAAACGGTCGTGGTTTAGTGTGTAAAGTGTGCAGTAAAGTGAAATGATTTATATGATTTTCGAACGAAAAAAAATTTTTGCGCACATCTTATTGTATCGAAATATAATAAATATATATAAGTTTAGTGTTTGTGGATAATTTTATAAAATGAATCGTAAAGTTGTCGGTCATTTCAAAAGTGACACTGACAAATAATTTTCGAAACCAAAATTTTTTACTGCAATAATAACATATACATATTTTGTTCATTATAAATTACAAAATGCAAAGATATGTATGTATTGCATGATATGAATATAAACCACATAAATTTTTACAATAAATAGTCGTTTTTTCAGGTCGTCAATTTGTTGGAGAATAATCTATATTTACCACGAAAAACCCAAACAAGACATTTTTGGGAATATGTTAACATGATGTTTAATAAACCTGATCCTGACCGCCTGAAAAAAGTCGGTCCTGATCGAGCATGTGCTGAGTGGGTCTTAAGAAATGGTGGTAAAGTTACATGGTCAGATGGAAAAAATCTTTCTGATTATAATCTTTTGCCATCTGAAGATCATAAAGTACCAAAGTTAACAGAAATTGATGGAACAGATTCATCTATTTCGCATTATGGTTTCCCTCATTTAAGTAATTTATCTACTACACTTTCTTTATTTGCGATTCATTAATATTTTTGGTTGTATCGGTCACTCCATATTTTTCTAGGTGGATGCACCATGCTCAAGAAAATAGTGCTTCACAACAACAACTATATTGATAATAGAGCTATTAAAGGACTAGAATATGGGAAGGACACATTGGCTTTTGTCCAAATTTCAAAATGTCCTAATGTCACCGATGTTGGTCTTAAAGAATTAGTTGTTTTAAAGCAACTTCAAACTCTAGTACTATATGATTTGATCAGTGTTAAAGATATTAATGACTGTATACAATTTATAACTTCTGGAGTACCTTCTTGTAAAATATTAGGTAAGAAATACGACAGTATATATTATTGGTGATTTTTTTTATTATATCATAAGTGAACTATATTTAATTGTTATTAAATTAAATACAAGAGGTAAATTAAAAATATATGTTAAATTAAGTTTAAAAAATTTAAATTCTTTCAATATTAATTATATAATTGATTCTATAAAAATCAACATAAATATTTTAACAATTTTAATTTAATTTCCTTTCATTTTTGACATTGACAATATATTTTTAATTTCAGGAGAAGCTGATAACATAAAAAATTAGAGAAAATAAACAAATAAATCTTTTATAGACTGTATTTATAAAATATAATATTTTAATTATTATTATAAAACTAATTATTTTATACCTTTACCAACAGCTTCATTAACAGAAGAGTAACCATCTCTTTTAAGTAATTCTGCTAATTCTGACTTTATTTTTGCAACAACAGGGGACCATGGTAAATCAGAGCTGTATATATTTGTACTATACTAGCACCAGCCAATATTTTATCATAAGCATCTTGTCCATTGAATACTCCACCAACTCCTATAATAGGTATTTTTCCTGAAAATCAACAACCTTGTAACAAATGAACATATAGTAAATAAAAAATATCATAATAATATACTTCATGCATCCTTTTAATGTCTTTTGAGAACTTGGAACTTGAATCTCTAATGTTTCCTGCACTTTAGTATAGAGTAAACAAAATTTAAATATGGATTTTGCTACTGTAAGTTTACATTACTCAACTACCAAATTACAATTGGCAAATTTATCAAAAAGTTTACAGTTTCTTACATATACCAATTTTAAGTGAGTTCAGCTATTTTGTAGAAAAATTATTTAGTGCAAAATCTCACCAAAGTTTTAATTATTAAGCTTCTTACATATTTAAATTTGTAGCAATTACCTTATTCACCACAATATTTCTATCTGTGCAAGATATTGTATTGCATATTATATTTTACTTCAAAAATAGTAAATGCAATATAATAAAGGAAACAAGTAGATAAAATTATACACCATGTATAATGGAAATAATTAATTACAAACCTTGAGTTAATTTGTACATAGTCTTTATCATTTCTGTAGATTTATTAGTTAGAGGCTTCCCACTAAGACCACCTGCTTCATTAGCAAACTTTTCATTTGAGAGAGATGATCTATCAACAGTTGTATTTGATATTATTAACCCCTGAACTTGAGATTCGGCTTTCATTATAACTGAAACAATATCCTTCATTTCTTCTAAACTCAAATCTGGAGCAAGCTTAAGAAGCAAAGGGGGATCATTTTTTGCTTGAATGGATTTTCTTGTGTTATTAACAGAAGTCAAGAGATTTTTTAATTCTTCTTTACTCTGTAGTGACCTTAACCAGGAGTGTTTGGACTGAAACAAACAATTTTTTTACTGTGCTTCTAAAAAAATTGTCTCCTTAAAATTTCACAATATAAAAGGATTATAAACCTCAACGAAATTCATTATTGATAATAATGAAAAAATATATCTAATAAATTATTGGATCTTTAGAAATTCAATACCATTACCTCTAAACAAAAATGAATACTTTTGTTTTGATTAGTAACCAACATGCAACAAATTAACAAAATGGCTAGAAAACAAAACCATCTATATAAATCTTGTTAATAACTGTTTTTCTATTATTTATGTATTTCTCAGTTTTAGTAAAATTTCAAAAATAAAATCTGCCCACCTGCTCACATTAATAACAAAATAATCTGCAATATCTATAAATTTTTTAATTCCTAAAGTGTAATCATTGACAGCATCATCAGATGCTTTATTTTTCCCTAGATTAACACCTAATAGTCCCTTGTTCAGAAGTACTTTGTCTATATTGTGAATTTTTTTATACACTGCATTGTGTCCTTCACTATTAAAACCATATCTATTAATAACTGCATTGTCTTCAGGCAATCGGAAAACTCTTGGTTTTGGGTTGCCAGGTTGAGGTTCTGGGGTTACTGAGCCAATTTCAACAACTGAAAATCCTAAATTCCTTAATCCTATAACTGCATCACCATGCTTGTCAAATCCTGCAGCTATTCCAATAGGATTACTAAGATTGTAAGATAAAAATTTTGTTTTCTGTGAAAAGGATCGTTTAATATAGTTTTAGCCAAAAAATTTCTATGAAAGCATTGATTGTAGTACATACCAATACTAGAGGGTCTTCATAATTTTCAGGTGGAAATAAACCATATTTAATTGCTGAGACACCAACATTGTGCGCAAGTTCTGGATTTAATCGTTGACTTAATGGTTGTAGTACGTTTTCGTAGTAACCATTAAAGTCCTTTTTGTAATAAATGAATTGGTAAGAAATCGAACCTCCTAAAGTCAAGTAACATAATGACTTTAATTTTTTCTGAAATAACACGAAGTAGTTCAATTAAAATATATTGTAAGAAAACGGACACCTAAAAGTATTTAATCAATTTACAATTATGTGTTGCTTTCTGCTCATTTTCCTAATTTATTTCTTGAACATAAATATAAACTTGACCCGCTTGTTTTTACTTTAAATATGACAGTGACAGAACAACGTTCCCTGTGTTTTTGTATATATTTTTACATAGAAGATAATATATTACATTGAATACAATAAGAATAAAAGACAATGATTAATGCTTGCGCATATAACCTTATAAGCTTTTTCCAAATTAACTTTTATGACTAAAATGCCTGTACCGTAAAATGGGGTAAATAGAAATTACGGGGTGAATAGCAAAACCAGGAAAGTCAATTTTCTCGTTACAGCTAATTATTAACATAGGTATATCCTCATTTTAATCCTTCTTTTAAGGAACAATAATCTAATTAAACTTGCAAACCTGAAGTTATGCAGAAGTAGTGTTTGATGATAAAGAAATGATTTTGATAGATTATGTTTTAGTTACGAGTTATTTGCATTTTTAAGTGCAATTATAATTTTAAATTATTATTATCAATGAAACTATTTTTTATGCGTACAAATAGACACACGAAAGCGGTGTATAGGCACGTCTTATGGGGTTAATTGACACGCACTATGGGGTTAATAGAAATACGAAGATTTGAACAGACACGAGTTGGAGTTGTTTACAAACGCTGTCCACATTCGTACACTCAGTTAAAAAAGAGATGCCTTAAGGTTTGGAAAATTACGTTTAATTAAAAAAAAACTTATGTATATTTAATAAATACTTATTACTTCACTGTAGTTGTAAAACATCCAATATTTCGCGGATGGACTGTATCCCACCACGTTGTTTCAATGCGGGTTGGTGAGAGGACCAACTTTTTACATGCCTATCCCACACGGCCGATCGGCCCAAATTGTCCTAACCAACCAAAAAAACAACGATAACACAAAGTTGTTTTCCTCGCGGGATTCGAACTCACGGCCTCAGGTTTATAAAGCAAACCACTAGGCCACTGAGGTGGTTTAGAATCAGATATAACGACGCTTAAAGTGGACGTTTGATGGGGAATTTTTTTGGACTTAGTAAATCTACTAATACTAATCTTGGCTCGCCCTATTTAAAAATGGAACAAGCGAAAAAGGTTTTAAGTGCAATATAGTTATTTTATGAACAGAAAATATCATTCATATTTCTACCTGCCAAAAGAACCAATCATGCCCAGCCATTCGATATCGCATTCTTTCGTTTTGAAGATGGCTTGGCATAACATCCTCCTTAAATGAATTGAAATCTGAAAGGTAATAAAAAACAGCCTAAAAGTCTAAAACTGTTTCTATTCACCCCATTTTACGGGGCTCAAAGTATACGAATGTTGTTTATATATTTTATCTATAAGCCAATTATCAATTTGACGTGACGTCAACAACGACAACATATTAATTGATAGTAAGCCTGCTATGCATTTTAAATACTTTGCTATATTTATATTATACAAATTTGCTGCGTACAGTTTACATTCACGATTGACAATCGAAAACTGACTTATTCTTATAGTCCGTGAACTAAACAATGAAGGCACGTTAATATTCGATACTGTAAACAATTTATTATTTTCAAAATGGGATGAATCCTTTTTAGTTCGAATGAAGTCTTTAAATGAACAGGTATAGTAATTAAAATATGTAATTTGGAAACGAATGTTTATTATGATTATTTTCTCCTTTAATTCTTATCATAAATTACTGTCTATTATATTGTTGCTATTAACTTAGCTTAGGTCTTAAGAAGTCATGATTGGGATAAATAATATAAAACTGACCATTCTACATTATTATAGCTTTTCGTCATTTATTTATTTGACATATAATTACTATGACTTTAAAAATTAAAATAATAACATAATCTGTGTGCTCCTTTTTCCAATTTTTATATTCACTTGTAACCGATAACATTAAAAATATGGTTATGACTTACAGAATCC